>OY728134.1:913911924-915251567 GCA_963277665.1 Viscum album
CACGTCATCTTCAGGCAGCCGAGTCGGTGATGAGCCAATGGAGTCAATTGGAGGATGCCACCTACGCGGACTCTTGAGGCAGCAGGGTCAGGAAGGAGCTGATTGGGTCGGGTGGCAGATGCCAACTATGCGGCCTCTTGAGGCGGCGAGGTCAATGAAGAGATGATGATGTCAGGGGTCGAATGCCACTTGTGCAGCCTCTTGAGGCGGCGGATTCGACGACGAGCTGATGAAGTCAGGTGGCGGATGCCACCTGCACAACCTCTTGAGGTGGTGGGGTCGTCGAGGAGCTGAGGGAGTTAGGTGGCGGATTCCACCTGTGCGACCTCTTGAGGCAGCGAGCTCGATGAGGAGCCTATGGAACATAGTCTTTACACACCCGATGGTACTCATCCTATCACAAATGATGGAGAGGGGATTCACATCGACGATTCCTCAATTTTCCAGAAATATTAAGTCTACTATTTATTGAAGGATAAGAGATTCATGTCAGGTTAACCATTTCTGTTTCCGACGATTTCGCCTGGGCACGCGCATCTGTCTATGGAGAACACGTAGTTGTTTCCCCAAATTCCCTCTTTCCATAGGTGAGTGACATCCGTTCTTTTTTAAGGTACGTTTTCTCCTTGATCTAAACGAGATGATGAGATATCAATTCTACCTTCCATGGACTCCTCATCTACACTCATCACCTAGTCTGGGTCTCCCTTATAGATTTAAGTCATTGCTCGTGAATCTCATTCTTCGTGCCATGTCTTAATGGTCGCTGGTTAATAAGGATGCTTCTGTCGAGACATTCAAAGGGGTCTGGTTAGGTCAAAAACCTTCAGTTAGAGTAGACGACAACATCAGCCATGTCGGGGCATCTCTGGATGTGTGTACATAGGGGAACCAGTATTCTTCCTCATAAGAGGGAATCTCAAGGGTGCAGAACCTAAGTAATCCAGTGTCAATCTTGGGGTGTCTTATGTCGGAGGCATGTATATGAGTTTTTCCCTATCTTCCCATGTTATACACAGGGTAGGTCGTGAGTTTAACATCTTGGAGAGACAGTTATGCCAAAGGAGAGTCTTCCGAGGTTTACCTCAGGAATCTCATGTTTATCTTGAGGTAATCCCTGAGTTTAATGTCTATCGGATATGGAATGAGGGTGATCAGAACATACCATATAGATAGATCATATTGGTAGATCCCTAGGTGGGAGCTCCTGGAAGATGGATGGATAAGAACACTCAATGAGGATGGATCTGAGGTGGTGCTCCCCATGGAGGGGAGATGTCACGTCGTAATGGCTGATCTGAACACCACTGAGGGAGGATCTGGGAGAGTGAACCCTAGAATGGGGGACACCAAGGTATTTAATTAGCTAGTATTGATCCTTAGGGAGGTTTCCTATGTACCCTGTGAAGATGACAGGGATCAATACCAACGTAGTTTGAAGGGACGATGGGACACCTGAGGAGGCGGCCCATGAGAATGGATGCATGGATGGGACCCAGAGGAAGTAGAACCTCTGGGTTGGGGAAGGATCTTCCTGGAACACATGGGATCAAGGGATAGATTATGATGAGACATGGGTGCCGGGCTTGAACCTCATGGAGGCTTCTTATGTATCCTCGTGGCAAGGAATGAATGTCTATGTAGTTCCTAAGAAGATGGCATACTACCAATTGGGGTTTTCAACGGCTTACCGCTAGATGAGGCCAAAATGGCTTACCACGGGATAAGGGTTTTAATGGCTTACCACTATTTGAAGTGACAAAGTCTTACCACTTAATGGAGTGACAATGGATTACCATTAATGGAGTGGCAATGGCTTACTGCTGAAAGAGGTACACAATTTAACGGCATTCGGGATGGGGGCGAACCGACATGAAGTTGGTCGGAGCGACTGAATGTGGGGCTTGAACCTCAGGTATGTTTTCTACGTACCTTGTCTTTTCAAGGATCAAAGACATCATATTTCTGTTATGGGTGTGGGGCTTTCACTCTCGGCTCACCAAGGAGTTAGTGAACCGACGTGAAGGGGGTCGGAGCGGCCAATGGTTGGTGGGATTGAACCTCAGGGAGGCTTCCTACATAACTTTCTGGGTCATGGATCAAAGTCCTTTTAGTTCAGAATGGTGGGAAGGGTCTTACACTCTAGGTTGCCCAATAGGATGGTGAACCGACGTGAATATGGTCGGAATGACCGGTGTTGGGCTTGAACCTCAGAGAGGATTCCTACGTACCTTTCATTGTCAATGATCAAAGTCCTCATAGTTTGGAATGGGTGGTCAGTGTACCAACATGAAGGGGAACCTGGGGTCTCTTTGGGTGGTGGGCTTGAACCTCGTAGAGGCTTCTTATGCACCTTTCCTTATCAAGGATCAATTTTCTAAAAGATTGGATGGTGGGAACCGACTTGAAGGTGGTCTAAACCAATAGGGTTTTGGGATATAACCTCGTGGTGGCTTCATACGTACCTCACCCTGACAAGGATCAAATTCCACATAGTTCAGGATATGGGTGTGTGGAACTTACACTCTCGGCTGCCCCGAGAGTTGGAGAACTGGCATGATGATGTTCGGAATGACCGGTGTTGGGCATGATCCTCATGGAGGCTTCCTACGAACCTTTCCTTGGAAAGGATAAATGTCCTCGTAGTTCGGATGTGGTGGAGAAATGACATAAATATGGTTAGAACGACTAGTGTTGGTTTAGAACCTCATGGTGGATTCTTACGTACCTTGCCTTGGCAAAGATCAAAGTCCTCGTAAGCTCATAATTGTTGTGGGGCTCACACTATAGGCTGCCTAGGGAGCCTGTCATGGCTGGTGCTTTCTCTAAGCCCATGTGAGTCATGATTGGTGTAAGAAACAAGAGACAGAAAAGACCTGATGACACATCGTGAAAGGTGCGTCCATGGAGGATGATGAAATGGGCTTATACAAGGAAGCTTCCCCGGTGCCTCTATGGAATGACAATGGTGGATGGGGCTTACGCAAGGAACCTTCCCGTGTGCCGATATAGAGCAGCAATGGTGAATGGGGATTACGCAAGGAATTTGCATGTGTGCTCTATGTAATGGAAATGGGGAATGGGGCTTACGCAAGAAAGATTCCCATGTACCGCTATGTAGTGTCAATAATGGATGGGGCTTATGCACGGAAGCTATCGAGGTGCCTCTATGGAGAGACATTGGTTAATGGGGCTTATGCATGGAAGTTGTCCGAGTGAATCTATAGAGTGTCAATGGTGGATAGGGCTTAAGGAAAAAAGTTTCCCATGTGCTGTTATGGAGCGGAAATGGTGACTGGGTATTATGCAAGGTAGCTACCCTGGTGACACTATAGAGAGACAATGGTGGATAGGGCATACGCAAGGGATCTGCCTGTGTTTCGTTATGGAGCGGCAATAGTGGATGGGACTTACACCAGGATGCATCCCGGGTGCCACTATGGAGTGGCAATGGTGGATGGGGCTTACGCAGGGAAGCTGCCCAAGTGGTGCTATGGATCTAAAATGGTGGATGTGTCTTACACATGGAAGCTTCCTGGGTATCGCTATGTAACGACAATAGTTAATGTGGCTTACACAAGGATGCTTCCTGTTTTCCACTATGGAGTGACATTGGGGATGGGGATTATGCAAGGAAGCTGCCTGGGTGATGCTATGGAGTAACAATGTTGGATGGGGTATATGCAAGAAAGCTTCCTGGGTGCTGCTATGGAGCAGCAATGGTCGATGGGGCTTACACAAGGAAGCTGCCCGGGTGCCGCTATGGAGCAGAAATGGTGGATGGGGATTACGCAAGGGAGTTACCTGTGTGCCACTATGGAGGGGAAATTGTAAATGGGGGCATACGCATGTATGCTGCCTATATGTATTCCTCATGTCGGTCCATGAGGTAATCCCAACCCACTGGTGGGTTGAGGCCTTCACCTCTTCGCTAGCACACAAGAGGGATAATGCCAAGAGTCGTTGGAATCATCCCAAACCAAGGGAGATAAATGTGTGAATCACATGCCTGACATTCATAAATGCAATGAGGGTGGCATGGTGATGTTGGATAACTATTGACCATGTTAAAAACACTACATCCATATCCTGTTATTCTAAAATGGGGAAAAACAAATGAGGGTTGACAGTTGACTGTGTTCGAAACCCAGGACATGACTCAAAGTGTCATCCAAATTCATCTGGGGCATCGGCCCATGACGGTAGTCGAGCCGAGGCAGCATGGGACTAGGAAATTAGGGGTTCCTTTCTAATATGGATGTAGATGAAGATCTTAATGAAGGACATGTAAAGAGTGAGTTTGAGTGATGGAATGTTTGAACAGATTCCAACGATATTGAAATTATTCCACTGTAATCATGGCATTAGCTATCTTATGCTTAGAGCATGAGGCATCTCTTGTATGGTGCAAGAGGTGTCCTATGTTTGGAAAATAGGGTGCACTATAGTTTAGATTCATGTAGTGAGGACTGTTGGCAACTTATGTTTTGAGCATATGGTATCTCTTTTCTGGAGCAAGAGGCGTCCTATTTTTGGCACATAGGGTGCACTACAGTTTAGAGTCATGTAGAGAGGACTATCGGCATCTCATGCTTGGAGCATAAGGAATCCCTTATTTGGAGAAAGAGGCATCCTATATTTGTTATATAGGGTAAACTACAGTTTATATTCATGTATATAAGACTATTGGCATCTCATGTTTGGAGCATATGGCATCTCATGATTGGAGAAAATTCATCCTATGATAGGAAAATAAGGATTACTACAGTTTAAAGTCATGTAGATATGACTATTGGCATCTCATTCTTGGAGAATAATTAATTTCATACTATGAGTAAGAGGCATCCTATTATTGGAACATAAGGATTACTACAGTTTAAATTCATATAGATAATATTGTTGGCATCTCATGCTTGGAGCATAAGGAATCTCTTTCTAGGAGCAAGAGTAATCCTATGATTGGAAAATAATGATTACTATAGTTAAAAGTAATGTAGATAGGAATACTTGGAAAAAGTCACCTATCAATGGATGGTGTGGGGACATACGCAAGAGAGGCCCTTTCTGGTTCGACCTGACATAGGAGCCAAGTGATAGGTTTGGGATGGGTTGCTTGAGGAATGGTTTGACTCATGTTACATGGGGAATTGATTAGTATAATATCAACTCACAACATGAGAAATGATCAAAAGGGAATATTTCAACTCAAGTTGTTTCACAATATGTGGAGGAGTATCTCAAATCATGGTATTCCATAGGTGGAAGGTCGGTGCGCATAAGGGTGGAATGGAAAATGTAGACTTCCCGGCCCAAAAACATTGTGGTGGGACTCATCATTTTTCATGGGGGTCAGATGGTAGTGAAGGGACCATCTCAAAGGGCAGGGACCATAGGGCAGCACAGACCCTGAGCGGGGTGCAGGGGCACAAGCCCCACCGTATGGACTGGTGGGTGCAAAGGTAGGAGCCTCGCAAACGATAGGTCTTCCCGAAGTAACATCGCGGAGCAAATGGGCTCATGGAACATGGGGTCTCATGAAACATGGAATCAAGGAGCATATAATTACGGAGCATGGACTTTCATAGCAAGGACTCACAGAGCATGGACTTTCAGAGCATCAACGTGAAGGAAGCGGCTCACGGATAATGGGCTCGCGGAGCCGCTTCATGAAGGAATCCGCTCACGGAGCATGGGCTCGCGGAGCCGCTTCTCGAAGTCAAGAGGAGCACCATGAACCAGAAGATCGACCACCCAAGGGGTCGAGTGGCCGTCTGTCGAATGGGGTGAGCTGGGTATTTATAGGGGACAGGCGTCGTGAAGAAGAGTTCACTCGACGTGAAGACAGAGCTTGCTCCACGGCAGCTCGAAAAAGTTAAAGCGGCATGCGGAGCATTACAGCCTCCTTGCTTCACGGTGGCTCACAAACATCAAAGCATCTCACAGAGTGTTACTAACTCCTTTCTTCGCGATGACTTTTGAACATTAGAGAGCTTCGTGGAGAATTACGGCCTCCTTTCTTTGTGGCAGCACCCCACGATCACGGAGGGTTATTCACGAATGGGCTTCACGAACTAGTTTCCATCCCAACTTCAAATGTCCATAACTCTTAATCTGTAACTTCGTTCAGGCCCTACAACCTACCAAATAGAATCTTTTGAAATTTTTTATGATCTTGGATCACATATTGAAGCATTTGGAAAATTTTAGGGATGCGTTTTCCAGTGTCAACAAATGCCACCCCTAAGAACGGGGTCCAACGATGACGAGGAAGGCACGGCAGACCGCGTTATGAGGAAACGACTGAGTAAAATGCATGACATGGGGTCCATTTTACCTCGATCGCATGGAGGATAAATCTAAAAAAATCTCTAAACCTGTGTGATCCATGCTTGGTTCAAGAAATAAGAGATAATAGGATCACCTGTACGAGATTGTTAAACAACGGAAGGTATGAGGTGATCTGCATGGGACATCGATCATCATTTTGGAGAATTCGAAATGGGAGATGGGTCACAGCTAGAGAACAGTGCTCCCTGGACAGCCATCATGCTTCTCCCACAGTGCTCTGGTGCACCAACGGGGTAACACAAGGGGCGTTAGAATGAATCAGAATAGAGGGAAGTGGAAGGTGTGAATCATGATACCCAAAATCTGGAACCCTATGGGGGTGGCATGGAAATGAAGGATAACCATTGACCGCATTCAAAATACAGTATCCTTATTAAATTAGCCTTAAATGAAGATATCATGTGAGGGTTGACTGTTGAAAATGTTCGAAACACGGGGCCTAAATCAAAATGATACCCATTAGTCTTCTGTAACGTTGGTCCAGGATAGTAGGCGAGTCATAGGCCAAGAATCCAAACTGTTAGGGGGTTCTATTGGACATGAAAGAGGAAGAGGGTCTGGAAAAAGGGCACGCCAAGCATGGAGTGTGGAATGAAGGGTTGTTTGAATGGATTCCCACACTCTTGAAATAACACCATCATGGTGGAAACACATTATATGGGCTTATCTATATGATCAGTGATCAAACATACTTCCAAATAGGACCTCTCTGGTAAGGAAATGGAAGTACATTTAGTTTTACCTCGTATGGTAATGACAGGGCACATAGTTTAAAGGACATTCCACCTAGACCATGGTTAATAGTTTAAAGTAATGTTACATGGACGATAAGTTCCTAGTTTAATGTCATAGATAGTGGACTCTAATTGGGGCAGATGGGCCGAAAGGGGTTATGACCCTAGGGCTGGGCCCAAGGCGAAATTCTTAGGCGTCACTACATATCCCATAAAAATGGGAATCAAGAGAAATGTAGTTCTTGGGACACAGTGTGGTCAGAGAACATCTCTTGCAGGGGAAATCCACTCTAGAGAGAAAACTAATACATCCCATGATTAATATAGGGCATCCTGAACATTTTCATGGTAGAACTGTAGTTTAGTGTCATGCATTGAAGACATATGGACTCGTGCAGTTTAACGTCATAAAATAGGATGTCGAATGAAAGGTAAGATCCCAGGAATAATATATGTGGCGCGGTAGCTATTAACCTGATATGAATGAGGACATAAAGTCTGGATCACACCATGTATCCCCGGAGGAAGTTCTTTAGACCATGGGACTAAGAGTGAAAATTTGGATGGGCCCGAAGCAATGTAGTCAGGTGTTCCTATGTACCCCATGAGTATGGGAATCAAGCCATACAATGTTCTGAGAGCGTATTGTAACATCTTGCTGGATCATAAATGGCACCCGTGGAATGGTTGCGCCAGTACACATCCTACCAGAACTACTATTCTCACGTGAGTCGTGCTCGATGTGGAAAACAAGAAGTAGTTATGGGACTTTCCTAGCACAAGGAGGTATAAGTTAAAGACAACGGGGAATCTGATGACTGATTTACCACTGATTTTGACCCCCCCTACATAACGCACCATGATGCACGGTGGAGAAAAGACGAGTATGCTAGAATTCAACTTGAACATAAGGAAGTGGGAATATGTGAATCATGATCCTCGAGATCTGAACCATAATGAAAGATAGGGAATAGATGTTGACCATGTTCGAAACACAGTATCCATATCATGTTAGTATGGAATGGGTATAGACAAACGAGGGTCGACCACTGACCATGTTCAAAACATGGGACCAGTCACAAATTTCATCTAAGATCTTCGTGGACGTTGGCCCTAAACGGTAGGGGAGCGGAAGAGGCATGAGACCAGGCCATGAACGGGGTCCCTTCGGATGTGGATGAGGATGAGGATCCAAATAACAGCCTCATGAAGCTTATACATGGAATGAGGGGAATGTCCCCATGAAAATTCCAGACATTAGGATCTTTGTTATAATAGATCTGAGTATGCTAATGAGATGCATCAGATAGATGGAGTTGAATCCCATCCAAGGGATGAGGGTCCTGTGGTCGCACACATCTATCATAATGGTCATTGGTTGATCCATTAAGGGGGCTTGATTTAATTAATTGCGCACAAGGCAATGAAGTATCCAATCATAATGCACTATTCCCATAGGGAGATCATAGTTTTGGGACCTATAACTCGGACCAGGTGGGGAGAAGGTGTAGGAGGCACATGGTGCAGTCCTTTCAAAATCTGATGTGAGTGAGGACCTATGAGGTACTTTCTACACCACATGTTTTTCAGAGAGTTCGTGTCGAGGGTTCGAAAGGGAGGACATGATTTTTGATTCAGGGGGTTATACCTTAAGACAATGTGTTTGGGTGTTCTTACATTTCCCATGAGGATGGGAATCAACCCATACATAGTTCTAGTAGAGATCTTAGTTTAAGGTCATAGAGCTCAGACCATGGTGAAGGGAAGTCAGCACAGAGCCTCGAGTGACACCTTTACCGCGGATTTGTCCTCTAAATGTGAAAATGTGCACCGAGGGATAGTGTAAGGAGTTTTGATTTTCTACTTGGAAATGATGGGGTGGAAAATGATGTGAATCATGTAACCAACATTCAGGGTTTAAAAGGGGTTGGCGTGATGATAGAGGATAATTATTGACCATGTTCGTAACACAACATCGATATCAAGTTAGCATGGAAAAGGACCAAGAAATGAGCATCGACCACTAACCAAATTCACAACATGGTACTTGTATCAATTTTTTTCTCGAAACCCCTAAGAACATCGGCCCATAATGGTAGGAGGACCCTTGGGCTGAGCATCCATGTCATTTGGGGGTCCCATTGGGTGTCAAAGATGATGAAATCCCTAATGAAGGGGAACAAAATACCTTAGAAATGGGTGATAGCATGTCCAGGTAGAATTCGACATTCCAACTGCTAAACCAGATTACCCTTGGGCACGTTGGTGAATCACCGAAGAGGAATAAGGGGCTCATCCTGAAAGCGGCTGATTTGAAAAGACGAGCATAGAACTAGGGGATATAGAACACTTAAGAGAAAGAGATACATGGCATGGTTGTCACAAACCCAACATCAATGAGGATATAATCTCGTACGACACCATATATCCATCTCATGGAAGAATGCAGGCCAAGGGGCCTAGATAATAGGGAGACCTCTAAGAGATGGGGCAGGACCTAATGTCTAGATATTCGGGCAATCCTATGTATCCCATAAGGATGGGAATCAATCCATACGTAGTTCTATAATCGCACATAGGTTTAAGAAACCCTAACGAGGTGGGTGTAAAACACAACGAGTAACTCAACGTGAATGAGGACATAATTCCATACAACACCGTACAACCCTAAATTGGGACTAGGGCTAGTGGCTGGAAAATGCCAAGTGGCCTGAGGCTAGGCCCTGGATGGGATGTCTCAGTCAATTTGCAGTTTAACGGCATGAATTTAGGACGATTATGTATAATATATCTTATCTGGGGATTCGTAATACACACTGAGTAACCCGACGTGAATGAGGACATAATCCAATAATACACAGTACAATCCCGTATAAGAGAACATGGGTCGGGGGATTGGAAATTCCGAGGGGTCTGAGGTTGGGCCTCAGATGGGAATTCTCGGTCAATTCTCAGTTTAATGTCTTGCAGTGAAGACGTAGAGAGGGGTAAGATACCCCAAAAATGGGAGGGGTAAGGTGAAATCAGTATCCCGAAATGAATGAGGACATAATACCATACCACACCCTACAACCCTGACTGAATACTTTGGATGGGATCCCAAGAAGGCCATGGGGCCTAAGCCTGATCCTCATACGGAATGTCCTATCCAGCCTGCAGTTTAACATCATACAATGAGGATGAAGGTGATCTTAGTTTAGGGCCATAGAGATCTAACTGTATATGCCGAGTATAATGTCATATTCATGGGACATGAAGGGAGAACCATCATGCTTATAGAAAACCACACAACAACAACAATAATTGATAAAAAATGTTGATCAGGTTTTCCACATAGTATCCACCCTTATGTGACCAGAGTTTGGGGTAAATAATTGATCATCGACTGATGACCATATTCTCCACACGATACTCGTATTAATTTTCCACCCGCAATCCACGTTGACGTTGTCCTGTAATGGTATGAGATCCCTTTGGCATAACATCCACGCTATCGTGGGATCCTTTTGGATATAGAAAGTGATGGAAACCCAAATGATGGGGCTCAAGATGAATGGCATGGCCTGTTCTCATGGGACAGATGATAAATGATAGGGATAATGTCTTAAGGGGACATCTGTGGCATGTCCTAACTAGAAAAACATGAATGGGGACACAGATTACCCACCCCATTGCACAATCCTAGATGAGAACATGGAGAAGGATATCGAAAAGTCTGAGGGACCTGAGGTTGGGCTATGAATGGGAAGTTCCAACCAGTTTGCAGTTTATTGTCATGCGGGACATGTGTTTAGTGGTTTTACGTCCTTTAGTAGGGATAGAACAGACAGGTTAATGTCAAGTTATATGGATGGGTGTGATCATAGTTTAAGGTCATGGAGTACGAACTATTTTTCTATTTATTTCTATACGGGATGATAAAGAGATGTTTAATGTCATGATGGATGAAGATGAACAGTTTTATGTCATGCAGGATGATGATGCAGTTTAATGTCATGCAGCACAGTAATGAGTAGTTTAAAGTCATGTTGGATGATAATGAGCAGTTTAACGTCATGACGGATGAAGATGAGAAATTTAACATTATGCAGGACAATGATGTAGTTTAAAGTCAAGAAGGACGTTAATGAGCAGTTTTATGTCATGACGGATGAAGATGAACAATTTAACAACATGTAGGATGATGATGCAGTTTAAAGTCATGCACGATGATAATGAGTAGTTTAACATCATGAAGGATGAAGACGAATAGTTTAACGTCATGAAGGACGATGATGTAGTTTAATGTCGTGAAAGACAATAATGAGCAGTTTAACATCATGACAGACGAAGATGAACAGTTTAACATCATGAAGGACAATGATGTAGTTTAATGTCATGCTAGATGATAATGATCATTTTAACTTCATGACAGAAAAAGATGAACAGTTTAACGTCATGCAGGATGATGATACAGTTTAAATTCATGTTGGATGGTAATGATTAGTTTAAATTCATTGCAGATGAAGATGAGTGGTTTAATGTCATGCAGGATGATGATGATGTTTAATGTCTTGCTGGATGATAATGAGCAGTTTAATGTCATGACAAAAAATGATTGTTATGTAGTTTAACGTCATGCAACTAGGACGTGATTTCCACACAATTTAACATCATCCAACTAGGACCTTGTGGTTGCATAGTTTAACATCATCCAACTGGGATGTGGTGGTTACGCAGTTTAACGTCATGAAACCAGGAAAAGGAATCACAAGGATTGTGTCATTAGAGGGATAGTCATCTCTACCCTATTCTGGTGAGTTGGAATGAGGGAGGAATCTATATGATGGGAATTCCCTAAAATTACATGATCATAATGATCCTTCCACAATATGGGGCCAAGTCCATAGGGAGGACCTCTGTGGATGATGCAAAAAGGTAGTTGGTATGACACATAGTGTCATAAGGGTGGTAGCGATGACAACAGTCCCTCAATCCAGAGGGTCGATGAAGCTAGGAATGTCGGTACAATGGGGTGATGGGGCCCGAAAGGCATGGAATCATGGACGTCAGTACAATGGGGTGATGTAGCATAGAAGGCGTGGAATATTGGATGTTGGTACGATGGGGTGATGGTGCCTGGAAGGCATGGAAGTGTGGACGTCAGTACAACGGGGACGATGGAATTCGGAAGGCGTGGATGCCTTCGTGCCGAACGGTGGTGGTATGGGGAGAACCTCTGTGGTGGCTAGTGATAATGGTGCGAGGTCAACAAAATGCCAATATATTAGGGTAATGATGCCCCCAGCGTGGCCTCTTGAGGAAGCGGAGTCAGCAAGGAGCCGAAGGTGTTGGGTGGCGAATGCCACCTACGCGGCCTCGTGAGGCGGCCGAGTTGGCGAGGAACCAATGGAGTCGGGTGGCTGATTCCACCTGCATAGCCTCTTGAGGTAGCATATTTTTAGAGGAGCGGAGGGAGTCGGGTTTTGAATGCTGCATACGCAGCCTCTTAAGGCGGCGGAGTCGGCGAGGAGTGGATGGAGTTTGGTGGCAGATGCCACGTGCGCTGCCTCTTGAGGCGGCGGATTCGGCAAGGAGTCGATGGAGTCGAGTGGCGGACTCCAGCTGCGCTGCCTCGTGAGGTGGCAGATTCAACGAGGAGCCTATGGAGTCTCATGGAGGATGCCACCTGCATGACTTCTTGAGGTTGTGGAGTCAGCAAGGAGCCGATAGAGTCGGGTGGCGAATGTCACCTGTACAGCCTCTTGAGGCAGCGGAGTCGGTGAGGAGCCGATGGAGTTGGGTGGCTGATGCCACATGCGCTTCTTCTTGAGGCAGTAGATTCAGTGAGGAATCGATTGAGTCGGGTGGCCGATGCCACCTTCATGGCCTCTTGATGTGGAGGAGTCGGCGAGGAGCCAATGGAGTCGGGTGTCAGATGCCACCTTCGCGGCCTCTTGAGGCAGCAAAGTTAGAGAGGAGCCGATGGATTTGGGTGGCGGATGCCACCTGCACAGCCTCTTGAGGTGGAAGAGTCGGTGAGGATCCGATGGAGTCAGGTTGTTGATGCCACCTGCGTGGCCTCTTGAAGCGGCGGTGTTGGCGAGGAGCCGATGAGTCGGGTGGCGGATTCCACCTACGTAGCCTATTAAGGCGGCAGAGTCGGTGAGGATCCGTTGGAGTTGGGTGTCGGATGCCACCTGTGCGGCCTCTTGATGCTGCGGAGTCGGCGATCAGAGGATGGAGTCATAAAAGGTGTGCCACCTGTGTGGCCTCTTGAGGTGGCGGAGTCGGCTAGGAGCTGATGTAGTCGGGTGGCAGATGCCACCTGCACGACCTATTGAGGCGGCAGAGTCGGTGAGGAACCGATGGATTCGTGTGGCGGATTCCACCTACGTGTCCTCTTGAGGCGGCAGGGTTGACGAGGATCCGATGGAGTTAGGTGGCGGATGCCACATGCGCGTCCTCTTAAGGAGGCATCGTTGATGAGGAGCTGATGGAGTCTGGTGGAGGATGCAACATGGGAGGCCTCTTGAGGCGGTGGAGTTGGTGAGAAGCTAATGGACTCGGGTGGTGGATGCCACGTGTGTGACCTCTTAAGGCATCGGGGTCGGTAAGGAGCCGATGGAGTCGGGTGGAGGATGCCACTGGAACTGCCTATTGAGGCGGTGGTGTCAGCGATGAGTCGATGGAGTTGGGGGCGGATGCCACCTGCGCAGCCTCTTGAGGCAGCAGGGTCTGCGAGGAGCTGATGGAGTGGGGTGGCGGATGCCAGCTACGCGGCCTCTTGAGGCAGCGGGGTCAGTGAGGAGCTGATGGATTCGGATGGCGGATGCCACCTGCATGGCCTCTTGAGGTTTTAGGGTCAGCGATGAGCTGATGGAGTCGGGTGGTGGAAGCGACATTTGCGACCTCTTGAGGCGGTGGGTTTGGTGAGGAGCCGATAGAGTCTGGTGGAAGTTTCCACCTATGCTGCCTCTTGAGGTGGCGGAGTCGTCCAGGACCCGATGGTGTCGGGTGGCGGATTCCACCTGTGCAGTATCTTCAAGATTCAGGGTCTGTGAGGATCCGACAGAGTCGGGTGGTGAATGACACCTGCGCGACCCCTTGAGGTGGAAGGGTTGGCGAGGAGCCGATGGAGTCAGGTGGCGGATGCAACCAATGCATCCTCTTGAGGCTACGGCGGCGGTGAGGAGCCGATGGAGTCAGGTGGTTGATGCCACTTGCACGGCCTCATGAGGCTACAAGTTCGGTGAGGATCAAATAGAGTCGGGTGGTAGAATAGACATGTGTTACCTCTAAAGGCAGAGGTGTTAGCGAGGAGCCGATGGAGTTGGGTGATGGATGCCACATTCACAGCCTCTTGAGGCGGCGGGGTCGGCGAGGATCCGATGGAGTCCAGTGGCGGATGCGAACTACACAGCTTCTTGAGGTGGCGGAGTCGGAGAGGAGCCATTTGAGTCAGGTGGTGTATGCCACCTGCGCGGCCTCTTGAAGTGGTTGAGTCGGCGAGGAGCCAATGGAGTGGGGTTGCAGATGCCGCATGCGCGGCCTTTTGAGGCGGCGGGGTCGGCGAAGAGCCGATGGATTCGGGTGGCAGATGCCACCTGCGCGGCCTCTTTAGGTGGTAGAGTCGGTGAGGAGCTGATGGAGTCAGGAGGAGGATGCCCCCTGCACGGCCTCTTGAGGCAGAGGGGCCGGTGAAAAGATGAGGGAGTCTGGTGGGGGACGCCACCTGCGCGGCCTCTTGAGGAGGAGAGCTCGACGAGGAGCTGATGGACCATAGTCTTTATACACCTCATGGTACTCATCCTCTCACACATGATGGATAGGGGATTCATATGGGTGATGCCTCTATTATCCAGACATATTAGGTCAAATATCTATTTCAGGAGAATAGATTCACACGAGGTTCACCATTTCTATTTACGACACTTTTATCGGGGCGCACGCATCTGTCTATTGAGGGCACACCATTGTTGCCTTGTATTCCTGCTTTCCAAAGGCAACAAACCTCCATTCCTTGTTCAAGGACATTTTCTCCTTGATCTAAATGGGATTATGGGATGTTGGTTCATCCTTCTGTTGATTCCTTCTTGGAACATGTCATCTAGTATGGGTCTACCTTATAGATTTACGTCGTGGTTTGTGAATCTCATTCTCGGTGCCATATATTCATGGACACAGGATAGTTATGCTACTTCTATTGGGACATTTCAAGGGGTATGGTCAGGGCTGCAACCTTTGGTCAGATTATACGGTAACATCAAGCATTTCGGAGCATCTCTGGATGCATGGGAAAAGGGGAACCTATATTTTTCCTCATTAGAGGGCATCTCAATTGTGAAGAACCTGAGGAATACTGCATCTATCTTGGGTTATCTTATGCTGGAGGCATGTCTCTGAGTTTTTTCGCATCTTCCCATTTTTAACACGGGGTAGGCCACGAGTTTAACGTCATGTAGAGACAGTTATGCCAAATGTGTATCTTCCGAGGTTTTCCTCATGCATGTCATGTTTATCAAGAGGTAGGTCGTGAGTTTAATGTCTTGCAGAGATAGAATGAGGGTGATCTGAACGTCCCATTTAGACAGATCAGATTGGTATATTGCTATGTATGAGCTCTTGGAAGATGGATGGATCAGAATGCCCAAAGAGGATGGATCTGACGTGGTGCGCCCCATGGAGGAGAGATGTCACACTGTAATGGATGATCTGAACACCACTGAGGGCGAATCAGGGAGAGTGAACCCTAGAATTGGGGACACCAACATTTACCATAGGCTAGGATTGAACCTCAGGGAGGTTTCCTACATACCCTGTGAAGATGGCAGGTATCAAAACCCATGTAGTTCGAAGGTACGATGGGACACCTGAGGAGGCGGCTTGTGAGAATGGATGCATGAATGGAACCCATAGGAAGTAGAACCTCTGAGATGGTTCATGATCTTCCCGGAACAAATGGGATCATGGAATATATCAGGATGAGATTTGGGTAATGGGCTTGAACCACATGGAGGCTTCTTACGTATCCCCATTATAGGGAATCAAAGTCTGTGTAGTTCATCTGACGACGGGTTACTGCCGATTGGGGTTTTCAACGGCTTACCATTGGATGAGGTCGCAATGGCATACCACTGGATAGGGGTGTCAATGGCTTACTGCTAATTGGTGTGACAACAACTTACCACTTAATGGAGTAAAAATGCCTTAACAATGAATGGAGTGGCAATGACTTACTGATGAAAGAGGTCCACATTTTAACATCATGCGAGATGGGGGCGAATCAATGTGAAGATGGTCGGATTGACCGAATGTGTGGCTTGAGCCTCAAGGAGGATTTCTATGTACCCTGCCTTGGAAAATATCAAAGACCTCATAGTTTAGGTATGGGTATGGGGATTAAACTCTAGGATGCCTAAGGTGTTGGTGAACCAATGTGAAGGGGGTTAGAGCGACCAATGTGTGGTAGGCTTGAACATCAGGGAGGCTTCCTACGTACATTGCTTTTGCAAGGATCAATGTCCTCGTAGTTCAGAATTGTTGGAAGGGGCTTATACTCTAGGATGTACATTGGGTTGGTGAACCGACATGAAGATGGTCGGAATGACCGATGTTGGGCTTGATCCCTGTGGAGGCATCCTACGTAACTTTCCTTGGAAAAGATCAAAGCCCTCGTAGTTCAGAATGGGTGGTTGGTGTACCATCATGAAAGGGAACCTGGGGTCCCTTTGGGTGGTGGGATTGAACCTCGTGGAGGCTTCCTACATACTTTCCTTAGCAAGGATCAAAGTCCACATATTTCGAATGGTGGGAACTGATGTGAAGTTGGTCCGAACCAATGGGGTGTTGGGCATGAACCTTGTGGAGGCTTCCTATATACCTCACCTTGGCAAGGATCAAATTCTAAATAGTTCGGGATATGGGGTGTGAGGATTACACTCTAGATTTCCTAGGGATTTGGTGAACCGAAGAAAAGATGGTCGAAATGACTGGTGTTGGGCTTGAACCACGTGGAGGCTTCCTACAAACCTCGCCTTGGCAAGGATCAAAGTCTTCATGGTTCAGATGGTGTGGTGAACCAACGTGAAGATGGTCGGAATGACCAGTGTTGGCCTCGAACCTCGTGGTGGTTTCCTACATACCTTTCCTTGGCAAAGATCAAATTCCTTGTAGTTTGGAATGGGTATGGGGCTTACACTCTAGGTTTACATGGAGTTTATAATGGTCAGTTCTTCCTAGAATCCCACGTTAGTCACGCTCGGTGTGAGAAATAAGAGACAGAAAAGACCCGACGATCACGTCGCGAAATGTGTATCCGTGGTGTGTGGTGAATGAGGCATAAAAAGGAAGCTGCCCAAGTGGTGCTATGGAGCAACAATGGTGGAATGGGATTACGAATTAAAGCTGCATGTGTGCCGATATGGAGCGGAAATGGTTAATGGGGCTTACACAAGGAATTTTTCTGTCTGCCGCTATGTATGGGAAATGGTGAATGGGGTTTACGCAAGGAAGTTTCCCATGTGTTGTTATGTAGAGGCAATGGTAGATGGGGATTATGAAAGGAAGCTACTTGGGTGCTGCTTTGGAGCGACATAGGTGAATTGGGCTTATGCATGAAAGCTACTCATGTGCCATTATGGTGTAACAATGGTGGAGGGGGCTTATGACAGGAAGCTGCATGTGTGTCGTTATGGAGCGGCAATGGTGACTGGGGCTTATGCAAGGTAGCTGCCTGACTTCCACTATGGAGTGGCCATGGTGGATGGGGCTTACACAAGGTAGCAGCTCGTGTGTCGTTATGGAGCAGAAATAGTGGATGTAGCTTATGCTAGGAAGCTGCCCGGGTGCCGCTATGGAGCGGCAAAGATGGATGGGGCTTACGCAAGGAAGCTGGCCAGGTGCCTCTGTGGAACGACAACGGTGGATGGGGTCTACACAAAGAATCTTCATGGGTGCTATTATAAAATGAAAACTATGGATGGGGATTACACATGAATGCTACCCATGTGCCACTAAGGAGAGGCAATGGTGGATGGGTCTTACTCAAGGATGCTGGACGGGTGCCAAAATGGAGCGACAATGGTAGATAGAGCTTAATAAAGAAATCTGCTTGGGTGCCGCTATGGAGCGAAAATGGTGGTTGGGGCTTCCGCAAGGAAGCATCTCGGGTGCCGCTATGGAGCGACAATGGTGGATGGGGATAATGAAAGGGAGATTCTCGAGTGCTGCTATGGATGAGAAATGGTAAATGGGGCTTATGCATGGAAGTTGCCCGTATGTATCCCTTATGTCTAGACATGAGGGAATCCCAACCAACCGGTGGGTTGAGGCCTTCACCTATGCGCTAGCGCACAAGAGGAACAATGCCAAGGGTTGTTGGAATCGGTCTGAACAAAGGGAAATGAAAAGTTTGAATCACATGTCCAACATTTAGAATGAAATGTGGGTGGCATGGAGATGTATGTTAACTATTGACTGTGGTCAAAACACAAAATCCCTATCACGTTAGCCTGAAATGGAGAAAAACAAATCAGGGTTGACTGTTGACCATGTTCAAAACACAGGACCTTACTCAAAGTGTCATCCAATGACTTTTGGGGCATTGGACCAGGACAGTAGTAGAGCCGAGGCGGCATGGGACTAGGCTGTTAGGGGGTCCCTTCAAACATGGAAGTATATGAAGATCTGAATGAAGGACATGCAATGCGGGAGGTGGAGTGATGAAATTTTTTAACATATTTCAACACTCTTAAAATTATTCCACATTAATCATTGATTTAGGTGTCTTATTCTTGAATCATGAGGTATCTCATGTCTGGAGCAAGAGGCATCTTATGATTGGCACATAGGGTGCACTAAAGTTTAGAGTCATACAGATAGTGTTGTTAGCAACATATCCTTGGAGCATAAGGTTTACCTTGTCTATAGAAAGAGGCGTCTTATGTTTTCCACATAGGGTGAACTACATTTTAGATTCATGTAGAGAGGACTATTTTAATATAATTCTCCAAGCATAAGTCATCCCTTATTTGGAACAAGAGGCTTCCATTATTTTTTATATTTGGTGCACTGTAGTTTTTAGTCATGTATATAAGACTATTGGAATCTCATCCTGGGAGCATAAGGAATCACCTGATTGGAGAAAAATGCATCCTAAGTTTGGAACATAAGGATTCCTACAGTTTATAGTCATGTAGATAGGACTATTGGCATCTCATGTGTGGGGCATCAGGAATCTCTTAATAGGAGAAAGAGACATCCTATGATTGGAACATAAGGATTAATACAGTTTTAAGTCATGAAGATAGAACTATTTGCATCTCATGCATGGAGCATAAGGCATCTCTTTATATGAGCAAGAGGCATCCTATGATTGGAACATAAGGATTAATATAGATTAAAGTCATGTAGAGAAGAATATTAGGCATAAGTCACCTATCAATGGATGGTTTTGGGACTTACGCATGAGAGGTCTTTTCTGGTTCAACCTAGCATAGGATCCAAGTGATAGGTTTTGGATGAGTTTCTTGAGGAATGGATTGACTCATGGTACTCGAGGAATTGATGAGGATAATATCAACATACAACATGGGAAATGAACCAAGAGGAATATGTCGATTCAAGGTGTTTCACGACGTGCAGAGGAGTATCTCAAATCATGGTATTCCATAGGAGGAAGGTGGGTGCGCATAAGGGTGCAATGGAAAATGTCGATGTCCCAGCCCGAAAAGTTTGCGGTGCGACTCTCCATTTTTCATAGAGGTCAGCAAAGGTAGCTAAGGGACCTACCCGAAGGGTAGGGACCACAGGACAGACTTCACCTCGTTGGTGGGGGGTCATATCCCCCGTGGTATGGACTGGTGGTCATGAACATAGAAGCCTCTCAAAGGATAGGTTTTCGCGATGTTGCTTCATAGAGAAAATGGGCCCGTGGAACGTGGGGTCTCGCGAAGCATTGAATCGTGAAGCATGGAATCACAGAGCATGGAATCATGGAGCATGGACTCACAGATCATGGACTCGCGGAGCAAGGACTCATGGAGCAGCAACATGAAGGAAGATTCTCGCGAAGCATGGGCTCGCAAATCCACTTCGCGAAAGAAGATTCTTGCGGAGCATGGGCTCGTGGATCTGCTTTGCGAAGGAAATAGGAGCTCCACGAACTAAGAGATTAGTCACCCAAGGGGCAAAGATCCCATCTGGTGAATTGGGGTGATATAGGAATTTATAGGGGAGTGGCGCCGCTAAGCAGATATCACTTTGCACGAAGAAATAGCATGCTTCGTAGCGGATCGTGAACGTCAAAACAGCTCGCGGAGCATTACCGCCTCCTTGCTTCATGGTGCCTCGTGAACATCAAAGCGGCTTGTGATGCGTTATATCCTCCTTGCTTCGCGATGGCTTATGAATGTCAGAGAGTTTCTCAAAGAATTACCGCCTCCTTGCTTCATGGCGGTGCTCCGTGATCATGAAGGGGGCTTCTCGAATGGGCTTCGCGAACCAGTTTTCAAGCCCAACTTCCAATGTACATAACTCCTGATCCATATATCTGTTCGGGGCCTATGACCTACCAAATTTAAGCTTGAGAAATTATCTACCATCTTGGGTCACGTATGGAAGCATTTTTTAAATTTTGGGGATGTGTTTTCTGGTGTCAACAAATTGCATTTAGGGTTTACTCATGCATTTTGTGCAATGACTGTTTACTCTTTCTCCATGTGTAGTGAGCCTTGAATAATACTAATTCCATGTTATATGTTGTTTCCACATTTCAATTTTATGATTATCATGATTTATCATGCCTTTATGTTCATTTTTTCTTGTGATCGTGTGATATGTTTATTGACTAACATGTATTGTATTCCTCATGTTATTCCATGTTTATTCCCTTACTAGGCTTTATAGCTCAGTGTTTTCTTATGCATGTCCTCAATTTATCCCAGGAAATGCTATGTACGAGGGAATGTAGTGATCATCTAAAGGTTGTTTTCAATAATATTTTTCATTTATGTTCTATGTTTTTATGTAATGTTTTTCAGCCACAAATAAACTAGATCTCTCAATCTTCTATGATATATCAAGTGAAGGATTTATGTAATAAATCGTGTTTAAGTGTGTAATAAAAAAGTATGGTTGTTATATTGATGATGAGGATGGCATTCTTCATTGGAACATACCTAGATTTATTTCTATTTTATTAGTTTTCAAGATAATTGATTTCCCAGGATGTGTGGGAATCAGATACATGTCCAGGAACTTATTTTTTTCAGGATGTCTAAGAATGATTTCTTCATATGAATGAGACCCTTGGATGACTGATTTGTTTGGTATCTAGTCGAAAGGTTTACATGGGGTGTGTGAACGTTATTAACTACATCCAATGTGAGTGTATAGATTTTCTAAAAGATTCATATATGATTTTACATGGATCATAATATTTTTAATGATTTAGTGTGTATAATAATTATAATGATGTTATGATTTCATTTAATACATTTGACTATACATTGAATTACATGGGTTATATTATGAAAATTTTAATACCATTAAATTATTGTCAATTCATTTGAAATAATGTTTTTGAATGGAGATACTAGGTATTGGGTGGGATTATATCCCTAATCCCAGATTCTATAAAACATCGGGAGACTATTTGAACCCCTTGATCAATGCATAAAATAATACCCAGGATTATATGGATGATCCAATTATGAATTGAACAATTCTCTAGGAGATCTCTATTCCTAGATGAGATAATCGATGTTCTACAATGGTATTACGATTGATTTTTGGACTTCACAATATTCTGTAATTCTTCTATTTATTGGGATCCATAGGGAAACCCCCACCTGGGAATTTGACTCCATCCTTACAATAAGAATTTATAGTTACTACATTGGGGTTCATATAAAGGTAATAAAGGATGAGGTTAACCCCATAGACCCCTAGTTTTCACCAATCATTCAGGTATATGTTTGACAATATGTTCCCTTGTGACCGTACAAAGGTTCCTTTTACAATATGCTCATGCGCAGAGACACTCTAAGACTGTAATATGTTCTTGTATCTGGTTAGGGGCTAGAACATTAGAATAAAATATGGTTAGGATTTAAAATGGTTATATTAATGTTATATTTAAATGATTTTGATTTTATAGTTTACAATGTCTCTAGGAAATTCATAGAATGTTTGTAGAATTTGAATGAAGCATGTATCATTGGTTGTTATTTATTTATTTATCCTATTGATATTTACTATTGTTTGAATATTGGGATTTCAAATTCATATATATCTAAAATAAAATTTATTTAAGTGATCATGTTGGTGGTTCCATATTGAGTTTTATAATCACACCCTACTCAACCATCTATTAAACTTAAGTAACAAATTTTAGTTTAAATTGTTTGTTGGTATATCATGGTTGAAATCCACAAACTAGTTCATTTAGTGGGATAAATCATTTCTGTTTGGGTGATCTATATGAGGTCTGGCTCATAGATATAGTAGAGACTCCGTTGTATTTTAATTTCTTATTTTATAGTTTTTATTAAATTTTCGCCGTGTTTTAATGAACAGGTATGCATCTATTAAATCATGTTAATAATTATATCATGTTTTCAATAGTTAATGTTTTTTACACTTTTATGGTACTAAAAAAAATTATCCATTATTTTTGAACATTGATATAGGGTTATTATCTCTCCATGGTACATACTTAATCCAATGTACCTAGTTCACAGTCTCTAGAATTTGTGGTGGCACACCTTGGTTCATGTTGCTATCAGGTCTAGTAACTATTCAGAGTTATCGAGGTCGATGAATTATAAATACGTTGGTTTTATTTATTACCAATAAGTTGTGTTTTTTAATTATTATCATAAGCTATATGATTTTTCAAGTGTACCAATGGAATAAAATTCATGTAATGGTTTAAAAATTAGATGGTTTCAAAATATATAGTATCAATTATACTAGATATATGAGGATGATATTGTATGGGGAGAAGTGTTGTATCCACTAATGTTATATATCAATGAAATACTATGATAATTATATATCTCAAGGTTTTTTTATTAATATATATATACACAGAGTGTGATAAATATTTTGGCATTGTATGGAAGGTAATATATTCATGACAATACACAATCTATTATACTAATATATTAATGGAATATTAAGTATGAATATAATTTATTAATAGAAGTTGGATGATATTTGGATTAGGATAAAACATAAGATACATCATCAGGTCCCACATGACATTATGGTATCTCATATATTCAAATTCGGGATTGGTATGGATTATTCAGGAGAATTTTTGAGTTTTTTTGGGTGTATTGAACTATACTATATGATTAAACCTTTCTGAATAGTATTAAAACATAATAACATTATTAATGGGTAAGCTGGTCATTCCATGCTAGTAATGGCTATTCTAGACCATGATAAATTTTACATAAGAAAAACTTTTCTATTAAAAATTATAAGATAGAATAATTTAGTATTTTATATTGATTTGTTCACTATAAATGAATTTTCCAGGTCTATGATGTATTTCATTGATGGTTGATATATGTTTTTTGAATGAACAATATAATTATGCATCAATAATTTATATAATGATAATTCGTTGGATTTAAAATGACATCATAAAGATCATAATCATTTATTAATAAATGGTACAATATGTTCGGATGAATGTGGAGGTATCGAGTGTTGTATAAGGTCCTCCCTAAACATTTTTATATGAGAATAATGTGTAGTGATAGCTTGTGAAACATGATTATCCAGAAAATAATATTTTAATTCAACACAAAAACTAGGGTATGAAGAATCATTTCTCCTCATTTTGGTCGATCCTTATTAAGTATATTTATAAAAGAATCATAAAAATCAATCTTTTTGAAGAATCATAGTATTATGTGATTAAGTAAAGTTTCATTGTTTAATATGTTTAATATTATTGGAGATTCAAAAAGATAATGAAATTAATTTCATGATCTTTCATAGACTTTTAAATGAGACATTATGTCAATTTCATAGGTTTTTTAGTTTTCTATGTATTATGTTATAGTATAGGGTATAATGAAACATTATACATGATTTTGAGACAGACCAAACATATTTTATTAGAATCACACTAGGATAAGTTGATATCCATACTATTATAATTATTTAAATTGAATTTCAAATTGTTTATACAAAATTATATCAAAATAAATTAATAAGTTATTTTAATAAAATTGATCATATGTTATCATTTGGGTATAAGAATTATTTTTGAAGAATTATATCATGGTATAATTAATCCCAACAATATGATCATGGGTTGGATGCACTAATATTTATACAAAAACGTCTTATATAAAATATTAAAGATAAAAATGTAGAAATCGAGTCAAAAATCATGATTTAATATAAATAACATGGTATTAAATATATTCTTGTGCCTTGCATCAATATTCAGTTCTCAGATAATGTTATGAAATTAAGATTTAATTCCACCCTTTAATCTCACAATTGAAGAATGAGGGAAACAAATATAAGTTTCTTTCTGAATATATATATATATATACAATTGGTTTATTTTTTAAGTAAATTTAGGAGGAAAATGATTTTATAATCACATTAAGGAATTTATCTCCTCGGTAACTCATTGATAATATACTTATCTATCATGTTGATATGTTAATTTCAATAATTATTTTTGAAAAAGTAGTGCATAGACCATGTATCAAACATAGTTACCAAAACAAAATAGAGTTTACATTAGATTTCCTATTAATATCTATAGATATGAATAATAATAAATAACATATCACCTATTGATTTTTATTCTATATAATAATAATGTGTTAATTTTCATGATGATCTACCACATTTAGAGTATCATGTTTGTGACTCAAAATAAATAGATCCTTCTAGTACAGTGGTTATATTCATAAACATTATGATATATAGGAGAATTATGTTATATGATGGTCATAGAGGATTTATACTATTCAGTGGGATAAATATAATGTGTATGGGGATTAATGTTAAAACCTTCATACATGTTCATATCTAACATAAGATATAATGATGAAAGAACTTAAAATTAGAATTTGAAATGTTTTTTTTTGTAGTATATTCTTGTATTATAATATATTTATTAATACATATACTATATTATTTTGAAAACGTATCACGAGTCCCATTATTTGATATATTTATATAAAATGTGGTGACATGTGTTCATGGTGATGCTAGGTATGTTGGGTTTCTTTGGATTTATATGTTATTAATTAGTTTTTGATGGATGTATTTGTCCCTTCTATCTTTTTGGAAGACGATATCTCTTCCCTTTGAGTGAAATGAAACTACAGAAAAATACAAGACTAGGCTGTATTGATCGGCTAATATCATAAAATTAATGAAATACACACTAAATATATATTTTATTTGCATGAGAATGAAAATATCATCATTAAACATCTAGATAAGAATATTATATTGCATTTTGATTTTTTATTCATGTTATTTTCATCATTTTGACATTGACTTATACCTATATGGGTGTATGTTTGAGTTATTAAATGATGATAATTGACTATAAGAACACCAAAATGATAGCACCAATGTAGAGATTAATGGGCTAGACAGTAGGAGTTTATGAAGATACTAATTAAATGTTATTTTAATTTAATTTTTGTAATAAATTAAATTATCCTGATTAATAATTAATTTTTTTTAACGATTTATTGCCATCATATAGTCATTCACAATTTTATATGAGTTTAATATTAATTAAATAATTTTTTGTTGGTATTATTTAATCATTTGGACATATACAATCTAATTATCACATGTTTATTCAAAACTGAACAATTAATTAATTAATTATTTTATAAATTAGTTACTTAGTTGCGTATGAAGAAATTAAATAACTATCTGAGTGCCTATGAATGTAATATATATTTATTAATAAAAAAAATTTATTTTAATTTTTTTACTACATTTACATGATAATATTTATTATACAGTTTTTTCTAAATATAAACAAATGAGTGCATGTCATGTCATATGGACATTCAATATATCTGGTTTTCTAAATATTATTTAAATAAATAATAATTTATTTATTGATATTTATAATATCAATGTGTCATTAAAAATTCAATGAAATAATATCATAATTATTATTAAAATATAATGAGTGGTTCACTAAATGTTAAAATATTGTCTTTGTGAGTATGTAAAATTAAAAATGATCTAACCATTTTTATAAATATATGTGATTATAAAATTTATGTTGATTGGGTGATATGATTTTGGTTATATGAAATTTTTTCCTTTCAAATATATGGTATACATGAATAACTTCTCTTAGGTTTCCCTGAATTCAGAGTGAATTCCTCCACTTTCTTCATACCTCTAAACATGGAGAGAATAATAATCAGACAATCTCCTTGAATTATTGTGTTATGATTTATTAGTGAGAGACAAGATTATTGGTACCACTCAGATATCACAAATAGTACCATCAATGATTCCTATAGAAAAAATTCAAACATTTGGATTACTTCATGGGGGATTATTCTTTGGATTCTCTCAACACATTGATTTTATAATTCAAATACATGTTATAATTATCAATGTCAAAATAAAATAAAAAATATCAATATTAATGTTAATATTGTTTAATACTAATTATAAATTTAATTTGAATATAATAATTCTAGTGATTATTGATTTTTCTCTTGATGTTCTTCTGATATGAAACTCTGAAATGATATTATTTTCCATGAACTAATAATTTATTAATTGAATTCAATGAAAACAAATAATTTTTCTTGGTAGAAACAAATATTTAATGATCCTAGAACATTAAATTGGTATCAATTGGTTCACATTATAAATTATAATAATTTTTTAATCATTCATCATTAGAAACATTTGATTTTAGTTTATTATTTCATGATATTAATTAAATATTTTGAATGTCATTTTTTATTCTGTGTCAACCCTCTTAGGACCATGATGTTGTCATTAAATCATAATTAAAATATGAAGAACCCATCCAATATTAAATTAGTCAGCAAATATAGAGTAAGAGACAATTTAAATTATCATGAAATCATAAAAATATTAATAATTTTAGTTAAGCGAATTTCTGTTGATATTAATAGAGCTGGTATGTTCAATACAATTATGAATGTAATCATTTTTCTAATGAAGGATTGGATTTCAATGTTGGGGAGTCTACTCAGTAGATCATGGTGATTTAGTCTCATGGTGAATAAAACATTTTATAAATATATTGATTCTTAACAGCATAATTTTAATATCAAGACACATTTTGAGTCAATTTATGAGGTAAATTGGTAAATCGTAACAATGTTGTGGATTAAAAAATTAGTTTTTCTCATATATTTTGGGTATCAAGACAAAATATCCAATCCCAATTTTATTTTATTTTTTTAAAATTATATATCCCATCACCATGTTATATATAAGACTAATAATATAGAATGACAATATTTTGTCTAGATGTGGCTTCCAATAATGGTATTGAAACATTCACATAGAACTAGTAGAAGAAAATAACCATTTTATTATGGAATACCTAGTGACTAGATCCATTAACAAGGCATGTGAATAACATATTTACATCTTTTTAAAACACTATGATGATGCACTATATGTTCATTTGGAAATATAATAAATCTTTTTTAATTTACTATGTACGTCTCCAGATAAAATGGATTTACATGGAATGATCATGAACCTACATGACCATTATCAAGTGTTGGATAGTCCTTTGAGGTTTGATATATATACGGTACTATTTAAGTGAAGAAATTGAGAGGGAGACCCAACTTGACATCATGTATTGAAAATGGTTGGATAAACTAAGCATCATATAATCAATGATTTGAAACCAATTTATATATTATTCATGAATATAATTATTAAAAATGTCACTTATAGCTCTAAAAAATATTTTAAATTTTAAATAAAACATTAATGAGACGCCCCTCCTCGATTACCTTACTTTAGTTCACCATGATGATCAAAACATGAAGCATGTAAAACCTTAGGTAGTTATAATGTACTAGAGGAAGGGAAAACAAAAATAGCACAAGACAAACTCAATGACTCTATAACATATAAAAACTGAATAAAAATATGATAGTCAAGTTGTAATAAATAGATCACGATGTTGTTTTTAACTTATGTGATATGAAAAGACACTTGAAGAAAATATAAAATGATTTGTTGATGAACAAATATTTGAAATATACTTATAAAATATGCATCATTATATATAATAATTTAATTTTGCCACATGGGTTAGAAAATATAATATAATTTCATTATATTTATTTTAAATTTGATACCATTAATTAAAATAACTAATATAAGAAGTAATTTTCATTCCCTATAGAGCTAATGAATGTTAACTCGTATATCAGTATAGATATATTCATCACCTCATGATTTTTAAATATATTCACGTTTAAATATTAATTTTATTGACTAATTCAAATACAATTTATCTCAATGTCAAATTATACTTAATTATAAATTATTTCATATTTGGTATAGATATTATAATTTTATTTTCTTACTCAACTAATATTTGTAAAAATTATTATGAATGATATCCAAAATATATAATGTTTAATGAATATAAACATAGTAACTTATTTACCTCAACATATAAAGAAAATTATTTTCCAAATAAAACATATATTATAAGAAATTTATATATCCTAAAGGGTGTTACATAATATATTGTGGAAATAAACTTGGTAAACTAATAAAATAAATTAACATGTTATCATAAACTAAATCATTAGAAATAAATTTATTCTAAAAAGACAATAGATATTCATCAATTAAATAAAAATAATTATTATAATGGTGTAACTTATAGCTAAGTCCATGTACTTAGTGACATTATATATAGTGATTTTTGGAATCTCTTTTTCAGAAATGAGTACACAATGTAATGGATATAAGATAATTTAGGATAGACTTTTGTAGTTGTGTCAAAACAATGTATTCATTGATCATTTATATGTGGAGTGAATAAAATACCAAACTCACAATATATTACAAATACAAGATATAAAATAGAAAATTAACATTAAAGATATGTATAATATATATTGAAAATATTCCATAGTTTATACTAGTTAATGTTTCATTGATAGTATCATAATCAGTAACCATGTTCCAATCGTACTTATAAATGGATATAATATTAACAAAAATAAGAAATCAATTCAATAACATATAGTTCATATGTTTAATGAGAGGCATTTTTTAAAATATTTTTTACCTAAAAATTCATAAATAGAAAACTATATATATATATTAATAATAATATTTCATCTTAAAAAAATATCATCTTCAATTTATATTGGAAGACTATATTTCAATAAGTAAAATGTACATCAGTTTTGAGATAGTGCGATCTAGATAGATATAAATAAATAATAGGGTCCAGATTCATATTTGATATCCCATGAATAAAAAAACTATATTATATATAGTATGAGGAGTTTTCAATAGGGGAAAAAATAAAGGATTTTTTTTAAATTCAGTTTCCCATTCACTAAGATAATAGAAATATTGTTCAACTACCACATTGGACACTATGAAGAAGCAGTGCATGGAAAATTTTAATATTGATAAGTACATATGAATTTTTTGATGGATTCCATATTCCGTAATTTTGGAAGTAAGTAATTTAGATATTTAATGACACAATTTTTTTGGTGAGTATTTAAGTGGAATTGAATAAGGATTGTATCATTCGATAAAAATGAAGAACAAAATACTTTTAAATGTATCAAATGGTTTCTATGATATAGTCTATATAAATTCCTCTACATCAATATTCATATTAAAATAATTTCTAATTCATATTATTCTAACAATATTGTATGATCTTTTTAATGGTTGTTTGGATGTCATCCCCAGTTTCACTAATCTAGACATGGTGGATATGACATTAAAATAAGGGTTTTTGATAACAATTAATTCAATAATGGTAGAAAAATTGCACATATACATTTATTAATTTAATAAATCATTATAATACATGAATATTCAAATATAATGAGATAAAGAATTGTGTATATAGGATGATGAGAAGAGTGATGTCTTTTCATGATAGATAACATGATTACTTAGGTAAAATCAAAATTTTATTATAATAATTTTAAACTACTACCTTTATACAAATAGATCCTAAATTAGCTACCCAGATCCCAGAAATATGATGTATGGATTAATGGGGTTTCTTAATCTTGTTATAGTTATAATTGTGACCCAAAATTTTACATTATGAACAATTAAATATATAATTTTCCCATTTCAAATGGCATAAAATCTCTCAATAAAATCTTAAATGGAAATATGATGATATTAAAAAACTATTTTTTAGAGAATAATTCCCCATAATCTATCTAATTTTCCAAATATATACCAATGTTTTCTATTCCTTATGAATGAAGTTAAAATTTCAAATCAATCTAGTTGAAAAACATATATTTTTATTTAACTATATCCATTGTACTTGAAAATGTTCAACTATACGAGTTAATTATAAATGTTAAAAATATAATACTACTGTTTAATAGAATATAAAACTAGTTTTTAATATAATATGTTTTATACATTATAAAATTGAGGATAAGGTAACTTGAATGATAATAATAATTATATTGAGTGGATTTCATTCAACAATGATCATTGATGTCATAAATTAAGATGTATCATATTAGGTTCTTTGGAAATGATTTTATTAATTGTGTGTTATACAAAAATGTTAAGAGTACATTAATTATTTTGATAATCTTTGATTGTGGTACTATCCAAGATATTAGATTTAATAAAATGAATCTATAAATAGATAATTGATTATTTTATTACAAGAGGTTATTTCTATTGGTAGTTTTGTCTCTATAAGAAGTGTTTAAATGGAATATTGGATGACTAATCCTAAACAAAAAACATGGTATTCCAAACAAATATGAACATTCATAGATGAATAATGATCCATACTTGATAAGTAACTATCCAATTAGAGGATTGATCTAGTGAATGTGGGAGTCTATTAGAATTATTTCCCTAGAACTATCTACATTATACTTCTAGTTGTCCATATTTTTTCATGGGAAGGAATATTAACAAATACCTTATCACCTATTTAATTTTATTTTATGTAAAATTAATTTGAAAATGTCCAAGAGTAACTAAAATATTAAAAATGGTATATCAGATCACTACTTTGATAATTATATTGAATTGCTTTGAATATTTCCTAAACTATATGTCATATAGTCGTAAAACGTTTTGAAATGGGGGGTTGATGATGAATTAAATATGTGTTCAATTTATATAAGTGGAATATGTTTCATCTCATTATGTTCTCAAAGGGAATTATCCATGATAAGATATTTTAAAGTTTTACCTACCAAAATGAGTTCATCAAGATTTGTCTCATTTTATATTCAAATCAATGAACAAGTGTAATTCGAATTTTACATTATGATTGATATTATGAATCACGTAATTTGATGTATTTTCATAAACCATGAGGATATAATTTCATCATGTGGTTAAGAATATTGGGTGAATCAGGAGTAATGTGTAATTAAGGAATATATCAAGAAGAATTGTCCCTACCATCATTATGGAATATGATATTTCATCTTTTTTGTTATAGTAGATACATCAAACCTTAATCTATGTACATGGCGAAATAAATGGATTAATTTAAGAATTTAATGAAATATATATCATTAATAAGAATAAATCATGATGTCATATCAAAATAATTAGGTTATATTACATAGTGATAAATTTTATGTGGTTATCATGTTTGTAAATGTAACATATTCCTCTATGGGTGCCTCTATGTGTTGCATGTAATTGATATTATAAATAATAATAAACCTATCTAATTCCACTGAGGAAGAGGACCAGATTGTCCCAAACTATCTTATTCCATTTATATTGGTTATTTATTTAATTTAATTATATTAATAATTTTTAATCTAAATATTTATGGAAAAATATTTACTCAAGATTTATGGATTTAAAATATTTTGTAACATGCTCATAAATGATTTATATTAAATATATATTTATTAAAAATGTTATTATTTAAAAAAAAATTATATATTATATTTATTTAGAAAATTTATTTCATCTTGTACTTAATAATTTATATATTTTCGAATATAATAATTTATATAATTTTGAGAAAAATATAATTGTATTTATTTTTTTGGTTATTTATAAATTGGTGTTATTATTTTATTCTCACTGTGGGAAATATATATATATACATATATACACACAATTAATGATATTTATTTTTTAGTTTTCTATAAATTAAATGAAAGGTGTATGATTTGTTTCATGATAATCGGTACATGAAATGATATATTAAAGGCCGTTTTAATAAATATTAATGTTGTTATTGATATTGATATAATCCTTAATATATAAAAAGTTAAAATATATCGTAATTATAATATATTTATTATATGTGGGTATCAATATATATTAGGATATTGGATAAGGTAATTTTAAAATTATAAAACCTCAAACTAAAACTCAATATACACCAAACAATACAATTTATTTTGAATGTGAAAATCAATTTCTCTAAGAAAAATAATTTACCCAATATGGAATTATATCCTAGAATTTATTACCTAATATTTCTATAAATTACAATATAATCTTTACCCCAAACACTGAAGAATTATAGAGGTATAATCACACATTCACCATGAAATATTGTGTGGTGGTCAATGGGTAACACGAAATATGATCGTTACCACTATGTTTGTAATTGTAGTAACATCAATGAAAAAACATATATTAATGGATCATGTACAGATTATCACGATAAGGATTATATAATTCATTATCTTATTGATTAAGAGTTAAAATTATATATCAGTGTTTGAAAATATATAATTTTCATGGATAATTTATCACAAGATTAAGGTACTCTATGATATAAACATATTTATAAATTTAACATGGAAGGATATTCTCTTATTTTTTAAGACACATTCATTATAGATATTTTTATATGATAACAATGATTTTCATTCATTATTTTGTTACATTTATTTATTTATCAATACTATTGACAAATAATTGTTGGTATTAGGATCGACTATATTTATTTAAAACAATCCTTCATTGCAGGAATCCACATGTCACCTATATTGGAATTAATGATGTTAGGGGAATGAGTAAGTTATGTTAAATTATTGGCGACCATATTATTATTAAATATGTAAATAAAAAATAATGTTAAAAACTAATATATTCGTCACTAAATCTGGGAATGATAGAGATGTAGAGGGAGTGTCCCTTTGATTGAATGTGATGTTATTTTTAATATTGCTACTGTAGTTCACTATTTGAATGAGTGATCATGAACTAAAATAATTATCCATTGATTTGACTGTGGTGGTGGATTATATAATACTAACACATCAAAATTTATAATCTTCCTAGAGTGTCCCTTTATAGTGGACAATGTAAAATAATTATGATTAATTTTATTTACATTCATGAATTTGTTCTTGATACTTGATATAATCAATGGTGATATAAAGAAATATTTTCCATGTTATTTTCAATTGGGAAAAGATAATTGAACATGAAATGGAAATTTATGGATAAAAAATTCTAATCCACTGTGAAGCATGTGCAACCCCTATAACGTATAACTAATTAATCATGTTACATATATGTGTAATTAGATCAAGGATCTTACTTGATTTTCAATATTTATATTTATTTTTTATATTTTCACATAAAATATCAATGATTGTGTGTCTGTTTTAATCTCTCAAGATATGTTGACTTTTTTAAAAAAAATTACTAATTTATTTTTTCCCTAAGTTCATAAATACTATTATATGAGGTATTAATTCCATTAAAACTATTGAATGGATTGAGTTTCAAGGATAGAAAATAATTCTGGTAGATAGTTGTTAAATGAATCTTACAAGTAATATTCTTTTTTTCTTACATTATTAAATATATAAAAATGTTTGAATTTATCTATGAACAATATTAGGATGGTTTGGATTTTTTTTAAAAACTGTAATATTTGGATGATGAATTCTTTATATTAAATAGAATAAATAATTGATATTTGAATAGTAATCTCATGACTATTGAAACACCCATGTAGGATTAAATATATTGTTTTTAATATAAATATTTTATTATATTTTTTATTATAATATTCTATGCATTATCTAAACATGTTTTTCAACAAAAAGATTAATGTTTTTTTTCAATGTTGATACTTGATATTTTAATATGTTATCAACCTATATATTTTTTATGTAATATGAAATATATAATCCATGAAATTAATTAAAAGGTGTATAAAATAAAATTCATCCATGAACTGGATTGTTCATTCATAGATGATTTAGTGTTGGAGATAAAAAAATATAAAAGGAAGAGATGAGGATAAATGAATCAATTTGAAGAATAAGCTCAAAAATTAAGAAAACCAGAAAACATATTGAAAAATTGGAAATAATATTAAATAATATAATGGTTACATAGTAATAATTGGATGTATGAATCTTATTTATAATATAAAATATTGAGTAGTTTTTAAAATATAAAAAACAAATCCATCAACTTAGGTGATGGTGGATATTCAATTAGATGTTATTAAGTTGTATAACTAGTTAGATAAAATGAAGTTGAAATAATAAAACTGGATAATGGGGATTAATTCTTTGTAACCATCATTAAATTTAATATAAGGACCTCCACGTCTATATTTTTTTAGAATATAGACGTTTCTTAATAGAGTTTATGGAGAACACACACATCAAAGTGTTGAATTAGGATTCTACTACATTTAAATAATATGATATACTATTAGAATATATATAATCCAAAGTTGCAAAAGCAGGAAAATACATTCTTCCACAACAATCCAATATGCTAAGAAATATAATTGGTCTAAAACTATTGTGAGATGTTTTATTTTCACTGAACATTATCATATAGACACACACTATGATTTTGTGAATTAATTTTTTTTCAAATTAATTCAATATTTAATTACACACAATAGGGAATATTAATTTTTTATATTAAAGGAAATATTTTTGATTTCATACAATACAAATTTTTTTTTTAAATTCCCTACATGCAACACTGAATTGTCTTTCATTACACACAATACTGAGTTTATATGAAAAATCATTTTACCGTATAATTATTCAAACATGGATAAAAATAAAACAGGAATTAAACATATCAATATTTTAAGAACCTGGTTTTTGCTACGAAAGACTTTGGAATATTCTTGATAATATTCTAGAGCAGCGCCTTCAGACGGCGTGCGATTCTGAGCCCCGGAGTGGCCGGAATTAAATTTTCAGTGCGTTCACACTGGAAACGCCAAATGAATGAGATAACTCCTAAACGGAGTTCCGGATCAGGGATCCGAGTGTACGGATGGTTCCGTAATTGGGTGTTTACCCTAGTAATGACATAAAACTTGTCGGCGCGGGACGTTTGGACCCCTCGCCTGCTTCTGGAATGTTAAACAGATAAATTAATTAATTAATTTATTCGTTTCATGGAGAAACGCTAGTATCTCTTAAACGGTGGATCAGATTGGAAAACCGAGGGCACCGTTGAGTTTGGAGCGTGCCGTTTACCCAAGGAGGGGTATAAGTTTCGCGGGCGCGGGCCGTTTGTGAAAAATGGCCCCAGGGGTGTTTTCGTAATTTGGCGGCCTCAGGAGGTAAGTTTAATAACTTTTGAACGGGGTCTCAAATTAAAATTCTGAGACCGCGGTTGTGCTCTAAGCGTTGTGTTTACCCCAGGTACGCCCTCCTTTTTGTCTTCTTCGAGAGTGGGGTCGGGGGCGTGCCGGGCGGGGGTGTTTAAGTGTTATTACTTAAACGCACCCCCCCCCCTCCCTCTTCTCTTCCCCTTCTCCTCCCTCACACCCTCTCCCCTTCCCTCCTCCATTCCTGTGAGCTCCGGAGAGGCGAGCTCCGGTGAGCCAACTCCGACGAGGCAAAGGCGCGGGGCGGATCGCGCGGGAAGCGTAGGGCGAAGCCCCACGAGGTAGGAGTTTTATTTTGTCTCCGTTTTTAAATTCCCGCATTTTTTTGAGCCCGATATATACCGTCGAATTCCTGCCCGATCTTCAAGAAAAACCCATAGATTAGTAGAGCTCGATCCGAGCTTTCCGATGCACCTTTAGGATGTGAAATCGGAGCTCCGAGGCGTCCGCAGCGGCCCGGCGAATTTGGGGGTGGTTTTGCGGTTTCCGGCGAGTTGGCGCGGCGGAGGGGTTCGGCTCCGGGCAGGCGGCGCGGCGGCCGCAGCTTCGGAAGGCCGCGGCGACACTTGGAGCAGCGGCAGAAGGCCGGTGGTGCCAGAAAGGTGTCGGCGAGAGGGAGAGGGGCCGCGAGGCGGCGGCCCCGTGCGGCGCAATAACGACCCGCACTTTGCGGGTCGTTGAGTGGAACGTGCGACCGGCCCTCGTGGTCGGTCGATGGAGAATCCCGCGCGGCGGGCGCGCACATGTGAAGGGGAGCGGTCCGTGGAGCGGCAGCCCACGGCTCGGCTAGACCGCTCCAAGCTGCTGGGCCGCGGTCCAGCGGGGCGGCCGGCGCGGGCTGGCCCAAGCAGGGCGGACCGGCCGGACCGGGCCGGTCCGGCCCAAGGGGCTTTGCCCCTCAGTCTTCGGACGCCCGTATTTCGGGCTACGGGCATCCGTTTTGCACGCCGTCTGCGGCAGCGCGGAGCTTGCGTCAAGGAGGAGTTTTTGAGATGGTTTTGGGTATTTTTAATTCCCGAAAGGAGGGATCTCGGAGACGCGACGCGTCTTCAAGTGGACAAGCGTTCTTCCAGAAAATCTTGTTTTGGACGGCGCGGACGCGTCCGACATCCGTTTTGAGCGCCGTCAGTGGTGTTGGGACCCTAGCATCAAGGCGGAGGTTTCCAGGGTGGTTTTAGGCATTGAGGCCAATGTTGAGGCGCAGACCCCACGGCCCGTCTTTCGAGTTGCGTGCAGCTAGTAGAAACGTTTTCCTCGGATGTCCGTTCGGGGCGTGCGAGCAGTCGATGTTGGGTGTTTTTCCGATGGGATTGCAATGTTGAAATATGCCCGCCCTAATTCTGCATGATGGTGCGGGGCCCACGAGGACCATTTGGGCGTCGACGGTGATTTTCCATCTTTATCACAGGGCGACCGTTTTGGACAAGTGAATAGTCCATTTCGTGTACTTTTTCGAGAGGATCGCAATGGTGCGATCGGTTCGTTGAGTTTCGGGACTGGGATGCGGGTCCCATGTGTCACCACTTGGGTGCGGTGCGCCAGGATGCACCTTTTTCTCCGGATATCTGTTGCACTCAAGTGTGTAGTGCTTGTGACGTGTTTTCCTGAGGGGATCGCAAAGGTGCGATGCGCCCGACTGTTTTTGGGGCCGAGGCTCGGGATCACGGGATGTCATTCGGGCGTGAGGCGGTGTTGGTGACTTTTCCTTCAGATATCCGTTGGAGGAGAGTAAGTAGTCGATCTCATGTGTTTTTTCACGAGGATTACAACGATGCAATCCGTCTGGTTGTGCGGAGACTCTTGCGCGATCTTGTTAAAAGTGGAAGCATGGAGGGTGCTCCAGTGGTGGTTTGCCCTACCTTGTTTGTAGCGAACCCTTGGCGTGTGATCGCGCACTCTGGGGAGAGTGGTATAAATGGATCATAAGGTGTGGTTGGCTGTGCCTCAGCCGATGAGGTGGAAGGTTGGAGTTGTTATGTCATGCCTTCGCGTTGACATTGGGTGTCGTGTGCACAATAGCCTATGGGCTGGAACGAGGTATACTCTGGGAGTATACAGGAGTTCTTGGAGGTACGTGTGGTTGTTTGTACCTAAGAATGTTTGTGCGCTCAGTTGGGGTTGACTTGGGGCCACACGTCATGTGGGCCCCATGTGTGTGTCGTGTTCTGCTTTTCATACTTCGACCCCTCGCGATGTAGTGGGTCCCTCTGTGTGTTTGGTTGACCAGCAGGGTAGAGTGGTCTCCCCCTGGTTTCATTCTCGATGGATTGGCCGGTAGCGGTGCTAGTGACACCCAGTGCTGGGGCAGACGTTGCACCTCTTTTAGGAGAGCTTTTCTGGAGTTGGGTGGTTGCGCGACACCCACTCCGTGTTCGGTTGGCCAGTGTTGTACCCTCCTGTGGAGATGGCAAAGAGGTTCTGAGTTTCACCCTCCAGCGGGGCTGGGTAGTGGGTTACTCATCGACTTCCTCGGGCTTACCCTCCAGCTGGGCTGGGAAGTGGGTTGCTCACTGACTTTTAGGGTCTACCCTCCAGCAGAGACTGGGCAGTGGGTCACCCGATGCTATTAGGGTCTACCCTCCAGCAGAGACTGGGCAGTGGGTCACCCGACGACCTCTTAGGGTCTACCCTCCAGCAGGGTTGGGCAGTGGGTCACTCGTCGTCTAGTTCCAGGTCTACCCTCTAGCAAGGCTGGGCAGTGGGTCGCCTGTCAACTTATTCCAAGTCTACCCTCCAGCAGGGCTGGGCAGTGGGTCGCCGGATGATGTGTTATGCTTTACCCTTCAGCAGTGCTGGGCAGTGGGTCACCCAGTATCTTATTATGGTTTACCCTCCAGCAGGGCTGGGCAGTGGGTTGCCTAACGATGTATTAGGGTTTACCCTCCAGTAGGGCTGGGCAGTGGGTCACCCGATATCTGGTTATGAATTACCCTCCAGTAGGGCTGGGCAGTGGGACATTTGTTGGCATTCCAGACTCAGTCCTTTCTACCAGGCTAGTCGGTGACTTTTCCTCCGTGTTTACCGGAGTGGGACCCTTGGTTATATGGGTCAGTGTTGTGACAACTTTTCTTTGAGGATACCTCTCGACTGCAGGGCAGTGATGAGGTGTGGTTTGACTTTCCGAGAACTCTCAAGTACGAGGGGCGCTTTCCCCACTGAGACGCATTCTTCTAACGCGATCTAAAACTGTGCGAGCGAGTCAGTGCCACCCAAAGCGGATAGTGTCGAAGTGCGGTGATTGAGCCCCTTGGCTTGTAGTTCGGGGCAGACGTGCGGGATTCTGGGCGACGATGATGGTTATGTCTGGGACTGTTGGATACTCTTTTCTTGGGCTGATATACGGGACGGAGATCCCCTTACGACGACGTTCGGGCTTCTTGATTGATCAAAGGGATATGTATATACCCTGTTTTCGGTACCCACTTCTTGGGTTTGGTTACTCTCCTTCCAGGTGAGGCGAAGACGCGCGGGGTATGCCACGTGCTTTCCGTGTCTAGCTTCTCATGGTTGGACGAGTCTACTCTCCTGCTATAGGCAGCGAAGACTCGACGGGAAGTTCATCTTCTCACCGTTTCCAGATCCTTGTGCCTGGACGAGTCTACTTCCTTCCTTTTGTTGGGTTGAGCTGGACTCTTTACTTCACCCTTGGTTGGACCCATTTACTTTTCTGTTCGCTCTACCGCTCACCCTTTGGTATCTCCTTTGTTGCTCCCTCGAGCCTTCGGGGTATCCTACTGAGTATTTTTATACTCACCCTTTCTTGGGCTTTGCCCGCGCTTGGTGTGCCCTTGCAGACGACGGACAGGTGGAGCGTGGCTTCAGTGGAGCGTATGACCTTGGGAGCTTGAACCGCGTGTGGTGGTCGTGGCCGGGTTCCAGGTGGGAGACCCGTCAGCTGTTCCTTTTTGTTTACCTGTTGCCGGGTTGTGGCACCTTTTTGGTTTGGCGCGTGTTTTTCCCTTTTCTTTTCAGCTTATACCTTGTATTGTTAGAGGTCGATGCACTTTGTGGTTTATATATAGCAGTTGCCATTTTCTTTACTTGTCTTTTCTTTTACTCTGCACTTTTTCATTGATTTTTCTGCGTGTGTGTGTGTACAGGTGCTTAGGAAAAGGCCTCCTCTAGTTGTTGTGCCTTCGGCGCTGGTCACCAGCCCCTAGCCTATAAAGGCGGGCCTGGGGTAGTTTCAGCTTGAGCCCGGGTAGGGTCGGGTCGTGATAAAGTGGTATCAGAGGTGGTTCATTCCTTGGGACGCTGTTCGGACGTCCCTAAAAATAAAAGGAACTGGTTGGGATTTAGGGCAACAGTGTTAACGTGTCTCGAGAGCGGCTCTCAGGCCAGGGAGTCCAGTGATGGTGCGGCGACCAACGTATCCATTCACTAGGACCTTGATAACCCGCTTGTCGACTCGGCATGCTGAGACACTTGTTGCAGGGAAAATTTGGTTTGTGCATCACATAGGATCGAGTCTTTGACGGTCCTTCTTGAGTCAGCTCCCCATCGTTGTTTTTGTGGTATATACATATATGCTCATCTGACCGCGGCACTCCTTGAAAATTTTTAGGATGTCTCCGCGAAGATAGCCAGCCAGGATAGCAGCTCTGGTTCGTGACAACGAACCTATGAGCTACGAGGCCACAGTCCAGGACCCATCGTGCGAGCCCTTTCTCCGGGTGGGCCGGTAGCAGCACCCCCACCTGTTGAGAAGCAGACAGTTTCAGAAGAGCAGGCTGAGCTTGAGCGCAGGTTGAGCGTGCTCCGTGAGTTCCAGTGGCAGGGACCGCTGAGGTTCAGTGTTGAGCCAGACCCTCAGGCAGTAGAGGTTTGGCTCGAGGCAGTGATTTGCCTTTTCAGGCTTGTACGGACGCCGACAGACTAGAGAGTGGCTTTGGCAGCCACCCCTCTTTGTGGAACATCTTGGCGTTGGTGGAGTCTGGTGACTCAGTTTCGTGACGAGTCGTCGCTTTCAGGGGATGAATTTCAGTTGTTTCTCTGTGAGGAGTTTTTACCCTCCTGTTTGCGCTCCGTTCAGATTCAGGAGCTCCTGCAGTTTCAGCAGGGAGGGATGACGGTGGCCGAGTACGCGGCTAGTTTTGCAGACCGTGCATGCTTTTACCCAGACTTGGTCCGTGACGATGACATTTGAGCATGGAAGTGTGAGCAGGGTCTCCGCTGAGAGATTTGTGCTGTCATAGTACCCTTGAGCATTTCCACGTATGTCGGGGCTCTAGAGCAGAAACTGGTGACAGAGGGCTTCCCGCCATGTCCTAGAGTTGGTGGTGGCTGCAGGCACGTCGGAGCCGAGACGTCTATCGCAGCTAGCGGTCGTCGGAGGTCACCAGTGCGGCCCGGAGAGAGTCGTTGCTATGCTTGTGACGGGCGAGGTCACTCAGTATGGTACTGCCTGACCCGAGTTGCTGAGAGCTTCGGGTAGGGAGCAGGTGCACCACCACGGCAGAGGCAGCGCTGTGATCAGAGTAGTACCCAGAGAGGTGCTTCTAGGAGAGGAGCGGGAGGAGCTGGTAGTGGGGGACGACGTTACGAGGTCGTCCCATCACCACTAGATGGTCCACGTTAGGCTCTGGGAGCTGATAGTTGGGACCGAGGACAGCCGCGAGCTTTGGATGTCTATTATCCTACAGAGCATGAGGTGATAAGAGGTACGCTCTACAGCTCTTCTACTTTTTGCAGTATAATTGTTGGGCTCTGCGTGTGAAAGGCTTTTCTCCCTGCTCCTTGTTTGAGGCGTTACCAGGGTGACATAGGGCGTCGGGTGTAACCCTGTTTTGGCGACGAAAAAGGCATGAGACCTTTTCCTTTAGTTGATGGTGTTGAATCCTTCGCCTTTTGAGCGTGTAAGAGAGCATCAACTGTGGAATCTTGCATGACCAGATATCCTTAGGTGTTACACCATATGGATATTCTGAAGGAGGGAATCACCAGGCCTTGTTCTAGGTGCGAGCGGTGATTCCAGTCGCGGCGTGCGACGTAGAGGTTTGACCGGGGAGGTGAGCTACCCCTGGGGGCCTTCGGGCCGTTTGAGATCGTGAAGAGGGATAGCGAGGCTCTTTACTGCCTTGCCCTAACCCCAAGGTCTATAGTGGGTGCACGACATCGGCAAGGGCTGACCTCGCGTGAACGGATCAATCCTTTGGTCTGTGTGTGGTGACTCAGAGCTATGTGTGGGTTCTTCTGGGTATGGGAAAGCCAGGTGTGGGCTTCGTACCCTGTGTTGCTCCCTAGTTTTGCTTTTTGAGGACAAAAAGCTTGAATTAGGGAATGATGTAAGAACCCGGTTTTTGCTACTAAAGACTTTGGAATATTCTTGATAATATTCCAGAGCAGCGCCTTCAAACGGTGTGCGATTCCGAGCCCCGGAGTGGCCGGAATTAAATTTTCAGTGCGTTCACACTGGAAACGCCAAATGAATGAGATAACTCCTAAACGGAGTTCCGGATCAGGGATACGAGTGTACGTATGGGTCCGGAATTGGGTTTTTACCCTAGGAATGACATAAAACCTGTCGGCACGGGGCGTTTGGACCCCTCACCCACTTCTGGAATGTTAAACGGATAAATTAATTAATTAAATTATTCGTTTAATGGAGAAACGCTAGTATCTATTAAACGGTGGCTCGGATAGAAAAAATGAGGGCACCATTGAGTTCGGAGCGTGCTTTTTACACTAGGAGGGGTATAAGTTTCACGGGCGCAGGCCGTTTGTAAAAAATGGCCCCAGGGGCGTTTTCGTAATTTGGCGGCCTCGGGCGCTAAGTTTAATAACTTTTGAACGGGGTCTCGAATTAAAATTCCGAGAACGCCGTTGTGCTCGAAGCGTCGTTTTTACCCCAGGGACGCCCTCCTTTTTTTCTGCTTTGAGAGCGGGGTCGGGGGCTTGCCGGGCGGGGGTGTTTAAGTGTTATTACTTAAACGCACCCCCCTCCCTCTTCTCTTCCCCTTCTCCTCCCTCACACCCTATCCCCTTCCCTCCTCTATTCCGGCGAGCTCCGGTGAGACGAGATCCGGCGAGCCATCTCCGGCGAGGCAACGGCGCGGGGCGGATCGCGCGGGAAGCGTCGGGCGAAGCCCCACGTGGTAGGAGTTTTATTTTGTCTCCGTTTTTAAATTCCCACATTTTTTTGAGCCCAATTTATACCGTCGAATTGCCGCCCTATCTTCAAACAAATCCCATAGATTATTAGAGCTCGATCCGAGTTTTCTATGCACCTTTCGGATGTTAAATCGGAGCTCCGAGGTGTCCGCAGCGGCCCGGCGAAGTTGGGGGTGGTTTTGCGGTTTCCGGCGAGTTGGCGCGGTGGAGGGGTTCGGCTCCGGGCAGGCGGCGCGGCAGCCGCGGCTTCGGAAGGCCGCGTCGGTGCTTGGAGCAGCGGCGGCAGGCCGGTGGCGCCGGCAAGGCACCGGCGAGAGGGAGAGGGGCCGCGAGGCGGCAGCCCCGTGCGGCACAACAACGACCCGCACTTTGCGGGTCGTTGCGTGGAACGTGCGACCGGCCCTCGTGGCCGGTCGGTAGAGAATCCCGCGTGGCGGGCGCGCGGGTGTGAAGGGGAGAGGGACGCGGAGCGGCGGCCCGCAGCACGGCTGGACCGAGCCAAGCTGCTGGGCCACGGTCCAGCGGGCCGGCCGGCGCAGGCCGGCCCAAGCAGGGCGGACCGGCCGGACCGGGCCGGTCTGGCCCAAGGGGCTTTGCCCCTCCATCTTCGGACGCCCGTATTTCAGGCTACGGGCATCTGTTTTGCGCACCGCCTATGGCAGCACGGAGCTTGCGTCAAGGAGGAGTTTTTGAGATGGTTTCGGGAATTTTTAATTCCCGAAACGAGGGGTCTCGGAGATATGACGCGTCTTCAAGTGGACGAGCGTTCTTCCGGAAAATCTTGTTTTAGACGACGCGGACGCGTCCGACGTCCGTTTTGAGCGTCTTCAGGGGCGTTGGGACCCTATCATCGAGGCGGAGGTTTCCAAGGTGGTTTCAGGCGTTGAGGCCAAAGTTGAGGCGTGGGACCCACGTCCCGTCTTTCGAGTTGCGTGCAGCTAGTAGCAACGTTTTCCTCGGACGTCCGTTCGGGGCGTGCGAGCAGTCGATGTTGGGTGTTTTTCCGATGGGATTGCAATGTTGCAATCCTCCCACCCTAATTCAGCACGATGGTGTGGGGTCCACGAGGTCCATTTGGGCGTCAATGGTGATTTTCCATCTTTATCACCGGGCGACCGTTTTGGACAAGTGAATAGTCCATTTCGTGTACTTTTTCGAGAGGATCACAATGGTGCGATCGGTTCGTTGAGTTTCGGGACCAGGATGCGGGTCCCATGTGGCACCGCTCAGGTTCGGTGCGCCGGGATGCACCTTTTTCTCCGGATATCCGTTGCACTCAAGTGTGTAGTGCTTGTGACGTGTTTTCCCGAGGGGATCACAACGGTGTGATGCGCCCGACTGTTTTTGGGGCCGAGGCTCGGGATCATGGGACGCCTTTCAGGAGTGAGGCGGTGTTGGTGACTTTTCCGTCGGATATCCGTTGGAGGCGAGTAAGTAGTCAATCTCGCGTGTTTTTCCCTGAGGATTACAACGATGCAATCCGTTTGGTTGTGCGGAGCCTCTTGCGCGATCTTGTTAAAAGTGGAAGCATGGAGGGTGCTCCAGTGGTGGTTCACCCTACCTTGTTTGTAGCGAACCCTTGGCGTGTGATTTCGCACTCTGGGGAGAGTGGTATAAATGGCTCATAATGTGTGGTTGGTTGTGCCTCAGCCGATGAGGTGGCAGGTTGGAGTTGTTATGTCATGCCTTCGCATTGACGTTGGGTGTCGTGTGCACGATAGCCTATGGGCTGGAACGAGGTATACTATGGGAGTATATGGGAGGGCTTGGAGGTACGTGTGGTTTTTTGTACCTAAAAATGTTTGTGCGCTCAGTTGGGGTTGACTTGGGGCCACACGTCGTGTGGGACCCATGTGCGTGTCGTGTTGTGCTTTGCGTACTTAGACCCCTTGCGATGTAGAGGGTCCCTCTGTGTGTTTGGTTGACCGCAGGGTTGAGTGGTCTCCCCCTGGTTTCGTTCTCGATAGATTGGCCGGTAGCGGTGCTCGTGACACCCAATGCTGGGGCAGACGCTGCACCTCTTTTAGGAGAGCTGTTCTGGAGTTGGGTGGTTGCACGACGCCCACTCCGTATTCGGTCGGCCAGTGTTGTACCCTCCTGTAGAGATGGCAGAGCGGTTCTGAGTTATACCCTCCAGCGGGGCTGAGCAGTGGGTTACTCATCAAAATCCTCGGGCTTACCCTCCAGCAGGGATGGGAAGTGGGTTGCTCACTGACTTTTAGGGTCTACCCTCCAGCAGAGACTGGGCAGTGGGTCACCCGACGCTATTAGGGTCTACCCTCCAGCAGAGACTGGGCAGTGGGTCACCCGATGCTATTAGGGTCTACCCTCCAGCAGAGACTAGGCAGTGGGTCACCCGATGACCTCTTAGGGTCTACCCTCCAGCAGGGCTGGGCAGTGGGTCACCCGTCATCTAGTTCCAGGTCTACCCTCCAGCAAGGCTGGGCAGTGGGTCGCCTGTCGACTTATTCCAGGTCTACCATCCAGTGGGGCTGGGCAGTGGGTCGCCGGATGATGTGTTATGGTTTACCCTCCAGCAGGGCTTGGCAGTGGGTCACCCAGTATCTTATTATGGTTTACCCTCTAGCGGGGCTGGGCAGTGGGTCGCCTGACGATGTATTAGGGTTTACCCTCCAGCAGGGCTGGGCAGTGAAACATTTGTTGGCATTCCAGACTCAGTCCTTTCTACCAGGCTAGTCTGTGGATTTTCCTCCATGTTTACCGTAGCATAACCTTTGGTTATATAGGTTAGTGTTGTGACAACTTGACTTTGAGGAGACCTCTCGACTGCAAGGTAGTGATGAGGTGTGGTTTGACTTTCTGAGAACTCTCAAGTATGAGGGGCGCTTTCCCCACTGAGACGCGTTCTTGTGACGCGATCTAAAACCGTGTGGGTGAGTCAGTGCCGCCCAAAGAGGATAGTGTCGAAGTGCAGTGATTGACCCCCTTGGCTTGTAGTTTGGGGCAGACGTGCGGGATTCTGGGCGATGATGATGGTTATGTCTGGGATTGTTGGCTACTCTTTTCTTGGGCTGAGCTAAGGGACGTAGATCCCCTTACGACGATGTTCGGGCTTCTTGATTGAGCAAAGGGATATGTATATACCCTGTTTTCGGTACCCACTTCTTGGATTTGGTTACTCTCTTTCCAGGTGAGGCGAAGACGCGCGGGGTATGCCACGTGCTTTCCATGTCTAGCTTCTCGTGGTTGGACAAGTCTACTATCCTATTATAGGCAGCGAAGACTCGACGGGAAGTTCATCTTCTCACCATTTCCATCTCCTTGTGCCTGGACGAGTCTACTTCCTTCCTTTTGTTTGGTTGAGCTGGACTCTTTACTGCACCCTCGGTTGGACCCCTTCACTTTTTTGTTCGCTCTACTGCTCACCCTTCGGTATCTCCTTTGTTTCTCCCTCGAGCCTTCGACGTATCCTACTGAGTATTTTTATACTCACCCCTTCTTGGGCTTTGCCCGCGCTTGGTGTGACTTTGCAGACGACGGACAGGTGGAGCGTGGCTTCAGTGGAGCGTATGAGCTTGGTAGCTTGGACGGCGTGTGGTGGTCATGGACGAGTTCCAGGTGGGAGACCCGTCATCTGTTCCTTTTTGTTTACCTGTTGCCGGGTTGTGGCACCTTTTCGGTTGGGCGCGTGTTTTGCCCCTTTTCTTTTCAACTTATACCTTGTACTGTTAGAGGTCGATGCACTTTTTGGTTTATATATAGTAGTTTCCATTTTCTTTACTTGTCTTTTCTTTTACTCTGCACTTTTGCATTGAGTTTGCTGTGTGTGTGTGTGTGTACAGGTGCTTAGGCAAAGGCCTCCCTGAGTTGTTGTGCCTTCGGCGCTGGTCGCCAGCCCCTGGCCTATGGAGGCGGGCCTGGGGTAGTTGTGGCTCGAGCCCGAGTAGGGTCGGGTCGTGACAAATATGAATTTAAATAAAATTATATAAAATATTATATATAATTAATAATATTTATAATAAAAAGTAAAATTGTTTTAGTAAGGTATTTATATGTTTTGGAAATATTAATTTCTTAAAAGAACTCCTTTTTATGCCCTTCTTTAAAATATAATAAAAAATATATTATTCACTTTAAGAACTCATTTTTATAAAATAAACATTATTTTTTAATATAGAATCTGGAAATTATATTTTTTCTATTTAAATAAAAATAATAATCAAACTGTCGAATTTTGGGGTTTTTTCACAAACAACATTTTTGAATAAATAATGAAAAATTCTAAATATTAATAAAAAACTTTTTTTATAATTTATTTATACAGTTAAATTATACATTAAGTTAGACATAAAGTTACCATAGATATGTTAATCATCTATCAATCCAGTTTAGGAGGTTGGAATCATTTTTATATTGAATCTATATCTAAATCCTTAATGAATATTTGGACATTCTATAATTAAAAACTCATTTTTTCCATATCTATGAGATTTTCAGTAAGCATAATTTTTTTCATATTTTAATTGAATTTAGAAAAATAAAAAACAATTGTATAAATAATTATAGTATTTATTTTCTAATATTGTCAACTTATTTTTTTAGAAAAATGTTGAGTAAAAGAGATTATAAATAGTTTTAGAAATTATGGTAAAATTGTGATTGAATATGGAATAAAAGATAACATTAAGGACCAAAATGACCTATAAACATAACAAAATCCCATTGGATGAAGATATTTAGTCCAAAAACCTTCCATTATTTACCTTTGATAGTTTCTGATGACTTTTTTAAGTCAAAAATGTGGGCATACATAACATGTTTTCATCAATGCCATGGGTGTCTCCTTTACCCCCTATAAAAGTCAAACATCTCTCCCCCTTATTGACACCTCTAAAACCAACTATGAACATGAAATATCTTCTAAATTAACATTCCAACATCAATAACTTACTCCTTGGATCATCCCATTTGGGATAGATCAATACAAGGAATTCCTTCGGCGCAATCCAAAAGGAGTTACCAAACAAAAGGTAACATCCATCCTCAAGCTCCACTCCATTATTTTCATTCTACACTACATAAATTATTCTTATTTCATGAATAAATATTTTAAAATGTATCCTAAACATATTTTCAATTTTTATGATATTATTACAACCAATAATGACATACACATGAATTTATTGGGTAATAAACATAGCATTCTTCAATGAAATGTGATTCGTTCACATACTACGTGGAACATATTAAGTATTTTTTTAGTGGAACTAAATTAGATATATTAAATAATAATTAAAACTATATTATATTATTTATATATATAAATAAACATATATATCATTTTGTTTATTTCTTTCAACGTTACAAGGAAAAATAGAAGTTGCGTTCATGGGTATGTAAGACCTACCATATCTATGAATAGTGTTCTCCATTTAATTTTTCAATATAATATATAATATTATAAATACATATGTATTCAATATGTGGAATAATTATATCATTTATTTATTTTTTGAAATTCATATATACATATGTGGTAAAAAAATATAACAAATTATGACATAGGCGTAAGATAGAGAAAATATTACCTAAAGAGAAACCTTAACTACGAATAATTATATAAGGAGTAATATAAGTTCATTATCAAAAAATATTTCAAATTATATATAATAATATTTTTCTATAAAAAAATTATATTAAAATTAAATTAAATATCTAGGAGGATTTTATGAGTATGAAGATAGTTAGGACATAAGTTAAATGAATTTCATCTCACTATTTATTTCTGTAAGATACATGCCATATTCACCAAATGATTCATTTTGGCGGTGTATATACTTACAATGAATGTATTCTATATTTACTATACATAAAATTATTGTTATTCTCATATCTATTTTGTGATATTTATTTCATGGGGTTTTGGTTTCAAAAGCTACCAAACCGGTAAAGTAATTTTTTCTCAATATTCCTTCATAGACACACATGCCATGTTATGATCCGATATGTTTTCTATAAGGAATATATACATCCACTATCATTTTCAATCATTTATCTCCTTCATTTCATCATATTTTATGTTTCATGTCATCTTAATCTTTTCATTTTATAAATAATCAATGACACCGAATTGGTAATAGTTTATTTCTACAATATTTTATTTTATTAAAATTATTTTTTATTATGATTCCATTTATGGAATATTATAATATATCACTTAAGAAGTCTCATGAATTTTCTTGTCCTATGGTTATTAATAATATCATCAACTACTGGTTCAAATGTTCTTATCATTAGTACATACAATAATTAATAATTTTATCTTATGAAAGTCCAGCATTAACTGTCTCTTAGGTCAAAAATATGTGTTTCATCAAACCCATATTTTTCAAAAAGGATTCCAAATATAATCTTATATTATTCTATGAACATTATAAAAAATTTACCAATGTTTTACATCCTATAAGAAAGGGGTTTTCAAAAAAATATTCACATCATAGTCCGACCTAGGTACCCATCAAAAAAATTTACAATGCAAAAGGAATGGTTAGTATGTATGGATTTAGCTACCATCATGACTGCAATTATAATGAAGATTATTTTATAAGAATAAAATTTTAATTTTTTCAATGTTTTTCTAATATACTTTATATTCAATTTTTTAATGTTTCATTCAATTAAAATATTTTCGAAAAAAATTAAGCATATTGTATATGTTGGTAAGGAAAATCATTTTTAAATATGTTTTCATGTTTATTTTTTAAGATTCCAGGAAAATTATTTTCAAAAATAATTTCATCCTTTTTTTTAAATCTCCATGGAAAATTGATTTCAATTTTTTTCAATATTCTATTCTGTGTTTTTGGAGAAAAAATTTGTTATAAAAAATCATGATTATTTTATAAGTTCACATTGAAAAAGATCTTTATTTTTATTTCATGTTTTCATTAAATTTTTTATAATTATTATCCAGGAATATGGTTTTCAAAATGATTTATGTTATAGAAAGTGTTTTTTTATCAGGAAAATTTATTTTCCTCAAGAAAAATATAATTTATTTTACATGATATGTTTTCAACGTTGATTCAAATGAATTAATTTTAAAAATACCATATGTTTAAAACATTTATTATCAAAGTGATATTAAATAATTCTTCTATATCTATGAATGAATCATTGGTTATAGTTATGAATTTATGGAGATATGATCCAAGAATATCATTCATATTATTTCTCTAAATGGATTATATTTTGATGGAATTAGGTTTATGAAACATTTTTCTCTTAAACAAGTTATTCCATAATTATATGATATGAATCCCGACTCCTTTCATAGGAAATTCTAGGATGAAATGATTTAAATTCCTATCTATTTTCCATAGGTTATGATATTATGGAATTTTTATGACAACCATTTATTTTTATGGGTTATGATATTTTTTTTATGAATCTCATAACTTTTAGGGGTCATGATATGATGGATTTTTTATTATATTCTCACATATGTTTGATAGAATTTATTTTGATATGGGTTAGACATATATCACCCTCAAATTCATTGGGTAAATATTTATATACCATGTGATAATGAATTAAATCATTTCAATATGATTGATCCATATAGTAAGATGGGGAAACCAGGTCCCTTAAAAGGAAAGGATTACGAATGTGGATGATGGTATGTCCCACCCAATTTCTGTAGACACTGTGATGATGGGAGAAGGGGAAACCTGATCCGCTATGAGAATATTAGGAAACCATGTAGTCTATGGGAAGATGGGGAAACCTAATCCCCAACACCTATAGGAATATGATTGTAGATGGTTGCATGTATCGCCCAATAGGTGTAGTACTCATGAAGTCCTTTGATATGTTTTAGCAATGAAAATTGTCTTATTGGGAATGATATTAAATTTTTATGTGTATTCCACATTTTCATGTCATTATCATATATTATGATCACATGGATTATTCCCTTGATTCCATTATGATTCAGGAATTATGAATTGAAAATATTTATACAATGATTTATATTTATGATATTTGATATGCAATATATGATCTTATAATGTTATGATAATGTTATTATACCGTTATTCTCATCATTATGATTACATATCTCCTTCATTTACCATAAATGATCATCTTATCACAATCCTTTTTATCTTTCCTTCCTCGGGTTCTAAAGACATATTTTAAACATGATATGTCTATGAATAGTTCTAGTCATGGAGAACCTAATGTGAGATAATGTGAATCACTCATGTAATAGTGTTTATGTTTTCTATTTCATAAACGGGAGTAAATAAATAGGATATTCATGAATCATTTTTCTAATGTTTTATGTGTAACACAAAAGTTATTTAATTTCTATTTACATTAATAAATGATTGTCATATTTGTTATTATACCGAAGGATTAGTCATAATTTAGAAATATGTATGTGATAACTTTTCTGAGATCTGTCAGTTTATTCCTAAGGATATGTGTAGATATGTCTTTAAATATATGATAAAGGATTAGGTCAATTATTGGAAGAGGTATTGTGATTTTTAATGAAAAGTTACGGTGGTTTCCTAGCTAAAAATAACTTTATCGATACTACAAATGGATATGATTTTGGAACACATATATATAAGAGTAGAAACTCTGATAGGGTGTGTCAGGCCTGACTCAAGTGTAATCTAGTCATGAAAATAGGCTTTACTATGCACATGGATTGATAGTCATATGTTATATTCTTTGGATGTTAAAAAATTTTATATGAACCATATTTATGGGTTTAAAAAATAACTATTTTTAGGAATAAGTTGTGATAAACAAATATTGTCATATATTAAATAAGGTTCCATAATTTAGACATCCTATAAGATGTTTTCATTGGTATGTGGTTTTTAAATATGATAATATTTTCATTCTCAAAAATTTATGTGTTTATTCAATGGTGGGAACCAAAAGTTGCTTCATTAATGTTTATTATTACAACAAATTTGTTGATGAACATTGAAATTGTATTGTAACTCATATGAAGGATATTTTAATACATCCTTTTTATTTTTTTAGATACATGATTAAAAATAATGTTTATCATATTAGAGTACTCATGAGGGGGGTGAATTTAGTATCTATTAAAAATAATGTCTTAAAATATTTCTTAACAGGTTCCCCAATAAAAATAAATACATCACATTTAATCAAAGTAATATGGCTATGACTATTTTTCTATTTAAATAATTTATCTAATGAATGATTAATTATCAGTAATATAAATATTATTAATTAATATTACTTTTGGGGCCACTCTAATAATGAAAAAAAAAATTATATCTTCTTTCCATGAATGTAATGACCTGAAATTTTGAATAAATCTTGTTTTTTAATTTTGTGTGTTATTTTATTTTTGATACTCAACAAAACTGTTTCATTTGATAAAATGAGTATAATTAAAATGAGACCGTTGGGTTTTGACTGTTATATGACCATTGGTCAATATGACCACTAGGAACTAAACATTTTGATTATTGTCTGTAAATATAAGTAATCTTGGTTAATTAATATAGAAAGAAGATTCGATGGCCTCACCCAGTAGTCTTGGATTGATCGAAGCCCATCTAACAGAACTTGGGAAGGAGGTAGCACCATTGGGCTTTGCTCTGGACCAAACCCAAGATGAACTTCATCGTGTGAAGCTAGAACGGAATCGCCTTTGCGAGAAGTTCAAACTGATAGAAATTACTACTCGTGCGTTGTTGGTCGAGCCTCCCTCAAATTCTCTCACCTTAGAACACCTTACACTTAGGTCCTATGTTGGTGTGATAAGGGGCTATGTAAGGAGACCGTAACTGCCTTGTGTAACCATTTGTTTTATATAAAAAATTTGATTTCTTCTTATGATGAAGTTTATGAATTTTCAAATGTTCGGATAAATATAGTATGCATATTTTTGATGAATTTTAGATATAGGATATTTTGAAAAATTTTATGTAAACCTTAAATAAATAAAAATGTGTAATGATTTTCAAAAAATGGTCTTCTACAGTTATGTTCAGTACGAATTTTAGAGTCTAATAAGATCAACTTAATTTTTGATGAATAATAAATTATGAATAGTGATTTTATGTTTAGGATTAGTAATGTGTCCAAATGGATTAGTAATATCAATTAAAAAAAGTTTTAATATAATTTAGACACCTTGATTAAGTAATGAGATTCAATAAAATGGGTAAATAATGATTTCATAAATTATTAAGTCAAGTATTAGTTTTTTCAGCTGAATAGTGTTTTTTAATTAAAAATTTAATTAAAAATTATTATAAAATTATTTTTATAAAATGGCCTTTATTTTTGAACTCAGAGCATCGATATTATGTTATGGTAATTTTTGGGGATTTTTCTAAAAAAAATGAATTCTCGATGAATAGTGTTTTTAATTAATAATTAAATTAAAATTATTTAGAAAAATATTTTTGTAAAATGGAGTTCATAAATTTAATTTGAGCATCGATATTTGGTTAAGGTGAAATTTTGGGATTTTTCTGAGAAAGATGATTTTTTCAATGAATAGTAAAAATGCAGTTTTAGGGTTTCAGTATGTTTAATGACATCATAACTGTGTCATGATGATGTCATGAGATATTTTAATGTTTGGCCGGAAAAAGGTGATGAATTATTTTATTGGGGGCCCCATGTTCCCTAACTCCATGGTAATTGCCATGGGAGAGCACAAGGTTTTGAGAAAAGCACTTGTGAGGTGTCCCTTGGCCATTAATGCCTTGTCCCCTCACTTTCCCTATAAACACCCACCCTTTACTCCTTTATTTTTTACTCCCAACTCTCCCCCAATGAATTTCTGGTCTCCTTACCTCCCAATGATTCCTCCCAAGGTTCCCCCAAGCCCTCAATGTCCCAACCTTTGAGTTTTAAGAGTTACGTTTTAAGGTAAGGGATTCGATCTTTCTCTTTCTTTTCAAAAAATCTCTTTTATGTAATTTCTTTTATGCTCCATGTTATTATGTTAAAGGGTGTTATTTTATACTACTCTTACTGACATTTTCATGTTCACATAATGAGATATCCCCTCTTACTCTCATTATTTCGTTTTATGAAGTTTTAAGTGGCGCCGTTAGGCTGCTGAAATTTTTTTAACGGATTCTTTGTCCCTTCTCATTTTTCAAGATCTATTTTCATGTAAACTATTTCATGTTACTTTTTATTATATTGGGGTATGATCTCTAAATTTATCATACTGATCTTTTATGACCATATGATGAGACACCCCATTTGATCTCTTCAATTCAGTATTTTGAAGTTTAAGTGGCGTCGTTAGGCTGCTGAATTTTTAAGTGGTTCTTGCACCTTTCTCCCTTTTCAAAGTTCTAATTCCATGTCAAGTCTTTCAAGTTCCTTTTTATTATTTTGGGGTATTATCTCTATATATATCATACTGATCTTTTATTTTCATATGATGAAAGACCCTATTTGATCTCATCAATTCATTTTTGGTTGAAGTTTATGTAACGTCATTAGGCTGCCGAATTTTCATAAGAGAAATCTTATTTTTGTCTTCCTTTCATGTCCTTCATTTCATATGGTATATTTTCAAATTTCATTACCATTTTCTTAAATCCCTTATATTCTGTCCCTCTACTGTTTTATGGGTCATTTATGAATGTTTGACCCATGTCCCCTCTCTTTTCAATGTTTTCTAAAACCTTGTAACATAGCCATTATGCTGCATAGTTTTCGTCTCAAAATGCCTCCATCTTTATCTCAAAATTATTTTATATTATTAAGTGAATACTCAAAGCTATTATTTCTTCATGGGTATTCACATATATATCAAAATTTTCTATTTTAAATTCTGGGATTTACAAACATGAAACCCGCTTTCCCTTTTTCGTGGGTTTAAAGTGACATAAAGATCATGTCTTTAAAGGAGTTTTTAAAACGTTGTGATTATGAAATGAAACCCATTTATTTAAATGGGTTGTTTATGAAATTATTGATGATGATGTATGTGGCTCACATGATAATAAAGACATTTCAAGGGTGCACCCAGATAGCGCTCCAATGCATTGGGTAAAGACTTAATCTCTAGAGATGACTTTTTAGACTGATACCTTGGTGAATAACCTTGGTAATTTTTAATGACACCTTGGGGATGGACCTTGGTGAAACGAAATGATTGTCAATATTAAATGTTACAGCCACATCTTCTATTTATGAAAAATGTTATTTTTATTATGATATGCCTCGTGATTTCTTTCTCATGTCTTAAAGTTCTTTTCATGACCTTGTTGAAGTATCTCAAGTTCACATGTAAAATGTTTCTCTTGTTTCCCTTACTGGTCCTTTTGCTCACCCTTTCTTTTGATGTATGTACCCAGGTTATGAGATGTAGTAATGAACCTAGGATGAACATGAGGAGAAGCCTTTCAAGTGTTTATGAAGAATGTTTTATGTTTTCATGTTTTAAGTTCCTAGTTTCCAAGACACTAAACCTTAAAGATCCTCGGCTTTGTAAAATGTAATGAAAGTTTATGTGATAAAAAGGCGGGATTCTATAGTTGGTATCAAAAGATGGTTTATTTATTTGTGGAAATTAGGACATGAAAACTTTAGGAAGAATCCCATAGAAAAGTTTATATATAGGGAATCTTCCTGGTATTTTGGTGAGTATTGAGTAATGGGTTGCCAAGAAAATACATCCCTGTCTGGATACGATCAGGTAGAGGTGGCTCTGGCATAGATGTACATAGGGGTAAAACCCAAAAACACCGCTTTGAGCTAGACTCAAACGGGAACTGGTACACGATAACGGGCCTTGCTGCACTCTTGGTTACGACACTCCTGGGGGATATGCTTTGTTAAATTCATAAGCTTAGTATGAACCATTGTTAAAGGAACAAAGATAAAATAAAATAAAGATTCACATAAGAATATATGATCATGGATAACCTAGATGGGAACCTAGGGGATCACCAGTTAGGGTATACTTTTCTTCTACATGTTATCCTTATATTCATTAAGTTCCTTTTCATGATTATTGGCTAAGTATTTAAGCCACTAATTATACTTTCTCTTCTTCGTTAATGGTGAGAAATGGAAGAACATGTCCCAACAACCAATGTGATAGTAAATGTGACGATTGTCATATTAATATGATAGAGATGATTAGGGTATTGAAAGATGATTATTATTTTGGAAGACGTTCACTATTTTGGGGACCCTATATGATCAAGGTAAATATATTACTATGGTATTTTCATTGAGGAGTAAGGTTGACTTATATTTTGAAGAATCGATGAATTTAAGGTGGACTTATAGAAATATAGGTTACTTATGGGAATGATTAACCTATCCTGGGTAAAATATTTTTAGGTTAGCTACTTTTGTTATAAGATGTTAGGAGTGGTTGATGTTGTTTGGAGATGAACAATGAAGTTTATTTTGGAAGACTATGTTATCAAGTCCTTCTTTTATTTGGGTTTCAATCTTAGTTTGGTTTATTTTGAGGAATTTTAAGGACCATTATTTATGGAATGGTCTATTATGAACTTTTGGTAGTACCATGGAACTTGGAAGATTTAAAAGTAGTTTCCATTCCTATGGGATTCTTTCTTTTTAAAGAGTTGTTTTATCTTACCCTTTCTGTTTTTGGGAGTAATGTTTAAAGATAGATTGTAACGCCCCGACCCTAGTTGCCTAGAGTCGGTGCATTATTACATAACATTGGCATGATCATAAGAAAGATCAAATCTCGAAAGACCGATTGGTTTAGTAGCCTTGGAAAATTCCAGATATATTCATAAGTTTTACATTACATTATAAAATGAAAAACTACTACAACAACATAATGTCTCAATAGACCACACTATTATCCCCTCATAAAATCCCTGCAGGTCATTCATAATTTACTTCTTCACTTCCTGGGAAAGATAAAACATAGAAAAGGGGTGAGCTCAAATGCCCAGTAAGGATAACAATATAGCAGAAACTTTCATAAATAAGAATAAACATTTAAGGCAATGTATAACTAAAACAAAAGCCTTTTAAACTTGAACATCAACATAATATGGCAAAAGTAAAATGAAATAATGCCATTTACTCATTCACATGGATATTCTACTAATCGAATAATCACATGCAAAAATCACTAACCACTTTCATAATGTTGGAATGCATAATGCCAGACTATCATAACCACATAGCCAAGGCCTCGTGCCAAGACTACAAATAAGATTTTGTCAAGGCCTTGTGCCAAGACACTAGTTTGTCTCATGAGACCTACCGATGCATCGAGGAGCTATAGCGGGCTCCACCCGTCACTTATTAAGTCCAATGCATTCCCATATGAAAAGGTTTAAACATAACATAAACATTCGTATTAAAACTAGCATACGAAATGTCAATAATTTCACCATAAACTATGAATGGTATAAAAATAGAACATCCACAGTCAAACATATCACAAAACCTCCAATACAATATAGAAGTTTTGTATCATAATAAATCAACTTCAAATAATCTTAAAATTCATCAAAGGATGTTGACATAGATGAAATCAAAATTCATTTTAAAGAAATGTCTCCTTTTATTTTGAAATCATTTAAGATCCATATAAAATAAAACATTTTCTTTGAAAATATTCTTATAAGCTTGTAAGGGAAGCTTTGAAGATTTTATAATGGCGGAAAATAGCCGCACCCGCCGTATAAGTTAAAAAAAACATTCTTACCTTAATTCTGTCGAAAAGGTTAAAAAGGACCTTGTTTTGAAAACGACCGAAAGATTCCTTTATAAACCACTTATAAAAGTCAAAAAGGGTATAAATTACTTTAACTCATATTCTAGTAAATAGTAAAAATGTTTTGAAATTTATTTTTAAGAAACATGGATGTGGATGATAAAGAGATCCCAGTAGATTATTACGTATAAACAACCTCGGATAATGAAGAGATTGTGAAATAACCCTTACCTTGAACTTTTCCTTGGTTGGGGTAGGTTAACCTCCTATATAATGGTGAAATAATTGTTATTAAATTGTACAAGAATCATATACATTAATATGATATCATATATGATCTTTTAACATTGCTTTATTAATAATATCTTAGTATTATCGTCGTTTCGGGTGATAATCGATTCGTTCTTCTTAAATGTTTGGTTACGTAAGACATGTTTGTAATGGATAGATTATATCTTATTCATAATCAGAATTATATTAACATTATTTTTAACCCTAAAATGAGAATAATACTTGAATGGATATGATGGAGAACGAATCTTATCACGTTCGTGGAGATGGTAGTCCGTACGTACGCACGAACGCTACTTCCATTTAATTTTTATTTTAAAAGAATAAAATCCAAATGATACATAGGTATATTACTATTCCAGTATAATATAATATTTTATATATGTTACTTAAGTTCATTAACACCATCCTTTATACGTTCCATGTGTGGTATGAACGAGTCATATCATTTTAAGGGGGCGGTAGTCCGCACTTCCTCAAATGAAATTATCGTATGTATATACAACATGAAACGAATAATGGAATGAAATAAAATGGAATTAAAGAAGCTTATATATAAAATATATATCATTAATATCATATTTAATTACATTGCCATCATAATGGCCACCATGAGAGGTGGTAAGATGTATTTGAACAATCATCGTTTCGTGAGGCGTTAGTTTGCCATCCACAGAAACATTATATTCATCATCCATTAGATGGAGTTGTGTGTATGTGTAGTTTGAATCCTTCTTATAACAACATCCTAGTATATTGAGGATACTGGTGTTGTTACAAAAGAAAGGAAATAAAAAGATTTTTGGGGTTGGAGAAGCAAAATAAATGAAAATACTTTAAGAGAAATTGTTACCTTTAATTTAGGTAACTCACTTTGGTTGGAACCAAAGGACTTCTTGAAATTCTTTATGCCTAAGGGGAAGCTTCAAGGAGGAGGAGAGGGATGTGGGGAGCTTATTTGGGCAGAGTTTGGACGAGCCAAGTGGCTTGAGAGGTGTGAGGAAAACAGAAGGAGGAGTGCCCTTTTATAAGAGGGGTGAGGGGCACCTTTGGAAAAGCTAGAAATATTAATTTATAATAAATTCATATTCGGTTTCCAAAGGCTCTAAAGTTGACTATTCAAAGGATGAGGTAGGGATAGGTCGAAAACAACTCATCCAATAGAATTTAGACAGGTTTGGGTACTTATATTAACCTTATCTTTAAGTATTAACTCTAAGTTTATTAGTTTCACTTTTACAATGTCTCTTTGTATTTTTATATAATATGGTTAATAAACTTACTATATACATCCAAGAGACCCCCAAGTGGTCCATTAATGATTACCCTATCATAATATAAGTTTCTTGGCCGAACATTAGATTTTTAGGAATTTAATATCAATTAATAATATAATATTTGTTTTAAGAACTCTTTTATGTCAATTTTGACACTATTCAATAGTTGATTTTTGTGAAACTCATAACAGATTGATTACTTCAAAAAAAGTCAATTAAATCAATCCTAATATATCATATTATCCTAGAAAATTAGTTTAATTCATTAAAAGTTTCATATTATATTTATTTGGGTATTTATAATATCAATTATTTTAATTTTTCACTATTATAGTAATTACTGCATTATCATTGTGTCATAAATAAAATATCTTATTTAATGTCTAAAAATTATAAATAAAATATCATTATGTAGGAAATCTTTTTATCTTTCTAATGAATATTTATAATCGAAAATCCAACATGTATAACCCTATGTAAAAATTGTTCTTCTAAAAGATGTAAGCTTATGCCATTTTTATTTTTATTTAAGCTTTATTAATATAATGTGTCATTATCACTTACAAGTGGATCCATGGGGTCCCAAAATAGACTCAAAGATTCCCATGGTCGACCATGTATCAACCAATAGGGTTAAGACACGTTTTAGGGTAATTTAGTATTATTATAATATTATTTTTTAACCCTTATTTACCGGATTTACCCTTAACCATGGTAAATAAAATATTTACCGCAGTAATTATTCAAAATGTCTAAAAATAAAAGTTACCTATTTACACAATTTGAACATACTGATTCCAAATATGGAATCCATTTTTCTAAATTCAAAACACAGAAGTGGCAGAAATTAATTTAAAATTAATTCCCGCTGTCAAAACAAAAAGCGTGTTTTTAAGAGATAATAACTATCAAAAGATTGACACTTGTTTATGTTCGGTTTAATTGTAAAATTATGTCCAATGACCAACATTATATTAAATGGTAAAAATATATTCTAAATATACTTTAAAACCACTCAAATTCATAATTTATCACTATTAATTATTTTGATTAAAAAAGTTGTTTTTAATTAAAATTTAGTAATTTTCACTATTCATCAAAATATAAAAGTTATCCGAAAAGTACCAAAATTTCACCCTAGGATAATTTCGATATTCCGAATCCAAAAATGAAGTCCATTTTGAAATATAAAATATATATGATTTCAAAAAGTAGGTATAACTATTCACAACGGCTAGTTTAATTAGTTGTGGTGTGTGTTAGAACTCGAGGTTGCGTACAACAGACGTTATCGCATTATTCGAAGGAAAACGTACCGTGGAAGCTTGGGGTGTTACATTCTCCCCTCCTTCAAATAATTGCGTCCTCGCAATTTATAGGGTATTACTGTATAAAAAGACTCGGGTGGTTCTTCATCATAAGTTCCTCGGGTTCCCACGTTGCCTCTTCCATCTTATGATTTCTCCACAAAACTTTTACCAGACGCGTCGTCCGGTTTCTCAGCACTTGTTCTCTCGTATCAAGAATCTTGATGGGCTCTTCGCAATAAGACAGATCGGGTTCCAGTTCTAAATCTTCATAGGTGAGTACATGCGTTGGGTCAGGCATGTATTTCCTCAACAGAGATACGTGGAACACATCGTGAACTTTGGAGAGACTTGGCGGCATTGCCAATCGGTAAGCTACAGCCCCAATTCGTTCTAGAATTTCGAAAGGTCCGATGTATCTGGGACTCAATTTACCTTTCTTACCAAAACGTATGACTCCCTTCCACGGAGATACCTTTAGCAAAACATGATCACCGACTTGAAATTCCAAATCCTTCCTTCGATTATCGGCATAGCTCTTCTGCCTACTTTGAGCTGCTTTGATGTGATTTTGGATTACTTTCACCTTTTCCACCGTTTCCTCCACCAGTTCTGGGCCTACAAGTTTTCTTTCACCAACGTCATCCCAACAGGTTGGTGTACGACATCTCTTTCCGTATAACGCTTCATATGGTGCCATCTGAATACTCGAATGGAAGCTATTGTTATAGGAAAATTCTACCAGAGGTAAATATTGATCCCACATACCCTGAAAGTCAAGTGAGCAAGATCTCAACATGTCTTCTAAGGTTTGAATAGTCCATTCTGATTGTCCGTCTGTCTGAGGGTGGTAAGCAGTGCTCAAATTAAGTTCAGTATCCAGGGATTTCTGAAGACTTTTCCAAAATCTTGAAGTAAAACGGGGGTCATGATCAGAAACAATCGATAGGGGTACTCCATGAAGTCTCACAACTTCATTAATATATAGTCTTGCTAGACGTTCCAGGGGTAGATCTTCTCTTATAGCAAGAAAATGTGCTGACTTGGTAAGACGATCAACAATAACCCATATTGCATCGTTCCTTCTAGGAGTCTTTGGTAGCCCCATGACAAAGTCCATCGTAATATTGTCCCATTTCCACTCCGGTATAGGAAGAGGTTGCATGACTCCTCCAGGCTGTTGCCTTCCAGCTTTCACTTGTTGACAAACCATACATCTTGACACAAAATCAGCAATCTCCCGCTTCATATTGTCCCACCAAAAATGTTCTTTCAAATCTCTATACATTTTGGTGCTCCCAGGGTGTATAGAGAAATTGGAACTATGAGAATCATCCAGCAATTCCCTTTTTAGATCAGGTATATTGGGAACACAAAGTCTCTTCCCGAATTTCAAAATTCCATCTTCATACACAAAGTCTCTCAATCTCCCATCATTCACAGCTTTAACCTTCTTCTGAAATTATTCATCATCGGTCTGAGAACTCTTAATCCTTTCTAGTAAAGATGGTTTGGCAACCATTTGAAAAAGCATTGATGTTTCACCTTCCCTGGTTATTCCCATATCCATCTTCACTAGATCCATGAAAATTGGATCCCTTTCAATTCTCATATTGTTCAAAACTCCATGGTCTTTTCTACTCAAAGCATCTGCCACCTTGTTTGCCTTCCCTGGGTGGTAGTGTATCGTACAATCATAATCCTTGAGTAATTCAAGCCATCTCCTTTGCCTCATGTTGAGTTCTTTTTGTGAGAAAATATACTTCAAACTCTTGTGATCAGTATAAATCTCACATTTTTCACCATAGAGGTAGTGCCTCTATATCTTCAAAGCAAATATCACTACTGCTAACCCGAGATCATGAGTAGGATAGTTTTGTTCATGAATTTTCAACTGTCGTGATGCATAGGCAATAACTCTATCATTCTGCATAAGGACACAGCCAAGTCCTTTCTTCGATGCATCACTATAAATAACGAACCCATCATTCCCCGATGGTAGAGTCAATATAGGAGCATTGACTAATCTTCTTTTCAGTTCTTCAAAACATTCTTCACACTCTTTTGTCCAAACAAATTTAACCCCTTTTCGTGTGAGCTTCGTTAATGGGTTTGCCAATCGGGCAAAATTCTGGACGAAACGTCGATAATAACCTGCCAAACCAATAAAACTACGTACCTCAGTTATACTCGTAGGTGCTGGCCATTCTTGGATTGCCTTGGTCTTAGAAGGATCAACAGAGATTCCATCTTTAGAGACAATATGGCCAAGAAAAGAAATCTCCTGAAGCCAGAATTCACACTTGCTAAACTTTCCATATAATTCATGCCTCCTTAGAGTCTTCAAGATAATGCGCAAGTGATTTTCATGATCTTCATAGGTTTTGGAGTATACCAATATATCATCAATAAATACTACCAAAAATTCATCGAGATACTCCTTGAAAACTCTATTCATCAGATCCATGAATACAGATGGTGCATTAGTCAATCCAAACGGCATTACAGTAAACTCGTAATGCCCATACCTGGTTCGAAATGTTGTTTTCGGAATGTCTTCCTTCTTCACACACAACTGATGGTATCCAGATCGAAGGTCAATCTTTGAAAAGTATTGAGCTCCATGAAGTTGGTCAAATAAATCATCAATACGAGGTAGGGGATACTTGTTTTTTATCGTTATAGCATTGATCTCCCTGTAGTCGATACATAACCTCATAGATCCATCTTTCTTTTTAACAAAAAGAACAGGGGCTCCCCATGGAGAAACACTAGGGCGAATAAATCCCTTATTACTCAATTCCTCTAGTTGTTTCTTTAGTTAGACTAATTCTACAGTGGCCATTCTATAAGGGGTCTTCGATATAGGCCTTGATCCAGGAATCAAATCAATGGAAAACTCAACTTCTCGTTCTGGAGGATGCCCAGGTAAATCTTCCGGAAATATATCTACAAATTCTTTCACAATAGGTACATCCTCTATTTGAACATTCCTTTCCTCAACGACAGTTATTTCATTCTCTTCCTCCCCAATAATTGAATTAAGTTGAGCTACTGGGGTTGGATCTAAATAAGAATTAGGTGGTGACGATTCTGCTCTAAAAATAAGGTGTTCCTTATCATTATCATCAAAAATCGTAACCTCTTTCTTCTTACAATAAATCTTCGCATCATAGTCCGAAAGCCAGTCCATACCGAGGATTATATCAAACTCAATCATAGGTATGACGATGAGATCAGCAGATAAAGAAAATTTATGTGCTCTAATGGGGACTGATTCACAAAACTTTGTTGCAATGATACTTCCCTTAGGAGTTTTAACTGACAACTCCCTTATTAAATCAAATTGGAAATATCTAATTTTCTTACCAAACTGGGAAGATATGAAACAATGCGATGATCCAGAATCAAATAATGCATTTGCTAAACTTGAGGAAACCATTAAATTACCTGCCACCGCGTCTTTCGGAGCTTCTACCTCAGCAGTAGTGATAGCATAAGCCTGGCCTTGATCCCTTGGCCTTTTCTGAGGTAAGTTCTCCTGACGCTTAGGACATGCATTTGCATAATTCCCCATCTCCCTGCAATTGTAGCACTGAACGTTGGTAGCTTCCTTCTTCCCCTTGCAATCATGAGCTTGGTGGCCTTTTTCACCACACTTGTAACAGACTCACATTCCCTTCAAGCAAGTACCAGGATGTTTCTTCCCGCATTTACCACAAGATGGATATTCAACCTTTCCCTTCTTCCCCTTATTTCCATTCCCAGATTGATCAGCAGGTCTCTTCTTCTCTTTCTTTGATTTAAAGTCATAAGACTTAGAGAATTCCTTTTCAGTCTTGATAGCACATGATACAATGTCTTCATACGATGAAAAGGATTGTGAGACTAATGCTCGGCGGAGAAATGGTTTTAACCCATCAAAGAAACGATCAATCTTACTTCTTGGGTTGCGAATATAATCTCCAGCATACCTTGCTAACCTTGTAAAGTTAGCCTCATACTTTGTGACATTCTCATCCTCCTTTTGTCTCAGACTTAGAAATTGCCTTTCCGTATCTGCTCGATGGTCGCGAGGAAAGTATTTTTCTAAAAATAAATCTTTGAACTCACTCCATTCCATATTTGAGACTTCATCATCTTCTTTCGTATTTTGAATCAATGACCACCATTGATCAGCATCTCCAGTGAGGCGGTAAACTGCCATGGTAACTTTTTCCCTTTCACTACTCCCCAAAGCCTGAAATATTTTCTCTAGGGAAAATATCCATTGCTCAGCTACTAAGGGATTTGTACTCTCATTGAACTTTGGTGGTTGTTGCCTCATGAATCGATCTAACATTGATCCTCCATGATGCGGATCAGGGTGCTCCATACGGGTAAGGTTATTATTCATAACCTGAGTAAGTTGTCCCAGTATGGTGATTAGCTGATCGGCACCAGTTGCATCACCAGCTCCACTATAATTATCTTGAGCAGGAGGGAAATCCCTACATGGAGTTTGTGCATTGATACGGTTTCCATTTCTTCCACTAGGCGCCATTTCTAAACAATGGCATAAACTAGATTAGTTTATGAATCAAAATACATAATCCCATACTTATAAAACACTTAACATAAATTGAACTATCTATGGATATAATCCATAATCATAAATATGTTTTCTTTGAGGAAGTATGTACTCATAAACCCTTCATAATGATTTGTAAAGAAAGTGAGAGTTATCCTAAGCATATCCCCCGGGAGTGTCGTAACCAAGAGTGCAGCAAGGCCCGTTGTCGTGCACCAGTTCCCGTTCGAGTCTAGCTCAAAGCGGTGTTTTCAGGTTTTACCCCTAGGTACATCTGTGCCAGAGCCGCCTCTACCTGCTCGTATCCAGACAGGGATGTATTGCTCGGAAAACTCACAAAATCTCTACAATACCAAAATTCTAGGAAGTTCTTCTATACTAATCCTCAAAGTTCATCTTAGGTCTACGTGCTCTAATCAGAGTTTATCTAAATCTAGCTTCCAAGGTTTGTACTAAACTTCCTCTGATACCAACTGTAACGCCCCAACCCTAGTTGCCTAGATTCGGTGCATTATTACATAACATTGGCATGATCATAAGAAAGATCAAATCTCGAAAGACCGATTGGTTTAGTAGCCTTGGAAAATGCCAGATATATTCATAAGTTTTAAATTACATTATAAAATGAAAAACTACTACAACAACATAATGTCTCAATAGACCACACTATTATCCCCTCATAAAATCCCTGCAGGTCATTCATAATTTACTTCTTCACTTCCTGGGAAAGATAAAACATAGAAAAGGGGTGAGCTCAAATGCCCAGTAAGGATAACAATATAGCAGAAACTTTCATAAATAAGAATAAACATTTAAGGCAATGTATAACTAAAACAAAAGCCTTTTAAACTTGAACATCAACATAATATGGAAAAAGTAAAATGAAATAATGCCATTTACTCATTCACATGGATATTCTACTAATCGAATAATCACATGCAAAAATCACTAACCACTTTCATAATGTTGGAATGCATAATGCCAGACTATCATAACCACATAGCCAAGGCCTCGTGCCAAGACTACAAATAAGATTTTATCAAGGCCTTGTGCCAAGACACTAGTTTGTCTCATGAGACCTACCGATGCATCGAGGAGCTATAGCGGGCTCCACCCATCACTTATTAAGTCCAATGCATTCCCATATGAAAAGGTTTAAACATAACATAAACATTCGTATTAAAACTAGCATACGAAATGTCAATAATTTCACCATAAACTATGAATGGTATAAAAATAGAACATCCACAGTCAAACATATCACAAAACCTTCAATACAATATAGAAGTTTTGTATCATAATAAATCAACTTCAAATAATCTTAAAATTCATCAAAGGATGTTGACATAGATGAAATCAAAATTCTTTTTAAAGAAATGTCTCCTTTTATTTTGAAATCATTTAAGATCCATATAAAATAAAACATTTTCTTTGAAAATATTCTTATAAGCTTGTAAGGGAAGCTTTGAAGATTTTATAATGGCGGAAAATAGCCGCACCCGCCGTATAAGTTAAAAAAACATTCTTACCTTAATTCTGTCGAAAAGGTTAAAAAGGACCTTGTTTTGAAAACGACCAAAAGATTCCTTTATAAACCACTTATAAAAGTCAAAAAGGGTATAAATGACTTTAACTCATATTCTAGTAAATAGTAAAAATGTTTTGAAATGTATTTTTAAGAAACATGGATGTGGATGATAAAGAGATCCCAGTAGATTATTACGTATAAACAACCTCGGATAATGAAGAGATTGTGAAATAACCCTTACCTTGAACTTTTCCTTGGTTGGGGTAGGTTAACCTCCTGTATAATGGTGAAATAATTGTTATTAAATTGTACAAGAATCATATACATTAATATGATATCATATATGATCTTTTAACATTGCTTTATTAATAATATCTTAGTATTATCGTCGTTTCGGGTGATAATCGATTCGTTCTTCTTAAATGTTTGGTTACGTAAGACATGTTTGTAATGGATAGATTATATCTTATTCATAATCAGAATGATATTAACATTATTTTTAACCCTAAAATGAGAATAATACTTGAATGGATATGATGGAGAACGAATCTTATCGCGTTTGTGGAGACGGTAGTCCGTACGTACGCACGAACGCTACTTCCATTTAATTTTTATTTTAAAAGAATCAAATCCAAATGATACATAGGTATATTACTATTCCAGTATAATATAATATTTTATATATGTTACTTAAGTTCATTAACACCATCCTTTATACGTTCCATGTGTGGTATGAACGAGTCATATCATTTTAAGGGGGCGGTAGTCCGCACTTCCTCAAATGAAATTATCGTATGTATATACAACATGAAACGAATAATGGAATGAAATAAAATGGAATTAAAGAAGCTTATATATAAAATATATATCATTAATATCATATTTAATTACAGTGCCATCATAATGGCCACCATGAGAGGTGGTAAGATGTATTTGAACAATCATCGTTTCGTGAGGCGTTAGTTTTCCATCCACAGAAACATTATGTTAATCATCCATTAGATGGAGTTGTGTGTATGTGTAGTTTGAATCCTTCTTATAACAACATCCTAGTATATTTAGGATACTGGTGTTGTTACAAAAGAAAGGAAATAAAAAGATTTTGGGGGTTGGAGAAGCAAAATAAATGAAAATACTTTAAGAGAAATTGTTACCTTTAATTTAGGTAACTCACTTTGGTTGGAACCAAAGGACTTCTTGAAATGCTTTCTGCCTAAGGTAAAGCTTCAAGGAGGAGGATAGGGATGTGGGTAGCTTAGTTGGGCAGAGTTTGGACGAGCCAAGTGTCTTGAGAGGTGTGAGGAAAAGAGAAGGAGGAGTTCCCTTTTATAAGAGGGGTGAGGTGCACCTTTGGAAAAGCTAGAAATATTAATTTATAATAAATTCATATTCGGTTTCCAAAGGCTCCAAAGTTGACTATTTAAAGGATGAGGTAGGGATAGGTCGAAAAAAACTCATCCAATATAATTTATACAGGTTTGGGTACTTATATTAACCTTATCTTTAAGTATTAACTCTAAGTTTATTAGTTTCACTTTTACAATGTCTCTTTGTATTTTTATATAATATGGTTAATAAACTTACTATATACATCCAAGCGACCCCCAAGTGGTCCATTAATGATTAACCTATCATAATATAAGTTTCTTGGCAGAACCTTAGATTTTTAGGAATTTAATATCAATTAATAATATAATATTTGTTTTAAGAACTCTTTTATGTCAATTTTGACACTATTCAATAGTTGATTTTTGTGAAACTCATAACAGATTGATTACTTCGAAAAAAGTCAATTAAATCAATCCTAATATATCATATTATCCTAGAAAATTAGTTTAATTCATTAAAAGTTTCATATTATATTTATTTGGGTATTTATAATATCAATTATTTTAATTTGTCACTATTATAGTAATTACTGCATTATCATTGTGTCATAAATAAAATATCTTATTTAATGTCTAAAAATTATAAATAAATTATCATTATGTAGGAAATCTTTTTATCTTTCTAATGAATATTTATAATCGAAAATCCAACATGAATAACCCTATGTAAAAATTGTTCTTCTAAAAGATGTAAGCTTATGCCATTTTTATTTTTATTTAAGCTTTATTAATATAATGTGTCATTATCACTTACAAGTGGATCCATGGGGTCCCAAAATAGACTCAAAGATTCCCATGGTCGACCATGTATCAACCAATAGGGTTAAGACACGTTTTAGGGTAATTTAGTATTATTATAATATTATTTTTTAACCCTTATTTACCGGATTTACCCTTAACCATGGTAAATAAAATATTTACCGCAGTAATTATTCAAAATGTCTAAAAATAAAAGTTACCTATTTACACAATTTGAACATCCTGATTCCAAATATGGAATCCATTTTTCTAAATTCAAAACACAGAAGTGGCAGAAATTAATTTAAAATTAATTCCCGCTGTCAAAACAAAAAGCGTGTTTTTAAGAGATAATAACTATCAAAAGATTGACACTTGTTTATGTTCGGTTTAATTGTAAAATTATGTCCAATGACCAACATTATATTAAATGGTAAAAATATATTCTAAATATACTTTAAAACCACTCAAATTCATAATTTATCACTATTAATTATTTTGATTAAAAAAGTTGTTTTTAATTAAAATTTAGTAATTTTCACTATTCATCAAAATATAAAAGTTATCCGAAAAGTACCAAAATTTCACCCTAGGATAATTTCGATATTCCGAATCCAAAAATGAAGTCCATTTTGAAATATAAAATATATATGATTTCAAAAAGTAGGTATAATTATTCACAACGGCTAGTTTAATTAGTTGTGGTGTGTGTTAGAACTCGAGGTTGCGTACAACACACGCTATCGCATTATTCGAAGGAAAACGTACCATGGAAGCTTGGGGTGTTACATAGATAGTTTTTCTTTTGTGGAATATGTAATTCTCTGGAAGATTATTCTTGTGTTTTGATGAGACCAAGTGTTTTTTTTTTTTGAATTCTCATCATTTGGAGAAAAGATTAGTTTTGGTAGAGACTTATTAAAGGATGAAACTCTACTTGAATGTAGGTATATTTTCTTATGTTTTTTTTCTCTGTAGTAAATGAATTCCTCAAAATTATGAAAAGGAACGTAAAACAAAAACGTTGTTGGTTTAGGTTTCCTACTATGTAATCAAAGACCGTTTACACACATCATAAGTTTGGGATTTTCTTATGGTTAACTTTCTCCTAATCATGTTTTCTATCACTCTCCCCCATGACTTGACCATTTGTTTTTTTTCTTCCATATCCATGTTCTCCTCCATGGAATCCTAGTATGGGTTAACTCGGGTGACCTTTGTACTTCCCTTTATTTATTTTAAAGTAATAGTTTTTCTAACTCCTTTTCCGATGTGGGACTTTCAATGAAATTTCAAAACCCAATTTTAAAAAAATTGCGAGGATGCAATTTCTTAAGGGGGGAAGATTGTAACGACCTGAAATTTTGAATAAATCTTGTTTTTTAATTTTGTGTGTTATTTTATTTTTGATACTCAACAAAACTGTTTCATTTGATAACATGAGTATAATTAAAATGAGACCGTTGGGTTTTGACTGTTATATGACCATTGGTCAATATGACCATTGGGAACTAAACATTTTGATTATTGTCTGTAAATATAAGTAATCTTGGTTAATTAATATATAAAGAAGATTTGATGGCCTCACCCAGTAGTCTTGGACCGATCGAAGCCCATCTAACAGAACTTGGGAAGGAGGTAGCACCATTGGGCTTTGCTCTGGACCAAACCCAAGCCGAACTTCATCGTGTGAAGCTAGAACGGAATCGCCTTTGCGAGAAGTTCAAACTGATAGAAATTACTACTCGTGCGATGTTGGCCGAGCCTCCCTCAAATTCTCTCACCTTAGCACACCTTACACTTAGGTCCTATGCTGGTGTGATAAGGGGCTATGTAAGGATACCATGACTGCATTGTGTAACCATTTGTTTTATATAAAAATTTTGATTTCTTCTTATGATGAACTTTATGAATTTTCAAATGTCCGGATAAATATAGTATGCATATTTTTGATGAATTTTAGATATAGGATATTTTAAAAATGTTTATGTAAACCTTAAATAAATAAAAATGTGTAATGATTTTCAAAAATGGTCTTCTACAGTTATGTTCAGTACGAATTTTAGAGTCTAATAAGATCAACTTAATTTTTGATGAATAGTAAATTATGAATAGTGATTTTATGATTAGGATTAGTAATGTGTCCAAATAGATTAGTAATATCACTTAAAGAAAGTTTTAATATAATTTAGACACCTTGATTAAGTAATGAGATTCAATAAGATGGGTAAATAACGGTTTCATAAATTATTAAGTCAAGTATTAGTTTTTCAGGTGAATAGTGTTTTTTAATTAAAAATTTAATTAAAAATAATTAGAAAATTATATTTATAAAATGTCCTTTATTTTTGAACTCAGAGCATCGATATTATGTTATGGTAATTTTTGGGGATTTTTCAGAAAAAAATGAATTCTCGATGAATAGTGTTTTTATTTAATAATTAAATTAAAAATATTTAGAAAACTATTTTTGTAAAATGGATTTCATAAATGTAATTAGAGCATCGATATTTGTTTAAGGTGAAATTTTGGGATTTTTCTGAGAAAGATGATTTTTTCAATGAATAGTAAAAATACAGTTTTAGGGTTTCGGTATGTTTAATGACATCATAACTGTGTCATGATGATGTCATGAGATATTTTAATGGTTGGCCGGACAAAGGTGATGGATTATTTTATTGGGGGACCCATGTGGCCTAACTCCATGGTAAATGTCATGGGAGAGCACATGGTTTTGAGAAAAGCACTTGTGAGGTGTCCCTTGGCCATTAATGCCTTGTCCCCTCACTTTCCCTATAAATACCCACCCTTTACTCCTTTATTTTTCACTCCCAACTCTCCCCCAAAGAAGTTATGGTCTCCTTACCTCCCAAATAGTCCTCCCAAGGTGCCCCCAAGCCCTCAAGGTCCCAACCTTTGAGTTTTAAGAGTTACGTTTTAAGGTAAGGGATTCGATCTTTCTCTTTCTTTTCAAGAAATCTCTTTTATGTAATTTCATTTATGCTCCATGTTATTATGTTAAATGGTGTTCTTTTATACTACTCTTACTTCCCTTTTCATGTTCACATAATGAGAGATCCCCTCTTACTCTCATTATTTCGTTTTATGAAGTTTTAAGTGGCGCCGTTAGGCTGCCGAAATTTTTGTAACGGATTCTTTCTCCCTTCTCATTTTTCAAGATCTATTTTCATGTAAACTATTTCATGTTCCTTTTTATTATGTTGGGGTATGATATCTAAATTTATCATACTGGTCTTTTATGACCATATGATGAGAGACCCCATTTGATCTCTTCAATTCAGTATTTTGAAGTTTAAGTGGTGGCGTTAGGCTGCTGAATTTTTAAGTGGTCCTTGCACCTTTCTCCCTTTTCAAAGTTCTAATTCCATGTCAAGTCTTGCAAGTTAATTTTTATTATGTTGGGGTATGATCACTATATATATCATACTTATCTTTTATGTTTATATGATGAGTGACCCTATTTGATCTCATCAATTCATTTTTGGTTGATGTTTATGTAATGTCGTTAGGCTGCCGAATTTTCATAAGAGAAATCTTATTTTTTTTCTTCCTTTCATGTCCTTCATTTCATATGGTATATTTTCAAATTTCATTACCATGTTCTTAAATACCTTATATTCTGTCCCTCTACTGTTTTATAGTTCATTTATGAATGTTTTACCCATGTCCCCTCTCTTTTCAATGTTTTCTAAAACCTTGTAACATAGCCGTTATGCTGCATAGTTTTCGTCTCAAAATGCCTCCCTCTTTATCTAAAAATTATTTTATGTTATTAAGTTAATACTCAAAGCTCTTATTTCTTCATGGGTATTCACATATATATCAAAATTTTCTATTTTAAATTCTGTTATTTACATACATAAAACCCGCTTTCCCTTTTTCGTGGGTTTAAAGTGACATAAAGATCATGTCTTTAAAGCAGTTTTTAAAATGTTATGATTATGAAATGAAACCCATTTATTTTATATGGGTTGTTTATGAAATGATTAATGATGATATATGTGGCTCACATGATAATAAATAAATGTCAAGGGTGCGCCCAGATAGCGCTTCAATGCATTGGGTAAAGACTTAATCTCTAGAGATGACTTTTTAGACTGATACCTTGGTGAGTAACCTTGGTAATTTTTAATGACACCTTGGGGATGGACCTTGGTGAAACAAAATGATTGTCAATATTAAATGTTGCAGCCACATCTTTTAGTTATGAAAAATGTTATTTTTATTATTATATGCTTCATGATTTCTTTCTCATTCCTTAATGTTCTTTGCATGACCTTGTTGAAGTATCTCAAGTTCACATGTAAAATGTTTCTCTTGTTTCCCTTACTGGGCCTTTTTCTCACCCTTTCTTTTGATGTATGTCCCCAGGTTATGAGATGCAGTAATGAACCTAGAATGAACATGAGGAGAAGACTTTCAAGTGTTTAAGAATAATGTTTTATGTTTTCATGTTTTAAGTTCCTGGTTTCCAAGACACTAAACCTTAAAGATCCTCGGCTTTGTAAAATGTAATGAAAGTTTATGTGATAAAAAGGAGGGATGCTATAATGAATAAATATCAAACTGAATCTACTAATTTTTGAAGTATATGGTAAAACGGAAAAGACTAAATTAAACGAAAAAATGGATATAAAACAAGTGGTTCAGTATCAAGAGAGACCTAATCCACTCCACATGGTGAAAAACTCCCACCATGAAGTTCATATTAATAAACAAGATCCACACCCTGGATCGAGGTAAAGAATAGTGCAGAGGAATATCAAGGTCAGAGGCCATCTTCAACTATTCTTTGTGGGTATAAACTATCATGTCACATAGGGACCTCTTCCACACTTATTTGTGGGAATAAAAAAGTTTAAAATGATATGAGAGGAATGATATCTTGTATCCCTCAGAATAGTGTAGGAGACAATGTGTGTTTTAATACAGAAAAACAGACACTTCTCGAAAGATAAAAACATCAAAAAACAGAAAAATGATGGTGAGATAAGGTTAGATGTTCCCTATGTGTTTTTATATGTAGCTATGGATTTCTAGGATGAGTTTGGTGCATTAATCGAGTCTTCTATAAGAAACATAGTATCGTATGTCTCGTGATCTGGTTTTCAGTTAGATCTTGATCATGTTCACTATGGAGTTTGTATGGCGATTATGTTCTAGTATCTAATATATGGTATTCTAGATTTTGGATTCGTGAATGTTTTTTGTGTTCTTCATATTTATCTTATTATATGTGTCAGTTGTTTTCTCTAGAATTATCACAATTCTGCTATACTTCTACATCTTTCTGGTCCATGGTTTTTTTATTCTAGTAGTGGAAGTGTTGAATCAGACATGATGCATGTATTATGAACCCCGTACCTCATACATTCAGGTTAAATATAAAAAAAAGAAATATTAATTATGTGAGTGAATACTCAAATATGACCATTAGAAATTAAATTTAAAACAAAAAAATAGATTAAAAAACAATGTCGTAGTCTGTTTGGAAACAACGTCACATGGAAACAGTGTCACCACGAAACATCATCTTCATATTTTCCTTTGAGTAGTGAGATAGTTATATGGCATGGTTGTATAGGGATTAGGAACCAGTATCATAGATGTCGTGTTAGGATCTCGGTGTCTGGTCCTTTTCCTAATGTTTAGTGGTGTATTATCAAGGAACCAGTGTCACAGACATCATCAGATCTGAAATTGGTAATGTTGTCTGGTATTTTTCCAAACATCAAATAGATTTTTATCAATGAACCAGTGTCACATACTTCAATAGATCTGATTCTTTTTATGGTGTCTAGTCTCGGTATCTGGGTCATGTTGTATGGGTCATGGTGTCTGTTCATGGTTTCTGGGTCACCGTGTCTTAGTCACGGTGTCTGGTCATGATGTCTTGGTCATGGTGTTTGGGTCATGGTGTTTGGGTCACCTCCCAAAAAACCAGAACTGCTGGCAGTCTCGCGGTTTCTCAGACATAGCCAAATCTCTGTATATAGACTGGAGATGTAATATTCACAGAATGAATTAGACATAATCATTAATAAAATAAATCATTATTAACCAAATTAATTATAGATTTCAAAAATCAGTCATGATTTATAGGAATCGAGATCATGGGAAAATTTATTTAAAGCATTAAGAAACCAACCATCTTTACACATGACTGGAAAAAGATTAAACATGATTATTAGGATTTTCAGGATATTTATGATTTGTCATTATTAAAACATGATTTAAGGATGAGGATTCCTTCAATCTTCCAATTTTGGATGATCACAATTCATATGATTGAAAGATCTGTTCTTATTATGTTCTTTGTCCCTTAGTATACTTGTCTCTCCCTTTTTTGGGATTATCAGAAAGTGTACAAATAAAAATAACATAAAAGTCAATAAGAGTTCACAATGCATTAGATAAAGAAATATGAGTCATTACAAATAGTAAGAAACACAAATACAAAAATATCCCTATCAAAAGATAGTGTTAAATTTTCTTCAACACCAACTGTCCTCACAATTCCATTGGGTGAAGCATCCAGAGAAAACATAGGAGAAGACGTATATTTTGAATAAGGAAGAGAACCAACTGACAGAGGAGGTAGCGGTAGACCTTAAAAATAGAGGGGGAAAAGTTAGGTCTGGTGGAAGACCATGGAAAATGTTTATCATGTATAATAGGTGTAATATTACTCAGATCCTGAGATACATACAAATATCTAGAGACAAAGGTAGTGGATGAGGAAGGAGGAAAACTAAGCCATAAGGGTGTTGCTGTAGGAGCCAAAATAGCAGTGCAATTCACATGAAGAGAAGACCATAATAAAATTATTAAGTCAACAATAATCGCACCACCATTCTGCATTACATTATCAAATTTATCTTTGTTCTCCATGAAATTTTCCAACTAAGGAGTGAAAACTTTCATATTTTGAACTTACATTTTGAATGTATGAGTGACAGGAATGATTTTTTATATTCTCTACAATGTACATGAAATGGTTTTTCAGGACATTCATAGAGAAAATCTTATAGATGTAAAAATACTCATTATTGGTAATTTATTCTAATGAATCATTTGCAATCATGGAATTAATTCTTACCAAATAAAGAAAAATGTAACTATTCTTGACAACCACAGAAAGAGATTCTTTGTCAACGATAGTTAACACTAAATTAATATCTTTATTAAAAATCATTCTAAGAGGATAACTATCAATATAGGGTTGAGATGACTTTCTAGAGGTACTATATGTTTTAACAACTGATGTAAGGGACTTTTGTTGATTCAGAACATTCTGCTGACATCCCATTTATTCATCACTAAATTTTTTGAGACAAATAATAAGCTCACACATTTCATTAACTATTTTTTTGATTCATTCAGACACCTTGTAAGCTATGGAAGTTTGGAATGACTGAATTAGAGAGACAACTTCTTGTTGAATCAGACCACTAATGTCTTCAATAGGATGAGCAACATGATATGGTCTTGATTTCAACATGCTTTAAATATCTTCAACCATAGCTATGAGAGACTTAACTTTGTCAGTCAACTATTTTTTCTCAATTATGACCACAAAAATTTCATGAATCATTTTTCCTAAATCTTCCATATAATCATTTCTAAAATCGGACAACATCTCTTTCACTTATGTTTATTATAGAGGAAGGTTGATTATTCATGAGTTTTTCAACTCCAGTCACTAAAGTAGATCCATATGATTTTTAAATCACCCTTACTCACTATGTTAGACAGTTCTTGTGAAATTTTAGGAATAAGAGATGAAAAAAGTTCAGTTTTCTTTTCTTATATCACTTCATGAGTAAAGACCATCAATTGAAACACAGTAGACAGATCTATACCTTTATCTAAGGCTTCTTGGAAATCAATCAATTAACAGTATCTAGGGAATTTATACCAAGTATCCATAGGGATTTGATCATATAGATTAGGAATTTCAACACATTACAGATTAGGCTGTTGATCCCCCTAATAAAAGTGCATCTCTCATAGGACAAAGATATTTTTTTCGTTGATCTATTTCAATTATTTTATCCCCAATTTCTTCACCCATTTAAATTGTATCCAAATGAAAGTGTTGATCCATTCATTCATCAGAATATGCGATAATCTCAAGATCTACTTGTTCCTCTATGTGTACCTCAAAAGAAGATTCTTTATGAAGTGAATATTATTCATCAAAATTCACTTCTAGAAGAGTCTATTCCCTTACATTGACAAAGGATTCATTTTTAGAATTAGGTTCTTCTTAAAAATCAACAATTTCATCATGAACATTTACATCCTTCTCAATTATTTCATGAGGAACAAGTTCATTTCATTCCTTATCTCGGATAGTTTCCACTATAGGTGAAACACCCTCTTCTTATTCTTCAGTAGGAGAGTAAACAATTTCATCTGGTTCCAGACCAGGATCAGAAATTTCCTTTGGTATTGAATAATTCTCAATCGTGTTGAAATTTTAATAAACCCTGTCATTATCATCCACCAATGTTTTTCTCCAAATATTCCAACTGATTTTGATTCTTTGGACTGCAACATTTGAGAGAAAAAATACATAGGCCTTAATTACTTATTTATTTGGTCCAACCATCCCTTTAGCATGAAGAAAATCAAATATTAACCTTGAGTAAAACAAGGTGGTTGACTTTGAAGTTTTAATTATCAACTCACTCATATAACATATAACATACATACATAGGTTATTAATCTATACATTCATCATTATATGAATCAAAAATGCATCCTAATGAATGAGTGTAGAAAAATATAATTTTCTTGGACTAATGTTTTTTTAAAAAACATAAACAAAAATCTATTTTGACCATATAGATCAGTAGAAATATCTCTTATATTTGTTTTATTTCCTTTTAAGCTTCCCAAGGCTTCTTCTAAAACAAAAATATCACATAAGAGAGGACAACCTCTCTGGTTGTCCTCAATAATTCCATCATGAGGTATCCTTAGGCATGAATCCAATAACCTCAAAGAAAATGTATATATTTGGCCATTGATCCATATTATTCCAAAAAAAACATCTTCTGTATCAAATGAGAATTGATAAACTGATAAAACTGAGCAACTATATTGGGATATATCAGCCTACTCTCCTTTTTGAACCAATCCTGTTATCCCTTCACTTTTAGAACGTTCAATATTAAACACTTACTTGACATCAGCCAGTTCAAACAGATTTCCTTTTCTACCACTACTATTCTGTCAACATGGATCGGATTCAAAAAACCTCCAAACTCTATGTTCGATGATATTTTTATCTTCTTCCATGATCATCACTTCTCAAAAGTTGATGAGGATGGTTGTTTCATCCTGGACATCCAATTATGGATCGAGAGAGAGAGAGAGAACTGAAGGGATGAAGGAGGTATTATGGTTTGTGAGAAGAAATATCAGGTGAAGAAAAGATGGAAATTTATTTTGTTTTTATAATTTAGGGATATTGAGCGTCGAAAATTCAAAAGCACGAGATTGTAAAATAATAAAATAATTAATTACAGAAATACAGGTTATAATAAATATATAAAATTATAATGTGTATTTATAGTGAGACCAGAATATAATTTCACGGTGAGGTCGTAGAATACATTCGTGGAATCATATCTACTATGTGACAACCAAAACGGAGTGACCGTATTGTTTGAAATAGTATGTGCCATATCATAACTGATTGATAGTAATTGTGAGACTGTCAACATGAAAAAAAAAACTTATAAGACAGTAAACTATAGAACTATAAGAAATAGATAGTCTTATTAAGAAAGTGACTTATGGAATCATAAAATGTGGAACAATGAATTATGAAACAATACACTTACTACTTAAGATTTATCATTACCAATTCATTTATGATGTAATTTTTTCATTCATAATTTAATTTTTTGGTGAATATATTATTAAGCTGATATTCAGTTCCAGTGAATTCCATAGTGATATCACCTTTTTGATAATGGTCTCTCAAAATTTTATTTATAACAGAAATAAGTTTTGTCCTAGAGTGTGAAACATGATTTTTTTGAGATGTTAATAGCCCTTGTGTTGTCACAATTTTTATGTACATGATTTTATTGATATCCATAATCTAGTAATGTGTGTTTCATCCACCAAATTTGTGCACGAAAACTACCCGCATCTATGTACAATTCTTAGGTAGTAGATAATGCAACAGAGAGTTTCTTCTTACTACACCATGATAATTTTGAAATTTTTAAAAAGATACATGTTCTAGAGGTGATACTTCTATCTAAAATACGACCACTGAAATCAGCACCAGAATAGCTAAGTAACTAGAATGAAACTCCCCTAGGATAGAACAGTCCTAGATTGGGTGTATTCTTGATGTATTTGAAAATACTCTTAAAAACATTCAATTTATATACCATGAGGTTTTCATGAAAATGAGAACACATACTTACTCTATAAATAATGTCAGATTGACTAGATGTTAAGTCGGGTAAGGTTCCAATCATTCTTCTGTAAGTAGTTTCATCAAAATATTTTCCATTATCATCAGGATCTAGTAAACATTAAGTACTCATTGGAGTGTCACTACATTTAGTACTATCCAAGAAAAAACTTTTTAGAATATCTTTAGTATATTTTCATTTATTTAAAATAATACCATCACTATTTTCAATTATTTGAAATCTATGAAATAATTTTACTTCACCCATTATACTCATTTCAAATTAGTATTTTCATCATTTTTGAAAATTCAATACATAAGTAATTTTGTAAAGATCTAAAGATATTATCATCTAAAAAATTTAAACTACTAAAAAAATATTGTAAATTCATTTTTTAAAAATGGTAGGATCACTTATTTTTCTATAATACCTTTGGAAATATGAAAAGTACTTAATCTCTCCTACCATGCTGTTTGATCATGTTTTAAACCTTATAAAGCATTGGATAATTTAAAAACATGATTAGGAAAATGATTATTTGTAAAACCAGGGGTCGATCAACAAAAAAATCCTCAGCTATATTCCCATTTAATAATGAATTCTTAACATCTGTTTGATATAGTTTGTAATTCAGATGTGCAGCAGAAGCCAGCATAATTTTGATTACTTCATGTCCAGATACTAGTGAAAAGGTTTCCTCATATTCAATTCCCTCTTCTTGAATATAGCCTTGTGCAACCAATCTAGCCTTGTTTTTAACTATGTTACCATCTTCATCTACATTATTTATAAACACCCATTTAGTTCCTATGGTAAATTTCTCTTTAGGTATTTCAACATGTTTCCAAACTATGTTCCTTTCAAATAGATTAAGCCCTTCTTTCATATCCATCTCCCAAAATTCATCATTTATAGAATCATTAATGTTTTTAGGTTCAAGTAGTCACATGAAAACAAGATGTTCAAGATGATTTCTAATATAAAATATAATTTGAGTTCCTTTGTCTAAATCTCCCAAAACATCATCTAATAGATGTTTCTTAAGTGTTCTAACAACTCTATAAAAAGGACTAATAATTTCAGGATCAACAATAGGTTCAGTTTCAATATGACTTGAATATGAAGAATATCCAAAATTATACGTTTTCATATAATCCATTACAAGATGGTCGGAGGATTTTGAATTAATGTATAGATTTGAATCATAATCCTCCAGGTTTAGTAGAGTGTTCTTAGGCTCATGTGGATATGTCTCGTCAAATTTGACATGGACAAAATCTTCCACACATTTTGTTCTTTTGATAAAAAATCTATTGGCCTTACTAGAGATTGAATATCTATGAAATATTCCTTTATCACTCTTGGATGAAAATTTATCAATATTATACTTAGTATTATTGATATATCATTTGCATCCAAAAACTTGGAAATATGTTACTTTGTGTTTTATATTGTTCTATAACTCATATGGAGTCCCTTTAAGAATAGGACTAATAAACACTCTATTAATAATATAGCATGTTGAATTTAAAGTTTCAGCCCAAAAATAAATAGGTAAGTCATATTCACTAAGCATGATTCTTGTAATCTCTTTCAAGGTTTTATTTCTTCTTTCTATAAATACATTTTTTTGAGGTGTTCCATGGGTAGAGAAATTATGACCATAGCCATTTCTTGAGCAACATGATCCAATCTCTTGATTTAAAAACTCACATCAATGATCACTCCTTAATGATTAAATTCTATTTCTACTATGATTTTATAAAGTTTAGTATATTTTTAGAAATGAGAGAGGACTTCACATTTGTGAGCCAAAACGAAAGTCCCGTTATATCTAGATAAGTCATCTACAAGAACATAAACATAGTGCTTCCCATTTAAACTAAAAAATATAGATGGTCCAAAAAAATCCATATTTACTATTTCTAGAGGATGAGAAGTTGAAACTTCATTCTTGGAATTGAAGTAAATCTTGTGTTGCTTTCCCTTTTGACAAGGATTCCATATTTTACCATTTGGAAATGCATGCTTGGGTAGATCATTGACTAATATTTTCCAGTTAGCATTCTAATGGAGTGAATAGTACAGTGTCCTAGTATCTTATGCAATAACCAATACACTTTGTGAAATACACTTAAACATGAGGAATTTTGGTATACAAAAGACTCCAAGTTAATAGAGTATAGATTTTTATTTCTTAATGCATAAAACATTAATTCGTTTTTAGAATTAAAATCATTAAATTAATAATTTTTTAATTTAACATTAAATACATATTCACATGGTTATGAAATACTAATTAGATAATATTTAAATCCATCAACAGAATGTAATTAGAAAATTAAAACTGAGTTAGAGTTTCCAATTTGGCCAAGGATAATGATTTTTTTCTTCAACACTGTCAGCAAATGTGACATGTCCACCGAATTTTTTTATTAATTTCTTGAATCATGAATAGTCTCATGTTATGTGTCTTGAACAACCACATTCTAATTATCATATTCTTTTATAAGAGCTCTTAAATTAATTTTCCTAAAAAATAAAAAAAAATCACTTTGGTACCCATATTGGGTTGTGTTTAGTAATATTAATGACTAGGGCTTTAGGAAACCATATCTATCTCATAGGTTTCATATAAGAATTATGTAATATTCTTAAAAAATGAACACTATTTCGTCTAGAAATGCTTGAAAAGTTGAGAGTGTATCATAATTTTAACTAACTGAATGTTTTCCAGTACTAAGAGTAAAGATTTATGTTCTAGATTTATATACAAATTTTGTTTTTGAGAAATTTCTTTTACCAGATTGATATCCAATATGTGTTGTAAATTTAGGCACAATCGTTTTACCTAGAATTTGTACCAATTTATCTTTACCATTAGGAAAACATTCAATTTCCTTATTCAATTTATCATTAGATATATTTAGTGCATTGTTTTCTTTGAGTAATTGAACATTTTTCTCCCTTTCTACAGTAAGTTTAGATTTTACAGTTTCGGTAAGAGAATAATGTTTCTTTAAATGATTTTATTTATTTTTTAGTTTATTACAATTATATTAATGCATATTACAGTACTCAAACATTTCATCTTTAGAAATATTTTCAGGATCATTTTCATCTCCAGAACAATAGGAATGATATACATAAGATTTTAGTGTTACCTAGGATGTGTTTTTCAATAAACAGATATTGTCTTTGTTAACCTGTTCTTCATCTGAAGATTATGAGTCACCTAAACTGTCCTCATAAGCACTCCATGTTTCTTTCATTTCATTTTTATACTTTCTATCTTTTACTCATATTTAATTTCTTACATTATCTTGGTACAGTCAACTATTACATGTCCCTTTCACATACACTCATATCATACTATCTCATAAGATGTGTCACTTATTTTCCAATCTTTCTTCGAGATTCCTTTTTGATCATATCGTTTTTTGAAGACAGGATTTCTACAAAAAATATACTTGTAAAATCTATTAAACCTTCATGATAATAGATCCATATTTTCATCACTATCTGGTGATTTTGTTGACTATTGTAAAATTCTATAGAAACATCCATTATCAGTGTTTCTTTGTGTTTATAGGTGGTTTTCTTAAGTGAAACATAATTTCTTTTGGGTGTTTCCTCCTCTTCCTTGATGTCTTACAACTCATCTTCCAAAATCATTAGTTTCCCAATGATATCGTTTACAGGTAAAATGCTGATGTTACATGAGTTTTTAATAGAGATATAGGTTCCTCTGCATCTATTATATAGGCATATGAGAATCTGCATGATTTGTTCTTTGGTAGTAACTTCTCTTCCAAAATAAATCATTGTGTTTACAATTTCAATGAACCTGAGATACATTTCAAAAATAAGCTCATCAAGTTTCATTATAAAGTTATCATATTTAATAGTATAACTATTAAGTCTCATTTATTTAAATTTAGAAGTTCCAACATGTGAAATACACAAAGTATCCTAAATTTCATGTGCAGTTTTACATGCATAATTGTTGTTAGATTCCTCATATCCTAAAGAAAAATATAGACTATTCAAGTATTTTAATTTTATATTGTATGCAGACTTGGTTGGGTCATCCAAAGTGATTCTATTAGTAGTAGGAATCTTATACGCACCTATAATTGAAGGAAAAATTTCAAAACCTGTACTTTTTAAATTTATTTTCATTTAATTTTCCATTGGAAATAATTGATTCCATTAATGAGTGGTGGTTTTTTTGTTCAAAATACTTTCAGTATATTATCCATAATAATGAAATAATTTCAAAAATATAGAAATTTATACTTTACAAAATTTACAGATCCTTTAAAGCCCAAAAAAACAGTTGAATAGGTTAAAAAAAGTTTTCGAAAACAACCTCTGATATCAAATTTTTTCAAGAGTAGAGTACTCTGGAGGGGTGGGGGTGAATTGATTATCTATAAATATTTCTATTTGAAAAGTTTTCTTAAAAGGTTCCTCAATAAAAAAATATAGCCCAATTAATCAAAGTAATATAGTTATGAATGATTGACTACTTAAATAACTACTCAAGTGATTGATTAATTATCAGTAATCTCAATATCAATTGTTAATATTAATTTTAAAGCCACTATAATAAGGAAAAACAATTATAACTTTATTCCAAGATTAACTATTAATGTAAATCTAGTGATTTATGAATTACACAGCAAAACCAAGAAGTGTAAATTAAACAACACGGCTGATATAAAACAAGTGGTTTAGTATCAAGCCAAGACCTAATCTACTTCACTTGGTGGTAACCTGCACCATGCAGTTTATATTAGTAAACAAGATCCACACCCTGAATCAGGGTAAACAATAGTGTATAGGACTATCCAGGTCACACAACCTCTTCCACATTTCATCGTGGGTATAAATTATCAGGTCACACTAGGAATTCTTCAACACTCATCTATGGGAATAAACTTGTGTTAAAATATATTATAGAAATTTTATCTTTTATCCTTCAGTTTAGTGCAGGAGACAATGTGTGTTTTAATATAGACACACACATACACACACTGATTGAAAGATAAATAAATATACAACAAAGAAAAGATGATTAGATGTGGTTTGAAGTAATCTAATTTTTATTCTATATAGATATGGAATTCTAAGATGAATTAGATTCATGAATTGAGTCCTCCGATGAGAAATAGTGTACCACCAGATTGGTTATCTAGTGTCCAGTTATACCTAGCTTGTGTTCTTCATGGATTTTGTATTGTAAAGATGTTATTGTCTCTGATCTATGGTATTATAGATTTTAGATTCTTTAATGCTTCATGTGTTATTCATATGTATCTGGTCACACATGTTTGTTCTTTTCTCTAGAATTCTCAAGATTCTGCTACAATGCTACTTCTTTCAGGGCCCCACATTTCTTTTAATTATTGGAGTACATGTGTGGAAGACGAAAGGATGCATGTATTATGCCCCTCATACCCAATACTATTAGGTGACTTGTCTACCAATGAAATATTAATTATTTCAGTGAATTTAAAAGACTCCAATATGACCATTATAAATTAAATTGAGAACGACAAAAAAAATTAATGAATGGTGTCACAGCCTGTCTGGAAAAATTGTCACAAGGAAACATTGTCACCACAAAATGGTTTCTTAATATTTTCCTTTTAGTGATGAGAAAATTATGATGGCATGGATTTACAGAGTCTAGGAACTATTATCACATTTGTGGTGTTACTATCAAGATGTCTAGTCCTTGTACAAACATTTAACGGTATCTTAGAAAGGAACCAAAGTCAAAGAATTCAACAGATCTGAAACATGTTTCAATATCTGGTCATAGGGACTGGGTCACTTTGTCTTGGTCATGGTACTGGACACTGTGTCTGGGTCAGGGTGTCTGGGTCACGATGTCTGGTCATGGTGTTTGGGTCACAGTGTCTCGGTCATGGTGCCTGGGTCACTTTCCAAAAAACGATAATCTGTGGAAGACTAATGATTTCTCAGACTTTGCCAAATATTTCTATATATACATGAGGAGTAAAATTTACAGAATTAGCTATACTTATTAATTCATAAATGAAATCAGAATATCCAAAATTAAATATAGTTTAAAAAAATAATTCATGATTATTGGAATCATGATCATGAGAAAATTTATTTAATGCATATGTAAACTAACCATCATTACACATGATGGGAGACTGAATAAATATGATTAACACGATTTTCTGGATGTTTATGATTTTTCATTATTAAAACATGATTAGTGGATGAGGATTCCAACAAATGTGTACCATAAAATATCTCAAGCTCAGCATGTGAGATAATAAAGGAGATCATTGAGAAGACTGGTAATATATAGAATGAATGAAACATCCAGATCCCTTTGTGTCATGAACGAGGAAAAAATCGCCCATTTCAATGACATAGAGGAACAGGAATATGTATTTTATTGTGAAAAATAAGTACACAAAGCATAAAACTACAATAAAAAAATGAACAGATGGGTTATAGAAATGGATGGGAATATTGTCCTCTCTAACAAACCATCAATGGATAAACTCAAGTGTGGATCGAATGGAACTGAAAAAAATTATCATGGTGCTGTGAGTAATGGTTATATTACTGTTGATGATTATACAATAGATGAAATTTGAAAGGAAATTTGAATTTAGTAATAAGACGAGGTACCATTAATAAATATTATGGATGAAATGTAACAATCAAAGTTATTATATATTTTGATTCATGAATTATGTCATATGAGTGGAGAAATAAAAAAGGATTTATTAGTATATGATTTTATATAAGGATTCACAAGATAATTTTGAATGATTCTGATGGACTAGAATCATGATTTAATGGAAAGGTTGTATTTAGACTAATGGATGAATACCCTCAATATTTTCCTTCTGTTAATATAATATTATTTGGATAATGAAATTTTGTATAATAATAAGTAAATTAGACTATACTAGTTATGTTTGAACTAATTAAGGACTTGTTAACAAGTATGTTTTGCTAACATTATTGAAGTTTATAATTTTTTTTGGACTCAATGAATAGATCCAATATAATTAGGCATATATAATCATGTAAGATTTATATAATTGAATTACTATATTTCAGAAGAATACATGATTAATGTATTCACATGTCTACATTGTGACAACCAGGAGATACTTTGTCATATATAGCGGATCACTGTTAATCTGATTTCATTAATTTTATTAATGATTCTACATTTTCGTGTTTCTAAATGGATATACAGTTATGTACTTATGGATGTTTTAATTTAATATTTGGATGAACTATTTATGTATTGTGGTTGAATTGGAAACATTGGTTAAAAGGATAATTAGCTATTAACCACACTTCAAGTATGCCCATCATATTTATTTTAGAAATTATATTAATGTGGTTTTAAAAAAGGGGGTCTTGTATTTCTGGTGAAAAAACATCATTTTTGGAAATTCCATGAGTCTTGAACCCTAGTCCAAAAGACGATATGGTTTTTATACCTACCACTAACCTACACGATTTCTAAGTTATTCAATAATTATTATTTTTATTTAAAAAGTTTTTGAATAAAAATTAATGAGGAACCACTACTATAACATTTTAGTTTCAGATATTAATATTTTAAACATAATAACATTGGATAATAGATAGTGATAACTAGTTAAGAATTTAAATCATTTTATAATCCTTAAAATCCTTTAAAAGTGTATTTTAGTTCATCAGGAATCAATGTTAATTTTGGTATATATATTTCATTAAGAAATGGATTATTTATAAATATATAAAAGAACAAAAAAAGTATTAAAATATGGTTATATAAATATATAATGTATTTATAATTCATATATTCTTATCAAACAAAAAATTACACAACATTCAGAAATTGATAAAAAAAATGTTGTCCTAGTACCTTAATTTACGATGAATTAGGGATATTATAAACCATCGAATATTTATGTCTCTAGGGACCTAAATTTTACATTTATCATTAAAATTTTTATTTTTTAATATATAAATCCCTCCATAAAAATATTTTCACATTCCATCTAATCTATATTTTCATTTCCCACCTATGTTCACTTATGTGGATACCCAGTTGAGAGTTACTTTGGTTAACCATTATGGTCCCAACATTCCATTATTGATGAATTTTTGTGTGATCATTTTTATAATTTAGGATACTATTAATGTAACTTTCAAGTGTTAATCCTTTTTTATCTGAGATTCATTTCAATGGAAAATTCACTATAAGCGGGTGGAATATAAAACCATGATATTATGTGAAGTTTTTTTTTCAAAATAATTACACATTTAATTTCACACAACAAAAATAATGTTTTCTTATATTTATGATGTATGTTTGTCTAAAATAAATTACACTTAATACTCACATTTTTTGGTGCTACACCTAACACCAACTTGTCTTGCAATACATGTTGCACTGATTTTCAATGAAACATAATTTATTATTAAAATTATTTACAAAAGTATTTGATGTTATTAAATTATTAAGACATATTATATACTGAATTTAATTATTTTATTTGAAACGTGGATAATTTTTGTGAAATATTAACGTTTAAATATTAAATATAATTTTAGATCACTATTTCAATTCATCAAGATTCATGTCTGTTTAATGTTTAAATAATAAATCTCACCCAACTTATCCAAATTGAATATTTTTTGTTTTTTATCATTCTATAATAACATTATAACATTCATTTTAAGGAATCACTATCCAGTTCATTAATTTTATGGGTAACATGGTCCTTACAAGAAGGCCAAAAGAATCTATGATGAAAATGGACCATCCATGAAGATAGAATTACTAGGATCACACGATAAATCCAAAACCATTAATTATCCTCCAATGGTCGGGTGAAAATTCAACTCATAATGGATAAAACTTTCAAGTCCCATCACTAAATATAAGGGGGCCAACTGATGAATTTAAACCCATCCCACAATTCTCTCCGAGAAATGAAATTAGCACAAAATTATTGTTTTTTATCCGGAACGAGACATCCATTAGAGATGTTATTTTTCATTGTGAAAGATGATATATAGATAGACGAATTTGGTGAACAAACCATTCATATTTGAGGGCATATTTCTATTCAAATACTCATTCATATTTTGGCCTTTAAAAATTTTGTATTGAAATGGACAGATTAAAATTGTTTAATCAAACCACCATAGCTTTTTCTCTGTAACTCCAATGGCCGGAAAAGATTCAGTTTAGATAGAGGAGTTAAATATCTAAAACTTGTAAGAAGACACTATTGTGAGATTCAGCATTCTAATTTATAAAATTATCAATGAATGTAGAGGGAATGTTTTGGAATGTAAATAGTCCACAACATTTTCCGACAAATACATCCCCCTAGTCACCTTTAAATAGTTGGAATTTCAGAAGAGAGGATTATAAATTAGCACCAAAAATGCCTTTCCAAAATCATGGGGGGGCCTACCATACTCAATATTTTACTTGAGATACCCTGCCATCTCTATTAGTTTTCATTTACTTATGTGTTTTTCATTGTTATAATCTTGTAAATCATTGTTTTTGTAATTTTATTTTAATGAATGTTTCTTCTTATTCATATATTATTCCCATCAACCATTTATTAAATAATATTAATGGTCTTAAAATATTTTAAATATAGTTGAATCCCATTATATTCTTTTGTGTTCTCATTCAATCTAATGTCTGTATTTGATTCGCTTCATCATTTGTGTGTGTGTTCGATTCACCACCCTTTTCTTATACCTTTTTTTTATTATCATAATTTTTTTAACTAGAATCAATTTAATCAGGTTACTAATCATTTAATTACCTTAGTAAATCTCTCATTGAGATTCATTTTAATTTAGGAATGTTATGTGATTGACAGCTTTTTCTCGATAAGTATTCATTAAATTAAAATTTTGTATGTTGTACTTATCATGTAATGGATTATTGACTTATTTTGTTTAGCGAGTGGTTTTCATGGATTATTGGAACCATAAATATGCTACCATAAACCTGATATGATTAATATTATAACCCTATGTTATATTAAGGATTGGATTAATGTCTTAACACTTGGGAATCCATTCAACAAAAACTTATGACATGGGTTTAAATTTAATGCAATATAATGTGATGTACAAGGATATTACAAGAATAGCTACCTAACGATGAACTCACCCAAATATTTATCGAATTATTAAATAAATATTAATAAATCTATCCTTTCAATTAATCTCTCAAAACCAACCCCACCATGCAAAATATAATCAACTAAAAATACTCAACTATTAAAAAGTATCATCGATGAGGATTCGACCCGAGTGCTGCTATACACAATGCCAGAACAACAGAAACATGAGAGGTAAATAGGAAACAATTGGCCACATATTAAAATGGATTCCTTACAGGGGATGGTGCAATTAATTAGTCGTTAGTTTCTGGTTATTGAAAAAAAACAAAATAAAATAAAATTTAAAAAAATGAAAAAAACCTCAAAGAAAAACCCACCATCTCATAAAAATCATAAATAGAAAAAAACACATAGGAAAACCCATCTTCTTTTTCGTTCCAAATTATATATGAATTCCCCATATCCTCACAAACAATCCATCAATTTTTTATTGACCCTGGAATTCATATAACACTTCGCTAACAAAGGAGGAACATTAGAGATAATAAAATAATTCATGAACATGTCCTTACCAAAACAATTGAATTAGATATGGCCAATCCTAGGTGACAAAAAATTAAAGAACATTATACCCCAAATATGAATTACCAACCCCTTGGTATTCAATATCAAAAAATAGAGGCTGAATTCAACCTAAATTGGGTTTGATTCATCTTCTTCCTCATTTACATGGGCTAAATGATGAGGATCCACATATTCATATTAAAGACTTCCTAGTGGTGTACTCTACCATGAAGCATAAAAGTGGTTTTAATTAAGAACTTTTTACTTTGAGAATTCCATTTTTTATTAGACACCACTAGGTCGTAGATTTACTAAATCTCTCCTAGTTCCATAACAACATGGAATGTCATGAAGAGAGTTTTCTTATAAAAATTCAGTCCTACTACTCATACTGCTTCTATCTGAAAGGAAATAGGTGGTATCCGTCAATTCCCAAACGAATCACACTAGGAATACTAGGAGAGGTTTTAGAATCTTGTGAAGACCTATCCACATCACCAAATATCTGATAAAATATTGATCCAACACTACTATGATAGGTTATTTTATATAGATAGAACCCTCATTGATGCTGCAAGTGGCGGTGAACTTATTGATAAAACTCCGGAAGCTACAAGAGATTTCATAAGCATCATGGCTGTAAACACACAACGATTCCATATTTGAGTACATTATCATGTAAAATAAGCTCAAGATAGTAAATCGATAGAGAAGAACAAGATGACCGAGTGGATGAGTTAACATACATGTCTTTTTTGACAACTAGTTGTGGCTTCCAAAGCCCCAACCTCATCTTCTCCACAATCAATGTTTTCTGGACCTATAAAGAACTATGGAATCTATAGCTCCCGATATCATCCAACTAACACATGTCCATAACATCAAGATAATCCTTCTGATTCATCCAGACCAATGGAGCTCAATGCAACATATGTTAAGTGGAACCCTAACCCTCAACAATCAGGTCAGTTTTTTAGAAACTTCAACCAGCCCCACTCTAATAACTTCTCTTCTGCATTAAAAAAAGGCTTGAGGTATGGTAATTCCATTCCTCATCCCCCTCAAATTTCTTTTCAAACCCCAAAACAATTCCAATATGGTCAAGGTGTGGGTAATATCCAGAAACTTTACACTTTTTCCCTCAACCTCAATGGATCAATTATCCAATTCCTCATCCTAGATCCCACTATCCTAGTGAGCCATCTCAATTCCCAAACAAATACAATAGATTTCCCAAGAACCAAAATCTAGGTAATCCTAATTCGGGTAAAGGAACTTCTTCCAAGAAACCATGGAAAAGTGATGTGGATGATCATGCCTCCTTTACCCATTCCAACATTATAAATATTGAAACAAAAATTGGTCAACTTGCATCCCACCTGAACCAGTAAAAACAATTAAATTCTACCCAACTCTCATATCAATTATTACTGTACCCCAGGGGTAATATAACCAAAATTGCACTTTTATCAGGAAAACAAATTTCTATTCCTCGTAATGAGTCCTCCAACTCCCCTTTAAAATTTGACCTAGAAAATGAAAAGAAGAAGGAATGTGACAAGGAATCTGAATCCATTCCCTCACCTCCTCCCATTCCACTTAGAAAGACAATTCATATTACTCATGACATTTCTAAGCCAAATAAGTCCATTTAACCCGATCCTGAAATGCTAGACATGTTATGACGTGTTGAATCGTCATTCCCCTTCTTAAAGACATAAAACAAATCCCTATGTATGAAATTTTTTTAATGAATTTTGGACACACAAGAGGAATCATAGGAACATTGAAAAGGATTCCACCTTGTAGTCAATTCCCATAATGTTCAACGATCCTGGGACATTGACAGTTCCATGCTAAATGGTGATTTACATCTTCGATGATGCACTCCTTGACCTAGTATCCTCAATTAATATCATACCCAAATACATCATTTCCAACCATGGTCTAGGTCACTTTGATCCAAAAAGTGTTGTCATCCAGTTATCCAATCGAAGCATTTCTAGTCATGAGGGAATAATTGATGATGTCTTTATCTGAGTAAGTGATCTTATCTTCCCTACTGATTTCTATGTCCGTTACATGGAAGGTGAGGCAGACTCTTCTCAATATCCCCTTGTTCTATTAATACCATTCTTAATGACAGAGAGAAACAAAATTGATGTCAATTCAGGCATCTTATCCATGGAATTAGGTTACCAACTAGTCATGTTCAGCTTTTTCCAAGCCATGTGATACCAATATGAGAATCACTCAACATTATAAATACATGATTCTATGGACACTTCTGAGAGTCAATTGAACCTCATTCCGTCATGTTAATCATGTTCTACTAAGATAAAATCTTGTGAAATCTATACCATGATTAACCAAGACTGAAATGGTGAAGTTGATGTGGACCTTTCATTCATAGATACTTTCAATATTGATGATCTTGAAAACTCTCATGAATCCCATGTCAACTCTGATCTCTACTGCTCCACATTGGACAATATCAAGGAAAATGAATGAATTCCAACTGAATTATCTTCCTCTATTCCTGATTTTTCTAACCCGCAAATGGTAGATGATGCTGATATAAAACATCTTTCTAAACACCTAAAATATGCATTCCTTCTCCATAATCACTCTTGTCATGTCATTGTCTGCTCTTAACCTATAGAAACTGATGAGTCTAAACATGTTCAAGTGTTAATGGAAAACAAAAAGTCCTTAGGATTTCCCCTAAATGAAATACCAGGAATCAAAACTTCCCTTTTCATTCATCACATCCATCATGAGGAATCATCCAAACCAATTAGACAACCACAAAGAAGACTCAACCCAGGTATACTTGTGGTAGTTATGGAAGAGATCACGAAGCTTCTTCAAGCTGGTATTATCTACCCAATTTCTAATAGTGAATGGGTTATTCCAATTCATGTTGAACCTAAGTAGGGTGGGATACCTGCTGTTACAAATGAACGTGGAGAGGTAGTCACAACTCTTGTGAATAGAAAATGGAGTGTGTGCATTGATTACCGAAAATTGAAAGTTGAAAAAAGAAAATATCCCTACCCTCTCCCATTCTTTTACCTATTTCTATAAAGATTAGATGGAATGTCACACTATTTCTTTATTGATAGTTAAACTGGCTACATCCATATCCTGATCTCACCTCATTACTAAGAAAATAATACATTCACTTTACCCTTTGGAACATATGAATCTAGGTGAATTATATTTATCCATTTTAATGCTCCTGAAAAAATTATAGATGGGTATAATGAGTATCTTTCCAGAATTAATTGAACACTATAGGGAAGTCTTCAGGGAAGACATTACCATTTATGTTGAGTCACTTTAATTGTGCTTGCATTCAGTCTCTCTAGTCGTTAAAAAGTGTTTCAAGTGTATCCTTGTGTTTAATTTTTAAATATTTCACTTCATGGTTGCAAATGGGATTATTATAGGTAACATAGATTCAAAAGAGGGAATTGATGTTGATACTTCCAATATTGAAGTGATCCAATCACTTCCTGATCCGACTTCTATTTGAGAAATATGTTCCTTGCTATCTCATGATAGTTTCTATCATCGATTCATCCATAAATTCAGTAGGATTTCTCTCCCACTAACTCAGTTTCTCCAAAATTATGTCACTTTCTATTTCGATAAGCATTGAAACAGAGCCATCATTGAACTCAAAACTACTCATTCATCTTCCCTGATAATCCAACTCCCATATTTCTCTTTACCCTTTGAGTTGATGTGTGATGCTTCTTATAGAGCTGATGGGTATGTTCTTGGTTAATGAAGAGAATAAAATCCTCATGTCATCTATTGTGCCTCAAAAAAAATTTATGGAACTCAATATTACTACACTGTGACTAAAAATGAACTTTTAGTAGTGGTTTTTGCCTTAGGTAAATTTTGTCCCTATCTATTAGGTTCTGAAATCATCATCTTCATAGTCAATTCTTCTGTAATGTTTGTATTTATGAAATGTGATTCAAAACCGAGGCTAACAAGATGGATCCAAATTCTCCAAGAGTATTACATTGAAATCAAAGATAGACTAGGAAAGGAAAACCCTATGGATGATCACATAAGTAGAATTTATAATTCTTATCTTTTAAAAATAATTGATCTAGAATTCTCAACTCATAACAATTCTTCTCCCACTCCATAAATACCATGGTATTCTCCAATTGAATGTTACTTGGTTTTTGGTGTTTTACTTGAATTTTTTTTAATTGAAAAAAAAAATATTTTGAATAGAGATTCAAAATACTATTTATGGGAATAAAATTATAATTGAAAATTTGGAGATGGCATGGTAATAAAAAGATGTGTCGATGAAGATGAATATTCTGCCATCTTAGAATTATGACACTCAATGTCTGGTCGTGGACACTTTTGAACACAATGGACCTCAATAATGGTCTTGGACTTCAGATTCTTCTGGCCGTCACTCTTTAAGGAACCAAATGAGTTTTTTCAATCATGTCCCACTTGTCAAAAGTTTTTCATAGTATCAAAGAGAAATTAAATTTTCCAAAATCTGTAATTTTTTTATCATATCTATGATGTTTGGGGCATAGATTTCATGGGACCATTACCCCATTTCAATGGATTCTCACACATTCTTCTTGCGGTTGAATATTTTTCTATGTGGGTCTTGTCCAAACCCACTAGAAATAATGTTTCATACACTGTAATTGAGTTCCTAAAGATACACATATTCCACCGATTTGGCACACCAAGTGACTTTGGAATAGATTTTTGTTATAAAACCATTTAATCTCTTTTGAAAAAGAATGTTGTGGTACATAAAACTTCAACTGCATGTCAGACCCAAACAAATGGCATGGATGACATTTTTAATAGAGAATTAAAATGATTACATGAAATAATTGTAAATCCCGCTAGAAATGACTGACCTAAAAGACATGTTGAATCACTTTGGTATTATAGAACAACCTATAAAACACCCATTAGGTTGTATCATTTTAGGATAGTTTTTTGTAAAGAATGTCATATTCAAACTGAAATCCAAAATAAGCCTTTTTGGGCTGTGAAATCCTGTAATTTTGATTGTAAAAAATTTGGTGAAGAAAAATTGTTTCAATTGGATGAACTGGAGGAGCTTCAAATTGATTCTTATAAGAATTCTAATCTCTTCAAAGAAACATCCAAGGAACTCCATGATAAACACAACTTTTGAAAGGTATTTCATGAATGTGAAAAGGTAATACAATTCAATTTTATATTTTGAATTCACCCAGTTAAGATTAATTCTCGTTGGGAAGGTCCTTTTATTATTACTAATTTTTACCCATTTGGTGTAGTGAAAATCCATGACCCCTCTTCCAAAAGGATATTCATGGTCAATGGACATCAATTAATTCATCACCATGAGAGGTCACAAAATCTTGGAACCACATCGACCTCCATTGGATCCACAACTTCTATAGTAAACAAAACACTAGATGGAGACGGATACCCACCAAATCCAAACAAGGGGCACCTCATTACCTTTAACTCCTCTTCTCTCTCTCTCTCCTCTTATTCTTCCTCTGTCATTCTCATTTTGGTTTTTTACCACTTACCTCATCACATGTTATTATTTATCCTTTCGCTTTTGTGTGTGTGTGTCTTTATAGAAAACTAAATAAAACCTTAACAAAACAAAAAAACAAAAAAACCAATTATTTATAAATATATATGGAATTTCAGGAGTCATATTTACTAACCATCAAATTTTCAAATTTTTTCCAACAATTTTGGGTAGTAAAAATACATGATTTCATATAAACAAATTTGTATTTTCATCATGACTTTGGATGAATAATCATGTGTCATAACCAATAAATTTTAAATACTCAATTTTTTTTAGAAAATGATTTTACCCACCTGCGAGGAACAAAATTTGATTTCAGTCGAAGGATTCCTATGGCCATCTTTTCCATATGTGTTTTTTTATGCCCATTAGTGATTCTTGAGTTTTTTCACCCTAGAGTTGAATATCCAACATTGGTGTCCATTAAAATTATAGAAGAAATTTATGAACCTCATCAGAATAACTATAGGCAAATATCCCCTCATTTCTCTAACATAAATACTACTTTTGCACACCACTTCGAGCCTATGAAAAAATTTTCATTGATTTCCACATTAGATGCCCAATTCCTAGTCCCACAAAATATAAATATATATTTTCATTGCATTTTTTTATGTTTATGTGTGTGGGGAATGGATTTAATTTTGGTTTCCCTTTTTATTATTTTCACCATGTTATCATATTCATGATGGAATGCATCAATTTATGTGTGGGGGTGAGTTTGTCCTTCAGTGGGGTTTGGGAATGTATATATGTTTATATTTTACAAATTATATTTAATGTGTTCTAAAAAATATCAAAAAAATATTTAAAATAAAATCATCAAAAAAATGAAAAAAAAAATGTGTTGTGTCATGGGTGGGTAAAAAAATCTTCCTCAACCTTTTATATTGTTATAACTATTAAAATTAGTTTTCTGAGGAGATTAATCATAGGTTGAGAGATGAGTGTGAGATCATTTTCAAGTTCAATTATTGAAACAATTTAAAAAAATGAACACTTATGTCATTGGGAGAAGTTTCATGGTTTTAAATATTTACTCTTCTCATAAACTTCATATTTCCTTCATCTTTTCTGTATTATTTCACTTTTTCATTCCCTCATAAATATGTGTTCCTATTTTCATCAATGACTCATTTAAAAAAACTGATTTGCTTTTTCCATATTGGTGTTTTACCCCTTTTTTCCAATTTTTGGATATCATTATCCAACAATCCCATGGCAATAGAAACCCCATTAAATAGACCAATTAACTCTTGTGCACGTTAGGATAGGGAATGTGAGCTTAGAGATCTTTAAAACTCTACAATTTTCACTTTTGTTTGGTGAATGTGTGATCCACATAAGGAATTCTGTCATCTATTGAGGAGTTTGTTTTGAGTGCCCACATTTTACATTTCTAAATATGAGCATGATAAAAAGGGTTGTTTTTAGAACATTTATCTTTAAAAAAATTTGGTGGAATTCAATAAGGATGATTGAAATGGTCTAAATGTAACCTTATTGGTGAATTTTTTTATAAATAATTGATGGTGAGTGAAAATGATTTTGTAATGTTTTTTTATATTTGTTTCACATGAGGACATGAAAAAGCCTATCTGTGGGTGTTTTGATGTTATTCATTTATTTATAAATTATTATATACACCCATTACTGATATTAAATAAAATGGTCATAATTTCTGTGAAAAAGTAATGTTTAAATATTAAATAAAATTTTAGAGCGCTATTTGGATTCATCCAGATTTAAGTCTGTTTAAAAATTTTATAATACCTCAGATCGTAATTATCCAAATTTTATGATTTTATTGAATTTTAGGGTTCACTAATTAAATTCCAACATTTCATTAGAAGGAATCAGTGGCCAATTCTTTCATTTGAGTGGTCTTATGGTCCTTAAAAATGTCTTGAATAATCTGTGAAGAAACTGGACCATCCATGAAGATAGACTTACTGGGCTCATTCTAGATGTCCAAATCCTTTAATTCTCCTCCAATGGTTGAGGTATAATAGGCGGATGTCTGGGAAATCAAATTAGCAATACATTATTGATTTTTATTCTGAATGTGTCATCAATTAATGCTTTGCTTTTTTAGTGTGAAAAGGGAGATATAGGCAGATGACTATGTTGAATAATTTTTTCAGCATTGAGGGCATCATTCCATTCAAAAACCCATTCACATGATGGTCTTTAAATAGTTTGTATTAAAATTGAAAAATTAAAATTGTTTAATAAAACTACCTTAAATTTTGATCCTTATGTCCAATGGAAAAAAATTAGCATAGTAGATAGAAGAGATAAACATATACAACTTGAAAGAAGATAATATCTCGAGATTCTTCTGTTTAATTTATCAAATCAGTGATGCTTGAGGATGGACAGTTTTGGAATGCAAACAGCCCACAAAATTGGTCTATAAATACCACACCTCCTCAACTTTCAATAATTGGCATTTCAGTATATAGGAGTGTACATTACGACGACCAATGCCTTTCCAATTGAATGGGAGGACCTACCATACTCATGTTTTTAACTTTTGATACCCTTGTGTCTATAATATTTTTCATTTAATTTTTTGTTATTCTTTATTCTAATTATGGAAGTCTTTGTTTTTGTAATTATATTTTAATGAAAGTTTTACCTTCTTCATCTATTATTTTTAGCCAACTACTGTTAAATAATATTAATGGTCTAAAATAATTTAAATATAGTTGAATTCCCTTCCCTTATTTTTCTTGCTCATTCAGTCTAATGTCAGTATTTGATTCCATTAATTGTTTGTGTGTGTGTATGATGCACCAAACTTTTCTTATCCTATTCGTCTTCTTATCATCACAATTTATCATCATAATAATTATAATTAGATTACTAATCATTTAAATGGATGATAAAATATCTCATTAGGTTATGTTTTTATTTGGGGATGTTAAGCGATTGTGAGATTACGATCAATGAGTGTTCTTTTAATTAACATTGTGTATGTTGGACATTACATGACATGGATTAATTACTTGTTTTGTTTAACAAGACGATTAAATTTTTTATTTGAACAATAAATAAACAACCATAAACAAGATAATATTATTATTATAACCCTAAGATAATTTATTTCTTGGATTAAAGGATTAACACTTGGTAATTTCAATCAGCATCAACTTGTGACATGGGGGTTAATTTAATGCAATATGTAGCGAAGTTCAAGGATATCAAAAGCTTAACTAACTAATGATGAATTAACCCAAATATTTATAAAATTGTTAAACCAGTATTAATCAATCAAATTTTTCAAATATTCTCATAAAAAACCTCCCAATCAAAATACAATCAACTAAAAAAATTTGACAATTAAAAAGTTGCATCGCCAATGATTCAACCTAAGTGCTGCTATACACATCAGCAAGTCATTGAAACCTTGAACGGTCGATGTGCGACAATCAGACACACATTCAGGATTGTTATAAAATAGCTATAAAAATACTAATATGAATAGTAATCTTTAATTTAAAATATTTTTTATAATATATCATATTTATAATAATACTGTAAATAGTTTTAGTAATGTAATTATATGTCTGAAAATATAATTCTCCTAAATGAACTCCATTTCAATGTCATTTTGAGAACAATAATAAAATGTATGTTTGAAACATTTAGGAATATAATTTTATTAAAATTACATTATTTATGAATTATGAATTTTGAAATAATCTCATGGCAGTTTTTTGGGATATTTATTTGAAACATCATTTCTTGAGGAATAGTGAAAAATAAACAATTATAATTGAAATATGTTTTTTCCTCTAAATATATTCTAAAATTTAATTTACATTTTATGTTTATTTTAATTTCCCAATGTATTAATAATACATTTCTTAGTCAAATTTAGGTCATTTTAATTATTATCATATACAATCTAGAAATTAAATCTTAATGAACAATTAGCATTTTCACCTAAAAACCCCGCTTTACCGCCTCATTAGTGAGATTAATAGTAAACATATTTTTTATTTTAGGAAATAAATTTATACTAAATAAAATATATGTTTTTAATAATTATAAAATTAATATTCTAATTATATCAATTTTTTTAGAAAAAAGTATTAGTGAAAGTGATTAAAATTAATTATAGTGTTTAAGGTAAAAAAAAGTTTAACAAAGGCCTAAACATTAATCATAAGGGAAAAAATGGTACAACCACTAGTCAAAAACATAATGGATGGACATATTTAGGCAATAAACCATCCATTACTGAGTTTTTATGTTTTTATTTCATTTTATAGGATAAAACATGGTCATAACTATCTTTTTTTTAAATGGCCAAGTGTTTCCCCACCGACCCCTGTAAATGGAAACAATATGTCTCCTTTTTTTATATCTCTAAAACCACATTAGATCAACTGAGATAAATTTGATTAACATACAAAAAAAACTCCCTTAATCATTTAAGCCTTCATTTTCTCCATAATTAAATCCATGGAATCCCTTTGGTGAAAACCTTAATAAGTTTCCCAAATAAAAGGTAACACCTTTATCAAAGCACCTTTCCCTTATTTTATATTTTTCGTACATAAATTACACTTATTTCATGTAAATATAATAGCCTAAATGCACTCAATATTCTGATATTTTGTTACTATAAGGATTAAAGCTATAGTTACACACACATCAATTTAATGGGTAATGAACTTATAATTTACTTGCATGTTGAAATATAACCTCATGAAAAGATGTTGTTTGTTTTTCCCTTACCAACACTCATGTATTGGAATTACAATGGTAAAAATATTTTTATATGATAATATATATATATATGATATAAAATATATATATGGTAGTTTATTTATTATATTACAAACACATTCATGCTTTCCATTTTGTTTAAATATGTTAGTTTCATTTGGGGAATTGTGGACCACCGCCTCATCAAATAATTGTGATTCTTTCACACACTATATGAACTATATAATGGATGGGTTCAAGTAACATATATGATATATTTGGAAAAATAATTAGAGTTTACAGATATTATATTTATATACAGTTATGTTCATTACATTATTTCATTGAATATTACAATGAAAAAAGGATGTTTGGTTCATGTGTACACATCACATTTCATCTCAATGAACAATGATTTCCATTAAATATATATATATATATATAATAAATTAATATATATAAATATATACATATTATTAATGGTATTTATATAAATTTTAATATTAGATAAAACATTATATATGTATGTGGACCAAAAATATAACAAAACAGGACACGTTCAAAAAAGAAAGTGGGTATTGCCCGACACGAAACCATAACTGTGAATTTTTAATAAGAGGGTAATATAAGGTCATAATAAAACAATATATTTTATTATATATTATAATATGGTTATTTTAATGATTTATAATAAACTTATAATTTTTATACAATAGGTTTGTATGAGTTTGAACATTGTGAAGACATAAGGTAAGGGAATTTTGCCTCACATTTTATTTCTCTGAGATACATGGCATATTCAGCATTCAATTATTTTCTATGGTGTATATAATACACATTAATTTATTATATGATTCATTTAGATAACATTAAGGGTATTTAAAAACCCATTTGATTATATTTCCTTCATACGATTTCTAATTCAAATGTTACCAAATCAGCAATGTAATTTTGTCTCAATTTTTCCTCATTGAGACACATGCCATATAATGAACCCATATTTTTTCTATGAGTTATATAGAATACCATTAACATGATATATCATAAATATACATATTTTCATGATATTTCTTGACTCATTTAATGTTAATATTTCCATTTTATTACGAATCTTGATATCCCTTTTGTTACCCATTTATTTCTATAATTTGATCATATGTAGAGGTTGTTTATGATTATGCTTCCATTTAATAAATATTCTGATCCAACACTTATGTAATCTTAAGAAAATTAATATAAAATGGTGATTCATGTTGTCTTCCTGTAGGATCTTTGCAACATAACAGAATTATGAATGTGTCAATAATAAAGTCAAACATTGACTCTCTATTTGGTCAAGAAATCTATGTTCCATCAAAACCATGTTTTATAAAAATAATTGAATGAAAATTCCAAAATTATTATGTAATAATTAAAATGAATTTTTACCCATGTTTTTCCTCATGGAAAAAATGTTTTACCAAATTATTACACCAATTTGTTTCCTGTCTGGACTAATCTATAATATTATTATGGTGTAAAAGGAATGTTCAGCTTCTAAAAATTTACCAACTGTTATGAATATAATTACCTTGAATATTCCATGATATTATTACAAAATTATCATTTTTTAAATGAAATTGTTTTTATAATATTTTTCAAATTCATTTTTTCATTCTTTTTAAGTAAAATGGTAATTTTTAATAATTTTTTCATGCTTATTGTATATATTTTAAATTAAACATATTATAAAAACTATTTTCAAGATTCATTTTCACATTGAATGGAAATAGTTTTTTTAATAATGTTTCTCAAAATAATTTATAATTTTAAAAGTATTATGATTTTAAAAACTCTTTTTATGATTCTTCCATATTTTTTCAATGAAATTTGTTTTAATATTTTTTTCTTATTTTATAAGATTTCATTCAAATAGATTCTTTAATATTTTTTCAATATTTCATTATATGTTTTCAATATATTTTAAATGAAATGGGTATTAATAAAGTTTTGTTATTCGGAATTATTTTTCAAAGAATAAAATATATGTTCCTATATAAATGTTTTGAATTATTTTTCATAATATGATTTTAAATTGTATTCAATGAATAGGATTTCTAAAATGTTATAAATCATAAAATTTTATATTCCATGTGATATTTCAAAATCCCTATACATATAAGATGTTGTAAATGGATATATGTATGTTTCACATGTGATATGATCCATTAAAACCATTAAAATTATATTACTAAATGGTTTAGGCATTGATGGTAGATCATTAACAAACATGTTTATCATTAATGTGTTATTCTTTGAATAATGAATATAAAACCTTCCACCTTTCACAGATTATTCCATTAATTAAATGATTATAAATCCTATTTATTTTCAATAGTTTATGACATGATTAGATTTTTATGATACCCATATCATTTCATAGGTAATAATATGAGGACTATGAAACCAATACCTTTTATTTGTCATGATATGATGAATGTTTTATTATCTTGTGGAACATGTATAAATAATTTTCTTATGATATGGGTGGGAGCTATATCTCCCTCCAATTCATTGGGTAAATATTTATATATCATTATATAATTAACAAAATCATGTTTAGGAGACAAAGGGATACTAGTTAGAAACTATGATGGTTTATATATGAATGTGATACTAAGATATAATTATCAATTTATATAACATCATGAACCTTCTCATTGGATAGAAAATGAGGTGGAATTAAACTCATCCTTATGGGACTTTCCCAAGGCACCGAAGGTTGGAAGTAAATTTAAAGGCCTCCAAGGAGGGTTGGTGAATTATTTTCCCTTTGAAATATAAACACCCAACTAAATGTGTTAGTGAAGAAAATGAATACATAACACACGTCAACAATGTTTCATAATATAATAAACTACAATACCAATACAACCAAATGACAATAATATATAATATGACTACTAAGAAGAAGACTAAACAACGAAACCCAAAGAGGAAATGAAATAACTACATGGATCCACACCAACCTCCATACTTTAAAGACTATAATACTATCCTAAATCACAATGACACACTAATTAAATGAGTTGATTTACCCTTACATGTGTCCTAGAGTACAACATTATCAATGGAACCAAAGTAACAAAGCAGGGGATTAATGATAATACTAAGTAGACATTTCCCAAATGTCTTCCTCACTCATGCCACTATGATAGAAATATTAGCACAATTAATATATAAATCATATAAATAAAACAAATATCACAATTGTACACACAATCTCGGTACTACCATTGATGATAGAAGATCACATCCAATCCCATAGCATTTTTATATGGGTATATCACACCCACTTCCTTGTGATGGTGGTTTTTCACACCCACTATCCATCACATCCCAACAATGCCTAACTGCATAATCCAATAACAATCCAATTAACACCTTAAGAACCAAAAAATCATGTAATAACATGAAAAACATAAAACAACATGCCAAATCCCTATAATAATTCACCCATTATTGAAAACACATTTCACCCATATTCCATAGAAAGCCACATGAAAATAAAAAAAAAATTGAAAACTATCTTTTATAACCCATATTCCATATATCCACTAAAAATGAATTTTTAAAATCATCATTTTAATATCAATCAAATAATCCACTTTAATAATAATAACCCATTTCCCAAAATCCACAAATCATCACAGAATGGGTTCCAACCATGTTACACACATCTCAATAACAATAAATGTCATGAAAAAACCATTTAATTTGAAATTATTCCATCTTATTCTAGAAAAATGTAGTATATATAGAAGTCAACTACCATAGGGTTTGGTAAAATCAACACACCACAATACCACACACTGAATCTGGGTAAAAATTCAAAACAAATCCTTTGATCTCCATGCCTAACATTATAGTTCCCAACTCTAATCATTTGTTAAAAAATGAAAATATATATACATGTGGTAGATGTGGTTAGAGAAACCAATAGAGGGATAGAATTATATCTAAGGGAAGACCAAGAAACAATAATGAGAGGAGACTTACTGTGGAATAACTACCATCATAACACCATGCAAACCATTTGAAATGCCTATAATATTTTTGGGAGAGGTGTCCTATCACTTGGAAATGAGGATTACCATGTGGGGTTCATGTGGGAGAGGAAATAATAGTTTTTGGGTAAATTCTGAGTGGCCCTATTTTTAAAAAAACACAATTTACTTGTTGTACATGGTTATCACAGAAGATTTTACAGACTATGCATTAACCATGAAAATATTTCTATCAAAATGGATCTCCACATGGTTTTCCCACATGGTTATAAAAAAAATATCCCAATAATGTGACATTCCACTAACTCATGTTTCAAAGTTACTTAGGATTGATATAGTGTTCACACTAGTTGTGCTAGAACTGTTCACCCATAGAAAAGATTCCAAACCTTACTAAATACATTCCAAACACTACCCAACCACATTAAACACATATAAAGTCATAACTATATTAAATATATCAAAATGGGGGTAACAAATTATCCCAACCATTGTAATTATAATCCTTGTAATGTAGAGAACAATCATGTTGCAGAAATTGAACGATCCTTTTATCGGCCATCTCATTCTCCGACTCCAATGTCTCCTCCAGAATATGAACATGTATCCAAAAACCCAAAACTGGATTGATGCTTTTACAATGAAATATTTTATCCTTCCTATACACAATCCACAATTTCATGTTCACCAATGAAGAATCTGACTGCAGCACCCAATGATCCCAGTGAATTACATTTCACGACCCGGATGATACTTTTTCAATTGTGATACATGAAACATATTGTGAACCAAAATAAATCATGCTGCAAACTAAGAAACATATTCCACCTATTTAATCCACTAATGTATCTCAAAAGGGCCAATATTTTAACTCCCCATGATTTCATATTACGTTATTTCTTTAAAGTCATGCAATAACTTGCACAACACGCAAAACTGAGTTCAAGCGCGCCACGACTTACCAAACTAGCCGTTCAAAAGAGATTTTTAATAGTATTAACTGAATATTAAACTTTATATAAACCTTATAATTGTAGAATCCATATTTTCAGTTTCTTGGAAATTATGTAAAAACAAATTCTTTTTTTCAGATAAAAGATATATTTTTCAAAAAATGCAATTTTACCGCCTTTTAAGGGTGAAATGTTTTTTTAAATCCAGTATTTGAAACATTCATATATTAAATTTTAAAAAATAAACTTATTCTTTAGAATTGGGACATAATAATTTAGTTTCAATAAATTTTTGGTGTTTTTCCAATAACTTCCATATTTCGGTGAATAGTGAAAGATACTATATTTTAACTAAAAACAACTTTTTTAATCAAAATAATTTATAGTGTTAAATTATACATTTTAATTTTTTGGAAGTATAATTAGATTAAATCTTTACCATTTAATCCAATGATAGTCATCGCAAGTAATTTTACTTTGAAAATGAATATAAACAAGTGTCAATATTTTGATAGTTATTATTTATTAAAAATATTCTAGTTGGTTGTGACAACGAGAATTAATTTTAAATTAATTAATGAAACTTCTATGTTTTAAAATTGGTATAATTGAATTCATTTTTTAATTCATAATATCAATGTTTTCTTAGGGTGAAGTTTTTGTATTTTTCTGAAAACATTCAATGTTTGATGAATAGTGAAAAACAGTAAGTTATTGTTTAAAACCGACATTTTATTTAAATAATTACTTATTTTATTTAAATTTATTTTAGTTCAAAATAGATACATAATACTTATATAAGTTAAATTTAATTCATTGGGGTCATTTTATAATAATTTTAGATATATAAAAATTTTATCGAACTTTTTACCATATTTTACCTGCCTCCTAGGAGCATTTGTAAATTTTCATAAAACATAATCTTACCGCTTCTGTGAATTGAATTTAAAAATCTGAGAGACATTGTTGATATTAGTACATAAAATGTGGCTCAATAAGATGAAAATAATATTTGGTGAGTAGTAACTTTTTACTTTTATTTACCATGGTTAAAAGTAAATATGGTAATTAAGGGTAAAAATGACATTATTATTACCCTAAAACATGTCCTAATTCTATTGGATAATGGTAATTCGACCAAAAAACATTATTAATAAAATATTAACCCCTTTTATCCACATGGATAAGATTAGGACACTTAATATTATTTTATTTATAGAAGAGTTAAAAGAGTTAAAATCAATGTTTAATAAATAAAACATTTTTAATATAGGGATATACATTAGATATATTCGACTTTAAATATTAATTAAAAAGAAAAAATTATTTCATAAATAATGGTATTTTATTTATAATTTTTATAAATTAAATAATTTATGTTATTTATGACACAATTATGATGCAGTAATTACCTAATTAATGAAATATAAAAATAATTGATATTATAAATATCCAAATAAATGTAATTTGAGACATTTTATGAATTAAACTAATCTTATAGGTTAATATGATATGTTAGGGTTGGTTAGATGAATTTTTTTCAAAGTTATAATGTTGTTATGAATTTATAAAAAACAAAATACCAAATAGCGTCAAAAATTACATAAATGAGTTTTTAAAACAAATATTATATTATTAATTGATATTTTATTCATAAAATTATATGGATCATCCAAAATACATATATAAAGATAGGTGTGTCATGAAATAACCACTTGGGGTTTTCTTGGAAGTACATTGAAAGTTTATTAACCATATAATATGAAAATACAAACAGACATTATTTAATGCCAAACTATTTAACTAAGAGTTAAATCTAGATGATAAAGTTAATATATTGACCCAAAACTCTCTAAAACCTATTGGTTGAGTGGTTTTCTACCCATCCCCACATTAGAAATTAGATAATTTATTTTGGATCCATTATATACTAAAAATGTTTTTATTATAAAATAATATTTCTTGCATTTCATAAGGTGCCCCTCAGCCATCTTATAAAAGGTCACTCACCCTTATCACTAATTCACACCTCCAAAGCCATTTTCTTGGCCAAAACCTGCCCAAATATCTTACCGACTATCCTCCCTTCATCCTTGAGGCCTTATTTTGGTCATAAATTCATCCTATGGATCCCTTTTGATCAAATACAAATGAAGAACTCGAAGTAGAGGTAAATATTTCATAACCTCTTTCATGTTTTTTCTTCTTCCACTTCCTCTTTTTTTGTTTTTTGCATTATAAAATAATAACTCCAGAAACATATTTTACTATGATGTTATTATAAATATGTCACAACCATATTCATTATTCTATTTATCCTTTGAATTACATGTCACCATACGTCCGTACGTACGGCTTACCGTCTCCACGTCGTGGTGTAATTCTTATTCAATACATTATTATTTGGATTGGTATAATAATGATGTGTAATTAATGTAAATAAAACTTATAACATGATAATTATTCTTTATATAAGTTATACCATCCAATTATATATTATTTTAATATCAAAATAATGATATTGGCGCTCGTGCGTACGTACGTATTACCGTCTCCACGAACGCGATGAGATTCATTCCCCATCGTAATCCATTCAAAACTAATTTTCTTTAGATGTTTAAAAATAATGTTTAAAGACATTATATACTTCTGAATATTAATAAGATACATCCTATCCATTACAAACATTACTTATGTAAGAAATCATATAAAGGAAAACAAATCAGATAACACACGAAACGACAATAATACTAAGATTTTATTAACAAAGAAATGTTAAAAGATCATATATGATATCATATTAATTTATATGATTCCTGAATAATTTAATAACAATTATTTCACCATTATACTGGAGGTTAACCTACCCTCAGCCAAGGAAAAGTACAGAGTAAGGGTTAATTTCATGGTTTCTTTATTATCTGAGGATGTTTTTACATAAGTATCTACTAGGAAATATTTATTTTCCATGTCTATGTTTCATAAAATAGTTTTCAAACGGATTATATTATGAGACATTTTAATAAATCATAATTATAAATGATTTAAATATTTATTTTTCTAAACCATTCTCATTAATTTCATGGTTTTAAAAATGGTTTTAAGGATTTATTTAAATGGAATTGAATGTTATAAAATGTAAATTACGGTCAAAAGTTTCAAAGTAGTATAGGAAAATTTGATTCAAAAATGTCTTTAAATGTCTTCTTTTTTAAATTGTGTGACTTTTAAATGTTTTCATGAAAAAGGGATATTTCTCCCAAGGAGTTCTAAAAATCATTTTCAATTATGTCAAAATCCTTTAATTGATTTTAAACTTGGTTGACGTCAATTTATTATGATACAAATATTCCATATTGTATTGAGGTTTTTTTGATATGTTTGACTATGGATGTGTTATTTTTATATCATTCATGGTTTATGGGTAATGTATCGACATTTCATATTCTAGTTTTAATTCGAATTTTCATGTTATGTTTAATCCTTTTCATATGAGAAATGAATTGGACTTAGTAATTGACGGGTGGAGACCTCTATAGCTCCTCAATGCATTAGTAGGTATCATGAGACAAACTAGTGTCTTCGCACAAGGACTTGACAAAATATTATTTTTAGTCTTGGCGTAAGGCCTTGACTATGTGGTTATGAAAGTCTTGCATTATGTATTACATAATTATGAATGTGGTTATTGATATTGCATGTGATTATTCGACTAGTAGAATAACCATGTGAATAAGTAAATGGAATTATTTGATTTTTATCTTTTCCATATTATGCAGAAGTTCAAGTTTAAAAGGATTTTTTTAGTCTTATGAATTTCCTTAAATGTTTATGATTATTTATAAAATCTTCTGCTATATTGTTATCTTTACTGAGCATCTGACCTCACCCCTTTATATGTTTTATTTTTCCCAGGATGAGAAGATGTATATAATTTCTAACCTACAGGGATAGTCTATGGGGTCTCAGTGTTTTCTATAGAAACAATGTTATTTTAGTTTTCCATTTTATGATTTAATGTAAACCTTATGAATGTATCTTGTAATTCTATGGATAATAAACTAATTGTACTTTCGAGACTTGATCTTTTGTGATCATGCCAATGTTATGTAATAATACACTGACTCTGGGTAACTAGGTTTAGGGTGTTATAGTTAGTATCAGGGAGAAGTTTAGTAAAAACCTTGGAAACCAGTTTTAGATAAACTCTGATTAGAGAAAATAACCCTACGATTGAATTTGAGGATTAATATAGATGAACATACTAGAATTCTCATATTGTATAGATTTTGTGAGTTTTCCAAGAAATACATCCATGTTTGGATATGAGAAGGTAGAGGAAGCTCTGGCACATATGTACCTAAGGGTAAAACCCAAAAACACCATTTTGAGCTAGAATCGAACGGGAACTGGTCAACGACAATAGGCCTTGCTGCACTCATGGTAACGACACTCCAGGGGAATATGCTTAGTATAATTCTCATTTTTATTATAATTCATTATAAATGATTTACCAGTATATACCTCCTCAAAGAAAATATTTTTACGATTATGGATTTTATCCATAAACTGTTCAATTTACATTAGGTATTTTACACGTTTGGAATTATTAATTGCAATTCATAAACTGGCATAGTGTATGCCATTGTATAGAAATGGAATGTTGTAGAAGGAATGTGAACTCTAACAATACGTATAATCGAAAGAGTAAGAAGGATCATATCTTTCACGGTATTAAGCCGAAATTTAGAATGGAAATAGTCTCCCTTGTATTCTCAAAATATGAACAAATAGTATCATGTGTTAATAAGATAAGTAAACATATCTCTGAATCCTATGGCTTTGAAGGGAAGCTAGAGAAGAAAATAATGGAAGAGAGAAAAATGGATAAAGGGAAGAGGGAAAAGAAGGATTTTCCCATATGTGATAACTATGGAAAGAATCACCTTGGTAAATGCTTGAAGGGAATTAGAGTATGGTATAAGTGTGGAGAAGAAGGAAAAAAAGTACATGATTTCAATGGTATGAAAAAGGTTTCAAATGTAAAATGATTCATCTGCAAGGTGTTGGGACACTACATGAATAAATGTCTCAGTCATCAGTGTATACCACAAATGACGCTGTTGAATAATAATCATGTTATGATACTACATCAGATGAAGAGGAATGACTCATGTTCTTAAGTTTTTATTATAGAATTATTTCATTTGAGTGTTTTATTAGTAATATATTGGTTATATTAATTATGGAGATAAATAAGGATTGTAATTTAGTACTATTTTATTGAGGATTTGAGATTATATGGTTCTAACCAAACTGACTTAATAGTTACCTATACTTTTTGGAAAAATAAATGGCTGAAGTTAATACAATCATTAATATGGTCCTTATAATGAGGTAGTGATTTTGAAATAAGAGATGGTTGATTTGGATAAATTATATTGGATATTCTTGACTTCCTTGGAACTAATTAATATTTTGTTTATTTCATCATTGTTGGAATATTAAATATTATTGAATATAAGGAATATATCCAGAATTATATAAAGGATAAGGGAGAATGAATGTAATCAATAAGGTTTTATGGTAATTTAGGGGGTTTCCGTGTTATAAAATAATATAGGATGATGGTGTTCACATGTTATTACATGGAAAAAAGGATCTTCATTGTGATTAACGTCCTTATAAAATTTAGACTATGATTTTGGATAGAAGTATTTTGGATAAGTCTAAAGGTTGTAATGGATTAAGTTTTAAATAGGATACTATTGTTAAGGTTATTTTTGGATTTTTATAAAAAGGACAACATGTATACCGCGTGACAATCCATCACGTCAGACAAAGCTGCGTGAATCAAACCCACAACCATAGTGCGATTGGGATTTATTACCTTCCACTAGACTATGTGAAGTCCCTGGATTGTATTTTGTAGTTTTTTTAAAGGTTTTTATAGGTTAATTATATTTTAATTTTTTTAACCATATACAAAACGGATAATAAGAATATTTGTCTAAGTTCTACTATCTTTTATAGTGAAAAATGAGTTTGTGGTAGAAATTTGTAAAAGGATGGAACACTACTTGACAATTATATTTTTTTCTTCTCTTATTCTATGATTAAATTAATTATTAAACATTAGGTAAGAGATCTTAAAACTAAAAATGTGTTATCCTAATACCTTATGTTTTTTTGGACAGATTATATTTTAAATCATCAAAGATTGATGGCTTTGGGGCCCTCAATTCTGCAATTTTATGTGACTGATGACCTCAATCACTCTCTATGAATATTTACATTTTCCCTCTAATTATGTGTCTCTAATATACACCAATGTTCTTCTAATCGAGATCATAATTTGGGGGTGAATATTTTCATTCCCCTTTCCCTCTTATTAAGACTAAATTTTATTAACCAAATATCTGATGTGGGTTTTCCCACAAACGTATTTTCTATTTTCAACCTTTTATTTTCGAAAAACAATTTCAAATTGCGAGGAAGAAATTTATTGAAGAAGGGAATAATGTAACACCCCAAGAATTAATAGTACGTTATTTCTTCAAAGTAATGAAATAACTTGCACTATATGCAACACTGAGTTCAAGAGCACCCCGACTTACCAAACTAGTCATTCAAGACCGATTATGAATAGTATTAATTGAATATCGAACAATATATAATATTTATAATTTTAGAATCCATATTATGAGTTTCTTGGAAATAATGTAAGAAAAAATTCATTTATTCCGATAAAAGAAGTATTTTTTTAAAAATGAAATTTTACAGCCTTTTAATGGAGAACCCTTTTTTAAATCCAATTATTGAAAGTTTTATATATTTAATTTGACAAAATAAATTTCTTCTTTATAATCGGGATATAATAATTTAGTTTCAATAAATATTTGGTGTTTATACGATAACATTTATATTTGGGTGAATAGTGAAAATACTATATTTTAACTGAAAAAAACTTTTTTAATAAACAAAATTTATAGTGTGGAATTATACATTTTAATTGTTTGTAAGTATAATTATAATATATTTTTACAATTTAATCCAATGATCGTCATTGCAAGTAATTTCACTTTGAAATTGGATATAATCAAGTGTCAACATTTTGATAGTTATTATTTCATAAAAATACGCTTTTTGGTTTTGACAACGGGACTTAATTTCAAATTAATTAACGCAACTTATATGTTTTTAAATTGATAAAATAGAATTAGTTTTTTAATTTTGAATATCACAATTTTCTTAGGCTGATTTTTTGGTATTTTTCAGAAAACTTTCAATTTTTGATGAATAGTGAAAAATACTGTGTTATTGTTTAAAACCGACTTTTTATTTAAATATTTATTTATATTATTTAAATTCATTTTAGTTTAAAATAGATACATAATACCTTTATATGGTCAATTTAATTCATTGGGGTAATTTTATAATAATTTTAGATATATAAAAATTTTATCGAACATTTTACCGTCTTTTACCCACCTCTAATGAGAATTTGCAAATTTCCATAAAACATAATTTTACCGCTTCTGTGAATTGAATTTCAAAATTCTAAGAGACATGGTAGATATCAGTAAGTAAAATGTGGTTCAATATGATGAAAATGGTTTTTGGTGAGTAGTAACTTTTTACTTTTATTTACCACGGTTAAAATAAAATTGGGAAATTAAGGTTAAAAATGACATTATTATTACCCTAAAACTTGTTGTAATTCTATTGGATAATTGTAATTCGAACAAAAAACCATAGTAACAAAATATTAACCTTTTTTCCACTTTTATAAGATTAGGAAACTTATTATAATTTTATTTAAAGAAGAGTTATAAGAGTTAAAATCAATGTTTAATAACTAAAACATTTTCAATATAAAGATATACATAAGATAAATTTGACTATAAATATTCATTAGATAGATAAATATATTTCATACATAATTTTATATTGTTTATATTATTGATAAATTTAATAATTTAATTTATTTATGACATAATGATGATGTAGTAATTACCTAATTAATCAAATATTAAAATAATTGTATTGATAAATATAAAAATAAATTTTATTTGAGACTTTTTATGAATTAAACTACTTTTCTATGTTAATACAACATGTTAGGGTTGGTTAGATTAATTTTTTTCAAAGTAATAATGCTATTATGAATTTATCAAAAACAAAATACCAAATACTGACAAAATTGACATAAAAGAGTTTTTAAGACACATATTATATTATTAATTGATATTATATTCCTAAAAAACTAAGGATCGGCCAAAATAATTATATAATTACAGTTGAATCATTATTTAACCACATGGGGTTTTAATTTAAGTATATAGTATGTCTATTAACCATATAATAAAAAAATATGAAGAGACATGGTAAATGTCAAACTACTTAACTTAGAGTTAAATCTAAAAGATAAAGTTAATATATTGAACCAACTTGTCTAAAACCTATTTTTTGAGTGTTTTTCGACCCATACTTTCCTTATAATTTAATTAATTTAATTTGGATCAATTATAAACCTAAAATGATTTTTTTTTAAATAATATTTATATCTTTTTCTAAGCTGCCCTCACCCCTCTTATAAAAGGGCACATCCCCTTATCACTAATTCACAACTCCGTAGCCATTTTCTTGGCCATCCCCTGACCAAATATCCTCCAAACTATCCTACCTTCATCTTAGAGGCCATATTTTGGTCATAAATCCATCTTATGGAGCTCTTTTGATAATATTAGAGGGAAGAAACCGAAGAAGAGGTAAGTATTTCATCCCTTCTTTCAAGTTCTTTTATTCTTCCACTTCCTCATTCTTTGTTGTTTCCATTCTAAAATAATAACTCCAGTATATTTTAATATACTATGGTGTTATTATAAATATGGCACAACCATATTCATTATTCTATCTATCATTTGAATGTCATGTCAATATATGTGTGTATGTGCGGATTACCGTCTCCATGTCGTGATGTAATTGTTATTCAATACATTATTATTTGGATGGGTATAATAATGATGTTTAATAAAAGTAAATAATAAATATAACATGATAATTATTCTTTAAATATTATATAACATCCAATTATATATTATTTTAATATCAAAAGAATGATATTGTCGTTCGTGCCTACGTACAGATTACCGTCTCCTAAAACGTGATGAGATCCATTCCCCATTGTAATCCATTAGGGAATATTTCTAATCATATGATAAAAAATAATGTTTAAAGGCTTAATATAATTTTGAATATGAATAATTTACATCCTATCCATAACAAACATTAACTATGTAACAAATAATATAAAGTAAAATGAATCATTTGACACCCAAAATAATAATAATACTAAGATATTTTTAACAAAGAAACGTTAAAAGATCATATAAAATATAATATTAAAGTATATGAATCTTCTATAATTTAATAACAATTATTTCACCATTATAAAGTAGGTTAACCTACCCTCTAACAAGGAAAAGTACAAGGTAAGGGTTAATTTCACGATCTCTTTATTATCTGAGGTTGTTTTTACGTAAGTATCTACTGGGAAATATTTATTATCAATGTCCATGTTTCATGAAGTAGTTTTCAAAAGGATTATTTTAATGAAATTTTTACTAAAACATAATTTTAAAGGTTTGAAAGATTTATTTTTCTAAACCATTCTCATTAATTCCCATTTTTTCAAAATGGTTTAAAGTATTTATTTAAATGGATATGAATGTTATAAATGTTAATTACATTAAAAAGCTTCAAAGTGGTATGAGACACTTTGATTAAAAAATTTCATTAAATGTCTTCTTTTTTAAATTGTGTAACGTTTAAATGTTTCATTAAAGTGGATATTTTCTCTCAAATATTTTTAAAAAACATTTTCATCTATGTCAAAATCCTTTAATGAATTTTAAACTAGTTTGAAGTTTATTTATTATGATATTAATTATCTATATTGTATTGATGGTTTTGTGATATATTTGTCTATTAATGTGTTAATTTTATATCATTCATGGTTTATGGGTAAAGTATCGACATTTTGTATGCTAGTTTTAATACGAATGTTCATGTTATGTTTAGACCTTTTCATATGAGGAATGAATTAAACTTAGTAATTGATGGATAGAGCCCACTATAGCTCCTTGATGCATCGATAGGTCTCATGAGACAAACTAGTGTCTTAGCACAAGACCTTTACAAAATCTCATTTGTAGTCTTGGCACAAGGCCTTGACTATGTGGTTATGAATGTCTAACATTATGCATTCCATCATTATGAAAGTGGTTATTGGTATTTCATGTGATTATTAGACTAGTATAATATCCATGTTAATAAGTAAATTACATTATTTGATTTTTTACCTTTTCCATATTAATTATAAGTTCATGTTTAAATGAATTTTGTTTTAGTCTTATGCATTGCCTTAAATGTTTATGATCATTTATGAAAGTTTATGCTATATTTTTATCCTTACTGAGCATTTGAGATCACCCATTTCTATGTTTTATTTTTCCCAATATGTGAAGAGGTATATTATGACTGACCTATAGGGATAGTCTATGGGATCTCATTATTGTCTATGGAAATAATGTTGTTCTAGTTTTCCATTTTATGAAGAAATGTAAACCTTATGAATGTGTCTAGTACTTCCAAGACTACTAAACTAATCGGTCATTCAAGACATGATCTTTTGTGATTATTCCAATATCATGTAATAAATCACTGACACTGGGTTACTAGGGTTGGGGCATTACAAATATACCATTGAGATATCTTCCCATATATTTGAAACTATTGATCTCTCAACCTTAGTGAGATTCTCAAGATCACATTATTAACGACCTTGAATGATAAAAGTTGTCAATGATGGTCTGCATATAATTTCTAATGACCCTAGACCATGGTAATTATTGTCATATCCAACTAAATCATCACTATTGTCTCTTGGGAAAGGCTCGACCCATACATTTAATTTTCTATTATTTACAACCAACACAGTAGAGAACATCATGGATGCCCATACAATGCTTTAAACAGATCCATGTGTATGGAGGCCTGATAAATGTTAGTATAGGAGATCTCCACCAATGGAAATATATCCTTCAATGATCCATCCAAATCCATCATAGAAGACAAAAAATATCGTTCATCATTTGTATCATCCTATCAAATTTCCTCTCTGTATGAGGATGATATGTCGTTCTCATTGTCAACAGGTTCAAAAGGTCTTGTTGTAAGGATTCATATAAACGAGACATCAACCTCATAACTCTATCTAATACAATAAAAAATAGATCACCATGCCTCTTTAGTACTTTATGGATATAGATTTTTCACATAACCTGCACCGTATGATATTCATTAATAGGGATGAAATGTGTCGGCATTGTGATTTAATCCACTATAACCCATATGACATTATGAATTCTATCTATACATGGAAAACTGGTTATAAAATCAATCTATATTTTCTCTCATTTCCACACTGGGATAGGTAAAGAGTAAAATATACCTACTTGTTGTAGATTTTCTTCTTTGACTTGCAGACTAGTCAAGCCTCCAGAAACAAACCCATCCACATTACTTTTCATACCATCCAACCAAAATTGATCTCTTAACATCTTGTACATTTTATAAATTCAATGAAGGAAAATATATATGGAATGATGATAAGATCTAAGATATTTCTCCAAAAAATCCACTGTTATGAAAATCCGATTCCCAAAGCAAAACACTGAATACGCCTTCAGCTTCTATCCATCATCATTCTCCCAACCATTGAGTTTTTACAACATATCCAAACACTCTGAATCTGATATCTTCTCATATTTATTGAAAATGATCAAGTCAGGATCCAATGAGAAAAAATGTAAAATAACACATCACCCTATTATTCACATTCCAACATCATGTTGTTTATAGTGGACAACAACTACCATTGATTAGCTGAATGTTTCAACACATGAGCTTGTAACATTCTATATAATTTATCCACCATTGAATTTCCTTACCTTCTGTGTATATCAGGTGAATGTCAAAATCTGGTGATACCCCATCCAAATTCATTACCTCAAATTCAAATCTCTATTTTATAAGATATGATTCAATATCTTTTATTTGGTATAAACTTTGAGTGTCTTCCTAAAGAGATAGTGACACAATGTTTTTAAAGCATCAACCACCACCACCAGATCCAAATCAAATGTAGGGTAGTTACTATAATTCAACCACAAAAATAATGATCCATTTTAAACAACATTGTAATCTATTATGATAACACACCCCAAAACATATATTGATACATCACAATAAACCATTTATCCTTTCCCTAGATTAGAATAAACCAAGATCGATGCTTATGTAAGATGATACTTTATCATTTAAAAATACTTTTGTTACTACTTATTCAATAGAAATGGTATATTATTTCTTTTCAATGATTTCAATGCTGAGGATAATCGTGAGATGTCACAAATATAATTTTCATTAATACCAACCTTAGAAAAAATAATATTTGTATCTCCAAAAAATTCCTCGACCATTTCCATGAGATTAAATCATATATCTTCTCAGGATCCAATATAACTCTTCTTTCGGAAATTAATTTTCGAAGGAATATAAACTCTTATATAAATAAATCACACATTTAATGTTTGGAATCAAACTGATGATATGTCTTGATCCCCAACACTACTGATAAGTGTTTCTCATTCTCTACCCATGTCAATGAATAAACCTGTATATAATCCTCGAATACCATCATGAAAGAATCCAGATATCTATTAAATAACTAATTCGTCAATTAAATTAACACCATTGGGGAATTTTTAAGACCAAAGGGAATAACCACATACTCATAATGGATATATCTACTTCTGAAAGGTGTTTTGGAAATATTCTCATTTAACATTTGAAACTGATGTTATTCTAATTTGGAAGTCCATTTTGGATAAACATTGATCTCCACTCAACTGAATTAAATTTTAATCAATGTTATAATGTTGATATAAATTGATTATCATAATTTTTGTAAGCTTACGATAATTAACACAGAACTAAATATTTCCATATTCTTTTTTAACAAACTATACATACACTACCCACAGAGATATGATAGGATGAATGGACCCTTTATTTCTAGCTCCTCCAATTACACATTAAATTCTCACAATTCAACAGTTTTCATTCTGTATGATGAAAGTGAGATAGGAGTGGTCCCCAGAAAAGATCAATCGTAATCTCTATTTCCCTCATGGGTGGAAAACCTACAAATTATTCATGAAAGGCATCTGTAAAATGATAACCACCTCCAAAAAACTTCTTCCCCCAACACCATACATTGATGAAAAGAAGCATCTTATTTGATATCATATCATCCCAAATATTGGTGAAAAAAATACCATTAAACCAAACTTCAATTTTATCTCTCCTCTATATAGATTCTCGACATTTTCACCCATCATTAAACTAATTTTTCATGTATAACAATCAATGTGGGACTTAATCATTTCAAACCAATCCATAACCAATATTATATCATATGAATCCATCTCAAACACTATGAAGACCCACATCAACTCAAACCCATCAAAAACTATACTACATTGCCTACATAGATAGTATAGAAACTCTCCTTAACCTATAATAGTATGACATTTTATAATAGATGGTTTCATTTCAACACAAAAACCCAGAAACAACATGAGAGATAATGAAATAATGAGAAAAAACCCATATCAATAAAAACATAAAGAAAGGTATAATTCAAAATATTTGTAGATTGAACCATGTATATCCCAGATTGATCATCCACCACAACATGTTCAACTCCATACAGCTTCTTGCTTACCGCACTATGCTCTATATTAACATAGTGAAACAAACCATACTTAGGAGTCATGGTATTCATAGAATAACCCTGACTATATCGACTCTAATAATGCAGTGTATGATGTTCCAACAATCCTATCAAGGAATAGGATGACTACAACCCATAAAGAGTATCATAGAATCCCAACCTCATAGCATCATGACAATAACCCTAACGATCCCCCATATGATTGAAATTATAACACTCGCGATGTTATTCCATACAATCCCAAATCTTGTGTCCTATAGAACCATAGTAAAAACATCTTACATTTCTCAAAGGATTCGTAGGATTATTCATTGGTCCCTTCATCAAATTTTGAACAACACTCCCACCCTGGAAATAAGTGTCCCTCTTCCACCTGATCCCTGCATTAAAGTTCCCACTATTCCTAATGAGTACCAACATGATTCCCCCACCTATCATCCTTAAGATATCCCTTTTATCAACTGATTTTCTAAAAAAAATAGAATAACAAATACATAGCCCCCAAATTTTAGAGCAGATATCTTGCCTCAATCCTGATTCACTAATCTAAATATTCATGGATGCACTATCAGCCACCTAAGTTAAAAACTAGACTGTGTTCATAATCATAGATTTATATTCCGTAACAGGCATATTCATCTTATTCAAAATGAATAAATATTTTTGTCATTGAATTTATAATATATGTAGGTATATTGGTTTTTTAAAAATTCTTAAAAATCCTCACATGTCATACCATGGTGCGTTTCATCATGGAACGCCAACTCCACCACTGACATGCATGATCTTTAAACATATACGTCACTAACATCAGTTTAAACACTACCCTTTACATCTCTGAATCACCCAAAAAAATATGTGGGTTCTAACTTTTAAACTGAAATGACTGATCCATAATCCTCAGGTCATTACTTTTATTCCCACTTCCCAGCACATGGAAATCATTCCATATTCACTGCACTAGATTATGGTTTACCTAATGATCTAGTGAAACCAAATTATCTGCATCATCCTATATTTTTCCACTCAACATCTACCCAGTTCCATTTTAATAATCAATATAATAACCATATGTCTCACTCACGAGTATCTGAATGATTTTTGTTTAAATTTATATCACATTCAAGTTATAAAAAATATGATATCCAAACATTTACTTTTTCCATGTTCAACCATTTTGAAAAATCTTAAATGTTTTTAAAATCAGCCCATTTTCAAAACACCAAATCCATTGACTTTTAAAAGTTAGTCATTTGAAAAAAAATTACATATTTTAAAAAAAACAAAATATTCATACCACAACATAAATCATTAGGTCAAATGAAATATGAAATCCGAGTGGGATTTCATTTGTACATTTAATTCCATGCTCATCTCATTGGCTAAACCCACGACAGTGAGACTACCCTCCCATAAGTGTATCCAAAACACTTATGTAGCCAACTCCCATGTGGCCTGAATGTTAGAATAAAAGGGTTAGCTACTTAATTTTATTAAATACATTTACAATTTCAATAGTACTACTTATTTATACCATCCCAAATCATGTAATACACCAAGTATTAATTTCAACACCAAGACCGACACTCAATGGCAAGGAACCGAACAAAAATCAAATTAAATCTAAAAAAAACTAATACCACTTGTAATTTCCCACCCCTTATCATTGGAAGGATATGGGGTGGAGTTATGCAAGGCCTTAGGTACCATTCACAAGGATCCAATTATATATATAAATGTTTATTTCCTCAAGTATAGTTGGGGAATGATTTTCCCATTAAAATAAAAACACCCGAAAAACGTTCAAATACCCAAAATAACTACATGATGCATGTCAAGAATGTTTCACAATTAAACAAAACCAAAACTCCAATAAAACAAAAAAAATCCATAATCAATGTACCAAGTGGAAGACTAAAAAATAAATCCCATAGAAGCAATGACACAACTCCACATCTCCACACCAAGATCCATGATCCATGAACCACAATTCCATCAATCATTATAAAGAAACAATAATGAAATGAGATAATTTAATATTACATGTGTCCAAGAGTAAAAAATATTTAAAATTGCCAAACAACCTAGGTAGGTGGTGAGTAATAATAATCAGCATGTTTCCTTGATAATACTTACCTACACACACCACTATGAGTGAACCATTAGAACAGTTTATATAACAAACATTTAATGAAAATAAATAACATCTCAATTAGCAACAATCCATACAATTCCTTAACCAAAACATTCACCCCATTAAACAAAATTTAACAAAATGAAACAAAACATGTCCTTACTTATTAAACGTTACAATACCAAAAATGATTATGTGTGTCAAGACACCTACCCCAATCATACTAACACTTTTCCACACATGCTTTTTGTTACCATTGACTGTGTAACATCACATTCACCCCCATCCCCTTTTTATAGTGGTACTTAACACCCAATTACTTTTGATGATGGTTCTTTATTCCCACTATCTATCCCATCCAAATCAATAATGACCACATAATTCAAAAATAGATTTCCTAACAATTTCCAAACCAAAAAATTTCTTAAGCACATTAACAATTCCAAAAACATGACAAATAAATTCAATAATTCACCCATTTATTTAAGACACACTTAATCAATTTTCAAAACCATACCACATTTATATAAAACATCATTTTTACTGAAAATATATTTCAAAAACCATTTCCATAGATCCACTAAAACACAGATTTTTGAAATAAACAATTTCAAGTCAAACAACAAATCCCCTTTCAAAATAATAACCCATTATCAAAAAACCATAAAATCATCACAAAATGGGTTCTTAATATAATCCAAACATTAAAATAACAATAAATATCAAGAAAAAACATTTAATTTGAAATTAATACTTCTAGTTTTCACACAATAAAGTAGGTAGTGAAGCCACAAACCATATGGTTTGGTGAAATCTACCCACTGCACAACAACACGCCGAATCTAGGTGAATCTTCCAAAAAATTTCTTTAGATCCCTTTTACTATCATCACAGATCCAAAATATCATCATTTAATTAAAGAAATAATAGATATTCATGTTATTCATGTAGATATATAAAATCAAGATATGGTGAGATATAGATCTTAAGGGAAACCAAGAATCAACCAAGAAAGGAGATATACCAATAACGAACTGCCGTTAAACAACCAAGATAACCCTTTTAAACACCTCCAATATGAGTGGGATAGCATACCTATACCATTAGAACAAAGAATACCGAGTTGGATTTGAGTGTGATAGGAAATGAGTATTTTAGGGTAAATCTTGAGTGACTTGATTTTTAAAAACAACAAATTCTAAATTAAATTTATGTTATTAGGGACATGTGTGTATTTTTAAAAGTTAATTTTTCTATGAAATCAAATATATGACATATTACATCTTAGTGATAGTCATAATCTATAAGCATATAGGAAGAAGGTATAATGTATCACACAAATCATATCATAATACAAGAGGGTATTGATGGGTTGATTTTTCATAGATGTATCAAATCCCATGGATTTGTAAGAGGGAGTTTGAATATAGAACAATTATGTGCCTTATTTGGAATTTTGAGGGATGATATTAAAGTGCCATGATTTTAGATATTGGGGAAGAGAATCCAATGATGTTATAAGATCCATCATATCAATAAAAAATGATTATATTAATACATTTAACAGCTCAACATATAGAGACATGATTTTTCTAGAAAATTGCATTACATAAATTATATAAGAAATTTTTTATGTCCTTCATATGTTTGAACCACATATATTATTTTACGAACATGGTAAATATATTCTTTTATGATATTCCTCCATGCAGATATCTATAATGTATTCAAAGATAATATTATATTGATGATTATTGTAGTGATGAGGCATAAGTATATGGGCCTATGTAGGAGTTGGTTTTTTAGGTGGACATTGAGTGGCACTTCATCCCATTAAGAGATGACCATACCAAACCATGGTAGTGTAGGTTAGTATTTTTATATTTATTTTTAATTTGGTCACTATACTATTTTAATATGACTATACTTATAGGATGTGTGTGGTTAATGTATTTTATATGTCACGAATTCCAATGATAACGGTAGAATCTATCCTATAAGAAGATACAAAATTCATAGAGGTTGTAGTCAATGTGTTATGTCTAGTAATAACATCTCTCTAACCAATTATTTTTTAATGTGGGTTGCCTTCTTTACAGTATGAATGAATTTGGGTGGATCTTGGAAACTCAATAATGTATGCGGTGATTAAACTGTATGTTATGATTTTACATCTATTCCAAAAGGAGTAATTTTCACAACTCTATGATCAATTATCATTAAAGATAATCGTGAGCTAGAATAGGGAATAATTACAGTTGTCTAGTATGTACCAAGTCATACCAATCTATTAAGAAAATCTGCTGAAATTTTTCATTATAGATACTTATTATTACAATCTAATATGTGTAGACCTTTCTCAAATATTCATTCTTGGGTAGTGACAATTTTTATCCATGTGTAGGTTTGTGAATTGGGTTGATCCATGGTGGTGGAATACATTCTATCTAATGGTCTAGATATTGTGGGATGAGTCATAATATAGAGTGGGGAATAATTATCTCCACCCTCTATCGGTATTCAGTAGTCAAATTATTAATTTTGGAGTAGATTTGAATCATACAATCAAAATAGAGGATAAATATCACAAGGATCCTATAAGATTTTTAGACATCTAAAATACATTTGAATCATATCATGTGATATGTGTTGTGATTTTCGATGGGATTTACAATCAAACTATAAAGGAGAAGATGGGTAGGAAATAGATTTTCCATTGAGATAGAGATAGAGTGGTTAATGGGATGATATTCCATTAAGATATCATTGAAGAGAAGCTGGGTGGACTCTTGGAATTTGTAAAAATTATGATCCAATATTTACACTACATCCTATAGGAGAAAAAAATAGTTTCAAGGATCAAGTGGTCAATATGATTGAATGACGATTTTAGTATCATATTGTAACATAGAGGATATAAGCATGATATTTTCTTGATCTGTGTCTTATCCACCTTAGCATCAATTTTAGTAGACACAGGTTCCAAATATTCAATTAAATCCTTATCCCCTATTTGAGCATAGTATATTCTATTAAATACTATAGACTAGCCATTATGAAGGGTTTATACTACTGGATCAGATTTTAAGATACACTCATATGTTCACAGTCTAACATGGATTGAATCAGGGAGATGTTTTCCATGGATATAATAATAGTTATAGTGATTACACATTATGTAATTATTTGTATGTATATTAAATATATGATATTTTACCCCATTGATCTATTATTTTAGAGGATTTATGGTTCTCATAATGATGGTTTGTGTTTTTCATTTGATAAAGTGAAATAATTCTTATCAGAGTAGTCCAAGATCACATCTAGGAGTGTGTGAATGATTTACCATTAATTGGAGGTCTAGACTCTCACTGTTATGAAAATAGGGGGTATTGGGTTCCCTAATATGGTGTAGGATTTCTAGGATGTCTTCTCCAAGTATATACCAAATGTTCCTCTTATTTATAAAATTAATCTATTTTCCAAATTTTATACAAAAACATCATTGATTTCATTATAATGATATTAGATGTCCCCCAAAAAGTTTCAAGAGTCAATGATGAAGTTTCCAAATCATTAAATGTTTGTCTTTATCAAAACCGCATTGTCCACCTCAGAAGATCCTAAATTATATTCCAAAAATTAGATGATACCATAAAAATGGGTGTGTATTGTGTGAAACTGAACATGGAGACTATATTGAATATGTATCCACTACAAAGAATAGATCAACAATTTGATTAGCAATAAAGTTAAGAGTGTTTCTCAAATATCACCCAAAAGTCTAGATATCTCATGTTGTGGTTACATGTGGAGGAAATACCCAAGGAAATATTCTTGATATATCAATTGTCACTACTAATACCACATGATATTACATGGTATAATAAAAACCAGTATGGTTCATATAGGATGCCTGAATTAGAACATGCCTTATTTGAGAAACAGATTTATATTAGATGTTCTCATAAAAATTATATTCTATATAGAATTAGATTCCGAACATGTAGGGAAAGATAATAGGGTCTTATCTGTACATTGAGACCCTTATCTATTTTTAAAACTATCAATGTACCTTTTCAGGATTTGTGAAATTAATTTTTTGTGACATGTTATCCTAGAAGAGGGTCAAAAAATGGGATAAAGAACATCGAGGTAGTTCTGGCATGGGAAACACTCAAGAGTGTTATTTCAGTGTGGTTGTTCCATGGTTTTATGAATATTTATAGAGATTCATTAAATATTTTTCATGTATTTCATCACCATTGACTTCCATGAACGGAATGGGGTAGTCTTTTCAATGGTTAGAATAGTGTTAAAAGGTCTTTATAGAGTTTAAAGTGTGGATGAGTATCTCTCCCACATTGAGGATTCCAAAATCACATTATTCTATGGTGACGATAGAGAAACTATCGGGTGATTATTGATGTATAGGAATCTTCTAATAGATTCTAGATCTACTCTATTGAGTCCTCACAAGAATAACTACATGACACATGACTTATTAAGGGATCTTATAGTGTTTGACTTGAAAAAAGTTTGACATTATCACCATGGTGAGTGGTTTGTTTTTTTATATCCAAATGAGTCTCACAGACATCATCAAAATGAGTGACTTCATCCTCATTAAAATTATATTTGTGACGTTATTGTATAATAAATATTTAGAGATGTGATAATCTCATAGTAATGGGAACATGGTGGAAGATGGTCTTACTAGGATATCACATTCCATGTTCTTAATAAATCAATTAATGATGTTTCTATTTGTGTATATATTCATAGGGAATTATGGAGAAAAAACATACCTTCCAATAATTTTTGGGACCAATCCACTTCTATATTGTGTGAGTGCATCACACAAAAATGATATTGATCATAAGGTACTGTGAAAATACATATTAATAGGAAGTTTACTTAATCGATTATCTAATAGTGGGAATAATATTACTTTATTCTATAGAAGAATGATATTCTTGGTGTCATATTGAGCATAGGATATATGATAGATACACATATCTTCATTATTTTCCAATATATGATTGTTAAAGATTATTTAGGATCATCACAACTAGTTTTTGTAAAAATGTATGAAGAATATTATTATACTGTTCACCACTATATTACTCCCTTGTCTGTAGGTATAGGCTATGCATCATATTCTATCAGGATTAATCTAATGTCTATAACTACCAAAATAGATGTGGAATAAATAGAAATGGATTTCATGACGGGAAATCAATAAATGTATAGAGGTAGAAATGATATTTTTGTGAAAATATATTGAATCACTACATCCACTTATATTTTATCTATGTTAGAGTGGATTTTTATATAACTCATTGGCCTCCTTAAATTAATTCACATCATATAAATTCTAAGTTTTATCCTATTGATTACATGGAGTTGTTATAATTAGATTTCATCATGGTTTTTGAGAAGCATGTGGGAGGCCTTTAGTACTCAGTTTTCTTTCTAATTAATCTTAAGAACACTTTTTACATGATTTCACATCAGCATGAATCAATTTGTGCCTAAAATATAATTTCAATGTACATTATTTTTAATTTCTTAGATAAAAATTTTGAAAATTTTATTTCTTTTCAATTATAAATGATTATATGAAATAACTCATGTTTCAATGTTAAATTGATTTTTGTCATCTCACATTAGCCTTTATGAAATATATTTGTTCTTCACCACTCATTCCATACATGTGGTGTATGTAATTCCCTTGGTTATATCTTATCAAAAGTCTCCTTATTCTGATTATATTCTAAGAGACTATGATTTGAATGTTTCATGGTGGTATGAGAAAATTTGGAATGTTTAAGGATTATTTCATCAAAAAGTTGTTAGTGGTATTAGTTAAAAAAAATTATCTATATCAATATACTTTTTTGAATATTGTACATTATTAATTATTATCTATAATGATATCATGAAAAATCTGTTCTTAAAGGATTTATATTTATTTTGACTATGGATGTGCTATATTGACAACATTCACTATATTATTTTTAATAATTAGTGTTTATGTTAAATGATTGGGAAATGTTATATACATTTCATATGTTATTTTGAATATGAATTTATATGTTAATTATGTTCACTCATTTCAAATGAGTAATGAATTTGACTTTTAATGTGATTTGTGGGGCCCTCTATATCCTCTCAATGCATTGATATGTATCATGAGAAAACTATATGTGGACATGGCCGAGGCCTTTTCCATTTTGAGATACATTTTTTGATAAGGATATACTCATTTTTAGAATACTTGGATCAGGAATTTATGGTATGTTTTACAATGTCTGTCATATGAATTTACCTCAATATAAAGCTAGAAATTCATAGATTAGGTGGTTATTCAACAAGTATAATCCTATGATTATGTTTTATTATGGTAGTATTTACTCTTCCCATATTTGTACCATACTATGTTAACTTTTATTTCTAAATGGAATGGGTTTCTAGTTATTCATCATGCATAATGTTTATGTCTATGATATCTTCCACTATATTGATTACCATTACTGAGCATCTGATCCCATTCCTCTCTTACATTTCAATTTCAGAGGAAATGAATAATTTAATTATAACTGACTTATAGGGATAATAATGGAGTGGTGGATGTTCACAATAAAACTAAAATGTTGTATTTCATTCATAGTTTCAATATTGAACAGTAGTCTATATCTGGTTTTCCAAAACTACTAAACTACTCGATCCATCAAGATTTTATTCCTTGTAAATATTCCAATGTATTAAAATAATTTACTAGATCCTAGATTCTAGGGACGGGGGATTACATAATTCCTCATTGGGATACTTTTAAAAAACAATCCTAAATTTTGAAGAAATAATGAAATAAATCGTCGCAATTATGGAAACTTTTCCAACAAAAAACCAAAAAAATCATAAAAAATTAAATATTAATAAAAATAAAATGAAATAGATTCATTATATAACATATCAAAATCGTTCATATATACCCCAAACAAACGAATAAGTGATGAATATGGAAAATTTATAGATAATGTAAATAGTTAGATGAGAAACCCATAACAATTATATGAATTGTTTTATTTAAATCCAATATTCCTTTGTAATAATTATATGATTAATAAAATTTATTATAGTATAATTATCATATATATTTCAAAATTTATTATATATTTATAATGTTTTATGACATGTTTAATACAAATATTTTGGATAAATCATCATTTCATGTGAATATTTGCTTCATTTTCTTGTATATTTCAGATATGTAATTTCATTCATTTAGATTTTATCATAGGTACATAATATAATATATTCTTACCATAATTTAAATTATATATATATATATATATTCATTATAAATTTATTTATAGTATTCTATAGATTATATTGAGATAGAGAATAGATTACACCATTCTTATAAATATTAGGTTATATGTACCAATGAACTATGTTTTAATTTTTCTCAATTTATTGAATGAAATACAAATAAATATTAACATATCATTATAGAATAACTATATATATATAAATATTTTTTTATAAAAACCATGTTTTTATAATCCATGTAAAAAATAAGATGAAACTCACTTCACATTGCAGCGTAGAGGCGGTCGTCCACTCTTATGAATGGATGAATTTATTATATTCAAATTTATTAGATTGTTTAAAGTAATATGGATAATATATTTCAAAAACTATTTCTAGAATATAAATATAAAATATATTCATTAACATTTATTCTTAATAACTTCCATATAAATAGAACTTGAAAAGGTAATCGCATCTCATCAAAAGGAAGTAGTCCATTGTACACATGAGCTACACTATTGCATCCCTAAAAAATGGGAAATGTGAAGAAAATGTTATATAATAATACCATCATTATTATAATATCATTATTATCATATAAATAGGTTATAAACATAATTTTAGCAATCATTTCAATGTGATTATAGAAAATTAAGAACATTGGTTTGAAAGGGGTAGTCCAATGTTCAAAGGATCAATAGTTTTGATTTCAATTTAGTTAATATTAAAATATATTTAGTTTATATAATTATCATAATAAAATATATTTATATATTTCATAATAGTGTTATTTTTATGCATAGATATATAATAATTTAATGTACTAGGTGATGATGTAAAACTAAAAGTCATAATTAGAAAACATTACATATTCTTCCTACAACAACTATTGGTTTAACAAAATGACCTCCTAGATTTTACTTTTTATCAGTCAAAGTCCAATGATATATTGGTACATAATAACATAATATAATGGGGTAGGTATTAACAAAATGAACATGTTTTTTGTGTAACAATGAGAGGATATGGGGAGGACTTTTATAAATGAGGTGAGTGGCACTCTTTTAATTTTTAACGGCTAAAGTTGTGACTATTTTATTCACAATCCAATTGGATAAAATGGTCCATTTAAATAACATAACGGTTATAAATTATATATATGTCAATAAATAGTGTTTGGATAATTTTACTAGTCATATAACAGGTTATCCTTTTAGTGGAACCCTCCAATAAACTCATATTCAACCTAACATCGATAATTAATTTTAATTATTAAAGTATTCATTTTGGAAAAATATGGTATAAATGTTTAATAATTTAAATTATTATAATTAAATATAAGGATTATAATTTATAATATTTAATTTAATTAATTTTAAAATTTTAATTTGAAATTACTATCATATATGTGATGAGAAATAAATTTTCCAAATAAAATAGCTTAAAAACATTAGAAAATAATTATAATAATTCAATATGTAAATGATTAAGATGACAAAAATTTTATTAACAGACATATAATTTATCTAATGATACTATGAAAAAAATATTAAAATAATTACCCTTTAAATTCATTAAATGAAAGACATTATTTTAATAAAAACCGGTATTCTTCATTATTCAATGAAAATGTTTCCTTTTTAGAAAACTATAAAAAAAATCAACAGATAATAATTTCAGCTTTTAGATTTTAAAAATAAGGCTAAATTTATTAAATAAATTTATTAAATTTTTAAACAATAATTTTAATTTATGGGTGAAATCCATGACTATACCTCCTTTTATAAAAATATAATTTTTCAGGAAACATTTATCCTTTATTCATATGGTTCATATTGTATTTCAATTGAATATATTACCATTGATGATATTATATATATCGATAAAACTTATATTTCTGAAATTTTAGGTATTAATATTAATAACCACCAACATTATGGCTATGCTATAATTTTCATGTTTAAATATTAATATTTTAATGGAATATTGAATTCTATTAAATCATAGTATTTTGTTTATTGAATGATATTAAAGAGATAGGAATTATTTAAATGGAAATTTATATTAATGTCTCATGTTTGAAAATTTAAATTTAATAATAGTGTTTCATTTAATTTTTTCTATGGACTATGCTATTCATATTTTAAGATCATAGGGTGTTACATTTTACCATATTAATTTTTTCCCTCTTACATTAAAACATATTTATCTGTAATAACAAGTTTAACATTTGGAAATAAAATTGTTGATATACCACTTATTTAGAATGGTTAAAAAACATTATATTGATAAGAGTGAAAATTTAGTATGATGGTTATCATGAATGATCTAATAACTAGTGTACCTGGTAGGAGAATATATATGGTATGTGAATATGTAGACATTAATGAAATTTTTAAATAAATATATTGTGTGATAAATATTATTTTAAAAACATATCACTTATACTAATAGGATTAAGGACCAAAAAACCATAAATCTTTAATGGATAAAAATTACTCCATTTCATCATAAATAATGGTTTTAGGAAAAATTATTATTTCATGATACATTTCCAGTATTTGAAGAATTACTTTTCCATCTCGAAAGCGAACATATATAAATATAATTAATTCTTATAATTATATTTCAGTGGAATAATTTCATCCATTTTGGTTTTTGGATAAATTCCCACATAATTTATTACACTGTAATATTAATATCCAAAATTATGTTTTATTTCCAAATAAAATTTTAAATATCATTATAATGAAATGAAATTACATAATTCTCTAAGAATTTTCCAAAACCAAAAAAAAATTAAAAAAAATTATCCAATAGAACCCATAGTAAAACATAATCCATTACATATATATTTTTCCTTATTACTCGTACAAAATATTTCATTCTAAATTTAAAGTCCAAAATTTATTAAGGAATGAATATAAATAAATATTGTATTACCGAAACAATATATAGTGGATTGTAATGTCTCATTCCTATTATTTTAATAACATTAACACTATCAAAACATTAATTTGTACATTGTTTCTTCAAAAAATAAAATATCAGGTTGTTGAATATATTTTATAGACCAAAATATATAATAAAGTCCATCAAAGATAAAAATATCCGTTAAATCGATAACCAATTTTAGAGTTACCAACACTATCCAAGAACCATATACTTATCATTATTTTGTAATCATAATTCACATATTTAGTGTAATTGTATGTTAACCATGTTTTTCTGAAAAGACCAACATAAAAATGAATCACATTTCATGATAATGACCCACACATTCATTCAAATAATTAAATATATAATACTATAGTTCAATCCATATAAAATAAAGAATTCATATTATAATAATATTACCAAGAATATTATTTTATATCATATTTGACATATCAAAATGCATAATAACATTAATCCTTCCCTATTAAATGCATTATACAAATAATATTGTCATTGATCCCTTAACTTTTGTTGAGGTGTATTATATAGATTCTTATAGAATTGGTTAGAATAGTGTCACGCCTCCTTACTGTTAAATATTTCTACATTAAGGGTTTCTACAATACCATTTCATTCATGAGTATGAAATTCATTTTCGTCAAACATGAATAAAAATACTTTTCCTTTTAGGCATGTACCAAGGTACTTCATTCCATATATATTAGATGTGGGAAAATGAATAACTTATTTCATACATATTTTCTTGTTTATGCACTATCCACTTATAATCGTGTTTCTTTTCAAAATAATTAGACATAATGAACTGTTTCTATAACTTCAATGAACCTGACTATATGACCTCATATAACACTAGTTCTTGGGAGATTAGGGCCCTTTAAAGGGATACATTATTTCAAATAATTAAATTGACAATATTATTATTTCGATTACATACATAGTCCACAAAATTAATTTCTATCCTTGTAATGTTGGCTTCATACACAGACACATTTTCCCCATCCATAAGGAAGATAATCAAGTATTATATTCCAATATCATCACATTTCTCAATTAATTTTTTTTAAAATATACCTTGAAATCCATAAATTCCATTTATTATATTTATTTTTAATTATTATTATTTTGAATAAATTAAATCCATTTACTCTTATATCATAATTAATGATACAATATCATCAAAACATTCTCCCTTTTATTACATCATTGAATTTTAAATGAACTCCCTATAAAACTTATACACCACTCAACTAAAAATGGTTTTATTCATATTTAATGATGAAGGTTTCTAATTGATGAAGCATCCTAACATTGTACACCAATTGGTAGATCAATGACCTATTATATATGGGTAATTTTTCTACTCATAACATTACCAAGCATCCCTAATATGGTTATTATTTGATATGTTCCTTCTATATATTGATATAGAGTTTCAATTTCTACACTATCTGGGAAATCCCATAATAGAGTTCATGCATTGAAATTTTTTCACATTCCATCCAGTTGGATACATTTTGATATAATGGAATACATTTTTTAGATCAAAACATTAGAAAAAATAATGTATCATCCAGAAACTAGTGAAACACATACCATATTTTTAAAATTTACACATCACTAATATCATAATAATCCTTTTTCTCTTTGTAGTATATTTATTTTCAAATATGTTATTATGATTTAAAACAAAAAGGATATTTATCCTAAGAATATAATATAGGTGTTTCAAATATAATTTTCAGTAATGACAATTTTTTATATATTGGGTGGTCCCCATAGATAGAATTGTTTACATGTATTAAAAATATCGATACATGCTTTAAATTCAATTCAAATTTAATAAAATAATATTCCCAATGAATTTTCTCTGAGATCAGTATTTTCCCCCTTAATTTATCCCCAAATATCAATCAAAAAAATCGTAATCCTGTGTAAATTAATACAAAATAAAAGGGTGTCCTCAGATTCTCAATGACAGTATTCATATAAATAAATGTTAATAAAGAAATAATAATCAATATTTCAAGGTAAATAACTAAAAAATTACATTTTAACAATATCATGAGTATAAAATGGAAATAATAAAATATTTTCACATAATTCAAAATAAGTAATTGAAAAATATTGAAACAGAACAAATGTATTTTCTAAAAAAACAATTAATAAAAAATAATATAAAAAATAAAATTAATAATTACTGAATGTATAATGTAATACATCTTAAAAATACATCAATTACCTCAATATAAGTATTTTTATCATTAAATAATCATGTAAATTAGTCTTATATAAATCGATATGGCCATTGAAAACTACCCAATATAATTTATCTAATGAGACCTTCCAATGCCTCAATGGGGGTATATAATTACAATCCCTACCCATGAGCTAATGTGAAAAATGAACTTTTAATATTAAATGAGAGAATGATAATTAAAATAAATAGTCATATTTAAAATCTAAAATAGGAAAAAAATCATATCTGAGTACATGACAATAATCTTAAACCATTCATAGTAATATGGTGAATTGAAATAAAATTTTACATCCCCAATCAAATGGATAATTAAACATCAATATAAATAATAATTATGGATGTAATATAAAATATCCCTAGTGGATCATAACCACAATACATTTTTTATGTCGTTGTTGAATTGTTATACCAAAAAAATTAATTAAAATCATATTTGATGAAAATATCAATTTCACATTGAAAATAATTCTAAAAATAAATCTTCAAAAAAATATAAAAATATAATTTTTTATTATAACATACTTTGAAAAGATATGAAATAATATTTAAATTATTTAATTTCATAATGCTGGATAATTATCTTCATGAAATATTTCATAATATAATGATTCCATTCACATTTTGGGTAGAATCTAAATGAACCATATTTCGAGAAAAACATGTTAATTTATTTGAAAAGAAAAAATAATTGAAACAATTTGTAAGAATTAATTTAATAATTTATTTGGAAATTATAAAAAAAATTAGAAAACATTGAATGTTATGAAAAAATTATTTTGAAACAAATAGATAAATACTAGATGATTCTCTTAAAAACATCTAGAAATAATTTTATGTAACAATGATTGAAACAATTTTATAATTAATTTAAAATTTCCATGAAATTTTAAATTATAACAACATATATATTTTTTAATATATATATGTGAAATAATTCCCCCACACGAGTTTTAAAAAAAACAAACCAGAATAATGATTACATTGTTGAATAAAACAAGACCATAGTCATTACATTTAATTAGTAATCCTAATAAAATAAATAAATTAATATGAAATATTATATTCTATTAAAAATAATAAATATTCATGATTTGAAATACTTAAACAGTTTGTATATACAACACATAATGGATTACATGAAGAACTTCTTTTATGTCTCACAGAAGTAAAAGTGTTTGTTGAAAACCAATCAACTTGTTCAAGTATAATTGTATGTGACCAAAACTCCTATTTATTTAATATAAATTTATTAAAACCCCATTAAAATACCATACTCGTATATATAATACCATAATTTTTTTCATATATTACATTATCACTCATTTATTATAAATTTATTGTTAAAATAAATATTTTCATCTGATAATTGCTTTGCATCCAATCTATATCATGGTTTGGTAATTTTCACTTATTAAATTTTCAAATTATTTCATAATATCTATCATACTAATACAAATAAAAATGTAATATAAATAAAATATATATTAATTTCAATAAATATATTAATATTGGTGATAGAAATTGGACTACATGATTAATGGAGATAGTATGTTGTACATACGCTAGAATGTCATTTCTATTTTTTATGAAGGGTCAAAATAATGGAAAATAAATATTATATAACATTTATCAATACATTTTTAATTTAAATATTTAATCTATATTATTAAAATTTATCATAACTATAATCTATGAAAAAATGAAATGAAAATCATTTTACATCGCTACGTGGAGGAGATAGTTCACAAAAAGACATGAGCGTTGTTATCATTTTCCAATGGATTAGAATCTATAAAATTTAATATAATTTTAATTGTTATATGTATGGTTACATCAAATATACAATATATATTCATTAAATTTTATTCTTAATACCATCAATGAAATTTATAAGTGAAAAATGGATCACATTTCTTTGTGAGGTTGTTGCCCATCAAACACACTTGCAACGCTATCACTCAATAAATAATAGAATCTAAAAAGGTAAAATTGGTATTATAAGTAAATAATATTAATAATGTTGTATATATCATATTGATATGTTAAATCCATCATTATATCCATCCTTTGATGGTGGTTATGGAAAATGATCTATATCGGTTCACAAAGTGGTAATCGATCGTACAAATGATTGATGTTTATTCTATTTGATGAAAGTGGAGATATATGTAGATAATTACACAAGAAATTTATAAATATAATATATATTATATACTGAGGTTATTATTTTTTAATAATTTTCAAATTTTTTAATCAATTATAAGAATAATTAATACAAAAATGCATAGTTAACATAATTTCATCTTCTTATATAAAACCAATATTGATTTAACCTAATGGATTTCTATATTGAATTGATTAAAATTCAAAGACATATAAGATGATGGAATGAAATTATGTATGTTATATGGTAATTTCATGGTTAATAAAAAGTGTTTTTGATGTAATAATAGGGGAGGATAGGGGTCTAGATTTTATAAGTGAGGTAAGTGACATATATATAATTTTCTAAAATAAAAATGTGTATTCACAATTTTTATATTTAGAAAGTATAAAATCGAACATTTTCAACCAATATAGGTGATAAAGTCACAATATGTCAGGAAAATGGGTAAAAAACTATTTTCTAGGTCATTTACTACTTATTTTTTAGTGTAACTCCCAGATAAAACCATTTTCACCTCATCCAGAGTAATTATTTATTATTATTTATTATATTTGTTATGATAAAAAATTATGTTTGTAACATATTCCCAGATTGAAGACTATTATGGGGAAAGATATTGGTGGTTATGAGACCTAAATTACACATCCCCATGTACCAGAGGCTACCAAATAGTAGTTGGGGTGTGGCATCTATAGTGGAGAGTTATTACACCCAGTTACAATGTTACAACCCAACAGAATAATAATTACAAATAAATAAATTATCAATGTGAAAATGTATATGAAAAAATATTATATAATTAAAACAAACAATATTATCTAATTAATAATCTAATAGATATATAAGAAATAATGAAATTATCTCTTGGAATGTAATTAAATGTAATGAAAAATGTAATATATGTAAATGACTTGAAAAATAAAATGAAGACTCAATAGTACTCGAACCCAAAACCCAAGTTTCTACCATATAAAAACACCATCCCAACTAGAAACAAAAAAATTAACCTCAGGGACCCTTTCGCTTGTCCAAACCTTAATCATTGTTATTTTTTTGTGTACCAAATATTTAAATCCATGCCAACCATGCCCATATAACTGCATCCATATAACCCTGGTAACATAACCTACCTCAGAGCTATACTAGAATTTCATTAAGGATATCATAGTACCATTACATCAACAACCATCATACCAAACTATAATATAAAAACCAGGAAAAAGTCATTTTGTAATAATTTTATCATTTATACTTGGATAATCTATCTATTTTATCATTTCAACATGTGTCACGAGGATGAGCCTGCTATATATGCATTTCAATATCTCAACTGGACAAAGCCAACAATATCAGCATTTTATATTATGCCAATAGGAATATTACACTATATAAATAGTTCATCATGTATCACTGGTACAACACATTATATAATCATCTCATCATTTTATCATAACACAAGCCACAATAGAAAGGATATCCCAACATCACAACACATGGATTAATGTATAATTTTGAAAATTTCCATTTAAACTTCATTTACCCATTTCATATATCAAATGTTCATAATCAATAGCGTAATAGTTATCTCAATATATAATCCAACCCAATTTAAATCTATGTTTATCAAACAACCATTATGTATTTCATGATAGAAAAACCCTTCAATCCATTCGAGAATTCATTTTTATTCAATTGTTTGCATACCTGAATAGTATCCACATACCTTGTAAATAAACCATAGGATCCAAAAGAAACCCCAATTAATAATTGTATTCATTAATCTGATTTATTCAAATAATATTATGTTATATAAATTGAAATTTTTCTCATACATGAAAATTTTAAAACATTAGGGTTATGGTTTATACCCACTACCATTATCTAACATTCTTAATATGAGTCTATTGGGAATGACTATTTAGGATGAAGGTGATTATGATCTCAAGAATGATCCTAGACAAAAAATATTCATGATCCATACCAAAAAATACATATTTTAAGTAGAGTAGACCATAAAATGTGGAGAATGAAGGCGGAGAATAGTTAATTGGACCATAAGACACTTAATAAAAATCAATTACATTATCAAGAAATCTACATTCCAGGTTGGTTCTGAAAAATTTCATGGTGTTTTTTCCCTAGGTTTAGTGGAGAAGAGGTATAGGTGATGAATGGAATAATCATACACACATCATATAGAAAAATAGTTGGTCAGGGAATGAAATGTCTTGTTACAAAGTTACAAACCTTGTAATTTTATTTAATGGGATACAACAAAAAAAACAATTGAATTTAATGAATATTTAGATTTAATGAAAACTAAATAGAGTCAAATATATTAACATGATGTGTAAATTTCTTGAAAACTGGTTTTTTGATTGTTTTCCATATAAATCAAACTAATCCCCCTTAATTTTACTCAAAAAAAGAATCCTATGGTTACACTTCCAATATTTATACTCAATCACTATTAACTCAAACATTCACACACATATGGATTTTAAGTCATTTTATCCAAATAAATATCTCCACATGGATTCTCTTTGCATTCTTCATTCTTGAACGCATCCTAAGATTACATGTATTCAAAAAATTTATTAGCTAAGACCAAAAAACAAACACAATGGTTTTATAAATGATGAAAAACTCAACTAATGGTTATTTAACATAAATCATAGATAGAGGTTTACATGGAAGAATACAAGATCTTACAACCTCCACAGTATATAAAATATGATCCTTGAACTACTTCAAAATAACTATGGGGTCTATGTGAACAATTTTGTCCACTGAATATGTATATCAGATCCTTCTTCTAGGTATCCTACTAATATTTCCCATTATGACACTAAAAACAGACCATTTATATACTTCTACCATAGTGATACCTCTCATTATGGTCTACAATTCTCATCAGATTATCCTGGAAATATGCATCAGCACTATGAATTGATGTCTTCTACATCCATTACATGAGAAGCGTTAGGATAATATCAATAATCCTGAAACACATGGATCATGAGATGAATGGTAATGTGGCTTTGTATATGGGATAAATAGTATGCCACTACACCAAGCCTATCCACTATCTAAAATTCCCAAACACACTAGGGAACTAGGATTCCTTAATTTATAATTTGACAATGTCCCCAAAAAGGTGACATCTGAATGAATATGTGATGAGAAAACATGAACTCTAGAGGTCATATCAAATTATCAACATAATATTTTATCCAAATCTACATGGTCAAAACTGCTCTATGATCATATTTTCATTATTAGAAATCTTATTCTAGACACTAGGCCCAAAAAAGCATGGACTAACCTACCTCCAACCCACTTAGAGGTGAATGGAATTTTTTTCCATACACCGCCTCAAAAGGTGCGATCTGGATTGTCTATTGAAAGTTGTTATTATATAAAAACACCATGAATTCCATATTATGGTCCCACAAACAACCAAAATATAATACACATGCTTCCAATATATCCTTCTAAAGTAAAATAGTCCTCTTAGACTAACCATCAGTTTTTGGATGATAAGACCTACTCAAAAGAAATTTTGATTACTGAAATTTATAAGACCCTTCAAGAGACATGATTTGAAATGAGGATATAGGTCTAAAATGATTCACATTATTACACAATGCAGTAGAACAACCTCATGCACCTAATGAAATATAAATAATTAAATGTGAATGTCCCCCTGATATCTTAATACTGGGATACCTTCGTCAATTGATCCCCAATCACCCATAAGACAAAATATTTTGGATTCCTGGGGTAATCCTCTCAAAATTATCATAGTAAAATCCTCCCATGTCCACTCAAAAATGGTTAACGGTTGAAAAATACCTCCTATCCTATAATTATTTTCTTTTCACTTGCTAGTAGGTGAAGCATCTTTCCACAATACGTGATTCATCTCCCTTCATTTCTGACCCACAATAGTTTCTACAGAGGTAAATATAAATTTTTGTTAAACCCGGATATACCAGCTATTTAAAATCATGAGACACCATCCTCAGATCATAACACAATCCCATAGGAACCCATATTTGACCACATGAAATAATATAATTTCCACTACTTAGAGACTATCGTGATATAATATCCCAACAATTTTAATAGTTTTTTGTATGTTGGAATTCTTGAATTGACAAAAACACAATATTAATTCAGTCCAATAGTACTAGTATAAAAAAGTTGATATCAAAGATACATTTCCCTGAAACACATGCACATATAGATGCATGTATGCAAAGAGATCCCTTACCAAACACTAGTCGGATGACTCCAAAAATTCCCCCATCTATGTATTTTGGTGCAATGAAAAGCTATTGGAGTTTCACTTACATTATTTATAATCCAAAAAGAATTTGAAAGACTACATAAACTTTACCCACCTACTCGGCTATATTTTCAAGTCCCACTATGAAAACATAGAACTGAGGCTCAAATGGTATTTGTATACTAAAATCCACTCACACATGATATAATGCCTTCAAAATCTTATGGCATGTACCACTACTTCTAAATCTATGTTAGTAATATGGTAATTCATCTCATGTAGTCTCAACTCCCTAGATCTATTAGAAAAAACTTGATTATCCAATGTTACTATTACTCTAAGTCCAACTCCAGATCTATAACATGAGAAGATATTTTATTTACCTAGAAAATTTAATGTGAGGATGGGTGATTAGTTTGTACATCCATCCAAAACCTAAAAATTAATCTCAAATTCATCATACCAAATTGATGTCACAACCTTTTCGGTCAGACCAAATATTGTTTCATCTAAATGGAAAACGTCTTAGATAGAGTTTTAATAATAACTATCTTAACCCAAAACTACCTTAATCAGGAACACATTTCCAAGATTATACCAAGATTCATCAACATCTACATTTTTTAGTTCTACTGACACTACATCCTCTAAGATGTAATGGCCTAAGAAGTGCAGTATAATAATCTATAAACATTATTTATTAGCATGTTCTAATTATGGTTTTGTCTCATTGTACACAACATAAGGTACATATGTTTTTCCTGATAATTTTTGGACTATGAATAAATTAATATTTAATCTATAAAATCCACAAAAAACTAATCCATCAAAGGATGAATGATTATATTTATCAATTCCAATAATTCATCAAATGCGTTGGTCAATGAAAATGGTGATAAAAAATTGATATAATCGATACCTAGTTATGAATTAAATATGACATATACATAATACTATAATGGTAAAATGATGGTATATTAATCTAAAATATAGCATAGAGAAAATATTAATTTCTGTAAATTAATTTAAGAGATTGTAAATGAATGGAATAAGATATCGATTATTCATTATCATCAGATTCAAACTCTAATAATCAACACATAATCAAATATAATCTTCAATATTCTTGGTTCTGAGAACTAGATTAGCCCATTTGATAGTTAATAGGATATAAAAAACATTTAATTTCTTGATTATACAACAAATATTTAAACTCATAATTATTTTTTGGTGAAATTATATAAGGTGTGATAGAAACTGGCTCTTCACTAGAGACCAAATCAATCATAAATGTGATCTATCACTCAAGTGATATGTAATAGATCTCATCATGATTGTCATCCTGAAAATGTTATACTATGGGTGGAAAATATTATTTCTATATTTGATCATTTTAAAGATAAATAATTGATATATGATCAATGAGACAATCCAACCTGTCTTGAATTATTCATGCCTGAAAATCGTGATGATCCCACTCAGCATGATTTGAATAATTGCATCTTATTGGAGATAAGAAGAAAAATATCCTTTGGTTACACTTGATATGTTAATGGAATAATAGTTTACATTACGTACCATTAATAAATGAAAATACTATAATTTTTAACAGAATTAGTTCCAAAATGATATGTAACCTCCAACCTCTAAAGAACACACCTTACAATGAGTGATATTATCAAATTGCACTCCCAATTGAATGTGATGGTCATAACTAAATCAATTACTATCAAAAGGTTGAACAAACAATTTTCAAAAAAACAATAAAAAAATAATGAGATACTCATGTATCAATCAAAACTAACTCATGGGAATATGTTACATGAATCATACCTATAAAAATATATCATCATGCAGATAAAATTTCCAGAGTAGTCTTCATAACATCCATCTTACTAGCACCTCTTCTATTGGATCTATACTGACTCACTCTAAGCTATAACCTATTTTGTGTACTTTCATTCCTAAAAGGAGTAACACATCCATCCCATACCACTATCATAACATCCTATTGAACTCTAAATTCTTTTCTACTAATCTATAGTAGAGTCTATCATAGACTCACGTGCCAATATTGTTCCCATGTCACTACTTTTATACCTCAATCCCAACTATATCCTTTGTTGGTGGAATAAAATTAATAAAATAGTGACACTCCAATGTGAGATATGGAGAGTAATTCCATTTGAGACTGATATTTCCAAACTGATACCACGGTAAAATAACATTTTCCAAACACAGCTACCATAACCCTGGATATACTTACCATTGTTTCCCTAGAAAAATCTATTATAATGAATCTTCTTCCCAATTGAAGAAGTGATCACAATTTTCCTTGTTGAAACATCCTACCCACATCTCAAGGCTACTCTCATATTCCCTTCAATTACATGTGCATGATTAATCATGTCTAGAATTTTTTTAGATGTAACACGTTCACCTACAACATGATTTCATAGAAACAATCATCATGAAAATTTCATTCCCTTGACATCTCATCTACAAATAAATATGGCACAATGTGTTATTAGTCAATAAAAAATTCATCATAGTTCATCACTAACATTCATTAATATTTCAAGTGAATGATATCATTAACTATAACATCCCTAAACATCTTAAAATCGAATGGGCCTATGAAAATCATCCTAAAACTCATCTTGGATAACAACGCATGCTCCCTTTACTATTCTTGAATCTCCCACCTAAATTTTTCTTGTCTACAGAGCCTGTATATAGGATGACTCACCCTCCTATATTTGAGCTTCCCATGATGTATAAATATATTTTGGATAGACTCATTGTAGAAAAATGATACCTAGGTTCCTCCATCCTCAGTGAATGAATGTTGCAGCTTACACACTCTTTCTATATCATACGTCGAAGGCATAGTTTAAACAGTTTGTTGTTCAATGGATGTTATGAACGTAAATAATATTCCATGAATATAAACATCCATTTTATCCTTAATAAAAATATAAATCTCCAGTTCAGATTTATTAAAATCATGACAATTGTTAATCTCTTGAGACTCAACTAAAACCTGATGAGGTGGCATTTTATCAACATTAAAAAGACACAACAATAAATAGTGTCTTTGATATGGTCATCATCAACATGTGAAAATAGCATAGAACCACAACCTTTGGGTCTCAAAAATCATGGATTAAATTTCATTTACATGACATAATAATGTATTTTTTTCATTTATATTCAACATTTATCTCATTTAATAGTTCAACATGAATGTATATAACATATAAAAAATAAACATCCCCTATCATAAACAATTTATGTCAAATATATCTCTATCTTCCTATTATGATGCATTCATACTTGTATAATTCCATACAAATCCACACGTATAAATATCAATAACCAATAACATCATTGATTAATAATCCTTATAGAACTTTTCAATCACTGAAGGTGAAAGTGAATCAAGTGTATCAAGAATATAGTACAAACTACAATCCTATTAATGTGAACACATGATTTCCCCCATACATGGGTATGCTTCTCCCATGCATAAGCTCATTACCAAGTCCCAAAACATCCTAGTCGAATTTCTACATTTCCAAAATAGTCAATCAACAGATAAATAAATTGTATACTTTGATACATTTTTTTTATTTTCCCCATATTTTTCACTCTCCCACGTGGCTAGAAAGGGTTGGTTACAGTACCTCATGCACGACTACACATACACCAATGTATGATGACTGGAATTGGGGGTGTGATATATAAAGTTGGGAGAATATACCACTAGTTATATAGTTACAAAACAATGGAATAATTTATTACATTAAATAAAATATAAAATATTTAATGTAAATGAAAGAATATAATACAATGGATTCAAAAAATCGAATCCAAATAAACAATGAAATAAATAAATATATAATAATGTAATGTGGTGATGGAATGTAATTAAATGTTATAATAAATGGAATAGATGTAATAAACTAGATGAATAAAATAAAAACTCACAATCTCCGGTTGTGAATCCCATCTCAGTTATATCTTTGAACTCTATACCAACCAGTAAGAAAAAAATCCACAACAAGTTCATTTTAAATTGTCTAAACCTATATCCACGTAATCTTCTTTAGTACTAAATGATGGTCAGATTAGGGTGTGCGTAAAACTTAGAAGTTCAACACCACCATCTATAAACAACCCACTCTAATAGAAAAATAATTAAATAATAAAATAAACATACATATTAATTAATGAAAATTTAACATGATTCCACATCAAATGACATCAATGTTATTTCAGAATATCTCTCATCATGTCTCGCCACCAAGAAAACATTACCCATATAACCCTGGTAACAAAACCTACATCGATTCTATGCTGGAATTTATTTACAAATAACTTACAACCAGGTCAACCATAACCTTATATCAAATGTATAACATAAAAATAGGGTCAAATCCTATGTAAAATCATTTCATTACATAATCTATGAAGATACCACTATATAATCATTTTAGAATATTTCAATGGGACAAGCCTAATGTATAATAATATTAGCATCTAGTCTAGGAAAAGACTTATATGAAATCATTTCATAATATGTAAGTGGGATAAAACACTATAAATTTATTTCATTAGGTTTCACTGTGCCGACTCTGTCTATAATATTTTTATCATTTAATCAGAAAAATATTCATTTAATCATGGACATCGTGACATCACTTCACCTGGATCAATAGTTAATTATCAAAACTTCCATTTAACCTTAATTTTATTATTTCTTATATAAAATGGTTCTAATTGATAATGTGACCATTATCTTAATAAACAAGCCAAGACAAGGTGAATCTAAATCCATGAAACTCCCACAATCCAATCCCTACTAAACATTAATTAATCCATTAAACAATTCATTTATATTCTAGGGTATCCTCAATAGAAAAATATCATAAACTTGGTCAATATACTAATGGATCCAAATAATTCCCATGGAAAAATTCATTTCAGTAATTGACTTTATTTGATGCATGATATATTTTCACAATTGAAATATTGCCCAAACATGATAATTATAGAGAAAAATTATTATGGATCACACCCCCAACCCTTAATGTGAAATCAAATAAAACTTCCAATTAAAAAAACCCCATGAGGATGAATGTGTTGATGATTGTATAATGATCCAATATCAAAACTAATCTGAATAATAACCACCAATATGTGGGGTTAATATATTACACCATAATAACTGGAGAAACCAAAAAGTCAAGAGAAAACATGACCAAACCGAATTAATAGTGATCGATTTTGTTATTGGGTCATCCAAAAGGAATGATGGCACTCCAAAATATCCAGAAGGGTTTTCCAAGGACGTGAAGAGGGGAGCTAAACATGGTGAATATCAAAATAAATTAAAAACATACATGAAAATAATTTATCTAGGAATTATAAATTATGTAACATAGTTACAAATTTTGTAATTCATTTTAATTTGATATACTTATAACCCTATCTCCTTAGATGAATATTAAATGATCATTAGTAATGCATGACGGTTAATACATTTACATGTAATTTAATTGTTCTCAAGATATTCTTTCATCCAATATCCCATATAAATAAACATGAATCCCCCATAATGATTCCCATCTTACCTTAAACACTTTATTACACATCACCCATTTAAACTCATATTCAATTAATTCCAAAAATCACACATCTTTAGATATAATGTCATTTTCTTTTACAATGGCTCTCTAATTTGATCCTACCTAGTTTTCTCATGTCTCCTTGATACATAATACAATTTTTATTTAGAAATTATGAACCAATATTAAAACACAATCACCTGGTTTATAACCATGGAAACACTCAACTAATAGAAGTTTAATGAAAACATCATTTAGGGACTGACTTGAAAATTTTGGGATTATTCATATGTTTCCATAATTTATAAAATAAATTATTATTATTTCAAATATGGAATAATTTTTTCCAAATTCCATTCACATGTGTTGGAAAAGTTATTTCAATATTAATATCATAGTCCTATTAAAAGAGTGGTTTTATAAAAATAAATATTTTTATTGTTTAAAAATGTTTATATAAACATCAATATGATAGTTATTAAAATTAATTAAAATTAATTAAAATATTTATAATTTAACTAAATATACATGTAATACTATATTAGGAAAAAAAATCATATAAATTATCAGAAAAAATAAATGGTTTTTTAATATAACATGTTATTTTTTATTTAATGAATGTTTTATCTTTTATAACTATTTAAAACTGTTATAACAATGAGAATTTTGAATATTTTATTTAAAATATAATTTTAATTATTTAAATTTTTTTTAAAATTGACATTAATTAATTTTAAATTATTGGTTAAATACCTGACTATGATGCATTCGATAAAAATTTAAAAAACAATTTTTTTCATTCCAATGGATATTTATAACTAATCAATATATAACCATTAAATATATTTTATATGATTAGAATAAAAGTATTTTTTAAGAAAATAGTATTTTTATTTTTAATTTCCAACCTAATGACAAGGAAATTATTTCTAGGTTTAAATAATAATATATTAATAGATTAACATGTTTTGTTCAAACTGATATTTTCATCCTTTGGAAGAAATTATAGATATTGAATTCATTTAAAAAAATATTCCATAATGTATCATGTAGTTTCATTTTCTTATAATTTTTTTTATGTAATATATTTTATTGAATATTTAGATTCTACTTTAAAATTTTTGGGTGTTACATCCATGGATAGTCTAATGCTTAGATGGTGGTAAATGACTACAATATATCATTACCTATATTTTATTTTAAAGTTCGTAAAAAAGTAATGATACTTAGAAAAAAATAAAATTTAAATCAAAACATTAGTTGTGTATTTGAACCATTAAAAGTAATTTTTTAGTTAAATAGTTGTATTAGAGAATGGGTAGTAGATCTGAGATGATAACCCTGTGATAATATTTGAAAAATGAGGAAAAAATAATAATAAAAACATAGAATAAGGGGATGCATGCAATTTTATAGAGAATGTGTAATTAAATAGGATTCACCATAAATATATATCTTATATTGAATAAATTGGAGTAAACATGTCAGATAAGTTATAAATCAGTATTATTAATAAATTGAATTTATTATGTTTAATATTTTATTGACCCATGTTTGTATAAATAGTGTTTATGATGTCTCTTAAAAAAATAATTCATTTTCTCATGATGGGGAAAAGATTGTTTATTATAGTTATAATATTCTTCAATGTTATGTTTGTATCTTATTGGGGTGATTCTAGAAAAAAATGTGTCATATAAAAATTTCTATAATTAAAGTTTAGGTTTTCATTAAAACATTATGATGAAAACTAATATTATGAAAAAAAATCCATCATGTATTTTAAAAAATATTATAATCCTTTAATTTTGTTTTAAAAATGATGTCTAAAATGAATATCATAGAGGAAAATAACTTTTGTGGATTTATTCATATGAAATCATTGAATCGAACATGGAGGTTTGAGAGAATGCTTATTGTTTTTCAAGGAATATTTATTAATTTCATTAAATTACCTGATCATATAGATCACATAATGATCTATTATATTTTATTAACTTGATTATATGCAATGTAATGTCATCACATGTGATTGAAATCATTTTGTTTCCTACCAAATTTTAGAAATAATGAAATGCTAATTTCGTTATATAAAATGGGAAGAGATTATGAATGAGTTGTTTTATGAATTCAATTTGAAGGAGGTAGATTTTCATTTTTTTATAAAATAATAAGAGATATAGGACATATCATCCAAGATATCACATACCTAAAAAATCTTAACATTATATTTTTAATTAAAAAACATGGTGAGGAATGTGTGCCCATGCCCAATGTTAAATGTTAAAATAAAATAAATTTTTTATAAATAACTAAAGTATCAAGGGTTATATAATATATAATTATGTTTTTTATAAATTTGTTTAATATAATAACGTATGACCTTACTAAGAAGAAAACAATCCTTGTTTTGATAAATGGAAAAAATATTGATGAATTATTTCACACTCAATAGTAGAAAATTTATAGGATCATTATACTTTTGATTTATTAAAAATATGATAAATATATGGCCATTTTGAATTATGTAATGATAATTAAAAAATAATGGATACATTATAATTTAATTTATAAGATAATTTTGACCCAAATAAAATGGAGTAGTAGAACACAACAAGGTATGAGAGTTACAATATTTATTGTTCCACTATAATAATATTTTAATGATTTTTTTTTAAAATAAGTTATGTCCTAGAAAATTTATATTTATTGAACAATTTAAATTTAAATATATAATGGAGTGTCATTATAATAAAATTAAAAATATATTATTATTTTTTTGATATGTGTTGATAGTTGTATTGTATTGATTGCGATCTAAATTATGGAGAGGGATGTGATCCTTCATTTATAATGTCGTTAAAAAATAACATTGTAATTAGATGATTCCTATCAACACACCAACCATTATTTTCTATAACATTGAATTTTTTAGTTTATATTAAATTTTTAAATACAATTCCATGTTTATATTTTTAAAAATAAATTTTGCATCATTGAAATTATACCTTTTGAACTTATAGATGACACCATGAGATAATAGTGAAAGGATGTCTATAATACAAACTAAACTTTTTTCAATGTTTTTCCATATTTCCTATATCATTTAATTTTAGGATTACATGTACATATATATTTAGAGGGATGGGAACAAGATTTTCACATGATTTAAAAATTCATGTGTTTCACCTAGGTTTAAAAAGTATACAATTTTAAATTTTGACATCTAATGATTTAAAAATGATTGGCCCCATGTAAATTTATTTGGCCAAGATGCTCGAGGGATCCCTGACTCAAAAACAATTCTATTTGGACCCACATCATGATTTATTGTTATTTTTTAATGTAAAATCCAATTCCTTCTCCCATTTTTATTTTTATCAAATTTTTTCCCCTTTATCCTTCAATTTTTACATTTTAGATGAACCATATGGTGGGGTTTTTTGCTTGAATACCATTGGATATATATTTATCAGAGTTTAGTTTTTTTGTCCCCTCAATCCATATATATATATGTGTGTGTGTGTGTGTTTGTGTGTGTGTGTGTGTGTGTAATTTATCAAATTTTTACACATCAAAGATACGTGTTTCCATATTTTCCATTTTTTTAATTCATATATATTGTGAATGTATTTTGAAAATAAAATTTTTAATTAAATAAAACCTACTTTTAATATAGAATTATGGGATAAAAAATTTCCCTTAAAAGGTATTTAATATCCATATTGGATTTTAGAATTTTAATTTTATACTCCATAAGATGAATTTATAAATTATAAAGATTGTGTATTTGATTTTTATTCATGATTGAAATTTTTATATGTTCTAAACTTTTTTATAAATTTTTTGTTCCATTTATATTATTTTAATTGTTTTAAAATTAATTTATGAATTTCCTTATGAGTTTTTCTTTTATTTTCCTTATTTACTGATTACATTTAGAGATTTCACCCTTGATCTTATGGATATTTAAAATTATAAATGAATTTATAACTTATTTAAAATTTAATTATATGATTTATCATTGCATTTTTATTTTCATAGCCCATTTTTTTCCTTCAATTTAATTTATTTTTCTAAATTTATTATTCTAATGTTGTTCTCATAAGGAGATTATCAGAAAAAAAATTCACAAATATATATCATGGTTTTTAAAATTAAAAAATTTTGATAAATAAGTAGAATGATTACATAATACCTAAGGTTTTATTGATATATGGAACACAAAAATGCGATAGTGTGACTTTTCTATTTTAATAATATGATGGTATTCAATATTGTTGTGTTTAGATTTAGGGAGTTGGAGATTTGATTACCAATATAACCTAACAACTATTCGTTTAATTCTAGGGAATATCAGGAATCAAAGAAAGAGGTTTAGAGAATGGTACTATCAAATAATGGGGATGTAATTTTTGGTATGAATGTCCCTAGGATTTTATGTAGTTCCATTACTGGGGTAATATTGTTGAATATATGTGGTTATAGATTGGGAATGTAACGATAGAGAGTCATATGGTTCAACCCAATTATTTCTATAACTTATCATGATGTCTGTTATAATTTAAATGATGTTATAAACCCTTTAGTACACCCCTGTAGTTAACATATTTTATCTATTGGCATTATTAATTGTTTATTATTATTTCAATAAATATACCATTTATTATTTTACTTTTTCTGTTTTTTTAATGTTTCTCTTTCATATATTCCTTTCATGGATAAATTCAATTCGTTATGACTAATTTTCATATTGATTCAATTATTGATATACTTTTTAAATACTTTTTCTTCATAATATATTTTCATTATTTCCAATGTTTTGGTGTTATATTTATTTTTATAAATTTAGATTTTAAATTAATTTAATAATATTCTTTTTTCCTATATCTCTTAGACTTGGAATCCATTTCACTTTGTATCTATCACTAATTATTATTTTTTATTTTATTTTGGCAGAAATACAAATGGATTCATTTATACTGGTTCAAGGAGAAATTGTTTTCTTATAATTATAATATTTCAGTATTGGGTTACATTATTGTTATTGGAAAGAGAATGTATGAACTCTGTTGTGTCTACCAGTGGAGCTATTTTGATCACACGATATATAAGAAACATGATGTCAATAGACTAGATTTTTTTTAGGTTCATATATATCTATCATACAGTAATATGGTGAGTTGGTGAGATGATCAAAGGTCAACTTATGGCCATATATAAATCTGGTGTTTATCATTTCTATTTATTATCATGGGGTTATGTTTTATATCACAAATTCTATAATCTGGAATTTGTGTTTATTACATATTTTTTTATAAATATTGAGTATGTTAGGGATACTTTTTTATACTATTATGTTTCGATTATTACATCATTATCTTTTATTTGTTTTTATTGTGTTTTTTTTCTATTATATATTGAGGTCATTTCAGAAGCCTACACGGAGGATCCATTTGTTCTGTTATTCTTTTGGAGAAAAATTTACTTGTGTATGTTTATTAATTCCATATATTTATTTTCCTCCATTGATAAATAATTAACATCCCATTATTAATGACATGGGTTGAGTGAGATCTAATTTTAGTGGTGTACAATATAGGTTCATTACAATGGTAATAGTAAATTGTAGAGAGATAATAATGAATCGATATTACACTCTATGTTATATCCTTTATATGTGGGAAAAATTAAATGAATTAATGTATGGATTATGTAAATTATGTACATGAATAAAAATTTATGGAAATGTGAAATATATGGTCATTAACTGAAATATGAGAGAAATTGTAAAATGAAATTAAATATGAAATAATAATAAATTTAGTTACTAAATTCTTTATTTCCGTTTTGGAGAATTACATTTCCCCAAACACCAATACCATTGATGTGGAATATTACAATGTCCCCTAGTATATTGATTTATCCAAATATGTTTTATAGGGGATGATATAATCTATTTCGTTTTTTCGGAAATAATTTTTTGAATCTTCTATAATTTTTTTAATACATTAAATTCTATGAATAATTTTTTAATATACCTAAGGATTAAATAAATTTTAATTCCTAATTTTCTATAGGTGTTGACTATTACATTATACATGAATACTATTTGAATATTATTTAAACTATGATATGAATTATTCTTGATCATTCTATTTTATGTATCATTATGGGATGTTTATAGATATTACCATGATATGAAATTTTCATGAAAAATTTATTAAATTGAGAACCATCTAGACATAATGGAATGATGAAAAAAAATTAAATTGAAGAAGAATATTCCTTACATATTATTGTTATACATCAGGTGTATTTATTGATCCATGACACACCCTTGTAATAAAAAATTTTAATATAATATTCTATAGAAATTATCATCTTAATATTGAATAAAAAATTATATATTGACGTACTAGAATGGATTTTGGATGATGTAAATACAACTATGTATGTTGAATTAAAATCAGAGATTTACAAAGTGTGTGCCTTAATCTAAACATACCACAAATTTTTTTATGTAAAGGACATATGAGAATCAACAGAGAAAAAATTACATGAAGAACTATCCATGTTTATTCACTATTGGTAATGAGGTCCCTCTTTGTATATTATATCCTATATTTTCATTCCAATTGATTACATGAATTGATTCCTCACATAACCAACATGAATTCCATGATCTATAAAGGATGGAAACTATTAATATTTTACATATATAATTCTTAGATATCAATTTAAACAAATTCAATATTTATTGCATCATGGATGGATTATTTCCAAAATTTGTTAGGTATTATCTAAAATTTTAATGTTCAAATACTTAAATATATGTAATGTATGATAAAAATGAAACATATTTAATGTGGATACCATTAATATCTATATTATTCAACATAAAATAATTATTTTATTTATAAATATAGAATAAAAACATAACACATTATATATCTACAAATCCACTTAAAAATATCTAATACAAAATTTCCCTTTCGATATAATATATTAGATCATAGTTGATAACTTCTAAATACAACAGCTAAAGGTGATCACCATTGAGCCAAAATAGTTTGAGGAGTTATGAACACACTCTAATTAACTCTACCTCAGCAAATTCATAAATCACTTATGTAGAAAGGAATATACATGAAATACTCAGAATAAAAAAAATTAATTTAACATCCACTAATATTTCAAATTAGGTATTGATAATTAAAAATAAGTTGGTAAACACTAATGGTTTCTATACACTCACATATATAGTCATGTGCATTAATTAATACATGTCTTCACATTTAAATTTATAGTAAATAATTTTAAAAACAATATGTTAATGAAAATATTTAAATTTCAATTTCTAAAATTAGATTTCAGTAAATTTTATTACAGGTAACTCCTTATACATTGATTATACAATCATGTGTATAATTTCATCAAGAATAACACAAAATCAACACTAGAAAAACCAAATCACAAATATAATTCTATACGACTGTGGTAAAAATGATAATATTGTTGATTATTAATGAACCATCAACATCCTCACAAGGGATGAAATGATGATTTAGATACCAAAAAACATTGTCTCGTCAAAAAATTGTTATGTTTTCATGATGGGAAAAACTTTAATTATCATCAACAGGGATGGAATATTAATTTTTATCCATGATACTACCATTATACTCAATATGAATGGATTTATAACCTAATGAAAATAAATAATTGATTTTTATTTATGGAATAATAACCAATTTATATATAATATTATAATTACAAGGATTTTATATCAAATAATATAATAATGTTAAACTAATAAATAATTCATGAATGAATTAAAATTTTATAAAACCTATATAAGTAACATAAATGAGCATTACAAATATAACACAAAATAAATAAAATCTGGAATAATTAATGGGACCAACAAACATGGAATAAGTTATATTATAATAAATCATGATGAATTGGTGATTCATACGTGGAATCCAACACATTATAAGTTATCCTTATAAAATGGAAATTTAAACTTATATTAAGTAATATTATTGAATTTAATTTGGATCCATAAACTATAGAGAATGTGGTATTGGGGTGAATATGTTATGAAAATTCAAATATTTTGATTCACTATATCATTCAACCCCTAAAGCATGTTATCTTTATTTTCATAATTAAAATTTTATCACAATATCAAATTCAGTAAAATATAATAAAGCAAATGTTGTAAACATTATTTACATGGATCAACCTAAATGTGAAAACCTACATCCTTTCCTTAGAAACTCACATGGTCCCATTGAAGTAAAATATTAAAAGGAAGTAAATAAAACATTAATCCAACTCCTATTATACACCACTAATATCCTGTTAAGTATGATTGTAATGACTTTGATAAATTTATAAAAACTTTTCATAAAAAACATATCCAATACATAATATATGAACCCATTTGAATTATTCTCAAGAATTACATCTTGAATGCTCTCATGTTTACCATATTCAATAATATTAATATTATCCAGTATTTCTACATTTGGTGAATGTTAATTTTATAGATCATATTAACACTATTACTCTCTAATGTTTTTGTTCTTTATTATTATCTAAAAAACAATACCATAGATCTCATCTTGTTAACTATTTTTAATTTCTAAGTCTAGTCTTCTCAAACTAAAATCATTGTCTAAAATCATATAAGGAAAAAGAGTTTATGTATTCTACCTTATTTAGAAAAAATTATTGGAAAATAATTCTAAAACCAAATCTATAGTGTTACATTTTTTTGTATATGATTAATTGTGAAAAATATAATTTTATATTTCAAGACCTTAATATTGGCCCTCCAAAAGAGTAAATAGTTAGAAACTTGTTTAATTTTCATCATCAAATTTGTTTTAAAAATAATCATTACCTCTTAATATAAAATTATTTTTTATTATTCTCAACACAACTATAATATTCTTGAATGTACGTAACGTCACAAAAATTTCCAAATCATTCTCAAAATTTTATAAATGTAGATACATATTAAACCAATTGAAATAAAAATATAAAAATCATATAGTTTTGTATGATTATAATGTTATAAAAAGATATTATGTAATACTAAGTCTAGTTAAATTATTTTTCTAATTGATTTTTAAATTAATTGTCTACTAAAAAAATTCCTTATGAATTGTTAAGAAATTTCATTTTGAGAAATAATTATTATAAGAAATATCCATTAATTGGATTTGTGTGTTCTGTATACATTCATTTAATCTATGATCTTTTATCATATCACTATTTCAAAAAATAGTTAGTCTAAGAGAATTCATTAAGAAATTATTTCTAAGGATCTTCCTTCAATAACAGTTTTTAATAGAAACCCAACATTGAAAATTATGTGCCCATAAACAAACTTTCAACATTGACTAATTCATATAAAATTTTTGTCTAGAAAATATCAATTACATATAACGATGGTTAACAAAATGTTTTCCCCTTTTAAAGACATAATTGTATTACAAACACATGATATAAAAATCATTTGTCTAAAAATATTTTAAATTATTAATAAACATTGTATTCATTCCTCATTTTATGAATGATAAAAAATTCATCAACAACTACTTCGAACAAACATGGTTTTCTAATGATCTATATTATGGATGATGGATAAAATTGTACAAATTGGTTACAATAAATTCATACATGAACTCATATCTAGAAGAATATTCAAATAATTAATCTAATGAGATGTATCATTAATCGCCCATTATAAAAATATCATCAATTAATATTTAAAATATTTCCAATAATTTCATTTTTTGGTGTTTTGTATCTTGTGAATCCAGTGATTTTCATGTCGATGTGTTTATCAATAAATTTCTGTATGAAAATGAGTTTTATAGTTATTAAATTATAAAAATGTTATATTGTAGCATGAGATTCATCATGATATTTTACACATTTAATGGTTTTTTTGCATCACAAAACATAATAAGAACGTTTCTTCAAAATATTATGGATACATCCTAACATGCCCAACCAGCTTCACAATAATAATTATTAACATCCACAAACTCCAAATCATTATGTTACAAAAAAATTAGACATAAATTATTTTTTTCAGAATATTATAACCCATTTATGAGAGAATCAGTAAGTTACATGAATTTAACCCTTTGGATTTTATTTTAAAATAGAAAATATTAAACAATTATATTATTTAATCTATAATAAATCACATCTCATTTAAAAAAACCTTACTCAATTTATAACCATTATTTTGGCTAATTTCCTCAAAACAAATTAAAGGATAATTTAATTATTTTCAATGAATTTAAATAATATATGAAAAAAATCATCGTGATATGATTTATTTTCATTCAAAATATACTTCCCATACTTTTTTCTTTATTTTTTTTCTTCTCTATGAATTTGTCAATAAAATTTATTCTTCCCACATTTCCTTTCACTTTCCGAATTTTGGATATCCAAAACATCAAGATTAATTTATGAAAATTTTGATAATTTACCCTATTTATTAAAAAAAATATCCATTGCAGAATAACATTGCATTTATTCTCCCCCTTTGAAAATGTAATCCAATTTTTTGGGATTTCTTTTATAATTTCGTGAATTATTTGGTGGAGGTATAAAATTTAGTTGCAAAATCATTTCCAAAAATCATTTCATTGTCATTGATATGGTGGAAACATAAATATTTTTGTACATGGTACTAATATTTTCTATCATAATGTCTCTACCAAAAACTATACGATTAATAAAAATATACATGAAATCAATGCTCATTAATCATGAATATTTAAAAAGATTTTTTGGATGATTTAGGGATAATTTTTTATAGAAAATTATCATCCGTGGTTTTCCAACTATTATTGAAAAATATTATAGATGTACATTCATCTAAATAGTTTTTCTTGAATAATGGGCGATGGGAATATATTTTTCTTCTACTATATCCAATTTCATGGAATTAATTTCTTTATAATAGTAATACTAACAAAATTATTCAACAAAAATGGTTCCCTGATTTATTGATTTTCTATCATTTATTCATCATGCCATTCAAAATCAGTATATATGCGAATATTTGTGTCCCAAAATCCGTCATATAGGAGTTTATAACAATATATTTCTTCATCATATCGAATAATTATTTTTACTACCAATATATGAGATACTATTGGATCATTCTACTATTTGTAAAACAATGTAATTGAATAAAAACGTCAGGCCTCAAATCATTATGATATCTAATACTTCCCATCGACATCAGAATATGAAAGACTCACCATTTTCTCAATTCCATTTTAACTCATTTTCATTCCCATTAAAATTGATTCAAAATGATATTTTTTTCATAAATTTCAATATATATTATCTTTTTTCACTAATAAATTTATTGATATTGAATAAATATATACTTTCCATTTTTTGAACATTTAATCCATGAATAAATGTTATTTATCCAAGAATTGTTGAATCAATGTTTTTTCTTTTCATTAGTTAAATTATTAAAATAATTTTTCCTATAACCTTAAAATTGTATATCATCAATAAAAATAATATAAACGACAGAATCTATGTTCATCTCTTTCATATATAATTTGATTCTAACATTCCATTTATAGATCAACATATTTTATAAGAAATTATTTTGTTTTTTTCACCATTATCTTGAAGTTTGTTTCAACCAGTATTAGGGTTTCATCAACATAAACATCTTGAATTTATAATAATCAAGGTAAACCCCCAAAGGGATATTAAATTAGATATTATCACTAATTTCATAAATTTTTAAATCTAAATTTATATCTGTCTAATAAAATTTAATAGAACAACTTGTTGAAATTTCCATGATCATTACGATCATTTATAATCTAATGATAGGGTATAATGATTCATCAAAATATGAAACAACAACATTTGAATATAATTTCAAAATAATTTGTGAATAATTTAATGAAATTCAATTTTATTAAGTCATGTTGTTTCTAAAAATCTATTTTTTTATAAAAAATTATTTCATAATGAAGGTAGACCATGTTCCTTGTAATCATTTATATCAATAGGATCATACAATTCATTAATATCATTAACCCAATATTATTGCACAACTTCCAATGAAATTTATTCTGTGTCAACCTGTGAGACATGTGATGTTTTATTTTCATATGCAAACATTCATATAGACCAAAAAAGGATACATTTCTTAAATAATATTTCTACATTCAACCATTATTGTAAATTATGAAATTTATTATATTTTCTTCCAATTTCACAATCCTCATCACATTATTATTCTGAATTTCCATCTACCTACATGGGACACATTCATCTTCCTCTCTTTTTTATATTCATTAAAAATAATTATTTCAGCTTCCATAATGTCTTCCAATTTTTTTTGTACCGGTGTGACATTAATCAACTATTAAATTAGGGAATATGATTTCAATTATAAGGGTTTCTTTTAGTGTTTATGGATGTATATATAGGATTAATATGAGAAAATAATTCCTAGAATTTTTCTTAAAAGTATTATATGATGAAAATTATTGTTTTCAAGAAGTTGGGACACAAAAAATACTTGAAATAAATCTATGAAGTTTATTTTAAAATAAAAATTTATTTGGTGAACTAATTTTATTCTAGAAACAAAAATCATCTATTTTTTACATGAATAGTAGTACTAAAATCATCCCTTGAGAAAAAAAAATATATTTTTTTACACCCATTTAGTATACATATTCTGATTTCTACCAAAATTATATTTTATATATATTCACCCCATTTTATTGAGGAATATATAGAGAACAATGTTTATATTTCATTCAATGATTCATCATAGAAGACATAAAATAATTATTTTTGTAGTTTAAACCATTTATATTTCTATACAATAGTTTGTTAAACCAAATTTATCACTATATAATCCTTATAAAATATAATAAAATCACAAAATAATCTATGTTATTATCCATAAATATGGTGTTGGTAATCCTCATGAAGTTTAAAATAAAATTTATTCTTTAAAAATCACATTTTTTATTGATGTTTAATCTGAAATAAAATAATGTTTGTATAAGATCAAGAGGTCTCATGGATTGGATTTCTAGTATTTAAATATTTTTTCCACAAATAATCTTCACTTTCAAACATGTAATACTTTTTTCATCATCATTCCTCTTTAGAAGTGGCATATTTCTTACAATATAAAATTTTCTAACATTACTCATCCATCTATATAAAATATACCCATGTATTGAATGTGAAAAATTATATTCATCATTGGTATTAATGTAGCACGAGTTACCATATTCTCAAATTTCAAAATGATACTTCCTGGTTCATTCTCCAAGGGTCACATTTTTCCATTTTTCAAACTTTTGATGATTCCAGAATCCTCATTGGTTGCATCCTATTTACCATTACATGAATTTTTTATAACCATAATAAATTTTTAATCTAATAAACATCACAAACATTCATATGTTACAATTTATTCTAATTGGAATTAGCTGCACTTATTCCTATAATTTTTAAGGAATCATCATTGCCAGAGGTAACTTATCCCCAACATGTTTTTCAATATCAACTCAAAATTTAATGTCTCATTTCTTCTGTTAAGAGATACCATTATCAAGAATCCATGGTCTAAACTATTATCTATCATTCAATGTTGTCTCAATAAAAAAAATATGTTCATCACATTTTTCTAATTCATGCTTCATTTTATTACCTCAAATATGAAACAAGGGATGAAAAAATTTCCTTTTATTCTTCAAAAATGTATCCAGATTTGTCACATATTCCACATACGTACTCTGCAATAAAATTGGTTTTTTTATTGGATGATATATAATATCATAATAATTTTTTTCCAAAATCATAAATTATAGGAAAGTTACTCACATTTCTTCCACAATTGACCCCATTTTTCACCACTAATTCTTAAATGAGATATATTGTTATAACATTTATATTACATGTGACAATAAATTAAATAATAAAAATCCATTGAATTTTATATTTATGTACATGAAGGATATTTCCATGATGAAAATATTTTGGGGTTCAGAAAATAATTTTAATTTTTTTCATCCTATTAAGAAATAATTACATCTCGAAGGATAATTATCAATATTTATTGTTGTGATATATTTAGTAAATCTATTTAAAATTGATAAATTCTAATAATTTTTCTTAAAAACATCATCACTAGATATTTCATATGAACTTCTACATTGTTGGATAAATGTTTCAGTAAATTGTTCAAATGAACTTTGTTAATGGCTCATGATATTTCATCATTGATCTCTAAAGAGATGTGGAAATAATAAATGAAAAATTCGGTGTATTTTTAACTTCTAGATGTTTTGAATGTGTATAATTTTTTTAATCCTTAGTACAAGACTTCTTTAATGTGATCTTATATTATATATTCCTACTTAGATAGTTTTAGTTTGAAGTCTATGATCTCTTGGATATACATTTATTCATATTTAAGTATACAAATCCATCTTTAATTATCAAATAATTTTTATTTATTCAGCATTGTGATCTATTTCATTACAATAAATTTTTTTATGTACTTGAAAAATGTTCTAATATAATGTTAAATTTTTTTTAACTCTATTCACATTATTATATTTTATCATTATTGGACGTAACATACAATATCCTCAATAGCAATGAAATTTCTGTAAATTTCTCGTTAATAATATTTCGATGAAATTTGTTCAAAGAAATAATAGGTATCATTATTATTTAGTGAAATTATCTATTTCTATATTTATTTTTATTATTAATTATATAATATGTATATTTATTTGATTTTTTTATTGGACTACATTCAATGTGTAATTTCATCACAATAATTTTTATATTCAATAATTTTATTATTGGATAAATTCATAAAAAAATTCCAATATAACTACAATGGTAACATTTATGTAGGATTATAGATCCATAATTACTGAAACCTCTTCCTTATATACTTTAGATCCTTGACATGATATTTATATTCATCTAATCGTCATATTTTTAATTTTAATCAATTTGGTCAACATTATCATTATATTAAATTTTCAGCTTTCTCATAGAATCAATAACTATTTCATCCCAAATCATCTTTATGAAATAAATTGATTTATTAAAATCATAATTAACATAATATTATCAAATTCCCCAAAAGATATATTTTTATTATTTTGTAAATAATATATTTTAGAGTCAAAACCATCAGAAAATATTCTCATGAGTATCATAGCAGTTATATACTATTAAATTAAATCTCTAAAGAATCTGATGTAGCAAACAACCTCATTTTATTTGGTGAAATATTTTAAAATATTTTCATCATCATCTATTATGATGTCTTCAAAATTGATTTTCAGTATTTTTATTTTTTCATCCATCACTTTTGGGTTTACACTAATGATTCATTTATGTTTTTTATAATTACTTCATGATTTAGAGTTCAATCAATCATTAGAAAAAAATCATAAAATGAAATTTTTTTAATTTTTATCATTCCACTGAACATCACTATTCTTTTTATCAGAAAATACCATTGGTTAATTTTTTTCAATGGATGGAAAATAAAATATTTATTTTATATTTAACTTCTATGAATTTAAATAGAAGATAGTGAATCAATCTATTTTATGACCATTATAAATTTTACCCTCAATAGTAGGAATACTTATATGGATTACAATGATAGTATTTTCCCAGATATTAAGTCTATAATATTAGGTTTATCTCTAATACTAATTAATGTTCCATTGGATAGTTGACCCAATGATAATGCTCGATTGAATCTATGGTGAACATTAACATATTTGTTTTTTTATAAAATTTAAACCATGTATGTTGTTAGATTTATTTTACATGTAATTTTTTATTAACAATATCACAAGATTAAAATGATAATAATGTAAAAAACATCACTAATAATTTACAAGGTTCATCTTTATTCACATAACATACATCCTTCCCATTTCCACCACAATCGGTTTAAAATAATTACTATTATAAAGAATTTAATAATTTATAAACACAACTCTCATTAGAATCAATCAATCTCTTGATTGGTATGATTAAAATTGATTTCATCAATTATAAAAATATTTTAATACAAAATTGATCCAACATATAAGATTTTAATATTTTTTATTTATGAAATAGAAGGTATGCAAAGAATTTATGTCTGTTAATATTCGTCATTTTATTTATTTCTTCAAAAAGTGTCATTATATTTTGTGAAACTCATTAAAAATACACATCATTCAAATATATGTTCTATTTGATTATCACAATTGATGACCCTAAAATATATTGTTGGAAATATTTATATATTTTAAATTATGGTTTTTATGAATGGAAAAAAACATTCAATTATTATTAAAATATAATAGAATAATATTTCTAAATTTATTGTTCCCTTCATATAAAAATGAATTCATTTGTTTTGTTTATATATATGTTGTATTAAAATATATTATGTAATAATAATGAAACTATCATTTTTATTCAAGAACTATATACCCATAGTTGGGTCATTTTTAAAAATCAAACTATATATTCATTACTATTTAGTATTATATTTTAATAATTAAAACATGTATTTTTTTTCTAAAACCCAATGTCAAATATAATTATCTATCATTTAATAAAATATTAACATATGTAGAAAAATGATGTGTGTAAAATTTATCATACAATTAATAACTAATAAATGTAAACACATGTTGTGTAAATAAAAATTCTTTTTGTTTAGAAAACCCAACCCATTGTCTTTACATTATCAATAAAAATACAATTACTGACGATATAACTAATATTTAGTTATCAATACACTTTATAATGGAATTTTTTAGTTATTTTCAACACATGATATGAAATTTATCTTTATATATGGATAATGTTTTTTAATTATTACTATATAAAAAATGAATAAAATATTTGTAGGATAGGAAACTAATAATTAAATCCATTTCGTAAGAATGAGTTTTTCATAGTTACAAAAACAAATTTTAGTTATATTTCTCATTTAATCACTCAAATTAAAAATCACAACAAGCATGTTTAATATTTTAATAATGATATGTATGAGTGTAAAATTATTAAATTTTTTTCTGGATACATGTTTGTGGAATTTTATTTATTAACATATAATATGTAGAGGCTTTATAAATTTTATAGAAATATTATAAAGAAATATATTACATCATAAATAACATATCCAAAATTCAATATTAAGTCTAATATTCTAATAATATATTCTAGAGTATTAATTATTTTGTTTCTGACACTTTCTATTGGGGTGCATCGGGAGAGTGTATTGACGTTCGCTGGCGGTTGCATTTGGTCCCCCACATTGATGCTTTCCAAAGGAATGTGGCATCCACTAACTTTACCAGAGATTTTTTACCCTAGTTGAAATGGGGTGATTGTGTTTTGGTTCCTCCTTCCATGGATTCCTCCTCCAAACACACTTCCTAGTCTAGTTCAACCTTATAGATTAAAACATTGTTAGTGGAACCTATTCCCAATGACATATCATTGTGAAAATCGGGTAATTATGCTACATTTATCATGAAGGTGATAGGTTTTATGTCTGGGGAGCAGCCATTAGTTAGAGGAGTAGTCACGTTGAGTTAGGTATGGAATATCATTACATTGGAATTATAAAACACCAATATTTATCCTTGTTACAGGGATTCTCGAGGGTGTATAAATAAAAGGCTTCCCATAGGGATATCATGGTATCTTATCCAGAAGGAATGTTTCATAAGGTATTCATTGTATTCACATGTTTAACACATGACATATAAAAAGTTTGTCTTCCAGCAGCTATGGGTCCAACATATCAGAACAGTGTTGGGAGTGGACAGATTGGGTACATCCTTAAAATGGTTCACCTAGAAGGATTACTAGATGTGTTGATCATAACTCTTAATGGGGTCTGATATAGGATGGTGTGTAATAAAAAGGGAAGGATTCACATAATATAGGATGATTTGGACACCCAAATGTGTGGATCAGATTGGATGCACCACTAGGATGGGGCACCAATGTTTACCATTGGCTGTGATTGAACCTTAGATAAGAATTATATGTACCCTATGATGAATAAATGGATCAAAAACCACGTAGTTTGAAATATTAGATCATGAATTACACATGGATAGTGGCTCATCACAATACATACACTCTTGGTTGGAAGCTTATAGTAATCTGCGGGGCTGATGCATGGATAGTAGCCCTTATGAATCGTGTGATCCCTTTGGGATGGGGTGGCCTGGGTAGGAATCAGGATGCATGATGGAGGGTTTAATGAAATTTATGGTGAATGAGACATAACTAACATGAATATGATGATATTTTTTGTACTGATCCTCATGGATTTTTCCTATGTATCCCCATAAATGGGAAACAAGTCCATGTTGTTTGGTGGGGCGATGCGACACCTAAGGAGGCAGCCCCTAAGAATGGAGTTCATGGATGGGAACCAAAAGGAATTAGAACTTGAATTAATATTTTCAATGTTATATTTTTACAAAATTAAATCTAATTTTTTGGAAACATGATCTATTTTAATCCCTTTATACAAGAGACCATTTTTTTATTTTTTTTACACATTTTATGTACATTAAATATATTGATTACCATTATAAGAATAAACAAATTACAATATTATAATATCCTTCTTATTGTAATCATCTTATTTTTATATGATATTAAACTTAAAATTTGTTGGGTAGGGGTTTTCCATGGTGTATGGGGATTTTATTCATTGATTAAAAGATATTGGGTTGTTATCATCGGTTCTGAGAATGGTTTATGTACACTTTTTCATTATGTTTAATTATTTTTCCTCTAATAATAGTAAAACATGAAATATTAATTGGGATCTATATTGGACATGTCAAAAAATCATTTTTAAAAATACTATGATCCCATTATATTTTTTACAATTAGATTCATTTGGAGTTCACAACATGGATGGGTATGGTGTGATTTTTGATCCATGTAAAACTTATAAAAAATGAAAAACATAGAATATATGTTGGTTCATAATTCATGTACCTATTTATTATATTCCGTACTACATTCCATTATTTTGGTGAGGGTGGATGTCATCATTATTTTGAATGATATTTCCAATGATATTTCAATTATTGTATAATAAAATGTCATTTATTGTTTAAATCCTTCTTTATAATTAGGTTTTCACTTCTTCAATATCAACCTACCCTAAGACTCAATTTCATTTTATCCCTTTTATTAATCCATTTCATAAAAATATTATTTTTTTGATTATACGATGGATATTCGAGATTATATTAAAGTATATAACTAAGTTCAAATATTAATGGAATCAATATATGTTCATTATGATTTTTTTCCCAGTGTTATGAAAAAATAATTATTCAAGGTATGGTATATCAAAATTATTATACATAATAATGATTATGTGAATTATGATTTGATTTTAATATAGGTATTAAAATTAAAAAGAATAAATTTAATATTCATGTCTCAAATTAATTCATTTGAAATATAAGAGCTTGACAAATATACTTATGTTATTCAAGATATCTTATCTCTCATTGATGAATATTTTTATCGAATAAAATCATGTGAATATTTGTATGATAGGAATTTTATTATGATTTTTATGAGATTTCATACATTATTACTACTATGGTGATTTAGTTTGGGGATTTTATAACTATATTTAAGGCCCTTGATTTTTTAATTTTAATTCATTAATTTTATTTTTTAGTTAATATTTCATTCCAATTTATAATCTCTTTCATTTATTTTCTATAGAAATATTTAAAAATATACCTTTTTGTGAAAACGAATGATATAAGGTGGAATGACCCCATTTATTAAATTAATGACTCCTTGCTCTTCTATATTATGAAAAAAAAAATATGAAACTACATTCAATATCATCTATTCATAAATAATAAATAAAACGATATTTAATTGTTTATCAAAAAAATTCATGTCAAATAAATACATCATAATGTTTGAGATTTTATTGTATAATTAGGTAACCATATGTTCATGATTGTAGGATTCTTATAAAGTCATGATGGACATCCCTCAGACAACATTTTAAAAAAAATGATTATGATGAGGCTATTTATTGAAATAGAATCTCACACAACATAAAGATTTTCATGTAATGTGCCATGTATCCATTAAGATAAAGAATTCCATTCCCCATTTATTGAAAATAATATAATGGAAAGAGTTGTAATATTTTAAATATTCCAATATATAAAGATGAATGTCAAATTGATTTTACACAAATCTGTAAAAAAATTATTCATGTGTATAGTTTATTCATATTGGGAAAAGTATCATCATGTTGTGAGATCCAAAATTCAACTCAAATTAATAGTGTTATATCCTATGTTATTTTAATATTCAAGCACATTTATTAACAATTTTTCTGAAATATTTCATTGAGATATTATCAGAAAGAATAATTGATTGAGGAAGGGAGTTCAAGCATATAAATAGGAGGATTTTTTAGATTGAAAACAAAATACAACATGACACATTATTAATTAGGGGAGTTATATATAACATATACTACTATTGTTTTTTTTACCCTTAAAATAAATTTTATTTATATTTAGTCTCCACTATTTAATAATATGTAGTTTAATTGTTTTTCATGTGCAATGTGATATGGAGAAGGGGTATTGAGTAAGTGAAATCACAAATTTTTCCCATTATCACGAACCGAATCTGGTCTCCACTAATACCATCCCCAAACATGGCATTTCGCAAGGCCCGAAGGAAGATCCCTATACCCAAGGGATAGAAAAATTTATCGAGTATCATTTATCATGGTTTGGTAATGAATTACAGAAATATGTATACATAAAACCTCAGAATCCCTTGATAAATTGATTATGAAAAATTCATACAAAGAAGGTTTATAAAAAATCCAGAACTGAATACTTAAGTTCAAATGCAATAAAGAATGTCAAGTACATAATGAAATAGAAGAAAAAACATCCCCAAGGACTCCACCTGACATGGGGTCATCACCCACAAGTCTTCTCCAGAACTCCACCCCAATAATGGAAACTTACACCACGAACCACCATCACCCAAATTATATCCATTAACTGAATCATGAATAATAATGTCCACTAACACCAAAGTGGTGTTTGTAGTTTTTATAACTAATTCCAATAGGATTCCACCCAATTATTCTAATGTTCATTCAACACAATGTGATAAAGTAAGCATCTCTAATATGCAATTAAAAGTGGTGACAAATTCCATGAAATGCAACTTTCAATTGAAAAAAGTTTTCACCTAAAACACTGAGAATTTTGACACAGTTAAATGATAAATTTATATAATTTAATATACATACAAACAGACCCAAATAAAATGGAAAATACCACAAATCCAATGAGAAACAAAATCAGAAACACCACTAGGCACTAGATAGTCCCAGGCCCCATGTACCATGTACCTCAGTGTAATGTAACAATAATAAAAATTTGTTCTCCTGGATGAGAAACTAGTATGGAACATAACCATAACCTATTGGTCCCCAATCATCATTCATATATTTTATTTAGAGTTTTTGTTATCCAAATTCTATGTGAAATAAGTAAAACACCCATATGGTCCACTACCCGTACTAGTACATATCTGCCCCACCTAGGTACCTGAGCTTTTCGATTTGTGCTCAAACAATTTCAGCATGATGCATAAATAAAGATTCATACAAAACACTGGTACTGGTCATATACAATCAGTAATGTTGATATAAACATTTTAAACCATTTTATACACCAAACAAAACACTTTGATTTTTAATGAAACAATTTATCAAGATCTCGTATGGTTTTGCACCCAAAACTCCTTGAAAACCCAACATTGTGCACTTTGTGCATACATGTATGTTTCCAAAACAAAAAAGGCAGCACAATATATTTAAATTAAACCAACAAATAAATTTTCACTCAGACCCAATGTGAACCAAGAAATGATAACTTTGTAAAACCTCGATTTTCACAGAAACATGGCACTTAAAGTTCACATATTCCAAAAACACCGTTATAACAAATTTTCATAGAAACAACCTAAGGGTATTAATATTGAAAACATTATTGTATGAACTATTTCAGTTAAATGAAATCAATTAATTATTTATAATGCATCCTAAAATAAACCAATAAAACATTTCTATGAAAACTCCCAATTTCACAGAGAATAACCATTTAAAATTCATTTGTAATACAGACACCACTAAATTTATTTTTTCAGAAATAATAAAATGAGATACACATGAAAATATGATAAATATAGAATCATAAACATACAATGATTTCATAAATAAGGAATCACCTACCAATGTAATGAAAAACCTTGAATCATTTGTGATAAAACTCAAACGCACCACCGCCACACCTCACTAATGGTAAAACAGACCTAAAAACAGAATTTCGGACCATGAAACACAATATCAATATTTAATTTCAATCCCCTAATTTTTTTACATTATGTACATAATGAATAATTGAAGAAACCCTAATAAGATGGATAAAGAAGTATATAAACCCACCGACTATAGGGATATTGATGAAATCTCCCAAAATACCCCAGCAGCTGAATTTCAAAATAGCCAAAAAATCTGGGGTGGTTAGAAAAAGTATTAGGAGGTCATGTAGGAACTATAATGGGGTAAAATAGTGATAAATGTAATAGATATGAAGGAATGAAGTTGCCTCTTCAAATATGGATGATTTGATAAACCCTATGAATGTCTTCCCTAATTCGCGATACATGCAAACTTAAATGAGGGGGGAAGGTAATGGGGAAGTTCCTACAATTGTTAGCTTCGAGTGGGAGCTAAAATCATAGAAAAAATGTAAAATTTAATAAGTAATTAAATAAAAAAATCATCTTTAATTCTGGAAATGGGCATCCGGGGAGGCCCAATCCCTTATATAAAAACTTAAATCCACCATGATTATTGATTCATAGATAGTCCAAATTAATGTAGTGGTGTTAAAAGTTCACGGGAATTCATGTATAAATTGGAATGGATGATAAATATTAATAAATAAAGGAGTTATATATGAACTAAAATTTAATTTTAAATCTGGAATTAGGCTCACGGTTTGTCCCAAATCATAAAAACTCACCCATTCCTATAAAAATGCATGGGAAACCCCAAAAAAATTAATGGAAATTAAATTAAAAATTGCATTATATTATGTCATGTATGTGATAATTATCCCCACAATGAAATACTTTCAGGCCCAAAAGGTCAACCTGATACTTGATTGGAAATCATGAACGAGTACTCTTCCTCAACCCATGACTTACTCTCCCATGTATCATGTGTATCACTACCATGCTTCCAACGTACTCGCGCCAACGGAATAGACATAACTCAAATAACCTTCTTGTGGGAGTACACTATTTACACTGGTCGCACATAGACTGATATGTCTGGATCTATCTCCAGTTCTTCCCAACTCATCATATGGGACAGATCTGTGTTGTATTTCTTATATTGGGAGACATGGATGACATCAGCGATGGATGTCAACTGAGAGGGTAGGGCCAACCTATATACCATCTTACCAATACGCTCAGTGATTTCAAATGTTCTGACATATCGGTGCATCAACTTCCCATTCATTCCCAATCGACAATGGCCTAATCATGAATACCCTATTACCCACAAAAAACACTAGGTCTCGGCACCTCTGGCCAGTATAATATTTATGGAGACTCTGGGTTATCAATATGTGTTTCTTGATCAACTTGACGTTCTCAGATGTCTCTTGTACCAGACTTGGCCCCAGTAGTGAGGTATCACCTACCTTATCCCATCATAGGGGGGACCAACAAGGCCAATCATAGAGCACCTCATAAGGATCCATTCGAATCAGGCATTGGTTAATGTTATTATAAGAAAACACAACAAACCCCAAATGGAAATCCCAGGAACCTCCAATGTCCAAAACACATGCATAGAGGATGTCCCCCAAAATAGGATTTTCCCACTCTCTCTGACCATCCATCAGAGGGTGTTATGTCGGGCTCATGTTCATCTAAGACTCCAAGGACTTTTGAAGGTCCTCCCAAAACCGAGAAGTGAATTAGGGGTCTCTATTTGACGTATCTTATAATGTCACACCATGGAGTTTCACCACATCATGATTATACAAATGGCCCAACTCATCCACTTTATCTTTATATTTGATCATAATGAAATGGGATTATTTGTTAAGACGATCAATAACCATCCAAATATAATTCTGAACCTGAGGTGTATGAGGCAAGCCAAAAATGAATTCCATGGTTACCTCATCCCACTACCTGGTAGGAATGGTTAATGTCTCGAGAAAACCAGAGGGTATCTAATGCTCTCCATTCACCTGTTTCCACATGTATCATCTCATCACAAATATTTTTATGTCTTGTTGCAGTCCTGGCCACCAGATAAGCCCTCTCACATCATAATACATCTTGGTGGCTCCTGGATGGATATCCAACATCGATTGGTGGCTATCTTGAATCACCACCTTCTAAAGAGATTATGTAACTAATGAGTGGCCCTTAAAGAATAAGATTCCCTTTGGGGATGATGAACAACAAGAGCACATATCCCCACCAAGAAGAAATTTCCTTGACCGATGATAGAGCTCATCACTAGGTTGTTCCCACTTCATCAACTCCAACAGAGAAGGATTCAACTAGACACTCAAAAATAATGCACCTCTACTATGCTCCCTGGTCTCCACATGTTTTTAATTAAATAGTCCCATCAAATCCGACTAATCATTGTACATCCTCAATGCCTGCACTAGAACTCTTCTTCTCAAGGTGTCATCCATCACATTATCTTTTCCTAGGGTATAGACAATTTCAATGTCGAACCCATACAATCACTCGATCCAATGATACTATCACATGTTGAGGTCATTCTCCAAGAAGATATAGGCCAATATTTTGTGATCAGAGTAGAAATAAAACTTCTCCCCAAGGAGGTAGTGACTTCAGGTCTTAAAAACATGCTTCACTGCTTCCAATTCCATGTCATGGGTTGGGTATTTTTTTTGTGTGGTCGGAGTTTGAGAGAGCCATAAACCACCATGTGATCATCCTACATAAGCATATACCAATGAACCATACCTGAAACATCACAATTTACCACATACCCCTTCCCGACCTTAAGATAAATAAAAATTGTGGTGGTATTCATCCTCCTCTTCAGCTCCTAGAATGATTCCTAGAATTTTCGGCCCCATACAAACTTCACCCCTTTCCAGGTGAGAGCAGTCATCAATGAAGCAAGCCAAGAGAAATCCTTAATGAATCGACTGTAATAACCATCCATGAGAAGTAAACTCCATATCTCAAACCCATTCTTCAGTTTCTCCCATGACATGACCACAATGAGCTTATTAGGGTCCACTGAAACCCCCTTCTCCAAGATCACATGCCTAAAACAATTTCACCAATTTAATCCTAAATGTGCACTTTGACAACATTTCAATGAATAGGTGATCCCACAAAGTTCCCAAGAGGGTCCTCAAGTGAAGTTCATGTTCCTCCTCAGGTCTATAGTACACTAGAATGTCATCCACAAAGACCAAAAAAATGAATCGAGGTATTGATGGAAATCAATGTTCGTGAGTTCTAGAAAGACCGATGGATCATTAGTCAATTTGATGGGCATGAACAAATACTCAATGTGGTCGTACCTACATCAGAAGGCTATCTTTGGGATATCAACTTCTTTCACCCTTAGTAGATGGTATCCCAAACACATGTCTATTTTTTAAAATTGATTTTCCAAATTCAACTGATCGAACACATCATCTATTCTAGGAAAAGTGTATTTTTCTTTAATTGTTACCTTATCTAGCATGTAATAGTCAATGATCAACTTGAGGGATCCATCAACCTTTTTCACAAACAACACAAGATCATCCATGGAGAGAGGCTCTGGTGAAATAATAAATTGGATTCAAATTCATCCATCTATATGATTAATTCCCTTATCTCGGTGGGGGACATGATATATATGGGGACAGACAGTGGTTGTGTTATCGCTTCCATATCAGTAGTAAACTCCATATCCCGCTATGGGAGAAAACCTGAAAAATAATCTCAGAATACCTCCGTAAATACATTCCCTACATGAGATAATGTGCCTTCAGGGTAAATACCATCATCCTCAAGCATGAGAAACATTAACTGCAAGGTAATACTTCTCATCTCTAGGAGTGGAAGTCTTGCACAACATGACCGAGGATCCCATTCTCCACGATAAACCAGACGACTCCCTTTAGGTGCCATGAAACTCACATGCCACATATATCAATCGATGAGTTCATGGAAGCGTATTATACAATCCATTCGAATTATCGTGTCAAAAAGTTCCATATCTAAGACTATGAGGTCCCACTACATTTCAATCCCTAACACGGAGAGCACACATGACGGACACCTGAGACCCTTCTCCCTCATCATTACCATCAGTTCCACCAAATCGATTTCAAAAGGAAAAAAAATTTGTTGGTAAATTCAGAGTGTCCACCAAAAATGTCATAAATTAAGGAAACATAGTCATCATTATAAAAAATAGTTGAAAATATAGATGTTGTGAAAAAAAAATTACCTCGAACTATCTACTATCCAACATCTGATCCAGTTAGTGCCTGATCAACCACATGGACATGTCCAGTATCTTCATGAGAATGACTGCTAGTATGTGGATATGCCATAAACTAGATCTTCCCAGAAGATGACCCATCCCTACCACCATGGACACAAAATCGAGATCCCCCATTCCTCAATGGATCTGACTGTGCTTGCACTCCTCTTGAATCCACTAACCCTGCCCCACTCAGAAGTGGGTGTGCCACACTGAAAAAGTTCTATAAATACCTCGTACATACAAACAAGTAACAAGGATTTAGAGGATGTGGGAATTAAGTTTGGATGTGCCATGCCTTCCCACACTAGTGGAACAAGACCGATCTTGCATCAAATGTCGCGACTGAAAACTGTCTGGAAGAGTGGCCTGAACAGTCACCTCCATTCTTCACGTGTTCCTCCTGATTCCTTTTCATCTCTGAGGAGCTGCCACTTACCACTAATAATATTTATCCAAATAAACCAGCCCAACCTTTCCTGTCAATCTCCACTATTCATGATCCTTCAATGACCTCAACATAGGTCCTCATATTGAACAAGAAAGTCTGGGAGTATATCAACGGTTGCAAGCCTTTCTCAAACATCTGGCCATTAAATTATTCATTCGAGATGACTTCAGGGGCATACCACACCCACACAGTGAAATGTTTGGTGTAATCAATCGTTTAAAGATTCACCTGAACAAGTTCCATGAACTCTATGAACCTGGCATATGCCAAAGCCTCAAGGTAGTATTGTTCATTGAAGACGGCCTGGAAATGTCCCAAACACATTTTCTCATTCTTCACTGTTTGAACAACTAATTCCCACCACTTGTGGTTGGGACCCACCATCATAAAGGATGCACACTTCTACCAAAGTTCCTTGGGTGTATCCAGGAACTCAATCATGTGCTCGATCTTCTCAATCCATTCATCTGCTTCCTGGGGTTCTATGCTACCTCAAAAGGTGAGATGAATACTTTTCAAAAACTATTGGGCCTTTTCTTTTATAGGACCAGTCTCATCAACTCAAAAAGGGTTGGAATATGATCTTTTCCCTATCCTAGATCCTAGATATCCTAAATCACGACTTCTACTAGCCTCTGATCAATTGGTGTGGGGGAACTCTCTTCGGCTTCCTCTTGTGGGCGCATGGGAGCATTCTAGGGATGCATGTTGCTAAAAAATGCAACATTCACAAAAACAACTATCAATAACTCAATTGTGAAAATTTTAATCAAATACATCAAATATAGACAATCTATACACATTATTTTAATAAATTAAACAATTACTCCACCCTTTCCTGACAACCGTGTGTGGTCTACAGACGACATGTCTCACCTGGAAGTGAATTCAATCATACAATTATGATGTCCCCAGTTGACTCAAGATCTGCAATGAGAGGTGAGGTCCAGGAACCCTAATCATGACCAAAAACCTAATCCCCAAAAATCCGAGCTCTTTTCTATCACGACTCATCTTAAAATAGAAATATAATCCAAATACATTAACCTCCTTTGATACCATTTTGTCGCAAACCAAATCTGGTCGCCACCAATAATGTCACCAAACCTGATCTGGGCCTTCCTTATCCCCATGTGCTGGAAAACGTTCCTGCGTATCATATATCTTTTTTTGGTAACTATTTACTCAAATATGTATGCATATAACATAAAAATATTTTGATTAACTAAATCTGAGAAATTCATACCAAAATGGTTAATAAAAAAATACTGAAGTGAATACATAAGTTCAAATTAAATACAAAAGGTCCAATGACATAGTGAAATAATAGAAAAACAACCCCAAGGACTCCACCTGACAAGAGTTCATCACCCACAAGCCGTCTCCACAACTCCGCCCCAAGGATGGGAACTAACACCCCAAAACGCCATCACCCAAAGTCAATACTTTAACAAAGACAATAATAATAATGTCCACTTACATAAATGTGGTGTAAATAATGTGGGAGCCTAATCCCAATGGGATACCACCGAATTATTCTAATGGTCATGCAATACATGTTGAAAAAGAAATCATTTTTAATATGCAATGAAAAGCAGCAACAAATTCCATGAAATTCAATAATCAATTTAATATAGTTTTATTGAAAAAAATCATTCATAATATTAAAACTTTAAAATGGTCATGTTCTATACTATAATATTATTTCAAACACACCCAAATAAATGGTCAAATACCAAAAATCCAATGAGCAACAAAATCAGGAACACCCCTAAGCACTAGATAGTCTCGGGCACAATGAACCTCGTACCTCGGTGTAAAGTAAACAGAATAAAAAATATGTTCTGGTGCAAGAGACACAAGTAAGGAACATACCCAAAACCTAGTGGATGGAAATAATCATCCATGTAGTTTATTTACTGTTTTCATTATCCAAATGCTATGTGAAATAGAGACAAAACCCATCTGGTCTACTAGCCATACAAGTATATATTCAACCCACCTAGTTATTCAGGCTTCCCCCTTTCTGCTCAAACAATTTCAGTATTCTACATAAATTCATTTTCAAATAAAACACCACTCCAGGTCACATAAAATCAGTAAAGTATCTATTCACATTTTATAATATTTAAAAAACCCAACAAAAGATTTTTATTTTAAATGATACAATTTCTCAAAATCAACCATTTTTTTGCTTCCAAAACTCCTTGAAAATACCACATTGTGAACTATGTGAAAACTTTTAAATTACCAAAACAGAAATGGCAGCCCAATACATTTCAATTAAACTAGAAAATTAATTTTATGGTAGCCTCATGTGTCCACGATATGATAACATTGTAAAACCTCTACTTTCACACAATCATGACAATTAAAGTTCATATATACCAAAAAAACCATTAAAAAATATTTTCTCAGCAACAACCAAATGGTATTAAAATTCAAAACATTATTTTCATACATATTAAATATCATTATAATAAATTAAGTATTAATTGGTAAGCCCCAAATAAACCAATAAAATATTTCTATTGAAACCCCCAATTTCAACTAAAATTGGCATATAAAGTTAATTTACAAAAAAAACACCACTAAAACTATTTTTTTGTGGAAATAATAAAATGATATAAACCTGAATATATGCTAAATACCACATGATAAGACACAAATATTTCATAAACATGGAATCACCTACCAATGTAATGAAAACCCTTGAATACTTTGTGAAAAAATCAAACGCACCACCACAGCACCATAAGGAAGGTAAAAAATACCTAAAACTATAATTTTAGATCATGAAACACAATATAAGACACTAATTTCCAAACACTACGTGAATGAAATTAGGTACATCATGAAAAATGTGATAAATCCAAAGAAAATGGGTGCAAAAAGTATAGAGACTCACTTACTTGAGTGATCAATAAGATATATCTTAAAATAAACTTGTAGATGAATTTAAAAACAGCCAACAAAATCATGTGAGGTTCTAAAATGTATTATGAGGTCACGTAGGAACTGAAATGGGGGAAAAAGATTGATAAATGAATGAGTTATGAAAGAAATAATTTACCTCTTCAAATATAGACAATTTGACAAACCATATGAAGGTCTGCCATACAATGAGATGAATACGAGCTCCAATGAGGGGGAAAGGTAATGATAACACTTCTATTGATGTTATATTCGAGTGAGAGAGGGAATCACTGAAAAAGTGTAAAAGACGAATATGTTATTAAATAAACAACATTCATTTTTAAAACTATAAATGGGCTTCCGGGGAAACCCAGTCCCTTAAATAAAATGCCAAATCCACCATGATTATGAATTCCTAAACGGTCCAAAATAATATTGTGTTGTTAAAAGGTAAATTGAGTCCATTTATAAATATTAATGGATGAAAAATGATGAAAAATTAAGAAGTAATAAAGGAAACAAAAATTACTTTTAAATATGGAATTGGGCTCACGGTTTGGCTCAAATCATGAAAACTCACCCATTCCTCAAAAACTACATGGAAAACCCCCAGAACAAAGCAATATTGGAAATTAAATTACAAATACCTTTAAAATATTTCATTTATGTGACACTCTTTCTTATATTTCCCATTCATATCTTGTTTTTTTCTTTTTAATATTCTTATTTCATGATAATTTTTGTTTGACTTGGAAAACAATTCAAATTATAAAAATACTCAATATGCATCATTTACAATCACTATTTTTTTTGTATGGTTATTATTAAAAACTATATTAATCACCCTTATTAATTAAAAAATGATTATTTTATAACTATAAAAGGGGATTTTTTTTTTATTAGAGGGAGGATATCATGACCTTGTATATTCTTTGACTAAAATAAATAAACATCCTGGCTAAAAAATCCAACATTTCTCTTCAATAAAACCATAACATAGAATTATAGCACATATAATGTTCTCTAATCTTAATTTTAAATTCACATCATCATTATATATTACATTAACACTCCAACGACTACTAAATTTTCATTATGTTTTCGACCTTAGTAATATAACTTACAAAACCATATTAGTTGGTAGTTAGATTGACACATTCATAAATTTGAAAAAAACATTTAACCCTTTGTATTATACGATTATTTATAGGATATTGATCCACATTTTTAAGTCATGATTTCCAATCCACATCCAAATCTCATAACATTAATAATAAAATCCTAGAAACTATCACAACCATAATATAACAAAAATTATAAAAATTTATAACTAATTTAACAATTAACAATAACATTTTTTACTAATTGATCTATTAATTATTTCATACCAAATTTATAGTAAAATAATAGTGAATCCTTGATAAACTGAAACTATAAACAACAATCTGTGGAAGGTTCATGAAAGAACCTGTTACAATGATGAGTAAAAGTATTCCATGTTATCATTTTCGTGCAGAAACCACTCATTACATGATAAAACACATATTAATATATAGGATATTATGGGGATTATTTTCATGAGAATTAGGTACATAATATAAGTAAAACATAAATATTCTTGTAATCCCATTGAAGGGATTATTTGTAGGAATTACCTATGTTACATTTGCTATATATCTTATCCTGGGGACATACATTAAAATGAATGTGCTGAGAAGAAATACCATTTAGGGAATAAAAAAGTGATATTTAATATATGTCCATAAGGAATAAAAATATCAAAGAATCATCAGAAAATTTTCAGCAGCGTATTAGAATGATCATGGGTAATTGATGAGGAATTTTTTATACAACATAATAATGAGGTATCCCAAAGTATATCAACAATTTTTATTTACAATTTTTTTAATATTCATAATTATGAAGTTTATCTACCAAGGATTCATAAACAATTTATACTCTAGAAATTAACACATTAGCTAATGCATTAGATCATATCTGCAATCACCCTTTATATGTGTTAATACTTTTGTTCTATATTTATCAATATAAATCATAGCATCAGTAAAACATGGATAATAAATAACAATTATAATATAAAATCATTGAATATAAATGTATATAATGGAATGGGAAAAGTAAATTATTTTACTAAGATAAATGGAATGTTTGTTTAATATATTTTGATCCCCCAATTAATAAATTTTTTTAATGTGGGTGAATACCTATAGTCAAGGAAGTGGTTTGTGTATTCACAATATATGAAATTTTCATGTAAAATAGATAAATTCCTTAAATGAATTTCAAAACATTACAATGAGAAAAGAAAAAAACTTACAGATTCTCATAGAGATCGTCTATATGTTGTAGAGGATATCGATTGTTAACTTTTAGCTAGATAAACTTATAATAATCCAAACATAGCCTGATGGTTTTTCCCCCTTTTCATAAAAAGGACAGGAAACCCCCACAGAGATGTAATAGATCTGATGAAACCCTTTTCCTCCAAACCCTCTATCTATATATTGATCTTTTTAAACTCTATCATAACCATCCTATAATGAGAAATGGATACTAGTGCAGTTCTTAGAACTAACTCAAGAAACAAATCGACCTCTCTCACTGGAGTTAATCCATAATAGTCGTATGGGAAGATGTACATGAAATTATCAGACACTAGAAGGAAATCAATCTAACTAGTTCCCTTGTCATCCAAATATATACTCTTAATATAGACTTGCATACCGCCTAGAACATGATTCTTGGGTCTAGCTCAGGACATAAAAAACCCATTCAACCATGATAATGTACTATCTTCCATCTGGTGATATAAAACTAACCTTATGATGATAGAAATCAACAAATAATCTAAAGGGTACCAATTAGTCTATACCATGAATGAAATGAATACCTAAAATCTAGAATATTTAGAGTTTCCATATGTCTTAACACACACTAAACTCAAGGGGTACCTCTCATCATTAATTCACATCTTTGGTTATGATCCCCAATTGAGTTTCTATTATTATTTTCCCATCATACGTGTGAACAAATAGCCCAAGGATCTCCACAACTGTCACAGAAGTAAAACTATGTGAATCTTATATATCGAAATGTGATGAAGCTATGGTGGATACTACTTTAATAGTACATCTAATAGTATATGTTATGGGATCCTATTCTTCACAATTATATTAAAAATTATATTCCTAGACTATATTGATGACCTATAATAATGTATGCCTAACTTGAGCTAGTCTACCAAACTGTCCCTAAAAAACTAGTTTCTAACCACCACATCCAAGACCACCATTATAGCGTGATTAGAAAAACATACCCAAACTCCCTGCATGGTGGGAAGCTGCTAACACTACTCCTAAATGAGGAGTTTGTGTAGACCCTCTCAAACTAGATGATGGAGGAAGTGTTCTGGTAAAAAGTTGAATATTGACCATATTTCCACTATATTGGCACTCAACCGGGTCCCCCAAACAGTGTTTCCTCATATTATTTTGACTACCTAAATAGTAGCATATAAAATATAAATCTAATGATCTATTATGACTTCTCATATCATCACTTAGAAGCTCCAGATAACACTTCCTATTGTTGTTCGATGTAGTGTGAGACCTATGTGTTGAACCACCCTACCATGCACATCTATATTCCCTTATGTTATTAATTGTGATATGCATCTATGTCAATAACCTAGAAAGATTAGTCATCCAGTATAAATTTACAATAGATATTATGTTGTACTTGATACCATCCTCAAATCACCTACTATTCGATATCTTTTCACCCATTAGAATAGGTGAAAAATTCTGGAGATCAGTAAAACAGCCCATGTAATTAATTATTGATAATGCTCCCCATTCCACATTTATGAACTCGTTGGCGCTATTAGTCATCAACATCACAAGATAGAAATAATCGATGAATTCCTTGTGAAAATTTCTTCAGGGAATCTCTCGATGATGATCTATTTTATATATAACAAAAAATAATCTCTTGGAAGAACCATGTATCATATATTTAATGAACATTGAACTCCACTCAGGAGACATATATAAATTCTCAAATATTTAAAAAAATTCCTATATCCTTCACTATACATAATATGTTCCACCATCCCCTGAAAAGTGTCCATATTATTCATCTAAAACACACACGTCAAGTGTGTCGTACTTGGTGAAGGTGGTAGTGTTCCCAAACGATCTTCATGAAGTTAAAAAATACATCAGATAACTATTCCTCAACACCTATGTCTGGTTAACTACTAGTTCCATAGTTGGCATTATCGGAAGATCACAGTGTATCCCTTGTCCTACCACCTCTATAGTATGATCATCCCCACTCTTCTGGAATACCACAGGAGGCCTTCATGGTTGTAAGGATCTACAATTCGAATCACATGCATCATATAATGATCATTATCATTTTTTTCAGCTTATATTGTAGAATAGTTACAAGACTTTCTTAATAATAACACACCCCTATACCTTCTCCATGATTTTGGTATGGGAAACATACATACCAAGTATAAGTTAGAAACACTACAAAAAATACAACTACTAATTTTGGGTATAGTAAAGTTCTATTATATATGGAACTCATGTTGCATTTAATTTTACTTTAATTCACAATTTTAATTTATATTTATCATTTGAAATCAAACGCATTTTACATTTATATCACAAATCAATTTTTAATTTGAATTATTCTATACCAAATTATAATCCATGAGGGTCCATACTCCCTTGAGACTAAATATTGACATCCATCTCATCAATTGTATAAAATTTTCCAATATAGATGTCAACACAATTGGAATATCTATTACAACATCTATCACAATATCATGTAATAAGTAATTCTCCCAAAATGAAATGAAAAAATCCATGGGATGTGATTTGTAATAATTTCCCATCATGATGAATAATATGTAACATCAACATACCATTTTTATTCACTCATATAGAACACATAATTATATCTATAATAATGACATAAATCAATTGTGTCAACCAACTGTTGAAACAAATCAACTGTAATAGTCAAAATCATGAAAATAAAAATTCAATTCAATGTAGTTTGGAAGTTTCTTATTCAAAGTTTAACTTGGACTAAGCATGGAACATTACCAAAAACCTATATTATACTATCCCATTTCTTTTTTTCCAAATAGTATTGAAAACCAAAAGGACCACCCCAATACAGCTTTCTAATGACCTGAACATGGATTCCACTGAATGGTTCCCACTATATTAGTTGGCCACATGACCTTAAGCACATATTCCTAAATGCTATAGGCTTACGAATAGCGTTGAGGGCTTAGGTAAGTCTGTTGGGAGGCTATTCTCTCAACATTAGAGATTATCATAGTAGAAATATCATATAATTGGCAGATGCAGTAATACAATTAGATATTAACATTAAATATAAGACAAATAAACAATAGAAGATGTTGTATCATATAAAACATGATTCCACATATCATTTCTCTCTAATAAATCATCCATAATATGTTTACTAGAAAATTAAAAATATATATAACAAAATTTACAAAAAATACTAAAGTATCCCTAGATAATTGCAAGACTCAGCTTGGTCCCATGTTTTTCTTCTCCAAAGAAGCACATAATTTTCCTATATGTGGGATCTTACCCTTACAATTTTATATAATATTGTAGTCCTTTTGGGTCCAAAAAGGTTACCCAAAATGGGTATGAGATATAATACATGTAGTCAACCACCCATGGTCATATGACAATTAACCCGTGATGATATATAAAAGTGTGGTATAGAAATAAGTAGAAGAAGTACTCAGAAAAAAATATTTATAAAAGAGGTTACTCACTAAACATCCATTTAATTTATTATAAAACAATTAAAAATTAAAGATATTTGAATTTATAATTACTGATATCCATTACAAGATTAGAAACCCCTATAACCACAAGAACCATAGATTCCTATGTATTCCATCTATATAAGTATAGTTCAAAACTAAATCTAAGATTGATCTTTGGATTGGTAGTCATGTCATAAGATTCATTTCATTTCTTATTCAATTCATTACCCAAGACCATACTTTAATTTTCTATGTTGGAATTCATTGATCTCTATAGGTGAATTACTAACCAACACAATATAAGACCATACCTAAAGAACCTCCCCAAAGCCCGATATTAAACTATATGAGGTATATTATCATAGATAAATGAATCTCTCAACAGTTGTCCACTAATGGATCCCTTGTATCACCCATTGGATAAGTAGGCAATTACCATATAGTCCATCCATGGAATTATACTTAGAATCCATTTATAACTAAGCGTATAAGTCATGTATAAATGAATTTGTTCATTGAATCCTTTATTTGGATCCATGTATCACCCTTGTCTTCATCAAGGGTGATGTATATTGCATCTTCCAATTGAATTATAATATTAATACACATATCACCCATTTTATATTATGTATTAATCCAATTTTGAAACCATTAAAGAATTCAATAAAAAATGAAATGTCAAAAACAAGAGAATCCATTTCATTCTCTCCTCAAAAGGAGATTCAATCCATTTTCCAACATAATGGGATTGACCTTTACGTTATTGAAAAGGTAATTTTAAATACAACAACCTTGACATGTATAAAAAATAATACAAGTCTTATATATCATTTATATCATGTGAGAAACTATATATGGTGATTAATGAATATTAAACATAAAATATATGGTATAGGTATATTTTAAATCACATGGATAATGAAATAATAGTAAATTCAAGCACTTATATACAACCGAAGTATCAATATGGTAAGGGGAAAGGGTAATTCTCCCTAATCACATCACATTTAATCATATAATTACAATTTATTCATGTTTCAATTAAATTTCATGTTTAACAACCCATGATATGGGGTAAAAAGGAACACCTTAAGGGGAATCAAAAATATAAGAAATTATAATTACCATTAAGGTAAACATGCTAAACGTTCTAGTTCATTCAGAATTTAAACCTACCAAGAAACAATAATTTCCATTAAATGACATAGGACATTCCTAGGAATTATAAGGTTCAAGTTCATTTTATTAAGATACCCAAAAAAATTTCACACTCCATACCATCATATATAAATGGCCTGACATAAAGTGAATGGAATGAGACCACCTACCATAGGTGTGTGTTATATTTATCATCTTGTATTACATAATGATTTGGCCTTCATGGGGAGAAATATTATATATGGATGGAGAATGTGAAATTAGGGAATATAATCCTAATTCCATATAGCACAACTAACTTTTAGAATAACCAAGAATGACTAAAATGGAATTTCAATTTTACATAAGAGGATAGGATAAAAAATAACACTTGATTAAGATATTAAATGATAAACCACCTCAAATCCAACTATAGTAAAATGAAAGATCTCAAGGGAGGGTATGTATATTGTGAATAGGAAGAAAATATAATTTAGGTTTAAATAGGATTTTAAATTTCATTAATTTTCCTAAATTTTCCAAAATAATAGTAGTGTGTCATGGTTTATATACACATATTACTATTCCATGCACAAACCATGAATGCATTCCTCTAGAAAATGAGAAAACCACATAGTTTACCTGTATGGTTTACTAACCTTCTACAAACCATGCGAAAATCCAATGTCAATAACATAAAAATAATTTTGAACTTGTTTCATGGTTTTGTGCCTCTTCATTCATGTTTTTCTCAAAATGTGTGTCCTGCAGTCCCTTGTTGTGTATTCTCTCATGATTTTCTTCAATATGTATGGCCTTCCCTACAAAATTTTTACTTACCATGCGATATACCAAAATCAGCCCATCACCCAACTTTCAGGATCTAATCTAGTCTCTAACACCCCAATGAACTCTACAAAATCAACAAAATTTTCAATCATATATATATATATACATTTAAGCTATGAATTTATGGAAAATAATTAATATTTACCTCAAATATGTACCTGCTTCTTGAAATCCAAAATTTAATGAATTTTTTTGTAACCAATGTTGAGTTCAAATGAAAAATTCCATAAAAATCATGAATAAAAAGGTAAATAAATGTCGAAACACCTAGGAATAAAGGAGTTTGTGGATATAAATCATATTTCTCATCCATTAATGTGTTTATGAATTATGAAACACCTAAATTTACTAACAATAGTGATGTTAAATTTAAATATGAATTGAAGTTGTCATACTATAATGACTCTGAATCTCTTTGAATATAAGATACCCTCAAAACTATAAGTGTATAAAAGTATGATAACGGTGATTCTTTAATAATGAGACCCTCAAAGAACAATATGTTCACTATCTATAATAAGATCCCATGGACAATATAAATGCTAAAATATATGTGAATAATTTGAAATTTATGGAGATGAAATTATTGGGGCATGTAGAATTTCTCAATGAAAATGAACCCCACCACTAATACATGTACATGAATATGAAAATGATATTAAAAATACTAAATTAATAATTTATACAATATAACATTAAGTAAAAAGTTTTTGAGTACTGATAAATGAATATTTTTAGTGATTTTTATGGGCTATGATTGTCTTGTATGAAAATTGAAATTAGAAAAACAAAATATCCATATCAAGAAACGATTTATTTCTAATGATTTATATGACAAGTGGTAGCCTAGTTTAATTTCATTGTTAATTTTAGATAAATACTATTTTGGTAACTATCAATCATTCTCAAATTTTCATTGGTATGGTTATTATTAAGCATTATATTGATCCCCCTAATTATTTAAAAAATCAATATATGATATTTAAACGGGGTAATTTTTTGTTATAAAAAATATTCCAATACACAATATTACATTTTAATCAAATACATAATCATGCGATATAAAAATTCATCTTTTCACCTCAATAACACCATATAACACATAAAATGTTCTCTCAACTGAAATTTTAATTCACATAATCTTTATCAAATACCTAAATTTTCCAAAGTCTACTAAAATGACATTGTGGGTTCTACCTCATACATATAACATTATATATCTTATTAGTACGTATTTTTATTGACTCAATCATAAGTTTTTTTTAACATAATTAACCTTTTTCCAAATATTACGTATAAGAGATTGATCCCCATATTTAAGTCATGATTTCCAATCAATATGCAAATACCAGAAAATCAATGGTAAAATCATTTCCCCTATCAATAACACAGTATAAAATATAATTATAACATAATTAAAAATTATTTAAAAGGAAACAATCTCATATTTAACTAATTAATCTATTTAATCTAGTATGTCATTGTCATAGTGAACTCATAGTTCTTCCCCCTACATTGAAAATATAAACAACTATATGTGGTTGGTTCATAAAAAAGAACCATTAAAATGATGAGGAAAAGTATATCCTCAAAGAATTATATTCCAAAAAACTCACATATATGGTGAAACACATTTTAATATATAGGATATTATGTGGTTTATTTCCATAATCATTAGGAACATAATACATGCAAAACATATATAGTTATATAATACACATGAAGGTCTTATTCCAAGGAATAACATATGTTACATTTACTGGATCCTGTATCCTAGTGACATACATTTAAATGTAATTGGTGAGAACAGATCATGGTTAGGGGAAAATGAGATATTTAATATATGTCCATAACGTATAAAAACAAGGTATGATCACAAAAACATTAGCCAGAACATAATTGAATGACCATGACTCATTAAAATGGAAATTATCTAAAACGTAAAAATTATTCCTCCATATGAATATTCCAAATGATTATCACTATAATGTTATAAATAATAATAAACTAGGTAATCTACCAAGGTAGAATAAAACATATAAACTCTCGATATTAACACTTTAACCATTGAATTGTCTCATATATGAGATCACATTTCTTATATCTTAATCCATGTCTACCAAATTAATCAAAATAAATAATTTCATTAGTAAAAAATAGAAAATATATAATAATTATAACATAAAATCATTGAATATAAAGGTAAATAATGAAATGAACATTCTATATATTTTTATAATCTAAATGGAATTTTTTTAATATATGTATATACCCCAATAAATATATTGTTTCTAAATAGAGTTGAATACTAATAGTAAATTAATTGGTTATTTCACTCACAATATAATAATTCTTCATGTAAAATATAGTAATTCGTGAAATGAATTTGGAAACATGAGATGAATAAAACATTGATTATGGAATCAATGAAATGGGACCAGACAAAGAAATCACATTTAAAAGCAATTATTTTAGAAGAGGAGAGTTCCATTACCATGGCGAGTTTGTTCCCAAAATAAGAGAATGCCTCCTTAAGACCATCATGATGAATTCGAGGGAATATTTTGGAAGATAAGTTAATATAATGTTATTTATAATGCATTTTTACTGGAGAGGAGTGTTGATAGGTATGTATTTTTTCTAAAATATTTTTAATTGATTAATAATTTCAAGATGTAAGTGTGGGATTTTTTTTGTTATAAAAAATGAAAACCCCGACGCATACCAATATAATTTTTTCATAGTTCTATAAATTGGACTCATGTATTATGTTAATTTGAACTATTAATGTATAAATCAATATTTTATTTTTTCTATGGGAAATTAAATTTGACTTTTCCACAAATTATAGTTGTTAAAATGGTAATATTCATTATAAAGTATTGAAAGTTAGTTGTAGGATATGAAATTGATTAATATCCATTCAAAAACGTGATATTAAGAAAAAAATATATTATAGGTCTTTAAATATATTTCATTAATAATTTATTCATTATCAAATATATATAAGGTCATCAATGATCATGAAAATAGAAACCAGTATTTTTTTTTCATAATAAAATTAAATATTATATAATGTTGTAAAAACATCATCCTAATAAAATTTATACATGACTATTTAAAATATTTAATTATTTTATCAATATCATTTTATAAATATTAGAATATATAAATATAAATATAATCCATATTTATATAAATGGTTAAATTTTTTACAAAATTATAAAATTTCAAACAAAAAAATATCGCTATCCATTATAAAACTATATTAAAATTTGTTTTTTAATATTTATGATTTAAGAAAGTCTATATCATCATTTTAAAAAATATATTAACAACATAATTTTATTAATAAAAATTTATATATTTTATGAGGATATAATAATTTTTTATTTGTATATAAAAAAGAATTTATTAAAACCAGGTAGAGGCATATTTTTACGGTACAGTAGAAGTACTGCAGCAGGTACTGTAGCAGTATTGTAGCACAAATGTACACTATACAGGTACTATAGAAGAACTATACACTGTGCAGGGGTACTGTAGCAGGCAATGTAGGAGGAACTGTTCGGTACTATAGCAGCTGTAACTATTCACCTTGGGCCACTGATTTGGGCTTGAAGTCCTTAAGGCTTTCAGGCCACCCAGTCCTTCGGGGCAGTAGGGATTTTGGGCCACCTTTAAGGCCCTTGGGCCACCTCAAGGCCTTCAGGACACATGCAGTTTCCCGGGACACACTACAAAAAAGGAGCAGCCCTATAAGAGGATTCAGAGTAGGTGCACTCACCATAGCAGAGCCAGATGGATTGTTAGAATGAGAGGGTATGGCTAAGCCATCGGTACCAGCCTGTGCTTGTACGGGAAGCCTAGCCAGACGACCATGAAAAGGTGGAGAGCTACTATCATGACGTAGATGTTGGAGAGGTGTAGTTCCTTGCAGATAGTCTGGTTGAATATCCTAAGACCTTTGGGTCATGTAACCTCCAAATCCTACGGGCCTTGTAATCTCTGAGCCTACGAGCCTTGTAAGGGTTCCCCCTCATCCCTTGAAAGAGGGGTTATCAAAAATCAATAAAAATTATGTCTATAGGTCCATTCAAGAATGTGTATTTATTAAATACATTTATACCAAAAATTGGAAAGATTAAATAGATATTACATTGATGTAAATTAAAATAAAATTTTAGGTTAATATGTTCTAGAAACATATTCTAATATTTCCCTGTAATATTCTATAAGTGTGAGGTCTTTTGTTTTGGTATTTTCATTGGGTAGATAAGATAAAATTAATATAGCGGTGATATCCACTGACATGGACATGTCCCATAGTTGATTTCTTTCAACAATCCAATGTTAACTCTATGTATGGACAATGTGAAGGGAGAACCATTGTGACACTATCTCTCCCCAATATTATGAAAATAGTTTATAAATTTTACTTAATATATATTATTGAGTACATTGTTTCACCTATTTTTAGGAATTATCATTCATCATTACCTTTTATAAGCACTAAATACAATGTTAATATTATCATCAATGGTCATATTGAGAAATGGTATTATCTACCAGTGGTAATATTGAATAAAAATAAAAATCACTAATAATAATATTTATCAATGTAACCATTGTAATTATTGACCTCAGCAAGAGGGTAGATTATTAATTGGTGCTTACATCGAACATCTCACAAGCCCATAATGGGTTTTTTGTATACCTCTTGAGGAAGTACATACATGATCCATCAAATTTATTTTGCACTATGTTCATACTTCCAGAAAATGATTTATCATATAAAGAACCATATATAGAGATTCTATATCATGTAGTTAATGTTCTAAGAAAAAATTCTACTCACCCGGTCAATATTATATCTTGAAACAACTAGCTTGAGAATGATATATAGGATCTTGTGGATTTAATAAAGATGAATTGTCCTATTGTTTTTTATATCAACAGTAAATCCTTATGTTGTTCAAAATAATTTTAAGGTGGGTAGAATTTATCACCCATATATTTCATAAAATATTTTATTAAATATCTTATATATCTTATGTTACACAGTGGACATTACTTTAATGAACCATGAAATATTAGTAATAATATTTTTAGAATATGATTATTATATCATATCCATAAATCATCAAGGAATTTATTGGAGTTCTAGAATTTTTAAAATTATTTATAATTTGTTTTTATATTGAAATTATTTTGATAAATATGTATTTAGTTTTTTTAACATCATTATATTCTATAAAAATATATTTAAAAAAACGATATTTATTATATTTTTTATCATATCTTAAATTAAAATTTTATACTTTTTAAATTTAAATTTAAAAAAATTACGGCAATTTTGTAAAAAATATTTAAAGATTATATAATTGTTCATATTTTTGAGTTTTTTGAAATGAATTGTTCTTTAATGAATACCAAAAAACTCTTGTTCTTACTGGAAAAAAAAATTTTGATTAATGAATTTAAAAGTATCCCTTTTTAAAAAATGATTTTTCAAAAACAATTATTATATATATATATATAATCAATATCTTTTTATTTTAATCATTTTCATATTCAATATTGATTATAAAAAATTCTTAATTAGGAATATTTTCTTTTTTTAAACTACCTTCATCTCGTAACTAGGGTATTATATTTAAAATAATTTTTTACAATTAATTGAGTGGAATTTATAAAAATGTATTAAATATTTATAATAATAATTTTTATTATATACTGAGGTTAAAAATATTATTTACCTTAATAAATAGTAAAAAAATAAAATTTAGTTATCACAGTAAAAGTCATAATGCGGTTACCTGGGGCTACAATAAAATTATATTGTTGAAAACTAAAAAAAAGTAATCTACATAAGATTTTTTTATAATGGTTTCACCTTTTCACTTCTAAGGTTCTATAATGGGAAATTTTGGATCAATTTCGTATTTGAAAATTGTGGACATAATTAATTCATTCTAATAATTCCAATAAAGTCATCTCCCACACTTTTAATAATTCTCCCCACTCCACTACTCTACAATGTTCTGAAAAATGGTTATAATAATACATTCTTACTTCCACCCAAAAATCTCTCACAACATAATAGAGGCTTTATTTTGATTTCTAATACAACTTAGTAAGGATTTAGTTATATACCTATTGAGGCATTCTAGAGAAGACATCAACTAATCAACTTATCATGATGGTTAATTTCTTCTTAGACATCATTAAAATAATTTTTTAACAATGATGAAACAATAATAATTCTATCATGCATCTAATGAGTTTTATTATGTTAATTGTATAACCTATATCCTTTTAATCATTAATTTAATGGGAAACAAAATTTTCATTCATCTCTAAGGTGATCTACTGCCTTGTGACTCGATGTAATTATTTTTTCTTTCACAAACATTAAATGATGGATATAATATATATATGAGATCAAATTATTTAAAAAATTATAATATTATATATACCTTCATACTTTCTATTTTGTGGAGTACATTAACATTAAACTTTTGAACGACAATCTACCACCTCATGAAGAGATGTGATTTAATTTTAAATATCTATTTAAATAGATTTTAATAAAGATAGATTTCATAAATATTTGTGATATATATGATATAATAATGTATATAAAATTGAGAAATATTCTTTACCTTTATTTCTTGACATACATCCAGAAAATTGATACATCGTTCATGCATATGTATGACATAACATATCCTTAAACTATGCAACCCATTTTCTATTTATCATGATCATGGATTTCCCAAAATAATTACATAAAAAATATATATGATATTTATATAATGTTTATTGCAATAGATATTATGTATCTATGAACAATATATAATTACAAAAATAACATATCTTAACAAACATGACAAACAAATTAGTTACTACCCCAAACAAGACATCATAAAGTATTTTCTAATAAATAGATAATTAATTTTCATTATTAATCATCAATTTTATGATATGTATATATTTATTTATTTATGTAATTTTTTTATAATATTATTATATTTATTCTACATGTGGATCGAATGTGTGTGAAGGAATTTTGGAATTATTGTATTATAAATTTAGACTCTCTTTTATATCTCAGAGACATATTCAATATCAACTACATGTTTCTTTTGTGTGGTTTTTATTCATACGTTAACATGTTTTATCTAGAAAATTTTTATTTTCATGATATCTGGTATCTCTATTCATATAACCATTTCATTGGGAGTATAATATAAAATATACAAAATTGCTAAATGTTTCATGTTACAATTTCATCGTTTATTGGGATTGTTTGTGATAATGATTTTTTATTAAATAATAGGCATATCTCTCAATAAAATAAATTATTTTCTTATCCCCTAGTTATTATATGAAAATAAACCTATTCCCTTCACATTCTTCCATTTATGTACTCATGATTCAAAAATAAGTATTTTTATGAATAATTAACTTTCTTTCTATCTTCGTTCAAAAAACATTTTCTCTCATGTCCACATTTTTTAAATATTTTTTACAGAGCGTTTTTACTATTCAATAAATATTTTATAATTTTACTTTTAATTTTTTTTGAAGTTTTTCAAAATTATTTTAGAATTAATTTTATTTCTATATATTGAATGAGGTAATTATTAACATTTTTAACTATATTTGCTAGGTTGTTTTTATTTGTACTTGTAATACATGGGAAATAATATCCACCGACACAAATATTACATTCATGTAATCTTATTTTATATTATTGCAATTTTATTTTCATTGAAAATTATATCAAAAATATTTTAATTATTATGTCGTTTAAAAAGCGTGATTTCTATTGAAATGTTTTTTTATCACAGAAACATTCAAAATGATCATTAAAAATAATTTTATATCAATGTTCACATCCATTGATTTTAATTGATAATTACATGGTATATAATCAGATGATTTCATCTTTATTATTTCTATTTTTTATTTACAATTAGGATGAAATTATGCTGATAAAACCCATTTATTTTTCAATGAGGTTTTTATGAATTAATATTTTTACAATACAATTTATTTCATGGGTTCTGTTATGAGAAATGATTTATGATTCTATAGAGCACCTATTTATTTTTTCATAATATTTGTTTGTTACATTATAACCATGGGTTATAGTTATTTTATAACTATGGTGGAAGGTCACATTATAACCAATCATTGGTGTGGCCTATATCTCCATCCAATGCATTGTGTAATTATTAATGTTTGATGATATCAAATGGTACACGAGTTGTTTTCCCAATCCTAAAATATTGTACGAAAGATTTTATCTGAATACTAAAATATGGCACATGGGAAGTTATATCAATACTAATATAGGGAATATTGTATGTTATACAATGTGGGAATTATGTTCACTTTTGATTATCCAAAGCATAACATTTTAAGAATTTTTAGGATGATAGACTCGATATATTTGTTTTCTTGCTTATGATTTTTCTAAAAAAATTGTATCTTAAACCACTTTGGTGATATCATGTGATATCTAGTTTTATTCCTTAATGATTCCTGTATTATCAACAATAATGATCCATTCCATGACACAATATTATGTTTTTGGATTTTATGGGTAATGTTTTAAAATGGAAATCCCAATTCCTTATAATATTATGCTCTTGTAATGCTTATGAGATCATTGAATTGTCACTAGATTTTTCTAATGGATCATTTAATCTCACCATTTCTTATGTTTCTTTTCTATTGGTTATGAAGATTTTTATTATTTATGCTATTTATAATATGGGTTCTTGCTATGATGAAATTTGTGGGAGATTATTTAGATCACTTATGAACTAGGTCTTCATATTTCAAATCTTCCAATTACTTTAGAATTATAAACATATAGATTATATTTTTATGTATTTAAATGAATATTAATCTAATAAGATATCATATGTAAGTATTAATTTTTATGGTCACTATAATATATATATATATATATATTAACATCAACATTTTTAATTTTTTTGAGATTAGTGCAGTACAATCATATTTCAAGATTTAATTTTATGATCAACTATTGAACAAAAAGTTGTGACCTAGAAGAAAATTAATCTGTAATGAGAAAGTACTGATTTCAAATATATCTCACATGTTTTTAAGTATGATTCATTAGATAAATATATGATAAAAGGATTTCATGATGAAATTATAATAATATGGTTTTGATTAGAATACCCTAAATGTAATTTTTCATTGAAAAATAAAACAATAGTGAGAGGAATATTGATTTTATATTGTGATGATGCATAAAAAATAAAAAGGGGATATTGAAGAGAATGAGTGAATGGTTGAATAATTAATATAGTATTTTCAGTTTTTTTTCATAAATTAATTGTATCGAGGATACTTATATAAGGAGTTGATTATTAATTAGTAAATGGATTATATCCATGATATGGAATCCATACAAGACCATAGGTTAATTGTGGTTCATCCATAATATTTGTAAATATAATGTGATACTACTTTATTGATAAACATTTGTGCAGAAGTTCAGTACATAGTGTAAGAAATAATAATGATGATTTTTGAACTAGTATTATGTTGAAATAGATGTTTCATTGGTTATTAAGAACTATAAATTTATTAAAATATACTTTATGAGACAAATGGATTATTAAGTACATTAAACAATATATTTCTCATGATTACTGGTATAGAATAGTGAGTTTAAATGACACTGGGAAAGAATAATTTCATAAATAATTTTGAGAAGAAGTCTAATTACAAATTCCAACAAAAAAATACATTATTACATGTGATTTTTTATTTTTGAAGGAAATTTAATTTATATTTCTATATTTAATGATAAATATTTGATTAATAATACTAAAAATTGTTTTACATAAATTTATCAATGGCCTTGTATAGAATGTTGGTTAACACTTATCCAATAAAGGAACCACCACATCTAGAAGTGTGGGATCTATGTGGTTGACCAAATGGGTGGTTGTTCAACAAGTGTATCCTAGAGAATCTATAAAAGTGATTTTGGTAATATAAATCATTGTATACACATATTACATATATGACGGATTTACACAAATGTACGAGGAGATATGTTGGAAGAGGATTGTTATCATAGATCGGTGCCAATATGATCTGGGAGATGAAATCATTACTCACAAAAAACTAAAAAGAGAACAATTTTTCTTATTAATTATAGCAAATAATATATTTTAATCTATGTGGTATACACAATGTGTGGTATTATCCACTAGTATTAAAAACATACCTATATATCATTGTTCTACATATCCATATAATATTAAACATATGATCATATAATTCATTGTATGTTACCTAATAATGAAGTATTCATACACAATTCATGTCCACGTGTCAATTTTCTTCATTCAGACCAACTCCAAAAATCAGCATTAGAAAATTAGGTGACCCCCAATCATATGATTCATTCACTAGAACATCAAGTATATCCATATAATCAAATTAATCACAATTTATGTAGGATGATCCAATCATGGAAAACATCCATAATGTGAATACTTTAGTAACAAACTATATTCAATTCAATAAAAATCGAATTATGTGTATTTTGATCCTGGGATGTGGAGTACTCAAACAAGTGATCTCAATCATAACATTGAAGAGACATAATGATTTTATCTATATGTTTTAGTAGTAAAAATAATGTGATATGCAGAAATATTAAATCACCAAAGGATCCATTAATTGGTATGAAACTCATTTGAGAACCCCATGAATTATCGTCAATGAATACCAACAGTCCAATCTAGGAGGGTTCTTATAGACGAGGGGGACTTTTTATAGGGATACAACATCATGCAGCCATTTTTTATGTGATAGAAATAATATAATGATATTTTTTCTTTGAAAGGACATGAAACTAGAGGGAATCCATGGTCTTATGATATAGGAGATGTATATATGATTCAAAAAGTTTGAAGGACCAAAACAATTGAGATGATAAATCTCTTGAAAAAACATTTTTTTGAATGATCATCCTTAAATTAAGGAACCTAAGTGCAACCTATATATAATTACATGAATAAAGTAGGTGCAAAACAATTGATTCATGTGACCAAGTTTCCATCATGATATTTTGTTATAGTATGAGGGTCAAGTGCTTCACATTAGGTACTTTCAGTTTTTAAAATAGGTAACAATCAATGATATGAGAATATAAGAACATGTGTGAGGATTTTTTAATGTATATTTAAGGAATAGTACATGTATGTCGATGTTTAAGAACATGTATTGAAATTCCTGTGTAATTTTCAGTAATATTTGTATTTTTTAGAAGTAAATGTAATCCATAAGGTTTGAGAAATACTGAGAACTCATTTGAGATATTTTTACATATATTAATGTCATAGGAATTAGGTGAGCAAAATCTTGGATATATTCTTAAGTAATTTATGTAACCGTGTAGAATCTAGATCGCACCAGATCTAGAAGAAGTATTATGAACTTGGGTATAGTTACAAGAAGTTATTGAATATCTTTTAGAGGTGAAAATGTAGACATATTGATCCATCAACTCATGGAGGATGATCATATTACAATTTGGTGAAAATGAAGCCATGGGGTGTATGAAGATATTTCTATATTAGATACTCATTAATGAATAATATTGTATATTATTATGGTTCATAGATGTGTAAGAGCATTTTGGTTCTCTATATTGATCAAAATTGGATTTTATATGGTTGTTATAACATATTTGAAACCAAAAAATATATATTGGTGGTCAGAATAATGCAACCAGGAGTTTGATCTTATGATTAACCTTAAAAATACAAGTTGATAATCTATCTTCTTCTAGTACTGCAAATGAGTCAAGATGTGAAGATAATAATTAGTGTTCTAAGAACCATGAAATGTTTGATAAGTTTAATTGGAAACAATATAATTCCTAAAAAGAGACCACAGATAACCCCCCCCCCCCATAGATCCATCCAGCATGGGGAGAATCAATACGAAGTAATATAATTATATTAAAATTCATATATTTATATAATTTAAATTTTTTGTATGAGTAGTCGGATTTGGAAATAAATTTATTTATTAGAAAAATATTAATTTTTAATTGTATTTGTTCATATTAAATTACCTATTTTTTAATTTGTTAATTTTTTAATTTTATTAATTAAATATAAATGAAATAGTAAAATTATTTTTAAATGATTGTTTGGATGGATTAATATAGATTATAAATAATTCCATTGTATCATCACATAAAAACACACAAACACATATATATAATAAATATCATCATTTTTATGTCCATAGGTCACATTCTAGTGTATTTATCTCACACCATATTTAACATCGGTATCTTTGTTGATCTAGTGTCCTATTTTATAGAATAAATTTATTATATTTTGTTTATTATACAATTATAAGGGTGTATATGGTTGTATTATTATCATATAGAATTATAGATTATTTATAATTGGAGCCTTGTATGCTTTTTATGATGAGGGATCCTCAAACTAATGCATAAATAAATAACTAATATTTAAAATTGATGTTCCCATAAAATAATCTAATGTTGAATATGATAGATTTAATAAGATCCTTGAATAATCTCATAGAGATTTTGATAAGGGAATTTAATAATATACCACACCCTCTAATTTAGGTTAAATCTTGTACTCTGGTTGTTATGATATATATTATATGGTTTCAATCCTCAATTATCTAGGAATGTAAAATGTGCTTTGGGTCTTAAAATATCAACCAATATTCATGGCATGGCATGCTGAGGATGGTATTATATATCAGTTTCTTGTGAATATTACTATAGTGAAATATACACTGTTATTTTTATTTATATATAAGATTATCCTAAAAATTTTCATTATCCCAGTATCTAAAAATCCCCCAATTTAATCCCAGTGTTTTTTGTGGTGGTATATCATCATCATTATCCATATCAAGTATTGTACATTCCTAGTATTCCATGATATATGTTCCTTAAATTAATACTATGTTTGATATCTTCCTCTACATGCAACAGTAATGCCTAACAAAATCCATGAAAACATTAATAAAAATATAATTATTGAATATATCAATTCAAATATGTCCAAATACTTAGTGGGTATGAATAGTTTTAATGACATTTTAAAATATGGTTAAAATGAAAATAATTTCTTCTTTTAATACTAATGAATTTCATTTACTACATCTACTAAACATTAAAAATAATTGATAATCTAAATGTATTCTTTTTTAAATATTATTGTTTTATTTCAAGAATCTAACTACATTATGATTAAAAAACACAAAAATATATATTAATATTAATAACATGATTATAGTAATTTCATAAATAATGGAAATAAAATAAGAATAAATAATAGTTATCATTATTAAATGTTATTTTCCATAAGAAAATTTTCCACCATATTTGATGATTTCTATAAAATATTTTATTCTAAAACAATAAAAATAAATTTTAAAAAACATAATATAATTTTTTTATTAAAAATAATAGTATATTATAAAGATTAATTTTAGTCATTTATCAAAAATAATAGACTTATATGTGAATATTTCTCAATAATATTTTTTAAAATGCCATGGCTTTTTGGTATCACATAAGTATAGAACTAAACAACATATGAAAAAAAAATTAACATATAATTTATGTTTTATAAGAAATATTATATAATTTTAAATATTATTCATTATTTATAAAACTATATTTGATATTTTAGAAAATATGTAATATTTTCTCAAATGTTTTTTTATTACATTATATCTTTTTATTTTAAAATTAATTTATATCCATTTTATAAATTTAATAAAATTAAATTAATCTATACATTATAATAATTTCTACCTAACTATCTAATAGGTATCTCTTTATTTTTATGCATATATATTTTGTTCCATTAGGTGAAAATTAGTTACCATGGAAAAACATAAATTTGAAAAATAATATTTCAAATGGTAAAGGGCTCGAAATATGTTTAAAAATATTACTAATTGGGTAGTGGATAGATTATATACCTTATATAATTGTACACTAAATTATTATATATATTTTTTTTTATCAATTTAATTTTTCAAACATGTTCTGTTTTTATATTAAGTGGAAATATTTAAATAAATTTTACTCTTAATACATGTATAAGGGACCACTCACAGCCCTTTCATTGACACACTAAAATTTATTTTTCCTAATAAATATCCCCTATATTTACTTAAACTATCATCTGATTACAATTACATAATATTATTATCACAATACATTATCACAACCCCATCCATTCAGTGAAATTATCCAATACAGTCTCTATGGTCTCACTATTAGTTCATTTTTTCCCAATAAATATTTTTTTAATCATTCATATTTTTTAATTATTATAAATTTAATTCAAAATATATAGTATAATTTAATTTTTATATTTTTTAATTAAATATTATCGACCTCTCCTATTCAATTAAAAAAATACAAAATGCTAATCAAGTGTTTGTGAAAACCACTACACCAAAGACATACCATGTGTTGTTTTCCATCATTATCATATATGGATTTTATTAATAAATAAATTAATATATATTTCTGAAATTTATATCATCTTATAGGATATATAATTTATTATTCATACCACACCTTTCTATCATACAATGGGAAATGAATTCATAATTAATGTGTCTATGCGAACTACTACCTCATTTGAATAGTATATTTAATTTTTCACTACCAAATCATGGATGAGTATGAATTATAAACGATGAGTATATATGATATATAAGATTAAAAAATAATTAAAAAATAATTCTTCATTGATTACATAAAATTAAATTATCATTATTGGGTAATCAATACATATCCATCAACAAGAGGAAACTAAAACATCATTAATTTCATCATTCCCGGAATAGGAAAATATCATCTCATATAGGATTATAATATTATTGGTCGTTTAAAAAACTAATATTCTGAATACAATATCTAAAAATAATGATAATCAGGGAATGAAATTTTGTGTATAAAAATCTACATTAGAAAGCCCGCAAAAAAAATAAACATATTCAAGGCCTAATGGTAAAAATAACTAATACCTAAATAATATATTCATAAAAATGGTCATTAATGAACAATTAAAAATTTTAATTCCTATGAATATGTTCATATAATAGATTATTAATATATTTTTGTTTTCTTATTAGATGTTTTCAAATATTCAACTAAGTGGGAATAATCAGAAGGGGTTTTCTAGGCTCAGATCATTTTCTTAGGTTATATTTACTTCACTTCTATAATGATCAGTGAATATTGATTTATTATATAATATGATGATGTTTTGAAATATTTATATTTTATTTTATTCATAATTATTATTCCGAACATAATTCATCTTCACTGATGGATCTATTGTTTTCATATGACTACAGATATATTTTATTAATATTTTTTTAATAATTTAGTTTATTTTTTATTATACCCTTGTTTTTAAATACATAAAATTATCATTTAAAAGTATCAGAAATTAAATTATTTTTTAACTATAGTTATCATTTAATTAACCTTTATTTATTATAAAATAAATATTTGGTATCACATTAATGGTGGTAGTTTTATTTAATTTTATTCATAATTATTTAAAAGGCATTTCAGATAAAATGACTACTATTATATAATATACATAAAATTTTTAAATATTCATAATTTATTAACAATTTATGCTTATTTTATTATTTTATAATTAATTTTTTTGATGATTTCACATGATCTTAAAAAATCAGAATATGAAATGAAGATCACATATTTTTAGATTGATTTTTTGAACCGATCTTTATGAAAAATACCAAATATTATTTCCCTTCAATTTCCAATGATTCTTCTCCTTGGAAGTAACAGTTTGTAAATATCTCTATAAATTCTCTTTTACGTACACATTTTTAGTGATCATTTTTTTGGTATCAAATGGCCATGTAATTTTTTTTGTATACCATATGAAAATGTTATGAAACTAATTTACTTCTCAAGGTATATTAATGATATGACATATTATTTTATTTTAAGTGTTACTCATAAATATATATTATAATTAGTGGATTCCTATATATAAAATTACTTCATTGGTTAAGTTTTTATATATCATTATAAATTTATTTCTGTCAATGGGAAAAACTTTTTTACATATTCTCGTAAGGTTGTGTGTGAGTATAATTGCAATTTAAAATTTTTCACAAGGATGAGAATGGATATTATTATGGTTCAGATATACCCACATTATGGTTCATGGTTATACTTATAGTTTATCAATGATCATAATTTTTTTGTTGTTTGGATTGTAGATAAGATAATCTTGTTAGGTTGTGAATAAGTAAAACTTTGATGATGTTATGATCACAACTCTATTTGTTGTTAGAATTGTGGTTAATAATTTTTCATAATGATATTTTTATACATTTATTTAACACTATAGTGAATATTTTTATTTAAATGTTATTATCATAGGACACATGTTAATTTTTTATCATTTATAGGCTCTTTTGTTTCACTATTTATGTAATTCCATTACATAGGTCATAATTCATGGATTTGATATTTTTATTTCTTATGTATAATTTTTATATGTATTTTCAATTAACCAATATTACAATATTACAATCACATAAAAAAAATTATTATAATATACAATGTTTACATTATTTGAAAATGGGTATCTACCCTATCAAATATGTCCACCCTATAAATATTAAAATGATTGTAACACAAAGATGTCTACAAATGTTATACTATGGCTCTATTAGGTATCAATTGTCAAATTTTGTGTAAAATTTTTTTAATATGTAACTGGTCCACAAATAAAAAAACCTCATTCCTTGATATTTACTAATTGGTTTTATATGATACATAATGTGTCAATTTTATTAATTATAGAAAATAAAGATATGTTATGGCTAATATTTTATAGATTGTATCAGTTTGGGGTTTAGTTGATTTTTGTGATTATTTATGTTATTTTTGTGGTATTAATAATAGATTAAAATATAAAAAACTAGATGAATAATTATAATGTATATGTCTATGTATATGATAACTTTTATAAATTCTAGTAAATGGAAAAATATGTGGATTTCCATGAAATTAAATCCCTATCAATATATAAAAAATAGATACATTATCATGAATATATGTATATGGGGGTAATTGCACTGATAATGGTGTCATGGGTTATAATTAAATCACCACCCAAATCAAAACAGATTTAACTAACTGAAAATATATTTTGACACTATAAATGGATATAATTTATCTATTCACATTTTCATTATAATTTAACAAAAATGATTTATCATGATATGGAATTAGTATAAAAAGTAAGTGAGATTACAACATAATGAAATATAGAATAAATAAAGAGTGGTTTATGTTTAATTGATTTCTTATTTTATGGTTTCATGATTATTAAATTTCTAGGTTACGTGTTCAAGGTAGAATTTACGATTATTTTATTTTGATGATAATTTTTAATCACTCACGTTATCCTCATTTGATTTTAGAAATGGATGAATTATAGAGGAGAGACAAAAATAAAAATGAACTTGATAGAAAAATAAATAATTATCACAAATTGACAGAAAATTTTGTTGAAAGTGGATAATGAACTTTATTAATATTTTATACAATTTTATGAGTAGTAACACGAACAACCTTTTGTTCCCAAATTAACCAATGAATTTGGAACTTTTTATAATGAATTTCATGATCCAATGAATATAAAAATTCAGTGTATCTTCATATCCACTTATTGAAGGGAATTGGATCAATTCAATGAAAAATATAATTTACATTCTCTAATACTGAGAGTATTATAATGTCATTTGAAATATTAATCATCTTGAAGGAGAGTATTATTAATGGTTAACTCTAACAATGAATTTGAAAAAGTAGTACGAACCCCAAAATATGGAATTGGTTGAAGTCAATATTATATTCAATAATATGTATTTTCATAAAAATAATATTAAAATGAAATTAGAGATAGAATTCCTAGATTTTAATTAAAAGTATAATTATTCTTTGTGTATATATAACACAAGAACCACACGTATCTTTAGGTATTCCTTTGTTTTTATTATTTAATCTGAGTGTAAGATTTAATAGTTCATTGGTGGATAAAAACAATTAGAAAAAACGAATTATCTATAGGTGAAATTGATAAATATTAATATGTTATTTAGTGTGATTTTATGTCGAAATGTAAGGTGGGAAATTCATATACAAGAAATTTCAGAGGGTTTTTCATGGAATATATGATGAAAAACTTCATGTAAATTGATATTTAGACTACCTACTTCTCTAATACATAGAAAAAATAACCCAATAACTTGTAGACAATTAATAATATAATTTTTGTATTTTGTAAGTATTGAATATAGAGCTCATAATTTTAGTGGATAGAAAAATTAGTTAAGAATTGAAATGGAGGTGATGAATTTTTAATCATATGGTGCAAATATATTAGGAGTTTTGAATGTTGGTTCCATCACCCAAGGCCTATAGAAGAAAATTAACATTAATAGCCTCAAAAGACATGGAAACAATTGATAACCTATGGAAACTCAAAAATTATATCTGGAAATGATAATAAAGGATTAAGGATACATTCCCCCACTAACTCAAAATATACAAGTGTCCAATTTTTAACATGTCTTGCATACATGTATATTTATTTAAATTTTTTATGATGAGACATAATTTAATTAATATAGATTTAATTTTAGTTGAAAATTAATTCCAAAACCTATGTTGCATATTTATTTGTGAGCCTCCTATGTTGCATATCGGTGATCCACAGGAACTCGTTCTCCTTAATTTTGGGCTTGGAGTCAAACATCATTTGTGCCTAGTGTTTCGCCCCCAGGTCTGTCGCCCGGTGGCGCTTCATCCTGTCCCGTTGGTCGATGGAGGCTCACAAAGGGAAGGGGTGTCCTCGTGTGGAAATTTGGGTCGGTCTTCCGGTTCTTCCCCTCCCTTTCCAGAATGGTGTGTTCCTGAAGGCCATCGGGGACGCGTTGGGGGGCTTTCTGTGCTTGGATGAACGTAATCGTCATGGTGAGGAGTGTTGAGATTCATCACATTAATTTATGAGAGGAAAATCATTAATGGAGGGATTCATCACATTTATTGATGAGAGATGAAAATTATTAATGGGGAGATTTATATCACCATTAATTGAAGATTTTCTCCCAACATTAATGGATATTTAATTCTCAATATTAATGGATGGAATAATGGATGTTGACTGCATTAATTGATTATTATGGACTTGGTGTCTATATAAGGAGGATGCAGAAACATATTTTAAAGAAAGGGTGTGCCAGCAAGATGTAGCCGGCAAGGGAGACCCGGGAAGGGGTTGCCGCGTTTGCGGTGGCCTGTGTGGCACGACGACGATGACGCGTCGGCGTTTGACAGGTGCGGAGCAACGGTGACACAATTGATGATCGAGGTCACGTATCGAAAGTCTGCCTGATAGCGGTGATCAGGTGGCGTGTCCCGATTGGAGATCGGCGGTACATCATAATGGAGAGATCATTCGGGTGTTGCAAGCTGGTACGAGGTTGACGCATGTTCGGGTGAAGATCTCCGAGGTAGTGGCGTTTCGTCGACAGAAGGGTGGAATTTTGTCACAGATTGATCTTCCGATACATGGCGTCAGCGTGATGTTTATCAGAGAGAAGGCAGAGGCATATCAGGGTGTGGTTTTCACACAGGTTTTCTACGCTCTCTTATTTGTAATTCAAGTTTGGGCATTACTTGGATTCTTTGTACTCTCTGATTCATAGTGGATATTTTGGGAATTGCCCCGTGGTTTTTTAATCCTCCGCATGGGAGGGTTTTTCCACGTTAAAAAAACCTGCATGTTGATTTCTTCATTCTGCTTATATCACTTTGGGTTTCTCATGATATTTTTTGGCAAGCAATTTTCGGCCCGGATTCGGGATTCTCCCCCCATAAGTGGTATCAGAGGAGGTTGGTTTGTGCTTCCAGTTTAACGTGAGGATTTTGGAAGCTTCAAAGAGGATCACAGATGTGTGCGTGGAGCAGAATAAAGTTTGGAAATTAAAGCAGGTTGAGAGAGGTGATGCACATATCCGCTCATGGGATGTTAAGCAGGGGGAGCTGTTTATTCCTGCAGGTGCTCCAGATTATGTGGTGATCACGATTATGGGGGAGCCAGATGTTTCTGGTTCTGGTCTTGTTCAGCAGGATGGTGCAGATACAAATGTGACGAAGATTTCGGCGTTTGATTTTCTTTTTGCAGGGGGAGCTGATATTTTTTTTTATCAGAAGATCAAAAGGACGTCGTCATATTTTCTGCAGTTGATGATGGTTGGTGTGATACCGACATATTTTCTTTCCAACTGGGTTTGTTGGATGGTTCCATTCATTAATGTGATGAAGGGGGAGATTGTTGAGATTCATCACATTAATTGATGAGAGGAAAATCATTAATGGAGGGATTCATCACATTTATTGATGAGAGATGAAAATTATTAATGGGGAGATTTATATCACCATTAATTGAAGATTTTCTCCCAACATTAATGGATATTTAATTCTCAATATTAATGGATGGAATAATGGATGTTGACTGCATTAATTGATTATTATGGACTTGGTGTCTATATAAGGAGGATGCAGAAACATATTTTAAAGAAAGGGTGTGCCAGCAAGATGTAGCCGGCAAGGGAGACCCGGGAAGGGGTTGCCGCGTTTGCGGTGGCCTGTGTGGCACGACGACGATGACGCGTCGGCGTTTGACAGGTGCGGAGCAACGGTGACACAATTGATGATCGAGGTCACGTATCGAAAGTCTGCCTGATAGCGGTGATCAGGTGGCGTGTCCCGATTGGAGATCGGCGGTACATCATAATGGAGAGATCATTCGGGTGTTGCAAGATGGTACGAGGTTGACGCATGTTCGGGTGAAGATCTCCGAGGTAGTGGCGTTTCGTCGACAGAAGGGTGGCATTTTGTCACAGATTGATCTTCCGATACATGGCGTCAGCGTGATGTTTATCAGAGAGAAGGCAGAGGCGTATCAGGGTGTGGTTTTCACACAGGTTTTCTACGCTCTCTTATTTGTAATTCAAGTTTGGGCATTACTTGGATTCTTTGTACTCTCTGATTCATAGTGGATATTTTGGGAATTGCCCCGTGGTTTTTTAATCCTCCGCATGGGAGGGTTTTTCCACGTTAAAAAAACCTGCATGTTGATTTCTTCATTCTGCTTATATCACTTTGGGTTTCTCATGATATTTTTTGGCAAGCAATTTTCGGCCCGGATTCGGGATTCTCCCCCCATAAGTGGTATCAGAGGAGGTTGGTTTGTGCTTCCAGTTTAACGTGAGGATTTTGGAAGCTTCAAAGAGGATCACAGATGTGTGCGTGGAGCAGAATAAAGTTTGGAAATTAAAGCAGGTTGAGAGAGGTGATGCACATATCCGCTCATGGGATGTTAAGCAGGGGGAGCTGTTTATTCCTGCAGGTGCTCCAGATTATGTGGTGATCACGATTATGGGGGAGCCAGATGTTTCTGGTTCTGGTCTTGTTCAGCAGGATGGTGCAGATACAAATGTGACGAAGATTTCGGCGTTTGATTTTCTTTTTGCAGGGGGAGCTGATATTTTTTTTTATCAGAAGATCAAAAGGACGTCGTCATATTTTCTGCAGTTGATGATGGTTGGTGTGATACCGACATATTTTCTTTCCAACTGGGTTTGTTGGATGGTTCCATTCATTAATGTGATGAAGGGGGAGATTGTTGAGATTCATCACATTAATTGATGAGAGGAAAATCATTAATGGAGGGATTCATCACATTTATTGATGAGAGATGAAAATTATTAATGGGGAGATTTATATCACCATTAATTGAAGATTTTCTCCCAACATTAATGGATATTTAATTCTCAATATTAATGGATGGAATAATGGATGTTGACTGCATTAATTGATTATTATGGACTTGGTGTCTATATAAGGAGGATGTAGAAACATATTTTAAAGAAAGGGTGTGCCAGCAAGATGTAGCCGGCAAGGGAGACCCAGGAAGGGGTTGCCGCGTTTGCGGTGGCCTGTGTGGCACGACGACGATGACGCGTCAGCGTTTGACAGGTGCGGAGCAGCGGTGACACAATTGATGATCGAGGTCACGTATCGAAAGTCTGCCTGATAGCGGTGATCAGGTGGCGTGTCCCGATTGGAGATCGGCGGTACATCATAATGGCGAGATCATTCGGGTGTTGCAAGCTGGTACGAGGTTGACGCATGTTCGGGTGAAGATCTCTGAGGTAGTGGAGTTTCGTCGACAGAAGGGTGGCATTTTGTCACAGATTGATCTTCCGATACATGGCGTCAGCGTGATGTTTATCAGAGAGAAGTCAGAGGCGTATCAGAGTGTGGTTTTCACACAGGTTTTCTACGCTCTCTTATTTGTAATTCAAGTTTGGGCATTACTTGGATTCTTTGTACTCTCTGATTCATAGTGGATATTTTGGGGATTGCCCCGTGTTTTTTTAATCCTCCGCATGGGAGGGTTTTTTCACGTTAAAAAAACCTGCATGTTGATTTCTTCATTCTGCTTATATCGCTTTGGGTTTCTCACGATATTTTTTGGCAAGCAATTTTCGGCCCGGATTCGGATCTGTGTGGAGCTGGATCTCGCCCTTCCGGTTCTGGAGATGATCGCAATGCTAGTGGCGGAGTCAGTGGACTGGGACCAGGATATCGTGTACTTGGTGTTTCCCATGTATTTCTCGTCTTGTTTACTACAGGGCCATTCGCTTCAGAACTACCACCGGTGTGTCCCCAGAGAGCGTCATCGCGCTGCCGTCGGCTCTAAGTCACACGTGGTTTCTTCGTTGTCTCATAGTGGATCGGCCTTTCCATCGGGTACGCTTGGGATCCCCCACCCCTCTGGATGTACCCCGGCTTCCCCTCCATGCATGTTGCTAGCTCCTCCGTCCGAGCGCACGCACTTTCTTGAGAAGCAGAAGATGAAGGGTGGGTTTTTGGATTTCCAAATGAGAGTGCCTAAGAGCCTAGTCTCACCTGCATGGCGGCTCCCAGGTCTTTCCCTGGGCACATTCTCTAATGCCGCCCCGAGCTTCTGGGAGGTCAGAGCCCCAGGGGCATGCCCTTTAATGGTGGTCCACCCGGTTGGCCCCAGGCTGTTGTCCTGTGAAACCCCAAGTGGCTGTGGGGACTCTGCTGGAGACCAATTGCCTTCAGAGGCCGGCTCCTCATCCAGTAGAGGAGGTTGTGTGATCTTAGGTCTGTATGGGATTTGTGACTCTGCGGGGGAGGTGTCTCTGGACAGGATGGCCAAGGCGACGGGTGGGTTCTCTTCGATGACCCCTCTGTCTCCACCTTGTCTTTCTCCGGGCTTAATGTACTCGAGTCCAAGAGTGTGTACCAGAAAGATGAAGAGGAAACTCCAGGTGGGGGAGAGCTCCTCTGTTTTGACTGAATTGACCACTGGTCCTGGGGCCAAGGCCAGGACAGGTTTGTTTTAATGTTCCCTCTAATCATCTGGAATGCCCGAGGGATTGGGGCGAGGGTGAATACTGATTTCGTATCATTAGAAGTGAGGAACCACAAGGCCATGATGGTGGCGATTATTGAACATAAGCAGGACTGTGTCATGATCGAGGAGTTTTCCCGTAAGCTCAACATGCATGCGTCCATGCATGTTGCCACGACGAACAACCATATATGGTTGTTCTCGAAGAGGGAAGTCACAGTGGAGCTAATACAGGCTGGGGATCATCACATCATGATGAAGGTGTCAAGTGGTGGTGGTGGAGAAGAGTTTTATCTCTCTATGGTTTATGGCAGCTGCGATGCACAGAGGAGGGAGGCGCTGTGGTATGACCTCAATAGGTTCGAGCCAGGGGCCCAACCCTAGGTGGTGGGAGGGAACTTCAACATCATTATGCAGCAAGATGAGAGGAAGGGGCGCGGCGATTTCGCGAGGCATGCAATCACTTCGTTTGTGCAGTTCGCGGCAGGGAAGGGGTTAATGGACATGGGGTATTCGGGCGATTTGTTTACCTAGTGCAACAACCGTAGGGGTGGGAGTCGAAGTTGGAGCAGGTTGGACCGATTCTTGGCCAATGTCCACGCCATTTCCAAATTTCTGAATGTGAAAGTGAAGCACCTGACTCGAAGTATCTCAGATCACTCACCTCTCTTTGTGGATCCTTGCAGTACAGAGGTTGTGTAGGAGAATCTTATGTTCTCCATCCAATGGGTGTGTGATCCGGAGTATCACCAAGTGGTGAAGAGAATCTGGACTGATCCCCCCAGGGGATACACTTGGGTGGCCCTCCACCACAAGTTAAGACACCTAAATCAAGACCTCCTGGTGTGGGCAAGGTCTCGTCCTCCCCCGGACCAGGAGTTGGCGGCGATTAAACAGGAAATCCAAATACTAGAGGTCGGGCCGGGGGAGAGATGGGAAAAAGGTATTTTTGGTACCCTTGCGGAGTTGAAGAGTTCTCTGGAAGTGTTGGTGCTCTCTCAGGAGCGACAGGTGAGGAACCGGTCCAGAGTAAAGTGGATGAAGGAAGGTGACAAAAACTCTGCGTACTTCCATGCATGCATTCGGGAGAGGAGGCAAGTGGTGAAATCCAATCTCGAGATGGAGTATGGGTCTTTCTCGGATGATCCGAACGTGGTGGGGGCATGTTTTCTGCGTTCTTTAAAGATCTCCTGGAGGGTCCAAATGAGAACATACCTCATGGGTACCCTTCAGAGGAGGCAGAGCTTTGGGAAGCGATTTCGAATACTGTCTCTGTATAGGGGAATGTCCTACTGGAAGGCATCCCGGACGAAGAGGAAGTGCATGAGGCAGTGTGGAACTTAAACCCTGATAGCACGGAAAGCCCTGATGGTTTTCCGGGTGCTTTCTATAGGGCCTCTTGGGAGGAGGTGAAAAGCGACCTTATCTCTGCTATTCACGAGTTCTTCCGAGGGGCGGCCTTCTGCGGATAGCGTATGCGACTACGCTGGTCCTCCTACCTAAGGTTAAAAATCCTTCCTCCCTCTCCCACTACCGGCCCGTGATCATGTGTAATTTCCCTTATAAGTTCCAGGAGATCATTCTTAATAGGCGGATGGACAGCATCCTTCCCTGGTGGATAGTCTTGGAACAACAAGTTTTTGTTAAAGGCAGATCGATCCACGGGGATGTGGCTATGACACAAGACCTCTTAAGGGATCTGAATACTTCATCCCGAGGCTCCAATGTAGCAATAAAGCTAGACATGAATAAATATTACGATAGGTTGGAATGGGGATTCATAAACAGAGTTCTCGGGAATATGGGCGTATCGAAATGGGCATGTGATCTTATTTTCAGGTGTGTCTGCTTGCCGTGGATGGCGGTGTCATTTATATGGAAATCACAGGGGTTCTTCAAAACTGTTCGTGGTCTTAGGCAAGGTGATCCGCTATCCCCATGTTTATTTATTATCATGAAAAACACTCTGGGTAGGATGATCATCAAAGGAGTTCATGAAGGAGCCATAGGGCCATTCGGAAGGAAGCTCGGTCTCCCCCCAATGTCTCATTTGATGTTTGAAGATGATTCCATACTGTTCATGAATGCTGGGTGTAGGTCCCTTCGGGTGTAGAATCGGATCCTCATAGATTACTGCAAGTGTAGAGGACAACTCATTAATATAAAGGAGAGAAAACTCTATGTTTTGGCCTCTTGAAATCCGAGGAGGGCGGACAGGATGGAGAACGTGTTGGGTATGGGGAGAGGATCATTTCCCATGGATTATCTTGGCGTCCTTTTCTCGGAAGTTCAGGTGCGAATCATAGATTTTGACAAAGTGGTGAACAGAATTACGGATCGCATCCTGAACTAGAAAAATCACTTTCTCTCCTTCGGAGGACGAATCACCCTTGTAAATAGTGTGCTTTCAGTAATCCTGGTGCATTCCCTAGCATCCACGAGTGTGCGGAAGGGGGTCATAAGGTCTATCAACAGAATACTTGTGCGCTTCATCTGGGACGTGTCAGGTGAGGGGAAGAGATAGTGGGTGTCGTGGGGGAAGCTGGCACGGCCCGTTTGTGAAGGATGGATCAATGTTAGGAGCTTGGCGGAGACAAGTCACTTCTTACAAGTGAAGCTTGCATGGGAGTCCATTAAATCCCATACCTTGTGGGGGAAACAGCAGTCCCAGAGATAAAAGGAGGATATGGTTTTTGGGTCAGCTATGGGGTCTTCGCTCTGGTCCTCAGTGTTTAACATCATTCTGACTCTCATCTCGCTCTCACGATGGATTGTCAAGGAAGGGAGTATCTTGTTCTGGCAACAAAACTGGGCCGGGGAAGTCCTTGAATACCCGGGTTGCTCGTCCCACTTAATCTCCTTCAGGGAGGCAAACTTGTATCCCCTGTTTCACAGATCGGTCATGGACGCCTCCCAGAACACTGTCTTCGACTCTGTGGTTTTGAGCACCGAGCAGGACAACTGCGTTTTTACGCCTTCCATTTCGGGGAGGTTCAATGCCAAAGACTTCTGAAGAACGAACGGTATCCAGGGGAAAAGTGATAGGTGGAATAGCTTGGCATGGTTCCACAAGATCCCGACGAAACTCAATTTGTTTTCCTAGAGGATACGTAATAAAGCTATCCCCTTGGATGACCATATTAAATGCCTTGGAATCAGTCTTGCATCTTACTTCCAATGTTGCGATAACAAAAGTGAAGAAACTATGGATCACATCTTTTTCGAAGGAGAATAGGCTTGGCATGTGTGGAGGTTTTTTGGTGACCACTCATGATACCATGCTCTTGGGGGTAATGTGGAGTCGGTTATGGAGAGCTGGTTCCAGGAAGCAAGTGTGTCAGCGGAGGAGTCCAAGGTACGAGCCTCCATCTTCAATGTGATCTGATGGAGCCTATGGAAAGCCTAAAACAGGGCCAAATATGAGAGGAGAAGCGCCACTGGTCGGTCTGTGGTGGCAAGCACTTGGTGCATGCTGATCGACTTGATTGGCACTGCGGGCATCGGGAGAGAGAGGTCATCCGAGGGTACGCATCAGGGTCCTTTGAGGAGTGTTACCCAGAATAGTGGGGTGGAACAGGGCAGATGGATCCATGGGATTCCTTCAAATGAAGGCCTCAAGATTAATACTGATGGTTCCTATGTCTTGGGTGACATAATAGGAGGTGGAGTTCATCGAGACACCAAAGGGAGTCTCGTGATGGCCTTCTCAGCTCACTATGGCAGCGGTTCTTCTATACGGGCGGAAGCATTGGCAGCTCTAACAGGCCTATCTTTATGCAGACTCAAGGGTATCCTAATTACCCAAATGGAAACGGACTCTATATTGATCCACGATGCCATTCTCAGTAGAGGCACCATTCCTTGGTCCATCATATACATGATTAGACAGTCTAAGTCCCTCCTAAATGACAGAGTTAGCATTACGCACACATGGCTTGAGGGGAACAAAGTGGCGGACTATATGGCTTAAATATTGGTTTCGAGTACGTGAGTGACGTGTCTTACTAATATGTCCAGAATGAAAATGGAGGGGGTTAACCTTGTACGGGGTGATGCCCTTGGGCTCCATTATTTCTGACCTCCTTGATACGGGTTGTTTTGTTTTTTGGTGTCACGACCCGCCCTTGGGGTCCGTGCCGTGACTACCCCAAGCCCGCCTTCCATAGGCCAGGGGCTGGCGACTAGCACCAAGGCGTAAATCCCGGTAAAAAGGGAAGGCATTGCCTTTGTAAAGTAAACAAACACCACAGAGTAAGCTAGCGGAAAGTAAATACTAAACAAAAGCAGAGTACAACTGAAAGTGCGGAAAGGTAAATGGGCCAGTATACAAACCCAAACTGAAAGTAAAGTACAACTCGAAAGGGAAAACAGCAACTGAAAAGTAAAAGCCGCTACACCGAGCTGTCCAGTGGAAATCCCACCTGAAGGGTGGGTACAGATAGCTCCACTGCTCCACGGGTCCCGCCGTCCGCTCCGAGCACGTCTCGCCCAGTGATCCTCCTCCAGGTACCATCCTGCTCAGCAAGCCTCAGCTAAGATCAACGCTGTCCGTCGTCTGCAACCAACACAACGTAGTGCGGGCAAAGCCCGTGCAGGGGTGAGTATAAGCTACTTAGTAGGGACCCCGAGACCCCTGAAGGTCTCCCAAAATCCACAAAGGATAAACCACAAAGAAAGGTACAATCACGAGGTAACAACCGACACTACTTAGGTATATGCCCATACATATACCTAAGTCACCAATTTCAAATACGCTCCAACCTCCGAGCCCAAGTACAACTCAGTCCACACAGGAAAGTAAACGTATTCCACACAGGAAAGCAAAACGTAATCCACACAGGATTGCACAACACAATCCACACAGGAAAGTAAACGTATTCCACACAGGAAAGCAAAACGTAATCCACACAGGATTGCACAACACAATCCACACAGGAAAGCAATAGGTTTCAGCTCACACAGGATTTTCATTATCAAAAACGTAACTACTGAAGAGCCCCATCTCTGAAGTGTACAGTGTCCTGTCACGACTCTGAGATACTGCTCACTAACCTAAGACTGCTGAGGTACTCCTCCTGTCGAGTACCGCGGGTCTGCCGCCAACTACCGGGCGCTCCGTCCGCTGAGGGTCTGCTGCCAAATACCGGGTACTCACCCAAATAGCCTACAGAGGTACTCCTCCAGTCGAGTACCGCGGGTCTGCTGCCAACTACCAGGCGCTCCGTCCATCGTGGGTCTGCCGCCAAATACCAGGCGCTCCGTCCACTGGGCTAGTCGACTCACTCCAAGTCGAGTCAGTCGAGCAGTCTTCAGGTCTCAGCCGGCAACACGGTCTCCGTACTCCGTACGCTCGTCTCCAGTATCGTGGGTCTGCCGCTACAACCAAGCGCACCACCTCTATCGAGTAAAACAGAAGATTCAGCTCACACAGGTATACTTCTTCGGATGCCGTTAAAGATGATCAAAGAACCATCTAAGTCGTCGGACCCACGAAGGATCGATAGGTACTAACCCCCGCAGTGACCTACACAGGATCGGACCCACACAGGATCGGGCCCACACAAGACCTGTAGCACTGATCCACGTAGGATTGCTGAGTGCAGTAGTCGTCGCCGTCGAATCCACACAGGATCTCTGTACTGTTGTCGTCGCAGTCACAGTAGCAGTAGCAGTAGCAGTAGCAGTCACAGTAACAGTCGCAGCCAGCACTAGGGTTCCCGCACACATCAAGCTCGTTCGGAGGATCCGCTCCACGAGCCGAGAGGCTGATACATCAACTATCACAAAGTCCAGAGTTGATGTATCCAAAAGTTCCGTATCGTCAACAGGAACTCAACGCATCAGACTGCGCGTCGATCGGACGCCCGGTCTGAGAGTTATTGACATTTTCGTCCCCGGGGCCCGGTTGGTTTTTAAGGCAAAACCAACCCGACCGTACTCCACCTGCGTCCAAACCTCGGGCGGAGTATGCCAAAAGAACCTTCTCACTAAGAGGAACACAACAAAGCTGACGGCACGTCAATCGGACGTCAGTAGCTTAAGATATGAGTGTTTCTGCTCCGAGGACCCGGTTGGTTTCGTGAACGAACCAACCCGGCCGATCTCAAAGTATACCAAAACCCTGAGTGCAATATACCGAAACGCCCGTCTCGATCCAAGGATCGCGTTGCCGCAGACGGTTCGTCATTCGGAGGTCCTTGGCTCAAGTTATGGACAAAAGACCGAAACTGATTCGAAACGGGGGGGTCCGGGTCCGGGCCGACCCGACCCGGACGGCCGGCGGCGCGGCGGCGCGGCGGCCTGGCGCCGCACAGAGGCAGCGCGCGGGGGGCAAGGCCCCCCGCTTCTTGGAGTGGCGGCGCGGCAATCAGGCCGCGCCCCTTTGTCAACAACGTCCCCCCCTCCTGGGGGCCTGCTTCGTGGAAAAACCGGGGGGCCGCCTGCCCCCCCCTCAAAGAAACCGCCCCCCTCTTAAATGAGGGGGGTTTTGAGCTGGCCGGGGGAATTTATTTCCCCCGGCCTTTGACCTTCCGGCCGGCCAACTGTCGGCCGGTTTTCTCCAACGGGACCGGAAAATCCGGTCCCCTTTTCGGCTTCCGACGCCGGCGGCCCGGCCGCCGGTCTCCTCGTCCCCCCCGCGGCCCGGAACCGGCCGCGGTGTTCGTCGTCCGGCGCGGTGCGATGGCACCGCGCCCCTCCGCCGCGCCTTCGATTCCCCTTGACGCGGCGCGACGGCATCGCGTTTTTTATGATTCTTCCACGGCGCGGCGCGACGGCGCCGTGCAATATAATCGCACGATTAACCGCGTGGTGCGACGGCACCACGCCACCTTGTTTCCACCCGCAAGGTAAATCAACAAAAACGATGAAGGGGGTTCGGCCGTGTTCATGCGGTCTGGTCCCCTCACGTTAAATGATAACATAACTTAAATATCCTTTCGTTAATCATACTAGAACCACAAACAAGAATAATAATTTAACAAAAATCAACAACCCCTACCTTGAAAGATTGACGTCGCACGTCGGTTATCGCGGAGAAAGGCGTCGCGGCGTCGGACGTAGATTCCGTGGACGTCGGGGTGCGTCCGAGGAGGAAACGACGTCTCTTCACTTATCGTTATGACGAAGAAGGGAAGTACGTTGTCGTTGGCGATGATCACCACGGTCGGCGACTTCTCCCTTGTCGAGGAGGAAGATGAAGACGGAAGAACCCGGGACGCCGAGTCTCGAAGGTCGTGGGATCGATGTTCTTTGTCGGAGAAGAACCGTTCTTCACGTTCTTCGTCGAAGACGAAGAAGATCTTCAAGTATCTCAACGATTCTCCCAATCCTCTCAAGTAACAAAGGAACTAACCCAAAAATAAATTAAGCTTACTCTTAATTTATTAACACAACCCAACCTTTGAAATTCAAGAGTTTGAATTTCAAAAACTCAAAAATTAAACTCACTTATTTATTATACATGAGTTGTATAATTAAATAAATGTTAAGTTGACAATCCTTTAAGAGGGAGAGAGGGGAGTTAGGGAATTTGAAAAGGTGGGGCTCGTGTGGGCCCCTCCTCACCTTAATCCTCTCTTAGGTAGTTAAACCACCCAACTTCCAACAAAAGATTATAACCACTTTTAAGATATAAAATAAATATTGTATAACAAATTTATTTTACTCTTCATTTCATCCAGAAAAATAAACATCTCTTCTTAGGCAAACGCAACTTCGGAAAAGGTCCCCTTAAGCGAATATCGGCGCTGCGAGTTCATCGGTGCCCTCGGATTTCAATTCCGAGAACCGGATCAAAAGTTAGAAATTCCCGCTCGTTCGTTCACTGAACGTACCCGAGCCAAACTTCGGAAATTGATTCCGGGCACTCCGGGCCTCGGAATTAGGTGCCGTCAGAAACCGCGCTCTTGTAAAATTCTAAAGAAAATTTAGAAAAAATTTCCCTTGAATTTTACGGGTCTTTACATTACTCCCACCTCAGGGCTTTACGTCCCCGTAAAGTTACATCAAAAACTAGGGAAACAAATGTGGGTACTGAGCATGCATCTGAGTCTCCCGCTCCCATGTGCTCTCCTGGAGATTCTCGTGCTTCCATCTGATGCGCACAAGAGGAATTGATCGCCCACGCAGCACCCGCTCCTGTCGATCCTCTATCTCCACCGGGACCTCCATAAAAGTCGCTCCATCGTCAACGTCAAGCTCCTCATGGTCAATGATGTGTGTCGGGTCGTGCACGTATCTCCTCAGCTGAGACACGTGGAAGACGTCGTGCACCTGGTGTAACTGAGGTGGTAGAGCCAGGCGATAAGCCACCTCGCCAACCCTGTTGAGGACCTAAAAGGGTCCGATGAAGCGCGGAGATAACTTGCTGCCTCGGCCAAATCTCTGAATACCACGTCGAGGTGAGACCCGCAAGAAGACGTGGTCGCCATCCTCGAACTCTAGTGGCCTCCGCCTCCTGTCAGCGTAAGGATTCTACCGGCTCTGAGCTGTACTCATCCGCTCCTGGATGACCTGGACCTTCTCTGTCGTGGCCTGGACCATCTCCGGTCCCACCAGAGCTGCACGATTTCTTCTTTTCCGATAAGAGAAATCTGGTCCCATCCCCTGGATGAACCACATTCTTTGCCTAAAACAGTCAATCCTAACATGGATGATACTAATCCATACTAAGGATGACGTCGTAAGGCCTCGACGCTACTACTAATAGATTCAACCGTTACTCTCGCCTCCAAGGGTTGAGTCACACTGTCGGCATCAGTGTGTGGTAACTGGGTCTCCTCTAGTAGATGTCTCACAAGTGAGGGTCAAGTCAACAGCCAAAACTGGAACCTTTTAGTAACATCTCGAAAGAGGACAGGAACGAAAATATCACAAAGGTATGCGTCTTTTATTATTGCAGCTCATAATACAAGACGCTACACAAATGCAACAAGGAACCAGAAGTACAAAGGATGTATCCGCTAGTTCTGCTCCTATCCATCGGCTCCCAGAGCTCCATGATAAAAGGCCTCGGCTGCCTGAAGTTGAGCTCTCACATGTTCACCTACTCCCTGTGGTCGGGGTGGACCTCCTGGTGGTGGTGGTGGAAGAGCCTCAAAGCGTCGCCCACCACCGGCTGCTCGTCCAGCTCCTCTGCCTCGTCCGCCTCCTCCCTGCGGACCGCCACGGTTGAACCTCTGCCTCTGCCTGGGAGGTTCTTCACTTAACTGCTGATCATCAGCATGGCGGGTCGGACAGTCACGAGCCATGTGACCAATCCCGCCACAGGAGTAACACTGCCCACTCTCGGCACGCCTGGCTCTGACTCCACCCCGGCTTCCCCGTACAACTGAGCCTGAGTCGTGCAGTCGGCCACCAGTAGGTTTGGTCTGCCTGGAACCCTGAGTCATCCGTCGGCTACCTGTTGCCGAAGACTCCGCTATCTGCCGCCCTGCGGTAGGTCTCGCTGTGGACTCAGCCAGGAAACTCTCGATCAGGAGGGCTCGCTCTAGTACTCCTGTCTGAGTCGGTATGCTGAGGGAGATCAGCGATGCCCTGGTCTCGTGTCTCAAACCCTGCTCGAAGGTCCGGGCCCGAAAGAATGGGTCCCGTACCATGTCGGTCGAGTAGCGCGAGAGATCGGTAAATCTCATCGAGTACTGAGCGACTGTCATGCTGCCCTGCCGCAGCTGAAGAAGCTCCTGGATACGCACCGCACGAAGGGTGGCTGGGACGAACTCCGAGCGAAAAAGGCTCTCAAAGTCCGTCCAAAGTAGAGATGCCTCATCGTGCACCTGGAGCATCAAGCTCCACCATCGTCCTGCTGCTGCGTGTTGTAGGCTTGCAGCGAGGATCACCATGAGGTCTGCTGGTGTCCTCACTAGCCTAAACACTCGTACCACTGCCTCCAGCCAGTCCTCTGCTGCCTGGGGATCCGTCTCCCCGCGAAACCTGGGTGGTCGTTGGCGTTGAAACTCATGCAGTGCGCTGAGGCGACGTGCATCGTCAGCGGCTGGTGCTGGAAGTATCGGGGGCTCGGCGGGTAGTGCTACCGCCGGTGCCACTGCTGACAAAGGGCCCTGCACCGAGGCCTCGTCGCTCGGTGGGCTGTCGTCACGCTCAACTCTCGGAACCCTAGCTGGCTGCCGTCGTGGGGCCATCCTGAAAAGGAAATAGGTGCGCCACGGTCAGAACAGTATACCTGGTGAGCTGATTTAAGTAATCACAAAGAAAACTTTGAAACACACACGCAATCAATGTTTTCGTGCATTAAGTCGGAAATCAGAAGTCAGGGTCCTGGTGTACGGATACGTCGGACGCCGCACCAACACTGGACTCCCTGGACTGATAACCACACTCAATACGCTAAACATTATTGCTTCACATAGAAAAGATCAGAGTTCGCGGTAGAACCGAACTCCTCTGATACCAATTTGTCACGACCCGCCCTCGGGGTCCGTGCCGTGACTACCCCAAGCCCGCCTTCCATAGGCCAGGGGCGGGCGACTAGCACCAAGGCGTAAATCCCGGTAAAAAGGGAAGGCATTGACTTTGTAAAGTAAACAAACACCACAGAGTAAACAAGAGGAAAGTAAATACTAAGCAAAAGCAGAGTACAACTGAAAGTGCGGAAAGGTAAATGGGCCAGTATACAAACCCAAACTGAAAGTAAAGTACAACTCGAAAGGGAAAACAACAACTGAAAAGTAAAAGCCGTTACACCGAGCTGTCCACTGGAAATCCCACCTGAAGGGTGGGTACAGATAGCTCCACTGCTCCACGGGTCCCGCCGTCCGCTCCGAGCATGTCTCGCCCAGTGATCCTCCTCCAGGTATCGTCCTGCTCTGCAAGCCTCAGCTAAGATCAACGCTGTCCTTCGTCTGCAACCAACACAACGTAGTGCGGGCAAAGCCCGTGCAGGGGTGAGTATAAGCTACTCAATAGGGACCCCGAGACCCCTGAAGGTCTCCCAAAATCCACAAAGGATAAACCACAAAGAAAGGTACAATCACGAAGTAACAACCGACACTGCTTAGGTATATGCCCATACATATACCTAAGTCACCAATTTCAAATATGCTCCAACCTCCGAGCCCAAGTACAACTCAGTCCACACAGGAAAGTAAACGTATTCCACACAGGAAAGAAAAACGTAATCCACACAGGATTGCACAACACAATCCACACAGGAAAGTAAACGTATTCCACACAGGAAAGCAAAACGTAATCCACACAGGATTGCACAACACAATCCACACAGGAAAGCAATAGGTTTCAGCTCACACAGGATTTTCATTATCAAAAACGTAACTACTGAAGAGCCCCATCTCTGAAGTGTACAGTGTCCTGTCACGACTCTGAGATACTGCTCACTAACCTAAGACTGCTGAGGTACTCCTCCTGTCGAGTACTGCGGGTCTGCCGCCAACTACCGGGCGCTCCGTCTGCTGAGGGTCTGCTGCCAAATACCGGGCGCTCACCCAAATAGCCTACAGAGGTACTCCTCCAGTCGAGTACCGCGGGTCTGCTGCCAACTACCAGGCGCTCCGTCCACCGTGGGTCTGCCGCCAAATACCGGGCGCTCCGTCCACTGGGCTAGTCGACTCACTCCAAGTCGAGTCGGTCGAGCAGTCTTCAGGTCTCAGCCGGCTACACGGTCTCCGTACTCCGTACGCTCGTCTCCAGTATCGCGGGTCTGCCGCTACAACCAAGCGCACCACCTCTATCGAGTAAAACAGAAGATTCATCTCACACAGGTATACTTCTTCGGATGCCGTTAAATATGATCAAAGAACCATCTAAGTCGTCGGACCCACGAAGGATCGATAGGTACTGACCCCCGCAGTGACCTACACAGGATCGGACCCACACAGGATCGGGCCCACGCAGGACCTGTAGCACTGATCCACGTAGGATCGCTGAGTGCAGTAGTCGTCGCCGTCGAATCCACACAGGATCTCTGTACTGTTGTCGTCGCAGTCACTGTAGCAGTAGCAGTAGCAGTAGCAGTCACAGTAACAGTCGCAGCCAGCACTAGGGTTCCCGCACACATCAAGCTCGTTCGGAAGATCCGCTCCACGAGCTGAGAGGCTGATACATCAACTGTCACAAAGTCCAGAGTTGATGTATCCAAAAGTTCCGTATCGTCAACAGGAACTCAACGCATCAGACGGCGCGTCGATCGGACGCCCGGTCTGAGAGTTATTGGCATTTTCGTCCCTGGGACCCGGTTGGTTTTTAAGGAAAAACCAACCCGACCGTACTCCACCTGCGTCCAAACCCCGGGCGGAGTATGCCAAAAGAACCGTCTCACTAAGAGGAACACAACAAAGCTGATGGCACGTCAATCGGACGTCAGTAGCTTAAGATATGAGCGTTTCCGCTCCGAGGGCCCGGTTGGTTTCGTGAACGAACCAACCCGGCCGAACTCAAAGTATACCGAAACCCTGAGTGCGATATACCGAAACGACCGTCTCGGTCCAAGGATCTCGTTGCCGCAGACGGTTCGTCATTCGGAGGTCCGTGGCTCAAGTTATGGCCAAAAGACCAAAACTGATTCGAAACGGGGGGGTCCGGGTCCGGGCCGACCCGGCCCGACCCCCCCCCCCCCCCCTGGGTCGGCCCGAACCGGGTCGACCCGACCCGGACGGCCGGCGGCGCGGCGGCGCGGCAGCCTGGCGTCGCGGCGGCCTGGCGCCGCACGGAGGCAGCGCGCGGGGGGCAAGGCCCCCCGCTTCTTGGAGTGGCGGCGCGGCAATCAGGCCGCGCCCCTTTGTCAACAACGGCCCCCCCTCCTGGGGGCCTGCTTCGTGGAAAAACTGGGGGGCCTCCTGCCCCCCCCCCCCTCAAGGAAACCGCCCCCCTCTTAAATGAGGGGGGTTTTGAGCTGGCCGGGGGAATTTATTTCCCCCGGCCTTTGACCTTCCGGCCGGCCAACTGCCGGCCGGTTTTCTCCAACGGGACCGGAAAATCCGGTCCCCTTTTCGGCTTCCGACGCCGGCGGCCCGGCCGCCGGTCTCCTCGTCCCCCCCGCGGCCCGGAACCGGCCGCGGTGTTCGTCGTCCGGCGTGGTGCGACGGCACCGCGCCCCTCCGCCGCGCCTTCGATTCCCCTTGACGCGGCGCGACGGCGTCGCGTTCTTGATGATTCTTCCACGGCGCGGCGCGACGGCGCCGCGCAATATAATCGCACGATTAACCGCGTGGTGTGACGGCACCATGCCACCTTGTTTCCACCCGTAAGGTAAATCAACAAGAACGATGAAGGGGGTTCGGTCGTGTTCATGCGGTCCGGTCCCCTCACGTTAAATGATAACATAACTTAAATATCCTTTCGTTAATCATACTAGAACCACGAACAAGAATAATAATTTAACAAAAATCAACAACCCCTACCTTGAAAGATTGACGTCGCACGTCGGTTATCGCAGAAAAAGGCGTCGCGGCGTCGGACGTAGATTCCGTGGACGTCGGGGTGCGTCCGAGGAGGAAACGACGTCTCTTCACTTGTCGCTATGACGAAGAAGGGAAGTACGTTGTCGTTGGCGATGATCACCACGGTCGGCGACTTCTCCCTTGTCGAGGAGGAAGATGAAGACGGAAGAACCCGGGACGCCGAGTCTCGAAGGTCGTGGGATCGATGTTCTTTGTCGGAGAAGAACCGTTCTTCACGTTCTTCGTGGAAGACGAAGAAGATCTTCAAGTATCTCAACGATTCTCCCAATCCTCTCAAGTAACAAAGGAACTAACCCAAAAATAAATTAAGCTTACTCTTAATTTATTAACACAACCCAACCTTTGAAATTCAAGAGTTTGAATTTCAAAAACTCAAAAATTAAACTCACTTATTTATTATACATGAGTTGTATAATTAAATAAATGTTAAGTTGACAATCCTTTAAGAGGGAGAGAGGGGAGTTAGGGAATTTGAAAAGGTGGGGCTCGTGTGGGCCCCTCCTCACCTTAATCCTCTCTTAGGTAGTTAAACCACCCAACTTCCAACAAAAGATTATAACCACTTTTAAGATATAAAATAAATATTGTATAACAAATTTATTTTACTCTTCATTTCATCCAGAAAAATAAACGTCTCTTCCTAGGCAAACGCAACTTCGGAAAAGGTCCCCTTAAGCAAATATTGGCGCTGCGAGTTCATCGGTGTCCTCGGATTTCAATTCCGAGCACCAGATCAAAAGTTAGAAATTCCCGCTCGTTCGTTCACTGAACGTACCCGAGCCAAACTTCGGAAATTGATTCCGGGTACTCCGGGCCTCGGAATTAGGTGCCGTCAGAAACCGCGCTCTTGTAAAATTCTAAAGAAAATTTAGAAAAAATTTCCCTTGAATTTTACGGGTCTTTACAGTTGGCCTTCATGGCCCTTTTCCACTTCCCTTCATAAATAAAAATGTTAACATTGGATGGATATTATGTAATTATTCCTAAATGCGTTATTTAGAACCTTATCCATTCACAATTCAATATAATAATTGTAATTCTAAATATATATTTTTCAAAATGGTGTGGGTATAAAACACCAAGATATATCACTATATATATTCCATAAATAAACAATATTGTTGATAGTATTCTCCACAAGAGACACTAAACATATACAAAAAATATATACATTTAGATAAAAATATAACTATTAAATATAACTATTAAAACCAATATACTAATTGAGAATGTATGAATTAGAGTGCATACCAAATGAAATTTGGGTAAAATTAAAATAATGTCCACCATTAAAAATAATGTAATTCCATTATTGTAGCTAAAATAACTAATAAAATAGTTTCTGACAAAATTAAAATATTTTTTATTAAGTATAATAAAATAATTGAATGATGAAATTTGGATGTTTTTTTCAAAATAATTGTTTTTGTTGAATAGTAAAAGAAATACTATTTCTACAAATACGATGAAATTTACTATATTAAATGGATATAAGTGCATCATAATATTAATGATTCTATATTCTTGACCGAATATATTTTTTAAATTAAAAATTATAAAAATTAAAATGTTATATTTGAATTCATGTTGGGCCCATAAATTTTCTCAAGTAACATGGGAAAGCTACTATTAATGAACCAGATATTTGTAGGACATACTCCCACCAAGATACAGCAGACATCTGTTCCAATTCTTCCAGAATAATTTAGATACTTTCTTCCCACAAATCACTATTCAGTCCTTGGGAATCTCAGGTCCTCATAATCCTATTTTTTGACATTCGTAATTATAATTTCAACTCTAATTGACATATTTGATTTAAATATTCATAAAAGACATCAAATATTTCTTTTCATAATATGCATCCAAATATTTTCTATCTATCAAAGAAAAGTTATCACCATAAGAGACACCTCTTATTTTTGGTTACCCTTAAAAAATTTAATAAATATCTATTTTTAATAATAGTATTCAGAGATTCAATAAATACGTGTGTCATACAATCCTATCATATTATAAAACCATGTGGTAATGATTTACGACAACAATTGTTATCATACCCTTATATTTGGAATAATATCAAATATTTTTTGCTACTTCTTTATAATGTGGGGGGGTTAATTTATAGCATCATTCCCCCAGAAGAAGGTGATTCATGTGAATAAGTAATTAGAAACTCCTCACCTAAGTATTTTTTATAGATCAGGTAGTCCCTTAATCTCGAATTATTTCTCTAAATAAGGTTCACTCATAATAGATTATATATTTCAGATGATTCTTCTAGATTACATGACCAAACCATTTCATGACCAATCTCAATTATGCTAGAAATATTTCCATGCCAAACCAAATTATGAATGTTAATTAATGAACTATGTATTACTTTATTCTTTTTACCACAAGATACATATTTTCATAATATATGAAATCTCTGATCCAACATTAATATGAGTGGAATAATTTCACCTCACTATATATAATCTCGATCTTGTAAGATACATATACACAAGATCCCTTATTCATAAATAATTGTTTAATACAAGTGTATATTCCTATAAAAAGGGCCCATATCATTATAGAAAACATTAATATTGTTCTAGATCAATTATTTTCATAGTTAACCCTTTATAATTAGTCATTTTCCTACAGAAAACCATAATTCTTTGGTTTTGGGATGCTTAGATCTGTAGGAACAACTTTTGGTTATCAATAATAAGAATTTCCAGCATCGATGAAAACATTTATTTATAATAATTCATATTATTACTCAATGAGTGATTTTCATAATATGCCTCGTTATATGGCATCTCAATCATATGATATTTTAACCCTACAAGAAAAAACTATTATCAATGTAAACCATGACAACATTCCATTTAGGTATCCTTTATAACATTTTTTTTAGTAATTCTATTCAATCTTTTAACATATCAACTCCATGGGTATTAATCACCCAAGATCACGAATTAAAATGTTGGCCATCCTTATATATAAAAGAGTTCCACAAATTAAGGGCCTATAATGCCTAATTTGTTCCTTCTCCCACAAATAAAATAAAATATGTTCAAACATAAACTATTAGGCATGATGCTCTAGCTTCTAGGACAATAAAATATCAAGGGAATGATATGTAATAATTTTTAGTTTGATAACCCAAAAAATAAATCCCTGAGAAAAATACAGGTATTAGTAAACCATGAATTCACTCTACATTGTCTTTAAAAATTTAAGCAATTACAATTGAAACAGAAGAAAAGTTTTCTTGTCTAAAACCTATAAAATGATACATAATAAAATTTCAATTCAGGCCACATATGTCTACTTTAATTCATTGTTAGAGTAAAATATTTAAGGTTAATAAAAACACATAATTCTTATAGAGACAATCATGTGACTTGTAATAGTTAAATTATGTTAAATATGTCTCTCAACATTGCTAAATTTTGGTGTGTTTTTTAAATTTTTTTGTGAAATATTAGTTCAAATATTAAGAAGTGTGATACATGATTATTCATTCTTTCAACATGGATGACTATGATGTTAAGATTGTAATTATAACCCTTATCATATATGAGTATGAGAAATAAAATGGAATATTTTGAACCAAATTTTTATAATAAGGGATGATATTGTTATATCGAAATCAAATGATTTGGGATATTAGGGAATTGAATTTTGATATTATGAAAATTCATATGAAGAAGAAATATAAAAAATTAATATAATATAAATAGAGTACCTTGAATTCATTCTTTTTCGATATTAGAGTGGAAGAATGTTCACATACGGTAATATCTAATTGATGTTATTGAGAAAAAAATGAAAAAATACTCGCCTAATATTTATAATGACTAGGTTTGATAACAAAAATTTAAATTTTTTTACACAAATCATTGACGGATTGTTAATGATTTTTTCATGGCCCAGTTTCTGCTTCATCCATTGAATGCATTTCCCAAATGATTTTTACGTTCTCTCCACATTATAATCTATGTTATTTTATCCCCATGTATGATGAAACAAATTGTGGACGTACCATTTCAATTTGATCCTCATACTCTTACTACTTTATGGTTTGTACATTGATGTTATCATGAATATAAAACTCAACGGGATCTATTTGATGAAATTCTATAGCACTATCTTTCTAAACATCTTCATTACTATTAGAAATATTCAATTATATATGATAAAATTATAGAATCTAAAAATAATCCATATATGTAAGAAATAGATTAATGAACATATGAAAATTATGAAATGAAACAAACTAGTTCGAAAGACAATGAGAAGTAGACAAAGACTACCAACCTTATCAGTGATATTATTAAGTGACGTCACGATGATAATACTAAAGGCATGGAATGAATCTCATTTCCTCATAAACTGGTAATCCAAAAAAATTGGATATTAATTATGTCCATCAACCTCCACAGCTATGTTATCTATAATTAGGTTCACTATAAATTAATTTCAAACCTTCTCTAATGAAATTGAGTAGAATCCTCTAAATTAGATTCGATTTTAATTTTCAGAATTGGTTCAGTAAGAGTATCATCTACCAGTGAGGTAACCATAGCCATAATAATGGCACTAAAATCTATCTAATGACCAATATTGTGTTATATAGACTCATCATTATACAATACCAATTCTATGGAGAACATGAAGATTTACATTCCTTATTATACATGAAATGTTTAGATACCAGATTTTATATCACCACAGTAGTCACTAAAAACATGAAATGCTAGAAATTTTGAGAACCCATGGACTATTCAACCACTAGACCTCCTTCCCTAAGATACCATTTTGATAATATTCTATAAATGGTATTAAATTTTCCATTGAAAAATTGGATAAAATATTAAAGTATGGAAAAATATTTCCATTCAGAAATCTTTATAGATCAACGTAATCCAATGTCTAGAGATGATTTATTGAAAAAATGACCATTTAAAAAAGATGCGGGGTAAATTTTTTGCATATTTCAGACATCCAAACCTCTAAAAAACTATACTTGGTTTATGGTTCACAAAGGGTCACTCCAAATATTAATGATTCCAAAATTCCATCACGAAATGATATTATATAAGTGTTTTCTTAAATGTTTTACCACTATTTCCCTTCACTAATATAGAATGTACTATGTAAGGAAAAAAATTAATATTGATAGGATTCATCAATAGATCAATGTCTTTATCAATGTCTTCGGATATTGGGTGGAAAAACAATTTATGCAATGTGTTTTGAAAAATAGAATGAGGATTTATCATGGAATACTGATACTCATAATCTCAAAACCGATCCCATATCCATCCACATAAAATTTATCATCTTCCACTAATATGATGTGGACGTTTTCAGTTATGTATATAAGCTAAAAAATAATAAATATGATAATGGGTTGTTACAACTAGGCTGATAGGGTTCCCCCTCTGAAAAATAGTTTTATCATCATTGTGAAAATCAGGTCATCATTATAAGCATCATTAGATTGAAAAATACATATACTTAAAAACATGGTGAGAAATTATAGTAGACTAAATCTTGAAGATACATCCACCTAGATCCATTAACCCCACATGGTAAAATGGCCCTCCTAAAGGGTATCCCAATATGAACTTGTGATATGTTGAGATTGTTTGGTTAAATGATTAATTGTATACTAGACATTTGGCTTTTTCCCATTAGGATGTAAGATTATATTTATCCATTTACTAAAAGCAATAAGAAATTGAGAATATTGTGTAACCTAATAACTTATGTACTATATAATACATGTCTCCATACCTAAAAGGAACCAACTCAGCCTCCACTGATGTACTTATTAAATGGAGAAACCCATCATACATAATTTCAATAATTTAGATTCCCCCAGTAGGTAGATATCTCAATAAAATATAAAAACTTCAACATATAGTAGAAGATAGTATTTATACACAAGAATGAGTGACTGATTAACTTATCAAAAGGTATATCTAGTGATAAATTGTGAATTACTGATCCATACTTCTTGGTGTAAACCAACATAATCCAACCATTCAATGAATTCTATGAAATTATAATGTACATATAAATTCTAGGTCCATTAATCTAATAAACTCAAAAATTTACAAAATTACCACTATGAGCCCCATCCACCATTAGAATAACCTGATTAATTGTTAAAACATGAAGGGTTTTCCAAAATAGTTGACTGAAAGGTTATATCATAGTTATATTGGATGCTTTGAGTCAAAGTGTACCGTAAAAATTAAAACATCACCACACTCAAATTACGAATATTATGACCCATATCAAATATGTTCACATGAACATTGTCTATCACCAAATCAAACAACATAGGTTGGTTATTATAATGAATTTTCGTAATTAGAGTATCAAAATAGATCTTAAAATCATCTAGATGAATCTAATTAGATAGGGGATAATATTGAAATTATATTGGAAGAATGATCATTGTGATCCATTCCATAAGAATAATGATGAAATGGGTAGTCAGGTTCTATATTATCAGTGATATATATCCTCTTCTAAGCTATTTTCATTGAGGAATATAAGGATATCATATAAAGATCCATTATCTATGTATTTATATGCAATAAAAATGTTATAATCCAACTAAATATCTATCCAAACCATATATAATTTTTATTCCTAGGTGATATTGTAATTTCTACTTGGAAATAATTACACCTCTAAGAAAAATAACTCATTCATATAAATATCTATTTTCAATCTATGGAGCATCAATAAGTCTAATAGGTCACCTAAAAAACATCTCTATATGTGAAGTGTTGGAAAACACAAGAGAGGATAATATAAAAAATCTAATGATTTTGGAAAGAAAAAAATGAGCTATATTGATGTTTTTATAGGTACTATATATCTTTTGTGTCCACATACATTACAAAAAAAAATTGACATGGTTAAAATATTCCCCACTTTGACAAACTCTTCATGTTGATAAAACCACATTATGATGGGTGTAGTTGATTGGTCCAAAAAAGGTTTGAGGAAACATGGTTATTGTTCTATGATTTTGGAAAGTCTATTTATAAATACATATTATCTAATGTAGGAATATTAGCAATGAATCCTACACCACTTATGTAGGACACATGATATTTGGGACTACCTATCCACATGGAGGTCATGTAAATAAAAATAATTTTTTGGGATTGGATTAAATTCTAGTCGAATAAAAATTATATTTCATTTTCAGTGTAAGGAAAACGTTTTTTTCGACAAATAATAAATTATTTACCACATGAGGTAGGAATTTTACACCCACAAAAATGAATTTCAGTTTTTAGGGAAAGGTGTTAAATATATGACACTAAAAATAACTATTCATTTTTGTTTTCATATGTATGTTCAAGTCCCTCTATAAATTACTATCATTTGTGTTGTGATGTATCAAGTCTAGGACACTGAAAATGAATTCATGATTGTGACATCATGTCAATCGCCCACTACCCACAATCCATAATAAATTGAGTGATTTTTTTTTATTAATTTACCATATAAGTTTATGTGTGTTATTCATCCATACAACCTTTTTGGGAATATAGTTATTCCATCCCCAATAAATACCTAATATACTACACAAAAAATAGGAGACACGGAGAGAGAAATGTATGAATACTTGATATTACCAGAGAATACTGAAAAATAAATTTTTGGTAGGTAATTAGTTTATCAAATAATGATATGGGATATAATAACCACAAAAGGGGTCTTGAATATGAGCTACAATACCTATAGTATACCACAAAGGGGCATCCTTTAAAAGAATAAGTTTCTCATACCTACCCATAATATATTCTCCACCTTCATGATACCCAAAAAAAATTATAATTGTACAAACATGTGGAATGAGGTATATTTATGTTATTTTTACAATCAAATATTATTGAAAAACTTACACGTAACATTTGGAACCATATTGGATCCTTCGTGGACCTCCCAAGTGAATCTATGTACACCATAATAGTATCTTGGAATTTTATCATTGAGACGCCCCATGGCTATCCTATCTATTAGCCTAGGTACGAGAAACACCAACATGTCCCTCATTTTTTACCAGTGTATATCAAGCCCCATTGGTAACCTACATAATTGATGAGATCCTCATTATTTATTCAATGATAAATTCTCATGGTAATGAATAAAACATTTTTGGATGTTTTTTTAAGGACCATCCTATATTTGATAATAAGGGGAACAACATTCCTTACCATTTTTAAAGGATATTGTTGTAACCTCCACTCCTTCATGATATATCTAGGAATATAAATTCCCTCATAGGGTAAGCCCTATACTTTCCTACGAGATGTACTCTTCAACAATCCATTAATTCTCTCAAACTCCTCCACCACCATATACATGAATTTTTTTTCTATACGTTTTAACTTATACTTCATCTTAATTATCACATTGATCATGAATAATGAGTCATTTTATTTCAATTTTTATAATGACACCAGAAAAGTAAAATAAACTCAAATTTGATCCCTCTATAGTTGTAGGTCCTAACCAATCTATACTATATCATATTAGATTCTCATTCTAATGTGACACATTTTAAACATACCCAGGGTTGAAACCCAACACCCCATATATTACATATTTTTAAATGAATCAAATATCGAGTAGTGTAATATATAAACATATGTGTCATCATCTCATGCCATCTTCTATCACCCATCCCATAGGGCCATATTCCATGTGTGACCCCAGAAACCATAGGTATCCAATTCTATTTTCATCCCACCACAACGGCTTCGTGGTACATTCCTCTTAGATGTCTATGGTGAATGATGTTCAAATACATGTATTTGAACTTTTCACTTGACCAAAAATGATATGTTGAACCATATTAATTGTCAATAAAATACATGAGTTCCAATTCCTCTCATAAGGATACATAGGAATCCCCTCCCATGGAATCGATCCCAACACCAATACAACCCATGTCTCATTGGTTGATAGTACATTCCAATGCCCCCCCCCCCTATAGATTATGTCCATCATGAAAATGTAATAAATGATACTATGATAGGGATCCTATGATATATTTATATTTATCTAAAATATTCCATTGGTGTATATCCTCTTATATAAAAAAATTGGTTCATGACAGACGTGTCTATACTTTTTTATTATATTATGGGTGTTTTGTTATGTATTTTTGATTTTAAAAGGATTAATGATTATCTAGTAAATCTAAAAGAGTTCCCAGAAGATTGAAATAAAACATCTAAAGGGTTAAATTAACCCTACATCCAATTCTCCCAACTATTTTGACTTTCTAAGCATCATTGGTGACCCCCCCCCCACCCAAAGTAACTCCTATAATTGGAAATAAGATCTTAAGTATATCATGGATGTTGAAAATAATGGGTGTCATGAACCAAACCTTGTTAACCCTGAACCGGTCACCCAAACTGGTCCGCGACATGACCCGAGCGCACTTCCCGATCCTCCCAGGATGGCGATAAGTGTCAGGGCATCAACATAGATTGTGGGAATAAAATGGCCAAATATAAATAAATAAGCAGCAAAAATATTATAGAACAGAGCAGAATAAATAAACCAAGTAAAGCGAAAAAAAGAAAAATAATGCTAACCGAACTCAACGACCGAACTAACTTCGTGCGACCTCGTGGGTCACTCTCCAACTAAACGATCAAGCATTGCCCAAGGCGAGAACCCTCATGTTGTTGCCTTCACAAACACTAAAAACTGAAAATAACAATAGGCATGAGTATTAAAACTCAGTAGGCTTGCCTGATATGTATTCCCATTGCAATACCATTAAAATAAAAGAAACACCATTACATGTTCGAACTCCAATTTATAAAAGTATGTTTTTCTATGTATATTACTCAAAGGAAATGTATGAACCATTTACCTTAACCATTTTCAAATATAGATTCATTTTCATAGTGTCAATGGATTTGTAGAAATGGAATGTGATGTTTATATTTTCAAATTTGTACAAGGACGATTAAACACTTTCATTTGATACCCATTTCTAGAAACCAAGTCAAAACCAGTTTATCACTTTCCAAGGAAAACAATATACAATGATGAAAAAATGTAAGTACACAACAAGGGAAATGTAGAAATACATACAAGTACCAAATCATCACTCAATTAACAGAATGATAACAGACATAAGTGAACCTTGGAAATCAAGAATAATCCAGAAGACACCAATACATGAGATATCATCCTCATTGACATGTCACACACGATGAAATCAAAATTCTCAATACACTCGGCCATCAATTCTCAGGCAGGCCGAGGAAAAAAATATCATATTAATAAACTCAATATATCCACCTACTATGGGCCACTGGCCAGTGCCATAACATACCAGTGCGACACTCATTCATAAAATATTCTCTGAATATTCCAGATTCTCATGTCTTAAATATTTAGAAAAGGGGGTGAGCCAACCGATTGTAACCGATCATCCCATCACATATATATATATATATATATATATATATATATATATATATAATGCACAATAGGAATCACCCTGTGCCACTACATTAGACAACCTATTTCCATTAAATCATTCATGCACCTGGGAGCTTCTAAGTGTGGGCTCCCAAAAAATCAATCGTGACCAGGGCAGGAGAGTTATCCTATGAGAGTTTTCATCAAAACAATTACATCATTTTCCATAAAGTGCAAAATGGAAATTATAAACTTTTCAAAATCACCACATTTAAAAAATACAACTTCTTTAAAAGACCAAAACCAGGCAATTTTTCAAGAGAACCAAAACACTTGTTCACTATTAAGAAGAAATCATTTTTTATTAAAACAGATCTACACTTCATATTCCATGAATTATGTTTAAAATCCAAACGAGAAATCTTTCACTATTGTGCGTCCCTTCATCAATAAAATATTTCACGTGACGTGTTAAAAATAAAAATCTCTTTTTACATCGAGTAATTATTTAAAAATTAATTATCTAATACTATTTCACAATTATTAAAATTAATAAAATATTTAATTGAAAAATTAGTGTGTGCAAACGTAACAAAACGACAACATTTTCACACCACAAGAATTGAATTATAAATTTTCATAATAAATGAATTAATCTTAAGTTTCACAATAATATTTAGCACACACATATATATAGAGCGCAAACAACAGGAAATAATGTAACATAAATTTTAAAAGCAATACAATGGGAACCTACCTTGAGGTCAAAGCGCGACGACAAAGGAACTTTGGAAACACGTCGTGACGATGGCGCTCACTCGAAAACGCCCTACACGGGTCCTAAAAAGTCAAACCGACCCAAAACAACATTTAATTAATAAAACCTATAATCAAACAAGGTAATGTATATACATATATATATATACATCAAATAAAAATATCAAAGGAGCATATAACAAATGGGTACCAACGGGGGGTGGCGACTAGAAACAGACCACCACCAGAGGGATGGTTGGGCAGTGCTGGCAGGGTGCAGGCGTGTTAAAAGGGTAGTGTCGGTATGGCGGTTTGCTACGCTCATGAGCAGAGGGTGCGCCGGTGGGGTACGTGCCATCATAGGTGCACTATGGAAACGGAGAAGGTTGGTTGGTCGGGGAAAAGGTGTCGGACTAGTGGAGGGGGTCCGCGTGGCTAGATGCATTCTGACCAGGGGATGCGGAGAGGGTTTCCGGACAGCGGTGGTGTGAGGTGGTTGGTGGGTTGGGTATAGTGAGCCGGGCAGGAGCCGGGGATCCCGATGCTGGGATGCCACACCGGGGAGCGGCTGGAAGTGGGCTAGCAGGAGTGTGACGGGCTGCTGCTATGATGGAGGAGGCCGAGAGAAGGTGGAGGCCATGTATGGTCGATGTCAATGAAGGAGGGGTCAGCGGGGTCACCGGTATGAGGGCTGCGGGGGTGAAAGTCGGGGGAGCGTTGAGCCGAGCGGGGTCGCAGCTAATGCTTGGTGCAGGGGTTGTGCACAGGCTGTAGGAGAAGAGTATGTTGAGTGGGGTTCCTGCTGGGGACTGTAGTGGGGGCTGCTGCAAAGGGGAGGATGATATGAGGGAGGCTAAGGCAGGCGACTGTTGATGGCACCATGGGTAGTGGCGGGCAGGTGTGCGTAGGGCAGGATGAGAGGAGGGAGTCGGGCGATCTTGCTGGGTGCAGGGAAGACAAAGAGGAGGGAGTCAGGCTAACTGGATCGATGCAGCGGCGGACATAGATGGAGTCGGGCGGGCTGGTTGGGTGCAGCAGCAGACAGAGAGGGAGACGAGTGGGCTGGCTGGGTGCAGCGGTGGACAGAGAGGGAGTCAGGTGGGCTGCTACAGAGGGGAGGACGACTGAGGCGCCAGGTTGTTCTGTTGAAGGAGGGCGCCGTGCGGGAGAAGAACAAGAGAGGCGGGGGGTCGCTGAGCAGCGCTAAGAGAAAAAGAGAAAGTGGGGGCAGCGGGACACCCGCGTGGAAGGGAGGAAAAGAAAAAAAGAAGAAAGAAGAAAGGAGGGGAAAGAAAAAAAAATTGGGGAAGAAAGAAGAGATAAAAAATTAATATTACTAAAAATAAACAATAAAAAAGTAATACTATGATAATAATAATGATAATAATAATAATAATAATAATAACCAATAATAATAAAATAATAGTAATAATTGGATTTATTTCATTTTATTAATAAATAAAATAATGAAAAAACCACCCAGTCGAATGGGCGAAGCTGCGCGGCGTCGCGCTCCGCCCGTGTGTCCGACTACGTTGAACCCAAAACATGCACTTTTAATCGAAAAGTCAAAAACGTCATCCATGAATCACCCCGAATCGCATCAAAAATATTTAAAGACATAAAAATAATTAAAATAAAATAACAATATAGGTCAGGAGGTGACAATTTTCCCTACTATAACGCTTTCTGTCCCCGGAAATCCCCAATACCATCCAGTAGATTGATCAACACTTAAGGATTTCATATAACCAGATCCAACCTATTAACACATGTCCATTACATCGACCACCAACTGGACATAACCCTATTGCCCGAATCAAATTACAAGTGGATGGGGGGCCTGAACGGACTCCACACCATAACAATTGAACTACTATTTGGACCGGTCCTTACTCAAGCTAAAAGAAACACAACAAGAACACTTAAACCACTTAGTCCCATCCGAAAAGAATATGAGCTGAACCGAAAATTCCGTACGAACCCCAAAAGGAACAATTATGCAAGTTGCACGAGAGATAAGTCCATTATGCTCTTTGCGACAAGAGGAGAATTACAAGACCAATGAACTACAACAGACACGCTAAAATTGCCTCCCTGCAATAATAGAGGCACAATCTTATCCAAACTTATTAAAATTTCCCGGGGGTTCTGGACTATGTGCTGACTTCACTCTGAGGCCTTTTGGCTGGAGATTTGATGGATGAAGCATCCTCTGCCTCATATTCAGGTTCTGATAATCCCAATATGGAACAGTCAAAACAAATGACAAAATTTTGAAATAAATTCACACTTCCAATGAAAATCGAAGTTCATCAAAAAACCCACAACATTCCCATACATTTCAAAACCAGAACAACACCCGTAAAACAACCACGATAAAAGATCCCTTACACTGGAAGGGGTCATATATAAGAAACATTAAACAAAAACCCCAAAGCACATCACTTCTGGGAACTTCCCCCACGACGCTTTCTAACGATGCCTCGACAAAATCGGCGCAAGTGACCCAGGCATCCAACTACATGGTAGGGCATCAGAGCACCTCGGCACAATGACTTCTTATGACCCCGCTTTCCACACTAAAAACACACAACTATCTCTCGCTCCAAAGAGGTTGATGAAATATCTTGAGGCCTTTTGATTCCATAACCTGCTCTCTCGACTTTTGATCGCTTACTCATATTCTCATTGGAAGTCTCCCCACTAACCCTAAGAATTAAATGGAGTACAACTTTGAGCACTCCCACCATCATGGCTTCGGCATGAAAATCTTGTCTCACCACATTAGAAAATGATGTTTGGTTGGATGTCGACACCTTCGACTAAAGATCAGGACGGATACCCGCCTCGAAGCGTCGAGCCTTCATGGATTAATCTGTGGCATACCCTGAATCATAAGGGACTTGCTCCACAAATCACTAGAAATATTCCAACATAGATTTGTCACTTTGCTGCAGACAACACATCTCCATCCTCTTTCTCAACCTATTTATTCAGAGAAATACTGACGAATGAATAAGGCTTTGAAAAACTCCCATGTAAGCTCTTGACGGGGCTTGTTCTGAGACTCTAACTTCCAGCACATCTATGGTGTACCATCATGCATGAATGTTGAAAACTTGACCTTCAATGACTCGGGAAACTCAATGAGGTTAATGTCTCATTCAATCTTCCACATCCACTCCTTTGATACGGAAGGGTCTTCTTGACCATAGAAAAGAGGTGGATCTAGATTCCGAACCTCAAGCATAAATCATTAGGTTGATCAACTGCAAAATAATCACCCATCGAATCCTCAAAGGGATAACCGCAAGACATGGAAAAGTAAAAAACACAATCAAGGCCAACACAATAAATAAAATCCCCAAAATCAAACACCGCGTAGATGACAAGCTATAAACCCAAGGAAACAAGATATCATAACATCAAAATATTCCTTTTGAAAACATTTTTAATTTAAAACAATAATGGTGGGTTAAACCCTCTCCATTGTTATTATTTAGAGTCTCAGTCACATGCATATCTGTAAGCTACATCGGGCATCCATACCGCATACCAGGTCTCCATCCACATTCCGATATATCACTATGCATGTGAGCACCCCTAAGAACACCATGGACAAAAAAAACAACTTCAATCATTTTTTTCTTTTTAAAACAAAATTCTCTCTGATTCCAACCACTTTCAGATGTTAGAAGAAACCCGAATCAAATCAACAGGGAACTAGTATCAGTGAGTGACTTAACCATATGGTTGGCGGCCAGATGCGGAATGCTTCACCGACACAGAGATCCTTTTTGGACCATGCATCTGGCTCCACAAGGCTTGTCAGGCCATGCGGCTTAGGGGGGTTATTAGTCCAACTCTCTATGTCATATCCAAATTACAAAAAAAATCCATAAAACCCCAAAAAACTAATTAAACCAGACATCCCATAGAAATATGAGGATCATAAAGTTCAATAGTTCGTGACGCTCTTCCTTCACTTACCCCTCAAGTCCAGACAATCCTACTCCATCTATCATGACATCCCAAATAACAAAGGGTGCTATGAAAAGCGAGGTCCACTAAGATCCAACCTCATCTGATAACATTATATCACGAACCAACCCATAACGACCCTGAACTGGTCAGCCAAGCCAGTCCGCAACATGACCCGAGAGGCGTTCCCGATCCTCCCGGGATGACGAAAAGTATCAGGGCATCAATAGAGGTTGTTGGACCGATTTCACCCAATATAAATAACTAAATCAGCAGAAATATTACTGAGCAGTGCAGAATAAATAAACCAAGTAAAGAGACTAAAATAAAAATTATGCTAACTGAGCTCAATGATTGAACTAATTGTGTGTGACCTCATGGGTCACTCTTTCTTCTCAATGATCAAGCATCACCCATGACGAGCACACTCAAGTTGTAGCATGCACAAACACTACAAACGGAAAAGAACTATAGGCATGAGTATTAAAACATAGTAGGCTAGCCAAATATCTATTCCCAATGCACTACCTTTAAAATAAAAGAAACACCATTTCATGATTGAACTACAATTTATAAAAGTATGTTTTTCTAAGTATTTTACACCAATGAAAAGTATGAACAATTTCTCGTAAGAATTTTCAAATAATGATTCATTTTCATAGTGTTAATGGATTTTTAAAAATTGAAAGTGTTGTTTATATTTTTAAATTTTTACAAAGAGGATTAAATAGTTTCATTTGAAAACCATTTCGAGAAACCAAGTCAATACCAATTTATCACTTTCCAAGGAAAACAATATACAAAGATGCACAAAAGTAAGTATACAAGAAGGATCATGTAGAAATTAGTACAAGTACCAAATCATCAGTTAAGTAACTAAAAGACAACATACATTGGTGGTCCTAGGAAATCAAGAATAATCTAAAAGACACCAAAACATGAGATATCATCCCCATTGACATGTCGCACATGATGGAATAAAAATGAACAATACGCTCGGTCATCCTTTCTCAGGAATGCCGAGGGAAAAATCCCATAGTAATAAAACCAATATATCCACCTACTATGGGTCACTAGTCAGTTCCATAACCTTCCAGTGTGACACTCATTCATAAAATTTTCTCTCAATAAACAAGATTCACATGTCTCAAGTATTTAGAAAAGGGGGTGAGACAACCGATGGTAGTCGAGCATCAAATCTCATATATATATATATATAATATAATGAACAACAGGGATCACCCCAAGCCACTCCATGGGACAACCTCTTTACATTAAATCATTCGGGCACCCGGAAGCCTCTATGCGTGGGATCCCAAACAATCAGTTGCAATCAAGGCAGAGAGTTATCCTGTGAGGGTTTTCATCAAAATAATTACATCATTTTCCATAAAGTTCCAAATGGGCATTAAACACCTTTCACAATCACCAATTTAAAAAAATACAACTTCTTTATAAGACCAAAACCATGCAATTTATCAAGAGAAACAAAACACTTGGTCACTCTTCAGAAAAAATCATTTATTATTAAACCAGAACTACACATGATATTTTGTGAAATATGTATAAAATCCAAATAGGCATTCTTCCACTATTGTGCATCCATTCATCAAGAAAATATTATCAATGTTGTGTATATAATAAAAATCACTTTTTACATTGAGTAATTATTTAAAAATTAATTATCCAATACTATTTCACATTTATTAAAATTAATAAAATATTAAATTGAAAAATTAGCGTGTGCAAACATAACAAAACGACACCATTTTCACACCACAAGAATCGAATTATAAATTTGCATAATAAATGAATTAATCAAATGTTGCAAAATGATATTTAGCATATGTATATATATAGGGAACAAACAGCAGGAAATAATGTAACATAAATTTTAAAAGTGTGTAATGGGAACCTACCTCGAGGTAAAAGCGTGACGACAACGGAACTTCAGAAACAAGGTGTGGTGATGGCGCTCACTCAGAAACTCCGCGCGTGAGTCCTAAAAAGTCCAACCAACCCATAAAAACATTTAATTAATAATATCCTTAATCATCCAAGGTAATATATATATATATATATCATATAAAAATACTAAAGGAGTATAAAACGAATGGGTACCAACGGGGGGTCGCGACTGGAAACAGACCGCCGGAGGGCTGGTCAGGCAGTGCCGGTAGGGTGCGGGCATCGAAAAAGGGCAGCGCCGGTAAGGTGGGTTGATGCACTCATGATCAGAGGGTGCGCTGATGGGGTACGTCCAGTCACACCCGTGCTCTAGCAATGTGAAGCGGATGAATGCAGAAACAGTGGGCACAAAATCATCTAGCAAACAATATTGAGGAGCAGTTTGGTGCCGAAGATTCAGGAACGAGTGCAACAATAATTAACAGAAACGGAAATGCTGAAAATCAAAGAGGAACACGAGATTTACGTGCTTCGGATCCCTTTGGATCCTACTGCACGGCAAGAACACCCCACACACGCCTTGTTTTATTAAATCTCAAAACAGAACAGATTACAGAAAAAAAGAGATACACCCAAACAGAGATGAACAACAGGGATAACAGGTTTCCAGGATTTGAATAAACCCGCAAGAATGAAGGAAATACTCACAACGCCGGGCGCAATCTTGCCCGGTCGTCCTGTTCTCTTCAAGCGCATGCCAAGATCTGGTTCGATTGGTTCTCTTGGGCTGGCCGTTGAAGTGCTGATGCGGAATCAAAGCCGTGACGGAGCTCCACCAGAAGCAGCACACCAGCAGTGCACCGCGGAGTCCGTTTCCATCGAAGATGCCCTACACGGGTTCGAGTGCCAAGATCTTTGGAAGGCAAAGCGTTGTGATTTTCGGGAGGAAGCGAAGCCGAAGATGTCGTCAAGGATCGTCGACGATGTGTGTCAAGAAAAAAACCAGCAACAAGCAGGTTGCAACCGGGGTGATTAAACCCCCGACAGTCGACGGTTCGAAGAAAAAAATAGCCTGAACCTCCAGCGGATGCCACGAAGCCAAATCAAACAGAAATGCCGCTGGGTTGGTTCAATCTGTTCGAACAGGTGGACGGCCCAGGTGAAAAGGGCGGCAGAGCTGATCAACGGCCACGATACAAGATGCAGCAATACAAGGATTGCAAACATGGCAGTGGCTCAAGCGGGAGAAAAACAAAATAGGAGCATGCAGCAGTGTTAAATAAAAGGTGAGTAAAAAAAATGACAGAATTTAAAATGAATTTAAATAAAAAAAACAAGAATGAATTAATTCATTAATTCACAAAACTCCGCCATTTTTAATTAAATTCAGGGATGTTCTTGCACCTAGGGCTACGGAACAGGAACCAAGTTCAAACTATCTAGGCAATATTTGAACTTTGATAAAATGACAGCTTTAGTCAAACTATCAGCTGGATTTTTATCAGTGTGTATCTTATTGACATACACGGTTCCTTGTTCTATCACATCTCTAATAAAGTGTAATCTAATGCCTATGTGCTTTGATTTTCCATGGAAAACTAAATTTTTAGACAGATGTAATGCAGATTGACTATCAGAAAAAACATTAATAGCTGAATCATAAAGCTTGAGTTCAGAAGACAAGCCTTTGAGCCATAAGGATTCCTTTACCACCTCGGTGAGTGCAATGTACTCAGACTCAGTGGTGCAGAGGGCAACAACAGACTGCATGTTGCACTTCCATGAGATATCCCCACTGCAGGCAGTGAACACGTATCCAGTCAATGATTTTCTGGTGTCAATGTTACCTGCATAATCAGCATCTACAAAGCCGACCAAAATGTTAGAAGCATCAACATTTTTTCCAAAGCATAAAGACAAATTAGATGAACATGATAAATATCTGAGAAGCCATTTGAGGGAATGCCAATGGGGCTTCCCAGGAGCGGCCATAAATCTGCTCAAGGTGCAGATAGCAAAAGCAATGTCAGGCCTGGTGCAAATCATAGAGTACATTATACTACCAACAATGCTAGCATATGGAATTTTAGACATAAATTGCACATCATCATCAGCAGTGGGTGCTTGTGTCAAAGACAATTTAAAGTGTTGAGCAAGAGGTACATTCACAGGTTTGAGAGATTCAAACATGTACCTATTTAAGATCTTTAAAATGTAAGCATGCTGAGATAAGTATAGCAGTTTGTTAGGTCTATCTCTAATGATTTCAACACCTAAAATCTGCTTAGCTGCACCTACGTCTTTCATTTCAAAGTTGCCTTTTAATTGGGATTTAATTGAAGTGATAAAACTCATATTCTTACATATGATAAGCATGTCATCTACGTAAAGCAGAAGGTAAATCATACAACCTTGAATTGTCTTGAAGTAGACACAAGCATCATACTGGCTCCTGGTAAATTGGTTATTCAACATAAAGGAATCAAATTTCTTGTACCATTGCCTTCATGCCTGTTTTAAACCATACAAGGACTTATTTAGAAGGAAAACTTGGTTGGATTTGAATTCCTTTGAATAACCATCAGGAGGTTTCATATAGAGTTTTTCATTCAAATCCCCATGCAAGAAGGAAGTTTTAACATCAAGTTGCTCGATGTGCAGATCGAGATAGGCAGCGAAGGCTAACAGGAGCCGAATGGAAGAGTGTTTGACAACAGGGGAAAAAAATTCAGCATAGTTGATTCCCTCTCTCTGAAGAAATCCTTTGGCGACTAGCCTAGCTTTGAACCTAACTTTATTTCCCTCTGTGTTGTCTTCCTTTCTCTTGTAAATCCACTTGGACCCAATCACTTTGGCATTCACAGGCTTGTGAACAACAGTCCAGGTGTGATTTTTCTTTAGAGATTGCATCTCTTCATTCATGGCTATGATCCAATGCTTTGAATCCTTATCCTTTAGAGCTTGCCTATACGATTGAGGATCATCGTCGATGAGATCCTGGGCCACATGAAAAGCATATGATGCCATATCATACTGGCTAAACCGAGCAGGAGGTCTAGAGACCCTCCTTTGTCTATCTCGGGTTAATTGATAATCTTGATGATCGGTGGAAGGTCCAGAGTCTGAGTCTGAACCAGAACTCGTCTCAGAGTCAGCCACATCAGTGGGCTGATGAGGAGGAGGAATAGACTGAACATCAGTCTCAACATGAGTAAATGGCTCATGTTCATCAGACTTATGAAAGTCTGGATCAAAACTGCCAGGTGTCTCAATCCTGGTCTTGGGAGCAGAGGACTCATGGAAGACAACGTCTCTGCTAATAATGCACCGTTGGTATCCCAGTTTATCCACCCAGAGTTTATATCCTTTAACTCCATCGGGGTAACCAACAAAGATGCACTTAAGGGATCTTGGTTCAAGTTTGTCAGTCTTGATGTGGGCATAGGTTATACACCCAAAGACCCTTAAGTAGGAATATGATGGGGGCTTGCCGGTCCATAGTTCTTCTGGAGTAATGAATTGATTCGCAGAGGAGGGACACCTGTTAATCAGGTACACAACAGTGCTTGTGGCCTCGGCCCAAAAGGATTTAGGGAGGCTGGAGTGAGCAAGCATGCTACAGACTCTTTCAAGGATAGTCTGATTCATCCTCTCTGCTAGGCCATTCTGTTGGGGAGTTTCCCTAACAGTTCTGTGCCTCTTGATACCTTCAGACTCACAGTATTGAATAAACTTAGTGGACAGGTACTCAAGCCCATTGTCCGTCCTCAAGGTCTTGACTTTCTTCCCAGTCTGATTCTCGACTGAGGCTTTCCAGGTTTTAAACGTTTGGAAAACATCTGATTTATTTTTGAGGATGTATACCCAAACCTTCCTAGAGTAATCATCGATAAAGGTGATGAAATAGAAACCTCCACCATGAGAGGAGGTCCTGGTCGGCCCCAACAAATCCGAATGGATGTAATCAAGTGGGGCGGCTGCCTTGAAGGATGATCTATTGAAGGTCACTCTTTTAGCCTTTCCCATCACACAGTCTTCACAAAATGGGAGATTCGTATGTGTGATGTCATTCAGCAATCCTTGCTTGCTGAGTTCTTCAAGCCCTTTGGAACTTACATGCCCCAGCCTTCTATGCCAGAGCATTGTGTTGTCAGTGTTCGTGGTATAAACACTACCCAACTGTCTTGAATGGGTCCTTCCATTCAAGATATACAAACCATTCACAAGGGATCCTTTTATGATGGTTCTAGAACCTTTTGAGACTTTAATAGTACCAAATTCTGATCTAAAAGTATATCCCTTTTGATCTAGGAATCCTAGGGAGATCAAGTTTCGTTGCATGTTGGGGACCCACCTTACATCAAGTAAGGTGATGATGGAATGGTCATCCAATTCTATCAGGACAGATCCTCTGCCGTCAACCTTGCATTTCTTGTTATTCCCTAATAGGACGTCCCCTTCCACTTTCTCGACCAGCTCTAAGAAAGACTCTCTATGGGGACACATATGGAAGGAGCAGCCATAATCAAGAACCCACTCACAGTCAAGAGTATGGCTGGACACATTTAGAACTTCAGCTGTGTCATAACCAGAGTCAACAACAAGAGACTGGTCAGTGGGCTGCGCGCGCTCTTGCTCTCTCTTAAGCTTCCTACACTCGGGCTTAATGTGCCCAGACTTCCCACAATGGAAGCAAGTAACTTTTCTGTCTTTGTTATCATTGTTCTTTGTCTTTCGATCGTGCCTTGGTTCTTTGCTATTACTACTTTTGTCTCTGCTAAAATGTTTCTTTTTGTTTTTAACATGAGGTCTTCCCCTAGTGAATAAACTCTCAGCCTCACCTTTCGCCTTAGGTTTTGAGTGAAGATCCTTAGATAGGAGGGCGGACTTGACTTCTTCTAGAGTCAAGGAGTCACGACCATACATCATGGTCTCGACCAGAGTGCTATAGCTATGGTCTAGAGAGATCAGGAGAATAATAGCCTGATCCTCATCATCTACCGTGACATCTATATTAGCTAAGTCAAGCATGATTTTATTGAACTCATCAAGATGAGATTTCAAGGAAGAGTCGGGTCTCATCTTAAAAGTGAACATGCGGTGCTTCTTATAGAGCCTACCAACAAGGGAGGCAGTCATATAAAGCTTCTCTAACTTGAGCCAGATGCCGGCAGCAGTGGACTCGAAGGCCACTTCCCTAAGGACTTTATCTCCTAAGGACAATAAAAGGGAACTATGGGCTTTGACTAGAGTGTCATTGGGGACCGGTTGGTGTTCGGTTATGGTTTGACCAGCTTCATTAACAGTTGTTATGGGTTTAGTAGGCCCAGATAGGGCATCAATAAGACCTTGCTGGACTAATAATGCCCTCATTTTAATACGCCATAAATTGAAGTCATTATCTCCATCAAATTTTTCGATTTCATACCTCATTGTAGACATATTTATATAGAGTGAGTTCGATGCCAAGTAATTGGGGACAACGAGAGCGTACGTCCCCAAAAGACTGGCCAATACTCACTAGAAATAAATCTGTACAATGTGTAATGAAAAACAAAAAAAAATATTTGGTGAAGACAATAATTTCAGTCTTACAAGGGATTTGAAAGACAGAAATAAAATGGCAGAATAAAACAGATACAAAGGTGCGGAAATAAAACAGAAACCCAATTTAAAGAACAACTAAGAGCAAGCTAGACAATGAACCAAAACCAGTAAACTGGATTTTAATAAAGCTGTGACAAAATACAGAAATGACAAATTCAGCAGATTTGTAAACAATATACAAAGGGCTGCTAATTAAAATACATACACAACCAATTAATCTGTAACAGCACAAGGAACAAATTTTGAAGCAGAGTGCAAACAGTAGCAGTTATGGTTCTGGCAAGATTGTAAACAGTAATGAACATGCAAACTATAGCAGACAGGAAACAACCTACTTAATCATATAGAAACAAAAACATACGATTGTAGTTGCAACCTAATCTTGCAGATATAACCGGGCAATGAAGAATACAGCAGGCAAAAGAATCAAACAGCATCCAAATGTGGCTCTGATACCAATTGTGAAGCGGATGAATGCAGAAACAGTGGGCACAAAATCATCCAGCAAACAACATTGAGGAGCAGTTTGGTGCCGAAGATTCAGGAACGAGTGCAACAGTAATTAATAGAAACGGAAATGCTGAAAATCAAAGAGGAACACGAGATTTACGTGCTTCGGATCCCTTTGGATCCTACTGCACGACAAGAACACCCCACGCACGCCTTGTTTTATTAAATCTCAAAACAGAACAGATTACAGAAAAAAAGAGATACTCCCAAACCGAGATGAACAACAAGGATAACAAGTTTCCAGGATTTGAATAAACCCGCAAGAATGAAGGAAATACTCACAATGCCGGGCGCAATCTTGCCCGGCCGTCCTGTTCTCTTCAAGCGCATGCCAAGATATGGTTCGATTGGTTCTCTTGGGCTGGCCGTCGAAGTGCTGATGCGGAATCGAAGCCGTGACGGAGCTCCACCAGAAACGGCACACCAGCAGTGTGCCGCGGAGTCCGTTGCCGTCGAAGATGCCCTACACGGGTTCGAGCGCCAGGATCTTTGGAAGGCAAAGCGCTGTGATTTTCGGGAGGAAGCCAAGCCGAAGATGTCATCAAGGATCGTCGCCGATTTGTGTCAAGAAAAAAACCAGCAACAAGCAGGTTGCAACCGGGGTGATTAAACCCCCGGCAGTCGACGGTTCGAAGAAAAAAACAGCCTGAACCTCCAGCGGATGCCACGAAGCCAAACCAAACAGAAATGCCGCTGGGTTGGTTCAATCTGTTCGAACAGGTGGACGGCCCAGGTGAAAAGGGCGGTAGAGTTGATCAACGGCCACGATACAAGATGCAGCAATACAAGGAACGAACAGGTGGACGGCCCAGGTGAAAAGGGCGGTAGAGCTGATCAACGGCCACGATACAAGATGCAATACAAGGATTGCCAACATGGCAGCGGGTCAAGCGGGAGAAAAACAAAACAGGAGCATGCGGGGGTGTTAAATAAAAGGTGAGTAAAAAAAAAATGACAGAATTTAAAATGAATTTAAATAAAAAAAAACAAGAATCAATTAATTCATTAATTCACAAGCAAGGTTGAAGGCTGGCCAGTCAGGGAAAAGGTGTCGGACCAACAAAGGGGGTCCGTGTGGCAAGATGTAGTCTGACTGGGGGCTACGGCGATGGTGTTCATACATCAACGTTGTGAGGTGGCCGGTGGGCAGGGTACGGTGAGCCAGGCGAGAGCTGGGGCACTCGCCTCCCGTCTTCCACACTGGTGAGTGGCTGGGAGCGGGTGATTTGGAGGGCGATAGGCTGCAGGTACGACAGAGAAGGCCAAGAGAAGGCGGTGACCACGGTTGGTCGGCGTAGATGAAGGAAGGGGTACCGTAGTCACTGGTCTGATGGTTGTTGGGGCATCGGGGTGCTGGTCGGGGGAGAGCCGAGCCGAGGGGGGTTGTTGCACAGGCTGCGTGCGGGGGCTGCGTGCGGGCTGCAGGAGGAGAGGAGGCCGAGAGGGGTTCCGGCTGGGGACTGGTGTGCGGGCTGCTACAAGGGGAGGAGGAGAAGAGGGAGGCCGTGGCGGGCTACAATTGATGGGTCGATGGGCAGTGGCAGGCTGTTGTGCGCATGGTAGGAGGAGAGACGGGATCTAATGGGCTGGATGTGTGCAACGGCAGATAGAGAGGTGGGAGCCGGGAGGGCTGGCTGGTTGTAGCGGCAGCCAGAGAGTGAGGCGGGTGGGCTGGCTGGGTGCAACGGTGGATAGAGAAAGCCAGTTGGGTTGGCTTGGGGCAGCGGCAGACAAAGAGGGAGTCGAGCGCACAGGTTGGGTACAACGGCGGAGAGAGTGGGAGTCGGGTGGGATGTTGCTGAGGGTAGGAGGACCGAGGCCCCGGGTGGTTGTGCTGAAGGAGGGCGCCGCGGGGGAGAAGAACAAGAGGGGCGGGGGGTCTATGCGCATCTCCAAGAGCATGGTAGAAAAAATGGAGCTGGGGGACACCCTCATGGAAGGGGGGAAAAGAAAAAAAGAAGAAATAAAAAGGTGGATAAAGAAAAAAATGATGGGAAGAAAGAAGAGATAAAAAAAGTAAAATAAACTAAAAAGTAAACAAAAAAAGAAATAATAAAATAATAATAATAGTAATAATGATATTAATAATAATAAAAATAATAATATCCATTATGAATATAATAAAAATAATAATTGGATTCATTTAATTTTAATAATTAATAACATAACGAAAACACCACAAAGTTTCATGGTCGAAGCCACGTGGTGTCGCCCTCCGCCCGTGTGTCCAACGACGTCGAACCCAAAACGTGAACTTTTAATCAAAAGCTCGATAACGTCGTCCAGGACTCACCCCGGACCCCAAAAAATATTTAAAGGCAAGAAAAATAATAAAAATAAAATAACAACATGGGTTGGGTTGTGACATTGGGTACTTCTGTTTCCTTGATCAAATCAATTATTGAATCCAACCCATCACAAAATGGGTTTGAAAAAATCATAGCCCAAAATTTGATCTTTTAGATCATAAGAAATATTTTATCAATCATTTCTTTCATGTAATTGTACATTATTATTTAAAACATCCATTTTAAAAATTATATCAATATAATTAAATAAAATTTATTGAAAATATAAAATTAGGGTTTTTAATTAACCACTAAGGTCCCATTTAATTTTAGGAATAATGGTAATGTAACCATAGTTGAAATCATGTTACCATGGTGAAATATTAAAACACAAATTTAATTATTCTTGGTTTAATGGGATTGGTTCATGTTAAAATCATTTTTCTAATTAGGTGTTGAGTCTATCGTGGACTTACATAAACAACTATATAAATATTGTATCTTTTGGGGTTTCTTCAAATGTTAAACATGTGATCCAATTATATTTGGTTTCAATACATAAAAAATACAATCTAACCCCCAAAAAATGAGGTGATCTCTAAATGCTAAATTAATCCTATTAATTACATTATCCCTCATAAAAATATATCCTCCCAACTTCACCTATAATCCTACTTTAGTTTCGTAATCTACTCATCTAAACAGAATATCACAATCCCATTCATTCCAAGTAATCCTCCATGAGAATCCAAAGATATCAATGTATGCCCAATATATTTTGTATGATATTTTACATTAGTATTTAATTTTAAATATAATTTTTCCTTGTAATATATTTTAAATATTTAACTTATGGAATAAATTTTGAAGTTATTTTTTCAGAATAAACATTACCAACCACAACCCTTTCCCATACAAAAAGATACATCATTAATAAAATTTATGTGAAGACTACATTCTCCATGGAATATCATGATTATTTTACTCAAAAATAATTTAATATATATGTTTTATATTTATAACATTTTATAGGTTCTGGAAAGGATTATTCATATAACTCTTTGATTTAATGCTATATAAAATGATATCATTATACATGAATTTGTGTAGACAACGACCTCAATGGAATGGTATGTTCCAATTTTCTCTTCATCCTTCAAATTTTGTTATAAATAAAAATTAATGAGTATATATGATATATAGTAGAAATAAATATCATTAATATGGTTCATGATGGATAATAAAATTAACAAAAATTCTAGTTAATCGATAAATATTAATAAACAACTCCGAACTATATCATAACATATTTCCTCATCCAAAAACAATAAAAAGATCTTATATATTTTTATTAAAACATATAAGTATTTATCAAAAGAATCCATAATTTTTTATTTCATATTAATGATAATCTTGGTATTAGTTTTTGGGTAATACAATTTACATCATAAATCATGCGAGAAATAATTAATGTATATAGCACTGAAGTTAAAAATAAGTGATATATTGAGAATATATTTATAATAAGTGATCATAAATTGTTTAAATTAAGAGTTAATGTACATGAATAATATTTTTATAATGTATATTAGGATTTTTATTTTTTAGGAGGTTATATAACATTCAACAAAGTATGAATAAAAGTAATGGGTTTTCATGAAAGAATGTTTTTTGGGTAATAATAACCCCACCATGATTATGATCAATCATGATTGAATTATTCATAAATATTACATGGAAACATGGTTTTACCATCTTATAATTTAGTTCATTCCTATTCAAAACATACAAATTCTGCCATGACGTCTCTATTGTATAAAAAAATAAAATTTGTTAAAATAGTTGTGATATCTATTATTATATTTCTATCTATGATATTATTTTCACATCCCACAAGGGTCATCATTTCACTAGTAGATACAAATTAAATTATCCACAACAATACATATATTCAACAATATTCATTTTAAAATGATTTTTTTACACTTTTTGTGACGATTCTATCAAATAATGATGTTTTAAAATATTTAAAAATAAATTCCCATGAGTGATCATATATTATTCTATTATAATTTAAAAAAATTGAGATTTAATTTTTTATTATGAATGAATAATTACTATAATATGATTTCATGTAATGATTTAAGAGTTTTTCTCTTAATCGTCTAATTTTTTGAAAGTGAGTAGAAAATAATTTCTTTTGATTATATTATGAAAATATTTTTAGTATACAATCCTTTTGTTATTTTAATTCTACTATTAATGGAATAATATTGAATTATGCAAAGGATAAAAAATAACCATACCCAATTTATTTTTCAATACACATTTTAAGTGATATTGTTTTTTTATGAAAGGATCTATATTATCATATGATACCATTTAAAAATGTAATAAAAAATAACACGTTAATTATGATGAGACTAATGATATGGTTTTATATGGCCCTCATTATTATTTATAATGATGGGTGGGTCCTTCATCACCTTCTAATTAAATTTTGAATGTTTTATTTTTCATGATATAATGATTTTTTATGGCTACAATTTGGATTTATATAGGTTTTATAAGATTATGTATGGGTATAATTATGGTTTAGTGTTTCTCCCAAGGTTGTGAATGAGTCTAATTTCTATTTAGATATTAATACAATATAGTGTGTGGGTATAATTGTAGTTTTTTCTATACTCATAGTGTCATTGGAGTGTATAATTTGTGTTAATCCATGATCTTTAGTTTTCATGTGATTGTACTTTTAGTTAATCTATACTAATAACACTGTTCATTGAAATGATTGTGGTTGAGCTATGTTCAAAATTATATATTTTATAATATTAATTATTATTCAAATTATATTAGTACACCTCTTTTATTCAATCATGGATAATGTTTTTACTACCAAATATACAAACTTTTGAATAATGCCTTATGTTTTTCCTAGCCTTGTCTCACATGTCATTATTTATATACTATGAATTTCTTTCCTATCAATTTATTATGTGTCTTCATTATACCCAAATGATCATCTAATGAACACTTTTGATTTTTTTTGTTATAAATTATTTTATCAAGTAATTAGATTATGAGATTACACCTTTTTTTGTTTACATCCCATATGTGATGTTAATAAGTAAAAATTAAGAGAAGTCTAGATGTTATCTAATGTGTATAAATATTAGGTAAATGTAAAAAATTTATTTAAACTAATATGCATATTTAATTCATTCTAAAATATAGTAATATTTTTATTCTTAGGCATTTGTGTTTTTTTATAATATGTACTATTTATTGACTAAAAATTAATTTCATTATTAGCAAAACATTTTTGCGGAGATTGTGATAATCAACTGGTGACATGGTTAAAATGAATAAAAACATAGCAAAAAACTCAAATCAAAACAATAGGGTCTTTCCCTCCCCATCAATTACGTCATGAAGGCCAACCATCACCAATGCATGACCACCTAGAAAACTGTAACATTCAGAATGTAATGTTTACATTTTGATGATGATGTAAAAAAAAGATATCTGTATCCTTGTACATTTTAGTTTAAAAGTGAAAAAAATATTTTAAATAATTATCGGATATAGTTAATTTTATATCACTATATCCATATTGTTTGAAATTTAATATATTGAATTAATAGAATCAATGGGGGAAACAGATATTTTCAAAAAATATCCTTAAAAAATCATTCTCACAATGGTCGTATATCTTTATATGATATTCCCACCCCATAATCTAAAAGATGATTATTATTTAATTTTAGATAAATATCACATTAATTATGTATTAATATATAGAAAAGTAATAATAAAATTTAGTATTATTACATTGAATGAATGATATATAAAATTGTTATGATTTTCAAGCAGATGTAATCTACATAAGAATTAAAGGTGTGGTTTACTCAAGGGATCTCCATCATAAAAGATATTATATTGGTAACTCATATCCCAACAGTCTTTGTAAGGTGTATTAATGGGACCAGATACATACTCATAATTTTTGGATAGATGGTGTAACAATAATGTATTAAAATTATTAAAAATATATTATGACGTGATATATTTAATTCAATCAAATTATTCTGAAGTGTATGAGTGGAAAAAATATTCCATAGGTGATAACCATTATTTTGTATTATAATTTATGTGATAAAAATATTTTTTAGTGTATATGATCTATTCAAATTAAAATAAATATTTTATAAAATATAAATTATCACAATATTTTAAATAAAATCTAATTATTATATAATTAAAAACATTAAAAAAATTAAATTTAAGATATATGTAACATCTTTGGTTTTTTATTTATTATTTTAAACTATTATATGGTTTATTTTTGAGACCAGGTTCTTTGATGGAATTATATTCTGAAGCCAGATGTGCCCAGAATAAATGTTTTGAAATATATTAAATGATTAAATAACATGACTGGGTAGTTTCCCTAAAAATGTGAAATAAATTCTAAATGGTTTTCAAGATTAGAAATTTTATTGCACCATTGATTTTAAAATATATTTTTTAATTTTAAAGGTAATTAACATTAGTTGATGTGGATATTTTGTAAAAATGATGTCGCTGATATAATATGAATAACATAATTTAATAATAAAATGGATGTGATTAGTTGACACAATGACAATTTTATAATTTGATAGGAAATTGTGATGGAAATACAATGATATCTTCATAATCCTGCAGACTCCAAATGATTTCTAGTGAGTTCATTGGATAATCCGTATAGGCGGATGACAACAATTCTGCAGTGGATTGTGGATTGTCACACCAGCCGAGTTAGAGGGTCTCATCATCACCGACAATAAAATCATTAATTATTAATGATCGATCCGAATCAAGACATGATGTTTATATTATTTTTATTCATCCTTATTCTTCATTTATGTGATGAAAATAAATCAATCAATAAAAATATTTATTTTCAGTTTGATCACATTGTGATAAGTAATTTATTTTGCAGTGATTTAGAGGGAGAATATATAATTATTAAATTATTGGTGGATTAGTTATTCATTCTAACATAAACAAACCAAGATCCACCAGAACATCGATCATGGTTCATTCCTATTATTTTATTTTTCTATTCTACTCCAATTAGACAATTCATAATTGGGCGTTCCTTATTGGACTAAGGTACAACAATTCTTGATTAATCGATCATTTTGAACCCATTTTTAGAGAAACAATCTGATAACGTGGATCTGGGATCGATATGACATGACATAGGTGAGACGACATATATGGAGTCCATTTTATGGTGGATGATTCCTAATTTCTTGTTCTTTTGTGTGGAATGAATAATGTCATTTTGATCTGATATCCATGAAGATCTAGTGACATAACATGTATTTTGACCATAATGAGGCATGGATGACTTCAAATCATTGATTCTGTGTTGAATTGGACAATAGATTGAAAGTGGATCTCCTAATAGGACGTGTGGAGGATGAACGAGTAATTATGGAAAATCACAACCCACACATCGTGTAATCCTGGAGTACACGATGAGTGGGCCCCCCTATTTTGGGCGCTATGGTTTGGCTTGCGTTAAGGATCACACAACATGTGACCCATATCACATAGCATGAGTCCCTCCCTAGTTGACTAGGCTTGTACATCATAAATAAATAGACAATGGTTGGATTATACAGGCACATACATGACGTGTATTCCAACACCGACACGGCATGTCATACACACACCGATACATGAACACAACTTTGGTACATGAATATGGAAAAGCGACACAGGAATGATAAAATGTGTCTCTAGATTACATGTACTCATTATACACACCATGTTTATTGATACTACATGTCATGTGAGGTTATTCCACATGGGGAGGAAGTGGTGTAGCCAGACACATCATGTAACCCTTACGAAAAGTTGTGTACTCCCATATTGAGTGATTAATGCTTGTTATTTTATCAAATTAGTCTAATATATTTTGAATGATTACCCATGATCCTTTCCTTGAGGGTACAGTGTGGAATTACATACACATTGTTATCTTGTGATCCATTATAGAGATAGAGTCTTAGATAGAGTTTTTGTCTCCCTCTATGAGATTGGAGTGCGATCATCTATCATCTCAAGATGGAGTTTGTATAATCATCATGTCTTGCATGAGTTGGGTAGTGATCCTCCATCTAAAATGATGCCTCAATTAGATTTGTTTAATAATTTCCATATGATAACCTATTTAGTGGATTTATCTGGATTGGGGTTGTGGTTTTCCTCAATGGTACCAGGTGTGACCCCCTATACATGTATCATAGTCTTCTTAGACAAGTGTGTTCTCTTTGGGTGGGGCCCAAATGAGCTAGGACTATTCATCGAGTGTCTCCATTGATAGCATGTATCATGGAGTGAGAATATCAGAAATAGAGTTCTTCATGAAAAATAATGTAGTGGGTTGTTGGTTATGACTTCCTGAGGGGGTGGTCTCTATCTCAAGTATATATGGGGTTTTATTTTGGTTATACATATATTTTTATATCTTTTATTGAGCTGACTATACATGGTGATTTATGTTTAGTGTTTTTGAGGTTTCCTACAATGTATTGTTATTCTCATCTCTTCACAGGATTTCCATGATCAAGTCTTATATACTGTAGATGACAGACCTTTTGACAGTTCCCATGGAGGATTGGGAGTGGGTGGAGCGTAGCATGAACATTACAGACCAAGGTGTTTACCAGGAGTGTGGATTTTCTTATTCTTTTCTATGGAGCATGTTGGAAACTGTAAAAATTTATTTGTACTTTTTTTCACTCTATTTGTGTATGGATTCTATTTGGAATTATGTGCATTCCCTTACAACTCATCATACACTGGTAATGATAATTTACTTATATATGTGTATTCTTTTAGTTTTTTTACATTTCAATATTGTGTTACGTGGAGATGTGTGAGTCTATACTTGTACTTTAGGATAATTCCTCATATTTGTGGGATATGATTACTTAGTGATAGTCCCCATGTCCTGGCCTATAGGATGCAGAATTGGCGTAGTCATGGAATGGGTCCCACTATGATAGGTCATGAAAGAGTGGTATCAAAGTGGTCATTTCTACATTATGACCAAGAGTCTATGAGATTGGTTTAAGAAAAAAGATCTAAGTGTTTGATGTCTTGATTTCATGAATAGGGATGAAGTGATAGTGCGGTTGCTGATATATCCATACATTAAGACTTTGATCACAAACTTTTCGACTCTTTGCATGATTACACTATTTGTAGGGAAAGTAATGGTACATTAATTATATAGGAATGGTTATGTTTTCTTATTCCGTATTGAGTCATATCCCAAGATATACTATATTGACCATGATACAACTTGTCTTATTTTAGGATGCTTCCCTATAGATATCCATCTAGGAATCCACCACATGATCATGAGGATTGTTCTCCTAGGGACGATGCATCGTTACAAGGTATTGTACAAATGATAAAACCTCTAGATTGTTGACCAACTATACCACCACCCATTGAGTAGTATATTATACAAGTACTACAATATAAGTATGCATGGATGATATGAGATTTATATGAATTTTTGAGGCAGAGACCTCCCATGATTAGGGGTGAAAGATATCCCTATGTGTTTATAGATTTTATAGAGGCAGTAATCCCCACTTTCTATCTAGTGGGGATTCCTGATGATCATATGGTAGTCCTTTCCTTGAGCATTGTTCTGGGAACTGTTATAAGGACGCAACCATATTACATACATAATATTTTATTTAGTCAAATAAACAATTCCTTTTACATTGAGGATCATTTTAAGTTTTGAGATTTAGATATTTGGTACATAATACATTCATAAAATTACACATTGTTACATATTGGATACCATAAAAAAAGTTTTCATTTTTTCAAAATATAAAAATAATTAAAACATAAAACATGACTCCTTGACAACTCATAACCATTTAACATGGATTACTTATTGGTATTACATGTCCATTAACCTGTGAGAATATTTTAAAACTGGGGATGAGAAAAAAACCCAGTAAGGGATATAAAATGAAGAAAAGAACACATTAGTCAATGAATACATATAATATATGAAATCATTTTCAAAATACATAATTATCACCTCTCTATATATATATACTTACATTGTGAAAAATGATATTTAAACAATAAATAAGAACATAAGTAGAACCATAATGGTTTCTTGTGTAATTACATACATAGTCTTGTAACCCTCTCAACTACCTTATAATTTGTAACCCTCACGACTACATTACAATTTGTGTAACCATCATAGATACACATGGAGAAACCATACGACCAACCTTCAACTAACACATACCCAATGAATTGGAGGGAAATATAGGTCCCACCCTTCATCATAGAAAATTACCAAGAACTAGAACATAATCATACAATAGGAATAATTTCATAAAAATATTTCTTTTGAATTTTGAAAAACAGAATTTTAAAAGAGGATTTTAAAGGAAAACCTCTTACATAAATCATATAATTGATGAAATACATAATAGAGTTGATGAAATATTTATATAAAATGTAATAACACATAATTTAACATAATATAAACAAAAACCATCAGAAAAATAATTCTAATAGCACATAAATAATGAAGTAGTATGTTCACCCAAATAATGAAAATCGAGCTAAAATTTCCCTTACCCCAGGTTTGTCTTACTTTCAACTTATTTAAACCTCATGTATAATGGATAAAAGAGTGTTATAAATAATTTAAAGAAACATTTTACTATTTATAACTTCATGTATGATCATTTAGTAACTTCATTTCACCCTTTAATTGTTAGTATTTTGTTCCTTGCATTGTTTAGGGTGAGTTCTTTAACTGCTTTTCATGATTGGTTCATGATAGATGTTCTTGTTGATTCAAAGTGAAACTCAAGAATTGAAATGGAAAGGTATTTAAATATTTTTAGTACCATAATTTATTCCATTTATCAATTTTATGTTTTATATGAGGCTGATTCATAAGTTTAACATTAATGATGTTCATTAGATCATTTTAGTTGTTCTTTGATAATAACAACCTCATTTTGTCTTATAATTTAAAACCATGCATAACAAAAATAATTCCAGAACCATGGATGAGATATAATACATATATTATAACTTGGTTCAAAAACAAAAATTATTTCATGATATGTCTTAAAGGAATTAATGAAAATTAGAATCACATCGTCCACAATGTCGGTAATTCGACACATCACATACTATGTTTATAATTCCTTGAATAAGTGAGAGAAGAGAAGACTAATGATGATGAATTATCCAAGAACATGAGAACATACAGAATATATAATATTTTTTGATATTTCATTCCTCTTGGGTAAGAATAGATGATTAAATAATAATAAAATAAAGGAACTCAAAATTATTATTTTTTAGAAATTCCTTACGAAAATTCGGTAGCCTAATTGCGTCGTTTAAATTGTCATTAAATAATTTGATGAGATTAAATGGTTCTATCATTATTATTACATAATATGTTCAGTAAGGTGGAAATGGAATGAAATATCCCAACATAAGCCCAAGGGTATTAAAAAGGAATAACATAAAAATAAAGGAAAGCAAGAAAATGAAAGAGGATGTTTACCTCTTGATCTCTCCTCCTTGAGATCCCTCTTAAGGCCTTTGTTTTTGTACTTTGGGTGAGACCAACAACTGTAGTACGTGGGGAAGAGCCTTACAAGGTGTAATGGGCAGACCGTAGGTATGGACCAAGGGTTTAGAGGTGTGGGAGGAAGAGGGGAATGAGTGTGGTATTTATAGTGGAAGAGAGAGTGGATTTCTCAATATAAAATTCATTAATTTATTATTTCCCCACTAGATAATGAATTGTGAGTCATCCATGACCAAGAATAGTAAATTTATCATGTGAATCTGAACCAATTGGGCTTCAATTAGAAAAACATCAGGCATGACTCTATAATTAGCTTACTTTCCTTATTTTGTAAATTATGGAATTTCACTATTCATAAAAAATTCATGTATTTCAGAAAAAACCCAAAAATTATCTCTTACCATTTCTCGACGTGAAGAACTCCAAAATGAAGTCCATTTTATGAAAATGATTTTCTAAATATTAATAATATAACTTTTTAATAAAATCACATTTAATTCAAAAATTAACATCTTTAAATATATAACTACATTGATATCACATTGGAAAATTAACCAAAACGTCATTATCTTTTATCCTTAAGAAAATTAAAAAAATAATACAATTTACTATTCAGTAGGGTCTTATTACTATTCATATTACTATTTATAAGGGTATGTTACTATTCTCTACAAAAAATTAGTTACATTAGGCTCTAAATAACATACTAAACACAATTAAAGATGACCAATTTTCAAAATTCAAAATGATGAAGTAGAATTTTTTATAAAGGCTTGTTATTAATATATACTTGAAACTGAGTTTCATGCATTTCCATTTATTTATAGAAAACCTTGGCATATTACATTATCCCCACCTTCTAGAAATTTCTTCCTCACAATTTTATATACATATTAAACAAGTTATGGTACCCTTCCCTCATATCATTTTCAGACTCCAATGTTTATTCTTCAACCATGTGGTTTCTCCATAAATCCTTTAGCTGGTAGATTATGTTATTACACAATACATGATCCCTTTGATCACGAATCTGAACTATTTTCTCTTCACAAGAAAGATTCTCTTCAAGATGAATTGCTTATGGGCTCAAAACATGTGATGAATCTGGAAAATACATTCTCAACATCGAAACAAGAAAAACATTATGTACATGAGAAAAAAATGGAGGCAGAGCTACTTGGTATGCAACTAGTCCATATTTCTCTAGGATTTCAAAAGGATCGATGAACGGTGGACTTAGATTTCCTTTCTTACAAAAACACTTCTCACTTTTTCAGGGATATATTTTAAGGAAAATATGGTCACCTACCTTGAAAGATAAGTCTTAACTTTTATCATCTACATTAATTATATGCTTGCGTTGAGCTATAATCATGTGCTACTAGATCCTCATCACTTTCTAAACCACTTCTTTTACTAATTATGGCCCCATCAACTTTCTTTCACTGACTTCATCCCAAAATGTTTGAGTCTGACACTGCTTCATATACAAAGCCACAAAAGGTTCTATCTGAATACTGTAATGAAAACTATTATTATAAGAAAACTCAACTAAAGAATAATGTTGATCCCAACTTCCCTGGTAGTCTATTGAACAAGCTCGAAGCATTTCCTCCAATGTCTGAATAATTTGTTTTGACCACCCATCTGATGGCAGATGAAAAGCGGTACCGAAATTTAATTCTGTTCCAAATGACTTTGGATTTCCCTTCCTAAAGTAAACAGTGAAACTAGGATCCCGATCAGATAATATCGAAATAGGAACTCCATGTAACATGACAATATCTTTGAGGTACAATCATGAAAGGTGACCCAAAGACATTGTAGTTTGAATATAATGAAAATGTGTAGACATTGTCAGTTGATCAATAATAACCCAAATCACATTGTTACCCCGAGAATCCTTTTGTAGTCCCACCACAACGTCCATTGATACATTCTCCCATTTCCACTGTGGCACTAGAAATGGATGAAGCATCCCCTTCAGTAACTTCCACTCTTCCTTAACCTACTAACATGTCAAACATTTCGTGGTAAAATAAGCAATATCTCTTTTCATTACATCCCACCAATAATACACCCGAAGGTCTCTGTACATCTAAGTACATCTAGGATGAACTGAAAATGGAGAACTATGAGCTTCACACAACATTTCTTTATTCAACTTGGAATCACAAGGCACACAAAATATTTTACCAAGTCCCAAAAAACAATTTTTATCAAGAATAAATTCTTGGAACATACACATATTGTTCAATTCTACCATTTTCGGTAGCTCACGGTCTTCCTTCTGCACTTTCTTAATTATATCTGACAAAAAATATTGCACATAAACCTGAAACGAAATAGAGGTATTTCCTAAACCAACAACATCTATTCTATAATTCATCAAATCATTAATCAAGAGATCATGTTCCAAACATATCATGGTTAATGATGCATGATATTTTTAACTTAAGGCATATGTCGCATTTTTTTCTTTTCCAAGATTGTAATTGATCGTGAATTCATAATCATTTATCAGTTCTATCCATCTTCTCTGCCTCATGTTTAATTCCTACTGACTTAAATATACATCAAAATTTAATGGTCATTATATATTTGACATTTGGCATCGTATAAATGATGCCTCCAAATTTTCAAAGAAAAAACAATAGATTTCAATTCCAAATCATCTGTTGGATAATTTATCTCATGAGGTTAAATTTTTCTCGAATCATAATCAATTACCATATCATTATACATTAAAACACAACCAAGTCCCTTCAAAGAAGAATCAATGTAGATGAAAAACTCACCATTTCGAGAAGGTGAGGCCAAAACTGGAGCATTCACCAATCTCATCATCAGTTCCTAAAAAAAACATCCCATTCCTCTTTCCAAACAATTTTAACCCCTTTTTGTGTTAACATTTTTATCAAGCTAGATAACGATACAATGTTCTTAACAAACCATCGGTAATAATGAGCTAACCAAAGAAAACTAATAATAATTGTAACATTTGATGTTTTTGTCCATTCATCAAATAATTTTATTTTGGAAGGATCAACTATTATTCTATCCTTATTTACAATGTTCCCATGAAAAGAAATCTGTTGTAACCAAAAATGACACTTGATGAATATTCCATACAGTTTCATTCCTTTATTGTGTCTAAAACAACCCATAAATGTTTTTAATGTTACTCTTTATTTTTAGAAAATTCCAAAATGTCATCAATAAATACAACACAAAACATATCCATGAACTCATGAAATTATCTATTCATATGATTCATGAATACAACAGGTGAATTATTTAACCCAAAGGGCATAAAAACAAATTAATAAGGTCCATATCTAGTACAAAACATGTTTTTTTGGATCTCATCCTCCTTCACCATCAGCTAATGGTATCCGGATCTCAATTCAATCTTGGAAAAGTACTAATATCCCCAGTGGTGATCAAATAAATCATCGATATGAGATAAACATTACTTGTTTTTGATAGTGATGTTATTCAATGTTGTATAATAAATTCAAAGTCTCATGGAACCATATTTATTTTTAGCAAAAAAACATGTGCTCCCAATGGTTATGTGCTATGAAAAATGAATCCTTTATCGAGAAAATACTTCAACTTATTTTTCAATTCAAGAAGATCTATTTGAGACACAAGATAAGGGGGTTTTGACATTGGGTTAGCATAATGAACTATGTCAATTGTGTATCCGACTTCCCGATCTGGTATGACACCAGGTAACTCATCAGGAAAAAGATCAAGGTATTCATTTACCACTGGAACCTCATTAATCTAAAGAGTCCCCTATTTTTCAATAATGTGAGATAGATAAATTTCATTTAAATATTTCCATAGTTTCTCAACTTCCTTATATGTTATCAATTTCATGGGATCCTTCTTGTATACAAAATGAAACTCTTTATGAAAAACAACTTCTTTAACTATACATTCAATCTTTGCATGATAAACAGATATCCAATCAATTCCTAGAATAACATCAAACTTGACTAAGGGTAAAACAATAAGGTTTTTCGGTAAAGTCTTTCCATATACCACAATTGATGGATTTTTATAATTCCACTTTTCTATAATATTTCCCCTGGTGTTTTAAGAACAAGATCTTGTCTCATTTGTTGAGGCCATTTTTCAAATTTACCATAAAATTTATCAGATATTAAGTAATTTGTAGACCACGTATCAAACAAACCATTATAAAAATCATAGTGAACAAACAACATACCTGATGCAACTTCATTGGATGGACTGACATCTGCATACGTAGTCTCAAAGGACTCACTACACCTTTCTGCTTATATTCTGGCTTCATTGCATCATGAATATCTCTCTTTGGGTAGACATTTTCATTATGACTCATCTCACAACATTTAAAACATTTTATAGTTTTCTTTTTAGGATTTGTCTTGGTATCATTTTCAATTCAATCTCAAGCCATATATCCAAACATACCACATTTAAAACATTTCGCAGTTTTTCTTTGAAATTCCCCATGGTGTTTCTTGCCACACCTTTCACAAATTAGAAATTGGATTTTCTTACCATTAGATTTAATTGGTTGATTCTTACCCATCACAGGCCACCTAGAACTTTTCTTCTCCTTGTTTCCAAAATGCATATGATCATCAACAAACTCCATATCTACCCTCTCAGTACATCGGAAGGGTTTCTCAAAAATTTTGAAATCATGGGATTCCAATGCCCTTCGATACCTTGGATGTAATCCTGAGTAAAATCAGTTGTTTTTTCTATCAAGATCCAGAATAATATTCAGATCATACCTCTCCATTCTGGTGATGTTCGCTTCATAAAAATCCACTGAATCCACATCCTTTTTCTTCAATTAAAAGAATTTATTCCCCATCCTATGTCGCACCACCATTGGAAAATATTTTTCAAGGAAAATATTTTTAAATTCATACCAATCAGTGGAATGAATATGTTCTCCATCCCTGATATTTCATACCATTGACCACCACTGATATGATTTACCTTCAAAACTATAAATGGGATGAATTACCTTTTTATTGGTTGAACATCCCATTACATCGAATACCATTTCATGGGATTTAATACATCCTTCAGCCGCTACTGGGTAAGAGGATCCATTGAAAGCAGGAGGGTGTTGCCCCATAAAATGTTCCACTATTTTCATGTTTTGTTGTGGTACCTATGGTTGTTCTCTTGCTTGGATTCCACCCCCATTTATTTCTTATGATATCTGATCCATTACTGTCACAAAATTCTCGATTCAAATCCCTACCATTTCGGGATGCAAATTCAGAATGATGTCGTTCTATCAGTGGATCTCTTATTCAACTTCCCTGTTTTTTCTAAGGACAACTATTCTGAACAAACATATCATAGATGAACCAAAAAGGTAATATTTAAAGTCTATAACATTTCAAATTAATAATAGATTAAAAATCATTTATGGTATTTTTTTAACATCATCATAATCCCTAAAGTTATCTAAACCATCATATGATATAAACTATAATGACCCAACCTTATTTCATACAAAATCAAGAATTTAGACAGGGAAAAAAATCCTTTTACATTGAGTATCATTTCAGGTTTATAGATTAAGTGATTTGGAACATAATTCATTCATTACATTACCAATTTTTATAGAGTGGATACCATAAAAACAGTTTCCATATTTTTCAAAATATAAAACATTAAAACTTCAAACATGAATCCTTGAAAATTATTCAACATTTAATAAGGATTAATTAATTATATTAGACATCCATTAACCAGTGAAAATAATTTATAACATGGGATGATCAAAAAAACTCATTATGGGATATAAAAATATGTGAAGAACACATTATTCCATGAATACTTGTAATGTATGAAATCATTTTCAAAAGACATATTTATCAACTGTATATATATACTAACATTATGAAACATGAAATTTCTACAATACATAAGAACATAAGTTTAACAATAATGGTATCTTGGGGAATTACATACATAATCTTGTAACCCTTTCAGCTACCTTATAGTTTGTAACCCTCACGGATACCTTACAATTTGTGTAACCATCACAGTTACACGTGGGGTAACCATATAGTCGACCTCCAACTTACACATACCCAATGAATTGGAGGGAAATATAGGTTCTAAATTCATCATAATTAGGTTATAATAACAATAACATAATCATACATCATGAATAATTTCATTAAAACATTTCTTTTTAATTTTTCAAAACAAAATATTAAAAGCGTATTTTAAAGGAAAAAACCCGTACATAAATCATATAATTGAAGAGATAATTAATAGAGTGGATGGAATATTCATATACAATATAATTAAACATTATTTAACATAATATAATAAAACCCATCACAGAAATAATTCTAATACCAAATAAATAATGATGTAGCATGCTAACCCAAAGAATGAAAAATGGGTTAAGAATTCCCTTACCTCGAGTTTTTCTTACTTCCAACATGTTTATGCCTCCTATATAATGGTTAAAAGAGTGTTATTAATATTTCACATAATCATTTTCAAGTTTATAACATATTGTATGATCATTTAGTAACTTCATTTTACCCTTTAATTGTTAGTATTTTCTCCCATGCATTGTTTAGGGAGAGTTCTTTCAATGATTTTCACGACCAGTTCGTGGTAGATGTTCTTATCGTTTGGATGTGAAACTCCAAAATAGGAATTGAAAGGAATTTAAATATTTCCAGTACCATAGTTTTGAACATTTATCAATTTTATGTTTTATATGAGGATGATTCATAAGTTAAAACATTAATTATGTTCGTTTAGATCATCTTAGAGGTTCTTTCATAATAACAACCTCATTTTGTCTTATAAATTAAAACAATGAGTCAAAACAAAATTAAAAACAATTTATGATACCTAATACATATATTATAACTTGGTTCGACTACAAAAATGTTATTATGAATATACTTGAAATAATTAATGCTAATTGAAATCACATCGTCCACGGTGTCGGTAATTCGACACATCACAAACAATGTTTTTAATTCCTCAAATAAGTGGAAGGGAAGAAGAATAATGATGATGAATTTTCTATGAACATGAAAACATCCAGAATATCAATGATTTTTGGATATTTCAGTCCTCTTGGTTAAGATGGGATGAATAAATTATAAGAAAATAATGGAACTCAAAATAATATAAAATTTGAGAAATTCCTTACGAAAATTCAGCATCCTAACGACGTCGTTTAATTTTCATAAAATAATATGATGAGATTAAATTGTTATCTCATCATTATTACATAATATGGTTAGTAAGGGGGGTATGGAATTAAATATCCCAACATAATCCAAAGGGTATGAAAATTAATAACATAAAAAGAAAGAAAGAAAGAAAATCAAAGAGGATGTTTACTCATTGATCTCTTCTCCTTGAGATCCCACTTATGGCCTTTGGTTTTGGACATTGGGAGAGACCAGAGTCTCTAGGACGTGGGGAAGATCCCTAGGATGAGTATTAGGCAAAACATAGGTAAGGAAAAAGGCTTTAGATGTGTGGGAGGTAGAGGGAAATGATGGCGGTATTTATAGTGTAGGAGAGATGGGATTTCTCAATATAAAATTCAATAATTTATTATTTCCACACATGAAAAGGAATAGTGAGTCTTCCATGACCAAGAATAGTAACATTATAATGTGAAGCCGAACCAATTGTTCTTACATTAGTAGAACATCATGCATGACTCTATAATTATCTTATTTAGCTTATTTGGTAAATAATGCTATTTCACTATTCATAAAAAAATTCATGTATTTCAGAAAAATCCCAAAAATTCACCAATAACATTTCTCGATGTTTAGAATTCAAAAATGATGTCCCTTTTTTTAAATTAATTATCTATTTATTGTAATATTTTTTTTATATAAATTCATATTTAATTCCAAAATTAACATCTTTAAATCAATTATTGATTTTATATCACTATGAAAAATTAACCAAAATTTCATTATCATTAATCCATAAAAAAATAAAAAAATAGTACAATTTACTATTCCTTAGGGTCATAATACATTTCATATTACTATTCATAAGGGTATGTTAATATTCACAAAAAAATGTTAGTTCCATTATTCACTAAATAAATTACTGAACACAATTGTAGATGACCATTTTTTCAAAATTCAAAACATAGAAGTTGAAAAAAAATATATTTAAAGGCTAGTTATTAATATCTACTTGAAACAAAGTTTCATGCATTTATATTTATTTTTATAAATCCATATGAAGTTACAACTGTGGGGTGAAGGTGGAGTTTGGTGACTTATTCATACAGTGAGATTGATTTCCCTAAGACGAACTCATATAATATCTTTTGGGAGGACTTCTGTCAGGACATGAGGAAATCATTACATATATAAGATACTAGGGATCTTCAATACAACAGTATGACCGTGGATGATTATTTTGAGAAGTTTATTACTCTATAATGTTACTCCATGGATAATGTACAAGTTCTATTATTTAGGGATCAAGCCATTGAGAAGGTCTTGCTCTGGGATATTATAACCTCAATTTTATCTGTTAGAGTTTACACCTATGTTGGGGGTACATGAGAAACCCCGATTGGTAGGAAATATTTTTGTTGATAAGACACCAATAGTGGGAGCTAGTAGTGGTACCTCGGTAGTTGGGACCACTATAGAAGGTAGCTGATGGTATTCACGTGGATTCATGTGGGTCAGACACATTAGGAGGTGATCCTAGGACTTAGGGTCAGTGGTGCAGGGATCTCATGGTTGGATGAATCATCCAAGGTAGAGGATGTGTTTTTGATGAGATATCTGGGTACATCTGACACAATATTGATAGAACCATAATATAGATGATCTGAAGATGGTTGAAGGACCTCCATGACTATGACAAAGGAAGGAGGAGAGTGGTCTGTAGGGCGATATACAAGTAAGAGGGTTCAACAGTGTATTAGGAGGTTCTAAGAGGTTCAAACTATTACCACCAACACCCCAGGTGGTCAATTCTAGGCTTTTAAATCTATTAAAAAGGGAAGAGGCCAGTTGCTGCATGTGGAGGCCTATTAACCCATGAATCCTTGGATGTTACAAGGTATGATCTATGTATTTTTCATATTAGCTATTATATAAATAGGCACATGTGCTATAAATTATTTCAATTTCATTTTGTGGTTCTAAACGTAGAGATTATGGTTGATATTCTGATTGACCATTGTTGTTGGAGACTCCAAATGGCGGTGAATCAGGGTTTTATCACTTATGACAATGGTGAGACATGGAACAAGGTGGAGAGTGATTATTTCATGGGATTTATTTCTTACGGAAATAAGGCCTCATGACACTTGATATGGTATGTACTATCTATTTAGATTTAATGACTTGATTGACTTTTTAAGGCAGGGGTGTAGTGTGTTTGTGGTGATGGAACCATGTTTTCTATTATCAATGAAAATAAATCCCAAGTAGTGCTATATGGACTCATGTATAAGATGGTAGAGATGATTACTCATTGGTTGGATTGATTTACCCTATATTCAGTAGATGTTGTGAGTTCCCAATTTCCTACAGTGGTGGTAGAGCAAGAGGATGTCTTTTCTGAAGATTTTTTAGGTTTACCTCCCTTCTGAGAGACAGACTACAACATTGATCTACACCCTGGAATGAAATCAATATATACAATAGCATATCAAATGGATCTCGTAGAGCTTCTTCAGCTAAGGGTGCTGTTGGAGGCCATATAGAGGAAGGGAATCATGAGACCCAATGTTTCAACCTCAGAAGCCCGAATTTTGGTGTCCATGATAGAATATGAAATATTGAGGTTATATGTAGATTGTTATTTCATGAACCAATTGTACATGAATAACATGTATCAACTACCAAGGATTGATTAAATTTTTGATTAGTTGAAATGGGCGTAAGGGTTCTCAAATATTGACCTCATATCAGGCTATCACCACTTTCTTTTATAAGATTATGATACACCAAATATAGCCATCAGATGACGTTATTATTACAATGAGTTCATGGTGATTCCATTTTTCATGAAAAACAAACCAACTATGTTCATGGGACTCAAGAACCAAATCATTCAACCATTCTTAGACTTGTTTATTGACATCTTCGTCGAATACATCGTAGTGTTTTCTATATCTTATTATGAGTACCCGAGACACTTTAGGTTGTTATTGGACACATATGGGGGTACCAAACATTACAATAATACCTCAAAGCATCAATTTTTTTATTTGAGATGTCCATTTTAATAGACATGCCATCCGAGAGGCTAGAGTTTCATTGGGTCCAATGATGGTCAAGGTCATGCTTTCTTGGGAGTCTCCAAAGAGTGTTAATAAGTAGAGAACTATCCATGGATTGGTTGGGTTCTATTATAGAATTATACCCATCTTTTCTATAGTGGAATCACCATTGAAAACATTGTATAGGAATGGGAAATCACTCCGGTTGAGGAAAAAGTGTCATTAGTGTTTTTAAGAGCTAAGGAAGAGGGTGACATGTACTCCAATATTGAGTTTACTAGAGGAAGGTGTTGAGTACATAGTGTTATGAGATCAACATGGGACTAGAAAAGGTTGTGTTCTGATATTGAAGAAATAAGTTATTATTTATGGTTTACACCGGGTGAGACATCATGATAATAAATTCTTAACCCATGATGTTGAGTTAGCAGTAGTAGATTTCACATTGAAAATGTTGCACACTAATTGATGGGTGAGTGATTTAACATGCACTATGTCCATAAGAGTCAAAATTATAACTTATCATAGAACTATCTCAACATTAGATAAATATTATGTATTGAGTTCCTCATGGACTATGACTTTGTGAATATCGATAATCTTGGGAATGGGAATGTGGTGGCATATTCTCCTAGTATGAGATATGGTTTATAGTTTCTAAATGAGGAATAAGATCAATTATCCTTGATACAATTATCCTTTATGGATGGAGATGTACCACAATTCTTCTTGTTGATGGTTGTTACCCCACCTCACATTCATCATTCCAGGGAGGCACAACATGGGGAAATTAAATCTGAGACCTGATGTTTTCTTATAAACATAGGTCTTTCGCCTGATATAATTTCTAAAAGTGTAGATCAAGTATTTTATTCAAAGGATGCACATTGTTACCAATGAAGTCATTTGAGTAGTATCATATTTATTTTCATATATTCCCTTTGTAGGTACATCCGCATGTGTAAAATGTGTACCATGACCACCAACATCATTTCTGGTTTCCATGGATCAAGAATGGAGATGCATAGTTTGTATATTGATGCCTTACTTATTAGCAACTAAAGTCTAAACATCAAGTTCCAGTAGGTTGTTCTCTATCCATTGAGGGGACATAATGGATGTGGGATGGGATATTTATGGACTTTTTGATGGGATTACCTTGTAAATCCAAGTGACACATATCTATCTAGCTGATTGTATACCTACTCACCATGTTTTCCCACATTATATCTATATGATAACAATGTTATGTAGAGAAATTATAATGTCTCCAGGTGTAAGAGATATTTCAACTCCATAAAGATGGATCAATGAATGATTCGGTTTATATTTCTTGCATTACATCTTAGTTGAGGAAGGAAATAATGGAGGAATTTTGGACCCTGTTATGCATGAGAACATCGTTTCACCCATAAAAAATTACCTTACTGAGAAGGCCATTCAGGATTGGGAGGAAATGATGACAGTTTTCATGTTAGAAATTTTCCATAGTTGGGAGGATCTCATTCCACTAGAGGTGTTTCTGTACAATAAAAGATACCATTCCACAAATGCTATTACACGATTTGAGGAATTTTCAGTGATACACCGTATGTCAAAAATTTACTGGAATCACCCAAGAGAGTCAGTAATCATGTGCCCAATGTTATCGGAAGCTACTAGAGAGATGTTGAAGATCATCCAGGAGAAGATGAATAATTTCCAGATCCCTCGTAAGTCTTATTTTGATATGCGATGGGGGCCTTTGGAGTTCCAGTTAGGAGACCACGCGTTCCTTATAATTTCTCATCGACTTGGATTATTGAGTTTTGTATGTGGAAACAAATGATAATCAATGTTTAATGAAACTTTTCCTATATTGTTTAGAGTTTTTATAGTGGCATACCAATTTCAAATACCCCCATAGTTAGACGAGTTACACGATGTATTCAACATGTCATTGAATAGATGGTACATGCATGAAGAATCTCATGATATTGACTAAGGAGAGATGTGAATTTAGGATAGAGATACCATTTCTGAGTACCCATTGGATATCACTGATTGATATGAGAGGATATTTTGTTGGTGACCAATTCCCTGGGTGCATGTCTGGTGGAATAATGAGAATCTTCAAAAGATCTCATTAGAGTGAGAGGTTGATATTCATTCTTGGTATACTCATATATTTTCTATATCTGTTATTTTGGATTTTTGGGGACATAAAGGTCAAATTTGAGGAGATTTTAATATCACATATTTTCCATGTATTATTTAAATAAATATTATGGATTATATTAGAGACCAAATGTTGAGATGGAAAGTGATTCTGGGGCCTTGTGTGAAGGGAAATATATTAAAATATTAAGTAGCACAGATGCAAAATTATCATGAAAAAGTAAAATAACTCATGAAATGGTACATGGATCAGAAATATAATTGAACTACTTATTTTAGAATGGAATTTTTACCCTATGTGCGACATAAAAATAGTTGGTTCTTGTCGTTAATGAAAAAGTAATTGTGGTCGTAAAACAAATAAATATATTTAATAAAATTATTTTTCTGTTTTTCATCGATGTAGTGATGGTATTGTATTTAAATAGAAAATTATTTCAGAAACCCTAATTTATCCACATATCCCTAGGGATTATGAATGATCTCTAGGGATATGATTGGAGAATCCATTATATTGGGCGATAATGAATCAGGAAAAAATCATGAATTATCAAAATAACGGAGTTGAATGATCTTATTAATGTCGAAAAGGTCATAATTATTAATATAATGTAATCTTATCTTGAGGAAGTATATTTATTGTTTGTGTATTCTCCCATATTCATCAATTATTTGAAAAACTAAAATCAGTGGATGAATTGATTGATTTTTGGTTGATCGTTTTATGGGATGGGATTTATTTGATGGTGATTTAGTGGAAAAATTTAATATGATTTAATTGTTTATAGAATAATATTTCATTTTAAAAGAAATGAATCAAAATTGAAATGAACATCAATCATGTTTTGTTTTTCTTGATTGATTGTTCTTTTCGATCCCAATTATGTGATTTAGCAATGAGGGGTCTTCATTGCCCCAGGGTTCAACTATTCATAGTCAATAGATCATTGCAAACATGTTTTATGGTGCATCGATATGATATCATAGATATGTGATCAGTATATAATGAAGTAGGTTCAATAATGGAAACATTTTGAATTGTATGCTTGATGACTCCTAATTTTTCATTCTTCAGTGTTCTTCGATATCAGATGAAGAATGGAATTTTGATATTATTTCCAAGTATATCTTGAAATGAAACAAATTTTTCGATGACAAATTTTCATGGATGATGTTTGATCATCTATTTCAGGATGAATCAGATGCCATATCCATGTGGATAAGTATTTGGGATGTGTGGAAGAGGAATGAGAAATTAGGGAAAATCGTAATCCACAAGGTGTGTAATCCAGGATTACACAACATGTGGGATCCCTACCTATGATTCTAGGTTTTGGATAGTGTTACGGATCTCACAATGTGTAACCCCAGTTACATGTAATGGTACCCTCCCTAGTGGACTCGACATACACATTGGAAGCCTATAGACATGGGTTGGAGTATACAGGTACGAACATGCTATGTACCCCCATAGGGAAACGGTTTGGCGTACAAAAAACGGTTCATGGACATGGATTTGTTGTTGGGACATTTCTAGGTAAAAGGGATAGGATTTTGTTTGAATCTGCATCCCATGTACTGATTCTACTAGCTGTTTATATAGAGATTACATTTCATGTGTGGATATTCCTCATGGGAAGGACTTGTTATAGATGGACTCACCGTGTACCTCGTAAGACATGTTGTGTATTACCATAAAGAGTTCTTCTGGCTAATCGTTTTCGTAATTTGAAATAGTATAGGTATGGTGAGTTCCCATTGTCCTTTTATATATGGTATATTGTGGTATTACATTAACAATGGATTTCGGTCCCTTATACAGGATTTGTCTCAGATAGAGTTGTGGTGCCCCTCTGTGATAATGGAGTGTGATCCCCTATCATCCCTATATGTATTTTTAGGAATCATTGTGTTCTTTATGATCATGTTTTTGATCCTCGATCTATAAAGCCTCATTGGAAGTATTTGGGTAACTGTTGGCATATGATAATATACACAATATGTTGATCAATTTTTGGGTCGGGTGTCCCCCAGTGGTCTGGGGCTATACCCCTATATATGTTTCATAGTCTTATCAAACCATTGCATTCAACTTGGGTAGGGAACAAATGAGCTAGAACTATTCATCAAGGTTTATAGATGAAAAAATTGATTATGGGGTGAGATCTCCATGAACTAGAGTTGCTTTGAACAGAATCCTATGGGTTGAAATTGGTTTTGACTAACTCATGGCATGGTTTCTCTCTCGTGTATATCTATCATTTTTTTCTACTATACATATATTGTTACATATTTTATTGAGTTGAGTAGACTTGGATCATTGAGATTAGTAATTTTTGGGTGTCCCAATAAGTATTGTTATACTAACCCCTACATAGGATTTTCCCACATGTGTCATGTCTTGTATCGATGATTTCCCTTTCGACAGTGTCCTAGGATGACAAGGAGTAGGCGGAGTGTAGATGGATCCTAGAAGAACTAGTTATTTTTCAAGAGTATGTTTTTACATAGTCCTTAAACTTGTAACATGTTGGAATATTTACATAATTAGATATAATTTTATAATATACTATTTGTGGTGGTCTTATATTTGGAAATGTTTACATTCCATTACACAATGTTTTACTCTTGTTGTGGGACCTTAGTTGTATATAAGAATCCTTTCTATTTTTACATTTCATCATGGTGGGTCTCGATATTGGTTCATTAGTAAATGTAAATAAAGAAAATACCTCCCATTTGTGTGAAATTCTTACTCAGTGCCATTTACCAGTCCCTAGCCTATCAGATGTAGTCTTGGGGTTTTCATTGCATGGCCCCCTCTATGGAAGGTTAGAAAACTATGTCTTGTTCTTGTAGACTGATGATAATATATAGAAATTTATTTTTATTTAGACTTAGTTTGTCTAAATAATGTTGAACCTAATTCCACATTTTTTGTTATGTAATATAAGGTCAGTTTATTAATGATAACAAAAAAATAAATGATTTTTATTGTTATTGTAAATGTACCATTTCCCCAGACATGAAAGTCATATTGTAAGTGTTGGGAAAGTAGTGCCAATGTTAGAGTATTATTCCCTTGGAAGAACCAATGAAAATTATTCTAGAGAAAAAAATGGAAACCTTCTATATATTTGAAAATCATTTAACATAGAGGAATATATGCAGATATATTAATATAACAATATCCTTTATATATGGTTTTACAGTACATGTCGACAAGTATGTGTAATTTAGAGATGTGTGCACACATAGATATAATGTTAACAAAAAACATAACCCTGATTAGATGAATAATATACGAATGTGTATTTAATATATGTTTCAACACATCAAATAAATTTGGTAACATTTCAATGTATACATATTTTTTATCCATGTTTGATCAATTACCCGAAATAACTTTCTCTTGTTCAAAAACATAAATTCATTGTATATAGTGGATGAAATCACACCTATTTTTTGAAGTTCCAATAATAACATAAATTCTATTGATTCTAAAGTCCCATTTGTATTCCATTTTCACTAATTCCATCATCATCTAACCTATATGAATAAAAAATGTTTTTGTATATGGTCACTATCTATTGACCAATGAGACAATGTTATTTACTAATGTACTCATCATTTGTATTGACTGCAGATAGTATAAGTTGAACCATTATATGTAATATGATCACTAGATCATGAGATACTAAAGTGGGTACCCTAGTATGAATTCTAATGACACATCAGGTTATTGGGTGGATATTAGATTATCATGTCTAAAAACATAATATATTTGTTTTTATATATGAATATAAATTTTAATTTAAAATAATTTAATTTTTTTAATATACAATCTATTATATAATGATTTATCTATTCAAACGTTATTATGGATTGATGGATTATTATATATGATTATTAAATTGTGATTTATAAATATATACAGTAATATTATTAAAAATATATCCACATAAGGAATGGTAACGCCACTGAATAAAACAATGCAAATTTGGAAATATTTCACAATATGTATATAAAATTTCATGTGGGTCTTCAAATTAGGGTCACATAGGCCAAATCTCTATTTTTCCCCATGCATAGGAAAATTATATATATTTCAATTCTCATATCGACTTCATCTTCTCTACTAGTTGTAAACTATAAATGTTTTTTATTTTTGAAACATCATTCATATATTTGTAGAAGTTATTATAATCTATACATGAATCCATTACGAATCACATTAGTCACCAATATCAATTGGATAACACATTATACATATGCTATTATCACATTATAATGTTACATATTTTCATATTATTATATCATGTGAAAAAATATACAATATTGAATTAATGCTACAATACTCATAGAAAAGTATCTTTAGTAAGACCAAAAACATGCTACCAGTGCTACCCCAAAAAGGAAAACAAAACTTAATCAACATTAATTCTGACTACAAGTAGTCATGTGATTTTAAATTAAATGAGTTATACCATTATGAATTTGTATAAATATAACAATTAAAATACTTTATAAGGTACATAAATATAAAATAAACATATTATTCATAGTTTCAACCTTCTAAAAATCATCAATGAGCTATAATTGTTTTAAAAAATACATTATATTGATAACATCAAAAATCCAATGGAGGCATTGTTGATGAATTCAGTGATATTAGTAATATTGTGTCCATATATCCACTTGGAATTATATGCGATATATTATTTTTCTTTTATATTTTTAATCATATTGCTGTATACCACATGATTTTCTCAATGAATTCCTTTAAACCAATAATTTTTCAATGACCATTGGGGTTAATATGCTTTAAATAAACGAATTATTGTTATATAATGGATAAATTATTTAATTATACATGTAATATTAATGAAATATTTTATATTCATTCCAAATAAGTTCATTTATTATACATAAAATCATCCTTAAACAATTTTTTTATTGTTTATGTAATATAACTAATACAAAAAAGATTACTCGTATGTCGAAATATCAATACAAGACCATGTTACAATAATACATCTTTAATTTCATCAATTAATATATGAATTTAAGGAAATGTCTTCAATTTTGATCACATAATATCTCAGTAATTCTAGAAACATACTCCATCGTGAGTTGTTCAGCATCCCAAAAATATTAAATTCCAAGGGTAAAATAGTATATTGATCATATTATTGGGTGGAAATTCTTTGATTTCTAGTTAACATTACAAATAGAAATGAATTATTAATTGGAAAAATATTGTAAATATTGATTCAATACATAAATAGAATAATGTCCAAAATTTTTCAATCAAACACTAAATATGATTAATCAACTAATTTCTTTTTGATAATATATTATATAGTATATAGAAAATTAACTTTTATATTACAATGACTGAACGAGTCTGTAGCATAAAATGAGCCATAAAATATTTTTTCTTTATCCCTATATATTTCCATATTAACATTTTATCATGCCATCCATAGATTTCAATTGAATATCTCATTTTTAAATGAATTTAATGTTTTTAAACATTATGTAATGGAACATATTGACATGATCGTACAATTTCATGAGTAACTATTGAAATTAATTTCATAAATAAGGTAATTTTACCATATAAGGATATTAGAATTCTTAATAAATGTTGATTAAATATTCAAATCCTTCAATTGAAATGAAATTTATCTTATATATCTTAGGACCGTATTTTTAAATCTAAATAATACTTGTCACATCATTTTATGTAATTATATCACTTTGGTTCTTCCTTTAATAGAATATAATTTATCTCAATGTTATATTAATTGATGTAATTCTTCATAAATGTTTGGATTTAATATTTTGTCATAATATAGAAAACAAATTCATCTATAGTATAATTCATACAGATATTTATTTTTTGGAAATATATGTTTTGAGAATTGGGAGACCAATAATAATTTTTATCCTTGAAATGCCTTTACAAACCCATGATACTAATGATGGATGAATATTTAATGTTTGTTGTGATTTAAAAAGGTTCATGTAACATCCTATCACTATTTTAATAGTTATGTATTATTACTTGTCATGGTTTTCCTTTTTGTTATTTGGGTAAGGGTTAGTTTGGACTGGGAGGACACCTATAATAATAAATACTAAAAAGTTTTTTATTTTTCAAGTTTAAAATGGGCGTTATTTTAAACATAAATGATATTACACATTGTGTAACTGCTACAGGAAACATGCCAGGAATCGTGGTTCATGATGTGATGGGTTCAGGCAAGGAATTCACTTTACTATATGTGATGTGTTTTCAAGTTAGTTTTTAATGTATATCGATGGAGGATTTATCAGTTATGAATCTCATGAATTACACAAACTGAATATGAGTTACATGTAATGTAATAGCCCGACCTTAAAGGTTTATTAAAAATCCAACGTGGTTTCACCGTTATAGAAAATAAATCTTCGACATTGTGTAACGAGATTACACGCCATGTATAAACCCGACATCTATATATAAAAGTAATAGTGTTTTTGGAAACTATCTCATCCAACTCTATGGTATTCTCTTCCTAGACCCAAATACTTCTCTAGTTATTCATGGAGCCTTCCAACCCTTCTAGATACATTGCTTTGGTGATCAATCGTCGTCGCTTTGGTGGTTGATATTCGGGTAAGCATTATTCATTGTTCTTCATCTATATCTATTTATCCTATCATGTAATTTATTGGGATAGATTGATCTCTACCCTATGGTTTTGGATATTAATTCTTGGTAGGGTTTAAGGGTCTTATCCACCTTTTCCCTCATTGATGGGTTCCATTCATTGTATTGAGTTTTTAGAAGAGGTAGGTGCTTCCATCTAGATTAACCAAATTAATTCTTCTAAAAATGCTTGATTTATTTCAATTATTTATTTATATACAATTTTGAAAATTTTCAATCAATTAAATATATTAAATCCTAATTCCAATGAATCGGGATATTTGAAATGGTTTTTTCCAGGATATTTTAAAAAACCCCAATTAAATTGAATTGGGGTGTGTTTTAAGGAAATTTGTTAATTTAAATTATTGAATTTAAATTATGGACATTGTGGAAATTATTTCAAATAAATTTTTTCATTTATTTGAGTAAATTAATTTGGAGAAGGATAAAATTTGTTTTGAATGGATTTAAATATTTTTGAAAATTGATTAAAATGATTTGATAAAAATCCATTTGTTTTATCTTGTGAGAAGGGAATTTTTTTTATTAAAACATGTTTTGGTTATAAATTGAATTAAATTTTAATTTTCAAAAGGGAATAATTGGATTGAATATTTTTTTATATGTTATTCGAATAAATTTCCCATCATTTAAGAGTGTGTTCCCACATTTTGTATTTGGTGAGTTATTTGTACATCTCTAAGCTACTATAATGTTCCAAACATACCTGCGGTGGGTCAGATCCCAAATGAGAGGGTAACGAGTAGCCTCATTATATTTTCAAGGGAAAATTAGTATACATATTTTTATAAGATCACTTAGAGAGTATAGAGTCCTATATCTAGAAACAGTACAATGCATTTTGGTAGATGATCATGTTTCTCAAATGTTTATTTATATATGAAATATTACTGTATTCCTATGTTTTATAAGTACAATAAATGAATTTTATAGATTCATGTAAATGGTTTTATGTAACTATTTTACAGAATCATTTTTTAAATATTCCATCTCATGTAAAGTAAAATCCTTCATTATAATATCATTTTCCATCATTTTGAAAATTTATAGAATGTTTTTTTAAATATTATTTTGAATTTTCAAACCTGTTTAATTTAAAAATTGAAATATTTTATTTGGATAATATTTATTTGGATATTTTATCAAATTTGGGTGGTATTCTATTGGTATTATTCTTAGACATTACATATCCTTCGACTCTTGGTTGAATTTCTTCTAACAGGTTATAGAAATGGGATGGGATCTCTTAGAGGTGGATGTAGTTGTTGAGATCAAAACATTGTGATTTGTTTTCTTTGGGACTTTGGGTCTATTTTAACTATTTTTTTACATTATTTGTTTTATTTTTATAAGTTTATTAAATTCTTTATATTACATTACTCCAACTGGGGTTTCATTTATATTCATATTGACTTTCATGTGTAAATTACACTATGTATTATGGGAAAATAATCCCCGCATATAAGTTTAATGATTCCATGTACTAGTCTCTAACCCATGATGATCAGTAATTTCCCTCGTGTTATATTAAAGATTGATCTGTTATCATGTTACTAGGGTACCCTGGATTGTTCGTGATAAAGTGATATCATAGGAGGTTATTGAGCTACTAACATAAAGTCGATATTCATTTTTTAAATCTTTTCAGAACATAGTAGGTATTTTCAATTTAGTTTCTAGCCATCTGCCATTGAAATGAGCCTTATGCTTCCTGGGGTGGTTTGGGAAAGATGTCCTATGGATTGGTTATAGTCCATACCATATTCTAATTTAGATGGAGTGGAATCCAAATATAGATATATCATATGTTGGGATTAATTTCCCCTATTGCTAGGTTTGGGAATTACCTAATGAGTTCAAGGTTGTCTTCTAATGTTGTGTAACATCATGTCTCTAATAATATGTGAAAATCATATCCAAGAAAAAGCTTTTACCGAATGATAGTGATGAAATCTCAAGTGGAAAAAAATCTAGTTTAGGTGATCCTGTGAAATGTCCAAGAACTATGACAATAACCACCTCTAGTCCCCATTCACTCTCCAGCTATGGATCCATAGGGGGATATTCTTCAAAATATTTCTCAAGAGTTATTTCACTAGATTCCACTTGTTTTGAGTGGCTCCATCTATCCAAAACATGATGAGGAATTGATGGAAAAGATAGAACATTTAATTGAGTTCATGAAGATACCAGACAAGATCAGGGTGAAGTGTAGCACCTTCATATTGGAAGGATGAATTAGGATATGGTGGGACACGATGGAGATGGAAATGAAACCATATATCATTTATTTAATAGGATTCATATTTCTTTTCTTTGATCAATTCTATCCATAGTCAATGTTGTTGGACAAGGATATGGTGTTTTGAATCTCGAGAAGGCCGATAGAATGTTGTCTAATTATTCAAACAGTTCTATTGAGTTGATACAGTTTATATCTGAGATTGTATATAATGAATATATAAGTGGTCAATGATTCAATGAAAGAACGCAATATGATATCCATTCTACAATTTTATTACTAAATATTCCCACTTATGTTGATGTTTTGGATAGGGATATTATGGTTTATATGGACCTGGTAGAAAAATCAGAGTTATTGAGAGTTTAAATTCCTCCTGGGGTGTGGTGTTGGTTCCTTCAAAGGAAAAAACAAGTGTAATGATTATCATGGAAGTTTTAGATAGCTGGGTCAATCCATACATTCTACAACACCAATAAGAAGATCTCTGATTTTCTACCTGTCTGGAAATCCAAGACACTATAATAGTGTTTTGATTTAGGATCCCAATAACTATAGATTTTATGGATGTTATGGGATATTACAAAGATTATTCCATCACTTATATACTATTTATCATGTGATATGATCCTGAACACCTACTTAAACTGTGGGGTAATCAGATGCTTCGTGAATAAAAGGGTTCCATCCATAAGCATATGAAACGAACCTACATAACACATTATAATAGTATATAGAGGAAGTAGACATTGGTCCAATGATTGTGAGAGGAACCATTACTATATTATCTTCATTAGTGACCGCTATTTTTTATACTGGTGCATCTCACTCTTTTATTTTACCCTGTATTGTTAATATGATTAATCATCCTATGAAGCAACTATATTTTGAAATAGATATTTCTACACCCCTTGGTACAAAAATAGTGAAGGGTCATTGTAGTATAACTATTGTATTCTTTCATTCAAGTATCAATCATTCATGGAGTTATATTTTTCATGTCATTAGATCTCTCAAAATCATATTTGGGATGGATTAACTCATTACTAATAATGCATGGATCGATATTTATTTATTCGATGGGTCTACTTTACAAAACCAAATACTCCGCCTCTTGTATTTTATGGAGATTAGGACCAATGGTTGAGCAGAGCCAGAACCTCCTATCATGAGTTTCCAAAAGTTATAACAATGTTTTCTTTTGATGTAGAGAGGAATTCTATGATTGTGGATCTTCCTCCCTTTTTTTCTAGTTTTCCGATATGTTCCCATATAATTTTTTAGTTTTCCACTAATGATGGAGGTTGATTATTCCACTGACTAAATTTCTTTTACTCAACTAATATCAATTCCCTATTATTCCATGGAACCAGTATAAAAAAAATATCTATATTTCATATTGGATGCACTTCATGAGAATTAATTTATATGTCTGATTGTGTCACCTTAGGTGGCACAAATTTTCTTTTCTAATAAGGTTAATGGTTCTCTATGCTTATTTGATGATTTCGGAAATCTCAATAGATTTAGGATAATAACAAAATATCTATTAATGTGTATTTATGATCATTTTGATCATTTGAAAATTTTGATGTCGCTTTTATAGATTGACCTTCAATATGGTAACAACCAGTTTAGGATAAATGAATATAAAATTTGAAAACAACTATTTGTAGCATGTATGGACATTATGAGAACCTTGTTGTTCCCATTGGTCTGAAAAATTCTCATGCAATTTTCATGGCTTTGATGATAAATATATTGCATGAGTATCTTGATAAATTTTGGGGTATTCTTTGTGGACAACATCTTCATTTATACTATGGATGAGGAGGATTGAGTGCATCATCCAAAAACATCTCTATGTCCGCTTTAAAATCATAAACATTATTTAAATCATTCATAGTGTGATATCTAGATTCTGAAACTGAAATTAATTGGATGCATGGGGTCTGAATATTGTGTATCAGTTGTTCTTGAAAAGCTAAAGGCTATTATAACATGATATCCACCATGAAATTTCTTCATAATTTGGTTCTTCGTTGGATTATCTGGACAATACTATATCTTCGGGAATGAATTCTCAATGTTATCTTCTCGGATGATAGATTTGAATCGGTAGGGGAAACATTTTTTTGGATGATAAATATCAGAATATTTTTGTTGATCAGAAATTCCATTTTACTACTTCACTAGAGTTAACTATATACGATACCAGGAAAAGCTAATTGGTCTTCATTCATCTGGTTCAGGTATGGGATTTGTTCATTTGTACAAAGACTAGTTAGATTCTTATGAATCTCATCATATTAGGACACATCAGAATAATTATCCTACCCATGATATTTAACTTATTGTTGTGATGCATGCACTTAAGAGTTGGCAGCTTAAGAGTTGGAATTAGTGATGTACTTGGCATTATAGAATCTCTTAATTATGGGTAGATATTGGCCTAGTAATCATTATCCAATGAGGGATTTCTGTGTTATCATAACCATTATGTTGTGATGTTAACAGAAAAGAAGGATGTGCATCGGGATTTCTATAATTCCTAGTGGGTTGTGAACACATGAACCACTAAGATTCTCTACATTATTATGTGATAGTTATGATTTTCATGTATGATATTGAGAATAGCTATGTTTGTTTCCCATTTGTATACATGCCAAAAAGTGAATGCTATGAACCAGAAACGTTCAGTTTTGCATCAACCAATTCAAGTCCCTAGATAGAAGTGGGATGAAATCTATATGGACTTCGTGGTTGGGTGGAATCATACCCCGATAAAGAAAAATATGATAGGGGTTTTTATTGATATAATGACCATGTTAGATCACATTATCCCAATTCATGATAAAACCAATGTTGAAAAGTTGGGAAATATCTATATTTAATAGATTATTCATTTTCAGGATGTTCAATCTTCTATAGTGTTTAATAGGGATCCTAAGTTTACATCTAATTCATTGAGAGTCCTTAAAGAGGAACTAGGATCTATGGTTTGTTTCTAAGTATCCAACTATATTTAGTTGGATGAATATATTGATAGATCTATATATATTCTTGAAGATAAGATTATCTCTTGTGTTCTGGACTTCTATAGGGTTTGTGAAGATCTATTGGTTATGAATGAGTTTCCTTATAACAATAGTTTCCAATTTGTGATCAGAATGGAACCTATCGAGGCCTTTTATGGCTGACCATGTAAATATATATTGTGTTGGTCAGATATTGGTGAAGGATACATGGTTATAACATTTTTTGTGTAAGAGTGATGGTAATGATTCATATAATTCTAAAAAGATGTTTACAACACATAGCCAGTATATATATTATGCTAATTATCATTGTAGCCCATTGGAATTTGCAATCACTGGCCATGTGTTCTTCATGGTTTCACCTCGGTTGGGTTATTAATATATTTAAGTGGAAGGGACGATTTCTCCTCATTTTTGGGCCCTTTCGAGGTTATTGATTATGTGGGGAAATGTTTCCCTGTTTATAACTACCAATGTAGCTAACATTGATACATAATTGTTTTTTTTCATATATCTCATCATTGAAAAAATCAATCTAATCCATCTCACATTTTGAGCTACTGTGATCATCAGATCGAACATGATTTTTCTATTACTGAGATACCAGCTTGGATTGTTGATTATGAGACCAAGGTATTTCATGGGAGGATGATACCTTTGGTTCATGTGTTATGGAATCATGGTTGTGATAGTCATGATATCTGGGAACATGAGGAACTAATGAGAGAAAAGATTCTTCATATTTTTAGTATGGAAGATTCTTCAAAGTTTTTCATGGTATATAATGTTCATATAGTGGGGAGGTTTTAAAAAACCATTACCATTTAGTTTGGCACATGTTAAACCCTGTCATGCGTTTCCTTTTCATTGTTTGGGTAAGGGTTGATTTCAGATTTGGGGGATACCTATAATTGTATTATTTAAATGTAATGGATTTTTCAACATTATGTATGTTTTTTTAAATGGAATTATATTACACATCATTTAACTAGTTTACACCCCATATAATTGCTTCCACATGAATGTTATGAATAGTGTTCATGGTTTTATGGGTACACAATGTGAATACCCTTTACAAGACTTGAAATATTTTCAAGTTGGGTTTTAATGAGTAATAACGTGGGTTTAATAGTTTATGAATCCCAGGAGTTACAAGTCATTAATTGGGGGTTACACATTGTGTAATACCCAAACATTAAAGGGGACATAAAAATTAGATGTGTTTTCACCATTATATAAAATAAATCATTCATTTATTGTATCTAGATTACAATCTATTTAACACCCAGGAAGATGCCTTTAAAATCTTTATTACACTTTTAATTTCTCTCAAATTCTTCTCTAGTTCCCTCTCCTATGTCCAAAATACGTCCCTAGTTATTATTGGAGACTTCCAACCCTTTCATATTAATTCCACTAGTGGTCAATTTTAATTGATTTGGTGCATGATATCTAGGTAAGTGTTCATAATCATTCTTCACTTATCTCTCTTTATCATCTATAAGATTATCTAGTGATTGAATTATATTTTAATTGTAGTGTTGGATCGTAGAACAAGGATACTTTCTTGGGTCTTCTCCACCTTCTCCAATATTGATAGGTGTCATTGCGAGTGTTTAGTTGTAGGAAGAGGTAGGCGGTTCTTTTACAATTACCGTACTTGATTATTTCTATTTTTTTTGATTTATTTAAATTGATTATTTAAATTAAATTTCACAATCATTAATTAAATTAAATTGTTCAAAATTAAATTCAAGAGAATAGTGAGATTTAAAATTGTTTTGGCATAGAAAATTGAAAAAAAAACCAATTCCATTGAATCGATGCGTGTATTATTGACAATGGTTAATTCGAATTATTAAATTCAAATTGTGGATTTGATTGAAATGATTTCAATTAATTTATTGAATTTAATTATGGAAATTAATTTTGAAAAGGATAGAATAGGTTTTGAATGGATTTAAATTTTTTGAAAATCGATTAGAATGATTTTATATAATCCCAACGGTTTTATCCTGTAAAAATAAAATTATTTTGATCTAATACCATTGTGGTTTTGTATGGAATGATGTTGGGATTTTTTTAATGAATTAATCATATTTAATATCATTCAAAATAGTCTTGAAATAAATGTCCCATCATGTAGAAGAGCATGTAAGCCTTTGGTTTATTGTGAGTCACTTGGAAAATTACTATGATATAACAATGTTCAAAAAAATAAATATGGTGAGTCACATCTGTGATGGGATGGTGATGAGTCGCCTCTGGACAGTTCGGGGGGGGGGGGGGTTATTCTGCTCATCTCTTCTGAGGTCACATAGAGAGTGTAGTTTCTTATAGATGGATATATTATCGTACATTTTGGAATATGATCGTGTTTCTTTCCTTTTTCTTAATATATGAGATATAAATATATAAAAATGTTATAAAATTTAATTAATTGCTATTTATGGATTTATAGAAATGATTTTATGTAACTCATTCAATTAATCCATTTTTAAATATTCCATCTATTGTAAAGTAAATTCCCATGATTAAAATTTATTGTCAATCATTTTGAAAATGTCTATAATATTTTTTTAGATATGATTTTTAATATTCAAAACTGTTTATTGAAAAATTAAATGATTTTATTTGGATAAAATATATTTGACATCTATAATATAATAATTGGTGGTAACCTACTAATATTAATCTCACACAATACTTTTTCCTTCGAGTGTTTGTAGACTTTCATCCTCCTGGTTTGGGAAAAAGGAAGGGATATGATGGAGTTCGATCCAACTATTGAGATTTTGACTTGGTGACTTTTTTCCTTAGGGACCTTGGGGTTGTTTTCCCTAATTTGGTTATTGGTCGTAGTACACTAGGCTATTTATGACTTGTTATGTTCTATTAATATACATCATTTATAGATTCTTTTATAATTTTATTGACTTTAGTTTATTAATTCCTCTATTTTAGGTGAAAAAATCATTCACACTTGCACGTTGTATGACGCAATGTACTAGTGACCAACCTAAGGGGATCAGGAAGGACCCTCAGGTTATCTCAGGGATAGATGTATTATCTGGTTACTAGGGTACCTGGGCTGGTTCATGATAGTTCACCACATAATGTTCATTAAAATATAATTTTCATTTATCATCCTCAACATCATAATTTTCAAACTATATAAATATTTAAAATATGAAAAATTATTATTAATCATGTATACTTATTATAAATGAAATTTCATAAATGAACTACTCTTTCATTGAGTTTTTTCAACCTTTTTATATAATTTCAAATCATATATCTATGATGGATAAAATTCAACTAGAGACCTAGATTCCATAAGAGAAAATGTAGTGTCATAAAAAATTTCAATTGACCTATAAAGTATTTAGAAAAAAAATTATAATACACATTGATAGTCTTAATCTTCAATAATAGGAGAATAAATGTGCCATAAATCCTCATTAGTTTAATGATTTACATATTTGATACACCTTATAACATAGTTTTATAAGGGACCAAACCATCAATAAAATTTTCATGGAAAATATTCAAAAAGTGTATAATACATTATAATTATATATTAATCATGTTATTTACATTTACTAATTACATTTAAAATGTTAGTTATTTAATCATTGTAGTAAATATAAAAAAAAATATTACTTCCAAAAATTATTATTTTTAACATATGATTAAAATATATTTGATCAATAAAATATATTTTTATTTTTAAAAAATAAATATTTTTTAATAATTTTAGTGAATAATTAAATGTCAAATAGATATTACCTAATTTAATAATATACATGTAATCACACAATTTCCTACCAACCATAGTACATGAAAATCTCCACGAATGATTAGGGAAACATCTTCTGTGTTACAAGAGAAACCCTATATCTCACATCAATTAAATATAATAAATTTGATAATTATAAGAGAAATTTATTTTTAAATCATGATACTATATAATCAATATATCAAATAAAAATTTGATTTATATTATTACAACTAACATTATCATGTTATTTGACAAAATATTAATGTAACTTATGATAAAATAATCACACTTGATACAGTATAATTATGAAATTTCAAAATTGAATTATATTTATATGAATACAATTACTAATTAAAAAATAATTCATTATTAGTCTATAATAACATATGTTATAATAATATAACATTAATTATTACATTTATGTTTAAAAAATAAATTAAATAAACTTTTTTAATAATGTAATTGTTGATAAAATTCATAATGAAAAATTAGTTCTTGTAAAAAATAATTTTAAAAAATATTATTCATTCATAAAAAATATCAAAATTATAGAAAAATAGAGAACCAAAATCCTGATGATTATGATCAATTGATTTATTTTTAATTTTTATAAGGTGGATATGGTGTAACAAAATGGATATAAGGATGTGACTTCTATTTTATACCTTTTATAACCAAAAGCATGAAATTATTTCTCTAGTTTTCCTTACAAAGTGTATGGAATGTGTGTGTCTTATTTTAATTATTTAATATTCAATAAACAATTTGGATTGTTTTTATGCTTTTATAATCTATTTAAGTGAATATATCTTACCTCATACAAATAAATAATTAATATACATTTTTTCATTCCTCATTGAAAATATCACCATGTATTTTCTATATTATTTCCAAATATAATTATCATCCACCCTTTTCATAATTTTAATATTTCATTATATCAATAATATAATATTTCTGTCAAAATAATAATCAGAAAATAAATGGTTTTGTTTATTTAAATTCATTGAAATTATTACCAAATTCATATACATATATTTCTTAGCAAAATTCTAATTTCATCAAAATAAGTATTTCCCCAAAAATATATTTTATCAATAAATTCCCTTACAAAATATATATTCATATATACATATATATATCATTATTTCAGGATTATATCCTCAATATGGATAATATGAATATATATATATATATATACATTATAATACTACAATAGTAATGATGATAAATGAAAAAAAATTGATACATATACAAGTATTATTACTAAATATGTACATTATCATAAATTATAACGTTACATTTAAATTTTAGAATAATAATAATAATAATATATCACAAATTATTTTAAAACTTATATTCAAGTAATCCATTTTAGCCTTTTCATTTGAACACATATAACAAGAAAAATTTTCCAAAAGATATTACTTTTGAAAACCAAAATAGAACTAAAAAAACACAAAATACAAAAAACTGATATTCGATGGTTGTTCCACTATACGCAGTTGAGTGAAGATAAAATAACTAAGAATGTAAAATAGAACTACATCATAGTAAATTATTTGGACATATCCTAATGATTTTTCTTTTCCATATACTATTTTCGGTAATCGAGCATTGGAAAAATTGATATTTCAAATCCAATTCATTACTTTCTAAGTACGAAGATTATAATAGTAATATACATATGTATTATTCTATTAAACCAATTTCCTCTATAATATTATTAATCCAAACCAAAACATTTAATTAATATATTAACATTATTAATAATTTTAATAATTTGACAACGCATCTTTGAAATATATAATTTTAAATTACATATAACCATAACAATATATTTTTATTTTAACTATATAATTAATTAAAATAAATCATGAATACTATAAAAAATTGATAAAAATAGGTCATTATCTAATTAAATACCACATATTATAAATTTTTCAATGAGACCATAAAATATTAATGATATATTTAATTAATTTTGAATTAAGAAAATAAAAAAAACCAATCAAATTTATACACACCGTAGACTTTTTGGTACCTAGTAGTCCATTATATGATTCAATGTGACTACCTAGTGTGACAGTTATTAATAATCGTGATGGTTTTTTACAATTAATGTTTTTTATGTTTGATAATTATTTTGGAATAATATTAAATCTCGATTATTTTTTGGGTTAGGCATTGACATTATTACGTGATTGGGTATATAACCCACCACACCCATTAATGATTTATTATAATGATATATGATAAAAAAATTAATATTATAGACCGAGTCATTGTCGGTCCATAAATACACAATGAATAAATTGTATTATATTTTACTAACACAAACAAAACACATTTTTCTACTAATTGATCATGTAAATTAAACCCCAACATTGTGTACCATGTAGTATTCATAAAACACCATAAAAATATTACCATTATTAGGAACCCAATGATCACATTCTAGGTGAATAGTTCCATGTATGATAAAATGTCAAAAATAAAATCATATTCATATTTAATCAAAATTTTTATCTCCCTATTGGGAATCCAGTCATAACAAAAAAAACACTAAATTTCATCCTTGAAAATATAATTGAAATAATAAATTAATTATGATTATCAACCCCCATGTTTTTTAAAATTTATTTATAAATATAATAATTTTTTTTACATTCTATGACATAGTTAGGATGCATGTCACTAAAGACACCTTCTAGTTCACTTAATAGTTCACAAATAATCACTCTTAGTAATTTCTTAAATCATGGTAATTGATTAAGACTACACTTATGTTGAGTGATGCCCAAACATATTCACATCATTTTCATATCATCAATACACAATACAATACTATTGTATAACTATAAGAGTTGTGGTTGGATCTAATAGGTATTGAAAATATATATATTAAAAATTCATTCTTGTATCTCTTACCCTGTGTATTTTCTATTATGGAAAATATATTCTTCAATATTAATTTTTTCATTGAAATGTTTTTTCTCTAATATGGTATCATATCTCATACAACATTGATTAATGGGTTTTCCTCCTCTTTGATTGGTATGTGAAAAACTATGAGCGATTTTATTTTATTATAGTGGGGCATTGTGTCATTATCCTATAATTCATCTTTATGAAAAAATCTATTAAGTGTTTAATCAAATTTATGATTCATTCATAATGATATCAAGTATTTATGTGAATAAAATAATCCTGAAATTCAAATTTGGATCCAAAAATTTTCATTTTGATGTAACTCATAAATCAATTACACTAGAAAACCATCCAATGACCATGTTACACTTACTCTATCAAAACAATTATATTCTTTTCAAATATGTTGATAATTTTTTATTTTTTTCATCTCTATTGTGACATGGACTCTGAAAGAGATAGATAAATATTTAAATCATTAGTATCAAATTTATGTTGAATTATCTCGCAAATAATACGTTTCCACCTCATAATTTAAGGGATTATTTGATCTCCAACACTATTTTGGGATATTATACATTTAAAAATCATGAATAAGTTTATAAAAAAACCCATTATGATTTTCTATAGTTGGAAGATAATGATAAATCCAACATAAAATAAGATGATGGTGATCCTGGCTCAACTTCCCATCCTCAAATACTAAACCACTAATCTATCAATCAATTACTATTTAGAGAGTACCATTTAGAAGAAAGCAATGTATTCTAAAATACCATAATGTGGAATCTCCAATTCCAATGATGCAAATAAATCCTATGGATGATGAATATCTTGATATTGAAAAGATGTATTAAATAGAATCTTACGGTAAAATTAATTTTCCGTTGGTTTCCATGTATTGATTCTTGTCTCCTCACTAATGTTTCACAATGATAAACCCTCCAACATGAACTCTCCCTAGAATCATTGTGGAACTATATTTTTTAGTATATAATTATATTTTATTATTGATTTATTGGTTTCTTTAGTTACATATAATCCATCCTCAATAACTGAAACTATAGATTGATAATTTTAACCTCCTACTGAGATAATCCATATATTGTAACAACTATCATCCTTCTTCTGATATAAATCCCCTAAAATTTCTATAAGATATTATATGATTCATCCAATATCTAATGAAATTAATATTATAGGACCATTTTTAGGAACACATCCACAAATGTTTTCCCTCTAGGAAGAGTTTTACCTATTTGGGTTCTATGGATAGTGATATCTATCAAACCCCTCCTATAAGGGCCAATCAATTATAAAATTATATTTTTTCCATGTGGAAGTTATATACATAGGAATATTCTATACCAGACTACTCTATAATAATATATATGTATGTGTAGTTAGAGGAGAAAAAAAATATGTCATGTATTGATGTGGGGAGATTCAAAATTTTCAATTTTATTACTTAATTGAAATTTTTTGATGCTCATGGTATATAAAAATAGTTTCTTTTTTATTATAATATTTGATGAAAAATGATATGAGAGTGAATATAATTTTTATGAGTTATATAAATTGGTAGTGGTGCCTATATCAATCTGTTGGGTACATAATATGTGTTTCTAACGCATTCACTAGGGTGCGCGTGCTCGTCTGATTTGAGGATGATGACGTTGTTTGTTTCTCCACATTCCTGCTTTCCAAAGGTTGGCTTCATCCATCTCTTGTGTACCGAAGTTTGATTATTGATTGAAACATGATGATGGGATGTCAGTTCCTCCATCATTGGATTTTTCCTCAGAACTCGTTACCTAGTCTAGGTCTCCCCTATAGACTTAAGATTTTGTTCATGAAACTCTTCCTAGTGCCATATATTCCTGGACTATGGTTAATTATGTTGCTTATGTTGAGAAATTCCAAGGGGTGTAGCTAGGGTAGCAACCTTCGGTCGGGGGAGTAGCCATGTTGGACATCACTGGCGTGTCTGTACACCAGAACACTAGCACGTCTCGGTTTCATTCCCTCATTATTGGGATTCTCGAGGGAGTGGAAGCCTGAGGCATCCCACTTCAAATGTGGGGAATTATATTCCATAGGAATTTCTATGTGGTTTTCTTTAGATTCTCATGTTTAACACAGTGTATTCCGCGATTTTTACATCTAGCAGAGACGAATCAGATTGATCAGAACACTGACTAGAGTGGATCAGATGGGTGTAACCTCTAATGGGAACACCCATGTCGGGGCTAACATGTAGTTAGTTACCCATTTACTACTAATAAAAATGAATAGGTGATTTGACATGATCTCACCAAGATGTGGCGGCCCGAATAACAATCAGGATTGGTGATGAGTGGTTAAGTGAAGTGGATGTAGAATGATATGGAGTCAACTTGAGGGAGACAATGGTGGTGGGAATGAGCCTCAAAGAGAATTTTTATGTATCCATATGGTGGGGAATATACGAACACGTAGATCAGGAGAGGGAATAGGATTGGGGTGTGCCCAAAGGACAGAGACACGATGACATTCTAGGGCATACGTGTGGTTAGAATCCCGAGGCTGATTTGACGCCACTGCGACAGAACAGAGATTTGGGTCCCGACAATGGGACGATAATGGCTTAACACTGGGTTTATGTTGACAATGACTTACCGATGATTGATGTTGACATCATATTACCGCTGAGTAGGGATCACAATGTATTAACACTACATGAGGTTCACAATGACTTGTCATTGGGTAGGGGATCACAATAGCTTACCGCTGAAAGGGTCTGATCCTCAAGGAGGCTTCTTACGTACCCTGTCTAGGAGACAGGGATCAAATCCCACATTGTTCTGGGTGGATTTTTTGAACCAATGTGAAGGTGGTTCAGGAACAATTGTTGTTGGGATTGAACCTCATGGAACATTCCTACGTACCTTGCCTTAAAGAGGATCAAAGTCTTTGTAGTACAGAATGTTTTGGGAGAACCTACGTGAAGGGGGTCAGAATGATTAGGTGTTGGGATTGAACCTCATGGAGGCTTACTACATAACTTTCCTTAGTAAGTATCGATGTCCACGTTGTTCAATATGGATTATGGTGAACCGATTTGAAGGGTGTCATAACGACCGGGTGTCGGGCTTGCACCTTAGGGAGGCTTCCTATGTACCATGCCTTTGCAAGGATCAAAGTCCACATAGATCGGGACGGAGTTTGGTGAATTATTAGCTACTAAATGAGGATAATATTCATTGTTAATATACATAATATTCATGTTATTTATTATTCATAAACACCATTTTAGTGCATTTTACACTTTGAACATCATTTCACATTATGATTGTAATACCTTCTTAAAATGCACTATTATTTGGTACATTTTTGAACATCATTTAAAGTACCCAATGATTCATCTAATTTTAAGGAATATAATTATACATATTTCAATTTTATATTCTTTTGAAATGGATAATCACTTAAATATGAACATTTTTCATTAAAGGAGCAATTAAAGATTCATAGAGGATGATGAAGATATTTGGCAATGAAAGGAAGCAATTCTGGAGAAGGCCGATTGGACACTAGCCCACTGATGAGAATGTGGGGCCCAACATACATGCCAAATGAATCCCAAATTTTGTGGGAGGCTATAATACATATAGGTTAACAAATAATTATTTAGGAGACAGTGCTAATTCAGCCTCCATTGTGGTCATTTAGGCGGCCCATGTTAGAGATAAAATTCTGGTCCAAGTTCTACGGCCCAGAAAAACATCTCACTAATTTGATCATATCTCGGAATAAAAAACTCCAAATGGGCCAAAATTTTACAGCCGGTTAGAAGACATCCGAGGCTCCAATTTCTGCTTCTATGTCCCACTCTGATTCGTCCATATATAAGGTCTTCCTAGCGCTTATGTTCGGTAAAGGAAAGTTGGATGCCACCTCGGGTCAAGGGTGGAAAAATCAACTCTCCCTTACATTCCACCCACCTATGGCCTATCACAATTAATTTAGGAGACTTGTACTGTTGGAGACTCCTCCCAAGGGCTCAAAAATTAATATTTAAGGCAGTGTTGTTGGAGGATTTTTGGATCTTTCGTGTTTTGTTCAATTGTAATGTTATGCTGCAATTTTGTTGTCTCAAATTTGTCTTTCACATTTATGTTGTTCAATTCACATTAGTTTATCAATAAAAGTTATTATTATAATATTATTCTGTTGTTATTAATATCATTTTGATATCATTGGATCAAGGTGTGAATTACTCACACCAATCCTTGTGAAATTATTCACCCAACGGTGGAGTGATGATTTTATTTTTTTTGTTTTCTTTACTTCTCCATTTCCTCCCCCATTAGTCTACTTTCTGCTTCCATTGAAACCATGAGATCAATGGAGGGCTAACCCACTTATGGGTTGATCCAAGGGAGTATAAAGGGTCTGGATTAGATGTTATTTATCACCCCATTAATGTATAATCACTTCTTTAATTGAGATTTTTATTTGATGATTTTTAAACTCCATCATCCTTGTTGAATTTAAGGCCACCCACTTCAAGTGCTAATACGAAACTTTACCTTGAAGTTCTCAAAACATTGATCCTTCAAGTGTATAGGTGATTAGTATTAAACGGTGTAGGAATTAAACCTATAAGTGATAATGTTGTTTTATCTCCTTAAATGAACCCATCTCAAATATAAGAAATTGAAATCATTGAAAAGGAAATACGTCCAATCTACCCAGAGCAATAACCTAGGATCAACTCATTATTTTAAATTGAATTCACTTAAGTCTCTTAAAGTTCCTTTAAACACATCTAAAATCAACCCAAGTTGGCCACTTCATAGCCAAAAACAGTCCATAGAATGTACGTTTCTATAGGATACTTCTTAGGTCTCTAAGGATTCGACAACCCAAACTAAACTACAAGGACCATCCTACATTCTTCTCTTGGGTAAATTTGAGCGAGAATCAAATTTTGGCACCATTTCTGGGGGCCTAAGTAAGTTCTATTAGACACTAGCTTCCTTTTCTTACCCTACTTCTCTAATCTCATCCTCAATTTCATTCTTATGGAAAAACCTTTTGAACAAATACAAACCAGGGGAACCTCTCCTTACATTGATCACCTAACCCCATGTGTGACGTACAATGACCATCCCAATTTCTACATGTGGGATCATCAACAACATAATTAACCACATTGTTTTTACCCATATGATCCACAAAAAATTCCAACATATAATGAGTTTCAATACCCACAAATCCAATTTGAACACCCTCCTGTGTAATTCCAACAACTTAATTATCCACCTAGAATAGACCATTTGGATCATCCACTTATCCATCATAATACATATCCTTTACTTGAAAAACTGTGTCAACAAATGGAGATAATGAATTTTGAGGTTTCATCAATGAGGTTAGAACTACACAGAATTAAAACTTGTGAGGAACCCATCCCTACACAAACTGTCCCTTCCACAACCTTATGTGAAGTGTCTAGTTTACCACAAACCTTTTATAAATTTACTGAAGAGAAAACATTTAGATTTGGGGAAGATGAGGAGGATCATGGAATTGTTGATGGGTGTTTTAATCAAGAGGAAAATGATTTTTTGTATTCACAAGCGGGAAATTTGACATCATGTATTGAGCCTCATGAATATAACTCCATTGATGATTTTTCAAAAACAAAAATCACTGAACCATTAAGAGAAATAAAAAAAATTGAGTCCATACACATTCTTGAAACCAGTCTTCCCAATTTGTTGGTTGAATATTTTATTCAAAATGAACCAATTATATTGAGCAATTTTGAAAATGAAACCGAGTTCAATTCAAATTCCCAACCTATGTTTGAGTGTTTTAGCCTACCTGAACTTGAACAAAAGGACTTTCCATCCACCCTTAAGTTTCTATTCATTGGGGATAGCCAAAAACATCCATTTGTCACCATTTCTTATCTTTAAACCAATAAAGAGGTAATGATTCTTAATGTCTTAGAAAATACTACAAAAGAAATTGAATCAATCATTTCTGATATTCCTTGGATTTAACTGCTCATTTTTGAATAGAGGTTTGTGCATGAAACAAATTCTAAACATAGAATCAATTTAAACCTAGTAGAAGTAGTGAAACATGTGGTCCTTAAAATGTTTAAAGTTGGTATTGGATAAGTTGGGGGGTTCAAGTCAAGCTAATGAGGTTAAACAAAGCGTTTCATGGGAGGCAACCCATGGTTTTCAAGTTTCCTATCATTTTGTTGTTTTAATCAACATTATATTTTAAATAGGATTAATTAATTATTTTTATATTTTAAAAAAAATATAGACTGTTGACCTGTTCTTCTATTATGAGTATGGACGGGTATGAAAGGGGAGCACCATATTCATCTGTGTCACGTGGTGTGATCCTTGAGTAATACCTTACCCAGAAATTTAAAAAAAAGATAATGTATCATCAATTTTTTTTTATTTATGATTTTTTAGCTTAAGAAAAAAAAAAAAAAAATAAATAAAAAAGGGGACACGCCGTAGGCCGTGGGGAAAACCCCGTCACAACCGGTAAAGCCGTGGGGATTCGAACCCGGGACCGAAGGGAGACATGGGAGTGCCCTTACAACTGACCTACGGATTATTATGCTTACTTATTCTATATTTTTTATATATATACTTATATTTTACTTATATATATATATATAATATTTTGTTTTGTTTGTTTTTTTGTTTTCCTTTTTCAACTAGGGAACTCTACAAGTGACATGGATATCAAAGGACTAAATTAGAGCAGCAAGAACTTCAAACTTCAACCACAAGGTGACTTCATTCCATGATCTTCATATTTCAATTTCCTTATTGAACTCCCTTTTTTTTCCTCCACCCCATTCTAAATTTTCTTTTCTTCAAACAGTGGGGACAATGTTATTTTAAGTTGGGGGGGGAGATGAAATATAAAAAAATTGCATTTGTGTGAAAAAAAAAATGATTTGATTTTTTTTTGTGAAAATGGAAGGAAAAAATTTATTTACTTTGAACATGGTAATACACATTGCACACTTTGAAACTGAATATCAAATAATTTAGCATGCCCTGATTCTAATTTTAATCCATGTATAATTTCATGAGCATAGATTTTGGAATGTGTGGCTGTCCAATGTGATATTTCATCATTTATATTTTCATCAAAATAAAAAAATATCACAATACACGTTCCTTGGATAATGGGGTATTAGTTTAAGTTCATGGGGTCCCATAAATAAACTGAATTGGTTTTTTTTATCATTTTAGTTTAATATGAATATTCAAAAAAAATTTTAAAAAAATTGCACGTAGACCAATGAAATGACCTAATGCGTGGTTTTCGGCACTTGGGGATCGTGACTCCATAGTTGTCTAGCCCAGAGTTAGTAATTTTATCTCTATTTTTGGTAATTTGAATTTGTTTTTGATTGAGTTAACTCGAGATGATGCCCGAGTATGTGGGCTTAACTTAGTTCCCTAAGGTCTTTGAGCCTGGGAGTCGTCGGCAAAGTCTCGCTACAGGGGTTGACTCTTTTGAGTGCAACTTCAATTACCATGGAAAAATTGCAAAAAAAAAACAAAAACTAAAAAAAAACAAGAAAAAAAAATTAATACAATAAAAAAATGAATACTCATCTTAATATTGAAATGTGATTCCACCTAGCTCTTCCATAATTCCCACTTGAATAAAAATGAACCCCCATGTCTATTGTGATGCCCAACACATCCTTATACTTAATTGATATTGGATGAAATATGGCAATGAATTTGAACAAAGGAATGGTCTTGGGATTGAGATATGCTTATGAAACTATCTTGTACTAAATTATTTTTATGGGTTTCATTATTGTTTGGTATAAGGGTTTCTGGTGATCATTGTGTATTAAAATGTTTTTGGAAAAGGGAATTCGACATTCATATTGTTGAGATATATTTTGGTCGGGACTAGCAAAACTCAAGTTGGAAGTGTGATTATCCACTAAATGAGGGTAATATTCACTGTTAATATACAAAATATTCATGTTATTTATTATTCATAAACAGAATTTTAGTGCATTTTACACTTTGAACATCCTTTCACATTATGATTGTAATACCTTCTTAAAATTCACTATTATGTGGTACATTTTTGAACATCATTTAAAGTACCAAATGATTCATATAATTTTAAGGAATATAATTATACATATTTCAATTTGATATTATTTTTAACTGGATATTCACTTAAATATGAACATTTTTCATTAAAGGAGTAATGAAATATTCATAAAGGATGATGGGGATATTTGGCAATGAAAGGAAGAAATTCTGGAGAAGGCAGATTGGACACCATCCCATTGATGAGAATGTGGGGCCTAACATAAAGGCCCAATGAATACCAAATTTTGTGGGAGGATAGAATAAATATAGGGTAACAAATAATTTTTCAAGATCCAGTGCTAAGTCTGCCTCCATTGTGGTCATTTAGGCGGCCCAAGTTAGAGATAAAATTCTGGGCCAGATTCTGCGGCCCAGAAAAACAGCCCACTAATTTAATCATAACTCGGAATCCAAAACTCCAAATGGGCCCATATTTTAAAGGAGGTTAGAAGAAATCAGAGTCTCAATTTCCTTCTTCCATGGCACACTTTTATTCTTCCATAAAGAAGGACTTACAAGCGCTTCTGTTCGGTGAAGGAAAGCTGGCTGCCACCTCGGGTCAAGGGTGGAAAAGTGAACTCTCCCTTACTTTCCACCCACCTATGGACTACCAAAATTAATTCAGGAGACATGGACTGTTGGAGGCTCGACCCAACGGCTCAAAAATTCCTATTTAAGGCAGTTGTGTTGGAGTATTTGAGGATCTTTGGTTCTTTGTTTAATTGTAATGTTATGCTGCAATTTTGTTGTCTCAAATTTGTCTTTCACATGTAAGTTGTTCAATTCACTTTAGTTTCTTAATAAAAGTTCTTATTCTACTCTTATTCTGTTGTTATTCATATCACTTTGATATCTTTTGATCAAGGTGTTAATTTATTCACACTAAACCTTGTGACATTATTCACACAATGGTGGAGTGATGATTTTATTTTTGCTGTTTTCTTTACTTCTCCATTTCCTCCCCCATGAGTCTACATTCCACTTCCATTGAAACCATGGGATCAATGGAGGGATAAAACACTTATGGGTTGATCCAAGGGAGTAGAAAGGGGCTAGATTGGATGTTATTTATCACCCCATTAATGTATAATAACTTCTTTAATTGAGATTTTTATTTGATGATTTTTAAACTCTATCATCCTTTTTCAATTTAAGGCCACACACTTCAAGTGATAATACGAACCTTTAACTTTAAGTGCTAAAAACATTGATCCTTAAAGTGTATTTTTGATTAGTATTAAAGGGTGTAGGCATTAAACCAGTAATTGATGATGTTGTTATATTTCCTTAAAATAACCCATCTCAAATATAAGAAATTGAAATCATTGAAAAGGAAATATGTCTAATCCACCCCGAGCAATAACCTAGGATCAAATCATTATTTTAAATTTAATTCACTTAAGTCTCTTATATTTCCTTTAAAACCATCTAAAATCAACCCAAGTTGGCCACTTCATAGCCAAAAACCGTCCCTAGAATGTACGTGTCTATAGGTTACTTCTTAGGACTCTGAGGATTCGACAACCCAAGCTAAAATACAAGGACCGTCCTTCCTTCTTCTCTTTGGTAAATTTGAGCGAGAATCAGTGAACCAACTTGAAGTGGGTTGGAATGACTGGGTGTTGGGCATGTGCCTCAAAGAGTCTTCCTAAGTACATTTCCTTTTCAAGGATCAATTTCCATATAGTTCAGAATGGATTTTGGTGAACCTATGAGAAAAGGGTTGGAACGATAGTGTGTTGGGATTGAACCTCAGAGAGGCTTCCTATGTACCTTTCCATGGTAAGGTTCAAAGTCAATATAGTTCGGGACAGAGTTGGTGAAACGACAAGAAGGGGGTCAGAATGATCGAGTGTTGGGATTGAACCTCAGAGAGTCTTCCTACGTACCTTTCTATGGAAAGGATCAAAGTCCACATAGTTTGGGATGATGTCTGGTGAACTGACATGAAGGGGGTCGGAACGACTGGGAGTTGGGCTTGAAACTCAGGGAGGCTTCCTACGTACCTTGACTTAGTTAGGATCAATATCTATTTAGTTTAGGATGATGTTTGGTGAACATACATGAAGGGGTTCCGAATGACCGAGGGTTGGTATTGAACCTCAAGGAGGCTTCTCACATACCCATCCTTGGCAAGGTTCAAAGTCCACATAGTTCAGGACAAAGTTTTCTTAACCGACAGGAAGGGGGTGGGAACAACGGGGTGTTGGGATTGAACCTCAGGGAGTCTTCCTATATAACATTCCTTGGCAAGGATCAAAGTCCACGTAGTTCATGACGGAGTGTGCGGAACCAACATGAAGGGGGTCAGAACGACCAGGTGTTGGGCTTGAACATGAAGGATGTTTCCTTCGTACCATTCCTTGGAAAGGATCAAATTAAACATAGTTCGGTATGGAGTTCAGTGAACTGATGTGAAGGGGTCGGAACAACTAAGTGTTGGGATTGAGCCTCTAGGAGGCGTACTACGTTCCATGCCTGAGCAAGGATCAAAGTCCATGTAGTTCAGGACGAATCTTGGTGAACTGACGTGAAGGGGGGGGGGGGGAATGACTGGGTGTTGGGATTGATCCTTAGGGAGGCATACTACATACCTTTCCATGGAGTGGATCAAAGTCCACGTAGTTCGGGATGAACATTGATGAACCAACATGAAGGGAGTAAGAACTACCAGGTGTGGGGATTGAACCACATGGAGGATTCCTACGTAACATGCCTTGGCAAGGATCAATGTCCATGTAGTTTGGGATGGAGTTTGGTGAACCGACGTGAAGGGGTCAGAACGACAAGGTGTTGGTCTTGAACCTCATGGAGGCTTCCTACATACCTTGCCTTGGAAATAATCAAAGTCCATGTAGTTCAGGATGGAGTTTGGTGATCTGACATGTAGGGGGTTGGAACGACCGAGTGTTGGGATTGAACCTCAGAGAGGCTTCATACGTACCATTATAGGGCAAGGATCAATGTCTACGTAGTTCGGGAAGGTGTGTGTGGGTCATACACAATGGGATTCCTAGAAAGGATGTCATGATCGGTGCTTACTCGAAGCCCACGGGAGTCATTCTCAGTGTGAGAAACAAGAGGCGACAAAGACCTGACGTTCACATCACCAAAAATGTGTCCATGGGATGTGAAATAATTCTTATACATGGTTAGTGGCCCAAAATGGATACAGAATCTTATGCGTGGAGCGGCCCGAAGAGGAAACAAGGGCTTCTGCGTGGAGTGGCCCAAGGTAGATGGATTTAGGGACATAATATAGAGTGGTGGCCAAGATGGAAATAATTCCAAGAGAGATAGGGAAGGGATAAAAAAATCTCTGTATTTATCTCTCCTCCTAGTCATTGGAATGGATGAAGTGAGGAGGAGCATGGGTTCTCCCTCCTTCAAGAAAAGATAGGGGCTTACACCATAATGGTTTCCCATTCCCCACGAGGAGACGTCGCGGTGAGGTCACAATTTAACGCCATGTTCCTAGGATGATGGTGCATGGCAGTTTAACGTCATGTAGGTTGGATGAGGGAGATTCACTTCGCACCCCTAGGACTTATATTATTGATACCCACCCACCCTTGGGGAAGGGAAGGCATCAGTAATGCAGTGGTGAGGGGGTGTCATGGAGTGATCCACTGAGGGGTCCATGTTAGTGTGGCTATGTGAAAAAGAAATATCTGTTATCATGCCTATGAGAAGAAGCATGAGGCAATGCAACTCAATGGGACGTATCATCCTAGGGACATTGAAATATCTCCAAGAAAACCTGGAATGTCGAACATGAAATGGGATTGCAGAGAAAATGGGCCCATAGGTAGAGGAATTATGAATCTCTGGTGCTCCATGTAGTGGAGGGGATTCGTGAAGGGGTATGCTTTGAAAAGTGAAGTGGCCTAGCCTATGCATAGGTAACATGCATATATGGAAGGTGCATCACAAAGTGGAAAGGAATTCGTGGAGAAATGCCTCACGATGCAAGGGTGCCTCACAAAGTGAGGGATTGTGTAGCATGGTGCTTTGCGAGGTACAATGACCTTGCCTTATCATGCAGGTCATATTTTTATAGAGTGTGCTTCGCGAAGCATAAGTGCTTCATGATGAACCAAGTTACCTTACAGATCCCCTTCCTTCGTGAAGGCTCATGGGATCCGTGAAAGGCATCCCTCTCGAAAGAGGGGACAAATTAATGCAAGGGTAGGCACTTCGCGATGCAAATGTACCTCGAGAATATCATAGATCGTAGAGAAGGAAATGATTCATGATTCTGGAGCTAAGATGGTGAAAGGTCTGGTGTTCCATCTGTTTGGTTCTAGGGGAGCCCTATACTTATAGGCAAGATCCCCTATGAAGCATGGCCCGCTCGAAGTGAATATGAAGCGTGCTCCATGGTGAGTTTGATAACATCAAATTGGCTCATGGAGGATCCCACCTCCTGGCTCAGTGGCTGGATCATGAACGTCAAAGGGGTTCGTAGGGCATCCTGCATCCTTGCTCCATCACGACCTCATGATCATCAATGGGGTTTGCAGGGCATCCCTCCTCCTTACTCGATGGCAGTCGTGGGGCCATGGGGGATCCACGAATGGGCTTTGCGAGGTAGCCCCTGAGTCTTTCCCTTTATTCTTATTATTCCCCAATATTGGAACCATCAACCCCCCCTCAGGCTTGGAGCCGAGGAGAAATCAAGGTTTAAATTATGAGGGCATATCTCCAAAATCCCTTGGATGTTCACGAAGCTATCTCATAATGTGTGAAGGCGACAAGCCGGTTGAGTGCGCCGCGAATCTCTTCTCGGTAAAGACGCACCTTAAAGCCCTAATGCTCGTCTCATATAAATAAGGGAGATGACCTCTCTTTTGTCCTTTCTATCTTGTTTTTGATTTTGGCTTGATGCACCCTCGATTCATGAAGATATGCATACTTCATTCTTCCTCCTCGCGTATTGGGCCTTCTGATTCGTGGTGCACATCGAGTCTTTGACTCCTCAATAGTGCTTAGTGACATTCGTTATATGGCCGGGGCAGGGATCCGCTAATAGCCTCTGCGAACAAGCTCTTTGAATTTCTCCATGGAATGGATTTGAAAACCGAACAAAGAATACACTCGAACATAAATGGAATGGCTCATCAGAAGGCTTCCAGGGGGTTCCTAGTGGCCGCCATCTGAATGGAGGTGATGGTGAATAGCTTGGGTCTAGGGGAGTTGTCACGGAGCCACTCCGACCACAACTAGCTGGTGCAACTACTATCAGAATGCCAGAGGAACTACCCTCTCTATAAAATGTTTCCCCTATATGGCTTCTGGCTGAGGGATGACGTCTTAATCCATGAAGAATGTAGGGATGAGCTAGCTTACAGGTTCAGGAGTACATCATGCAAGCACCAATGGTTCATGGCGGTAGACGACCATGCCTGATAGGATTTCATGCCTGTCATTGCTGAATTCTTATATAATCACTTGAAAAATGTGAATGAGAAGGCATTACAGTTGGATACCTCCCCTCCCCTATAGAAGACAATCTTAAAGGCTGCCCTGAGGAACCCGCAGAAGGGATGGTCAGAAGAGTTGGACCTACGTCAGGGCAGTAACTTCCCTGATGATTGGGCCTTGTCCTACTAGGTATTTTCAATTTGGGAGGAGTTCAGGGATAAACTAAGGAGAGTGGGATTCAATTAGGTGGTTTGGGATTCCTAATTTCACATCTATCATCTGAAGTATCTGATTTCAGAGTTGTTTAGTAGGTGTTCATTAAGGACAAATACCTTCCACTTACACTGTGAGGAATTTGGAATCAGCATGTGGGGTGTGTACCAGATCATGGGAGTCCTAATACTAGGGGCTATGTATGATGAATTCCTCCCCGCCATGGGTGCATGGGAAGATCCAGAGCAAATGTCGCCGCTGGCAATGGCGTTGATGAAGCGATGTCTTGGAGAGAACAAGGAAGCTGTGAGGGATGCCCATTTCAGGCAGTGGTTCAAACAATTTCTGAATATTCTAGAAGACCGATAATTTCCGGTGAGGCCTTAGACTTTCCCGAAGTGGGCTCAACGGGACAAGGAGCACTTGTACATTGAGGCTCTTGGAGGACAAACAAGTGGAAAACCTGGGGATTCATTGTCAGCACCGAGAAACAATCGATAGTCAGGATTGTAGCGTTTATCGCAACTCTCATTTGCGGTTGTATCCTACCGGCGAGGGATATGATCATGGGCATGCGACCAAGCACATTTATCATCGAGTCCATGATGGTGATAGGAGGGCCGGTCAAACTCGGGATCTCGATGCTTGCCAAGCTATACAAGATTTTGCGGCACATCAGTGAGGGAAGAGGCCAGTGAGGATATGAGGTCCATTAAAAAACAAGTATGGGTAGATATCAGTGCATGTAAGGGGGTTTTATAAATATCCAGACCCCATATCTACGTTAAAATCCAACTTCTACCCCTCCATCCTGAACACCATAGGAAGATTTCCGACAAAACAAACTTCGTTGTCGGTACTGAACAGGGTGTGGAAGGTATATGAGTTCCATTTTTACCCATTTTCATTGTAGACAGGTTCTTTTACCAATGCTAGACAAGGAAAGGAGGAGAACTGGTCCTATATCCTATCATTTTGAGGTGGAGTCTTGGTGGTAAGAGTTGACCGTGATCCTCCCTGAAAACCGTAAACCCTACATTGATTCACCAGGTTGTTTCGGTGTATGCAGCGACTGACCTCATAGGTTTATTTATAGGTGCGTTATGAGGAACATCCATGTGTTATGAGGCTGATGTGGCTCATGTTCACATGGTAAGACAAGAATATGCAGAACATGGTACCTCTTCCCACTGCTGTCTTTGGGTTGGTAAAAGAGTATGCTAAAAGCAGTGAGGCGACCTACCTATGAGAGATATTGAAGTAGCCAACTGTCCGGGCCAGGGATGGTGTGCCTCCCCAACCTCGAGGCCGGGGCTGAAATGAGGCAAGGACATTTTGAGGTGGTGGCTATGTTGTGGCAGTGAGTCCCAAACCAGCTGAGCGGGATCCAGTAGAGGTGGACCCAACAACGGCAGCGGAGTCTGTGGTTCTAGAAGAACAGTGTCATCTAGAGGGGTGGCTATTGAGAGGATTCCATAAAATATCTACCCAGGATCCGAGGAAGCAACAAATCCACATAGACATATGGGAAAATGTCGTATTCTTGGAGGCATGGGACATCTTGGATGTCAACAGGCAATTCCTAAGCTCTGATGAGATGCAACAACACCTGAACCACATCGGGATGCATTTTCCGTGGATATTCCCTATCCAGACCAGCTTTTCGGTGTCCCAAGTAGAGAGGGAACGACACCTTGAAGACATGGAGGACTTCATGCATTCCCAGGGTGATGCTCATCGAATGAAGGATCGTTTCAAAGTGTTGTTGGATCGTACAGTCCCTCCATTGTTGTCCGCCGCTAAACTGAGAGAGTGATTCCCTTTACTGGAAGAATCGGACGACTCCTCCTGGGGGGATGAGGCTGGTAGAGGGATCCCATTGGAGGAAGGCGATGTCAGAGATCAAGACCCATATCTTGAAGATTTCGTAGAGGCCCTTGAATTAAAATCCCACCCTCCCGTGGAATTTGTTTCCAGGTCACTCTTGTAACACCCTAAGATATTATGAGAAATATTATTTTTAATTTCATTGATGTCTTGTGTTGTACGTTACACCAAGATTAGCTTTCTCTATACACAACACCATATTATCATGTAGTATACACAAACAATATTCTTGGCTTGTGTTCCACTTAAGAGCGACCTTCCTTGATAGCGTGTGTTGCACGCAATACTGAGTTTCACTAAACATTGATATATTATTTTAATATTATCAACTAGCCATTATGAATAGTAGTAACTGAATTTAAAATTTTATAACATTATAATTCATATTACACATTTTCTAGAATGGGATATGAAAACAAAATCAATCATTCGATAAAAGAAGTTTTTTTTTCAAAAAATACAGTTTTAACACCCGTTGATGGCGCACCCATTTCAAATATAATTGCTGAAATGTTTATAAGTTAAATTTTACAAAATAAACTTCTCCTTTTGAATCAGGATATAAATATTTACACTGGTTAAATTTTTGATACTTTTCTGATAAACTTCATATTTTGATGAATAGTAAAAATACGCAAAATTTTAATTAAAAACAACTTTTTTCATCGAGATAAATTATATGGTTAAATTATAATATTTAATGGTTTTAAAGTATAAATAGAATATATTTTTACCATTTAATATAACCTAAGTCATTAGCATTAATTTTACACTGAATTCATAGGTAAAAACATTTCAATCTTTTTCAACGATTTAACATTTAAAACCCGTTTTCTTAACAATAGGATTAATGTTAAATTAATTACAACAACTTCTGTGTTTTGAATTTTGAGAAATTGATTCCATATTTGGAATCAGTAGGCCCAAATTATGTTAATAGGATACTTTTTATTTTTATACATTATGAATAGTAACAACAGTAAATTTTATTTACTACAGTTAAAGGTAAATCATGTAATTTAGGGTAAAAATAAGATTATAAAATTACCCTAACACATGAAAAAATTCTATTGTATGAATTAAAGTCTACCCATATCACCTAAGGGTCGAAATAGATTCATTTCATGGAATTTGGACCATGAAAATGATGTAATTATTATTAAAACCAAATAAAGTGGCAACATGTCACTCTCTTATATCTTATAAGTGTAATAATTTTAATTTAGTGATAAACTACATAAAACCATAAATATAAAAAGTCTCCAGAAATATAATAAAATTATATATATCATGAGAATTTATTTAGAATTTTCAAGGATTAAATAATTATCATTAATTGTGACACAATAGTGATTCAAAAATTGTTTATTTAGTGAAAAATCAATAATACAATTTTTATTAAACTGATAGTTCCCATAAAAGGCCCCAAAACCTGAACAAAACATATTGGTAATGTAAATGTAAACCATAAGCATCGAATGGTCGAATATTTGACCTATTTGAGCCTTATAAAAGCGATTATGATACGTATATTATTGTATTTTAAATGGTGTAAAACATATCACCTTCATGATTTAATAAATATAACAATTTAAATGTTTTATTTTTAAAATGAAAAATTTGAGTAAAAGTATTATTATGAAATATATTAGTTTTATCTGCATCACAATAATTTATTTTTAATTTTTATGCAACAAATAAGTATATTAAATAATTATTCATAAATGTTTTAGTAATTATTTTATTAAGGGAAATATCAAATAAATGGTTTTAAAAATATTAAAATAAATGTTATATGAACTAATTAATTTTCCCCATGAATTTTTTAGATGATTATGATAGGTTAGAAATCTATTAAATATTTTGGTTCGAATATATCATCTGTGTGGATTTTATTTTAATTCAAATAAATGAATAGTGTAAATATTGACACTATTGATATTTTATAAAAATAACATATTATTAAATTGTTTAAAAATCATGAGAATATTAAAAAATTACAAATTAAAATTTATATGGTCGAAAATATCATAAATTATCCAATTATGGAAAAATCACAACACATAATTAACTATTCATAATAATTTAAAAGTTAGAATATTATCACCACAAATAAAATTAAATATATTAAATAAGGATAAATCATGTTGATAAGGTTTAAAATAAATTCCCAACATGTCTAAATTTAATTGGATGAAGATATTACAACCCTATCTCATATCATATTCATACTTGAGTCATTTTTGGAGGTTTTTATGTGGGGTTTGAATTTATTATAAATTAATATTTTAGAGGTTTCCAAAAGTGACCATCTCTTCGCTTATAAAAGGATACCTCCTCCCTCTCCTCTTTACAACACTTTGATCCTTCATTATTGGCCAAACTCTTCCAATTTCTCTTATCCACTTGCATAGAAACGTACTAGAGGTTCAAGTATTCTTGAAAGACAAACTTTAGTGCCCTAAGAGGAGGTTAAGCGGAGGCGCGTTGAAGAAGAGGTAATCTCTTCTACCGATTCATTCAAGTTTATTTATTATTATACCTCCTCTTCTTTAGTTTCATCATTATAAAGTAATAATATCAGTATAAATAATATACTGATATGTTATTATAAAAATGAAGAAACCCCATTTCACCTTCTATCCATCCTACAGAAATCGAAATCCCCACGCATGCGTACGTACGAAATACCGTCTCCACACCGTGGTGTAATCTGTTTTTCCACAACCACCTTAATTGGATGGGTATAATGGTGTAAATAATTACTATATATGATTATAATAACATCATACTGATTATGAGATATTATATCATCCACTCCAATTCCATTCAATAATTATGGGAACGATATCATCGCTCATGCGTACGTACGGATTACCGTTTCCACGATGCGATGAGATTAATTCTCCAAGTTAACCATTCAAAAATGAATATAGAGTATCTATAATAAATAAGAATGAAATATATTACATAATATATACACTGGATTTACATATATTTTATTTACTTACTTCCATTCAATTTAATATGGAAACGAAAACAACGTTCATGCATACGCACGGCCTACCGTCTCCATGAATGGTGTATTTCCTTCCATTTATCTATCTTTTATATATATGTATATTCTAAATATATATTATAGATAAATCATGTTTTAAATTCTGTAATTAAGTAAAATCATTACCTAAGTAATCATTTGAATAATTACAACTCAAAACACAGACGATAAATGAAACGATTTTACCCAAAACGCTGTTTCAAATGGAATTGACAAATGAACAGGTAATATAAAGTCGTAAGTGAATCATATATGATATCATAATTATTATTATGGTTCTATTACAAGTTAATAATATGTTTAAACCCACTATACAGTATTCTCAGACACATATGGAAAAAATTGGACATAAGGTAAGGGATAATTAATCCAATCTCTTTCTTATCTGAGATTGTTTATTTGTAAGTATTTTCCGTGGTTATGTTTATCATCCATTCACATTTTTTCTAAAAATTCTTTCATAAAATGTTTACTATTCATCCATGTATGTTTAATTTCATGTTTAAATTTTTTTTAATTTTACTACATGGTATATAGGGAATCTTTCTTTTGTTTACCATACGAGGTACTTTTTGGATTTTTTGGTAAAAGTATGAGGAGAATGTTTTTTAACTTATATTTCATGAATAGATTTTTACGGTTTCATAATGACTTCAGGTCATGAAGCATACTCTACAAGATTTAATTATTATTTTCAACAAAATCCTTTTATTTCAAAATTGCATGTCATTTTGTGAAATGAAAATGTTTATTGGAGAAGAAAAAAAAATTTCCTCAAGAATTCATTTTAAGGGTTTTATCAAAAGTATTTTCCAACTATGATGAAATTATTTAACATGTTTATAATTCAAGTATAATGTGTATATTATTTAAATGGTTTGATTTTTATTATGATGAAATTATATCCATTTGTTTTATATGGATTATGTCATGATGGGAAGATGTTTATGAAACCCATTTTTTTATTTGGGTTATGATGAATGATTTATGATTGTTTTGTGGCACACGTAAGAATGATTTCAATATGAGATGGGTGGGACCTATATATACCTCCAATGAACTGGGTAATGATTTATATCTGATGATATAGTCATGTTTTGAATGACAAGTAAAATCTAGTTTAGTAATAAAAGGCTGTAACGACAAGTAAACCCGGTTCAGTAATGGACTTTGTCCAATATGATGGTCTTAGCAGCAATGCCTTGGCTACTATAGAAATCATATCATGTGATTAATGGTTTTCCCAAATTCAATGTTTTATTCCCATACCATTTTATCATGATAAATGTTTTTTATGATCTATTACTTATGTACTGTCATGATTAATGTCATTGCTCAAGATTTTGAAGTTTTATGTTCATGTTTTTACGTTCAAATGTTTATTGATTGTTTTAATGTTCTCCATGTTTACACTTACTGAGAATTTGAGCTCACCCTTTTTATGTTTTATTTTCCCCAGGATATAAATATTGGTTTTAGATAAGAAAACAAAAGGGGAAGATCTTTATGAGAGATGTTGAAGATATTTAACCATGAGTAGAAGATTATGTTCTAAGTTTCCAAAGATACTAAACTAATATAGTCATTGGGCATCTATTTTTTTCATGTTTTAAGTATTTCGAAAATGTAATGTAATTTCCATGTACGTCGAGTTTTGGGTCTCTAAAGTTGGTATTAGAGCGAAGGATTAGTTATCCTTTGGAAACTAGGATATGAAAACATTAGTGAAATCCATAGAGATATTTCTAAGGTATGTCTAGGGATCTCTCTAAGGATAAGTATTATTATATGTTATAGTCCTATAATTATGGTAACAATCTTAGAATTAACCCTAAGATGTTATATATTGAAGGTACACCCTCTTTATTATGTTGTTTTCCTAGCATGATTTTTTCCTCTCACACTATTCTTTTTAGGTTTTAGAAAAATGGATTGAATCATGATGATTCATGATAATAGAGAATTTGATGGACAATGGAATGATATTCTTCATGAGAAACCAAATGAAATTAGATCTTGAAGTCCACATATCGTTATTATGCCTAATCAACAATCTCATAATATGATGAATAATCTCAACTATGGTAAGTTTCATGAATCATCTAATAAGAGAATGATAGAGTTTCATGATGATCATAGAGGAAAGAAAGTTAAATTTCCCTCATGTAAATCATGTGGAAAGAGGCATCAGGGAGAATGTTTCAAAGGAACTGTAAAATGATTTGGGTCTATAAAAGAAGGATACAATGCCAGTAAATGAAAAGGAAAAGGTTCAGTTAACACATTATACAAGGATAATGGTTTTTCTAAGACATCAACAACAGTTAAATGTTTTAAATGTGGTACATACGGGCATTATGCAAACCAGTGCCCTAAGGGAAAATCTCATGAAGAGAATCAGCATGGTTGTTTGGGTAGTATTTATGTTGATGATGATGAAGAGATGAAAAATGATATATGATATGAAAGAAGTGTTGAGGAATAAAATGATGAATCTTGGTCAATGGATTAAGAAGGTGGTGGAATCATTGCATGTTTATCAAGAGTAATGTGGTATAAGTAATTTCATGGTACTATGGAATAAAGAAACATCTAAAGATTGTTACACTATTGTTTTTACTTATGTTTTTTTGAAAGTATATGTTGAATGTTACTGGTAACCATGAAAGGTTATTCGGATTTTTTTGGAAAGCAGATGATATTAGAATAATGAAGGGATAAAGAGATAATGAAATGTTTGATAGTATTAATGAGCTCATATAAGGAAAAAGTGATATAATGGTTTGAGTATATTGAAATTTTGGGATTCTGGTATGTGGAAAGAGGTGACTTTTGACAGCATTCATGTTTTCACAATGATTCTATGCTAATTCATGTTTTAAGAGAATACATGATTAAGGTATTCACATTTTTGGAATGTGACCAACAAGAAATATCTTATGATATACAGGGGATACATGATAGTATTCACATGCTTTTTTGATGAAATTTCTAGTGATCGTTTTCATTATACTATGAGCTTGGATTGAAGAATTTTGGATAAGTATAAAGATTTGAAATGGATTATTTTGGACATAAGATAATATTTTTTAAGGATATAACCATTTTTATATATTATTTTTATAATTTTATAATAGTGTATTTTTAGAAAAAGGACAACCTGGAAAATGGGCGACAACCCGTCGTGTCAGACAGGGTTGTGGGAATCAAACCCACAACCGAAGTGTGACATGACTTTATTTACTACCAATGGCCTACAAGATGTCCCTGGTTAGTAGAAACTAGTTTCATTTTATTAAATGGTAAGATCGATGAAGTATAAGTACATTTTTGGAACCATACATGATTAATCTCACCATAATATGGACATATGTATATAACTTTTGCTAACCTTATGTTTGAGACAGATGGAATGACCTATCATTCTATCGCATGATCTGCAAAAACTTCACAGAAGACAAATTATAATTCATTATTTTAAGAGATGAAGTGGAAATTATTCAAGGCACAGACAATAGTGAGATTATACCAAAATCAAGTAAGTATATCTTTTAAATAAAATATTACTCAACATTAGGGAAATGATCTTGAAAACCAAAAATTTTGTCCTAGTGACCTCATATCTGATGAATCAGATGGTACCTTAGATCATCACAAATTTATGGCATTGTGATTTTTGGATTTTTCATAGCCATGTCCTCTACCACTCATCATCAGAAGTTGATGGTTATATTTCTTTTCCGTATCCATATTTTCACCTAAATTCTCTTATGTGGAAACCCAGTGATGATTTACATGGGCTATATGTTATGATTCTAACGTTCCTTTTTAAAATTATGTTTTAATATTCCTTTTTACGATTTGGTTTTCTATGAAATAAACTTTCAAGTAGAAAACCTTTTATAACCCCGACAAATTTCGAGGGCGAAATTCATTTTAAGGGGGTTTGAATGTAACACCCCAAGATTTTATGAGAAATATTATTTTTAATTTCTTTGATATCTTGTTTTGTATGCTACCCAAATATTATCTTGCACTATATGCAACATCGTATTATCTTGTAGTATATGAAAACCCTATTCTTGGATTGTGGTGCATGCAAGAGCGACCTACCTCGATAACGTGTGTTGTACGCAATACCGAGTTTCACTAAACAATGACATATTATTGTAATATTATGAACTCTCTGTAATGAATAGTATTAACTGAATTTTGAATTTTATAACATTATAATTCATCTTACTAATTTTCTAGAATGAGATATGAAAACAAAATCAATTATTCGATAAAAGAAGTTTTTTTAAAAAAAATGTTGTTTTACCGCCTTTTGATGGCACACTCATTTTAAATATAATTTTTGACAAGTTTATAAGTTAAATTTTACAAAAATAAAATTCTTCTTTTAAATCAGGATAAAAAAATTTATATTGGATAAAATTTTGATTCTTTTGTGATAACCTTCATATTTTGATGAATATTATAAATACGATAAATTTAAATTATAAACAAATTTTTTCATAGAGATAAATTATATGGTGAAATTATAAGATTTAATGGTTTTAAAGTATAAATAGAATATATTTTTACCATTTAATATAATGTAAGTCATTATCATTAATTTTACACAGAATTCATAGGTAAAAACATTTCAATCTTTTTCAAAGTTTTAACTTTTAAAATCCATTTTCTTAACAATGAGATTAATTTTAAAATTATTACTGCAAATTATGTGTTTTTAATTATGAAAAATGGATTACATATTTTGAATCAGTAGGTCCATATTATTTTAATAGGAAATTTTTTATTTTTAGACATTAGGAATAGTAACTTTGGTAAATTTTATTTACTATAGTTAAAGGTAAATCAGGTAATTAAGGGTAAAAATAAGATTATAAAATTACCCTAACACCTTCCAAAATTCTATTGGATGAATGAAATTCGACCCATATCACCTAAGGGTCAAAATATATTCATTTCATGGATTTTGGACCATGAATATGTTGTAATAATTATTAAAACCAAAGAAAGTGACAACATGTCACTCTCTTATATCTTATAAATGTAATAATTTTAATTTAGTGATAAACTTCAAAAAAACTAGAATATAAATAGTCTCAATAAATATAATAAAATTATCTACATCATGATAATTTATTTAGAATTTTTCAGGATTAAATAATTATCATTAATGATGACACAATAGTGATGCATAAATTGTTTATTTAGTGAAAAATCAATAATACAGTTTTTATTAAACTACTAGTGACCATAAAAGGCCCAAAAAACTGACCAAAATATATTGGCCATGTACATGTAAACCATAATCATCAAATAATCTAATATATTACCATTTGGAGCCTTATAAAAGTGATTAAGACACTTATATTATTTAATTTTAAATGATGTCTAAGTTGTCACCTTCATGATTTAATAAATATAACAATTTAAATGTTGTGATTTTAAGATGATAAATTTTATTAAAAGTATTAATATAAAATATATTAGATTTATCTACATCAAAGTATTTTATATTTAATTTTTATGCAAAAATAAGTATATTAAATAATTATACAAATATTTTGTAGTAATTATTTTATTAAGGGAAATATCAAATAAATGGTTTTTAAAATATTAAAATAAATTTTTTATGAACAAATTAATGTGATCCATGAATTTATTAGATGAATATGACATGTTATAAATCTATTAAATATTTTGGTTCGAATATATCCTCTGTTTGGATTTTATTTAAATTCAAATAAATGAATAGTGTCAAAATTGACACTATTGTTATTTTATAAAAATAACATATTATTAAATTGTTTAAAAATCACAAAAATATTTTAAAATTTTAAATTGAAATTTATATGGTCTAAAAGGTCATAAATTATCCAATTATAGACAAATCACAACACATATGTAATAATTTTTAACAATTTAAAATTAAGAATATAATCACCACAAATAAAATTAAATAGATTAAATAAGGATAAATCATGTTGATAAGGTTTAAAATAAATTCCCAACATGTCTAAATTTTATTTTCTGAAACTATTACAACCTTATATCATCTCATATTATTATTTGAGTCATTTTTTGAGGTTTTTATGTGGGGTTTGATTTTATTATAAATTAATATTTTAGAGGTTTCCAAAAGTGCCCCTCTCTTCCCTTATAAAATGGCACCTCCTCCCCCTTCACTTCACAACACATTGATCATTAAATCTTAGAAAAACCATGAAAATTTCACTTATACACTTCCATATAAACCTACTAGTTGTCTTGGTATTCTTGAAAGACCAAATTTAGTGCCCGAAGGCTTTTTTAAGAGGAGGCGCATCAAAGAAGAGGTACTCTCTTCTACCTATTCTTTCAATTTTCTTTATTATTATACTTCCTATTATTTAGTTTCATCATTATAATGTAATAAAATAAGTATAAATAATATAATGATATGTTATTATAAATATGAAACATCCCCATTTCACCTTCTATCCAGCCTACAGAAAATGAAATCACCGCGCGTGCGTACGTACAGAATACCGTCTACACGCCATGGTGTAATCTATTTTTCCACAACCACCTTAATTGGATGGGTATAATGGTGGAAAGAATAAATATATATGTATATAATAAAATCATACTGATTCTGAGATATTATATCATCCACTCCAATTCCATTCAATAATTATGGGAACGATACCATCACTCGTGAGTACGTACAGATTATCGTCTCCACGATGCGATGAGATTCATTCTCCATGTTAACCATTCAAGAATGATTATAAAGTATATATAATAAATAATCATGAAATATATGACATATTATCTATAATGGATTTATGTATATGTTATTTACTTAGTTCCATTCAATTTAATAAGGAAATGAAAACAACGTTCATGCGTACGTATGTTCTACCATCTCCATGAACGGTGTATTTATTTCCATTTATTGATCTATTATACATATGTATATTCTAAATATATAATATATATAAATCATTTTATACTTTATGGATGTATTTAATGATGACCTAAGTAATCATATGAATAATTACAAGTCAAAACATGAATGATAAATGAAAAGATTTTACCCAAAATGCTGCTTTAACATGTAATTGACAAATAAACATGTAATATAAAGTCATATGTGAATCATATATGATATAGTAAATATTATTATGGTTCTTTTACAAGTTAATAATATGTTTAATCCCACTATACCGGAGTCTGGGACACATATAGAAGAAATTGGACATAAGGTAAGGGATAACTAATCCAATCTCTTTCTTTTTCGAGATTGTTTATTCGTAAGTATTTACTAGGGTTAAGTTTATCATCCATGACCATGTTTTCTAAAAATGCTTTCATAAAATGTTTACTAATATTTCATGTATGTTTAAAGTCATGTTTACCCTTTTTTTTAATTTTACTAAATGGTATGTATGGAATATTTTGTTGTTTACTATACGACGTACTTTTTGACTGTTTTTTTGAAAGTACGAGTAGAATGTTTTTTAAATTATACAACATGATTGGATTTCTACGGTTTCATAAAGCCTTTTACTCATGAAACTTACTCTACAATATTTCATGATTATTTTAAATAAAATCAGTTTCTTTTAAAATTGCGTGGTATTTTGTGAAAAGAAAATGTTTTTGAAGAAGAAAAAATATTTTCCTCAAGAATTCATTTCAAGCGTTTTATCAAAACTATTTTCCATCTAAGATGAAATTATTTACCATGTTTATGTTTCAAGTATAATTTCTCTATTATTTACATTGTTTAATTTTTATTATGATGAAATGATATCCATTTTTTTATATGGATTATGTCACGATGGGATGATTTTTATGAAACCCATTTTATTATTTGGGTTATGATGAATGATTTGTGATTGTTTTGTGGCACACGTAATATTGATTTCAATATGAGATGTGTGGGACCTATATCTCCACCAATTCATTGGGAAATTATTTATATCTCATGAGATAAACATGGCTAGAATGGAAAGTAAAATCAGGTTCAGTAATACAGGGCTGGAACAACAAGTAAACCCAGTTCAGTAATGGACTTTGTCCACTATGATGGTCTTGGAAGCAATGCCTTGAAAACTGTGGAAATCATATCATGTGATTAATTAATTTCCCCAATTCCATGTTTTATTCCCATGGAATTTTATCATGATTACTATTTTTTATGATCTATTCCTTATGTACTACCAAGATTTATGTCATTTCTCAATATTTTCATGTTTTATGTTCACGTTTTTACGTTCATATGTTTATGGATTGTTATTATGTTCTCCATGTTTACCCTTACTGAGCAGTTGAGTTCACCCTTGTTATTTTTGTTTTCCCCATGATATAAATAATGTTTTTAGGTAAGAAAAAAAAGGGGAAGATATTTATGGGAGATGTTGATGATCTTTCACCAAGAGTAGATGATTATGTTACGAGTTTCTGAAGACACTAAACTAATACGGTCTTTGGGCGTCTATTTTTTTCTTGTATTAAGTATTCCACAAATTTAATGTAATGTTCTTGTATGTCAAGATTTTGGTCTCTACCAATATGGACTCCTTAATGTTACTTGAATTGTGTTGGGACCTGGTACACAAAACCCATTCTCACCACACAACATATGATGCTGGGAGTTTAGGATCTACATTTGTGGCTGCATTGATTACAATTTCTAGTGAGACCAGGACACCCGAGGTGGCTCCTCTAGAGAATACTAATCTTACGAAAATATATGGAGGTCCACACCTTGGTTCCCAATTACATCAACCCAAGAACGTGACCGGTAATTCGATCTCAACATTTCCCTTTCCAGATTCATGACTTTCACCCCTTGACCTGTTAACAAGAATCCATCCCCCTTTTTGGTATTCACAGTTCTTCAAATTGCATAGGATGCCTTGGAGAGGTTGGTTGGGACTTTGGGCGGTGTATTTCCTAGGGGAATGCCAGTGGTGGTGGAAGCGGATATTCGGACTGACCATGCTACGACGATCTTGATCACTGGTGGGACGGTTAGTGGGGTTCAGCTTGAGATTATTGATGTGGGATCCGATGAAGAGGAATGATCAGACAACTCAGGTCCCACTATACCTGATAAAGCACTAGATGCGGACCCTGTAAATGAGTTCCTAGGGGAGATCCCCGCATATGAGCCTGCAAACCACGCCCTCTAGGATCAGATTTCCTCTGATGAAGATGATAGAAAAATAGTCTGTCGGTGATCATGGAAGCTGATCAAGGACTTCCACTATGACACCCCACAAGAAAAGTGGATAGATGAGATGGATAGAAATCACTCACAACTATGAGAACTGTGTGATGAGGGAGAAGATGCCTAGAATCCCCACATGCTCATCCGAGATCCTATGGGGGTGAATATTAGTGCGTATGACCATGGACTCGGTGTGGGATAGTTGAGGAGGAAAGCGGTGAAAATAAAGAGTCTCCATGAGGATAAAAATGTTGTTCAGCAGCTAAAGAGTCAGGAGGATGAGTACTCTACCTCCCTCAATGCACAACCTGAGCTAATATTGCGATTAGAGCCTCAACTGGCTGAGTCCGAATAGAGAATGAGTAGATCCTCTGAATAAATGACTGTTATTCGGACCGGTGTGGAGCGGGCCTAGGGTGTGGCCGACAAGCTGCGCCCAATCACGTCCAAGGAAGAGAAGGAGCTAAATAAGTGGCAACAAATCCTGGATGTCCCAAGCTAGAGGGTGGCAAAGCTACAACTTTCATTTGATGGGGTTAACCTATCCATGAGAGGGATTGAACCTTGGGTGCTGTAAGGATTAAAAAACCTTGAACATACATTCATGATTTGATTTTTTTATGAAAAATTCATGCATGAATTTTGTTATTTGTATTGGTTTTACACGGATCTATTATATTCATGAAATGCCCAGAGATCAATCCCTATGTTCACTGGGGTTGATCCCAATGTGAGAAACAAGGGACAATCTCCATACTATTATAACTGAACATAAGAGTGCCGACAAAGCATCGAGCAATCGAGGCATGTAAAACCAATCCGGATATCTGTGAATAAAAGGGGGAGGTCTGAATGGAGGATGAGGACCACAAAACAGTCGATGTTATGCCCTTCCAATGTGCTCTACTACACGAGTGGGGTAACGCTTGGGCTGTTGGAATAAATCTGAACATAGGGGAGTGGAACATATGAATCACGATACCCCAAATTTGGAACACTGTAGGAATGACATGGAAATTAAGGATAAATTTTGGCCATGTTTGAAACATAGTATTATTATTGCATTAGCATGAAATGGTGATAAAAAATGAGGGCCGACCACTGACCATGTTGGAAACAGTTGGAATGACTCAAAATTCTACCCATTAGTCTTCAAGAATGTTGGACCGGGACAGTAGGTGAGCCATTTTCTAAGGATCCATACTCTTATGGGGTTCCTTTTAGAAGTGAAAGGGGACGGGGGTCCGAATAAAGTCCACACAAAGTGTGGAGGGTGGAGTGATGGGTTGTTAGAATGGAGTCCAACACTCGTGAAACAATTCCACTATGGTGGAAAAACATTAGGTGGGTGTATCTGTCTGATCAGGGATCAAACATGCTTTAGAGCAGGAAATATTTGAAATGGACCTGGAAGGACCTATAGTTTTTAAATCATACGGTAAATAAGGTGCACATAGTTTAAAGGTAATATTTCCTGGCCATGATCGGGCGCATGGGGCCAGGAGGGTTAATGACCTTGAGGCTGGGATCAAGGCGAGATGCCTGGGAGTCGCTACATATCCCATAAGGATGAGAATCTAACTGAATGCAGTTTTGAGAATGTAGATTAACATCATGCAGGATGATGAAGTGCATGTTTAGTGTGGGTGTTCCAGGTCACATTCTAACAAAACTACAAATCCCACATGAGTTGTCCTCGATGTTTGAAACTAGAAGTACTGGTGGTACTTTCCTGACACAGGAAGGAACCTGGTAGGGGTTAGGCGACATTAGGTGAATGTCGTCCCAATGATTCTGACCCATCAATGTAATACTCCTAGATGCATGAATAATTTAAACTGAGTATGTTAGAATTTCACTAGATCATAAGGAAGTGGAAATATTTGATTCTTGATGCTTGAGATCTGGACCAAAATGATGGAGGCATGACTATAGGGGATTTTTGTTGACCGTGTTTGAAACACAACATCCATATCATGTTAACCAGGTATGAGGACAGACAAATTAGGGTCGACCATTGACCATGGTAAAAACACAGGACCTATCGAAAATGTTGCCCGAGGACTCTAGGGACGTTCGCCCGGGAGGGTAGGTGAGCCGAGGAAGCATGAGACCAGGACTGGAAGGGGGTCCCATTAGATATAGGAGAGGATGATGATCCAAATAATGGGCTCATGATTGTTGGACATGGAACAAGGTGAATATCCTTGAAAAACTCCACACTTCGGGTTCTTTGTAAAAATGCATCTGAGTACGACAAAAAGATGTATCAAATAGAGGGAGTTGATTCCCTTATGAGGTACAAGGATCCTGGGGTATCAAACATCCAAAATAATGGTCATAGAATGAACCATTAAGGAGGGTTTTTATTTAATGGACAGGGAGAAGGGCGGCAAAGTAGCTGAACCCAATGCATAGTTCTCATAGGTAGATCATAGTTTAGGGTCACAGAACTGTGACCAGGTTGGAAAAGACATGGGAGGCACAATGTGAAGCAATTGTAAAACCCAAAGTGAATGAGAACCAGTGAGTTACTAACCACAAAACATGTACCCAAATGAGTTTGGGCCTAAGGGCCGAAATAGAGGACATGATTTTAGATTTCTGGGGCTGGACCCGGAAACAATGTGTCTGGGTGGTCCTATGTATCCCATAAGGATGGGAATCAAGACAAACATAGTTCAGGGATATGTCTAATTGTTTAACATATTGTGTAAAGGATGTGGAAATGTCTAAGTTTTTGGGTTTTCGAGCTCGGACCAAGGATTGTAGGAAATGTGGGAGACACATGGTGCTGTAATTACACAACCCAACGTGAATGAGGACTTGGAGTCCGGATCATCATGCACTTCTTGGGGGAGGTTTCAGGTCAAGAGACTGAAAATGAATGTTATGCTATGCTTGAGACAAGGTGAAAATTCATTCCTATGTATTCCATGAGGATGTGAATCAGGATGTACGTAGTTCTAGAAGATTTCACGGTAAGATACCAGTGCCAGGGATAATGAGGTTATGCGGGTCTGGCCATTGCACCAAAAGAAGAAGTATTTAAAAGATCATGTTTGTTCATTAGAATGAATTATTGTGGTGTTTTTGAAGTGACAGACCTAGGATATAATGCCTAAGCATCACCACAAGAATCAATCCATGTGAAAGCGTTGAGAAATAGTATGACATGTGACCAACAACAAACATGGTGTCCCCTCAAGTGAGGACACCATGATGTGGTTCCATTTTTCATCATGCCTCCAGGATGATAATTTCATAGTTTAGGGTCATCTGATGGGACTAGATGACATAGTTTAATGTTATATGGATTTGACGTGATAGACGAGGTTATTGAGTGAATTTTCACGGTGCGATAAATCATACCCGACATGAATGTGGACGAGTTCCACATCACACCGCATGTGATTCTGTGAGAGAAACCTCGGGCCAAGGGGCCAGAATGGGTTAGAGAATATGGGAGAGGAGAGGGTAGCACTTAGTAGAGCTGGACCCGAGGATGAGATTTCCAGGTATTCCTAAGTATCCAATGTGTATGGAAATAAATCCACATGTGGTTCTTGAAGGTACCTTTTAACATAATGTAGGAAAACATATAGTTTAATGTCACGTGGGATAGGAAGTAGGAGGGATTAACTCCTTTGAAGGGACATATGTAGTGCGACTACAGCAAACCTGACAGGGATTGGGGGCATAAGACCACACACACCATGCCACACGGTCCAATAAGGGTCAGATCAGAAAAATGCAGAACATGAGAAAGGAACCATAATGTGATCATAGTTTAAGGTCTTGGAGCACGGACCACGGAGTAATGGAATTCATCCAAATAGGTGAAGAACTCAGTTCAATCCCTAATCCTATGTGAGTTCAACTCTGTGTAAGAAAAAATGGTGGTGGATATCTTCACAATACATGGAATGTGTGTAATGGGGAAGTCGGTATGGAGCCCCAAATAATGAATTATCATAGCTTTGACCTCTTAACGTGCAGATGCACACTAAGGGATAGGACCAGGAGTGTCTAGATTCCACTTGGACATGATGGGGTGGAAAATGATGTGAATCACGTGACCGACATTTTGGGCTCAATGTGGCTGGGGTGACTATGGAGGATGACTATTGACCATGTTCAGAACACAATATCAATATCATGTGACCTAAAATGGGAACAATAAATGAGTGTCTACCACTGATCGTATTCTAAATGCATGATTTGTATCAATTTTATGTTCAAAAACCACAAGGACGTTGGACTGTAGTGGAAGGAGGGACCTTGGGCTAAGCATCCATGCTATTTGGGGGTCCCTTCAGATGTGAAAGATGCTGGAAGCCCTAATGAATGGAAACATGAAGCATGGAATGTGGGTGAAAACATGTCCATATAGAATTAGACACTCTAGGTGCTGGAAAAGAGTACTGTTGGGCACATTGGAGAATCACTAAAGAGGTTCAAGAGCCCCTACTAAGAGGCAGTAGACACAAAAACATGATCAAAGGGAACATGAGAGAAGACCACTCAGGAGAGAGAGGTATACGACATGGTAGTTTTAAACCCACTATGAATGAGGACATAATCCCATGTCACACTATACATCCCTCTCCTGGAAGAACATAGTATAAGGGTCCAAAATGATTGGGTATTTCTAATAAGTGGGTCTGGACCCAAAGACAAGATGTAAGGGCGGTCCTACGTATCCCATAAGGATGGAAATCAAGCCATACGTTGCTCTAGAATATGTCATGCATTTTATCTTCATGTGGAAAGGATGTGGTTAATGGAAAGATACCCCAATAAGGGATTTGTATAGCACAATGAGTAACCCCACCTGAATGAGGACACAATACCATACCACACTGTACCATCCTAAGTGATAACTTGGGCCAGGGGCCCGAGAAGGATGAGAGACTTGAGTCTGGACTATAGATAGAAGGTCACAACCAGCTTGCAGTTTAACGTCTTCTAGGGAGGATTATTTTGATCATGGTATAAGGTTATAGATATCGGACTGTAAATGCGTTTTTTAATTTCATATGAATGGGGAAAATGAATTTAAAGGGTGAATCATTGTGCCTATGTAAGACCAATGGGTGGCTACGATGATAGAGGACAGTTGTTGACCATGTTCACAACACAACACTCCCCCCTTGCGTGATCGAAGCAAACAATTGGGCGTCGAACATTGACCGTATTAGAAACACAGAACTTGTAAAATTTTTTCACTGAAAATCCCTCTGTAAGTTGGCTCAAAATTGTAGGAGGACACTTAGGATAAGTATCCATGCCATTCCGGGGTAATTTTGGATATAGAAGATAATGAAAACACATATGATGGGGCTCATGAAACATGGTGGGGACTATGTTCATGGAAGGGAATATAAATGGAGGGTGGAATGTCTCATGCGGATGTGTGGGGCCTAAAAAAGTAGCCTGATGTGAATAAGGACGTGAGTCCACATGACCCCACACGATCCTATATAAGAAGTTGGGGCATGGGGACAAAAGGGTCGATAGACTAGAGTCCAGACATCCCAACCAACTGTAACCATATGACCCCATATGTTGGAATTGCCTCATTATATCCCCTAATCCCATGGGAGAAATGCTCAGTGTAAGAAACAAGGAGAAGGACTTGGCTCTCCCCACAACAAAAGGGACAACCAACTAGAATCACACTCCTATCCAAGGAAGACTGAAGCTTGAAGATACAGAAAGATAGAATGACCCACTACACTAAATGTTTGGGACATATGGGGGTAGTAACATTGACATAAGAAATCTCTTGATGATGTTCGAAACACAACATCTGTCTCATGTGATATGAAAGGGGAACAACAAATGAGCATCGACCACTGACCATATCCACCATGCAGGACATGTATCAATTTGTTGTCTAAACCTTCAAGGATGTTGGAATGTAATGGTAGGAGGAACCATAGGCAATGTATCCATACCAATGGGGGGTCCTTTTGGATGTGATAGATAATGGGGCCCCAAGAAAAGGAGTGAGTGAAGCACCGATGTGCACGTGCATTTTAATGTCAAGCAGGGTTGTGACAGAGGTGAAAGTATCCATGGGGTGTGATCTATGGTGTGGTCATGATGAACTCGATGTTGATTAGAGAGGAAGCTGACACCACGCTATGTGTTCTGACTCAAGGGGAGATTCTAGAGTTTTGGCTAGGTCGACAGACAAAAGGTATGGTCGTTCCTACGTATCCCATGATGATGGGAATCAAGCAATGAGTAGTTATGTAAGGACATGCATTTTAGCATCGTGCAGTGGAGATGTGGGAGAATAAAAGAACGAGGAGGAAGAACATGGTGAGACCTTCATACTCCTAACATGAGTTGAGCTAAAGAAGCATCAACTACTCCATGGTCTTCTACGATAACTACACACATGGGGAATAGTCGAAGAAAATAGATTGTGGTGGGACTCAAGATGTAACGTCTGAGCATTCCTATGTATCTAATTTGGATGGTAATAAAGCCATATATAGTTCTAATGGTGCAGTTTACCATATTATGGGAAAATGTATAGTTAAATGTTATATGGTACATGGTGGTTAAAGTTCTTGTGGAGCCAGTAGTTTAGGGTTATTCAGGACCCGACAGTTTAGGGTCATGTAGGACCATGTATTGCCCAAGATAAGCATTTCTTGAGGAACATGGAATTGGTTGGAGGAGTTATACACTCACCATCCATGGTAACCAGGGAGTATTCTCTATTAGATTAAACCTTGTGAACAATGTAAGGTCCTTCCCATTTGGGCTCAAACTTGGGTGGTTTCGTGTCGGGTAACATCGGTGTCATGAGGGCCAATACCAAGTTGCCCTACAAGAATGAGCGGAGGCAAACATTCTTATTGAAAGCTCAAGACATCTTGTTCTGGTGCCTTTCTATATTGTCCATGGCATGAATCTTGTTCTATTTGAGTGCATCTAGCACATCTAGAAGGATTTCAGCCACTTTATCTAGCGCTTTCTAATCATAGACAATTGTGCGCAATGAGGTCCACTGAATCTCTATGGGAAGGACAACCTCCGTTCCATACACTAGGTAATATGGGGAAAAGTGGGAGAAATTACGCGTCATCGTTTGATATTCCCAGAGGGTGTTAGATAACTTGCCCATCCAAATCATCATGTTCTTACCATCGTTTTTCTGTAAAATGTTAGAATGTTTCTAGTTAAACACCTCGATCTGTCCATTTTATTGCGCATGAAGACATGAGGCATGGTTTGAATGGATGCTATACTTAGCATACTATTTATTCAGCTCATATTATTGTATTTTTGTGCTGTTATCAGTGAGGACAACGTGAGTGACTACAAACTAGAAGATTATGTTGGATCTCACAAAGTCAATAATGGAATGGGCCTCGACTTCCTTGAGTGGAACTGCCACTGCCCACATGGATATGAAATATGTGGTGGTCAGGATGAACCTGTACTGGTGAGATATCACTGGTGGGTATGGTCCCACGACATTGAGTCCACATACCACAAATGGCCAAGAGTACAGGGTAGTGTGGAGAGGCTCTGGAGGCGGATACATGAAGTTGGAAATAATTTGGTACACATGTCACCTATTGGATAACTCGATGCAGTCATGGATCATGGAGAGACAAAAGTACCCGAGTCTCTGAATCTAGTGACATAGCTTCGGCCCAACCTGATGACCACCACAAGAACTGGCATGAACCTCTTGCATGACCTGAGAAATATCAATTCCGTGAATTGAACAAGGGAGAACCCCGAAAAACCCGTACTTGTTGAGGAACTTATCATGACCAGGGCCATCCTAGAGGGTGAACTGTAACGTGTGGCATCATATTCTCTAATGCTCGGCCTGATCTTCCAGGAGACAATCATTTTGGAGATACTCAACAATGGATGCTCTCCCATCAGGAGTCAATACAATCACTGCATCCTTGGGACCTGGTGGTCCTGATGTGGAGGCATCAGTGGTATGGTGGCTCACTTGTGAGCAGTCATTGTTATCTGCGGTGACAGACGCAATGACTCTTCAGTGTGCATCATGGATAAATAGATCATCCTATTCAGGCTCTACATGTGATGCAGTTAGGATGGCTAGGGCGTTAGCCCGATCGTTCTAAGATCTAGGGACATGAATAACTTTTGAATGAGATAGGAACTAGGATATTTGTTAGAGAGTGTTCTCCAACAATGTTATAATCTCTGGATTTATGATGATATAGTCACCATTTATCTACTTGACAACAAGTTCAGAATCCCTTTTCAAATGAAAATGTGGATAATCAATCTCGAGGGCCAGCTCAAGGCCAATGATGAGTGCCTGATACTCCACCTCATTGTTGGTGGAGCCTTCTAAACGTAGGAATGAGTATGGATGAATGTCTTGTGCCGGGGTAATGAAGACATTACCCAGGCCTACACTGTTGAGTCTGGGATCATTGAGCCACCTGTCGGTGGGGCATCGGGAAGCACCATCAAATTCCATCTGCCAGAACGACATGGATTGGTCTACTAAGAGGATCACCTCATCAAGGAAATCCAGATCTAGGGACTTGTAAATAAGAGCTGGAATTGCAGTAAGGAAATTTGACAGTGCTTCCCCTTAAAATCCTTTTGATGGACAAACCTGATGTCAAACTACTAGATGATTACCACACATCGAGCTAGAAGACCTATCAACATGGGACGATTCAATATGTAATTTAGTGGATCTACCTAGGACACAATAAGTACCTTGTGGTGATGCAATTAATGTCTCAACTTCTGTACTATGAATACAAGTTCAATCCATCTCTTTTTAATTGGGGAGTATCTATTCATCGTATCGAGGTGCATGCTGCTGAGGTAGTAAAGGTTGTTCTCTGTCCCCTTATTGTTCTTGTGGGTGATAAGGGCACCAAGAGATCCTTCTAGTGTGGTCACATAATGGACCAAAGAATTTCTATATATTTATGGAATTATGATTGGAGTTTGGAGCTTATACTGGTTTATTTCCTTAAATACAGTATAAAATTCTTCATCCCACTCATAGTGTGAGCCTTTCTACATGAGCTGAGAAAAGGGGATACACTTACCAGCCATATTTGCGATGAATCAGTGTATGTAGGCTAAGGGTCCATAAAAAACTCGATGACCCTAGATATTGTTCGGAGGAGACATATGGCCGTCGTCCTCGATCTTCTCTAGGTCGATCTCGATGCCACAGTATCAGACAACATAGCCGAGAAAATTTCCAGAGGTGACCCCAAAGGCGCACTTCAATGGGTTCTTCATTAGGTGATGGGAAAGGAGGAAGCTGAACACTTTCTCAAGATGATTGAGATGGTCCTTTCACTAGAGATATTTGACCACTAATTATTCCATATAACATTCCCTCAATGTCTTGATGATTGGCTTAAATATGTCATTTTTGGTATGCTGATAGGTGGAACCTGCGTTCTTTAATACGAATTGCGTGACTTGGTAACTGAAAGTAACCTATTGTTCCCAAAAGGCGGTAGTATCCTCATCCTCAGGGTACATTCAGATCTAGTTGTACCCAGAGTACCATCCATAAAAGAGAGGGATTGGTACCCAGTTGTGGGATCAATCAAGAGTTTCGTCTCAGGATGGGGAAAATCATCCTTCGGACAGAGACAGTTGAGATCACAGACGTCGATGCAGAATTCTATTTGTCTATTCTTTTTCCTGACTAGAAAGATGTTGGCCCCCATTTGGGGCACTGAACCTCCTTAACGAAATTTGATCTGATGATCTTATCAACATCAGCCTCGACCAAGTCACTATGAGAATGGTGAATCTATCTGGGAGGCTTCTTGAGCCCACTATGATTTTCCGGAAGACTGAGGTGGTGGAAAAAAACCTAAGTATATAGTCCTAGAATCTATTTGTAACTGTAGGAAAACACATCATGGTGCTGTTTAAGGATTTCTACATATGGTTGTTTCTCCTCAGGGGGCATAGCGGCACTAATCAATGTGGTTCTCGGGTCCACCTCGCTACCGATGATCATTTGTATCAATTAATTTAATGTGGCAGAGAGGAATTCATCAAAGGTAGTAGGAGCATCATCTAAATCCCATTCTTCACTTATAGTGGAGGGATCCTCGACAGGAGGAGTTTCCTCTGAGTCGGCAGCTCCCGATGAGAGGCTACTATCAGCCTAGGCGATAATGGATGCTGCATCAGAGGACTGCTGTGCTGTAGAGACCTGAAGCTTGATGTACATGGAAATTACATTACTTTTGAGGAATACGTAATACATAACAAAAAAAAGACACACAAGGATCGTAATAGTTTAGTGTCTTTGGAAACTCAGAATATAAACAACTAGTCATGTTGAATGATCTTAAACATCTCTCAAAACAATCTTCCCTTTTTTGTTTCCTTACCTAAAACCTTTCTTTATTTCTTGGGGAAAATAAAACATAAAAAGGGTGAGCTCAAATGCTCAATAAGGGAAAACATAGAGAACATAAAACAATCCATAAATATTTGAAAGCAAAAACTTGAACATGAAATCTAAACATTAAAACCTTGAGCAAAGACATAAATCATGGAAGTACGTAAGGTATATAACATAAAGAAACATCAATAACGATAAAATAGCATGGGAATAAAACATGTAATTATGGCAACCATTAATCACATTATATGATTTCCATAGTAGCCAAGGCATTGCTGCCAAGACCATCTTAGTGGAAAAAGTCCCTTTCTGAATCGAGTTCACTCTTCATTCCAATCCTGTATTACTGAACCAGTTTAACTTTCCGTTCCAGACATTTCTATCTCATGAGATATAAATCTTTACCCAATGAATTGGAGGGAGATATAGGTCCCACCCATCTCATAATGAAATCATTCTTACTTGTTCCACAAAATAAACATACATCATTCATAATAACCCAACAAATAAAATGGGTTTCATAAACATCATCACATCATCACATAATCCATATAAATAAAATGGATATGATTTTATAATAAGAAAAGTGAAACCATGTAAATCACAGAGACATTATACTTGAAACATACACATAAGAAATAATGTCATCTTAGTTGAAAAATGGTTTTGATAAAACACTTGAAATGAATTCTTGAGGAAAATATCCTTTCATCTTCAAAATCATTTACTTTTCACAAAATGTCATGAAATTTTAAAAGAAAAGGATTTTGTTGAAAATAGTCATGAAATATTTTGGAGGAAGCTTCATTAAAATAAGGCTTTATAAAACCATAAAAATCCATTCACGACGTATAAGTTAAAAATAACATTCTCCTTGTAATTTTTTCGGAAAAGTCAAAAAGTACCTTGTAGGGTAAATAAAAGAAAGATTTCTTCCATTTCACGGGGTAAAAGTCAAAATGGTTAAAAAAGAGTTTAAACATACATGAAAACACTTTTATAAAACATGGACATGGACGATTTCAATAACCCCAGTAAATACTTACGAGTAAGCAATCTCAGATAAAAATGAGATTTGCAAAATTATCCCTTACCTTAGGTCCGATATGCTTCATACATATCCGGACCTCCTGTATAATGATTTAAATAATGTCATTTAATTATTACAGAATCATATTCATTGTTATTATATCATATATGTTTCACTTATGACTTTATATTACCCGTTCTTTTGTAAATTCTATGTTAAAACAGCGTTTTGGGTAAAATAATTTCATTTATCGTATGTGTTTCGACTTGTCATTTTTGATATTAATAATTGTATCCTGATTTTTATAATTCCAGAATGTAAGAAATGATTTATATATAATATATATTCATCATATACATATATATATTATAGATCGATAAAAGGAATGAAATACACCGTTCATGGAGACGGTAGGCCGTACGTACGCATGAACGCTGTTTTCATTTCCTTATTGAATTGAATAAAACTAAATAGATGACATAAATAAATATATACATAAATCCAGTAGCATTCATATATTTCATTATTATTAATTATATAAACTTTATGATCATTCATGTATGGTTAACATGGAGAATGAATCTCATCACGTCGTAGAGATGGTAGTCCGTACGTACGCACGAGCGATGATATTGTTCCCATAATTATTGAATAGAATTGGGGTGGATGGTATAATATATCAGAATTAGTATGATGTTATAATAACCATATATAGTTATTCTTTACACCATTATACCCATCCATGTAAGGTTTTGGTGGAAAAATAGATTTCACCACGGCTTGGAGACGGTATTCCGTACTTACGCACGCGTGGTGATTTCGTTTTCCGTAGGATGGATATATGGTGAAATAGAGTTGTTTCATACATATAATAAAATATCATTATATGAGTTATACTGAAGTTATTACTTCATAATGAAACAACTAAAGAAGAATAAGTGGAAGAAGAAATAAAGTTGAAAGAATCGGTAACAGACATTACCTCTTCTTTGAAGCACCTCTTTGAGACCTCCTCTTAGGGCACTAAAATTGTTCTTTGAAGAAGACCAGAACCTCTAGGATGTTTCTATTGAAGTGGAGAAGAGAATTTTTCATGGGTTGGCCGAGGTTGAAGGCTCAAAGTGGTGTGAGGAAGAGAGGGAGGAGGTGCCCTTTTATAAGGGAGGAGAGGGGCACCTTTGGAAATCTTAAAAATATTAATTTATAATAAATTTAAACCCACTTGAAAACCTCCAAAAATGACTCATATTCAAATATTAGATGATATAGGGTTGTAATACCATCAAAAAATAAAATTTAGACATGTTAGGAAATTAATTTAAACATTATCAACTTGATTTATCCTTACTTAATCAATTTAATTTTATTTGTGGTAATAACATTCTAAATTTTAAATTATAACAAATAATTACTTATTTGTTGTGAATTGTCCATAATTGGATAATGTATAACATTTTAGACCATATAAATTTAAATTTATAATTTTTATGTATTATTGTAATTTTTAAACAATTTTATAATATGTCATTTTTATAAAATAATAATAGTGTCAATTTTGACATTATTCATTTATTTGAATTTAAATAAAATATATACAGAAAATATGTTAGAAATAAAAGCTTTAATAGATTCATAAAAGGTCATATGTATCTATAAAATTAGTGGAGAACATTAAATAGTTTATATAATATTTATTTTATTATTTTTAAAACCATTTATTTGGTTTATCTCTTAATAAAATAATTACTACAACATTTTTGTATAATTATTTAATATACTTATTTTTTCATAAAATTAAAAATAAAATTATATGATGAAGATAAATCTATTAACTTTCACAATAATACTTTTACACGAATTTATCATCTTAAAATCACAATATTTAAATTGTTATATTTATTAAATTATGAAGGTGACAACTTTGGCATCATTTAAAATAAAATAATATAAGTGTCATAATCACTTTTATAAAACTATAAACGGTTATATATTATGTAATTGGATGATTAAGGTGTATATATAAAATACCAATAAGTTTTGGTCAGGTTTTTGGGTCTTTTAATGGGTATTATTATTTCAATAAAAACTATATTAATGATTTTTCACTTAATAAATAATTTCTGCATCATTAATGTATCACCATTAATAACAATTATTTAATCCCTAAAAATTATAAATAAATTATCATGATGTAGATAATTTTATTATCCTTTTGAATACTATTCATGTTCGAAGTTTTATGATGTTTATCACTAAATTAAAATTATTATACTTATAAGATTTAAGAGAGTGACATGTTGTCACTTTCTTTGGTTTTAAAAATAATTAAATTATTTTCATATTAAAAAGTCCATAAAATGAATCTAATCAGACCTTTAGGTTATATGGGTCTACTTTTATCCATCCAATAGAATTTTATCATGTGTTAGGGTAATTTTATAATATTATATTTACCCTTAATTACCCGATTTACCTTTAACTACGGTAAATAAAATTTACCGTAGTTACTATTCATAATTCCCAAAAATAAAAAATAGTCTATTAACATAATTTGGAACCACTGATTCTAAATATGGAATCAATTTTTTCAAATTCAATACAAATAAGTTGCATAAATTAAATTAAAATTAATCCCGTTGTCGAATGAAAACGGGTTTTTGTTTAAAACATTGCGAAAGATTGAATCGATTTAACCTACGAATTCAATGTAAAATCAATGCTAATGAAATAAATTATATTAAATGGTAAAAATATATTCTATTTATACTTTAATACCATTCAATATTATAATTTAACCATATAAATTATTGCGATGAAAAAAGTTGTTTTTAATTAAAATATAGCGTGTTTTTACTATTTATCAAAATATAAAAGTTACCAGAATAATATGAAAAATTTATCCAAAGTAAATTTTTATTTATTGATTCCAAAGAAGAATTTTATTTTGTCAAATTTAACTTATAAACATTTCAAAAACTATATTTAAAGTGAGTGCACCATCAAAAGGCGGCAAAACTACATTTTTTTGAAAAACACTTATTTTACCTGAAAAATTTATTTTTTTCTTATAACATGTTCTAGAAAATGTGTAAGATGAATAATAATGTTATAATAATCAAAATTTAGTTAATACTATTCATAACGGCCAGTTCATTATAATATTATAATAATATATCGTTGTTTAGTAAAACCCGGTATTGCGTACTACACACGCTACCGAGGAAGGTCGCAATTGCGTATAATGAAAGTCATGTTAGGGTTGCGTGTTGTGCAAGAATCATTTGTTGTTGAGTATAAAAAAATCCAAACATATTTCATTTATACATTGAAAATATATATATATACACTAAATGTTGTGTAGAATGACTATTATCAAATGAACTTGAAGTTGTGTAAAACACGATCCAAGAATTGTGTTGCGTATACTGCAAGAAAATACGGTGTTGCGTATAGCACAAGATAATCATGGTGTAGCATAAAACACATGACATCAAATAAATTAAAAGAATAAAATCTCGGGGTGTTACATTCTACCCCCTTAAAATGAATTTTTCCCTCGAAATTCGTCGGGGTTATAAATGGTTTACTACTCAAAATTTTGATTAATAGAAACCCACATCGTAAAAAGGAATACCAAAACCTAGCTTTAAAAAATAAAGTATGAAATGTAACAATTACCCAAATTAACTCATCACTGGTTTTCCACGTAGGAGAACATATGTGAAAATATGGATATGGAAGAAAAATCTAACCATCAAGTTCTGATGGAGAGTGGTAGAGAACATGGCTATTAAAAATCCAATAATCACAAAGCCATAAATTTGTGATGATCTAAGGTACCATATGATTCATCGTATATAAGAGCACTAGGACAACATTTTTGGTTTTCAAGATCATTTCCCTAAAGTTGAAAATTTTGAATTAGAAGAAATACTTGCTTGATTTTGGTACAATCTCACTGTTGTTCGTGCTTTGAATAATTTCCACTTCATCTCTTAAAGAAATGAAGTTGAATTTGTTATTTGTGAAGTGTTAACAGATCATGTGATAGAATGATGGGTCATTCCATCTGTTTCAAACAAAAGTTTAGAAAAAGTTATCAAATATAAATAAGTCCATCTATAGTGAGGTTAATCGTATATGATTCAAAAAATGAACTTATACTTCATATATCATACCGCTTAATAAAATAAAACTAGTTTCTACTAACTAGGGACATCCTGTAAGCCAGTGGTATGCGATAAAGGCCAGTCGCACTTCAGTTGTGGGTTCGATTCCTACAGCCTTGTCCGACGCGATGGTCTGTCGCCCATCTACAGGTTGTCCTTTTTCTAAAACTACATTACTATAACATCTCATAAATAATATTGAAAAAAAACTTCTATCCTTAAACAATACTAACTTATGTCCCACATTATCCATTCTAATCTTTATGCTTATCCAAAATACTGCTGTCCAATCTCATATTATAGTGAAAACGATTACCAGAGATTTCATATAACAAGCATGTTAGTACCATCGTTGATCCCTATATATCATAAGATATGTCCTGTTGGTCACATTCCAAACTTTCGAAGGCCTTAATCATGTATTCTCTTGAAAAATTAATACCCATTGAATCTTAGTGAAAACATGAGTGCTGTCAAAAGATAAATGTTTCCACATACCAAAACCCCAAAATTCTATATACTCAAACCATGATATAACTATTTCCTTATATCAGTCATGAGCTCATGAATACTGTCAAACATTTCATTTTCTCATTTTCCTTTCACTATGCGCATATCATATTTTTCCAAAAATATCTCAATCACTTTCCATGGTTACCGGTACCATAAAAGTATTGAAAACCACAATAGACCAGTACATAAATATTCCAATATTCCACGATACTATATACAACATTATTTTGGAATCCCATTATAGAAACACTTAATCATTCCACCACATCATTATCATATTCAACATCTCCAATAGTGATCGCATGTGACTTCCCTTTGTACTTTGCCTTAAGTGGTTGCTCATGTCGATCATCACTAAACCTTGGATTAGGGCATTTATTAGCATAATGCCCTATTTCCTTGCACTTGAAGCATTGAAGTGTTGGTGGTGCGTTCTTTGTAGTCTTTTCTTTATTCACATCATTAAAAACCCTTTTTCCATTACTTCGACACTCAGCTGCTCGATGACCTTATTTTACACACTTAAAACATTTTCTAGTCCCTTTAAGACAATCTCCCCCATGCTTCTTTCCACACTTTGAGCATAAGGAAACATTCATCTTCTTTTCACCATTATTATGAGATTTCTCCTTGAACTCCATCTTTCGTTTCTTGTCAAAACTATGAGATGGATAAGTAACACCAACTTCCATTTCTACCTTGATAGCACAAAGCACAATTTATTCATAGCTACTGAAGTCTCTTATAGCTAATGCCCTTCTAAGATTTGGTTTTAATCCACTGAAGAATCGATCAACTTTACTTTTAGGTTGGATGATAAAGCCATATGCATACCTTGAAAGACTTGTAAAATTCGCTTTGTATACACCAACAGATTCATCATCCTTTTTCTTTAGTTCAAGAAACTCTTTCTCCACCTTTGTTCGAAGAATATGAGGGAAGTAATTATTGAAAAATAAGTTCTTGAACTCGTCCAATTCCATGGAATCAATTTCATCTCTTGGACTCGTATTCTTGATAGGATTCCACCATTGATCAGCTTCACCTTCCAAACGATATACTACTAAGATGAATTTATCATGTTCATAACATTGAATATCTGAAAATATCTTTTCAGTGGTACTGATCCATTTTTCAGCAACAAGTGGATCAGAAGACCCACTGAAAGAAGGTGGACGTTGCCTCATGAAGGACTCAATAGAATATTGTTCCCTTCTCTGCTAATTTGGAAGTCCAGAATGATTCATAGATTGTGTAAGTATAGAAATAAGATTTTTCACTCCATATCCCATAACATTTGTTTTTTCAGGAGGACAATCATTGCATTTTCCATTGCATTGATCAACACGGTTCCTTCGGGTTCCAGCCATCGTCTAAAACCCAAAAAGAATAGTGTGTGAGGAAAAAATCATGCTAGGGAAAACAACATAATAAAGGGGGAGTACCCTCAATATCTAACATCTTAGGTTAAATTCTAAGATCGTTATCGTAGTTCTAGAACTATATCCTATACGTATACTTATCCTTATGGACATCCCTAGACATACCTTAGAAATATCTCTAGGGATCTCACTAACGTTTTCGCATCCTAGTTTCCAAAGGTTGACTAAACCTTTCCTCTGATACCAACTGTAGAGACCTGAATCTTGACATACATGGACATTACATTACTTTTGAGGAATACTTATTACATAAAAAAAAATACACATAAGGATCGTAATAGTTTAGTGTCTTTGGAAACTCGGAATACAAACAACTAGTCATGTTGAAAGATCTTCAACATCTCTCATAACGATCTTCCCATTTTTGTTTCCTTACCTAAATCCTTTCTTTATTTCCTGGGGAAAATAAAACATAAAAAGGGTGAGCTCAAATTCACAGTAAGGGCAAACATAGAGAACATAAAACAATACATAAATATTTGAAAGCAAAAACTTGAACATGAAATCTAAACATTAAAACCTTGAGCAAAGACATAAATCTTGGAAGTACACAAGGCATATAACATAAAGGAACATCAATCACGATAAAATAGCATGGGAATAAAACATGTAATTGTGGCAACCATTAAGCACATGATATGATTTCCTTAGTAGCCAAGGCATTGCTGCCAAGACCATCTTAGTGGACAAAGTCCATTTCTGAATTGAGTTCACTCCTTGTTCCAGTCCTGTATTACTGAACCAGTTTAACTTGCCGTTATAGCCATGTCTATCTCATGAGATATAAATCTTTACCCATTGCATTGGAGGGAGATATAGGTCCCACCCATCTCATAATGAAATCATTTTTACTTGTTCCACAAAATAAACATACATCATTCATAATAACCCAATGAATAAAATGGGTTTCATAAACATCATCCCATCATCACATAATCCATATAAATAAAATGGATATCATTTCATAATAATAAAAGTGAAACCATGTAAATCATAGAGACATTATACTTGAAACATACACATAAGAAATAATGTCATCTTAGTTGAAAAATGGTTTTGATAAAACACTTGAAATGAATTCTTGAGGAAAATATCCTTTCATCTCCAAAATAATTTTCTTTTCAAAAAATGTCATGAAATTTTAAAAGAAAAGGATTTTGTTGAAAATAATCATGAAATTTTTTGGAGGAAGCTTCATGAAAATAAGGCTTTATAAAACCATAAAAATCTGTTCACGCTGTATAAGTTAAAAATAACATTCTCCTTGTACTTTTGTCGGAAAAGACAAAAAGTACCTTGTAGGGTAAATAAAAGAATGATTTCTTCCATTTCATGGGGTGAAAGTCCAAATGGTTAAAAAGGAGTTTAAACATACCTGAAAACACTTTTAAAAATCATGGACATGGATGATTTCAATCACCCTAGTAAATACTTACGAGTAAGAAATCTCGGATAAAAATGAGATTGGCAAAATTATCCCTTACCTTAGGTCCGATATGCTTAATACTTATCCGAAACTCCTGTATAATGATTTAAATAATGTCATTGAATTATTACAGAATTATATTCATTGTTATTATATCATATATGTTTCACTTATGACTTTATATTACCTATTCTTTTGTAAATTCTATGTTAAAGCAGCGTTTTGGGTAAAATCATTTCATTTATCGTATGTGTTTCGACTTGTCGTTCTTGACATTAATAATTATAGCCTGATTTACATAATGCCAGAATGTAATACATGATTTATATATAATATATATTCATCATATACATATATATATTATAGATCGATAAAAGGAATGAAATACACCGTTCATGGAGACAGTAGGCCATACGTATGCATGAACGCTGTTTTCGTTTCCTTATTGAATTGAATGAAACTAAATAGCTGACATACATATATATATATATACATAAATCCAGTAGAATTCATTTATTTAATTATTATTCATTATATACAATTTATGATCATTCTTGTATGGTTAACATGGAGAATGAATCTCATCACGTCATGGAGACGGTAGTCCGTACGTACGCACGAGCGATGATATCATTCCTATAATTATTTAATAGAATTGGAGTGGATGGTATAATATATCATAATAAGTATGATGTTATAATAACCATATATAGTTATTCTTTACACCATTATACCCACCCATTTAAGGTGTTGGTGGAAAAACAGATTTCACCACGGCGTGGAGACGATATTCTGTACGTACGCACGCGTGGTGATTTCATTTTCCGTAGGATGGATAGATGGTGAAATAGGGTTGTTTCATACTTATAATAACATATCAGTATATGAGTTATACTTAAGTTATTACTTCATAATGAAACAACTAAATAAGAAGAAATGGAAGAAGAAATAAAGTTGAAAGAATCGGTAACAAACATTACCTCTTCTTTGAAGCTCCTCTTTGAGACCTCCTCTTAGGGAACTAAAATTGGTATTTGAAAGAAGACCAGAACCTCTAGGATGTTTCAATGGAAGTGGAGAATATAATTTGGCAGGGGTTGGCCGAGCTTGAAGGCTCAAAGTGGTGTGAGGAAGAGAGGGAGGAGGTGCCCTTTTATAAGGGAAGAGAGGGGCACCTTTGGAAATCTTAAAAATATTAATTTATAATAAATTTAACCCCTCTTAAAAACCTCCAAAATGACTCATATTCGAATATTAGATGAGATAGGGTTGTAATCCCATCACAAAATAAAATTTAGACATGTTAGGAAATTATTTTAAACATTATCAACTTGATTTATCCTTACTTAATCAATTTAATTTTATTTGTTGTAATACTATTCTAAATTTTAAATTATAACAAATAATTACTTATTTGTTGTGAATTTTCCATAATTGGATACTTTATAACATTTTAGACCATATAAATGTAAATTTATAATTTTTATATATTTTTTTGCTTTTTAAATTTTTTTATAAAATGTTATTTTTATAAAATAACAAGTGTCAATTTTGACATTATTCATTCATTTAAATTTAAAGAAAATATATACAGAATATATGTTCGAAATAAAAGCTTTAATAGATTCATAAAAGGTCATATGTATCTAGAAAATTAGTGGAGAACATTAAATAGTTCATATAATATTTATTTTATTATATGTAAAACCATTTATTTGGTTTATCTTTTAATAAAATAATTACTACAACATTTTTGTATAATTATTTAATATACATATATGTTCCATAAAAATTAAAAATAAAATTCTATGATGACGAAAAATATATTACCTTTCACAATAATACTTTTACTCGAATTTATCATCTTAAAATCACAATATTTAAATTGTTATATTTATTAAATTATGAAGGTGACAACTTTGGCATCATTTAAAATAAAATAATAGAAGTGTCATAATCACTTTTATAAAACTCCAAATCGTTATATATTATGTCATTGGATGATTAAGGTATATATATAAACTACCAATAAGTTTTGGTCAGGTTTGTGGGCCTTTTAATGGGTATTATTATTTCAATAAAAACTATATTACTGATTTTTCACTTAATAAATAATTTCTGCATCATTAATGTATCACCATTAATGACAATTATTTAATCCCTAAAAATTATAAATAAATTATCATGATATAGATAATTTTATTATATTTCTGGAGACTATTCATGTTCTAAGTTTTATGATGTTTATCACTAAATAAAAATTATTATACTTATAAGATTTAAGAGAGTGACATGTTGTCACTTTCTTTGGTTTTAATAATAATTAAATTATTTTCATAGTCAAAAGTCCATAAAATGAATCTAATCCGACCCTTAGGTGATATGTGACTACTTGTATCCATAAAATAGAATTTTGGCATGTGTTAGGGTAATTTTATAATATTATATTTACCCTTAATTACCCAATTTACCTTTAACTATGGTAAATAAAATTTACCGTAGTTACTATTCATAATTCCCAAAAATAAAAGGTAGCCTATTAACATAATTTGGACCCACTGATTCCAAATATGGAATCCATTTTTTCAAATTCAATACAAATAAGCTGCATAAATTATATTAAAATTAATTCCGCTGTCGAATGAAAACGACTTTTTGTTTAAAACATTGCAAAAGATTGAATTGATTTAACCTACGAATTCAATGTAAAATCAATGATAATGACATAAATTATATTAAATGGTAAAAATATATTCTATTTATACTTTAAAACCATTCAATATTATAATTTAACCATATAAATTATTGCGACGAAAAAAGTTGTTTTTAATTAAAATATAGCGTGTTTTTACTATTCATCAAAATATGAAAGTTACCAGAATAATATGAAAAATTAATCCAAAGTAAATTTTTATTTCTTGATTACAAAGAAGAATTTTATTTTGTCAAATTTAACTTATAAACATGTCAAAAACTAGATTTAAAGTGGGTGCGCCCTCAAAAGGCGGCAAAACTGCATTTTTTGAAAAATACTTATTTTACCTGAAAAATTTATTCTGTTCTTATATCATGTTCTAGAAAATGTGTAAGATGAATAATAATGTTATAAAATTAAAAATTTAGTTAATAATATTCATAACGGCTAGTTCATAATAATATTATAATAATATATCATTGTTTAGTAAAACACGGTATTGCGTACTACACACCCTATCGAGGAAGGTCGCGATTGCGTATAATGAAAGTCAAGTTAGGGTTGTGTGTTGTGCAAGACTCCTTTGTTGTTGCGTATAAAAAATCAAACCATATTTCATTTATACATTGAACATATATATATATATACACTAAATGTTGTGTAGAAGGACTATTATCAAACGAACTTGAAACTGTGTAAAACACGATCCAAGAATTGTGTTGCGTATACTGCAAGATAATACAGTGTTGCGTATAACACAAGATAATCATGGTGTAGCCTAAAACACATGACATCAAATAAATTAAAATAATAAAATCTCGGGGTGTTACATGTGCTACCGTAACCATAGAGATAAAGGCTATCGATCTGATCCCATCTGGTCTTCGGCCAAAGGGGCTAAGATTGATGATGTCAAAGCAGTTGGGGTTCATCAGCTTGAGATGATTAATTACAACCTGGCTAAAGAAGCATGTTTGACATATTGTCATTTTCATGGGGTGGACATCCTGATACCTTATAGGAGTAGGATGCTCTGGGATCACATGATCTTGATTTGTATAGGAGTACGAGGTGACTTTCTACCATCGCGTAGACATGGGAATGTGTTTCCCCTGCCGTCAAGACAAATTGAAGATTTTTCTCATGTCTAGGTTTGTAGCCTCCAATCGTTAGTTTGGAAAGACGTAGGAATCATCTAGATCTATACACGACTCATCCAAAACCATGGCATGCTTGACATCATTGGTATGAATCTTCTTGTCCTTGCTCTTGTAGTAGTCGACATCCATATAGCAGGATTCACAAGAGGAAAAGGGAGATGTGTCAACTTAAAGCACACCCACTCGACTATTAAGGGAGTACATGAGGCACTGGTGATATGATGAGGGAATCACCACATATAAGTGGTGCCACAACCTGCCCCTCATCACATTGTAGGCGGTGTTCTGGGAGACAAACATAAATTCAGTGCTCGCAATTAGACCCCCAAAATGGGTCTTCATGAAGATCTTGCTGACTGGTGTCTGTTCTGTTGTGTCATAACCTTGGATTCTTAGGTCAGAGGGGACCATATCATCTTTAGACAATCCCAATTTTTGTAGTGTCCAAGTCGGGATTAGGTTGATCCCAGAGACCGTATTGACAAGACAATGGATAACCACCATGCCTTTGAACTGACTTGTGATGTACAATGGTCGAATGTGCCCCTATATGGGGGAGCCTTCATCTTCTCTAGTGGATGAGATAATGGCCAGGCATTCAACATTCTCGATCGGCTCAGCATGGAAGGATTCTGTGGATGCTACTTCCATCTCAATCTGGAGGGGGGCTCCTCAAATCCTCAATAAGGGATTCATGCATGTATGTCAATAGAAGATGTGTCTCAGAGATGGATATTCTTTCTGGAATGATAGAAAGATGCTTCCGGACATCATACATTCTTTCTAGGCGTGATATTTTGCTTATAGGAGGTCACTCGATGACAGGAGGTATGGGGGATCCTTCCGGCCAGACCGACAGCTGACTGGTTCTAGAATTATCGCACTGCTAACTAGTCGAAGCCTGCAGAGTGACTACCAAATGAGGTCCAAATAATTGATATTGATCCGTCGGGAAGCACGACTGATCATGGGGAGTTTCGAGCATCCCTCTCTGATCCAGTAGCACGAACGACGACGAAGGAAGACCTGATGTCTCCTGGTGAGAAGTTTGTGCTTGCTGATCTCTACTCTGAGCCTACTTCATAGTTTTGGTAGCATGTATATCCTAGTTGTATGTGATGGTCGAGGAACTCCAACATCCCATATTTCCACGGCTCCGTCGACACTGATGACAGTTGGGGATGTTGGGAGGATCTTCCTGGCGCTTCTCATCGTGAGGAGTCATGTTTTCGTTTACCAACTCTACGTTATTAACTGAGGTGTACCCTTGACAATCACTTGAAGATTCATCCTATACTGGATGAATTCTAGGAGGTATCACTATCATTGGGGGCATGATGTCACCGAAAGTATGGGATGATGATCACATCATTGGGGGACATTATTCTCCCTTGCACCATCGAAACTTGTTCTTATGGGAAGTGGATGGATGATACGGCAATTTAGATGTAGTAGCTATAGCTTCTGAAGGTTCCAACCAATTTAGGCGTGCCCAGATGACACCATGGGCTTTATAGACTATTTCTCGAGCCATCCAGTTGTTATACATCTAAGAGACTCTATTAGAAACTTGATTCCACTCACCCTCTCTCTCACTGATGCTATCTGGCCTCAAAAATATGCACGCCACATGTGTCGGGGCTGAGCCTAACTGAAATATGTTATTATTTACCTCTTCATAGAGCCAATATTAGAACACATATCACTATTTGAGAGTGTTCCCCAAGATCTGGTGATAAGGGCAGTAGTTAGGGTGATCAGTGAGGTTCACCTCTTTTGGCCTTCTCCACTTTTCAAAATGTTCGATCCCCTTCTCTAAGGCACTGCATATGTAACTGGGGACCTGAACCTCATTGAACGATTAGGTCAGGTTACTACTATACCGAAAGGGGGCCCTTGGATCTTGATCCTGATGAGGAGCTATAGGAGCCTATCGAGGAGGCGGAGGCTGGTAATCTCGCCTGGGTGGTGGCAGTGCATTACGCGGTGGACCCTAGAGAGTTTGAGGACAGAGCTATAGGGCTGGAGGTTGTGCCTGAGGTGGAGGGACTCTATGAGGTTGTGGGACTAGCCCCACTGGTAATAATTATAGTTGTATGGCGGCCTCTATTTGGTCCACTATGGCGGGCTCAGCTCTGTCGGCCCTTATCGCGGGGATTGCGGGAGGCAAAAAACTTGCTTGTGTAGCTTGTTGTGGGGATTATTATAAGGCCCCAGCCTTAAACCTTACTTAATCTTGAGTTATTACAATATTACATATTGAGGATCTTTTCAGGTTTAGAGTTTTAGAGAATTAGATCATGAAACTTGCATTACATTCCACATTTAGACAAAGTGGTTACATAAAAGACAGTATTCATTCTTCCCATCAACGGAAACATATTGAAAATAAAACATGGATTCTTTCTTAACACATCCTTGACACTATCATCACATCATGTACCTTTCCCTTGACCTGTGAAAAACATTTCAAAAACTTGGGATGAGCATAAAAAGCTCAGTAAGGGTTATAAAAATATGGAAAGGAAACATGAGTTCATATATACATAAGAATGAAATCATACTTTACCCATAAAACAAAGGCACTTTAACATACCTCATCAAACCATGAATAAATCATAGAAATCATAATACATAAAGATAACTTGAGGAATTCATTACATTCTTACGTAGGGAGTAACCCTCTTGGTTACGTTTGGAATACCCATCACAGTATATTCCCTAAATCTCTTCGGAGAAACCATATCGTTTCAATCCTTCGCGTTACCCAATGCATTGGAGAGCTATATCGGGCTCACCCGCCCTTAGTTTATCACGGAACCACCCATTTTCATAATAATGCCCAAGAACCATAACATAAATGTATCACATAAAACATGCATAAAGGAAACATAACATTTCCACATTTCAATCACAATATAACATTTTAGTATATTGAAATAATGAATCCATTCAAAAAGAAAACATTTCCAAAACCATTTAAAACATTTAATAAAGATATTTTTGAATCAAAGTGTCCCATACCACCTTGAAGATTTTAACATTTTAAACCATTAATATCCATATAAATAAATCCTTAAAACCATTTTGAAAACATGGATATTAATAAGAACAAATCATTAAAACATTTAAAGCGATATTTTGGTTAAAGGGGTTTTACCAAAATTAGAGACACTTGAATACAATAATTGAGGAATAACATTTAGTCAGAACTTTATAATATCATGAGAATAAATGTATTCATGATATAATACTCCAAAGGACAGTATATACACCATATAAGAGTGAATTGGTGCATAACAACAATGAACCCTCAATAGAAATGTCAAATGTGATGAAATCCCTTATAAAGAAGGTATCCTTAAATTAAGGCCAAGTCAATCTCAAAAATATGTGTGACAAATATAAATACACCCAATATAAGTGGATATTAAGTGTAAACCAATAAAAGTCCATTCACACATATTCAATGGATGACATATTCAATGACTACATGTTGAACCCAAAGAAATCGAAATTGGGTTAAAAAGTTCCCTTGACAGCCTAACGACATCACATCAAAAAGAGTTGATGAGAGATAAAAAGAGTATCTCATCACTTGGACATAAAATTTACATCAATAAGGATATATGAGAACATATCCCAACATAACAATATGTAAATTAAAAGACCCAACAAAAGATGTCTTTTAAAAAAGAGGAGGGTGAAAGGTTCCCTTACCGACTTGGGTATCTTTCAAAACATACACCCCATGAAAGAAAAACAATAGATCATTGATGTAAATACTCATAAATGAAATTATATTTCACAAAGAGTGGAATAATGGTCAGCACATACACCACTCAATGGAATTTGTGGCAAATGTATCATAAATCTCATGGGAATAAAAGTGAGATGAAAAATCCCTTACGAAAACTCGGCAGCCTAACAGCGCCACATAAAACTTCCGAATATGGATTGATGAGATCAAATAGGGTATCCCATCACATTACAATAAAATGTACAGCAAGAGGAATATAAAAGAACATCCCCCAACATTACAAAGATGAGCTTAAAAGAAGTGACATAAAGGAGAGTACTTAAAAAGAAAGAGAGAGGTTAGATCTCTTACGAAAGTTCGGCAGCCTAACGGCGCCACTCAAAACTTCCAAAATGGATTGATGAGAGAGAATAGGGTCTCTCATCACATGAAAATAAAAATTACAGTAGGAGTAATATAAAATAACATACCAATCATAATAAATATGAGCTTAAAAGAAATGACATAAAAGAGTGTACTTAAAAAGAAAGAGAGTTGTAGGATCCCTTACCTCGGGTCCGACTTGACTCGATCGTTCTTTAATCTCCTGAATAATAAACTTGAGTTAATTTCTACTTCCTTAATAACCTTTTTCAAGTTCATTATTCCTTTTATATCACTTATTACCATGTTATAAACATTATTTAATCATTTAAGTTAATCATGTTTGTTTTGTCGATATTTGGTTCTTAAGTCGAAAGTGGACTTCTTACAATTACATGTTGTTCATGTGGTCAAAGGTTCTTTATATCCAGAATGACATTACTGATTTGGATATCATATATATCATATATATCCAGAATATACATGTATTTATAATATTACATAATCATTTGGAGGTAAGAAATGAAATGCACCGTTCATGGAGACGGTAAGCTGTACGTACGCATGAACGCTACTTTCATTTCTATTTCGTATTTTATAGAATGGAATAATAATGATACAAAGTTATATTATAATTACAGTATAATATCATATATAATATCATTAAATCCATCCTTTATACGTCCCACGTATGGCATTAACGAATCACATCACTTTGAGGGGGCGGTAGTCCGCACTTCCTAAAATGAAGATATCGCGTATACCCATAATGGATGCCATAAAGGTAAGACACAAATGAAAAATACAGAAGCATAAGTAAAACATAAACATATTATATATCATATATAAAAATAGTGACATCATAATGGCCACCTTTGAAGGTGTTAAATGAGTATTGAACAATCATCGTTTCGGGAGGCAGAATTTCGCCATCCACGGAAACCGTATGTTCTTTAACCATTTGATGTAGTTGTGTGAGAGTGTAGCTAGAATAAATCTTATAACAACATCCTAGTATATTTAAGATACTGGTGTTGTTACAAAAGAAGTAAATAAAAAGAGTTTAGGGGGTTGGAGAAGCAAAATAAAACAAATGAACATGAGAGAATGAATTACCTTTAAAAGTGTAACTCCTTTTGATTTGAGCCTAAAGGCTTCCTTTGAAAGTATTCTGCCCAAAGGGAATCCTCTAGGATGAGGAGAGGGATATGGAGAGAGTAAATGGGAAGGGGTTGGCCGAGCCAAAGGCTTGAGGAGTGTGTGAAATGAGGTAGAGGTGGGGGCCTTTTATAAGAGGAGAGGAGGGGCACTTTTGGAAAGTAAAGAAATATTACTTTAATTGAAAATGTGTTTCGGTTTTAAAAGGTCCCACATTGAAATAATTCGTGGATACGGTGACAAGGGTTCGAAATCCACCCATACAATAAGTTTTGGACATGTGTAGTTCATTGATTTTACATTATCTTTCCATTTTATTTAAATCGTCAAATAATGATGTCATCGCTTCATCATTATTATGTCACAAATAATTTAATTTATTTAATGTCTAAAAATTATAAAAAAAATACTATGATGTAGGAAATCGTTTTATCTTTCCAATGACTATTTATAATCAAAATTTGGACTTGTGTAACCCCACTTAAAAACTGTTTTAGTAAAATAACTCATGTTTGTGTCAATTTAATTTTAACATTAAATAAAAATATATTATTGTCATTTTCCAACTAAAGTGGCTCCATGGGGTCCCCAAGTTGGCCCATGGCTTGTATTGGTCGGCCATGACTCACCCAATAGGTGTAGTACAAGTGTCATGGTGTTTTCACATTCTTATAATATCATTTTTACCTTAAATGACACTAATTACCTCTAATCGCGATTAAAAACTTAATAAGTTACTATTCACAAAAAAATTATTTTTATCCCATTGAACCAAATTTTGCATATTAATGACAACCATGTATGTCAGATTTTCAAAATTCAATACACATTAGTGGTAAAATTTCATTTAACTGAAAAATCAGTTTGCTTGATTACCACTTAGTGGTTTCACTATTCATCAAAAATTGGAGTTTTTCAGAAAAATTCCAAAACTTCACCCTAAGATATATTTGATATTCCGAATTCAAAAATGAAGTCCGTTTTACAAAATTCAAAACATATTAGTCACATTAATTAATTTAATAATTAATTCCCGCTGTCAGTGCAAATAGCGTGTTTTTATAAAACAATAAGTATCAAAAGATTGACACTAGTTTAAGTCTGATTTCAAAGTGAAATTAATTCCAACGCCCACTATTGGATTTAATGGTAAAAATATTTTCTAATATAACTTTAAAACCAATTCAAAATATAATCTAATCATATAAATAAATTATATTAAAAAGAGGTTTTGAATTAAAATACAACATTTTACACTATTCATTAAAAAAAATGAACATTATCGGAAAGATACCAAAAATTTACACAAAGTAAATTTTGATGTCCCAATTCTTAAGAAGAGTTTCATTTGGTCCAATAGAATGTATAAGAGTGAACAAAACTATATTTAATGACGGTTCGCCATCAAAAGGTGATAAGTGAACCTTTAGTGAAAACTAGGGCATATATGCCTAAAATTGAATTCTTTCCGTATTTTAAGCCTCTATCCTTTATTGGATAAATGTAAAAACATTTAAAAACATATATAATCATATTTTAGTTATTTCTATCCATTCCCGCCATTACAACGGCTACATGTTAACTACCATTTAAAATAATATTATTTTATTATTAGAGTGCAACGTAAGATTCCCAAGAAACTCGTTGTTGCGTGTTGGGTACGCCATAGAGCATAGCATCCCCTTTAAAGTCATTTAAATATTTTATTCAAAAATATGGATAAATATGAAATGTCATATTCTTTATTTACCTGGGGTGTTACATCCTTTTCCCCTTTTGGGAATTGCGTCCTCGCAATTTTAAAATTGCGCTTGGAAACATCCTTGAAAGTCCCACATCGGAACAAAAGTCGGTAAAACAAACACTTTAAAATAATGAAAGATAAGTACAAAGTTCACCCGAGTTAACCCATACTAGGATTCCAAGTATGAAAATATGGACATGGAGGAAAAAAAAGGGTCATGTTCTGATGGAGAGTGATAGAAAACATGTTTAGGAGAAAGTTAACCACGAGAAAATCACAAACTTGTGATGGGTTAAACGGTATTCGATTCCCCAGTAGGAAAAGTTAATAGACAACATTTTTGTTTTAAGTTACTTTTTATTGAGGAATTTATTCATAAGGAAACATAATCACATATCATATTGACTTTAAACTTTTATTAGATTCCTTACACAAACTCATATTTTCTCCAAAAGATGAGTATTTAGGAATACTTGTTCACATTAAGAGTAATATAATCAACTTCTAGAGAATAACCTAATCCAAAAAAAGAGAACTATATACTTCCCATGTCTTTAGGCTTTAACCAAAACCAAAACCAAAAAGATTAGTACAAGGTCAGATAATCCAGAAAAGGATAACCCATTAAAAAGAAAATCCATGCTTAATCTCCAAAATTTGTCCAACAAAACCCAAAGTTCAAAGAGGACCATTCTATAATCAATTTGTCCATAAAATTATTCAAATTAAACCAATATAAGATTGAAACCCAAATATTTGAAGGATTTAGTCGCATAGTCTTCCAAGATAAATCGTAACATTTATCTCCAAACAATATCAGTTGCTCCTAATGTCTCGTTTTGAAAAGTAATTAACCTAATCACATATCCTCCATGATAGGTTAATCATTTTCATAAATAACCCAAAATCAACTTACTCTTAATTCATAAAATCATATAACTAGAATGAATCAGTCAAACTAACCAGGGACTTCACGTAGTCCAGTGGTAGGCGATAAATACCAGTCGCACATTGGTTGTGGGTTCGATTCCCGCAGCTTTGTCCGACGCGACGGGATGTCACACGGTCTGCATGTTGTCCTTTTTCCAAAACTATATAATTCTTAAAACATTCCCCAAAATGAGATAAAATATTCAAGAATAATCATAACATATTTTAACCTCAAGTTTATCTCATTCCTTTCATTTTCCATCATATCATAGAGTAACCCATAATTACCTAAAAATTAAGTATCATATAAACCCTAATGGTTACCTTAATAATTATTACCTGAATTTCCACATCGAGTTGGCCATCTCGTACATGATGCATTAGATAACTCACCATGGTTGAAGTGGTTGATCATGACTCCTTGATATTTGGTTTAGAACAACCACGAGTTTCCTCATTGAATCCTCCATTTTATCTAGTATCTTAATCAGAGAACCACCACAGTTTCCTTCAAACCTGTTGTATCTTTGGTGCCTGCTAGATCCATCCATTCACTAAAAACAGAAATGTCAGTGTGAGTATATCAACAAAACCATCTTGTACTAATGAGGAAGGTAAACACTAAGATACACTTACTCATTCACTTTATCTAAAACTAGGACTCTTTCTGAAATCCTAACCATTATGGTAATGTCACTTATGCTTAAACAATACCCTAACCTCTAAAGTTATCTAAACCGACCTTTGATACCAACTATAAGGCCCCAGCCTTAAACCTTACTTAATCTTGAGTTATTACAAGATTACATATTGAGGATCTTTTCAGGTTTAGAGTTTTAGAGAATTAGATCATGAAACTTGCATTACATTCCACATTTAGACAAAGTGGTTACATAAAAGACAGTATTCATTCTTCCCATCAACGGAAACATATTGAAAATAAAACATGGATTCTTTCTTGACACATCCTTGACACTATCATCACATCATGTACCTTTCCCTTGACCTGTGAAAAACATTTCAAAAACTTGGGATGAGCATAAAAATCCCAGTAAGGGTTATAAAAATATGGAAAGGAAACATGAGTTCATATATACATAAGAATGAAATCATACTTTACCCATAAAACAAAGGCACTTTAACATACCTCATCAAACCATGAATAAATCATAGAAATCATAAGACATAAAGATAACTTGAGGAATTCATTACATTCTTACGTAGGGAGTAACCCTCTTGGTTACGTTTGGAATACCCATCATAGTATATTCCCTAAATCTCTTCGGAGAAACCATATCATTTCACTCCTTCACGTTACCCAATGCATTGGAGAGCTATATCGGGCTCACCCGCCCTTAGTTTATCACGGAACCACCCGTTTTCATAACAATTCCCAAGAACCATAACATAAATGTATCACATAAAACATGCATAAAGGAAACATAACATTTCCACATTTCAATCACAATATAACATTTTAGTATATTGAAATAATGAATCCATTCAAAAAGAAACCATTTCCAAAACCATTTAAAACATTTAATAAAGAGATTTTTGAATCAAAGTGTCCCATACCACCTTGAAGCTTTTAACATTTTAAACCATTAATATCCATATAAATAAATCCTTAAAACCATTTTGAAAACATGGATATTAATAAGAACAAATCATTAAAACATTTAAAGTGATATCTTGGTTAAAGGGGTTTTACCAAAATTAGAGACACTTGAATACAATAATTGAGGAATAACATTTAGTCAGAAATTTATAATATCATGAGAATAAATGCATTCATGATATAATACTCCAAAGGACAGTATATACACCATATAAGAGTGAATTGGTGCATAACAACAATGAACCCTCAATAGAAATGTCAAATGTGATGAAATCCCTTATAAAGAAGGTATCCTTAAATTAAGGACAAGTCAATCTCAAAAATATGTGTGACAAATATAAATACACCCAATATAAGTGGATATTAAGTGTAAACCAATAAAATTTCATTCACACATATTCAATGCATGACATATTCAATGACTACATGTTGAACCCAAAGAAATCGAAATTGGGTTAAAAAGTTCCCTTAACAGCCTAATGGCATCACATCAAAAAGAGTTGATGAGAGATAAAAAGAGTATCTCATCACTTGGAAATAAAATTTACATCAATAAGGATATATGAGAATATATCCCAACATAACAATATGTAAATTAAAATACCCAACAAAAGAAGTCTTTTAAAAAAGAGGAGGGTGAAAGGTTCCCTTACCGACTTGGGTATCTTTCAAAACATACACCCCATGAAAGAAGGACAATAGATCATTGATGTAAATACTCACAAATGAAATTATATTACACAAAGAGTGGAATAATGGGCATAACATACACCACTCAATGGAATTTGTGGCAAATGTAGCATAAATCTCACGGGAATAAAAGTGAGATGAAAAATCCCTTATGAAAACTCGGCAGCCTAATGACGCCACATAAAACTTCCGAATATGGATTGATGAGATAAAATAGGGTATCCCATCACATTACAATAAAATTTACATCAAGAGGAATATAAAAGAACACCCCCCAACATTATAAAGAGGATCTTAAAAGAAGTGACATAAAGGAGAGTACTTAAAAAGAAAGAGAGAGGTTAGATCTCTTACGAAAGTTCGGCAGCCTAACGGCGCCACTCAAAACTTCCAAAATGGATTGATGAGAGAGAATAGGGTCTCTCATCACATGAACATAAAAATTACAGTAGGAGTAATATAAAATAACATCCCAATCATAATAAATATGAGCTTAAAAGAAATGACATAAAAGAGTGTACTTAAAAAGAAAGAGAGTTGTAGGATCCCTTACCTCGGGTCCGACTTGACTCGATCGTTCTTTAATCTACTGAATAATAAACTTGAGTTAATTTATACTTCCTTAAGAACCTTTTTCAAGTTCATTATTCCTTTTATATCACTTATTACCATTTTATAAACATTATTTAATCATTTAAGTTAATCATGTTTGTTTTGTCGATATTTGGTTCTTAAGTCGAAAGTGGACTTCTTACAATTACATGTTGTTCATGTGGTCAAAGGTTCTTTATATCCAGAATGACATTCCTGATTTGGATATCATATATATCATATATATCCAGCATATACATGTATTTATAATATTACATAATCATTTGGAGGTAAGAAATGAAATGCACCGTTCATGGAGACGGTAAGCCGTACGTACGCATGAATGCTACTTTCATTTCTATTTCATATTTTATAGAATGGAATAATAATGATATAAAGGTATATTATAATTACAGTATAATATCATATATAATATCATTAAATCCATCCTTTATACGTCCCACATATGGCATTAACGAATCACATCACTTTGAGGGGGCGGTAGTCCGCACTTCCTAAAATGAAGATATCGCGTATACCCATAATGGATGCCATAAAGGTAAGACACAAATGAAAAATACAGAAACATAAGTAAAAAATAAACATATTATATATCATATATAAAAATAGTGACATCATAATGGCCACCTTTGAAGGTGTTAAATGAGTATTGAACAATCCTCGTTTCGGGAGGCAGAATTTCGCCATCCACGGAAACCGTAAGTTCTTTAACCATTTGATGTAGTTGTGTGAGAGTGTAGCTCGAATAAATCTTATAACAACATCCTAGTATATTTAAGATACTGGTTTTGTTACAAAATAAGTAAATAAAAAGAGTTTAGGGGGTTGGAGAAGCAAAATAAAACAAATGAACATGAGAGAATGAATTACCTTTAAAAGTGTAACTCCTTTTGATTTGAGCCTAAAGGCTTCCTTTGAAAGTATTCTTTCCAAAGGGAATCCTCTAGGATGAGGATAGGGATATGGATAGAGTAAATGGGCAGGGGTTGGCCGAGCCAAAGGCTTGAGGAGTGTGTGAAATGAGGTAGAGGTGGGGGCCTTTTATAAGAGGAGAGGAGGGGCACTTTTGGAAAGTAAAGAAATATTACTTTAATTGAAAATGTTTTTCGGTTTTAAAAGGTCCCACATTGATATAATTCGTGGATAAGGTGATAAGGGTTCGAAATCCACCCATCCAATAAGTTTTGGACATGTTTAGTTAATTGAGTTTACATTATCTTTCCATTTTATTTAAATAGTCAAATAATGATGTCATCGCTGCATCATTATTATGTCACAAATAATTTAATTTATTTAATGTCTAAAAATTATAAAAAAATATACTATGATGTAGGAAATCTTTTTATCGTTCCAATGACTATTTATAATTAAAATTTGGACTTGTGTAACCCCACTTAAAAACTGTTTTAGTAAAATAACTCATGTTTGTGTCAATTTAATTTTAACATTAAATAAAAATATATTATTGTCATTTTCCAACTAAAGTGGCTCCATGGGGTCCCCAAGTTGCCCCATGGATTGTCTTGGTCGGCCATGACTCACCCAATAGGTGTAGTACAAGTGTCATGGTGTTTTCACATTCTTATAATATCATTTTTACCTTAAATGACACTAATTACTTCTAATCGCGATTAAAAACTTAATAAGTTACTATTCACCAAAAAATTATTTTTATCCCATTGAACCACATTTTGCTTCTTAATGACAACCATGTATGTCGGATTTTCAAAATTCAATACACATTAGTGGTAAAATTTCATTTAACTGAAAAATCAGTTTGCTTGATTACCACTTAGTGGTTTCACTATTCATAAAAAATTGGAGTTTTTCAGAAAAATACCAAAACTTCACCCTAAGCTATATTTAATATTCCAAATTCAAAACTGAAGTCCGTTTTACAAAATTCAAAACATATTAGTCACATTAATTAATTTAATAATTAATTCCCGCTGTCATCGCAAATAGCGTGTTTTTATAAAACAATAAGTATCAAAAGATTGACACTAGTTTAAGTCTGATTTCAAAGTGAAATTAATTCCAACGCCCACTATTGGATTTAATGGTAAAAATATTTTCTAATTTCACTTTAAAACCAATTCAAAATATAATCTAATCATATAAATAAATTAGATTAAAAAGAGGTTTTGAATTAAAATACAACATTTTACACTATTCATTAAAAAAATGAACATTATCGGAAAGATACCAAAAATTTACACAAAGTAAATTTTGATGTCCCGATTCTTAATAAGAGTTTTATTTGGTCCAATAGAATGTATAAGAGTGAACAAAAATATATTTAATGACGGTTCGCCATCAAAAGGTGATAAGTGAACCTTTAGTGAAAACTAGGGCATATATGCCTAAAATTGAATTCTTTCCTTATTTTAAGCCTCTATACTTTATTGGATAAATGTAAAAACATTTAAAAACATATATAATCATATTTTAGTTATTTATATCTATTCCCGCCATTACAACAGCTACATGTTAACTACCATTTAAAATAATATTATTTTATTATTAGAGTGCAACGTAAGATTCCCAAGAAACTCGTTGTTGCGTGTTGGGTACGCCATCGAGCATAACATCCCCTTTAAAGTCATTTAAATATTTTATTCACAAATATGGATAAATATGAAATGTCATATTCTTTATTTACCTGGTTCTTACAATTATTCTAGGCCCTAGGCCTTATTAGAGATGTCTCGGAATCCCCAGGGGTATTTCAATGTGATCATGGGGGGAATAGTTCCGTCTTGACATTCCCTACACACATCATCAGCTATTTCTCCTGATTCAGTGGCATGTCAAGAGAGTATGCGATCCCTTTCCACTAGGAGATAATGTCTTCAACGCGCTCATTAGGCCTCTGAATGTACATGAAGAGTTATACGATACTCATCTTCTGGTTGATGGAAATGAACTGGTAGTGGAATTTCCTGTGGAGGTCTTCCCAACCAACTAATAATTTGATGGGGAGTTGGTTGTACTAGACGAACATCGATCCCTCCAATTTCTGCACAAAACACCAGTGTTTGGCGGCTTCTTACTGCACTGGGTTCCCCAACATGGGCCCACAATTTTAGGTGAAGTGGCCAACTGCTGTGGCAGGTCCCATGTCCAATTGAAGGGGGAAAAAGGTGGGATTCGAAAAATCTCGGGGTGCTGGCATATCATCCACCCATGATGGATATGGATTTCCATTATGTGGGAGTTCCACCTAACGTGTTTCCAACAACACAGGGTAAGAAATGAGGGCCGCCATATGATCATCTGGGTGGGAGTTCCTATCTTGATGGGGATCCCTAACTACCAATGTGTTGGAGGGTTCATCAACATGGTAGGGTAGCCCAGTTGCTTGTGGGGCGGCAGGTGGAATGACTAGTGGGTCAGCTGGGGGAGCCCGAGTTGGGTCCCGAGGGTTGTCAACCCACTCAAGAGGATTTGGTGATTGGTAATGCGCCCTCATGTTGTATATTTCGGCACCACCCTGTCTGCGTGAGCAGGATGATCAGGGTCACCCGGGGGTAGCTCACCAAGGTTATGTTGTGCATGCCCCTTTGTCTTGGACATGGATCACTGTATTTCGGTCTTCACTTTACAACTCATTCATTCAGGAGGTTGTGAACAAAAATCTTCAGTTCTGCAAGTTTCATACACAACATGTCTTTTTCTGGGTCTTCCTCCATATTTTTCACTATTCCAGATAGTTCAGATGGTTTGGTGGCTCCAATATTCTCTTTCCCATTACAATGATTCAAGGTAATAACTAATTTCTCAGTGGGAAAAGGGAGACCTAGTGGTTTATTTTGTTTGTGAGTTACCCTTATATATGGATCCAATAGTGGTGACACAACCTTGGGGGGGAGGTCCCCTTCAAGAATCTCTAGCTCATTCTCCCCATCCAATAGGCTGTCCATGTTGACTGTAACTCTACTTGGTGGCATTTCCTCGATATCACCCAACGGGTCAGGCTGCTATCAAATAAGATTGAATAAGAGAGAATCATACTACTCCCACCCATAGATCTACACGTGGGGGAAGACCCCTTGATAATTTGGCAGAGTACCTTGAAAATATAGACGTATCTTTGCCAGAGGGCCATACAGTGGCCTGGCGACTCAGGGTGTTGGGCCACGGGGAGTGCGGCCAGATCAACAAGATGGAATTTTTCACCAATGTCTTCAAAATGCGCTTGAATATTCAGATAAGCCACTATCTGGTGATGAAGGAGGAACTACGTTGCCTAAAGGTTTTGATAGAAAAACTCAACTTCTGCAGAGGTGAGGGATTCTAGTGCAAACAAAATTGTCACTGTAACAGGGTAAAAAATCTCGGTGAAGTGGTCTACTGTGGGGATATTCCATAATTGCCTTGCCCGGATTCAGGGTTTGGAACATAATCACCCCACTTTCCAACCAGAGGTGGCTATGGGACAGGTAGTGGTACCAAATAATACTGCTGGGCCAGTAGGCTAGCTGGTGGAGAATACGGCGAGCGAGCTGACAAGTCGCCGCATCTAGGGATTTCTTCCAAAGAGTTTAGTTACTTAGCCACAACATCGTGGTAGGACGTGATGATTTTAGTATTTTATGGAATGGGGTCTATGGATGATGGAGATAGACTGCAATGTTTCTCATCCACCATTGGTCCCTAGAATAGATCTTCATGTTCTCTAGTCGATGTATATAGTGCTACTGGTGATGATGGTGGTGATTGCACAACATCAACCTATGAAGATACAAAACTATCTTCCTCTTAAATATACCTATAGAGTGAGGCTGGAATCCTATGGTTATATCTTTTTGGAAGTATGAGGCTGATGTGCCTAGTTCTTTCTCCCCCCTGACACAGATGACGTGGGTGATAGTTCCATCAATGAATCATACTCTACTTTGGAATCTGAGAAGCAAACTGGTTTGATATCAGTATGGATCTTCTCATTTTTCTTTTTATGGCGGAGATGACCCACCATTGTTCCTCGAGATGGTTCTTCAGGATAGGGTAATTTCATGGAACAAGGATGACTTTCAACCGTTATGACGCTGGTGAAGGTAGGGCTACCGCCTATGTATGCTGGGGTACATGAGGCACCTGGACAGATATTGAAGGGGAAATGTCTAGGAACTATGTGGGATGTGCTGGAGTAGGTATGACCACCGCTGGAGCCAATAAGAGCACAATTAGGACCTCCATGATTATTTCCCATAGTGACATTAGAGTGAGGGATGTCCTCGTACTGGTCGAGCCAAACATGGGTAGGACCTTTGTGCTGGGCGCTGGTAAAGTGAAGCTGACCTCCACCCCTATGATTGTCAAGGTGATGAGGAATTTCGCCTACAGATGATAGGACATGGGGAGGGACCCATATTAGAGAGTGACAGTATGTGCAACGTCCCCCCCAATGGTCTGTGGTAAGAGGGATGACTCCATAACTGGTGTAATGAGCACAAGATAGGCTTCTATATTGAGTGTTACCATTGTGGGAAGGTCTCTCATTCAAAATGAATGTAGCACAAGTAGATCCTCCATGTCGAGCGTGGATGTGGGGAGGACCCCCATTTTCCATGGTGGTGGTATGTGGAGGACCTCCGTATTAAGTGTCATTGCCATGGGTTGGTCTGCGGTGGCCACTGACTATGCTGGTGATTAGGAGAGTAGACCCAACCTGCCCATGGGGAGGTATGGGCCTTTATCTAGGTCAGGCGTATAAATTCCCAGGATCATCAATCACAGGCGGCTGAGGAGTGTCGGTGGTGGCCCGAGCCACAATACCTATCGACACTGATTCCCCTTGCTATTCATCCTCCTCGGTTTGTGCCTGACACTAGCGTCGGGTCAGCCAGACAATGGTCGGTGGTGCATATATGTAGCTAATCTTCTTTTCAACTCAGGGGACCGGGTGGCGGTGCTGGTGAGGATTAGTGGGGGGCCTTTTTGGGGGACCCTATAATGGGAACCAGGTTGGGCTGGCCCAGACATCCCCTACCTCATCAGTGTAGCTGAGAGATTCATCGAGGTGTCCTAGGGAGAGGCTCATGAATTGATTTTACATTGGAGTGAGGAGCTGTGGATCCCTGTGCGGCCCTTGGGGGTGGCAGTTGTGGCGAGGCACAGACGCCTCTAGATCCTGGTGGGCTATATCCCGTGTCGGGATAATTCCCTTCTCCTAGTACCGGCATACATGGTCATTGATCACCCTTCACAAGATGAATTTAGATGGAGATATAGGGCATGTGATACAAACATATGTAGTTGTAGAGGTCATCGTAGAAGCGGCGGTGCCACATGGGGTTACCACATTAGCATTTACCCTACCCCTACATCGGTTGGAAGGTGGGGATTGTTCTACTTGTGCAGTAGCTTGTTTCCTGAAAAAGAATATATATTATTCCATTAGTGCTAAAACATGGAAATCGACATCCTGTTCCCCAGTGTCATTCTATATTCCATGGTCGGTAAGAAGGGTCCATGCTGACAACATCGCAGACCAATATGCACAACATTTTGACCATCCCAACTTCTGGTGAGTTTTACTTTGAGCCTATTATTTTCATGGCAGGACCCAACGTTGGATTACTTGATCTGGTGAAACATTAGTCCGCTGATTTCATGAAATATAGTAATCTTCATATTGAGGATAAAAATTCATATTGGGTTCACCATTTCGGTTTCTAGTGCTTTCTCTAGGGTGTGCACGTTTGTATGATTTATGGATGACAACACTATTTGTTTCCCCGTATTTCCACTTTCCAAAGGAGGGTGGCATCTGTCGCTTGTGTAGGGATGTTTGCTCCTTGATCTAAAAAAGATGATGGGATGTTGGATCCACTTCTATGGATTCATCCTCGAAACTCATTTCCTAGTCCGGGTGTCCATAATATACTTAAGACGTTGTTTATGAAACTCTTCCCAGTGCCATATCTTCATGGATGTCCGTTAATTATGCTGCTTATGTGGGGAAATTCCAAGGGGTCCAGCTAGGGTAGAAACCTTTGATTGGTGGATTAGTCACATTGGACATCACTGGAATGTTTGGACCCCAAAACACTATCACATTTGAGTTTCATCCCCTTATTATAGGACTTGTTGAGGGCAAGGAATACAGAGCCATCCCATGTCGAATGCGAGGAATTATATTCCATAAAAATGCCTCTAAGGATATCCTCAGCTTACCAAGTTTAACATGTTTTATGTCATGAGTTTAACATCTAGATGAGACATATCTAACTGATCGGAACAACGACTAGAGTGAATCAGATGGGTGAAACCCCTGGAGGGAACACCGATATCATGGAAAACACTTAGTTACTTACTCGGTTACTAATAGTATAGCATCCCGTCTTTTTATAACATAACTTTTCATTCCATTACACGGAACTGAGGATCTTTAAGGTTTAGTGTCTTGGAAACAAGGAACATAAAACATGAAACAAAAAAAACATTCTTCTTAAACACTTGAAAGGCTTCTCCTCATGTTCACCCTAGGCTCATTACTGCATCTCATAACCTGGGGACATACATCAAAAGGAAGGGTGAGCAGAAGGCCCAGCAAGGGAAACAAGTGAAACATTTTACATATGAACTTGAGATACATCAATAAAGTCATGAAAAGAACTTTAATGCATGAAAATGAAATCATGAGGCATATCATAATAAAAATAAAACTTTTTCATAACTTGAAGATGTGGCTACATCATTTAACATAGACAATCATGAACATATCACCAAGGTCCATCCCCAAGGTTTCATTTTAAAATTACCAAGGTTATTCACCAAGGTATCGTGAAAATTGTAATCTCTAGTGGTTACATCATTACCCAATGCATTGGAGCGCTATCAGGGCGCACCCTTAAATTTGACTTTATTATCATGTGAGCCACATATATCATCATCAAATATTTCATAAATAACCCATATAGCATAAAGGAAATGGGTTTCATTTCATAATCATAACTTTTTAAAAACTGCTTTAAAGACATGATCTTTATATCACTTTAAAACCCACAGAAAAGGAAGGTGGGTCTCATGTATGTAAATCCCAGAATTTAAAATATAACATTTTGGTATATATGTGAATACCCCTTTAGAATAAATAGCTTTGAGTATTCACTTAATAAAATAAAAGGACTTTAGAAAAAGAGATAGACATTTTGAGACAGAAATTCTGCAGCATAACGGCAATGTTCCGAGGTTTTAGAAGACATTAAAAGAGAGGTAAAATGGTTCAAACATTCATAAATGACCCATAAAATAGTAAATGGACAGAATAATAAGGATACATGATCATGGTAATGAAATTTCAAGGACATACCATTTGAAATGAAAAACATGGAAGGAAGAAAAAAAAATTAGATTTCTCTTATGAAAGTTCGGCAGCCTAACGGCGTTACTTAAACATCAACAAAAATGATTTGAAAAGATCAAATAGGATCTCTCATCATGTGAACATAAGAGTTCAGTATGATAGATATAGAGATAATTCCCCAACATAACAAAAAGGAACTTAAAAAAATTGACATGAAAGTAGAACTTCAAAACGAGAAGGGTGAAGAACCACTTAAAAAATTCGGCAGCCTAACGGCGCCACTTAAAACATCAAAATACTGAATTGAAGAGATCAAATGGGGTCTCTCATCATATGAACATAAGATTCCAGTATGATATATATATATATCATACCCCAATATAACAAAAAGGAACTTGAAATAATTGACATGAAAGTAGAACTTCAAAACGAGAAGGGTGAAGAACCACTTAAAAATTCGGCAGCCTAACGGCGCCACTTAAAACATCAAAATACTGAATTCAAGAGATCAAATGGGGTCTCTAATCATATGAAAATAAGAGTCCAGTATGATATATATAGAGATCATACCGCAATATAACAAAAAGTAACTTGAAATAATTGACAAGAAAGTAGAACTTCAAAACGAGAAGGGTGAAGAACCACTTAAAAATTCGGCAGCCTAACAGCGCCACTTAAAACTTCAAAATACTGAATTGAAGCGATCAAATGGGGTCTCTCATCATATGATCATAAAAGATCAGTATGATAATTTAGATATCATACCCCAACATAATAAAAAGGAACATGAAAGACTTGAATGAAAATAGAACTTGAAAACGAGGAAGGTGAAAGAATCCGTTAAACAATTCGGCAGCCTAACAGCGCCACTTAAACATTCTTAAAACGAATTGATGAGAGCAAGGGGGGGTCTCTCATAATATGAACATGAAATAGGCAGTAGGATGAATATAAAAGAACATTTTCCAACATAAGAACATGGAGTATAAAAGAAAAGACATAAAAGAGATTACTTGAAAAGAAAGAGAGAGGTCGGATCCCTTACCTTAAAATGTAACTCTTAAACCTCAAAGGTTGGGACCTTGAGGGATTGGGGGAACCTTGGGAGGACTCCTTGGGAGGTAAAGAGACCATAAATTCGTTGGGAATGAGTGGGGAGTCGAATGGATGAGAGGAGGGCTTGGTATTTATAGGGAAAGTGAGGGGACAAGGCATTAATGGCCAAGAGACACCTCACATGTGCTTTTCTCAAACCCATGTGCTCTCCCTTGTCATTTATCATGGAGTTAGGCCACATGGGGCCCCCAAAACAATAATTCATCACACTTGGCCGGCCAACCCTCAAAAGATCTCATGACATCATCATGACACCGTTATGATGTCATTAAACATACCGAAACTCTAAAACTGTATTTTTACTATTCACTAAAAATTCAACTTTCTCAGAAAAATCCCAAAATTTCACATTAACCAAATATCAATGCTCTGATTTCAAAAATTAAATCCATTTTAGAAAAATAATTTTCTAAATATTTTTAATTTAATTTTTAAATAAAAACACTATTCATCGAAAATTCATTTTTTTCAGAAAAAACCCCAAAAATTACCATAACATAATATCGATGCACTGAGTTCAAAAATAAAGCCATTTTTATAAAAATAATTTTCTAATTATTTTTAATTAAATTTTTAATTAAAAAATACTATTCATCCGAAAAAACTAATACTTGAATAAAAATTAATGAAACCGTTATTTAACTATTTTATTGAATCACATTACTTAATCAAGGTGCCTAGATTATTTTAAAACTTTCTTTAAGTGGGATTACTAATCCATTTGGTCATATTACTAATCCTAATCATAAAATCACTATTCATAATTTACTATTCATCAAAAATCAAGTTGATCTTATTAGACTCTAAATTTAGTACTGAACATAATTGCAGAAGACCATTTTTTGAAAATCATTACACATTTTTAATTATTTAGGGTTTACATAAACATATTTAAAATATCCTTTTTCTAAAATTCATCAAAAATATGCATACTATATTTATCCGGTCATTTCAAAATTCATAAACTTCATCATAAGAAGAAATCCCAATTTTTATTTAAAATAAGGATTACACAAGGTAGTTACGGTCTCGTTACATAACCCCTTATAATACCAGCATAGGACCTAAGAGTAAGGTGTGCTAGGGTGATAGAAGCTTGGGGCGGCTCAGTCAACATTGCTCGAGTAGTAATTTCTATCAGTTTGAACGTCTCACGAAGGCGATTCCATTCCAGCTTCACATGATGAAGTTCGGCTTGGATTTGATCCAGAGCAAAGCCCAGTGGTGCTACCTTCTTCCCAAGCTCTGTTAGATGGGCTTCGATCGGTCCAAGACTACTAGGTGAGGCCATCGAATCTTCTTTCTATAATAATTAACCAAGATTACTTATATTTAGAGACAATAATAAAAACATTTTGTTCACAGCAGTCATATTGACCGATGGTTATATAATAGTCAAAACCCACTGATCTCATTTTAATTATAATCATGTTTATCAAATAAAACATTTTTGTTGAGTATAACAATAACACATAAAATTAGGAAACAAAATTTATTTAAAAATTTCGGGTCGTTACAATCTTCCCCCCTTAAGAAATTGCGTCCTCGCAATTTTAAAAATTGGGTTTTGAAATTTCATTGAATGTCCCACATCGAAAAAAGAGTCAGTAAAACTATTACTTTAAAATAAAGAAAGGGAAGTACAAAGGTCACCCGAGTTAACCCACACTAGGGTTCCATGTAGGAAAACATGGACATGGAGGAGAAAACAAAGGGTCAAGTTCTGAGGGAGAGTGATAGAGAACATGATTTAGGAGAAAGTTAACCATGAGAAAATCCCAAACTTATGATGTGTGTAAACGGTCTTTGATTACCTAGTAGGAAACGTAAACCAACAACATTTTTGTTTTACGTTTCTTTTCATAATTTTGAGGATTTCATTTACTACATAGAACAAAAACATAAGAAAATATACCTACCTTCAAGTAGAGTTTCATCCTTTAACAAGTCCCTACCAACACTAATCTTTTCTCCAAATGACGAGAATTCAAAAACACTTGGTCTCATAAAAGCACAAGAATCATCTTCTATAGAATCACATAATCTACAAAAGATTAACATTATCCCAAAAATAGAAAGGTTAAGGTAAAACAACTCTTCAAAAAGAAAGAATCCTATAGGAATGGAAACTACTTTTAAATCATCAAAGTTCCATGGTACTACCCAAAGTTCATCATAGAACATTCCATAAATAACGGTCCTTAAAATTCCTCAAAACAAACCAAACTAAGATTGAAACCCAAATACAATAAGGATTTGATAACATAGTCTTCCAAAACAACTTCATTGTTCATCTCCAAACAACTTCAACCACTCCTAACATCTTATAAAAAAAAGTAGCTAACCTAAACATATTTTACCCAAGATAGGTTAGTCATTCCCATAAGTAACCTAAATTACTATAAGTTCACCTTAAATTTATCGATTCTTCAAAATATAAGTCAACCTTACACCTCAATGAAAATACCGTAGTAATCTATTTACCTCGATCAAATATGGTTCCCAAAATAATGAACGTCTTCCAAAATAATAATCATATTTTAATCCCCTAATCATCCCTGTCATATTAATACGAAAATCGTCGCATTTCCTATCACATTGGTTGTCGGAACATGTTCTTCCATTTCCCACCATTAACTAAGAAGAGAAAGCATAATTAGGGGCTTAAGTACTTAGCTAATAATCATGAAAAGGAACTGAAAGCATATAAGGATAACTTGTATATGAAAGGTATACCCTAACTTGTGATCTCCTAGGTTCCCATCTAGGTTATGAATGATCATATATTCTTATGTGAACCTTTATTTTATATTATCTTTGTTCCTTTAACAATGGTTCATACCAAGCTTATGAATTTACCAAATCATATCCCCCGGGAGTGTCGTAACCAAGAGTGCAGCAAGGCCCGTTGTCGTGTACCAGTTCCCGTTCGAGTCTAGCTCAAAGCGGTGTTTTCGGGTTTTACCCCTATGTACATCTGTTCCAGATCCACCTCTACCTGCTCGTATCCAGACAGGGATGTATTTGCTTGGCAACCCCTTACTCAATACTCACCAAAATACCAGGAAGATTTCCTATATTAAAATTTTCTATAGGGTTCCTCCTAGAGTTTTCATATCCTAATTTACACAAATAACTAAACCATCCTTTGATACCAACTATAGCATCCCGTCTTTTTATAACATAACTTTTCATTCCATTACACGGAACTGAGGATCTTTAAGGTTTAGTGTCTTGGAAACAAGGAACATAAAACATGAAACAAAGAAAAAATTCTTCTTAAACACTTGAAAGGCTTCTCCTCATGTTCACCCTAGGCTCATTACTGCATCTCATAACCTGGGGACATACATCAAAAGGAAGGGTGAGCAGAAGGCCCAGCAAGGGAAACAAGTGAAACATTTTACATATGAACTTGAGATACATCAATAAAGTCATGAAAATAACTTTAATGCATGAAAATGAAATCATGAGGCATATCATAATAAAAATAAAACTTTTTCATAACTTGAAGATGTGGCTACATCATTTAACATAGACAATCATGAACATATCACCAAGGTCCATCCCCAAGGTTTCATTTTAAAATTACCAAGGTTATTCACCAAGGTATCGTGAAAATTGTAATCTCTAGTGGTTACATCATTACCCAATGCATTGGAGCGCTATCAGGGCTCACCCTTAAATTTGACTTTATTATAATGTGATCCACATATATCATCATCAAATATTTCATAAATAACCCATATAGCATAAAGGAAATGGGTTTCATTTCATAATCATAACTTTTTAAAAACTGCTTTAAAGACATGATCTTTATATCACTTTAAAACCCACAGAAAAGGAAGGTGGGTCTCATGTATGTAAATCCCAGAATTTAAAATAGAACATTTTGTTATATATGTGAATACCCCTTTAGAAGAAAGAGCTTTGAGTATTCACTTAATAAAATAAAAGGACTTTAGAAAAAGAGATAGACATTTTGAGACAGAAATTCTGCAGCATAACGGCAATGTTCCGAGGTTTTAGAAGACATTAAAAGAGAGGTAAAATGGATCAAACATTCATAAATGACCCATAAAATAGTACATGGACAGAATAAGAAGGATACATGATCATGGTAATGAAATTTCAAGGACATACCATTTGAAATGAAAAACATGGAAGGAAGAAAAAAAATTAGATTTCTCTTATGAAAGTTCGGCAGCCTAACGGCGTTACTTAAACATCAACAAAAATGATTTGAAAAGATCAAATAGGATCTCTCATCATGTGAACATAAGAGTTCAGTATGATAGATATAGAGATAATTCCCAAACATAACAAAAAGGAACTTGAAAAAATTGACATGAAAGTAGAACTTCAAAACGAGAAGGGTGAAGAACCACTTAAAAAATTCGGCAGCCTAACGGCGCCACTTAAAACATCAAAATACTGAATTGAAGAGATCAAATGGGGTCTCTCATCATATGAACATAAGAGTCCAGTATGATATATATAGATATAAAACCCCAATATAACAAAAAGGAACTTGAAATAATTGACATGAAAGTAGAACTTCAAAACGAGAAGGGTGAAGAACCACTTAAAAATTCGGCAGCCTAACGGCGCCACTTAAAACATCAAAATACTGAATTCAAGAGATCAAATGGGGTCTCTCATCATATGAAAATAAGAGTACAGTATGATATATATAGAGATCATACCCCAATATAACAAAAAGTAACTTGAAATAATTGACAAGAAAGTAGAACTTCAAAACGAGAAGGGTGAAGAACCACTTAAAAATTCGGCAGCCAAACAGCGCCACTTAAAACTTCAAAATACTGAATTGAAGCGATCAAATGGGGTCTCTCATCATATGATCATAAAAGATCAGTATGATAATTTAGAGATCATACCCGAACATAATAAAAAGGAACATGAAATACTTGAATGAAAATAGAACTTGAAAACGAGGAAGGTGAAAGAATCCCTTAAACAATTCGGCAGCCTAACGGCGCCACTTAAACATTCTTAAAACGAATTGATGAGAGCAAGGGGGGGGGGTCTCTCATAATATGAAAATGAAATAGGCATTAGGATGAATATAAAATAACATTTTCCAACATAAGAACATGGAGTATAAAAAAAAAGACATAAAAGAGATTACTTGAAAAGAAAGAGAGAGGTCGGATCCCTTACCTTAAAATGTAACTCTTAAACCTCAAAGGTTGGGACCTTGAGGGCTTGGGGGCACCTTGGGAGGACTCCTTGGGAGGTAAAGAGACCATAAATTCGTTGGGAATGAGTGGGGAGTCGAATGGATGAGAGGAGGGCTTGGTATTTATAGGGAAAGTGAGGGGACAAGGCATTAATGGCCAAGGGACACCTCACATGTGCTTTTCTCAAACCCATGTGCTCTCCCTTGTCATTTATCATGGAGTTAGGCCACATGGGGCCCCCAAAACAATAATTCATCACACTTGGCCGGCCAACCCTCAAAAGATCTCATGAAATCATCATGACACCGTTATGATGTCATTAAACATACCGAAACTCTAAAACTGTATTTTTACTATTCACTAAAAATTCAACTTTCTCAGAAAAATCCCAAAATTTCACATTAACCAAATATCAATGCTCTGATTTCAAAAATGAAATCCATTTTAGAAAAATAATTTTCTAAATATTTTTAATTTAATTTTTAAATAAAAACACTATTCATCGAAAATTCATTTTTTTCAGAAAAAACCCCAAAAATTACAATAACATAATATCGATGCACTGAGTTCAAAAATAAAGCCATTTTTATAAAAATAATTTTCTAATTATTTTTAATTAAATTTTTAATTAAAAAATACTATTCATCCGAAAAAACTAATACTTGAATAAAAATTAATGAAACCGTTATTTAACTATTTTATTGAATCACATTACTTAATCAAGGTTCCTAGATTATTTTAAAACTTTCTTTAAGTGGGATTACTAATCCATTTGGTCATATTACTAATCCTAATCATAAAATCACTATTCATAATTTACTATTCATCAAAAATCAAGTTGATCTTATTAGACTCTAAATTTAGTACTGAACATAATTGCAGAAGACCATTTTTTGAAAATCATTACACATTTTTAATTATTTAGGGTTTACATAAACATATTTAAAATATCCTTTTTCTAAAATTCATCAAAAATATGCATACTATATTTATCCGGTCATTTCAAAATTCATAAACTTCATCATAAGAAGAAATCCCAATTTTTATTTAAAATAAGGATTACACAAGGTAGTTACGGTCTCGTTACATAACCCCTTATAATACCAGCATAGGACCTAAGAGTAAGGTGTGCTAGGGTGATAGAAGCTTGGGGCGGCTCAGTCAACATTGCTCGAGTAGTAATTTCTATCAGTTTGAACTTCTCACGAAGGCGATTCTGTTCCAGCTTCACATGATGAAGTTCGGCTTGGATTTGATCCAGAGCAAAGACCAGTGGTGCTACCTCCTTCCCAAGCTCTGTTAGATGGGCTTCGATCGGTCCAAGACTACTAGGTGAGGCCATCGAATCTTCTTTCTATAATAATTAACCAAGATTATTTATATTTAGAGACAATAATCAAAACATTTTGTTCACAGCAGTCATATTGACCGATGGTTATATAATAGTCAAAACCCACTGATCTCATTTTAATTATAATCATGTTTATCAAATAAAACATTTTTTTTGAGTATAACAATAACACATAAAACTAGGAAACAAAATTTATTTAAAAATTTCGGGTCGTTACAACTAGGAGTAGCGAAGAGGTGAATTGACATGATATCACCAGGATATCGCGGCCTGGGAAGAATCGGGTTTGGTTATGGGAGGTTAAGTGAAGTGGATGGAGAATGAGATGACATCAACTCGAGGGTGACTATGACGGTGGGCTTGAGCATCGAATAGACTTCCCACATATCCCTATGGCGGGGAATCAATGTCCATGTAGTTAAAGAGGGGGAATTGGATCAGGGTGTGTGAAGAGAACTATGACCTGATGATATAATAGGGCTTACATGTGGTTTGCAGCCCTAGGCTGATCTGACGCCACTAGGAAAGACCATAGATATGGGTCCCGACAATGGTGACGTCAACGGCTTACCGCTGGGTTTATGATGATAATGGATTACCATTGACTGATGTCGACAACGACTTACCGCTGAGCAGGGATCATAACAGCTTACCGCTGAGTGAGTTTCACAACAGCTTTTCATTCGTTAGGGGATAACAAAGGATTACCACTAGATGGTCCTGACAACATCTTACTATTGAAATGGTCTGATCCTTAGTCAGGCTTTCTACATACACTATCTATGAGACAGGGATCGATGCCCACATAGTTCCGGATGGTGTTGGTGAACTGATGTAAAGGGGGGTCAGGACCAACTGTTGTTGGACTTGATCCTTAGGGAGGAATTCTATGTACCATTCCTTGTAAGGGATCAATGTCCATGTAGTTTATAATGGTGTGGGGGAACTGACATGAAGGGGGTCTGAACAACTGAGTGATAGAATCAAACCTCAGGGAGGTGTCCTGTGTACCATTCCATGAAAAGGATCAAAGTCCACAAAGTTCGGGAAGGAGTTTGTTGAATCGATGTGTAAAAGGTTAGAATGACAAGGTGTTGGGCACGAACCTCATGAAGTATTCCTACTTACCTTTCATTGGAAAGGAACAAAGTCCAAGTATTTTGGGACAGATTTTGGTGAACTGTCGTGAAGGGGCTCGAAACAACCATGTGTTGGGATTGAACCTTAGGGAAGATTTTACATACATTCCATTGACAAGGATCAAAGTCCACATAGTTCGGGAGGGAGTTTTGTGAACCCACTTTAAAGGGGTATAAAGGACTTGGTGTTGGTCTTGAACCTCAGGGAGGCTTATGACGTACCTTGCCTTGGCAAGGATCAAAGTCCAAGTAGTTCAGGACGAAGTTTAGTTAACCGATGTGATGGGGGATGAAACGACCTGGTGTTGGGCTCAAACCTCAGGGAGGCATCTTACGTACCATTCCATGGAAAGGATACAATTACACGTAGTTTGGGATGGTGTTTGGTGAACCGACATTAAGGGGGTCCTTAAGACTAGGTCTTGAGTTTGATCTCAGGGAGGCATCTTACATAACTTTCCTTAGAAAGGATCAAAGTCAACGTAGATCAAGATGGAGTTTGGGGAACTACTATTAAGGGTATCGGAATGACCAGGTGTTGGGCTTGAACCTCAGGGAGGATTCCTACATTTCTTACCTTGGCATGTATTAAAGTCCATTCTGTTCAGGACAAAGTTTGGTGAATTGACGTGAAGGGGGTTAGAATGACCAGGTTTGTGGATTGAACCTCAAGGAGGATTCTTACATACCTTTCCTTGGCATAGATCAAAGTCCTCATAGTTTGGGATGGAGTATGGTGAACCGATGTGAAGCGGTTCCGAACGACCAGGTGTGGGGATTGAATCTCAGGGAGGCTACCTACACCAATTACCATGGCAAGGATCAAACTCCACATAGTTCGAGATAGAGTTTGGAGAACTAGCATGAAGGGGTTTAGAATGACCAGGTGATGGGATTGAACCTCAGGGAGGCTTCCTACTACCTTTCATTGGAAAGGAACAAAGTCCTCATAGTTCTGGACAATGTTTGGTGAACCGATGTGAAGGGGGTCAGAATGACCGGGTGTTGGGCTTGGACATCCAGGAGTACTCCTACATACCTTGCGTTGGAAAGGATCAAAATATAGGTAGTTAAAGAAGGTGTGTGTGGGGATTACACTCTGGGATGCCTGAAAATGATTCCATTTTCAGTGTGAGAAACAAGAGGCATCCACGACCCGATGATCACATCGTGAAAGCTACGTCCGTGGGAAGTGGAATGGGGCTTAAATGTGGTTAGCGACCCAAAATGGAAACAGGTGCTTACATGTGGAGTGGAAAAAAGAGGAAACATGAGCTTATATGTGGAGCAGCCCCAAGAAGATGGAGGCTGAGACTTACTCCAGGGTGAAGGCCCAGATGGCAATAAAGCCCAGAGGGAGAGGTAAGGGATAACAAAATCTTTTTCCCAATCTCTCCTCTTAGACTTTGGCAAGGAAGAAGAGAGGAGGAGGAGGGGGGCTGCCTCCTGCATTAAAAGCTAGGGGCTTACACAAATATGGTTTCCCTTTTCCCATGGACAGATGCCAGGGTGTGGTAACAGTTTAATGTCATGTGCCAAAGATGATGGTGATAGGCAGTGTAACGTCTTGCATATCGGAAGAGGTGGGTTCACTCTACACACCTAGGACTTACATGACTGATACCCACCCTCCCTTGGGGAAGGGAAATCATTAGCAATGCCATGGTGAGGGGGTGTCATGGAGTGATCCACTGAGAGGTCCACATTAGCGTGTCTCTTCAAAGAAGAAATAGTTGTTAGCCTGGCTTTGCGAAGAATCATGTGTAGAAGCAACACAACATGATTTATCGTCCATCGGACATTGAAATCAATCCACATAAACATGGAGGGTCACAAGGTAAAATGGATTATTGTGCAAAGGGGCCTTAGATAGAGGGCTTGCGAAGCTCTAATGCTTCATATAGTGGGGGGATTCGTGAAGGGGTATTCTTTGTTATGTGAAGTGTCGTAGCCTATGAGTACGACATATGCGCATATGGAAGGTGCTTCACGATGAGAAAAGGCATTCATGGAGAAACGCCTCATGAATAAAGGGTGCCTCGTGATGTGTAGAATTGTGAAGAAAGGTGCTTTGCGAGGTTCAATTACCCTACCTTAGCATGTCGGTCATATGTATATGGAGGGTGCTTCGTGATGCGTAAGTGCTTTGCAAGGACACAAGTCCCCTTGGGGATCCCTTTCCTTCGTGGAGGCCTATGGGCTCCGCAAGAGACACCCCTCTCGGAAGAGGGGACAAATTAAATCAAGGGGGAGGCACTTACTGATGAAAAAATACCTCTAGAAGCTCATGGTTCGTAGAGTAGGAAGTGATTTGAAATTCGGGAGCTAAGACGGTGAAAGGTAGGATGATAAATCTATTGGGATCGAGTGGAGCCCTGTATTTATAGGCTAGAGACGCCACTATGTAGATTCTACTCAGTGCGAAGACAAAGCATGCTCCATGGCGGGTTCGTCAATGTCAAATCAGCTCACAAGAAGATCATACCTCTGAGCTCTGTAGCGGGATCGTGAACGTCAAAGGGGTTCACAGGACATCCCACCTCCATTCTCCGTAGTGGCCTCACGAATGTAAAAAGGGTTCGCGGGGCATCCCTCCTCTTTTCCATACTACGGCTTCACGAATGTAAAAGTGGCTCACAAGGCATCCTGCCTCCTTGCTCCGTGGCGACCGTGTGGCCATGAGGGCTCCACGAACAGTCTTCACGAGGCATCCCCTGAGGCATTCCTCTTGTTATTCTTCTTCCCCAATTTTGGCGCCAACAATATGGTGATATATGGATGTCGATGAGTAATAAGAGGGTGATTCCTTATTATTGGGCCAATCTGGGGTCCATTTTAGGAGACTCATGCACTCGGTTGTTCAAATTATTTTTTCAAAATATTATGATTGTGTTTTCACCTTATGGATCATGTTATTCCACTTACAAGTAAAATCATGGTGTGGGTGGAAAACATAGTGAGGGAATAATTATCCTACCCTTCAACGTAATTCAACATGGGTTACCCAGGTTGGATTAAGGTAGGATTTCTATTTTTTAGGACACTTTATATTCATTTATTACTTTTATTTCCTACATCTTCCTATGTTATAATTTATTATGAAATTTATAGGGTTGTATTTATTAATCTATTGTGTCCTAGTGGAATATAAGAATGGCCATGTGGATTTAATAGATGAGGCTCTCAGAAGATAAATGATTGTATTTGTAAGTGGATTCAAATGACATAATCCAAATCCGGATTTATTAATTATCCCACCAAAATATAATTCTTTGGAAGATAAAATATTTTTAGATGAATGATATTTAACTTGATGTGGTCTCATAGATTTGAAGGCTATGAGAGACACTTAATTATATATATTATAGAAATTTCTTTTCTATAAAGTAATATTTTACATTATTATACCTTGTAAATTATTTATAATATTATTTATATAATTATTTTTTATGGGTTTATTAGTAAATAATGAGATTTCATCTGGGGTTAGGATCATGTTGATTAATGATCAGGAATCCAATAATTGATATAGAAGACTGTATTGGATAAAGTGAATTATGAATTACTTCAAATGGGTTTCCTTCAATACAGGAAGATTATGGTTCATGATAATACCATTTTATATATGATTATTGTATTATTTAAACATTAAGTGTATAAATATAGCCATGAGTTGTTTGAATTTTTATTATCATTATGTTGATTATAATTGGTAATTGGTAACATTATATATCTCCTCATTTAGATAAATTACTCTTACAAAACATTTAATTAAATTCATATTTTTTGAATAAAACATTTCATATAAACTTATTTAAATATTTTTTAATATTTTTAATTATATTGTTATCATTTATTATGTATTATAATAATTTAAGTCTTATGGACAACCTACTTAGATATAACATACAATTATCTTTTTAGAGGCCCATAGGTCAACCCATTTGGTATGTCTATCCCTCATGGGTAGCATAGACTCTTGGCATTCATAGAAAACACACCATGCATGTGGGCTTCTGTATATGGCATTGATCTCGAACCATGATGGTGTATAGTTTTGGAATTTGTTTCCTACCGATCCCTTAATATTGAGTGTGTGAATGTTTTTTTGAAAAAACATTAACACATCACCTTTATATATAGATCATACACAATATGTCAATATCAATGTGGGATTCATGTTATAAACAATGATTTTATTATGGTTGATAGATCTCTTCTGTTTATTTCAATTTTCCATTGAGTTTATAATCCCACACTATAGCTTTTGATCATGTGAACATAACCATTGATTTCTTTCTATCATCTTCTTCTAGAATCCCCTTATACCTTAGTAATTTGGTGTCCATCATCATGAAATTTATTTTTTCCTGGCTTTCTTGTATTGTTTACCTGATATTTTATTCTCTATTATGGGTGTATTATAGGTTTGAAATTTATTATGTTAACCTCATATAGGTATCAACTACTTATATAAATCATTATATAGATTTATATGCTATTATCTTATTTCCTTTTTTTAGATGTCGACATTAGCTTTTGTTCTTTTAGTTTTATTGTTTTCCATCTCTCTTGATTAATGATTGTTAAATAAATATTGGTAATTTTCAATTGTGTTTGATGAGTAACCATTAAAAAATAAAAAAAGTGGCCATATGAGCCACCATTGGAAAAGAATTAATGGTTAGTGACCTACCTATAGCCTTCTGCAGTTTGTTATTTTACTCTCCATTGGACATCAATAATGGGTCATCTACTCTCTTTCAACCATTTCTTTTCTATTGTACTATTACTTTTCTGAAAAGGTATCTCTCTCTAACAAGATCACATGACTCTTCTTTTAAGGTGATTTATTTTATTCTTTGTGTTTGATTTTTTATTGGTTCATACTTTCTTATTTTTATCATAATTATTTAATTTTTTTACCTACAAAAATATGAGGAAAATTAATTTATTAACATAAATATTATCTCAAAATAATTTCTTATTTTCATCCTTTATGACTATGTTTGATATTGCAAAGTCCTATTGATGATTTAACAGAAGATATACACCTCATGTGATCATTTATATTTATCTTATAAATTATATTATTTTGTTTATTTATCATTATCATGTCAATATTTTTATAATTATCATCTATTTTCAATTATGTTGTTTGGAAATAATTTTTTTATGTTCCATGATTTGATTCTTCTAATGGTCGTCCATGAGCCACCATTAGGAGCCAAAAGTGTTTCAAGAGTCATTATTGGACATTCAAATGTATGTTTTTTATCAATAACCTCATCTAGCCTTATCTTGTTAAAAATAATATAATGAAACATTTTATTTATTTTTTCATAAAATTGGATCTCTATATAATGCTTATTATTAAAGAATTGGTGATTTTCATTGGTAGGTAACGATCCAAAGGTCTATGTTCCAATGAAAGGTCATGAGACACCATTAGTTAAAAAATAACTCATTTTTTAATAATTTTTAATCACTTTTTTCTAAATTTATTTCTATCATAAATTATTTTTTAGGTTTATTTTATGCCTAATTATAATAGTGAATGAAAACAATTATACCATTATTTAATATATATCGGTAAATATAGAATTGATACATATATGATGCTTTATTTCTAAAAATTCCTAATGTTATTATAATTTGAAATATTATATTATATTTATTTATTTTTGAATGTATTACTTTTATATAATTTTTATAATTAAAATATAAAATATTTTATTTCAATATTTTCTGTAGTATTATAAATCCTAATAATTTTTTTATTTTTTGTGGGGGATTAAAATATTAATTATAATGGTCATGCTATTATTATTTTACACAATTACATGTTTCTTGTAAATATTCGATATGGATACACTCATATAATATCATGCTTTAATGACCCAGGATATCAATTCAAGGATTAAAAAACATATACAAGTGCGGGTTATTCATTCAGTGAGAATATGACGATATAATTTCTACTAAATTAAATTCATCAAGCAATAACATTGAATTTTTTATTCTATGAAATCTAATAAACCTCATTGAAATCAGGTTCCACCACTCATGTCATCAATGAACACACACTTTTCCTTATTTATAATTCATTTATTCAACTATTTTTTAATTGTTTTTTATTTATTAATTATAATTCCTCCTATCATATTTTTATCTTTTGTAGTTATGTTTAATATCTTCTATACATAGGTTTTTAATGGGTTATTACTCCAATATAAATTGATGGTTAGGTTGTTCTTATGAGTCAAAAGGATGGTATTTTGTGACTCCTTAAAAAATCAGGGGTTATACCACCATGTGTGAAAAAAGGTATTTTTGTATTTTTATATAATTGCTTTATCACATGTATTCAAAATTTAGTATCTAATGAATACAATTCTATTCAAGTAGTAGAAGATATTGATGAGTGGATTATGATATTGGAAATCCAATCCTCTATAAAAATCATTTTATTATATGTTTTTCTTTCTTATACAAAGTTATTCTTTGTTATAACATGGATAAACTTATAATTAAATTAAATAAAAATAAATAAATCCATTAACCCCTTACACTCTAGTCGCTACATCCACCATAAGGGTCCTAAAAATTTATATCAAAGTAGATTTCCCATTTTATATATTTGTTCTTAGTTGTTTCATTTTCTATATCTAAACATACAATTATCTTTGACATAAATGTTTATGTGAATGATCCATTTTATTGTTATGTTTAATTGTGATTTTAAGGTATTGATTCCATTCAGACTAGACCACATCAATGGGAGTGACTGTGTCTACTGAATGAAACTAATCGATATATTTCATAATTATATATAACATGATTACTAGGTTATATTGTCAAAAAAATTAAAATCTAATAGATGTTGATTTATAACCATTCATTGATAATGATTATGTAAAATGAGATTTAAATTAAAAATTAATGAATAATCTCTACTTCTCCCTAAGAAGAAATATATATTGTCATATTTCATCCTGTAAAACTACTACTAACATTTTGATTACATTAAAAGTAACTTATCAAGGAACTGATAAGCTGTATGAAACCAAGATACATATACAGATATCCAAGTTCCAAGAATTCAGAATGACTAATTCAGAAAGGATGAATGATATGAATAAAACATTCCAAAAAATTGTCAATAACAATGTTCCACACAGATAAGCCACATAGAATAAATCACTCATCAAAACTCTAGTTTTAGGTATACCAATGATATTGTATTGAAATAAATTTATAATTGATGAAATTAATTAATTCAATTAAAATTAAATATATGATTTCATAGGATCACTACATCAATACGAGAGAGAAATGATAAATGGAAATTTTGATGACCATGATTAGTGGAATGTTATTGCATTAAAATAATAAATAAATGATATTTCTAATTTCTTTTAATATATGATACACCAATGTGATAAGGATGAAATTTCTAATTTCAACAAATGAGTTTACATGTACATAAAGGGTTAGAGAGGATTTAAGAAGTGTCTGAGAAGAGACAATAAAAAGGATTAGAAATTTTTTAGTAAAATTGGTAAAAGAATTAAATATTAATATGTTTAATTAACATTATATTAGTTCATGAAAAGGCCAATACAAGATCAGACAATCACAAAATGGAAAATATGGATAATATAAGAAATAAAATATAGAGAAATTAAAGGAATACCATGCAGGATGAAGCTGTAAAATCTGGTCAGACTCAAGTGTTGCTGGTTCTGAATGTGGAAAGTAATTTTCTAATAATTTTCTGATCTATAATACTATAAATAAGGTCAATAGTTATTATAATTATAGAATGGTTATGAATAGCATGTTAAAATGAATTTTAATAAATAACTGAGAAAATAAAAATCAAAGATATACTTTTGAATATATAAATTACATATGAAAACCTTGGTATATAATATGAATATTAGAAAATAAAATAAAAAAATAAACTATTTTCAAATATAAAATATATAATAGGAAATGATAATTAATTTTGTGCAATTCTTATTTAAAGATGAGAATATGTGAAAAAATATATTTCTTCTGAAGAAATAATGATTAATAAAAAATATTTACATTTTTCAATGAACAATTAGTTAAAATTGAAAATGAATGTTGGAATATTAAACATGAATTTAAGAAACTAAAACAACATGGAAAATATTCAAATGTTAAAAATTTGGTTTACCTAGAAGTTATTCAGAAATATAATGAAATCCTTTAAAAGTAATTTATTAGAATAAATATTTTATTAATTTGTTCAAGGCCAATTGAAATATGATAATATCATTTCTATGAAAATATCAAAATATGATAAATAAGGTTGTGGTTATAATAATCATGTTCCTATAATGTATAGAAATATTTTTATTAAATTCACAAATGGGAAAATTAAAAATTTCATATTATTTAATTGTAAAATGAAATTAAATTATACAGACAAATATTCATTAAATTATACAGTGTAAATTTTCTATATTGATACATTAATTTTTGAAAAATTGTCTTCTATATTACCGTATAAAAGATATCTCGAATCAATATTGGTAGCTAAATATTTTTCACATAATCTAGTAGGACCCAAACATTTATGGGCATCAAAGAAACTATTAATTTGATCTTATTTGTTAATATTCTACATAAAAAGTTCCAAAGTTAGAAGGTATATGTACAGTGGGTTATCAAGGAATATTAATGGTGAAATATAAAATTTATACATTTTAACTATTGATCTGGAGGTTTTACTACTTTTGATTTAATCATTAAAAGTATAGTTAATGGGTTTAGAGAAGTGGGTATAATAACTTCTATTATAATATCCAAATTCCTAGAAGACCTAAATTTTTATGATTTTTGATAACACCATTTTCAAGGGATGGAGGGGAACCCTTAAAAGGCCATTAGGGACATGTGATTACATGATCTATTGGCTTAAGATACATTATATAAACCTAATCTCTTAGGGAATTCAACCAGACTATAACCACAAGGAACTACCCCTCCACAACATCTTCATCTTGATGGCATCTCTTCACCTTCACATGGTCGTATGGATATACATCCCACGCAAGCACATGCTGGTTCCGATGGCATAGTCATACCATCTCATTCTACAAAATCCATTGGTTATGATATTGTTATAGTTCCTTATATAAATCCCCCTTTAGTCTTCTCCATTCATGTAGAGTATGTCTGGGGAATCTGCATTTGGCCTGAAGGCCTTAAAGGTGGCCTGAAATCCTTACTGACACGATGGCCTGGGTGGACCGAAGACCTTAAGGACTCCAATCCCAAACCGGTGTCCCAAGGTGAATAGGTCCAACTACAAAAAACTGAAATGTACATTATACAGTAGCTTCAACAGTACCAACACATTTCCTCATTCAGTATGTCTACAGTATCTTGGAAATATGCCTCAGCATAGTTTTAACCCTGGGTCTTGTTGATGCACTTAAGTATACCTCACAAGTGGGGCTGAGGCTAATGTTTATCTTATATAACATCAAAATTAATTTGTATATAATGATTAAAACATAACATAACTACAATATCACATAATAATGATAATGGAAGGAATGTAAACATTGATAAAAATAGATGGATTATTTATAAACACAATAATGCTATATTCGATGATAATAAAAAAAGAAATTATATACACTATTGTTTATTTAGAACTAAACCAATATAATGTAAATTGATTAAATTTTGTAGATACATATCATTTTCTAAGGAACAGATGGTTGGGACATATTCTTCATCGACAATTGTATAAGCTGGATAAACATGAATAGGTTCTGGAACATCCAAACATAAGTACATATATGTTTCATGTTTGAGATTATAGTAAAAAAGGTATGAAACACAAACATTCAGTTACATATATTAATAAATTTAACAATTCTAGATCCTTATAACTGTTCATATTTGTCTTTATTGACCCATGAGAACATCTAGTTATGGTTCAAAAAGATATTTTTGGTTATTATATATGATTTTAACAAATTTATATGGAAGACTTTCTTATCTCAAAAAAGTGAAACATTAAGAAAGTTTGTTAAATATTATAATAAAATTCAAAATTACAAAAAACCCAACTAATTTGTTCTTTATTAAGAGTTAATGGATGAGATTATTTATATATTGTTTGAAAAATTATTTTAAAATATGGAATATTTTCATAATGTTCCATGGATATTACACCACAATAGAATGATTAACATGATTTGAAACATAATATTATTCCTAAAAAAGAGAGAACCATGCTTAATGGATTATACCATAAAAAATATATCTTGGCTCAATCATTTATCGCTACTTGTTATATCATAAATAGAGTTCCCATAAGAACTTTATTAATGAATAATCCTGATAAAATATTCAAGAATAATAAACAAAAAATTGGTTATTTCAATATTTTTGGCTTTAATATATATATTTATGTTATTATTGATATTCTATAAATTTTTCATTCAAAATTTGATAAATGTATGTTTTTTGGTTTCTAGATAAATAGTAATAGATATACAGTTTATAATAAGTGAACTATGAAAATGGAAGAGTATGAACATGTTATGCTCATTGAATATAATGATAAAAAATGTAATTATTCTGTTGATAATGGCGAAGTGTTTACATATTTAAAATTTGATTTAGATAACCATAATAATAATAACACATAATTTGAGGGGGAGGATATCACAACTCAATATAATCCTTTCATATAGAAAACCCTAAAGTTAAACTCTTTAGAAAATGTTATATGAAAAGTTGAATAGGGTAATATAGTTTAAAATAAAGAAAGAATACATATCCTAGGTTATCATTAGGGATAAATAATTTTTCTGGGGGATTCATTTACACCAATTTTAAATTATAATCCATTCATATTTTACTATATCTTTTATGTTTAGAAAATTAAATTCTTTTTTCAAATTAAATTAAAAAAAATTAATTTTTTATTTAATTTATTTTAGATGTGTTTTATGTTAAACAATCACTCATTGTAAGATTTATAGAATTTCCAAATCATGTTTTATAATTGTGAAACACATTATATGTTCTCAAGAAATCTTCTTATGCTTGGTATTAAATACTTACTCTATTTTTAATTAATGGTGAATTTGTTAAAGGTAATTTTGATAAAACTTTATTAATATTGTTTTTCAAAATGATATACATATTTTAGTGATATATTTTGGTGTAATATATTTTGTTTCAAAAAATTATAAAAATATTTATGCCTTTTCAAAATTAATGACAATTGAATTTGATATTATCCAAATGGGAAAATTAAAATAAATAATTGGTTTAAAAATTTAATCAAAGGAATGATTTTAGTTTATTAATCAAGCTATGAATACTGATGATCTTGTAAAAAAGATTATAATTGATTCTAAGAAACATATGAAAACACCTATGACAATTAATATATAACTGTATGAAAATTAAAATAGAATGTTTGTAAGTGATATTTTTTAAAGTGGAATGATATGAAGCCTAATGCATCTTATTGCTTCTTGGATAGAAATTATATTTATTATGGATATGTCTTCTACATATCCATCAACCACAATAGAATGTCACCATAAATAAGTTAAATGAATAATAAGTTATATCAATGGGTTTTTAAAGGACTCGTATATTATAATGAATTATACATTTATTTGTTGTCTTACACTGATTATGACATTTGAGGTTGAACAAATAACAAGAAATTTCTTCAAGTATGTGTATATTTTGGTGAAGAATATTAATTTCCCAGATCTATCAGAATCAAATTTTAGTGGTACTATCAACAGCTAAGGCTGTATATGTTACTGGTATTAAAAATTAATTATTTTATTAATACAACATCAGCTGAAACTATAACAACATTTATGGTGTCCTAAAAGTCATCCCCCATTAGAGGTCCTACCTTCATAGCCAGTACAGAGGCAAGGTGTGCATAGAGCATTGAACCTGCCTTCCTGTTCATGTATAAGGTGAGGTGTACACACCCCATTGGATTATAATTTGGGCATATGATTCCTGATTATCCCATAGGATTGTGTGTGTTTTTCGTTTTTTTCTATCAAATGTTTAGTGTATTATCAATAATATACCACTTGACTGTAATATAATCAAACCCGTTTGGGAAGTGAGTTATACAATATGATTTAATAATAGCTAATAGAACTAATCTGTTTATTTCAACCATTTGATATGTTTTTATTCCCATGATTCATTTTTTGAACACCCCCACCAAACATTTTTTTATATTCTTATTTGGGAATCTCATCTTACTCAATTAAATAGTTTCCTTCATCCCACCATCCCTCTCATCCAATTTTTGTTAACCTCTTTAATATTCACTTTTAAATTTTCAATACTGATTCCAATTTTACACTCTTATCATAAATTTTTGATTCATTAGTTTAATCAAATCATTCTTCAGAAGTAAATCATTTATTATGATTTTCTTCATACATGTATCTATAAGAGCTTTTTTTCTTCTAGTTTTATGTGTTTCCATCCCTTTGGTAGGATTCTTGTCGATTCACTACATGAAGTATTCAACAGTTGCTGATGATTCACCATTAGAAAATACTAATGTGGGGTAATGATCCACCATTGGAAAAACCAATGGTGGGTCAGTGAACCACCATCAACCGTCATTGGTGAGTTATTTTACTCACTATTAGACATCAATATAGATTATTTTTACCCATTGTTGGACATAAATGGTGGGATATCATCACTGTAACATAAATTTCCTTTTGGTTATATTATTCCTTGTCTGAATCTGCATTGTTCTCTTACTGGTGATCATACATCTTCTTTCGAAGGGTTTTGTTTTATTCCTTATGTTTGATGTTTATTTTTTACAAATTTTAATAGGGAGAATTTAGTTCTATTTATTTTCAATATCTTATTAGAATGTTATATGTTAATTGAAAATTGGATTTAATTTCTCTACTTTATCCTTCCATTTTGAGCGTAACATTGTTGAAGAATAATGAATCATCAATATGAGATATACTCCAAATCAATCATTTACAATATTCTTATTATGGGTTTTTTAAATTTTCTCTATTATGTTTATCAAATATGATTTCTTATATTTATCATCTATTTCCATTTATATTTTTTGGAAATAATTATTGCCTGACCCAACATATGAACCATGCAATGGTATGTCATGAGTCACCATTAGAACCCAATAGTGAGTCATGAGTCACCATTGGACATATGAATAGTTGGCAATTTTCTATTCTCTTGATGAAGAGTTTTATTAAGATGCATGGAGTTACAATTTATTTTGAATAATTCTTTTTATTTTTTATTAAAAATGAAATGGTAGTTAATTCAATTTTTCCATTATTTGACATTTTCAATAGTAGTTAATTTCCCATCGCTCTACGTTCCAATGACAGTTATTGACCCAATATTACCTAAAATTTTGTTATACACTTTTTATTAAAAATATTTCACTATTATTGTTAAAATAAATTTCTCTATTAAATGTTTTTTTAATTTTACATTCAAATATAATTGTAAAATTGTCAAAAAAAATTGTTCCTTTTTTATTGATACTTGTTAATGCAAAATTGATACTATTTCAGTTATCTATTTTTCATTAATTCTTGTTTCATGTATAATAATGAAGATTATATAGTTTTTCAAAATAAAATTCAACATTAAATTTACAGGATTTTTTATACATAATATATAACATTTTCTATTCTATAATATCATGAATAATTATATAGTCTAATCATGTGTTTATTTCCAATGGTTCATTAATGTATATAACATAATTTTACTATTAAAATAATGTTATACAATAATTTTTGTGGTCAAAATATATGATATATACAGAATTCTAAAATATCATCATTTACTAATCCGGGGGCTCCCATCATGTATTAAAAAACATATTCCATTAAAGATGATTTGTTTGACACGATTACAATGAAAAAATTTATGTTTCATAGAATTAGTATATAAACATATTTTACTTTATAATGATTTTATATGATCAATAATTATATTAATCACATTCATCTTCCTCCACTAATGTGATCAAAGAACACCAGCTACACCAAATTTCATCATCATTTTCCCATCTATTATTTTAATTGGTTTTGTTATATTTTCCATTTTATTTCCTCCCATTATATATTTTTCCAATAGAGTAATGTTTACGAACCTCCATTAAATAATTTTTCAATTGAAGATTCCTCCCATATAAAAATATGTTGGGGTTGTTCATCTCAAAAAATGTAATTTATGATGTGAGTCTTTCAAATTTCATTGATTATACAACCATATATCAATATGATAAGTTTTTATTTGTAAAAAATTGGGATAGCGATCATAATAAAAATAGAGGATCTTTTGAATAATAGTATATTTATATAGTAGAGGATGTTGATGTGATGATAATGGTATTTATTATCCAAAACTCTATAAAAACATCATTTATAATACTAGTTTATATTCACTTCTTCTTTTAACACCTTTATAACTATAAATTTTTTTTATTTACTTTTAATAATGAAAAGGATTATTTACTCAAATCTAGTCACTAATGCCATTCAAAAGGACCTAAAATATTTGAATTGAGGCTAGTTCTTAGGGATATATTCTTTTTGAATCCACAAAATATTACTTGATAATATATAGCCAATAATGGAAATATTTCTTATGATAATGAGTTTTATAGATATAACTGTTCTCTAATTTTAGTGTCAAAATTTTATTAGAGGCATTAGTGGCATAGTGATGTTGAGTTCTAATTGTAATAATACCCATCTATGAGCCATAAGGGTGGTCTAATTAAATGATAAATGTGTAATCATATCATATATAGGAATGAGAATCATTTCTGAATAACCTATAATACACTAAAATATGTTTCCTTTTCTCCATAGGTATGTATATAGGATATCATGATTTTGATAGCTCATTAGACCTAACATGTTGAGTATGTGTCATATGAAGGAAATTAGTTCCCTAGATAGATGAGAGATGCTTAGTTAATAGAACCATAATGGTAATACATGACCATAGTCATTATATAATACTCGCGAAGAATCACAAAAAGTTAATAGTAATGGGAACTCATGTATTGGTCAGGTCTGAAGCTGTTATCTCTTTTATTGTGTAATATTATTGAATCCAGTATCCCTTATCGTGACATGCCTACATCAAGTATTTTAATTAACATATGACTTTTATTATTACCCATTCAATATGAGAATCTAATTTATTTTTTATTGTTGTTTGTGTTGATACATCATTCAGTAAAAATATTTTTCCAAAAAATATGAATTTTTACCTTGATATGAGAAATTTTTATATTATTCACCTTAACTTGTTTATGTGTTATTTGAAATTCAACCTTTTTATGTTTTATTGACGTATCATTTAACCTATATGATATTTGGTTTGTTATGTGTAATTATCCAACTGATACGTCATTCACTGTGTTGTATTATGGTTATTTTTCATTTACCTAGAGAAACAACACATTCATAGCCATATGTGGTGATATCAGATTCACTCGATGATACATTTTTAAATATGGTGGGATATGGTGATAGATTATTAACAAGGATATATGTTACATTAATTAATTTTTATTGTGTAATCATATTTTCTGATAGATTATTTGTTTCCATGATAAAAAGTTCATCTATAGAAACATGTTCATCCTTATTTTTTTATGGTATCAACTCCCCCTAGTGATACAAAATTCACTATATATTTGGTAGTAATTCTCTACTCACATAGTGATACAAAATGTTCTCTAAAAAATATTAAGACTCCTCATTCAAATGGTGATATAACCTTTAACCTGATGTCAATGTCATTGTTTCATGATGCCTTATTAACCTAGAGACACATCACGAACCTTATTGATGGGTAGTGGGAATTAATTCTCCTAGTAATGCATTATTTTCTTAGATATTATTTGTGTACCGATGCATTAGTCAACCACATAACATGATATGGTGACAACTAGTGCACTAATACTATTGAAAAAATAAATTTAATATCATTTACTTTTATTATGTAGATATAAAACGTGTTCTCTATCCTACTATCATACTGGTAAAAGTCGTTATGAGTCGATAAATAGGATGGCTCCATAAGAAACCTGTTGATTGAATAGTATATAAATTTAATGATATGTATTATACATTATTAAGTATATTCTTGTGCTATCATAATTTTTAAGGGAATCCATTGGTGGTGGCATAATAATTTTACTCTCTAACCGGAATCGCGGTGCATATACATATTTTTTTTGTCATTATATAGATTATGTGTTGGCCTTGGTATGTGTGGATGATCTACTAATGATCAATAGGGTAATGTAAATTTGTTTAGGAGGGGCAATTTTCATTGGTTTTTTATTTTATTTATTGGAAAAATTTTTATGTACTGTTATGTCTCTCTTTTATCATGTGAGTGTTTTTTATAGAACTGATATGAAATTGATATGGTTATATTTCTATTGTTATTAAATTTTCTACATTATGATACGATGCTTATTATAGAATATTATATTATTCATTATTATTGTGGTTATTATACTATATTTAAATGATTTACACAATGTAAAATTATACCCTTGTTGATAATATGTAACCTTTGGAAAATATATATGCTTTATTGATGTGTTTTGGAATCAATAGTTCTTCATTGTTTTTATCTTTATATTAAGGCATTTCAATTTGGTATCAATGATTTATTTATCATATTCACACAATTTAAGGTATGATATATGGTTATTATGTTGGCATAAACATGTTTTTTTATATTTTGTATAAGAAACATATATAAGACCCATGGAAAATTATTCCATGCATTTAAAATTACTGATCATGATTTTAACAATAAAGGATAATTGATTTTAATAATATTGATCTTATAGTTTACTCATTTATTATTCATATCTTTTCCATTGGTCATAAGAAGAATGAATTGAGGATAGAATTGTGGCATGTAGGTCGATAAGGCTTTTTAATTCTATTGTGTCACAAATATTAGTATTCCTAATAAAAGTATTTTTTATTGGAATCAGTTGGAATGAAATATTTATTATTTTCAAAAACAATAAAATGGTGCAAGTATTCATAACCCAAAGCCATTGTTTTCCTCCCAAGAAAACAAATAACCATTTGAATGTTTTATGAGATTAATATGAATTTTATATCAATCCTTGAGAGGTTCAATCTAGAATGAAGATTGAAAATTAATATTTATTCACTAGAGTTATTATTGTTTATTGGGTATACGATGCTAGATATGAAAGTAAACCATTTGATTTGGTGCATTTGAGACCCATAAACTTATACATACATAAAAATTTTGGTGATTTATGAACTATATTTTAGGTTACAGAGAGTAGCATAAATCTGTTTCATATTATTAATGAGAAAGAGAAATGTGTTTATAGAATTACAGGGCTCGAAGATGTTTTTTGTTTAGATGAATTGTGTAATATGTGCGTACCTCTATTGGGAGGAATTACCCTCAGAACTAGGAATTATTTATAGATATATATTAATGGTGTATAATAAATTTAAGAGACACACTACTAAGCAATGATTTTCTATGGTATAGTTATATTAGTATTTCATTACCTATGCACCTTTAATATAGGAATAATTGGTTACTCATTTGATTTTTTTCTCTAGTTATTGAGATAAATTATTATTCATTGAGTTGGAGTAATATCCTAGAACTGATGAGGTATGATTATTGATTTTTTTTTCAGATACTATATATGAGATACTATATTTTATATTTAATTAGTTATGAGATAAAATATTCAATGGGGGTTTTTAAAAACTATTATGTATGTTTTTTGAGCCTTTATTTTATTAATAGAAATAATTTGAGTATTTCAATAGATATATGGTATGTGAGTTAGTATATAATACACTCTTCTATATATCTCTAGTGTTCATTTTGGTTAGAAATGAGTGGTCTAGTGTTTTTATGGGTCCTACATGCTGTTAGACTTTTGGAAATAGTAAATGATTGGGATAATAATTATGTGAAATCAAGATGAAGTTCATGATAACATTTTTGATACATGGTAAAATCATGTGAATCATCCCCATTTTGTATCATAGGCCGGTATATCGGGGTAATTCTATTCCACTTGAGACCCCCTAGGGGATTTGGGCTGTTGAGTTTTGTATATGTGATGTGATTGGTTTAAGGAATACATTTTTATACAAATTATTGTTTCTATGTTATGAAATATAAGTGTGAATCAATATATTATCACATTAAAGTTGTGTTTCATTATGATATTATTTTAGAGATGTATGAGATACAATGATATTATTAGAAGCTAGTAAATTAGATATCGATTATAGAACTACATTATGAGTGATGGATATTAGTGGAGTCAATTAAACATGAAGGTGTATACTGTACTTTGAGAATAGATGATGAATAATATAGCTAGTGCTGGAGAGATAGTCTTTATGATTTAGTGGGAAAATGTTCAAAGCATCATGGTTATCATGGTGGAAGAGGATATGTCATCTTATGTGAGTGATTTTTTGTGAAATATTGATGAATGTGGAATGTTGATGGATTGCTTTTCGGTCTTGTGATATACTAAAGGGATAAGTAGCTCAAAAAAAAAACTAATATATTGGAGAGTTCCCAAATAGTGATAAGTTGTTCAATATTGATATTATTAATAGATAGTGGGTGATATTTATTTGAAATATTATGTGAAAAAATAGTTTCACATGATGGTGAAAAAGTTATCATTCATTGGGTCATTTCCTTCAATGTTTTCAGTTGTGATGATGAATCATTTATGAAATTTGATATTGGATTCCATGAGAGTTGAAATTTCACAAACTACAGAGAGTGTCTTATGCATTGGGTTTATTATAATATATTGATATGTTAATACGAGGGTCGATATTAAAAAGATCGTTCATTTTTTTTTGTATAATTCATGATGAATGGTAATAATAAAATTCTATATTATGGGGATATGCTTAGATTGTTTTATCTTTAATCACTTGTTTCAAGAATTTTTTTCTAAATTATGGAAGTGTAATGTTTGAATAATCAATCATTTGTTTTTTTGTTTTAATTTAGTCCTCTGATGAAATCATAGTCATTTTTGTTATCATTGAGGAATACCATGATTTTTGTGTTGACAAGAGAGGATTATGTAATGTTAGTACATTTATATAATATCAAATATGTATTGTTGAAAAAATTACATTGAAATGATTGGTAAATATATCCCATAAATTGGATGGTTGGATGAATGTATCAATTAATGATTTGTACTTCTTGTTCTATACAATTATTTACATATTGAGTGAGACATTGTGTTATTGATATAGCTCTAGGAGTTTGATAGATAAATATAAGGAAAATAGTCAATTTATTCTTATGTTATGTTTAGACAAATAGTTAGTCCTTTCAAGATTATCTATAATAATAAATATAATTAGACATCAATGAATTTGAAAATTATAAATGTAAATAATTATGGTCCCTTAATATGGGGTGTATATAATTAAATGGTAATGTGACATGTGGTATATAATTATTTTAGGGTTGATTCCATACAGATTATAATTAAAAATATAGATACTCATTTTGATAAGATGGTCAAGTTATCTACTTATATTCTATGTGGATTAGTGTAGCGCTGGTGGGAAATTCATGTGAAAATTGGACAAGAAAGTGGCATTCTATGTATGGATTCTGTGGAAGTGTTCTTGGAGAACCTCTACCTAGAGACGCTGATATGGGAGAGAGTATCTTAGTTCTTGATATTGACTCCATGGAGCATATCCATAATTGACCATGCATGAATCATCACATATTTTCAAAACATTTCTCCAATGCTGGTAGGGAATTAGATGTAACGTCCCGGTTCCAGAAGCCACCCAGAGGTGCCCTGTACCCAGTTGGTCACATGGCTTAAAGAGAATTTACCTAAACGCCAGAGGCTGCCGACTAGTAGCGAGGGCCTTGGATGTGATATTGGGGAAACTGTACCCTCATTGGCAGAGTAAAGAGAAGAATAAAAAAAAATAGACAACAGTAGAAACTGTATCCATCCATACAAGAGTAAACGATAAACAATGGAAGACTAACAGTAAAAAACAACAGCACACACAAACATATATAAAATTATGCATGATACATAAGTCTAGGAAAGCATACAAACAAGTCACAATGCTGAATACAATACTGAACCATAGTGAAAAATAAAACAGGTAAACTTTTTAGCATCGCAAGCCATAGCTTGGTCCCATGCTCTCCATCTCCACAGCAAGTCAAGTACTTGAAGTAGAAGGGTTCTTTCCCTTATCTATACCTGCAAAAATATAGTCTGTTTGGGCCCGAAATAATGACCCAAATAGGGTGTGAGACTCAGTCTCAGTAGGCAACCACCCAAAGATCTATGCCTAAAAGTCAGTGAATACATGGCAAGTAAAACTACAGGAAGTAGTAAACTGGAAAGAAAACATCAACTACAATCCATGGTGCCTAGCATATAAAGTAAAAAAGTAACATCCAATAAACAAGTAGAACAATAGGTAACCCACTAGGCATTTATCACATTCTAACCCTTATGGTTCAACCTACAATTTCTATCAACCCTCTGAGAGGCACACATAGTCTCGCCCCTCCGGTTTAACTGAAGAATAGACTCTCTAAGAAAGCACTCACCGTCAATTCCCCCTATGGTCTCGTATCGTACTAAATGCTCTTTGGGGATGCACTCAACGTCTCATCCCCCCTATGGCCCATGTCGAGGAACTTCAGACTCTTTGAGGATGAACTCATCATCAATTCCCCCTTTGTTCTCGCATCGAATAAATAATACAGTCCGGAGAAGCCCTTATATCCATTCTCCCTATGGTCCACTACACTTGGTTCTCACAACCCTGTGAAAAAAAAACATGCATAGGGTGAGTATCGCCCCAAGTAAACCTCAAGAACTACTTGGCTATCATTCTAAGGCAAAACATCATAACAATACAACAGTTCCACTATCCTACAACTAGGCATGGCTACTGGAAAAATGCCTAACTAGAAAAACATGCATGACAAAACATACAGAGCACAATAAAAATTACCCTATTCACAAGAATTGACCTCTACTCAAGAAATTAAGCAAAGTAGGCAGACAACAGGGGAAAAAATAGGAAACACACAATACCACGTTCAATGGAATTGGTGGAATTTCACAAAATATTCAAATACTTCCTACAGAAAGACACAAAACACCTACCTCGATGCTAGGAGATCGATATACTTGAGCCAAGAGGCTTGATTCTCCTTATAACGACGTAGATCTACGAAAACACACAAAACGCTCAACCCACTATATCTTGAGAAAGATGAGGAATTGTAAAAACAATGCTCTAGGAGAAGGAAGGGCTTACTGCTGTGGTTCCAACGCAATAGATGATGGTCGATTCAGAGAATGGATGGAGGCTATAGGGATCAGAGAAGTTCCGCATCTGTACGGGTTCTCTCGGATGAAGAACCTGAAAAAGAAGCGAGTTTTATCCGTCAGGAAAGACCCCGGTCTGTTTAATGAAAAAAAAGAAAGTACACAGTGTGTACTTCTGGGGTACACGACATGTACTTGGACTCTCTGTACTCCACTTTAAGCGGCCTCCGCATCGCCCCTACACACCGTGTGTGTAGTCCATACACGACCAACACACGACATGCATGACTTCAAATTACACGGTGTGTACACATAAAGAAAATGGCTTGTATTTTGAAAATTTCAAAATTATCCCTTTTTCTCAAAAACGAACAGAAAATAAATGACATACCTGAAATGAAGATCCAGGTTCTTACAAACTTCCCCCCTTAAAGTAATTTGTCCTTGAATTTACCTAATGAGGCGTAAAAGAAGAAACCCCGAACAGCTCCGGCCACTGTGATCGTACATCGACCTCCCTCTCCCATGTCTCATCCTGTACTCGCATGTGCTTCCATATCAACCATACCAGAGGAACATACCTCCCACTGAGAACCTTCATACTGCGATCGACAATCCAGATAGGATGCTCCTCAAATGATGCATCCGTCAGGTGCGACCCCGGTCCGTTTAATGAAAAAAAAGAAAGTACACGGTATGTATTTCTGGGGTACATGGCTTTTACATGGCCCTTCCGTACTTTGATTTAAGCAGCCTCCACATCACCCCTACACACCTTGTCTATGGCCTAGACAAGGCCATCACACGGCCTATCGCTGCATCAAAGTACACAGCGTGTACTTAGAAAATTTTCAGATTTTCCTCTTTTTCTAAAAAATGACCAGAAAAGGAAAAACACACCTGAAACAAAGATCCAGGTTCTTACAAATAACAACCCGGTTCCAGAAGCCACCTAGAGGCGCCCCGTACCCGGTTGGTCACATGGCCTCAAGCATATTTCCCCAAATGCTAGAGGCTGTTGACTAGCAGTGAGGGCGTTGGATGTGATAGTGGGGAAACTATGCCCTCATTGGCAGAGTACACTATGAATGAAAAAAAAAGACAACAGCAGAAACTGTAACCATCCATAAAAGATTAAACAATAAACTACGGAAGACTAAAAATAAACAACTGGAGCACAAACACATATATATAAAATGATGCATGATACATATGTGTATGAATGAAACCAAACCAGTCACAATACTGAATAGAATAGTAAACCAAAGAGAAAAAGAAAACAAGTAAACTCTTCATCATCGCAAGCCATATCTTGGTCCCATGCTCTCCACCTCTACAGAAAGTCAAGTACCTGAAGTAGAAGGGTGCTTTCCCTTATCTATACCTGCAATAATATAGTATTTTTAGGCCCAAAAGCATGACCCAAACAGGGTGTGAGACAAGGTCCCAGAAGGCAACCACCCAAAGATCTGTGCCTAACAGTCAGTGAATACATGACAAGTAAAAGTACAGGCAGCAGTAAACAGGAAATCACACAACAACTACAATCCACAATGCCTAACATACAAAGTAAACAAGTGACAACCAATCAACAAGTAGAACAACAGGTACCCCCCTGGGTAGTTCTCATAAACTTACCCTTATGGTTCAACATACAACTACTAAAAACCCTCTGGGAGGCACACACAGTCTCTCCCCTCTGGTTCAACTGAAAATTAGTCTCTCTGAGTAAGTACTCACCATCAATTCTCCCTATGGTCTCATATCGTACTAAAGGATCTCTGGGGAGGCACTCAACCTCTCATTCCCCCTATGGCCCGTGTCGAGGAACTATAGACTCTCTGAGGAAGAACACATCATCAATTCCCCCTTTGGTCTCGCATCGAATTAATAAGACAATATAGATAATCCCTTATGTCCATTCTCCCTATGGTCCACTACACTATGTTCTCACAGCCCTGTGTAAACCAAGCATGCATAGCGCGCGTATCACCACAACTAAACCTCAATAACTACTTGGCTATCATTATAAGGCAGAACAGCATAATAGTACAACAGTTCCACTATCCTACAACTAGGCATGGAAACTGGAAAATGCATAACCAGAAAAACATGCATGGAAAAACTTCCAGAGCACAGTAAAAATTACCATATTCACAAGAATTAACCTCTACTCAACTAATCAAGAAAATCAGGCAAACAATAGGGGAAAAAATAGGCAACACACAATACCCCATTCAAGGGAAGTGGTGGAATTGCCCAAAATATTCAAAGACATCCTACAGAATGGCACAAACCACCTAACTCGATTCTAGGAGATCGATATACTTGAACCACGAAACTTGATTATCCTCAGAACGATGTAGATGTATGAAAACACATAAACCACTCAACCCATGATATCTTGAGAAAGAGGAAGAATTAGAAAACAAATATATAAGAGAAGGAATGGCTTACCACTGCAAATCCAATGAAATATACAACGGTCGATTCGGAGAATGGATGGAGGATCAGGGGCTTAGAGAAGTTCTGCGGCCGTACAGGTTCTCTCGGATGAAGAAACTGAAGAAGAAGTGAGTTCTGTCCATCAAGCACGACCCTGGTCTGTTTAATGAAAAAGAAAGAAACTACATGGCATGTACTTCTGGGGTACACGGCGTGTACATGGACTTTCTGTACACCGGTTTAAGCGTCCTCCATATCCCCCCTACACACCGTGTGTCTAGCCCAGACACGGACAATACACAACCTGCGTGGCTTCAAAGTACACTGCGTGTACTCATAAAGTACACGACGTGTATTTTGAAAATTTCCAAAATTTCCCTTTTTTCTCAAAAAAAACCATTAAAGAAAAGACAGAACTTAAACGAAGATCTAGGTTCATACATTAGAAAATGACGATGAAGTATTTTAATGATGTAAATAAGTGAGAGATTAATTCCCAAGATGTATTTTGTTTTTGGTTAGTGAAGATTTCATATATGGTGTAACATGCTCCCTTAGCTGAGTGGAACATGAGGGAGTCTTCCATTAAAGACATGTGTTTTCTTATACATGGAAAAAGATGTATGACTTCAATTATGAGGATCCATTATTATGAAAATTATAATCATATTAGTGGGAAGGTTATAACGACCCATACTTTACATACATTGATAATACTTCAAAATTGAAGCACACTTATTACAACATATGACAAAACCACAAAGGACCGTATAGGTATAGTGTCTTTAGAAACTGGGAAACATAAACAACTGGTTCATAAATCTTCTACAGTGTCTCCCATTTATTTCATCATATCTAGGGTCCCTTTTAGCATATTCTACTTAATATCCATCTTCCTGACCTGGGGAAAAGAAAACATAAAAGGGTGAGCTCAAATGCTCAGCAAGGGCAAATAAAGGAAATAAAAATCATATCATATCTTTTTGAAAATCAAAACCTGCAAAAGAGATCATAATATCTTAACATGGAATAAATCATAGAAGTGAAAATGAGATCCTCATAACATAAAACTTGAAACTTTGTGGCATGCACACATAATCATGGAAAATCATTTCTTGTTAGTCATGACTCATTGCCAAGACTATCTTAGTGGACAAAGTCCCTTTCTGAACCGAGTTCACTCCTCGTTTCAGTCCTGTATCACTGAACCGAAATAACCTTCTGTTCCAGCCATGTCTATCTCATGAGATATAAAATCATTACCCAATGCATTGGAGGGAGATATAGGTCCCACCCATCTTATAATGAATCCTTTCTTATGTGTGCCACATAATCATAAATCATACATCATCGTATAACACATGTAACAAAAATGGGATTCTTGAAACCTCATGACATCATAAATCAATTCATATAAGATAAAGGAATTCATAAAAATAATTCCATCACAACATGATCAAATCAATTTAATAACAGGGATAAAACAGAACCCTTTATTATCTTAGATGGAAAATAATTTTGATAAAACACTTGAACTCCATTCTTGAGGAAAATATCCTTTCTTCTTCAAAAACATTTTTCCTTTCATAACATGTCATATGACTTTAAAATAAAATAAGTTGATTAAAAATAAACTTGAAAACTTGTAAAGGAAGATTCTTGGAAATTTTGTTTTAAAAATCCATTCATGCCATATAAGTTAAAAAAAAACATTCTTCGTACTTTTGTCGGAAAAGTCAAAAAGTACCTCGTACGGAAAAACGACAAAAGATTCCTTTCATATTCTTTACTAAAAACTCACCTAAGGGTAAAATTGGATTTAAACTATTGCAAGTGGATGGGAACAATATTACATATTGAGGGAACATGGATGTGGATGATAAAATACACCCCAGTAAATACTTACGAATAAACAATCTCGGATAAAAATGAGATTGTGATATTTCCCTTACCTTAGGTCCGATTAGCTTTGTACGTGTCCGAAGCTCCTGTATAATGGTTTAAATAATGTTATTGACTTATTCCAGAATCATACATATTTATATGATATCATATATGGTCATATTATTAGCTTCTTGTTAGTAATATTTCATTGTTACTTGTTACTCGGGTCTTTATAACTTTTTGTTCTTATGCGTGTTTTGTCGAGTAAATTCTTATTCTTATCTTTAGGTTATAGATAATTCATTTCCAGAATGGTATTAGTGTAGTATATACCATATTCATTCATTCAATTCATTTATATAATCATTATTAAATGAAGATCATGTAGAACGAGTCGCATCACATCGTGGAGACGGTATTCCGTACGTACGCACGAGTGATGATATCGTTCCTATGATCGTGGAATTGTATTGGAGTATATATATATATTATTTCAGTATCAATATTACTTCATAATAATCATATATAGTTACTCATTACACCATTATACCCATCCTTGTAAGGTTATGGTGGAAAATAGATTACACCACGGCGTGGAGACGATATTCCGTACGTACGCACGCGCGGTGATTTCATTTTTCCGTAGGATGGATAGAAGGTTAATTAGGGTTGTTTCATATTTATAATAACATATCAGTATGTAAGTAATACTGATGTTATTACTTTATCATGAAACAACTAAAGAAGAAGAAGTTGAAGAAGAAAGAAATTGAAAAGATCGGTAATGGTTATTACCTCTTCTTTGAAACGCCTCTTTGAATCCTTCACTTAGGGAACTAAGATTGGTCTTTGAAGAAGACCAGGACCTCTAGGATTATTCTAGGGAAGTGGAGAAGGGAAAATGGCTGGGGTTGGCCGAGCTTGAGTGCTCAAATTGGTGTGAGGAGGAGGGGGAGGAGGTGCCCTTTTATAAGGGAGGAGAGGGGCACCTTAGGAATATCTCAAAATATTATTTTATATTAAAGTCAAAATCGGTTTATAATGGTTCCAAAGGGTCTTATTTCGAAGATAAAGTGGGGATGGGTCGAAATCCTATCAACCAATAGGATTTAGACAATTTTAGGGTATTATTTTAACCTTATCAATTAGATTTAACTCTAAGTTAATTAATTTAACTTTTACCGTGTCTTTTTGTTTTGTTTCACTATATGGTTAATACACTTACTATAACATGCCAAACGAACCCCAAATTGTTTATTATTAATATATATATCCTTATCTAAGTCATTTGGCCGAACCTTAGATTTTTAGGAATAAAATAACAATTAATAATATAATATTTGATTTAAAAACTATTTTGTGTCAATTTTGACACTATTTGATATATGATTTTTGTGAAAGTCATAACAGAATTATATGTTCGAACCAAGTTGATTAAATCATCAATAATATATCATAGTAACCTAGAAAATTAGTGTAATTCATAAAAAGTCTTAAATTACATTTATTTTGGTATTTATATTATCAATTTTGTCAATATTTCATTAATAAGATAATTACTGCATCATCTTTGTGTCATAAATAAATTAAATTATTTGATGTCTAAAAATTACAAATAAAATACCATCATGTAGAAAATCTTTTGAGCTTTCTAATGAATATTTACAATCGAATTTATCTTATGTATAACCCCATATTAAAAATGATTTACTTATTAAACTTTGATTTTAACTATTTTAACCCTTCTTTAAATAAATTAATAATAAATGTCCTAATCTAATCCAAGTGGGCCTAAATGGTCATATTTTATTCCTAAGTTTGTTTTTGGTCGAATTACACTTGTCCAATAGAATTAGGATATGTGTTAGGGTAATAGTAATATCATATTTACCCTTAGTTACCCTATTTACTATTAACCGCGGTAAAAAAAGTAAAAAGTTACTATTCACCAAAAAATTATTTTCATCTCATTGAACCACATTTTAGTCCTTGATATTAACCATGTCTCTCGGATTTTCGAAATTCCATTCACAGAAGCGGTAAAATTAAGTTTTATGCAAAATTCAGTTTTTAACCTACCACTTAGTGGTTTCACTATTCATCAAAAATTGAAAGTTTTCAGAAAAATACCAAAATTTCACCCTAGGCTAATTTTGATATTCTGAGTCCAAAAATGAAGTCCATTTTGAAAAATAAAATTTATAAATTTTCAAAAAGTGGTTATTACTATTCATAACAGCTAGTTTTAATAGCATATTGTTGTTTAGTGAAACTCGGTATTGCGTACGACGCAAGCTATCGAGGAAGGTCGCGATTGCGTGTAAAGCAAGCCAAGAAAGTGTTGTGTAGAAAAAGATTCCTTTGATGATTTATATAACATAAAAGTCTCGGGTGTTACATTCTACCCCCCTTAAAAAGAATTTCGCCCTCGAAATTCGTCACTTTGTAACAAACAGATGAGGATACTTCTCCCTCATCATATCCTCAAGCTCCCATGTAGCTTCTTCAAGTTGGTGGTTCCTCCATAAAACTTTCACCAAGCGAGTGGTCTTGTTTCGTAGGAATTTTTCGCTACGATCCAGAATCTCTATCGGCTGTTCTTCATAAGAAAGATCTTGCTCCAGCGGTACAACTTCTGAGCTGAGTACATGTGAAGGATCTGGTATGTACTTTCTCAGGAGAGATACATGGAACACATCGTGAACTTGAGAGAGATTCGGTGGAAGCGCCAATCGGTAAGCTACCTTCCCAACACGATCCAGTATTTCGAAAGGACCGATATATCTAGGGCTCAACTTCCCCTTCTTCCCAAATCTCATAACCCTCTTCCAGGGAGATATTCGTAAGAACACTTTATCACCCACTTCAAACTCTAGGTCTTTTCTTCGGTTGTCGGCATAACTTTTCTGTCGACTCTGAGATGCTCTTATGAGTTGTTGAATAGATCTGACCTTTTCTGCCATTTCATCAACGAGATCAGGTCCTAATAGCTTTCTTTCCCCAACTTCATCCCAGCAAGTTGGAGTCCTCCATTTCTTTCCATAAAGAGCTTCATAAGGAGCCATCTGAATACTGGAGTGAAAGCTATTATTATAAGAAAATTCCACCAAAGGTAGGTGTTGATCCCAACCTCCTTTGAAATCCATAGAGCAAGCTCTCAACATATCTTCTAGGGTTTGAATTGTTCTCTCAGACTGACCGTCTGTCTGGGGATGATAAGCAGTGCTGAAACTCAACTCTGTATCCAGAGTATGCTGAAGACTTCGCCAGAACATCGAGGTAAATCTCGGATCTCGATCAGATATAATAGAAAGTGGTACTCCATGCAATCTCACCACTTCCTTTACATATATCCTGGCAAGCTGATCTAGAGAGAAATCCTCTCTAATAGCAATGAAGTGTGCAGACTTTGTAAGACGATCAACTATGACCCAGATAGCATTATTGCCTTTGGATGTTTTAGGAAGTCCTGTGACAAAGTCCATAGTGATGTTTTCCCATTTCCATTCGGGTATGGGTAATGGTTGTAACATCCCCTTAGACTTCTGTCTCTCAGCTTTAACTTGTTGACAAACCAAGCATCGAGAGACATATTCAGCAACATCTCTTTTCATGCCATCCCACCAGAAGTACTCTTTCAGGTCCCTATACATCTTCGTGCTTCCAGGATGAATAGAAAATGATGAACTATGAGCCTCATCCAGCAGCTCATTCTTTAATTCGGGGATGGGAGGAACGCAAACCCGATTCCTGAACTTTATTATCCCATCACAATCAAGGTTGAATTCAGGAACATTTCTCACCTTATTTTGTAACTCGACATCTTCTTTCTGTGCCTCTTTAATCTTCACATGTATAGATGGTTGAACATTCATTTGAGAAAGATAAGATTTTTCCCCTTCCATTATAATTCCAAGATCCATCCTTTGTAAATCCATAAATATTGGATCTTTTGTGATCCTCATCATGGATAAACTAGCATGGTCTTGTCGACTTAATGCATCTGCCACCTTGTTTGCTTTCCCAGGGTGGTAATGGATTGAGCAGTCATAATCCTTAATCAGCTCCAACCATCTTCTTTGGCGCATATTCAGCTCCTTTTGTGTGAAAATATAATTTAAACTTTTATGATCAGTATAAATATCACACCTTTCACCATAAAGGTAATGCCTCCAAATCTTTAATGTAAAGATTACCGCAGCCAACTCCAAATCATGTGTTGGGTAATTTTGCTCATGGATTTTCAACTGTCGTGAGGCATAAGCTATTACCATATCATTTTGCATAAGAACACACCCCAATCCCTTCTTGGATGCATCACTGCAGATCACAAACCTTTCTCCACTACAAGGTAGTGTGAGCACAGGTGCACTGGATAACCTTCTTTTCAACTCCTTGAAATTCTCTTCACATTCCTCTGTCCAGACAAACTTAACTCCTTTTCGAGTCAACTTGGTGAGTGGATTAGATAATCGTGAAAAATCTTTTACAAAACGTCGATAATATCCAGCCAAACCAAGAAAACTTCGGATCTCAGTTACTGTTGTTGGTCTTGACCATCTTTCGATAACCTCTGCTTTTTCTGGATCCACAGATATCCCCTCTTTTGAGATTATATGACCCAAAAATGCAACTTTTTGAAGCCAAAATTCACACTTGGTAAATTTGGCATAAAGCTTCTCCTTTCTCAGGGTCTTCAATATAATTCTCAAGTGATCTTCATGCTCTTCCTTGCTCTTTGAATAGACAAGAATATCGTCTATAAAGACTACCACAAATTGATCAAGATAGTCTCTAAAGACTCTATTCATTAGATCCATGAAGATAGTAGGGGCATTAGTAAGACCAAATGGCATCACTATAAATTCATAGTGTCCATACCTTGTACGGAAAGCCGTCTTTGGTATATCCTCCCTTTTGACCCTTAATTGATGATACCCTGAACGAAGATCAATCTTGGAAAAGTATTGAGCTCCGCGTAGTTGGTCAAATAAGTCATCAATGCGTGGGAGAGGATATTTGTTCTTGATAGTGATCTTGTTAAGTTCTCGATAATCAATGCAAAGTCTCATTGATCCATCTTTCTTCTTAACAAATAGAACAGGTGCTCCCCAAGGTGACACACTAGGGCGTATGAATCCCTTATCAAGATTCTCTTGGAGTTGCTTCTTCAATTCCTGCAACTCAATTGGGGCCATTCTATAAGGTGTCTTTCAAATAGGCAAAGCACCCGGTACGAGTTCTATTGAAAACTCAACTTCACGATTTGGTGGAAGACCCGGCAATTCCTCCGGAAAGACATCATCAAACTCCCGTACAATGGGCATATTCTTAATCGTGAGTTTCTAACCAACCATTTGAGATAAATAACCTTCATTTAGTGGTATCAAGACCCATAAGATGGAAGAAATTTCCACTGGAAGGTTATATTCATCCTTGCATCGATAGACGATCGTAGATTGATCTGGAATATGAAATGTGACTTCCCTTCTATGGAAATTGATATGAGCTCCATGTAGAGAAAGCCAATCCATGCCAAGAATCACATCAAATTCCACTAAAGGAAGGATCACAAGATTTGCAGGAAGCACTTTCCCACAAACTTCGATCGGAGAAGAATTATAAACTTTTGATGCGATTGATGTGCCATTAGGTGTTGTCACAGCTAACTCAACATCTAATTGTTGAGGTAATACGGTGATACCCTTAGAAAAGTCTTCAGAAATAAAAGAGTGGGTGGATCCAGAATCAAATAAAACATTTTCTACTTTAGAGTGAATGGTAAGTGTACCTTTCACCACATCGTTATCGTACTCCACATCGTTGATAGAAATTGCATGTGACTTTCCTTTGTCTTTAGCCTTAAGAGTTTGTTGACGTCGACCATCATCATCAACCCTTGGATTTGGGCATTGATTGGCATAATGCCCCATCTCCTTGCACTTGAAACATTGAAGTGTAGTAGGTTCATTCTGTGTATCCCTTCCTTTGTTTGCATCATTAGACATCTTCTTCCCATTATCACGGCATTCAAATGCCCGATGGCCTTCCTTTCCACATTTAAAACATTTACTTGTCCCTTTAAGACAACTCCCTCCATGTTTCTTTCCACACTTTGAGCATAAAGAAAAGCTCATCTTCTTTTCCGTGTGCTCTTTAGATTTTTCTTTGAATTCCATCTTCCTCTTCTTATCAAACCCAGGTGACTGATGGGTTACTCCAATCTCCATCTCGACTTTGAGAGCACATCGAACGATTTCCTCATAGCTATTGAAGTCCCTTATGGCTAACGCCCTTCGAAGACTTGGTTTTAAGCCACTAAAGAATCGATCGATCTTACTCTCAGGTTGGATAATAATACCAGAAGCGTACCTTGCAAGTCTTGTAAAATTTGCTTCATAGGTACTAACAGATTCATCATCCCTTTGCTTCAGTTCAAGGAACTCTTTCTCCATCTTTGTTCGGAGAATACGAGGGAAGTACTTATTGAAAAACAAGTTCTTGAACTCGTCCCATTCCATGGACTCAATTTCATCTCTTTGCCTTGTATTCTTAACAAGATTCCACCATTGATCAGCATCTCCTTCCAAACGATACACTGCTAGGATGACTTTATCATGCTCAGAACATTGAAGAACTGAAAATATCTTTTCAGTAGTACTAATCCATTGTTCAGCAACTAATGGATCAGTAGACCCGCTGAAAGAAGGTGGACGCTTCCTCATGAAGGATTCAACAGAATGTTGCTCCCTCCTTTGTTCGTTTGGAAATCCTGCATGATTCATAGCTTGAGAAAGTTGTGTGAGCATGGCTACAAGATTTTGCATTCCAGCTCCCATATCATTTGGTTGCTCAGGGGGACAATCATTGCATTGCCCATCACATTCCGCATTAACACGGTTCCTTCGGGTTCCAGCCATTGACTAAAACCAAGAAGAATAGTGTGAGCAACACTAATTATAATAGGAAACCACATAATTCAAGAATAAAATTTTCATGATTAAGGTCTTATCCTAGGTTATTCAAGGCCATTTCTAAAACACTAAGATTGTGTTCTATGCTTAGACTTATCCTTAGGGTTCTTACTAAGGCTTTCACATCCTAGTTTCCAAAGGTTGACTATACCTTTCCTCTGATACCAACTATAACGACCCATACTTTACATACATTGTTAATACTTCAAAATTGAAGCACACTTATTACAACATATGACAAAACCACAAAGGACCGTATAGGTATAGTGTCTTTAGAAACTGGGAAACATAAACAACTGGTTCATAAATCTTCTACAGTGTCTCCCATTTATTTCATCATATCTAGGGTCCCTTTTAGCATATTCTACTTAATATCCATCTTCCTGACCTGGGGAAAAGAAAACATAAAAGGGTGAGCTCAAATGCTCAGCAAGGGCAAATAAAGGAAATAAAAATCATATCATATCTTTTTGAAAATCAAAACCTGCAAAAGAGATCATAATATCTTAACATGGAATAAATCATAGAAGTGAAAATGAGATCCTCATAACATAAAACTTGAAACTTTGTGGCATGCACACATAATCATGGAAAATCATTTCTTGTTAGTCATGACTCATTGCCAAGACTATCTTAGTGGACAAAGTCCCTTTCTGAACCGAGTTCACTCCTCGTTTCAGTCCTGTATCACTGAACCGAAATAACCTTCCGTTCCAGCCATGTCTATCTCATGAGATATAAAATCATTACCCAATGCATTGGAGGGAGATATAGGTCCCACCCATCTTATAATGAATCCTTTCTTATGTGTGCCACATAATCATAAATCATACATCATCGTATAACACATGTAACAAAAATGGGATTCTTGAAACCTCATGACATCATAAATCAATTCATATAAGATAAAGGAATTCATAAAAATAATTCCATCACAACATGATCAAATCAATTTAATAACAGGGATAAAACAGAACCCTTTATTATCTTAGATGGAAAATAATTTTGATAAAACACTTGAACTCCATTCTTGAGGAAAATATCCTTTCTTCTTCAAAAACATTTTTCCTTTCATAACATGTCATATGACTTTAAAATAAAATAAGTTGATTAAAAATAAACTTGAAAACTTGTAAAGGAAGATTCTTGGAAATTTTGTTTTAAAAATCCATTCATGCCGTATAAGTTAAAAAAAACATTCTTCGTACTTTTGTCGGAAAAGTCAAAAAGTACCTCGTACGGAAAAACGACAAAAGATTCCTTTCATATTCTTTACTAAAAACTCACCTAAGGGTAAAATTGGATTTAAACTATTGCAAGTGGATGGGAACAATATTACATATTGAGGGAACATGGATGTGGATGATAAAATACACCCCAGTAAATACTTACGAATAAACAATCTCGGATAAAAATGAGATTGTGATATTTCCCTTACCTTAGATCCGATTAGCTTTGTACGTGTCCGAAGCTCCTGTATAATGGTTTAAATAATGTTATTGACTTATTCCAGAATCATACATATTTATATGATATCATATATGGTCATATTATTAGCTTCTTGTTAGTAATATTTCATTGTTACTTGTTACTCGGGTCTTTATAACTTTTTGTTCTTATGCGTGTTTTGTCGAGTAAATTCTTATTCTTATCTTTAGGTTATAGATAATTCATTTCCAGAATGGTATTAGTGTAGTATATACCATATTCATTCATTCAATTCATTTATATAATCATTATTAAATGAAGATCATGTAGAACGAGTCGCATCACATCGTGGAGACGGTATTCCGTACGTACGCACGAGTGATGATATCGTTCCTATGATCGTGGAATTGTATTGGAGTATATATATATATTATTTCAGTATCAATATTACTTCATAATAATCATATATAGTTACTCATTACACCATTATACCCATCCTTGTAAGGTTATGGTGGAAAATAGATTACACCACGGCGTGGAGACGGTATTCCGTACGTACGCACGCGCGGTGATTTCATTTTTCCGTAGGATGGATAGAAGGTTAATTAGGGTTGTTTCATATTTATAATAACATATCAGTATGTAAGTAATACTGATGTTATTACTTTATCATGAAACAACTAAAGAAGAAGAAGTTGAAGAAGAAAGAAATTGAAAAGATCGGTAATGGTTATTACCTCTTCTTTGAAACGCCTCTTTGAATCCTTCACTTAGGGAACTAAGATTGGTCTTTGAAGAAGACCAGGACCTCTAGGATTATTCTAGGGAAGTGGAGAAGGGAAAATGGCAGGGGTTGGCCGAGCTTGAGTGCTCAAATTGGTGTGAGGAGGAGGGGGAGGAGGTGCCCTTTTATAAGGGAGGAGAGGGGCACCTTAGGAATATCTCAAAATATTATTTTATATTAAAGTCAAAATCGGTTTATAATGGTTCCAAAGGGTCTTATTTCGAAGCTAAAGTGGGGATGGGTCGAAATCCTATCAACCAATAGGATTTAGACAAGTTTAGGGTATTATTTTAACCTTATCAATTAGATTTAACTCTAAGTTAATTAATTTAACTTTTACCGTGTCTTTTTGTTTTCTTTCACTATATGGTTAATACACTTACTATAACATGCCAAACGAACCCCAAATTGTTTATTATTAATATATATATCCTTATCTAAGTCATTTGGCCGAACCTTAGATTTTTAGGAATAAAATAACAATTAATAATATAATATTTGATTTTAAAACTATTTTGTGTCAATTTTGACACTATTTGATATATGATTTTTGTTAAAGTCATAACAGAATTATATGTTCGAACCAAGTTGATTAAATCATCAATAATATATCATAGTAACCTAGAAAATTAGTGTAATTCATAAAAAGTCTAAAATTACATTTATTTTGGTATTTATATTATCAATTTTGTCAATATTTCATTAATAAGATAATTACTGCATCATCTTTGTGTCATAAATAAATTAAATTATTTGATGTCTAAAAATTACAAATAAAATACCATCATGTAGGAAATCGTTTGAGCTTTCTAATGAATATTTACAATCGAATTTATCTTATGTATAACCCCATATTAAAAATGATTTACTTATTAAACTTTGATTTTAACTATTTTAACCCTTCTTTAAATAAATTAATAATAAATGTCCTAATCTAATCCAAGTGGGCCTAAATGGTCATATTTTATTCCTAAGTTTGTTTTTGGTCGAATTACACTTGTCCAATAGAATTAGGACATGTGTTAGGGTAATAGTAATATCATATTTACCCTTAGTTACCCTATTTACTATTAACCGCGGTAAAAAAAGTAAAAAGTTACTATTCACCAAAAAATTATTTTCATCTCATTGAACCACATTTTAGTCCTTGATATTAACCGTGTCTCTCGGATTTTCGAAATTCCATTCACAGAAGCGGTAAAATTAAGTTTTATGCAAAATTCAGTTTTTAACCTACCACTTAGTGGTTTCACTATTCATCAAAAATTGAAAGTTTTCAGAAAAATACCAAAATTTCACCCTAGGCTAATTTCGATATTCTGAGTCCAAAAATGAAGTCCATTTTGAAAAATAAAATTTATAAATTTTCAAAAAGTGGTTATTACTATTCATAACGGCTAGTTTTAGTAGCATATTGTTGTTTAGTGAAACTCGGTATTGCGTACGACGCAAGCTATCGAGGAAGGTCGCGATTGCGTGTAAAGCAAGCCAAGCAAGTGTTGTGTAGAAAAAGATTCCTTTGATGATTTATATAACATAAAAGTCTCGGGTGTTACAAAGGTGAACACACATATAGAGTGATTAGCTATACTGGACCATACCTCTATGTTTTAAAAATAATCTGGTAGGATGGGATACTTCTAGATTCATTTTTCCCATCCACCAGTTGAATTTGAAGGCTAAAAAATGATGAGTTGTCTATAGAGATTTAGCATGAACCCACAACAGATGATTTTTGATTGAGGATATTGTCCGAACCTGGGTGAAGGAAGGGGATCTTATTCACCATATCATTATATAAACTAGAGTTCCACTAGCTAAGGAGGTATCGGTTTGAGATGTGGTTCTTCTAGGAAAAATTGCTTATATTATTATAGTTTTTCCAATATAAGGAGTCAGATAGAATCACAGGTAAGTGGGGAAGGACAGTTTTATGTGGTGAAACATGAACATGATGATATCAAGGTTTGACCATCGATAATGAGACATTCTATTCAAGTAGCATAATGATTATCTAGTTCCTTATTTAACAATGGTGCCTCTAATTCATTTATATCTGTATAACTTGTTAAGGGTTTAAGAAAAGATATTGATTTTTTTGAGTGGGGTAATGAATATTTATTCACTATTGGGAGTATAATCTAGAAGAATCTTTTTGTTCATTAGATCATCTCTTGATGTCGGGAAGTATCATTTTTAGTGGGATCTCTGTATCATTGACTTGAAAGGCTTGGATGTAATTATGACTATAGGATCTCTAGTCATATACGAAGAATATATTGATTATTACCACATGATATTTACTTGTACTTATCCTAATGATTCAATGTACTTTCACCATGGTGAGTGGGATATTTTGGAAGTATGATAAGTTCCAAATACTCATCTTTTTGGAGAGCCTATATCCCAGGTCTATAGCCATTATATGGATAACCGAAGAGTAAATCACGTAATATTTCCCCCATTGGTAGAAATGATTAAGGATGCCTTTCTGGGAGACTTCTCAAGGATTCCACTAGAGAGCTGTGTGGAGTTTAATATTTATATCATTCCTAGGGCTGAGCAATTATTTATTTCAACATATAGAATGGAAATTATAAGGATTCATGGGAACAATGATAAGCTAAAAGGTATGGAGGATAAGAGATTTAACTCTCTAATTGTGTCTCCTGGGGGTTAAATTGTGTTGTTTTCAAAAAATGTGGATGTTTTTTTTTTGATTTTGCATTGATTAACATATGTTGAACAATATAACTATAAATAATACGTATCCTATTCTGGGTATAAAACATCATTCTGACTAGTAAATGGGAGATTTTTTGATATTGAATATCATAGTGATATTGGGTAATCATCAATTGATACTTTCAATTTATCATATATGGAGATCTTATTTCCTAAGACGGTATGGCCTATATGAGTTTGTTATAATGAATTATTGTCTAACGAACACACTAATAGTTTTTATGGACTTGATGAGATTGATCATCCATTTGTACCTTGATTCATTTTGGGTTTTTTTGGGGATGAAATATTTTTGGACTACATGACTAATATTTTTCATGTCCATCATCTTGAAATCATCCTCAATACATTGAGATAGAATCGACTATATTCCAGGTTATCTTGGTTCCAGTTAATGACCGATATGGTACACATTATGGGAAACATTTAATCAGAGTAATATTGGTCAGTAGACCCATAAGTGGTTCAGGTAGTTGTGTCTTGATAGAATCTTAATATACTTTTTGATATTCAATGCCTTATTGGATAAACTAAATATTATCTATGATTCATCCTGGAATTTTCTCATTTTTATGCAATACATTCAGACATGAAAAAAATTGGTATATTGTTGGATTTTTCAATAGTATTTGTGAATTCCTTATGGTAGTTGAATAAGTTCTCCAAATCATCACTGATCATGATCCACTATGATCTAGATGAGGAGTACATTGTGTATCATGATGCTTACGGGATTGGACTCAATGCTGTGATAATTTAAGGAGATCAACTTGTGGAATTTTGTTATAGGTAGTTGATTCATCATGAATGGAACTACCCTAAAAAAAATCATGATAACTTTAGTAATGTAGTATTTAATGTGATTTTTGAACTAACTTTTGGTGAAATTTTTGTTGTATATACAAAATAGAATATTTTATTGAACATTTTTTCACAATGATATATGAATATATGATTGAAGAGATATGTGGACTATTTGTATTCATTTTATGTTGATCGTTCATGTACTCCTGTAATGGGGAAATGTGTTCCCAATTCATTGATTAGGAAAAAATAGACATATGATTATTAGGATTCTACTGCTGAGTGGATGATGATGACCTTTCTAGATGATATGAATATAGCAATTTATTATAGATAAAACGTTATGATACTCATATCAGTTTTAGGTGGGTATAATTTTTTTTATGTATTATAGAGAGAATGTATGAGCATAAATTTAGATTGATCTTGAGTGAATTACTTGAAGATGAGGAGACACCATCAGGCTAGAGAATAAATGAGGATGATATCATCTATGTCAGAAATTGATTTGTTGTGCCTATTAGAATGCGATGAGAGATGATGCCAATATACATTGACGTAGGTGGAACATCAAGGTGTGACTAAAAAGTACATTGATATATGATGATAGTATTAGTGTTCATGCATGAAAAATGAGATAGAAGGGTTTTTTGAAAAGATGTTACATCTTCATGTAGGTGAAGGCTATGCATCCAGAACCTCTTGGATTTTTTATCCGTTTCACATTTAAAAAATGGACGTAGGAAGACATGAGTATGGATATCTAGTTGGGTCTCCCACATATTCCTATGAATAATTATTTTATCTAGGTTCTTGTGGATTTACTGGAAAATATAGTGAATTTCATCCATATATAAGAACACTTCTCAATTGAATAGTTGAGAGAACTATATGTTTGAGAGATATCCCATCGGTTCGGGGTTCCACATAATAATTTTTTAGATCGTAACTCACTCGTTACATCATGATTGAATTAGGGATTCCAGAAGCCCATGGGGCATGGGTGAGTTGGTGATCGATGTTGGCATCCTAACCCTGTGGTTCTGGTTTTGAGTCCTCACAAGGCAACACACACTATATGACATTATAACCTCTTATGGGAGCATCTACCAAATGTGGAACTCACTTGAACACCTGGGAGTCGTTACACCTAGTCCTGCGGCGGGGTGGGGGGGGGGGGTTAGGTACATAAAGGCGCTTGGTGGTGGGAGATGGATCACTTATACAGTGTTACACCTTTGTCCTGAAAACCTAATGTATTTTTAAAAAAAGATAGCAGCTCAAGGGGCCTCCATGTATAACCCTAATCCTCGAAAATATAATGCTTAGTCAGATCAAATTACTAGGAAATGTGCACGTGATACTAATTGTTCGAAATACACTAATGATAATATTGGTCACAATAAGTTTTTCATGCTTTCCAAAAATGAGAGGAATGAAAATACACACTATGAACATGATGGCTTGCGAATTTTTTTTAGATGTGGTAAAGAACCATGTTGGTCCCTCATTCTCTTACTTTGATTCTCTACCACATGGGTTGTGTGATAAATAAGTGGATGGTCTCCCATGTATTGGCCAACCAGGAGGCATTATATGAGTGACTCGATCATTTCTCAATCCCTCATTCCCACATGAGAGCATCTATGGATATTCAACAAGCTGATGAAGAGAATTTCAGAGGTAATGGGTTTTGTTGAATTAATAATGACCATGATGGGAAGCTGATACTATCACGTTGTCATTCCCTTGGATTAAAGCATGAGAAGGGAGTGGAGAAAAGGTATTGTTCCACTAAACCCTGTTTTTTTAAATATTTATGAATGTGATTAGAACTTTGATCACATGAATGTATATAAAACTCATGTTCAAATTTGGATTAGAATTTATAAATTAAATTGGATATATTAGAATCCATATATTATATGGAACATTGCCTCAGCTTTAGGAAATCCCATCTGAATGGATAGGCACAAAGACAATCCAATGTTTAGGAACTATTCCCGAATCTTGGTGGAAGTGGACATGTCTAGACTATTAGTTTAGGAGGTAATACACACAGATAGAGATGATAGTATGAAATTATAAATTAGTTATGAATGGAATCCATGATTCCGAGTGAACTTCCATCTCATTGGCCACATAACTGCGGAATGTAAAAGGGAAATGAGAAGTTTCCCAGGAGTCTCAGAATGATATATGGTAAAGGAGAAATTTCCCAGGTGTCTCAGGATGTTGGATTGTCTGGTCAGAAGCTCTACCAAGGTAGAAAGAGATGTCTGACATGATGCATTCATTTGAAATGGACTACATGGTTGGGGAATAAGCACCTAAACAGGTCATTCCTACACAAACTGAACAAGAAGCATAGCATGTCTCTCCACCTCAGAGTTTATCTAATCTAGTGAATATTGGGGGCATGGATGTTCCAACTTATATGGTGGTGTCTCCTTATAGAAGTCATATTGTCTTTCTAGTATTATAGTACAATCACATGGAATTCACACATAGGATGATAGGGACTAAGGCCCCTGCCACTTCTCAGGTTGGGTCAGCTGAAACTACTGTATAGGACAATGGTTGTGGAAAGGGTACCACCCCAGTGGCTACACCTGACCATGGTGTGAACTTCACAAATGTACTCCCTTCTATAGCAGCCCGGTGGAATAAAGATACCAACATTGACTCCTCTAACTTGAAGTCAATGAATAATTTCACCCCTATGAGTGGAAGCCTATTTCTAGATGATGTAGAGGATTTAAAAAATATTGATGCAGTGAAACGAAGCCCAAAGGCTGATGTTGATATTACAGTAGTTTCTATAATGGAGTAGGATGTTGCAAAGGATGATGGGATGACTGAGGAGAGGAATGGGGTAGATCACTCCTGCAAGGACCCTGGGGATGACTCTAGTCTGAAAAGGTTAGGGAGAAAGGGTAGGTGGAAAACAAAACGTGAAGAGTACAATTGAGAAAAAGGGGGGCCATTAGACTAGGGTAATGTCACATTAAAAATGAGGATTCTATATTGGAACTGTCATGGGTTCGGAAACTCCAACATGGGCAGGGCCTTTCATCATTAGATTATGGCCTAAAAACTGATGTTCATCAGTATTTCATAACAAAAACTCCAATTTGAAATTTGGAAGGGATTCATGTAGGGTTTTCTTGGAAACAATTATGTCCCCAAAAATCAATATAAATATTCTATAGAATACATGTGGTTTTTCATTCATAATAACATTCTGATTATTTCCTATGATAGTGGGCCTCAATGAATTATGATTAATTGTTGAATTAATAGGAAACTATTTCAATATGATTTGTTTAGGATTAAACCCCTCAAATTAGGAGGAGTTATTTATGGGTGGAGATCAAAGCCACCTCTAGGAGGATGGATCAGAAATAAATGCTTATAGGTTATTTCAACATTGTATTGAAGCTTGAGGAAAAAAGTGGAAATAAAAAATGTAGGATTACACATTCTGACATTTCTAAGTGCATTGACTTCTACAATCTGGGGAATATTCTCCTTATTGGTGCTGATGTTTGATGGTGTAGACACACATGGGATGGGTAAAAGGAAATCAATATTGATAGATTCATTTTCAATTTTTATTACTACGATGCTGCCCATGGCGTCTCTGGATTAACACATCCCAAACACAACTCTCATCACTAACCAGTTGTTGTTTATGTTTACATTAAATGGACAAAGTCAACCCCTATTACATTTTAATTCAACAATGGATAGATTTTGACTCCAGGATATAAGGAAAATGTCTTCGAGGAATGGAATAATGAATCCATTGGGAGCCCGCTATGAAGGTTTGATTTGAATCTTAAATATATTAATGGGTTACTATGGGAATGGATCAGAAAATCATTTTCCAAAATTGATGTGGATATCTTGAACTCTGAGGAGGAGATAGAAAATATTGAGATCCATTTTGAGTAGCATCATACCTTATCTATATTATAAATTACTGCCCTTAATAATCTTGATGAACTCTTAATGATGAATGAATGATTAGTCAAGAATCAACTGTATGTGGTATTATTAAATGATGGGGAAGGAAAATCCATGATCATCAAAATATTGCATATAGAAAAGTGGATACGTTCATGGAACAAGGTGATAAGCATTGGTGGACATCATTACCCTAATGAAAATATGATTTATCTGTCTGTTGTTGAGCATTTTAATGGAATCTACTCAGATAATTGGAATTCCAGTACTCATCGCATGGTGGAAAACATAAGTCCGTGCATTGATGATCACTCGAATCAACTCATAATTTCTCCCCCTAGAAAATTGGATATCATATATGCTCTCTAATATCTCTCTCTTGATAGTGCCCCGGGTCCTGATGGAATAACTAAAAAATTTTTTAGGTTTCACATGGAAATTTATCATGATGACATTGAGTATGCCATTACGGAATTCTTCTCTCAATCATACATGCCCCATGGAATGAACTCCTGCCTCATTTCTCTCATTCCCAAGAACGATAATGATATGGTCATTAAGGATTTTAGGCCAGTTGCACTTGGGAACCCAAAACCCAAACATATCTGTAATATTCTCATGAGTATGATGGCGGAATGGTTGATGGAATAATCAATCTTAACCAGTTTGGATTTTTCCCTGGGAGAAACCTTCAAAAGGGTCTCTTCATGGCCTTAGATTGAGTCAATATAATGATGAGGATAAAAAAGGAATGAAACTTTTTCCTTATAATTGTTATTTCCATGGTTTTAGATAATTATAAATGGAGATTTATCATTGATTTTATTCAAATATATGATTTCTATAAAGGGTTTTTGAATCTGATTCACACCAAATTTGGATATTCAAGGCAGTCAATTCTTGTTAACAAGTCCCTGTGAGTATTATTTCCTTGGACTACGGGAGTACAGAAAGATGATCCTCTATCTCAGATTCTATTTTCCATTATAGATGTATAACTAAATAGATGAATCAATGACCTTGCTCAATTAGGACATTACAAACTGATTAGGACTAGTGTGGCTAAGCATGATCCATCTCACCATTTTTACAATGATGACATTTTATTTCATGGTATAACATCAAGGAGAACCATGTCCTATATTAATGCCCTCATCAATCATTATGATGAGGTGTCTGGATAGGCCATCATTTGGAACAAGTCATTCATTGTATTTGGGAATGGAATATTAGTTTGGAAAAGGAATATGATCATCATGTATCTTGGGGTGATGAGGGGATCCTTATCTTTTCAATATCCTAGGGTCCCACTATTTTGGGGATAGGTGAGAAGGAAATATTTATAGGGTATATATGCTGGTATCATTAATCAATTAGTTAGATAGAGTGGGAAGGCTACGTCCCTGGATGGGAGGGTTTTCCTCATTAACTCAATGATCTAGTCTAAGTTTGTCTACTCCTTCTCCCTCTATAGATGGTCGATAGGACTTATAAAGGGGCTTAAAAGTATGGTGTGGAACTTCATATGAAACTGGTCAAAACATAAAAGAATGTTGATTATAGTTTCATGGAAATAATGCCTCAATCTTGTTTAGATGGAGGGACTAGGTATCAAGGATCTATGTACATTCAATGATATTTTGACTGGGAAATTTACATGGAGTCTGATTTCAATTGTAGCTGATGATTACATCATTTCGAACATATTTACAAAGCATATACTCAATGGTTAAAAAATATACCTTTCATTGTTAGTTTGGGCATTTCTCAAAAATACCTATGTGAGGATCATGACTGATACAAAATTGTTGGTATATAGGAGATCCTATATTAATTTTAGGAACACAGAATGGCTTGAGAAACCCATGTATTATCCTAATGTTTCACTTAAAGCAGCACCTGCCCATTTCTGGAATTCTATCACAAATGATGTCACATGACTCTATCATTCTTTCTCATGTGTAGACTGAAAATAATACCTATAATTTTATGGATAATTACAATATTGTTGGGATCCATACCTGAACTCAACAATTTAATTGTTGGGACTTTTATAAACACCAATTTGGGGGCTATGTTCACCAACCGGCTTGGCTCATGAATTTCTGTTCCAGATATATCAGGCCTTCCAGATTCTTTTTCATAAGGGGAATCTGAAAAAAAAAACAATTCCAACATCTGATCAAATCATTCGATTTTGTATTCATATAGATTCTTTATGTTCCCTATGAATTTCTATTGAAGACTCAATTCAACACATATTCTTGTAATGTGAACAGTCCATGCAGCTATGGTTCTATATAGGATCTCTATTCGGGATGGCTTTGGAAACATGCACCCCGATTATTGAACTGCTATATGGGCTATCACATGATCACTATAGTGAGCAGAATAACAATTATTTCTTGTTTTTGCTGATTCATTTAATGAAGACCTTTGGGAATCATGAAATGATTCTCTATTTTGCAGCGCACACAATGCTGTATAGCAAGGAATGGTGGCCATTCACATGGATGTTTATGATACTTCAGTTGTCCAAGATTTTTCTATGGCAAGTAATATTTCTGATTTACAGACATAGATAATTAATTTAATTATTGGTCAGCCACGCAAACCTCAGATTCTTATGAAAATTCAATGGATACCACCTATTGCGCCTTGCCTCATGGTGAATAGTGATGGAGCTGCGTTGGGTTCCCTAGGTTCATCAGGCTGTTGGGGAGTTTTCTTCACATACCATGGGTTTGTAAAGGGATATCTTTATCACTTCATTGGAGTTGGAAATTCCTTCAAAGAATAAATTTGGGCAATGATCTATGGTGTCAGGTACACTATCCAGTTTATTAGGCAATGGATATAGATTGAATTTTATTCTCAGAGTGCATTTTATGAATTATGAACAAGGAAATGTAATGTCCCTTGGTGTGTGTTATCTCTATGGTTTGACTGTCTCAACAAGATCACTCCAATTCATATGGTTGTTTCAGATGTCTATTGGGAGTCTAATCAGGTTTCAGATTCCTTGGTGAAAAGGGAACTCATCGAACATTATATGATGTGGTCTTTCACTACCCCTGAACATTGTTCCCCAGTGGTGGCGGAATATAGATGTGGTACGATGCATACTCGTTTCTATAATAACCCCCTATATGATTTAATCCTTGTCTCTCTTTATATAATAATTTATTATGGTTGACTTCCACCGATTCCTTATATTTTTCAAGGTATTCCAGAATCTTCTCATTAAATATGTGTTATTGAGTACCTACTATCACTGATAAAATGATGGGTAGTCAGAAAATACTATTCATGTTATTGAGGATGTGTTGTGAGCATGTGTTGTTTAATTTTGTGGGTCTTCAGAGAGGCACATGGATCTAGTTAATTCTTCTAATAACAATTGTTATCAAGAAACTATACTGATGCTACAATATAAGACCCAATAGGGAAATCCATGTATGTCATCCCATTTTTGGAATAACGCTATTGATTCAGAGATGTTGGGTCCAAGTCTCATGTTGGATACATTAGAGTAGGTGAATTTTGTAACATCCCAACCCGGCTCCCCACTATAATGGTGGCTAGAATGGTCTCTACAAGACTTCAATCGCACCTCCAAATACGCCAAAGGTTTTAGAATAGGGTCGAGGGTGTAAGGATAGTTATTGGGGAGACTATAGCCTCTCATTAGAGTTTCACAATGGTATTAAAGAGTAAATAACAATCAACAACAGATGCAGAAATACATAATTGAAAAAATAGTGGTAAACATATTTCATATTAATGAAAAAAAGACGCCAACGAAAGTTAATACAATGGATGAATTCATGGAATGTTATTGATATATTACAGAAATAAGTAAACAATACAACAATCATTTCTATACAATACAATGTATTATTCATGTAAAGAAAAAAAAAATCCCAAAGGATATATCCGTGAGCATCCTGAGCCCCATCTCAATCCTTTTCCCCTAACTCAGGTTCATAAAAAAAACAAGTTCTATGGCTCTACAAACAAGAATGGCCTACTCAGGTACCCTAGAGCAACAGAATCCTTAGTATGGTGTGAGATATAAATCATAAAAGGCCAACACCAATGGTGTCTAACCCAATCTCGAATTTTTAATACAAATTTAATAGGGTGAAATAATGCATAAATAATGTAAGAAGTATAATGTAACTAGATACCCAAGTACCTGTTTCATCCCTTGGCTTGTTTCTTAACATGTATCAATTAATTAATTGAGTTTGACCATTTTACATATAAGTCACATGTGAGTAAGTCACCTACCAAGTCCAAGGAGTTTCCTCCAAAGTAAAACAAGTCTATGAAATAACTAGGCCCGATGGGCTTTAACCATGGAACCTACTTGTCAATGTTAGACCCAAAGAGTGTATCCAAGGAGTTCTGTGATAGTATAAGAAGTGAATATTCTAATAAGTAAAAAGGAAACCTATAAAAGATATCCATTGATGGAGTTCCAAGGTAAAAAAGGTAACATAAACTCATAGAAAGATAAATTAGTAATATCTGATTCAAGATAAGGGGTAAGAGTGTAATCCAAGGAGTGTAATTCAAGGAATTCCACAATAATTCACCAACTATGTCCAAGGTGGTTGGAAAAGGTAAAATGTATCTATGAATAGAAAGGGACCGATGGTCTTTAACCATGGATCTTACTAGTCAATGTTGGATCCGAGGAGTGTATCTAAGGTATCATGTATGAATATGGGACCCAACGATAGTATACCAGGAATCCAAGAAATTTACAAGAACTAGAGTCTTGGAGGGTATCATCCTAAGAAAACTATATAATTGAATCAGAATGAGGTTCTCGAGACTCATGGAAGTCTCCTCTCAGAATCCTTGGTGACCATGAGTCAGTCCATTCCTATTTGATAAAAAGTCATGTAATGATTCATATTATTCAAGTATTATCTTTCATTAGTGTGGATATGTCATGTAGATATCAAATCATTATTTATTTGTTCCATCCTTTACTTTGATTAGTGTGGAAACGTTAGGAAGAATTGAAACCATTTATTGATTTTTTCAAGACATTCCTTCAAATATTTTGGAATAGTCGAGTTGTATTTCAACTATTTAGTAATATCCTTCATGGAATTTTTAAACGGAAAGGTCCAAACTGCTACCTTCCCTTAATATGTTATGGGTTTCCATTTGAAGTGTAACCAATCCTTGTCTCAAGAACCTGGGTACATCCATGGAATTCCTACATGGGAATCCATGTATCTCCCAAGGTATGATTATGAAAACCCATTGAGTCCATCATGGAATTCCTACATGGGAACCAACATATAACCCAAGGTTTTATTATTATTCAAAAAATTTGAAAAACAATTTGGTAACCTGTTTAGAGGGTCAACCATTGATCATTAACCATTAATTTAACACAACTCATTCCATTTACCCAAAAATTTCAATTTCATTTAACGGGCTACAACATTCCATACAAAGGGAAATTACCTACATGGTTAATTACAATAAAAAACAAAACTAAACACTTAAATAGTAATTCGATCCTTTAATCATTTTAAAAATGCAATCATGGTGTTTATAATTCCATTAGGGCCCTATCCAAGTCATGCCACATTTCATCATACCATCAAGGCATACAAATTATAAACATGACAAGTCATGAAAGCAAGGTCCAACCACATCATTTTTTCTAGAAGGAAGTTCTCTTGAGTTTGAAGGGTTTGATTATAAAAACATGGTATTATTTATCTACAAATTATTTATCAAATTTAGATTTCATAACATGGGATATGGTAAGATTCATTAAAGAGGATTCAATATAAATTATTCACTACATGATTTTAACTTCTAGCTAAGTGAAGTAATTAATAAATTAATACATTTATAGAATTAGGGGACATGGAAGTGGACCCTACCTTATGGTGGAACCAAGTCACCCACATCGGTGACGAACCGAAAACACCCAAACCAACTCGCCTTTGGTGGCAGTTTTCAGAACATGAAATAACAACACCTGATAGACTATTTAATGTACCTAGAGCAAGAGAAAACCAAAAATCAGATTACCCACAAAGCCCTATGGTCCGGTCGAACCTCATCGGGTGACGATTAGGTCGATGAGAAAATGGTAGAAGGAAAGAGATTCTGGATGAGAACTCACTATGAGGGATCATTCAAGAAAAATTGAAGGAAAACGAATGGAGATTTAAGAGGAGAGGAAGACAGGAGGTGCGTCAAAGGGAGAACCCCTTTGGTGGTGTTTTACACTATGGGTTCATCCAAGGAGGGTGTGAGGAGAGTGTTTCATTTATGTATTAATTTAAATTTAATTTTAAAATAATTAAAATCCCATAATATTGTGGTTCTCACGGTTATGATGAACGGTTTGGAAAACCGTGCGCCAACCGTGTAGTACCCCACTGCCTTCAATACACACCATGCAAGGGATTTTCACAGAGTATAAGAAACCGTGCACAACCTGTATGTAAATCCACTGCCCCTCTAAAAAAGAGGTGACACCGTTACCTGCAATGGGCCAAACAGTTTAGCAGAACGTTCCCAAATAATTCTCCCTATACTATCATTTAAATGTTGGTGTTTTCAGTTCCATCACTCCCAAAACTTCTCGAGCCACTCGGGAATCTTCTAAGGACATCACTAATACCCAAAAACATCACTTAGGATTGATCCAACTATCAAAATTATGTTTTGAAACAGGGTTTAAAATTTTTTTTTAGTAAAAGAAAGATTTCATAAACTTCTGCATTTTAGTCTGGTTAAGAAACATGAGATTATACAATATACCCTCATTAAAAACTTCTTGTCCACAAGAATCCCTCAATAACAACGTATACACCACCTGTCATACACGGGTAATGATGTATCATTAAAAAGGTTTCATTGTGTTACAAAAACCAAATTATTCTTACGCATTTCTTATGTACTAGAACTTTAGCCATTACAACATCATCCAATGCTCAATGTTAAACATTAATATAGAAACCAAACTTACATGAAAACATTTAGATAGAGACACAATTAGTTAAATTACTCAATAAAATTTGACCAATGGTTCACCCCACCACATGTAATTACATAATTATGGGGAATATCCAAGGCATGTTACCTGCATAGTCATATATGATGTACATAGAACATCTTTGGGTGCTATTACGACACCCTTCACATGATTTCATAAAAGTTTAACTGTCAAATTTGTATTCACCATTGAGAACTAGTCAACCAAGCCTTCTCAGATGACACTGCCAATCATGAGACCACACATTCTTTTAACATGGAAACATTCATTAAAAAAACCCCTTACAACTATAAATATTGATCTAAAGGTAGAGATAGTGAGTCAAGCCACATGGATTATGTGTTTTTTAGAAATATTCCTTAGGTGACCGAAGAAATTCTAATGAAATTGATGGGATCAATGAATCCAAACAAGTTGTTCCTACTTGGGATCCTAGGAATCACTCAAGACATACCAATCCTCGTGGAAAACCACACGTAGTGTGTAACACTGTCATCATCATCATAAACTAGATTTTTATTAGGAGAAGGTTCCAACAAGGGTTCAAGGGGGATATGACTACGGGGGTCAAAAATGGTGAAGACCAAGGGAATCCCCTCGGATAATGTATGTACCTACTGGAGTCAGGCTATGAAGGTCTTCAATGAAGAGACTCTCCGTTCCCTGAATGTCATAGGAGGCCAAAAAGTATGCCGCCTTGTTACCCTCCCGTAAGGTGTGGGAAATTTTGATGTTATTGTCAAGGAGATCATGGAATTTTCGGATAATGTACCCGATAGCCCACAGGGTGTCACCCATTCCCTTGAGGGAATTATAAACCATGAGAGACTCTGTTTCAGCCTCCACAAAGATGATCCCCTTCTTCTTGCTATCCGAGAGGCCCACTAGCATGGTGTTTGCCTCTGCGATAAGCGACGAGCCATTTCCTAGGCGTATAGAGAAGGCCAGAATGACCGAACTATTGGTGTCACAGATTAGCCATCCACCGCACATGAGTCCTGCAACAAATGACCCATCGATGTTGAGCTAGAGGCCCTGTGACGGGGGTTTCCACCTGACCCATCTGCCAGCAGAGTTACAAATGGTGAAAGCTTGGTCGTGTGGGTTTTGGGTGATTTGTTGCATGGTGGGGGCATCCCATCTAATGTTCACCACTCTAACCAGGTCGAGTAGAAGATTTTTGGTTCTAATCACTATCGCACGACCAGAGGAGGAAACCCCAACACAAAGTCTATTGTTCCTTGCCTACCAAATGAAACAACATCCTGCTTGGAGAACCAGTGCTCGTGCTTTCCCCTCCAACCTTTGGGCCCCCGATCCGTGGAACCAGCAAACAAGGAAGGGTTCCCTTGCCATTACAGGAATAGAGAAGCTAGTAAAATCACCAATGCTCGACCATAAGACTTTTTCCCAGTCAGTTTCGAAAAATAGATGGTTCTTCCCCTACTCTTTGTGCTCTTTACATCAGACACATCATGAGGTCATGTACACGCTACATCACTTAATGTTATCGTCTGTGTGGAGGGCTCTATGGCGTATCCTCCACATGAAGAAGTTGATCTTGGTCGGAATGGAATGATCCCAAAGAACATCATTCCATTCATCCTCCTCCCCCTACATGTTGGCGATACGACGATAATCCTTAGACGAGAAGGATCCATACGAGGATGGGGTGAAGACACATCAGTCTGGGTGTGAATAAATCACATGTTGGCGTAACACTGATGCTTTATTAGTGCATCGAGGACGATGTCATGATAAGAGACATGCTAGTCTCTTAAAAAGTGTACACTAAGAGTATTTAAGATGAGGTTTCTGTTTAAATTCACCATAAGAGGGAAGGTAAAACAGTCGAATGAGATCAAAGCCGTGTTTCCAAGCAAGCATCGATATAATTTAAGACTTGCAAGCCTCAAGGGAATTCACGTAAAAACCAACCATTTAACAATTGTCCTATTATGTGTTCCTTTAATGTAGAATGACACATTAATAGGATCAACAAGACACTAACAATCATATGATTGTCATAGTCGAAAGGGTAGAAAACTAACATCTACTAAGCAAGCTATATTAAAACAATGTGACCGGCATGTCAAAAGACCCGATTCCTTCGAAAATGAGTGTGAATATTTGAATGGAACTGATTTTTTAACTATAATATTACTATAAATGGATATGATCCAACACCATACTCAAAAACACATGAATATCTATTATGAAGTCATATTGCATCAAAAGATCCTTTTCTTGGATGACACCATACTAAGTCATCCAATTCTAAAAAGATGAAAGGTTAAAATGACCAACAAAGTCACCGACCATGCCAGTGGAATGTCTAACCAGCAAAAAAAGAGCATTACTCAATTATAAAGACCATAAAATTGTCAAGAAACAATGATCACATGTCCAAAAAAGGGTTTCATTGGAGATTGAATGCCCTACCATGGAAAACACCACCCAAAAACCCCAAAAGATTGAGAAACGCCAAAAACCTAGCAAGGAATTTATGATCTGAGGGCGCTACCTACGACATGTCATCCCCTTCCAAAGAATAAGTGTCAACCCTAAAACCGAGTCATGTCATACAGGAGTCACTAGACTCAAAAGATGATCAGAAAGACATTACTATGGAATATAATGCCTTTTGAAAGTACTTAGGATTTTGTTCCAAGGAAACTTAAGGAAAAGTCCAAACTACCCTTAGAAAAGGCTTTTAAACCATGAAAACCAATATAGGTTTCATTTCCAAGCCTCTTATATTTAATGAAATTTAATCTCTATCATCAAAAGATTTAATCAAAACATAATTGTACAATTTTCCACACAAATCACAAGATACATGATTATAACCAACACCGCAAGGGAAAAACATTCTTGTTTTTGTAAAACACCCATTTAATACATTTTTCATTAGTTGAAATCCCATAATTTTCAAGAAAATTATCAATATAAAGTCCTTCTTAGAAGATAATGAGACCAACGAGGGTACTATTTTAACAACCATGGGTCCTATAGAAGGAAACCCAATATTAAATGTTCAATTATTAAAAATTTTAAACACCCAAATGGGTTATCTCATAAAAACATTCTCTGACTAACCTACTTGGTTCATGTTGAATTTTAAAATATAACCATTATTATTTCTGATCAACACTAATTTTTTTTACTTTTATAAGAATTTCACGAAGAATCGTTCCATTTTGTTTAATATGGGATTCCATTTCCCAATTCACAATGCGCCCATACACTCCATGGATTGAAAATTGGATCCCATTAATCTGTAACAAATTCAATTCAGAATTTAACATTATCAAGATAATGGTCCAAAATATTGGGTGGCCCTCTACCATCCTTTATATATCCCATAGACATTACAGTTAGGAATTTGGATCACTTTAGTGGAAACGATCATTAGTTAACAATTGAATTTAACAGCCTTTTTGAAATGGTTCGATTACATGGGTTACCTTTTCCCAGTTATAAGGTTCACATACAAATTACAAAAAAAACTAGATCCAATCATTACCACAACAAGTAACATAGCACATGAAACCATTTACATATATTAATTTAAGCTACCTTGTCCTTACAAGAAGTTTACAAAGAGAAACAAGCTAAAATAACATATGAATGGGATTTTAATCATTATAATATTATATAACTTGTGTTAAGAACCGAAGCCATGATAATTTATTAAATAATAGATATAAATCATAGAATTTCATGTAAATAAGGCATTGAATCCTACTTACCAGGAAAACTACTAATGAAACTAAATGACATGACCTATATGTGTGGCATGTAAATTTCTATGTGCCTAATAAGATCCATGTATGTTTCATCCTTACCATAATAGGCCAATTTCAATGTTCATAATTCTGTAAATCATAAGTAGGGGAATGTACACTAATCACACTATGTGAAATCAAATAAATTGTAACATCGATTAACATAAACAACAATCCTAACCCTGGCCACATAGTCATTCCCCATACGTGAGGTGATCAGTCCCAAAAATGGCTATTAACCAAGCATTGAAACCTTCTCAGTATCCTATATACCATCCCAAAACTGTAATAATAGATGAAAACCACCGCTGATACCACTTTTCAACATCCCGACCCAGCTCAACCTTATGATAGTGGCTAGACCGGTCGCCAAATGACCTCATGTGCGCATCCCCTTATGCCAAAGACTGCTGACTAACAATGAGGGTGTATGGATAGTCAATGGGGGGGGGGACTATACCATTATTTCAGGGTTCAGAATTGGTATAACAATGTATATAAAAATAAACAGTGGAAGCAGTAATACACAATTGAAAAAAAATAAAAGAATTATTTTAATTTTAATGAACAAAGGCAGCCAAAGCCGGTTTATACAATAGATGAAGGCATGACATGGTATTGATATATTATAGAAATCAGTAAATATTACTACACTCTTATCAATACAATACTGTGTATGACACAAGTAAATAAAATAATTCAATCTCAAAAGTGATTCCCACAAGAATCTTGAGTTCCATATCAGTCATTTGATCCTATCTCCAGCTACAAGAAAACTACAAAAAACAATGTATAAGGACCTACGATCATTAAAGGACTACTCAGCTACCCCAGTGCAATGGAGGACCAAGTAGGGTATGAGATATAAATCCCATAAGGCTGGAAACACTGGTGTCGAACCCAATCCCAATATTATAATATAAATTAATTATGCCTCAAGCATCCAAAAATAAGGTAAGTCGTACAATGTATCTAAATACCCATGCACCTTCTTCATCCCTAGACTACATTCTGGACATGTAACCAGGTCATTAATTGTGTTTTACCATTTTATTTCTATGCCACATGTGATTAAGTCGTTTACCAATTCCATGGAGTTTCCCCCAAGCTAAAATATAGCTGTGTAATGACCGAGACCAATGTGATTTAACCATAGAACATACTTTTCAATACCGGACCCAAGGATTGTATCCAAGACATCCTAGGATAATATAATTACTGAAGGTTCCAAGGTATTACTAGGATATTTGGATATGATATTCAGTGAGGTAGTTCTAGGGTAAAAACCTAGGTAACGTAAACTCACAAAAAGGAAACTCGGTAGTATCTGAGTCTAGTTAAGGGGAAAGAGTGTAATCAAAGGAGTGCAATCGAAGTAATTCAACAATAATTCACCTATCGAGTCTAAGGTGATCAACCAATGTAAAATAGGGCTATGAAAATGTAGGTCCCACTGGACTTTAATCATGTAACCTACTATTCAATGCTGGATCCAATGAGTGTATTTGAGGAATCCTGTAAGAAGAATGAACTAAACTATAGCATACCAAGCATCCATACAATAGATGAGAATCAAATTCTATGTGGGTATGATCCTAAGAAAACAGTGTCCTTGAATTGAAATGTGGTTTCCAAGATCCATGGTATTAACCTCTCAAAATCCAAGGCGATCTCAAGTTAATCAATTCCTATTGGACAAATAATTAATTTAATGAATCATCTAGTTCAAGTCATGCATTACATTAGTGTGGATAGGTCAAGAAGAGTTGAAACCATTTTTATCAGTTCAAGCCATTCCTTCCATTAGCGAGGAATGTTCAAGTAGCATTGCAACCAATTATTGATTGGTTCATGAATTGACTTCTAATAGATAAGAAAGGTCACGTAGCATTGCTACCATTTAGTAAAGAACGTAAATGAATTTTAAAAGGGAATGATCGACACCGATACTATCCCTTATCATTGTATGGGTTTCCATAGACGTGGAACCAATCCTTGTCTCATGAAATCAAATTTTTCCAAGGAATTCCTACATGGGAATCTATGTATTTTTCAAGGTATGCGTATGAAAACCCATTGAGTATGTCATGGAATTCCTACTGGGGATCCAACATGTCACCCAATGTTTTTAGTATTCAAAACATTTGAAAAACAATTTTGTAACTTGTTTTGAGTGTCAATCATTAAGCATTAACCATTTATTTAACTCAACTCATTACATTTACCAAAATATGTCAATTTCATTTAATGGGATCCAATTATCCATAAAAAATGGAATTACCTCCATGGAAAATTCGAATCCAAAACTAGACTGAATAATTATATGGGTTTTTAGTCAATTAATCATTTTAAAAATGGAATCTCAGTGTTTCTAATGCCATTAAGACCATGTCCTAGACATTCTACATTTCAACATAGTATCAATTCCTACAAATAATAAACATGAGATGTCAAGAAATAATGTTCTATCAACTAATTTTTATTGTAAGGATGTGAACCTACGTTTTAGGGGTTTTATAATAAAATCATGGTATTTTTTATCAAAAAACTAGTTATCATATTTAGCTTTCAAAACATGAAACAAGCTAAATGGAATTTTGAGAGAATTCATTATAAATTCTTCACTACATGAATTTCAATTATAACTAAGTGCAGTATGTAATAAATTATTGCATTTACAAAATTAGAGGACATAGAAGGGTACCCTACCTCATGCTAGAACCAAAACGTCCACATTGTCGATTAACCAAAAACACCTGAACCATATTGCCTTTGGTGGAAGTTTCGAGAAAATGAAAGAAAAATACCAAAGGGACCATAATCACTTACCTAGAACAAGAGAAAACTGAAAATAAGATCAACCCCAAAGACCTAGTGTTCGGTTGTACATCACCAGTCACCGATTAGGTCATTGATAAGCCGTTAGAATGAATGAAAAGGGATAAGAGGACTCAACGTGATAGATCAAATAGGAATATTTAATGATACTAGATGGAGATAATAAATGATATGTGGTCGGGAGGTGTGTCAAAGGGAGGAGAGTGTTCAGTTTAGGTTTTAATTTTAATTAAATCGTAATGTAATTAAAATCCCAAAACAGGGTGTGGCACATGGTTAAGATGCACGGTTTAGAAAACCATGCACCAGCCGTTTAGTACCCCAATACCATCATGAAAGACCATGAATGGTTTAGGTGCATGATTTAGGAAACCGTGTGCCGCCCGTGCGCAAAGACACATCCCCTCTCAAAATGGGGTCTCACTGTTACCAGAAATGGGTCTCAAGGTTTAGCAGACTGTGAAAAAACTGTGCACCCTCTTCTTTCATTTAAAAATGGGTGTTTTTTGAGTCCATCACTCCCAAAACCTCTCAAGACACTTGATAAACATCTCAATCCATTACCCATGACAAAACAAAAACATAGGAATGATCCAAATCTCATAATAATGTTCTGAATATCGGTCTAAAAAACAATCAGTTTGGTAAATTAAAAAGTTCAAAAACATCCCCATTTTAGTTCGGTTAAAAAACACAAGATTCTATAAATTGTATTCAGAAACATATGTTTACAGATCATTGTAGGAAGAATTTATATACTAGTAGATGGATATGACCCCAGGTGTTTACAATGATTGATCTTGTATTACTTCAAGTATCTTCTAGGTTAGGTTACTACAATATATGGAGATTGAGAAGGTTGTCACCCTGGTTCGTTGGACCATTTTAGGATGTGGAGAAAATTATGCAGGTGTATTATCGATTAGATACTACATTTAAATAAAAAACTATGAATGATTTTTTCCATGTGTCACAAAAATGACAGTATCATCCTGACATTTATCATTTCATCATTTTGGATGATTTTGATCTTGAGGTAGATGTGTGCATTGAAGAGCATCCAATATGTGAAATGGATATCAATGAGAAAGTGATGTGGATATGGTCCATGCCATGTTTTTATGAATTATTCCAAAATTAATGTGTGTGAGAGGAAAAATGGGAAGGAGAAGGAGATATGAGGTCTTAATAGCCTAATCATTATCATGAGATCATAGAGAATATTTTTAGTGTAGCTCGAGGAAGATCATTTATAATGTGGGGAGATTGTCAGATCTAAAAATATTATATAGTTATAACGGACATGTTTACATGTAATATTTTGTTTAGATTCAATTTCTTTTCATTTTAGTTGTAATTTGGGGTGTCTTTGGGAAACAATTTAGGAAAATGTAATAAAAAGGTGTTGTACACAGTTGGATCATGGTTAGATCCAAACATGCTTGCCAGCCTAAAAACTCGGGAAACCTTGGATTGCAGGGGTTCACATGGTAGGGGAATGAATTATAAAACCATGAGGAAAATTATTTTGGAACTGTGAACCCCGAAAATAATAGGTGCACGGTTGATGTACGGTTAAGGAAAATAATGTTTTGGATTTAAATTTACCCAAAATTTATTTAAAAAAAATTCTGCAAACCTCTAAGAAATCCCTATTTCTTCTCCTTTCTATTCAAATAAATAATTAATGTTTTGTGAGATCTATAGACGAATTTCAATACATCCAATATTCTATATTGAATAATTTAATCTCGAATCGAAGATATTCATCCCTCCCAATAACTGGATCTTGCCTCATTACATTACCATTCATACTATTAACTTCTATAATTCTTTTTTTCAGATGTAATCGACTTTTTTTATAGATCAAATTCTAGATTTTGTTAATTTAGATCTAGGCATGAGGATATATATATCAATATAAGGGATCATTAATTTCTTAATCTTGTTTTAGTGTTATAGATCTTGATCAGATCTGCATCATGGTGATTTAAAATTTTGGGGATTTTTCTTGGGTGATGAACCATCCAAAAATTGAGGTTAGTGGTATAATATTCAAATCCCATATTCATGATTATTATTACATATATGAGGATTATTTAATTTCAAGGGTTGGTAATAAATTAATTTTCATGATTAACTTAATTATTCAAGGTAAATTAATTAATGACTAAATTGTGAAGTTGTGCGATTTGTGAATACTTAGTTGTGAAATTAATTTTGTGATATTGATAAACATATTTGAGATAATTAATTATTGAACATATTATGTGATATTTATATTTTCATATAAATAATTTATCAGTTAAATAATTATGATATACAAATATTGTGAATTTCATAATTAATTGTGGAATTAATTATGAGATTATTCAACTGATGATATAGATTTAATTAATTGTTGAATTAATTTATATGAACAGATTTTATTAATTTCTTATAAAAGTAATTCATACTATGAATGTTACTAATTACTAATTAGTTTAATTAATAAGTGTTATTATGATAAGATGATTAATGTTTATTAGTCTTGATTATAGTGATATAATGATCTTTTTGAAGTTGGTGATATATATATGTATATATATGTGATATACATATATAAATATGATGGATTAAGACATGATTTTTGGACATGGTCTTCAATTTCCAATGCCAATGTGAGTAGGACATAGAATGATGGTTCCAAATCCCATAGTAATAATTTTATGATGATTATGTGTGGGACACACGCTACTTTTCCCAAAAGGCATGTCTGAGGTCATGATTTTCTGTTTCTGAAGGCCATATTGATAAATTTATATGGGACAGGTATGCTAGATGCAAAGACCATGTGTACATAGAATGATGACCAATATCCATGACTTGGTATTGCAATATTTTTACAAATTTAATTACTGTTAATTTAATTAAAATGGATAACGATAGACCATTTGTTTTATGAAATTGTTAATTGATAAGGTGAAATGGTTCAGACTATATAAGGGCACACATCTGGTATTGTGGTGAGGGAGTCCTCAGGAACCCACAGTTTTATGTGGTTAAATAGAAAATATTTAATAATATAATGACCTTATTTTTTAATCATTATATATATTTTATTATATAACTTAAAAAACTAATGTTGAGTGGATTTGTTTTTGACATTTTTGGTGGTGGCCTACTGAGTTGTACTTACACCATACTTAGGCTACCAAATCAGTATAAAAATATTAATTATTAATGTAGTATAAGTTAATGGAATAGGCCCGATGTTAATTTTCTGATTTGGGAATAGGGCACTGATGATGAAATTATATGTATTTCAGGTTTCGCTTAGAATTTGTTGGTGCCTTTGAATTCAGGTTTAATTTTATACAATCTCTAATTACTTAATCATGAAATGTATTATGCTTCATTGGGATATTGTATTTCATGCCTTTTTTATCTAATGATATAGGTGTTGTGAATTGGTATATATTACATATTAAATTTTTTATTAATTCTAATTGTGTTTTATAATGTAAATTTTTTTATTGTATCTCTATTAATTTCCTAATACACCCCTACTTCTAATTGGTAACCTCTAGCACAAGGGGAGGTGTGCTTGTGGTCATGTGACTGACCAGCATGGGGCACTAGTGTGTGGAACTAGGGTAAGTATATTATAATAGAGGTTTTTTGGATTTATATTAATAGTCATGAGTTGATGTAGGGAGAATAAAAAAATTGTTTTGTTAGTAAAGATAATAGTTGAGAAACTATTGAGGTAGTTCCAATAGATTGGGAAATAAGGTTGTTTGTGTCATAGTATCAGCTACAATGTGGTGCCAAGGAATATTTTTTTTTAATGAGTGATAAATTTCCTTTTCGAACCCCTTATACTTACACCCCCTAAGTATTCATTTATGAGGTTTAATGGAACACTATATGGAGGGAATTTTTTACCAATCTCTATTTCTCTTAATGGATGTCTATGATTCCTTTAGAAGATGTTTTTTCATTTATTTTGTTGGGTTTATCTCATTTGTTCCTCACCATAGTCATCTATTCTTGTTCAATTATTTTTTCGCATTATTTTACTAATATATTAGTGTAAATTCCATAATGGTACTTCAGAACCATGATCAACGGATAGGTAATTATTATTTATTGTATAAAAAATTCTCTAAGAGTATAAATAAACATCATTTTATGTATTTTAATGAGTGTAAATCAACAAACATATTTATTCATTATTTTTTCACTATGGTATGATGGTTTTGTTGAAAACAGGATTCATATGTCAGGGATCTCATTTGTTGTGTTCTCAGGGAGTTTCCATGTGTTGACCACACAACATTAGATGAGTATCAGTATCATTATTCCAACTTTTGTGAGAATCCCGAATTATTACATGTGGATTATTTATGGAATTAAATTAATTTCAATTAGTTATCATGATTTTTTAATTAATTTTATTTGATTGGGTGATAACATTATCTAAAAATGTAAAATTAATGAATTCTAATAGTGGTTATACATGGATATAGCGATCCATGTATTTAATCTTGTCGGTATAACACTATGATTGAGATATTTGGATCATAATGTTATTATGTTATATGTGTTTTAAATATTTATTTTTTACTATGGTCAAGTGTGACTATGTGATGTTTTTTGGGTACTTGAGTGGTTTCTCTATTGTAGTGTGAAAATAATGAGTTGTATTATACTCTTTTGAAGACCAAAAGTGACTAAGGAATATAACCAAGCCACTAATGGATGTTTCATATATTTGTGAGTTTTGGTATGAAAGAATTGGTTTCAGATATGGGTGACAACATTTTAGTGGTGGATTCATTGACCTTGTTTTGTCTTGTCATATTTTTTATGCTCGTTTACCGAGAAGCCTAATGGTTATCCAATGGGATAATAAAGGGCATAATCTATGAAATGCCAGATAAAGATGAATGATATAATGACTAAATTTGGTTCCAAAAGTTGTTCCATTTTAATTGGGTGATGAAAATAAAATGACTATATTTGGATAAAAAACAATAAATAATGTGTCTGTTATGTAAAAATAGAGGTCCATGTAACCTTATGAGATAGAATAATATATTTATGAATGGAACCATGATGTTTTTATATTTATACATACCATTATAAACCTAAAAAATCATAAAATAGTCCTTAACGATCAAAACTCATGTATTTCTTATGAATAGTGTTAATCTAGACATTGTGAAGGTAATATAGTACGATGAGTTCCTATTCAATGTTATTATACATAGGTATATTATTTTAAGGAACTTATTCCAACTATCATAACTCATTCACTATGACTATATATTATTATGATATTTCAAGTTATTACTATTTAGTAGTTTACATATTTTATTATTCCAAAAACAATGAGTCATTAACATTTGATATGAGTTAGTGGCACTTTGTTCACCCAAAATACTATACTGGTGATCTTTCATTCACCTTGGTAATTTTATCCATCAATATTAATTATATATGTATGATATGAGCATGAAGAAATTGTAAATAACCTCATTGATAATGGATATTATATTAACATTTATTAAATAGAAATCATTTAATTATTTTCATTAAATATTGGGTTTTAACATTGATATGTTGAAATTAAATGGAAATCCTATTTTATATCTACTATAATAAAAAATGAAAAAAAAATTAAAAATTGAAATATATTAATTTAAAAAATTTATTATTTAAAATATATATCAAAATTCACCATCCTATTTTATTATTATAAAACATAAAAATAAATGTTTGCTTCATTATAATTTTATAAAATAACATATATTTGATCCTAATATATTTTTTAAGAAAAAACATTATTACAATCAAACAACCAATGTCCTTTAATAAGAGACTTTGATGACCTTCTCTCCATGATCACTAATAGGGTGCTGAATAGGAAGAACAAATTTCTGTCTTTTGGTGTAAGGATCACCCTCATTAACATTATCCTTGTAGCCGCTCTTATTCAAGGTATTTTATCAATTAGGGTTTTGAAAATAGTGAATAGATCTATTGACAGGATGATGTTAAACTATATGTGGGATCCATGTGGGGAGGGAATGAGGCACTAGGTTGTTTGGGGTAAAATGGTGAAGACTTTGTGTGACAGAAGAATTAATGTGCGGAACAAAAGAGATAACCTATACTATGAGCACACGAGGCATGCGTGGAGTGTGCTGGAACATCGTACTCTTTGGGGGATTACCATGCATAGGTACACATCTTGCATTCAGGATCCTGGGAAGGGACATCTCTCCCTGAATATATTGGACATCGTAATGATGCAATGAATATTTCATAACAAACATGTTTTATGGCTTCATGATATACTTTTAAAAGTGTAATATTTCAAAATTATTTTTAACATTTTGACTTAGAATCTGGTAAGAACATATTGGACAACGTAATGATATTCAGTCTGATTTATAGTCCAATTACCATGTATGTCTGTTAAAAAATTGAAATAGTAACATTGAAAGGATTCTATTGAGATAATTATAAATCACATTAAATATAAATCTAGAAAACATATTCTATTCTAGAATACCATAAAATGATCTTCTCTCTTCTCATTTCTTCTTCTGTCTATACATCTTTTTAGACAATGCATCATCTGAAAATACCAATATATTTTTCCAATACAAAATCACTATATATAGAATTATTTCTTCTCATTCCATTCTTCAATAATGAAAATATTTCCATGAAAATAGGAAATAGATACTTATTTATTAAATTGTGGATCTTCTCCCTCCTCTCTAGTGATTATTTCATGTAATTGAATACATATGTTATTCTCTTAATTTTATAGATAATCCAAAATAATTTAATTGTGAAGTTGAAAATTTTTTATTCATAAATATATTAATTGTATCTTCAATATTCCATAAGTCAAGGATCTCTATTTTGACCCTTTAACCCCATTTCAAAAATTGACTTCTTTTTGGTTTTCAGATTTCTATTTGACTTCTTCGTCACTTTTTGGAATCCTTAAATCTCATTTATTCTAAAATATCTCTTTCAAATTTTCAACAATTCAGAATTTCTATATTATATTGTATTTGTATATGATTATTGATTCTTATTATTGAATATTATTTCTTTATTATTATAAAGGAATTTTATCACTGTTATTTTCTTGAACCATATACAAACCAATAAGCACTAATGATATTTCATTATGTTGTTATTCACCAACTGAAAAGCCTATATTCTCATCCAAATTTACTCATTATTATGGTAGCATATATTAAATACTACTTCCTTCATTATTCCATTATATAGAAAATATAATGATGAAAAAAAATTTCTTATCAATATAATTCTTGGAACTAACTATCATTATGATTTCTTCATTATGATGGAGGTAGCTGAATCTTTCAATCTTATTCAACCACATCTAAATCCTCTATTATTAATGTAATAAAAAAAGAATTTCAACAATCAAATTCATTATACTTTTTGAATAAAATACTTATCAATATCATTCTACAAAGTCATTAATCATTTGGATTTTTGAATGACTTAAAACATGAACCATTGGTTTCTAACATTATGATAACAAAAACTATAGCCTTAAATAAAATATGAATATGATGAAATGAGGCAAGAAATATTTTAAATTATCAAATTAATTATTCCAAAAAATATTAATTTTAACAATGAATTCCTTCATGAAAATTATTATGTTGAATATCTTCTTTTACATAGTATATCTTTCCAATAAATGTATTTTAACTTTCTTATCTTCTAGCAACATCATTCATTTAATTCAAACATAAATAACATTAGTAGCACCATATCTACCACATTTTTTCCTCATTATTTCATAACATTATTTAAATCATGTTAATGATTTGTGATAAATAAATAATATAAAATCATCTTGATATTTGTATCAGATCCATGATGAATCTTATTCTCTCACTCATTACGATTTGAACAACATTTCAGACAGAAGGTGCGACTGAAGATCCTTTTCTTCATGAAATGATTTTATCAATTATATGATCCTTCATAGGCATTATGAGTATAATTTTTTTAATATAATTGTTCAATTTATTATCACTAAAAACAAATAGAGGTTATTTATCGTTCTTTTATATTTTCTTGACTACAAATGATAATACCAGAATAAAATAAACAACCATGTCATCATCATCCTAATAATAAACATAACTGATGTGGTTTCATATTAAAAATATGTTTGAATACAATATTATATTTTTTCTAATTTATATCACAATAATATATATTTACTTAACAAAATGAGAATATTAATTGACACATACATGCATGGATTAAAAATTATTACATGGTTACTGAGAGATACTAACTAATAAAATAATCTAAAATATAATTTATAGATATATCAGACATATAGTATCTCCCATTGATGTTAGAACTTATGAAAAAAATGAAATATATTATTCATTATAAAAAGTAAATCACTTTATAATTTTGATATCCCTTAAGTACTGATATATTTTTCTTAATATGATGGTTTATAAAACATTTGTTTCATTATGAATGCTATTTACAATTTCATATACACATATATAATATTAATTTAATGTATCATTATATCCCATTTCAAGTTAAATGTAAATAATAAAAATAAAAATATATACTTGATATGATAAATGATGAATAAGATAAAAATGGTACGAGGAACTAATGAACCCTACTACGTCTATTTATGTTTACATCCTCAAAATTAAATGTCACTAGTGATGTTGGATAAAAAATACTATATACCATTGCTCCTAATTTATTTGAATTCACATTCTATTTATGTACATAATTTATAATATTATATATGATTCTATAAATAATATTATGTAAATATGGATCTGCAGCACAAAACACATATTATGTTATCAATTCTGAATGACTATATAGAGGTTCTAGATTGGTTGGTTTTCAAGGAATCAATTATCATTTCATATCAATAAACATAGACAATACACATGATTTTGTTTAGTCATATATCAAATTATTCGTCTATAAATGCATAACATTCGAGGAATCTATTTCACCAGTGTATTCTTTCTCCCTTCATGATGTACTAGAAATTTAAAAACCCATTATATTACTAATCCCAACCTCATATACTTATACACAACATTATTTCACAATATTACCAAAATATGTCACATTAATATTTTTAATACCCTTAAGGATAATGATATTATGAGTTTGTTTCCACCAACATGTTTATTTATATTATATATCTAAATATAATATTAGTTTAATGAATTTAAAATATACCAATATTTGATAATAATAATAATAATATTTTATAATAAAATCTGCTATATATTTTGATTGTTCAGTTAGAATCTCCCTCTCTCTTTATTTTCACAAAATTTTCCATTTTTCATTGAATATAAGGAAATATAATGGATAAAAACAAATCCTCTTTAGATCCACTATTGGATTTATCACCAAACATATAAATAATTTTAATAAATATTCATTAATCTATTAAATTATACACTCTATATGACTATGTATTAGGGTATATATTTTTTAACTAGATGACTTAGAGTGATAAAAAATATTCATATTACATAATAATAATGTACTAACTCCTGAAATGAAAATTAAATAATTTGAAAAAATTACTTCATAAGCTCTAATTTCCATATTATGAAGGTTTTTTTTCTATTAGAAGGTGACATGGTTCGTCAATATCATTCATAAAATAAATACATATTTTGATCCTGGGTTTTAATTGATTTATTCCTCAAAATATTAATTAATATAATCATAATTATTAAATCCCTCCATCTAATTTTGGAAATATCCATCAATATCATCATGAAAACATTATATAAAAATTAAAATTTTAATAATAATTCTATATAAAAAATACATGTCATATGATAAATATAATATTTAGAATATAGTAAAAACATTAGGTTATATATGTTACAAATAATTACTATAAATATTGATCATTCATAACATGAAAGATATTCATCAATTAATTATATAATAAAAAACTATTTTCTCAACTAAGAATCAAAATGAAACATTGAAAACGACGATCATTTGTCCATAATAGGTTATTATTCTAATTTAATTCAATTTTAAACCATCACAACATCTGATAAGAAATAAAATATTTTTATAAACATGTAATCCTAGGTCTATATAATCATTATACTATATTACCTGGATATGTAAAAGATTCTAATATTGGAGGCTGAATGTTTATATTATAAATGAAATCAAAAATGTAAAAATAAATTTAATAAAATATTGTAATTATAATATATGTATTCGTAACAACCTGGACCCTCCTTTTCCACTACTTTTCCAAAACACGGTTCTATCAAACGGTCCCACCATAACAGTGGAACCAGTCACAGTCTCACACCGAAATGGTGGCACTGTGAGTGTGACACCGTGATGGTGGCATCGTGAGGGTGACATCGTGATAGTGGCAAGGTGACGGTGGCACCATGAAGGTGGCACGGTGTGGGTGAAACCTTGATGATGGCACCATAAAGGTGGAACCATAAGGGTGACACCATGTGGGTGGCTCCGTGACGGTGGCACCATGATGGTGGCACCCTAACGGTGATAACGTGACAGTGGAATCATGTCCTCATCAAGCGGTCTTCATTATTTTTCCAACATCTGACTTTTTTCCGCTCCCACAACGTATCTTTTGATATAAAAATGATTTAATACTCCCCTTCAAAGCCCTTTAATGATCGTAATTAATATCTAAAATCCCTCAAGAGTTGGCCGACCATTAACTTACTTAAACACATGGCTTTTCCTCGGTTTCACACCCTTTCCATATACTTCTAGTTCTTCCCCTACTGCACGATTTAAGGGAAAGCTTTTATACACACAGCTATTATGGAAACCTCTACAATGAGAATTATTAAATTACAATTTATTCCATCGCGCGTAACCACCCAACTGCATGGAAAACCAAGATCCGACTTTATAGTTGTTAAAAATTCTATACCTAGTAACAATGGGATCTTTTCATTATATCACACTAGAATTTATTCTTTCTTCTTATTGGCTAGTCTCCTTTTTTCCTTCCTTGTACGTTTGGAGTCCACCCCCTACCCAAGGCAAGTGGTTCACCTGTACTAGAGCTTCCCTACTCATCCTTAGAGTCCCCAATGTTCCTCCCCTACAAGTCTCGCATCCCCAGTTCTTGGCTCGGAGAGTTAAAACATAGATCCTTGATCAATCTAGGTAGGATTTTATCTTTGCCTCTCTTTTCTATGTATCATGTGGGGTGGGTATTCTATTGTTTCTATGGGTATGAGTGAAACAAAACCTTAATTAAGATAATAAAGGGACCCTTAAAGAATTAAGGGGGTGTTCTCTATTTCTATTGTACTATTTATCCTTGATTATGTGTTGTGAATTGTATGGTCATACGTCCATTGAAAATCATGGCTGTTGGGGGTCTATTCTTGCACCATAATGAACATATTTGTTTTGGATATTCATGTGATTGAATGACAGTAACATGAAAATTGGTTAATCATGTAAACATGACTGATAAAATGGATACCCAGTAAACAACAATCCGTGTGTGATCACTCTGGTTACCCAAACAGAAAGATGAAACTTAATGAATGATGTACTAGAGTCTAGAAACTTCCTTGCTCTGCCTTGGGGGTATGTCTGTCTATTTTTCTTGATTCTTATGGGTTGATATGGATGGGGATCGGATCCTCTGTTGTTGTAGGATTGTTGGTTGTGGATCTGAGGCCATGTTGGGATAAATCTTGGGGATTGGTTTGGTTTCAAAACATTGTGGGATCTCACATATCCCTCTGTTGTAGCATTACAAGAGGACTATGTGTGAATGATTAATTGATGTTTGGCTGTTTTCCATTCCACATCTTGTGGTTATACCTGTTAGTTTCCCAGTAGTTCATAATTTACTTAAATGGAATCACTTGAACATGAAACCAAGAGTGGTTTCAATGGGGAATTTGTTCTAGGAATGAGATGTGGCTTGGATGTGAGTGGTGTGCTCTTTTGTGAATGAATAGTAATGAGGGTGTTTGTGCTTAGGATGGTTTTGGAAACCCTAGGTCTGGATGGGTTCTGGTTACATATACATATAATTGTAGTTTTTATGTTTCTTAATTGTACCCACCCATGTTGAGCACTTCGTGCCGAACACCCCCATTTCATGGCGGAGGGTTTTTTTCCCAACACTCCTATGAGTGGATAGTTATTATATCCTTTTCTTCTCCCTTTCCCAAACATCCCAAGACTCTTTGGGCATGCTATGATGGTCTGAGGTCCATTATAGCCCATGATTATTCATACATGGTAGTTTTGGTGGTTCGCTCATGTGTGTGTGTGAAGGTTGTTTCCCAAGTGTCTTCGGGATGAGGCCTAGGTGTCTTTGGGCGTGGCAGTGGTTGTTCTAGCCTAGGTGTTTATGGGTGTGGTTACGTGTGGTTGATATAGCCTAGGTGTTTTTGGGAAGGATGTATGGTGATGGCCCAGGTTTGTGCGGGTGGGGTATGGCAGTGGGACTATAGTGACAATGGAAGGAGAGGTTCGATGCTTATGATGTATTCAATAACCATTGGGAAAGTGGCACGAGGTACCCAAACATTGATGTATTATTAATATTACATTACTTGACTTGCATTATTTGGTAAGTGTGCCTTGTTGAGTCTTGGGTGGGAAGCTTTCATTGTTAGGTGTTTCAATTATGTCTTTTCACACAGGGTATTAGAATGCCTCTCCACTTATGAACGAGAGCTTTTTCTTTTCCCTAACCATTCGTATATAAAACTTCTTTCATGTTTCCAGGAGGACATCAGAGCTCATGCAGGATCATACTAGTTCGTACATTGGGACAGTTTCTGTTGTTGTTTTCATTTAATTAGTACTTTCTTTTGGGGTTTCCTTGTACTTTTATAGTATTACATTTAGAACATGCATATGAGAATGGTTTTTTTGGATTTACTTATACTTCCACCTTTGGTGTTGTTGGGAATTACAATCTTATCCCCCGATACTACTAAATAAAAAGTCTAATTCCTTCCATCATATGAGTGATTATTTACCCTTGGTGATAGTCGCCACTCGAGGACCTATTGAAGGCGGGTCTCGGGGGACATTATCTCACCATCAACTTGATGAAGGAAGGGTCTAGAAATCAGTTGTCCCTTCTGTCTTCTTGTTGAAGGCCGGTCGTGAAATAATGGTATCAGATCATGTGTTGAGAGATTAGATGCAGTTCAGCATTATGAACAGTGAGAATTTCATGGGATGGTTGGGAAAAAGTGTTGGTCAATCTTGATGTGTGAAATAGGCCAGGGAAGACCAGCTAGGATATGGGATTTTATCCCCCCCGTGATCTGATGCAAGGACTCTGAGCCTACCAAATAACCAAGTGAGGCTACACTGATTGTGGGGTAGAGACCCTAGGAATGGTGAATGAATCATAATGACTTGTGTTCTTGTGTTTCTTGGATATTTAAGAGATTTATAATAAATAATAAGTCTATGAAAATTTAAATTCAATTTTCTACACTACTTGGGTTAAGGCATTCCTTGTTTACCTGGCAACTATGGAACCCAGATGATGACCAAGGGTAATGTGGATGATCGAGGCCCAATAGGTTTATTTGGATGATCGATAGAGGGCTGAACGATATGAGGAGGATGATTAGTGGTACAGGACACTTCGTGCCTTTCAGCGGAAGACCCTCGGGAAGTACGGGGGCAACATCTCTAACGTAGAGACATAGAGTAGGCTATAGGAGTTGGTGATAGCCTTCATCATGATCTAGGCTCCGGCGGAATACTGGGTTCCTCTGTCTATGATCCTGATGTGTGGAGTAGCGTGTCATTGGTGGATTCTTTATCTTGGGGAGAAGAGGGAGGCTGAGGTGATGTGGACTGACTTCGAGTGGGAGTTCCGGGTGGAATTCCTCTCTTCCACGATGAAGGAAGGGAAGAGGTTGGAATTACTCTCCCTCCAACACGGGGGTATGTTAGTGAGGGAGTTGGGGATCAAGTTCAGGGATTTCCTTTCTCTTCCCCCAGGACCTCTTTTCGGATGAGGAGTCATGGACAAGGCATTTAGAGGAGGAACTCTGACCATCCCTTCAGTATGAAGTTACCCACTTCACCCTACCGACGTACATGGAGGTCTAGAAGAATTCAGAAGTGGTGGAAAGAATGCACACGCTGGGAGGTGTATCATGAGAGGGAATCCAGTTGGGATCATCTAAGGGGAAGGTCGTCAAAAGTATGCCTCTAGCATTAGGTCCCTCTAGTTTTCAACCAGTAGGGAGCAGGCCTCAGCGGTTCCAGTTCTGATCTCCCGATCCTCACACTTTCATTTCATTCCCAAGAATGATTTGCTTAATCTATGGTAGCCGTGGGCACCTTCCGAACCAGTGCCCAGACCGAGTGCTGTACGGTGGGAGTGGGCCAGTGCAGCACCCACCTCAGTAACAGTAGGGACAGTGAGCTCCCACTCCTCCGAGGGAAGACATCGCCAGAGGAGGGCGACCTCAGGGCACTCCTTAGGTACCTCCACCAGGGCGCGGTCAGGGAGGCGGCTGACAACCGAGGGGTAGGGGATCTGGGTATGGGAAATTACATGCCATAGAGGTAGCAGTTCCAGCAGGGAAAGAAGTCGTTCGAGGTATGATCATCTTGTTTAGTACTCTTGCTTATTCCTTGATTCATACAAGAGATTCACACTCCTTTGTTGTGTCCAGTCTGGCTCGTGCTCTGGTTCTAGATGCTGAGAGACTTCTAATGCAACTGGTGTTGAGTACACCATTCATAGGACAAACCGACATATTTTATGTTTTCCGAGGATGTAGATAGATGATAGGGCCATATCAGTCAATCAAGGACATTATACTATTGCAGATACATCCATACGATGTCATCCTAGGAATTGAATGGTTGTTCCATGTATGTTCCATTATTGAGTACATCTGAGGAAGGATCATGTTTTCAGTCTTGGGCGGTCGATGTGTGACTTTCATTGGCAAGAAGGGTTACCAGGAAGGTAACTGGCGAGTGGAGCCCCTCCTATCCTTGATAGCTGAACTGTCAGTGGAGGAAGCAGATATAGATATGGTGGAAGTCCCAGAGACCATCAATGAGTTCATGGATGTCTTCCCTGAAGAGGTGGCGACTCTACCCCCTCGACGCGATGTTGAGTTCGGGAGAGACTTGCAACCTGGTGCCCATCCGATTTCGATGGCTCCTTACCAGATTACACTTTTTGAGTTGAGGGTGTTATGGATTCAGATTGACAATCTAATGAAGAAGGGTTTTGTTCAACCAAGTCTGTAGCCATGGGGTAATTTAGTCTTATTTTCAATGAAGGAAAATGGTGGTCTCAGGCTGTGCATAGACTACAAGAGACTGATCCAGGCAATGATCAAGAAATGTTACCCTCTCCTGAGAATAGGCGGCCTCTTGGACCAGTTAACAGGGGCAGGTTGGTTCTCCATGATTGTCCTGCGGTTAGGATATCACAAGTTGAGGATGAAGGAGGATGACATCTCTAAGACTACCTTTAGGTGCAGATATAGGAACATTGAGTTTGTGGTCATGTCGTTTGGCATTACGAACGCTTCAGATGTGTTCATGGGGCTCATGGAATCCATTTTCCGAGAATACCTAAATCTGTTCATAATCGTGTTTACTAAATACATCCTTATCTACTAGAGATTAGAAGAGGATCATGATGAGCATCTAAGAGTGGTTATAGAGGTCCTCCAACAACACCAAATTTTTGGGAATTTGTCCATGTGCATGTTCTGGATGCTCGAAGTGCACTTCATTGGACACATGGTGTCTGGGTAGGGAATAACGGTGGACCAATCGAAGGTCGAGGAGGTTGTTTCTTGGGCATCACCCAAGAAGGTGGTAGATGTTTGTAGTTTCCTAAGTTTGACAGGTTACTACAATAGTTTCATGTCCAAATTCTCACGATTTGCAGCACCTTTTATAGCCTTGACCAAGAAGGACTAGGATTTCATGTGGGATGGGCAGTGTGAGGAATCCCTCATCTATCTGAAGGGGAAGTTGGTTAGTGACCCAGTGCTGAGGTTTCCAGAAGAAGGTGAAGCATATGAGGTGTTCTGTGATGCTTCAGGACAAGGACTTGGGTGTGTGATGATTTCAAAACAATGGGTAATTTCTTATGGGTCTTTGCAGTTACGTCCCCATGAGGGTAACTATGCCACCCATGATCTGGAGCTTGTGGTGGTCATGTTCAAACTGAAGATTTCGTGACATTACCTCGTCATGGAGTGCTTTTTGGTCTTCATGAATCATAAGAGCTTGAAGTATATCTTCTCCCAGCGGGACCTGAATTTTCGGCAATGAAGGTTGTTATAGTTCCTCCAAGACTAAAACATCGAAATCTACTAATCCTTAGTAAAGGGGAATGTGGCGGCCAATTCCTTGAGCAGGAAGTTGTGGAAGGATGCAGTTCGAGAGTCGGTAGATGCTTGGAAGGGAATGGCAGGTTTGGCTGCCCTACACCTTGATGAAAGACTAGATGGTGGTAGAGGTTTCTAGTTTTAGATGACAGTGCCGTCCTCTCTATCGCAGAAGGTAGAGGAATCATAGTGGGAGACTTAAAGATTGATGTGATACATGATCGGGTTAACAAAGGAGATACTCCAGATGGGTGGTTGGAATATGAGAAGAATTGAACGATGTTTCATGGAATGTTGTTCGTCCCCATGAGAATGCATGAGAGAGTTCATGCTGAGTTCCACAACTCACCTTGGTCGGTGCACCTAGGAGTCTCCATGATGTATCGGGGTTTGAGGGATCGGTTTTGGTGGCCCGAGGTAAAGTAGCTTGTGGGACGGTTTTTCTCAATGTTCCTTGTGTGTCAGTAGGTTAAAGCTGAAAACCGCATCCCAGGAGGTCTGTTTCAACCTCTAAATGTCCCCGAGTGTAAGTGGGATGACATCTTGATGGATTTAGTCACAGGACTACCCAGAGTACAAAGGGGTTGCGATGCTATCTGGGTAGAGGTGGACCGAATTACGAAATCATCGCACTTCCTGGCAGTCAAGGAGTCAGGAATGGTATATTCCTTAGCAAAGAGGTACGTGGATGAGGTGGTGTGGTTACACAGGGTTCTGAGATGCATAGTCTCTGATCAAGATACCAGGTTTACCTCACGGGTCTGGAAGGTATTGCAACATGCTTCTGGCACTCAGATATGTCTCAACACTGCATTCCACCCATAGATGGATGTGAAAATAGAACGTACCATCCATACAGTGGAGGATATGAAATAAGAATGTGTGTTTGACTTTGGGGGATCGTTGGTACGACACTTTCCTCTAGTAGAGTTTTCCTACAATTATAGCTATCACTCTACCATTGGCATGAAGTCGTTCGAATCATTGTACAGGAGGTCGTGTCGCTCACCCGTGTGCTGGACAGAGGTCGGGGAGGCTGGTGTTCATGGGCCAGAGGTGGAGCAGAGCACGACCGAGAAGGTTCATCTTATACAGGAGAGGATGGAGGCGGCCCAGGACCAACATAATTATATGCCGATAATAGGAGGAGATCCTTGGAGTTCGAGGTTGGGGACCTTGTGTTCATGATGGTCTCCCCTCAGCGTCAGAAACAGAGGTTTGATAGGGTAAGTAAGATTTCTCCCATGTTCTTCAGACCATTCTAAGTGCTATGGCGGATCGGTGAAGTGGCTTATCAGCTAGCACTACCAACATTGCTATTGATACTTCACGATGTCTTCCATGTGTCTAAGCTCCGACGATATCTACACAACGATTCACACATCCTTGACTAGGGAAATATTTATATCGAGGCCGACAAAAAATTAGTTGAAATATTGGTGTAGATTGAGGATTGTGAGAAAAGGTGATCCATGGATGAACCATCCCCTTGGTTCGTCTGTTTTGGAGGCATGGTGGGATCGAAGAAGGTACCTGGGAGCGGGAGGCACTGATGCGCTCCTAGTACAGAGATCTATTTTGAGTTCCTTTCTGTTTTATTTTTTATAATTGTTTGTGATGAAGTGTTTTTACCATGTTAACTATGGAATTTGGTGTTTTCCTTGTTATCTTAATGTTTCTGAAGAGTCCAGACTGTGGGGAGGGGAGGACCTAATCCATAATCATGATGCATTAAGGTGAATGCAATTGAACCCGTGCGGGCGATTCAATTCCTCCCAAATAGGATATTATCTTTACATGGAGGAAGACAAATCCATAATCCATCTGAATGCGTGGATTGAACCTTGGTTTTTTGTGTGATTTAATGGGAGAAGAGGATATGTAGTGTATCCATAGTCATTCAAAAGACGGATGATGTTTACTCCTAAGAGGTATCTTTCGAGGTGGTTGTTCATGCACCCTTCTTTTCTCCTGGTCTAGTTTCGATTATCGAGGATGAGTATGGTTTGAGAGGTATCTGATGTAATGGCACGGAACCTCTTGGTCTAGTGCTTTTAAAAAACACAGTTCCATCAAACTGTCCCACCAAAATATTGGCATCGCTCACAGTCTCAGACCGAAATGGTGGCACCGTGAGGGTGACACCATGACGATGGCACTCTGAGGGTGGTACCATGATGGTGGTACCATGTGGGTGACACCGTGATGCTGGAACCGTTAAGGTGGCACTGTAAGGGTGACACCGTGATGATGGCATTGTGAAGGTGGCACTGTGTGGGTGACACAGTGACGATGGTACCATAATGGTGGCACCGTGATGGTGGCACCATGACGGTGGCAATTTAAGGGTGATGTCGTGATGGTGGCACCATGTCCTCACCAAGTAGTCTTCGTTCTTTATCCAACATACAACTTTATCAACTCCCATAACATATCTTATGACATAAAAGTAATTTTATAACCCCTTTAAAATTCATTTAAATCCCATAAATAACATCTAAAATCCCCCAAGAGTCGGGAAACCCTTAACCTTCCAAAACGAGTGGCTTTTCTTCGGTGTCACACCCTTTCCCCATACTTCCAGTTCTATCCCTCTTGTACGATTTAAGGGAATCCTTTTAAACACACAACTATTATGGACACCTATCCAATGAGAATTATTAAATTTCAATTTATTCCATCATGTGTAACTGCCCAACCGCGTGGAAAACCATGATCTGACTTTAAAGCCATTCAAAATTCTATATCCCGTAACAACAGGATCTCATCTTTATATCAAACTATAATTTCTTCCTTCTTCTTCTTGGCTGGTCTTATTTTTCCTTCTTTGTACATTTGGAGTCCACCCCCTTCCTGAGGGAAGTGGTGAACCTATGCTGGAGAATCCCTACATATCCATGGAGTCCTCGGAGTTCCTCCCCTATAAGTCGCGCATCCCCAGTTCTTAGCATTCATAGTTAAAATATCAATCATTGATCAATCCATGTAGGGTTTTTCCTTCTCCTTTCTTTATTGTGTATCATGGGGGGTGGGTATGCTATTGTTTCTGTGGGGATGAATGAAACCAAACTTTAATGAAGATAATAAATAGACCCTTAAATAATGAAGGGGGTGTGGTCAATTTCTACTGTACTCATTATCCTTGATTATGTGTTGTGAATTTTACTCGCTTATGTCCATTGAAAATCATGGCCGTTGGGGGTATTTTCTTTCGCACTAATGAACCTCTGTTTTTCTAGACATTCATGTGATTGAATTATTGTAAAATAAAAATTGGTTAATCACGTAAACTATACCTATAAAATTGATTCCCAGTAAAAAACAATCCTTGTGTGATCACCCTGGTTAACCAAGCAGAATGAAGAACCTTGATGAATGATGTACTTGATTCTGGAAACTTCCTTGCTCTGCCTTGGTGGTATGTCTATTTGTTCTTGTTGATGCTTATGGGGTGATATGGATGGGGATGAGATCCTCTGTTGTACGGTTTTTGGTTGTGGATCTGAGGCCATGTGGGGCTGTATCATAGGGCTTGGTTTCGTTCTAGGACATTGAGGGATCTCACAGTGCCCTCTATTGTAACATTACAAGAGGACAGGGTGTGAATTCTTAAGTGTTGTATAGATATTTTCCTTTACACAACATTTGGTTATGCCTGTTAGTATCCCAGTAGTGTAGAATTTACTTAAAGGTAATCACTTTAACATGAAACCAACAATGGGTTCAATGGGTAATTTGTTCAAAGAATGAGTTGTGACTTGGTTGTGAGTGGTGTGCCCTTTTATGACTGAATAGTAACTAGGGTGTTTGTGCTTAGGTTGGTTTTGGAACCCCTAGTTCGGGATTATTTCTTGTTACCTATACATATAATTGTAGTTTTTATATTTCTTATTCACGCCCCACCCATGTTGAGCAATTCATTCCGACTACCCCCATTCCATGGGGGAGGGTGTTTTTCCCAACACTCCTATGAGTGACTGGTTATTATCTCCCTTTCTTCTCCCTTTCCCAAATAGCCCAAGACTCTTTAGGCAGGCTGTGGTGGCCTAAGGTCCATTATATCCCAAGATTCTTTGGTCAGGGTAGTTGTGGTGGTTGGCCCAGGTGTGTGCGGGCAGGTTGTTTCCAAAGTGTATTTTGGATGAGTCCCTGGTGTCTTCGGGCATGGTAGTGGTTGTTCTGGCCTAGTTGTTTATGGGTGTGGTTACGTGTGGATGATATAGAACAGGTGTTTGCGGGTGGGATGTGTGGTGATGGCCGAGGTGTGTGCGGGAAGGGTATGGCAGTGGGACTGCAGTGAGAATGGTGGGAGAGGTTCGATGCGTAGGATGTCTTCAATAATCACTGGGAAAGTTGGGAGGGGTACCCAAATGTCGATGTGTTATTACTATTACATTACTTGACTTGCGTTATTTGGGGAGTGTGCCTTGGTGAGGCTTGGGTGGGAAGTTTTCCTTACTAGGTGTTTCAGTTATGTCTTTTCTCACGAGGCATTAGAATTCTACCCCACTTGTGCACGAGAGATTTTGGTTTTCCCTACTGAGTATACTTGTATGCTCACCCTACATATATAAAACTACTTTTAGGTTTCCAAGAAGACATGATGGATCGTGAAGGATCGTACTAGTTTGTACATTGGGACGGTTGCTGTTGCTGTTTTATTTTTGGTAATTTCTTTTGGAATTTTCTTGTACTTTTGTAGAATTACTTTTGGAACATGCATATGAGAATGGTTTGTTTTGGATTTACTTTTACTTCTACCTTTGGTGTTTTTGGGAATTACTATCTTATCTCTTTGATCCAAATAAATAAAAAGGGGAATGCCTTCCATCTTATGTGTGAGTCTATACCCTTGGTTCTAGTCACAACTCCGGGACCTATTGAAGGTGGGTCTCGGGTGTCATTATCTCTCCTTCAACATAAATAAGGAAGGGTCTAGCAATCATCTTTCCCTTCTCTCATCTCTGTGAAGGTGAGTCGTGACAATATTTATATATTGAGATATTAAAATACAACTATTGTTGATCCTCTTCCTCAAATTTAATAAATTTAAAAGTATAATTCAATAGTAATCAATATGGGTATACCTTTATTAAATAATAATTAAGTTTTTACAATATTTTTAAAAAATATTTTTCAAAATAGAATGAAAATTATATTCTTTAAATAATAAAGGTGAATAAAAAATTTTCTCTATAAATAATTTATACAATGTAAATTCATTGAAGAATGATTAAATCAGGTTTGATCATCTAAAAATACATGAAACAAAAAATTATTAATAAAATAATATTAAATAATTAATGAAAATATAAATATATTGACCTAGATTTGTAAATATTTAAAATATATAGTTATTTTAATACTATATGTGAAAAAAATAAAAAATTATATATATACATTAATTTTTAATATATTACTACATTCTATTACTTTGTCTATTGCTTATTTTCATTTTAAATTCATGTACCAGGTGTACATAATAGTCCATTTAATACATATAAATTCTTGTAATAGATGAATAATTCTCAAATAATTCCAAAATATCATTATCATCATCATAACAATGTTAGATTCTTTCAAATTCTAAAATTATGAACTATAACAACAATGAATATTATTACACAATAATACATGATTAATTACATGATATCAAAAATAATACAACCCAACAAGATTGAGATGTATTATGTGTTTTGGAATTAGGTACATTACATTTCAACATAAAATATGTAATACAACACATTTTTTTAAACCTCTATAATATGTTCATAATATTCATTTGTACTTAAAATAGTTTGGGATATCATTGGAAAAGAACATTGGAAAGAGTGGAGATATTTATCCCAAATATAGAGTAAACACAGAATAACATGATCATGAATATAAATGTTATAAAATAGGTATATCAATGGATCTGAAAAGGAACATGAATATAAAGTCATGAAATAACATGATAATCATAACATAGAAATGTGGAAATAATAAAAAAAATACACCATTAACATATGATAAAGTAAAAACACAATGAAATAATCGTGGGAATAAGTTCTTAAAGGAATTAGTTAAAATCCTATATGATCATAAAATATCATGATACAAACCATTACACAAAACAATGGAGAACTATTAGGGCCCACCCTTCAAAATCATTTTAATCTCATGGTTAAGTGTACCAAAATGTTCATATAACATGGATCCATTAAATGTAATAATTTATTCCAAAATAAAGGAATTAGAAATATATAAATATATTCCCATTATCATTATGTATATGTGAATAAATGTGATTAACCCTTATAGTGAAACGGGTATGGTATTCACTACACAATTTTTTTGGCATGGAAAAGTGGGGTTAAATTTCGATAACATAACAATGTAATTTAGAAATTTGTAAAATGGTTTGATGGGATAAAATATAGAATATATTCATTTAGAAATGATAAGAGAAATTTGAATTGGCCTTCATTATTTATAAATCAAATATAATGTAAGATAAATATTTAATGACATAACCTAACCCCAGAAAATGAAATATAAAGACATATTATAAAAGCAATGATTGATAAAAGAGGTATGTGGAAGATTCCTTACTGAATTATCGAATAGTAAAAGGTGTAAATAAGGATTTATATTTGGGATAAATGTTAATGAAATGGGATCCCATAATATAAAAAAAAGGAATGTGTAGGGAATTGATATGATTATATACCAATGTAACAAAATGGAATTTTGAAGGTATATCATAAATCAAGTCTTTAATAATAAGAGGATACATACAATACATTACATGTATGTGTGAGTCAAAATTCTTAGTATAATACTATTGAGAGATCAGGGTTCTTTTGGAGGATAATAGGGTGTATAGGGAAGAGATTGGATGAGATTCAATGATTTTGACTTAAGATAAAAGGGATCTGTTGTTGGTTTATATAGGTATTGATGGGGATTTCATTATTATTATGGTTCTGGAAACATAATGAAAAAATATTCAAAAACAAAAAACATATATTGGCTGTTACAATGGTTTATAAAAAAGGGTATTTTTTGATCTCATTTAATAATAATAATTTATGATGATAATAAAATAATCCTCTTTCTTTTGTGGAGGTCAGTCACACATTCAAATATTTGATTTTAAACTCATAAAATATTTTATTATTCATTTAGGATTAAATAATGATTTATAATCTTAATCATATAAAAATAAAATTGAATTACTTTAAAGATAAAACATATATTTGGAAGAATATAAATTTTATTTTATTTATTACATCACTATTGGGACATTATGACGTCATTAAATACAACATATCTTTATGCGGTATTTAATTTTTAAAGTAAAATTCAAATATCTTAGAAAAGTATGAAAAATTAACCACTTGATAACATTGAAATCATTTAAAAAAAATAATATTAATTTTATCTGAATATTTTTTTAATAAATGAATTTTTACTTTCAAAATAAAATCCAAAATTTATTGAAAATTGAAGGGTTAAAAAAAAACAGTGTTCAAAATCTAATAAAAATTACTTTTCAAATAATAAAAATAAATATATAATTTATATTTTGGAAAATTTAATTTTTAATACTAATTTATTAAAATAATAATTATTTTAAAAATCAATTAATTTATTAAAATATATTTCTTCATTAACTGAAACAACTATTAGTTCTTTAAAAATCATTTACAAAGTAACACTAATAGGATAAAAAAATTTATTTCATAAAAACTAATATACATATTCTTATCGGTAGTGTTTTGTTATATATCCCTTTAATACACCATCATTATCCTAATGAGTAATTTTCATGATGGTGGGGCATTCATGGGACCATTCAATGAATAATTTGTTTTCGTGTTCTCTATTAGCATGACCATTTCCTGTAAATAGTTTAACTTATGATTTAGTTGATGGATCTCAACTTTGGATTTGTATTCGGAAAATTCTAGGAATGATATCCTCCTAGAATACTTAGATAATTGGGTATAATAATTTAATATACCTATGATAGAGGCCATAATTTCTCTTATCTATGTCAAATAGATTTGTTTAAACCCTATATTTATACTAGTCTGGTGATCACTATTCAAAGACTATATTATCAATAATAATGATACTTAATTTAGATTTAAATCTAATTGGATAAATAACACCAAATATTTACATGTGTTTTCAATATTCATAATAGATTAAATTGAATTAAAAGGGTAATTTTACTCATAGTAGTTCGAGACAATAAAATCCCACCCTTTATAAATTTCAGCCTCAAAATTTTCTTTTTCCCTCACTAAAACTGATAAGGGTAACTCTACATTGTCCCCTCCTCCAGTTCCAACATCTCTTCATCAAACTTGTGGTTTCTCCGTAAAACATTGAGAGGGGAATCATATTATTTTGAAATTTTTTTCTATAATATAAGTCTTCACTAGCTACTCCTCATAATAAATTTTATTCATTAGGGGGATATAAGGAATACATCATATACATAATATAGGTTCCTTGGGAGTGCTAGTGGATAGGCCAATTATCCTATGTGATAAAGGATCTAAAAAGGGCCAATGTAACTTGGAAAAAGCATTCATATATTCCCAAATCTCATCCCTCTATTCCATAAAGATATATAGAGGAATACAATGTATCCAACATTAAACTCTAGGTCTCGTCACTGATTGTCATCACAGATATTCTGTTGACTATGAGAACCATTAATGTTCATATAAATTACAATAACCTTATCCACCAATTATTAAACAATTTAATGACAAAAATGTTTTTGTTCCAAAACTTCATACCAATATTCTTGTGTTCTTCACCTCTTCCAATAAAGGGCTTCATAGGGATCTATTAGTTGCTGGGGTGGATAATGTTGTTGTATGTGAACTCATCAAATGTAAAATTTTGGTTCCATATTCCATTTTTGTACATAGAACATTAAAAAAAAATTATAGTGTTTGAATAGTCCTCTCATATTGGCCCATAGTTTTTGGATGATATGCATTACGGAAATTCATCTTAGTGTTTAGAGCGTGCCAAAGACTTTTCCAGAACATGAAGGTGAATCATGGTTCTCAATCAGATACAATCAATTGAGGCACTCCATGAATTCTTACAACTTTATTGATGTATATATATTCTATTAGATCTAGTGATAAATCCACTCTAATATTACTAAAGTGTTTAGACTATATAATCTGAACCAAAATAACCCAAATGGCATAATTTCCTTTGGATGTCTTCTGATGTATGGTGAAAAATTCTATGGTGCTTCTTTCTCATTTACGTGATGGTATGGGTAATGGATTCATCATCCCCTTATAATTAATTCTTTTATCCATCATTTAGAGATATAACTATCACATTGATGTATATTAATTCATCTCATTCTTCATAGTTCCCCACATATAGTTCCTTATGAGATCTCGATACATAATTGTGTTTCTTAGGTGAAGAGAGAATGTTGATCTATACACATAATCAAATAGTTCATTATTTAACTCATTATTTGATGGAAAAAATAGTCATGAACCATATCTTATAATTAATTATTCATTAACATGAAAGTCAGATGATTTATTCAGTTTCCACTATATTCTAAATTCCCAATTCACTTTTAAGCGGAACTTTTATCCTTTAAAAAAGAGAATTTTCAACAATTATTTTTTAAAGGAATTATTATTATCATTTCCTTTTGAATCACATGTTCAAAAACATTAAATACAAGAAGACTATAACCATTTCAATTCTCATCAATGAAATGTGTGTTGGGTCCTTTCTACTGACAGAATCAACCACCTTATTTACATTACCAAGATGGTAGTGGATTGATATGTCATAATCCACGATGAGATCTAACCATATTCACTAGTCCATATTGAGATATTTCTGTTTGAATATATATTGTAGGATCATTTAATTATTATATATCTCAATGTTCTCCCTGAAGTTATATTGCTTCCATATTTTTGTCAAAATGATCACAACTATCAACTCTTGATGATCATTGGGATAGTTCTCAACATAAATTTAAAACTTACATGAGGTGTAGTAAATGAATTTTTCATTTTCATCAACACATATACCAAAACTTTCTTTGATGCATCAATTAAAAGTTAAAAAATTTATCCACCTGTGGGTAGTGTGACCGCATGGGAAGTGATAAGCCACATTTTAATCTCAATGAAGCTTCTATCAAATTCTTCATTACCGTGAAATATTTACCCCTTTCATATTATCATGGTAAGAGTGTGTGAAAATTGGAAAAAATATCAAAAAAATCGGTGATTAAATTCATCAAACCCAAGTATTATACAGATATTTGTGACGTATGATGTCCTCAAATATCCGTAAATTTATTTTTTCTTTGTAGGATCCATAGATATCAGATTTTTGGTAATGATAAGCTCCAAGAATTATTTTTCATTGAACTAGAACTCACATTTTCAGTACTTTTAATTGAGATTCTCATTTCGCATGGTCTTTTGTACGATGCTCATATGCCTCTCATTCTCCAGCATTGTTTTTTCAGTATATTATAATGTCATATATAAATACTACCATAAATTTCCCAAGGTAATCTATAATGACTCTATTCATCTTGTCCATTAACATTTCTAGAGCATTATTGAGTCCAAATGGAAACACTATGAACTCATAGTTCCCGAAACACTGTATGAAATGCAGCCTTGGTGATATCATCTTTCTTCAACTTTAGATCACAATATCACAACTATAGAAAATATTTGGAGATGTAATTTTTACATATAGCTTATATAAAAAGTAATAAATTTATGGAAAATGATAATGGTTGTTTATAATGATCATTTTGATCTCACAGTAGTCAATGAAAAGTCACATTGACCCACCCTTTTTAAAGAAGAGGACTAATTCACCCCATGGTGAAACACATGAGTGTATAACCCTTATAAATAGTATCTTGTAATTGTTTATTTGGATAAAATTTTTCTAAAAAAATAGTTATATATGGATTATGTAATATGGACAATGCCCAAGGTATATCCTCAATTGAAAATTCAACCCCTCTACTATGTGGATTCTTAGGATATTCCTCTTGAAAAACTTCAGCGAATTCCCTCACTGTATAAATGTCTTCGTTGATGGTTCCTTACATAGAATCAATCATCTGAGAAAGATACATGTTATCATAGGGTATTAATATCCATTCTTGAGAATATGGTGCTAATGATGATTCAACTTCCTCCTTTCAATTCTATTGAATCTGGGGTTGTTTATCCACTCAGAGAATGATTTCCTTTTCTTGGCAATTTATGTTGGCTCTATAGAGAGAAATCCAATTCATTCCATAATTGAATCAAATTCCTCAAAATTTAGTATGATGAGATTAATTGGTAATTCCCACCCCCAAATACTGATAGGGGTGGTGTTATATACATGGGATGCGATAATCCCCCCATTTTACATTTCTATGTACATCTTTACATCTATTCGTTGTGGTTGTGTCTGGATTTTTCTACTAGACATTCGGGATATAAAGGAATGTGTAGCCCTATGTATGATAACCCTACCTTTCCAATTTTGAGTTTGGATATACCTTATCTAATATATACTTTGGGATTAATATCATAAAAAATGATACATAATAAGGGTAATAAAATGATAATAAAGGGATAACATATGCATTTCATTAATTTCATTAAATTTTGAATTTATAGGCTTCAATCTATGTTATTCATGACCTATATTGTAAAATATTCAATTATGGTCAATATTTAATTAATTATTGTTCCTAATTATCTTATGAATGTAAAAAAGCATATCTCATAGGAGGGCCAAACAAGGTGCACATTAATTCCCTTTAATGTGTACCAGGTTACCCTGAGTCAATCGCAAAACACATTTTTCTAGTTGTTAGTCCAATGTACATATGTACAAGAACACACCCACTTGAAGTTTCCAGATAGGGATTTATTTTCATGATAAACCACTTAATCTATACTTTCAATTTTTTTTGAATGTTTTCATACACAAAGTCTTATCCAAAATGTATTTCACTAGGGTTTTCTAATCCTAATCCCAAAATTAACCATAATTATATGTGATACGAACTATAATAACCTTAATGTTTATTACACTTTAATATATGATTTGTTACATGATATCACATTTAATGAAACCCCCAAATAATCTATATTTATAATTTCTTTGAGAGTTAGGCACATTAAAAAATAACCTACAGTATGAAATATATCAACTTCATTGAAAACTTCCTTAACATGTTCATAATATTCCTTGATAATTAATATTCATGGGATATCTTGGGGAAAAATAGAGGAAAGTGGTGATATATAAATCCCAAAATGTAGTAAATTGGACATAACATGATGAAGATAATAATTTTTATACAATATTCATATAAATAGAGAATAATAGGAACCTAAATATAATGGTATGATATAGCATGATAATAATAACATGGAAATGTAGAATCAACTTAAAAAACTACATCTTAAACATAAGTTAATGATAAGCTTCCAATAATCCATGGTGGAAACATATTCTATAACAGAATAATGTACACCCCTATCACAAAATGATGTATCCGGGTACTAAATATTTCCTAATTCATTGGATAACTATCGAGGTTCAGCCTTCATAATCATTTCAATCGCATGCTGAAGTGTGCCACATAGATCATATAGGATGGATTCAGTCAACATCAGAATTTATTCCATGATATAGGTATGTGGAATACATATAAGTATTTAAAAAATTAATATGTAAATTTTAATAATTTTTGTTAACCAATATTGATAAATGGTATGGTATTCATAATACCATTATTTTAGCATGGAAATTTAATGTGAAATTTTGGCAGCAAAACAACGTCATTTTTAAATTCATAAAATGGATTGATGCGAGATAATGTGGTATCTAATATATTTGAAATGAACCGTAAATTAATAGGTAAATGAAAATGAAATATACAATATATTTAATTATTAATATAATATGTAACATAATAATGAAATGTGACGAAATAGAAGAAAGGAAATAACCCTTACCAAATTTCATCACAATAATAGGTGTACATAAAGGATCTTTAGACGGTTAAATGAGTGTTGGGATATAATCATTTATAAATACAATTGATATTAAGGTGGATATTTTTGAACATATACATCTATAGTAAAAATGAAAATGAAACACATAATATAATAGGAATTCTTGAAAAAATAGGTGGGTGGAAGATCCCTTACAGAATATCTGCAAACTAATAGTTATACATATAGTTTTATAATATGGATAAATGAGATTTAGAGGGGATAAAATAATTTATACATAAAAATTAAATTATGTTTAATAGGTATTATTATATCCAAACTTAATAAAAATAAAATTGAACGTCTTGTAATAAATAATGTGCTTGATAAAATGAAGGGTGAGAGAATACCTTACTTGGATTTATGACTCCAAATCCTTCAAAGAGGCCTCCTGAATGTATGGGGCCGCCTTGGGAGGACTCTATAGAGTATAGGGAATTGTTTCTATGACCATAATAGAGTATGAGTGAAGATAATTAACATATTTGGTGGGATTAGATAGGAAAGTAGGGGGTTTCATTATTATTTTGGTTTTTGACACTACATGATAAAATGTCGAGAACTATAAACCATCACATTGTCTTTACTCAAGTATTATAGAAAAGGGGAGTTGTTTGAATCATTCTATATTTTTTTAAAAGGTTGGTTCCGAAGGATGAATTTATTATTTGAAAGAAAATACCTCTTTAGACTGGGTAGAGGGAGACCCATTACATAGCCTGAAGGCCCATGGCCAAGTGGGTGAATACAAGGCTTGAAAGCCCATTTTTTTGGCCCAAAGGACCCCTCGGTGAACAATACTTCTACAGTACCTGATCTACTACAGTACCTGCCACAGTACCGCCATCGCTACAGTGTTTTCTACAGTCCCTCCGCTACTACAGTGCTGCCACTTCTATAGTGCCGCCGCTGCAATAGTACCTGCTACAGTACTGCTACATTACCTGGAAAATTCGCCCCTACCCGGATTCGATCCTGGGTCATTTTGGATTTCAAGCAGGAGCCTGTAACACTAGGGTACATGCTCGTTGGCATCATTCTATATTTCCAAGTTCTAAGGATTATAAATAAATTCCTCTCCTTATGAAGATGTGTGTCACACTTTTAAAGATATCATTCTAAATTCATATAATATATTATAAGTCATCAATGATTAACTATGGATTTATAAAATACATAAAATAAACTTTCAAGTAAATTATTTTAATTGTAAAATATATTTATTTCCAAGGATATATTTTATAGTATTTATTACAACACTATTGGGTCATTTAGATGTCCTGAAAACACCATATATTTATATGGTATTTAATTTTTACACTAGGATTAAACTATTTAAGAAAATAAAAAAGCCTTTCTATTTGATAATTTAGACATATTGATTCCCAATATTATATTCATTGTATCTAAATAATAACCTAAATATGTGAATTTTCTCAATTTAACTAAAAACTGACATCAATTGAATGTCGGCGGGGTTTGGCACTAAAAGTTTCTAAAAAGTAATAAAAATTTATTTTCACATCAAAAATATTATATAATAATTTATATTTAATGAATGTTATATAAAAATAATATTTTATTAAAATATTATTTATATTTTAATTCCATTTATTCATCAAAATTGAATTCTTAATAAACTAAAAATTGTATTGGTTCTTTTAAAATCATTTAAACAACAACAATAATGGAATGAAAATATATTCAATATTTTATAAAATCTAATGTTCATATTGATATTGTTATGGTATTGTTATATATATATTTAAATTTCATGAAAACACTATATGACTATGGTGTGTGATGGTTGGGATTTAATGGGTTCATTCCGTGTAAATGGTTTGGGTCGTGGTCCTAATGAGCATAAACATATCTCGTAAACTATTTTGTTCATTCTTATGTTGTTGGATATAATTTTGGGCTTGGTTTTGGGAAAATCACAAATTTTTTATCTATTTCAGAATCTCTGATAAATGTGATTCATAGGTACGATACTACTAGTTGATTCCATGACTTCCGTTATCTATGTTAAAAACATTTTATAAAACAAAATATTAATACAAGTCATTTGATCACTATTAAACAGTTATATTATCAACATTAATGATACTTAATAGTCAGTTATTTCTAATAAGGTATAATTAAAAAAAATATGTTTATGTGTTTTCTATATCAATAACATATTTATTTTGATAATAAGGATAATTTTATTTATAATAGTTCAGGTTGTTTCATGAATAACTATTTATTTTATGGTTTAATATAATAAAATATTTTATTCACATGAACCTTTATAATTTTTTTACTTTTAATATATATCATATCGAATCAATATATTTTAATCCATTATCATCAATTGTCAAATCACTATTACTATCAAAATATATAATTATATACACATGTACTAAAATGGTTGAATAATAAATATCATAGATATAATAAACTATAATGAACCAAGAATTTGTCCCATTACATTTACAATTATATTATAATTGAGGTGACTTGGGGATGTTTGAGGTGTTTTTGGTACATGTGAGGTATTTCCAATGTTATGTCATTTGAAAAGTATTTTATTTTTTCAATAAAAATAACAAATTGTAATTTTTTTCCAATAGTATGTGTTTTCGATATTCATCCATTTTCACGAAATTTTTCAATGGAGAGTCATTTAAAATATCCATTTATTCTAATATATTTTTATTTTATAGGGAATACATCCCATGGTGAATCATTTCAATTTGTTTTTCATTTTTATATTTTTTCAGTGTTCTTGAAAATTTACTATGGTGAGTAATTCCCAATGTCATTTCGATAGTTTTCGATTATTTATAAAAAATGACCCCCAATAGTATTCCTTTTTTCAATAAAATGTCCAATGGTGAGTCATTTCCTACTGTAGTCATTCCAAGAGTCTTCCTTTTTTCTATGGAAAATTGAAATTGGGGGTCATTTTCTATGATAGTTCATTTTGACAGAATTCCATTTTTCAAGAATATTTATAATACTGAGTCATTTCCAATGTTAGGTAATTCTAACTTTTTTTTTATTTTTCTAGAAAAATATCAATTAGTTAGTCATTTCAGATGGTAGGTCATTTTGGTAGTTATTATTTTTCCTACAAATTTCCATCGCTGAGTCATTTCCATAGCTTTATGTTTTTTATAAATATCTAATGTTTTGATTTTGACAACTTTTATAATGATAAACTAGTTTAATGTCTTAATTATGGGGATTGAGATCCATTTCAAAGTTGTTGATTCATATTTTCAGTTTCTAAATTTTTTTAGAGATATTTCATATATATAAATTATGTATATTTAATACTATCCAAATTTTATTTCCAATCTAACAAGTTTCAAATCACACTTATTTTTGATATAATATTTCTAATGTGAAGAGACATCATGCACTCTTATGCTAATAAATTGTTCAGGGAATGGAATTTCCAAATCCTTCAATAATAAGTGTCATATAACATTGTTTATGGAGTTGGTTCTTATTCTGATGAAATAAATTCCGTCCTCTAAGTGCATCCCCTAGTTTGGTGCATGGAGTTGGGAAAGATTCTTTCCTATGGTTAAAATTTACTTTTTTCTCCTTATGTTAATAGTAAAAGAAAAAATAATTATTTTTATCTTTTTTTAAATTGTTTCCTTCATATTAATAAAGATAATTGAATTGTTTAATTTATAGAAAAAAGGGGTCAAGGGAATTGTGATGCATGATAGTACATCTTTGTTGTTATTAATTCAATATTGTGAAATTTATGGCCATAATTATATTATTAAAATCATGTATATTAGTTTTATTGTATTATGAAATGACCTTTTAGTGGAATCATTAGTTTTTGTGATTGTTTGATATTATCATAAATGACTGGATAAACATATATATTCAGTAAATGTAATTGATTGCCCAGTATTTAATGGCTTGTGTTATAAATCCATTAATTGAAAATGTGAAATTGAATAAATTAATCTTTTTTAAATTTGTAAATGTGTCACGATGTGGTATGTGATGTGATGTAGGTGTAATAAGTGGATGATAATGGTTGTTCAGCAAGGATGTGATGGAATTTGGATAGGGATGTGGATTTTTTGCTATTGTTTTTTCTTCTTGATGTGTGTTATGTTGTGTTTGTTTCTTAGTTATTTTTGAATGGTGAATGTAATAATATTTTTCATCCTAAATGAATAAATTTTATGTTTCATATTTATGTACTTTTAAAAAAATGAATTTTTAAATGTTATTGGTGGGTAATGAAGAATAAAAAACATGTATTAAAGATAAACTATAAATTGACATGTGAACTAAATCTTATGTATTTATTATGGGTTTGTTATTTTAGTTTTATTTGTGCCATTGGAGATTCATGGGAGTTTTCTTGTGCCTTTGTGAACCCTTAGGACGTGGATTGTGTGTGGATTATCTATATGTATAATCCTATATATCTTATTTATTTCAATATGCACCCAATCCTCATCGATCAATATGATTCGACAACCATATATTAATATGGGGTTATTTTTTTAAATATCCCATAGGTAGGATGAATGGATGGGTATTTCACATTCTAGTAATCACTCAATGGAAAGGTAAATGTCATGCATGTTCTATGATGGGTAGAATACAAAATTACCCCTATCGAATTTTTATGTGATTAGATGTTATGGTCTATTTAATTTGGGAAATATGTGATGTGATGGACCAAGTGTATGTAGGAAGGGTGTGATGTGTTTGGTTTTTTCAGAAGAGGTGGTACTTCGATGACATCTCATGTTGGGGTGTGAGAGTGGATTATGTGTGGGAGAGTACTATGGGGGACATTATCATTGATGTGACTTATATAATTTCATATTCATTTATGCGTTATTTTGTGACAAAGCATTCGTGGGGTTTTGGATAGGGTTAAAATACCATGTTAGGAGTTTTTTGGTTGTACATATTTCAAATAGTTTCATTAGTTTCTCTTTTCAAAAATGCATGAGATACTTTGGTCTTCCTACTGATTATACCTATATGGTCACTCCACATATATAATTTGAAGTGCATTGTGTTGCATTTGTTGTCAATGAGGCATCAGGTTGTCTTGGAATGAATGGATGTCAAGGAGTCAAGATGTGAATGTCAAAGGATGTGATGGTGATGGTGATGAAGGAGAATGGCCATGGTACTAAGATGCATGTCACTTAGGAGATTCACTAAGTGACATAGGAGATGATGGTTGAAACATTCTCTAAACATCAGACGATTGTTGAACTGATCTTTAAAGTTCCAAGAACTTGTATCAACTGGATACAATGTCACAACAAGCTTTAGAAGACCATGCATTGTATTGACAATGCATGAGGAGATGAGAAGAAGATCCATCCACAACTTCTAAGTGGGTGAAGTGGTTTAATGAAGTCCATGCACTAACACTTAGTGCATGTGAATCTGAAGAAGCCCCAATTGATCTCTGATTAGATCAATGAAGCACTTTGAATAATTTAAGTGATTCAGGAGTTCGGTTGAAGATGAAGAACCTTCAAGAATTTCCATTCCTAAGTGATGAACATTTGTTTAAGAAGTATGGAGGAATTCTAAGAAGAAGAAGAATAGAGATGGGAAGAAGATGGCTTGGAATATGGCATTTGGCTTGAACTTATGGAAGAACTTTGTATTTGACAAAGTATTATTCTTTACTTTGCCAAAAAATTGGCCACCAAGGAGGCCAGCCGAGGGTCATCACCCAAGGCACTTGTGGGACTCAAGGTCACCACGCCCATGGGGAACCCTCAAGGCCAGGGCAGCAACCTTGAGGCATGGGGCGCACCCAAGGACACCGCATGGGCGCCTGGGGCACGCCCGGAGGAGCGCAGGGGGCCGTGTATAAGCCCCCGAGGGCACGCGGTGGTGAAACCCGCGCGCCGAAGGAGCATAGTGGGCGCTTGAAGCGCGCCCGCGAGGACCAGAGTGGGCGCAGAGCGCGCCCGCAGGAAGAACTCGGTGCGGGGCGGCACCGAGAGGGGAGGAGATTCAACTGGCGGGTTGAGGGAGCGCCAGGCTTATAAAGCGCGGAAAAACCGGCCGCGGATTCGATGTGGGACGCACATTTTTCACCAGGAGCGCATCCTGGCCGTCCGACTCATCGCGCGGCTGATCACAGCCGCTCATCGCATCCCGCGCGAGATCTTCTGATCGCGGCCGTCCGAGGATATTCAAACGCCTGATCCGACGGCTGAGAGCTCGTCTCCTTCCTCGAGCTCGGCCGAGGACACCTCGAAGCCACCCGCGACATCGCCTGAACCAGAGGCCATCCGACGACCTATCTTGAGCTCCCGGCCACCATTTCCGAATCCGAAACCTCCATTGTGATCGTCTGTGCCTACTAAAAATAACCATGCAATAAAATAAGCATGCATGCGATGAAAGGAGGATTTCGAGCGAGGCCGAAGCAACCGGAGGTGCGAGGCCATTCGGTGTTCGTGTTTTTGCATGGATAGGCCTAAACAAAGGCCGTGCATGCGTTATAAATCGCATGCACGAGGAGGAAAGAAAAAAATGAGAGAACCCGCGTGAACCGAGGATCAAATTCAAGATTTGAAAAGTTTTTAAAGATCCGAAGATCTCGGGATTTTGATATTTATTTCACGCGGATGAACCGAGGATTCTCTGCCTATAAAAGGAGAGGCCGAGACCTCATTGCAGCTTGCTGAAGCTCTGTTGAAAACCCGAAGTCCCGCGGAGTCCTCTGCCTCGCGAAGCCGAAGCCCCGCGCATCCCACTTGCGCGGCTATTGTTCTCGGTGCCATCTGAGGCCCGAAGGAGTCCCTTTTGCGCATCCCTTGCGCGAAAGAAGTGAAGGGGTGACCCCTGCGCGCTACTCCTTGCGCGGCAGGAAGAACCCAGGGCCGCGGCACTCTGCGCGCCCACGGTTGAAGCCCGAGGTGCTTTGCACCCGAGGTCTTGCACGCCCCTGTGCCGTGCTCCTTGCGCGCTCGAAGGCCTGCACACCCGCGGCTTGTGCCTTGCACTTGCGCGCCTTGTGGCTTGCGCGACCCATGGCCAGTGGAATTAGCGCGGCTGTGAAGTGAAGGAGGGCCGCACCCCTTTGCGCAAGTTGGGCAGTAGGTGTGAACAAGAAGACCCGAGGCCTTGCCTCTTGTGTGTGCACAGTAAAGAAGGAAGAAGGCCGAGCCCTTGCACCCTTTGAGTGCCAAGTGAAGAAGAAGAGACCCTACGGGCAGTGTATGTGCAAGAAGAAAGAATAGAAGGCCAAGACTTGTGTTTGCTAATTGATCAAAGGAAGTGTGTGTGTGCAAACAAAACAAGAAGGCCACTACACCATACGGGCAGTGGGTGTGCAAAGAGAGGAAGGCCAAGGCTTAGTGCCTTTGTGTGCAAAAAGAATAAGAAGAGGCCGTAGCCCTTGTTGGGTGTGCACACTTGAAGATTAAAAGAGAAAGAACAAATTGTGTGTGCAAAGGAAGTGAAAGGCCGTAGCCTTGTGTGGGTGCACACATTGAAGAACAAATTAAAGAATATTATTTGTGTGTGCTAAGTGAAGAGGAAGAACACACTTGGCCGTATGTGCATTTGAAGAGGCCGAGGGTTGTGACCTTGTGTGTGCACCAAGTGAAGACACATTTTGTGTGTGCAAAATTGAAGAACAACCTACGGGTTAAGGGTGTGCAACAAGAAGAGGGAAGAGGCCAAAGTCAAGTGTGTGCAAAACAAAGAACAATTTATGTGTACATGAACAAGTGAGAAAGAAGGCCGAACCTATGTGTGTGCTCTAAGAGGAGTGGACACACTTAGAAGAAGAAGAAGACTCACACAAAGTATAACACACATTTAAGTGTGTAAACACATTGAACAAAAGGGTGAAGTTCAAGGAAGAAGGTGTGTGCTTAAAGTGACTACTCCCTTTGTGGGATTATTGCACCTAGAAGAAAAAGAGGACAGTGCATGCATGCATGCATGCACGTGCACACGTGAACAGTGCTAAATCAGTGGTGTGCATTTGAAAAGTCCAAGACCAGGAGATCTTGAAGATATTGTGATTCCATGCATTCAGTGCATGAAGTTGAAGTGAACTGAGACTGGACCAGACTGAAGATAAAGATATCAGTTGTCTGAGCATTCAGTAGTTGAAGAGAGAAGCCAGGTCATCCTGAAGAAGGAGGTAAAGCCTGAGCTGGACGAGAAGCCCTGATCAGCAACAAGTGATCAGAAGAGAAGAGCAAGACCAGCAGCCTTTATCCCAGGCTGCTGAAGTTACTTGAAGAACTTGAACAAGAAGAAGAGCTACTCGTGCGACTCGAGGAGCCAGGAGAAGACCCTGTGGGACTCAGGGAGAAGAAGTCTTCAGTGGGATTCTGGAGCAGGCCAGTGGGACTCTGGTAACACTGTGGGACGCAGTATAAAGACCCTCCTGTGGGACTCAGGAGAGATACGGTGGGAAGCTGTATCGACCATTGTAATACTAACAGATTATAATGGGAGAATCCATGCTTGGAGAGCATGGCAAGGATGTAGGCCTTTGGTGCCGAACCTTGTAAATCCTTGTGTCCTGTGCCTTTTCATTACTTCATTATCCGGGAAAGGTTGAGAGATACAAGAAGAGTGGATCGAGGCTTTAACCAGGCATAGAGGTTTAATTGATAAAGAATCAATTAGTAAAAAGTTTTCAGGGATCACTGATTCACCCCCTCCCCCTCTCAGTGATTCACACTGATCTGGGCACTTCAATTGGTATCAAAGGGAGGTTACCTCTAAAAGATCCAAGGGAGTCTTTATGGAGTGCAGATTTGAGGAAATGAGTGACCAGCCTCAAATGGAGATATCTGCCAAGACTCAGAAAAATAGAATGAAGAAACAGGAAAAGAAGATGAGGAAGAAGGTTGCTGCAATCAGAGAAACTCCTTCTATGGAAAGAAATGTGAAAGTCACATCAGATGACAATTCCTTTTATCATTCTTCTGATGAAGCCTGCTCTAGCTGTGATGAAGATGGAAGAAACAATGATCTTCTAAATGCAATCAAATATCTTCAGAAGAGAGTCCCCAAGGAAGTTGCAATGTGTATAGCTACAGGCCTCCTTGATCTTCAAGAAGAAAAATTACAGCTAGAAGATGAAGCCAATTCTCTAGAAGTCCAATTGGCAAAAAGGGTTGGCATAAACAACACTCTCAGAAAGCTGGTAAATGCCAAAGATGAAACAATATCTCTTTGCAATGAAAGATATGAAGACACTGCTGAAGAATTGCAGAGAAGCCTTTCTGAGAAAGAATTCTTTAAGACTGTGGTCAAAGAAGTTTTCCATGCACTGGAAAAGAGGCACAAAGTGTCAATGGTTGTCAAAGATGCTCAACTAGAAGACAAAGTCAAAAGGGTGAAGGAGCTGGACAATTCATTGCAAGAATTGAAGAAGGTGCATGAAGACCAGATGAAACAGCTGGAAGAGAAATGGGAAGGAAGGATAAGAACAGTTGAGGATGAGAAGAACTCCCTCAACATGAAGTGTTTAGAATTAGAGGTGATATTGAACAATCAGCAATCACCCAAATCCAAAGCCTCCCAGTCAACTGAAAGGAGAAATGTTGCTACTCAAGTATGCTTTGAGAAGGATGATTCTAAGAGAAGGACATCCTCTAGTAAAAGTGCAACATCTTCTAAGAAGAAGGTACCATCCATACCATCTTGTACTGATGCTTCTAATTGTGTTTCCACAAAAAGTGCAGGATGGAAGAATAATTCCAAACAAATATGGATGAAGACAGTAAAGAAGCAGAGCTCTCCTGAAACAGCACAACTGGTCAAGAAAAGTATCCAACAATCAGAAGGACTCAAGAGGTCAAGATTTGTGGGTCAATGCTGGTGTTGTAATAAGTATGGGCATTGTGCAAAGGATTGTTGGTACAATCCAATGAATGTCAAAGCACAGAGGAAGCCCATGCCTAGGGGGAGCAAGCCAGAAGGAAAGAAGCAACATCCACAGGTCCAGAGACATCTGTTTACTGCTAACAGATTTGGATTACTTGACAACATCTGGGATGATTGCAAAAGTGGTCAAATAGATACATGTCAATCTCCAACTGTATCCAGAGCTCAAAAGAAGAGAAGATCACTGAACCTGGCTAAAAAGGAATCCTTGGGAAGCAAGCAGAAGAAAGTGGAAGATGCTCCCAAGAAGAGTTTGAAAAAGGAAGAGAAGTCCTTGGATTCTAAAACCAAGAAGGGTGATGCATCAAGAAGAGCCACCAAGAAGACATGCTTCTACTGTGGGAAGAAAGGACATATCATGGATCTTTGTAAAGAAGCCATGAAAATCAATAGAAGCCAACTGAACTCAAACAGACAATCAATCCAGAAGAAGCAGAAGGGATTGATTGAAAACAAGTTGCCTAAGAGAGGTAGCTTGACAGCATCAAAAGAACCATGTGGAATTTCCAAAACTGAGGCCACACTTCCAAATGATATACTTGTCATATGGCCACATCAGTTGCAACTTGCCAGAGAACTAAAAATAGCTGAAGATGAAGCTCTGGCATTTGCTAAAGCAAAAGGGAAGAAAAAGATTTCACATGAAGATGGGTTGAGAACCACACCAGCACAATCATCAATGAAGATCAAATGTGCAAGTGTGAAGAATGGTGAAAATGGGACATCTCGGTTGAGAGAATCTTATCAACCTTGTTGTTCACATTGATGAACCAAGGAGGTTCCATCTTATTCCCTTATACATTGGTATTTACATATTCTAACAATGCAGGGAATTGAAGATGATGATCATTCTCAACTGGAGGATGGTTTGGAAAGAATCTTGTGCACCCCTTGAGGGGGAGCCAATCTGGAGAAGATGATGTTCTGAGATTAATATCATCTTGAGAAAAGTGAAGGTATTCCAATCATACTTTCATCCCTTGATTCTTAATTGCATTCATCATGACAATTAAGGGGGAGTATTGATTGAAGACAAATGGTTGAAAGGGGGAGCTTTATCATTGCACTGAACTTTCTAATGAGTTTTGTGAAGTATGTGCAGGATTTAGCAATTCGTTGTTATATCTGAAAAATTTTCAAACCCCTGAAGCATGATCTCACATGTATAGTGAATGTTGGACAGCATTGAGTACCTTGGTTACATCACTCTTGTTTTCTACACCGGGTTAGCCCAAGTAGACTTAGAGCTGATTTACTAAAGGTTCTTTGCTAAAGAAGAACATGTGGCATCATTCCTCTCTTAGTGTTTTTCAAGAGTATGCTATTCGAAGGGAGGAAGAGATATTTGTGAAAGAGTACCACACCACACCTTTGCATTTGATTGCCAATAAGGGGGAGAAAATATTGGCACACATATTGACCCATTCATATGTGCTAAAGGAGTGTATTGACAACAAATACAAAGGGGGAGATTGAAGTGCATTGTGTTGCATTTGTTGTCAATGAGGCATCAGGTTGTCTTGGAATGAATGGATGTCAAGGAGTCAAGATGTGAATGTCAAAGGATGTGATGGTGATGGTGATGAAGGAGAATGGCCATGGTACTAAGATGCATGTCACTTAGGAGATTCACTAAGTGACATAGGAGATGATGGTTGAAACATTCTCTAAACATCAGACGATTGTTGAACTGATCTTTAAAGTTCCAAGAACTTGTATCAACTGGATACAATGTCACAACAAGCTTTAGAAGACCATGCATTGTATTGACAATGCATGAGGAGATGAGAAGAAGATCCATCCACAACTTCTAAGTGGGTGAAGTGGTTTAATGAAGTCCATGCACTAACACTTAGTGCATGTGAATCTGAAGAAGCCCCAATTGATCTCTGATTAGATCAATGAAGCACTTTGAATAATTTAAGTGATTCAGGAGTTCAGTTGAAGATGAAGAACCTTCAAGAATTTCCATTCCTAAGTGATGAACATTTGTTTAAGAAGTATGGAGGAATTCTAAGAAGAAGAAGAATAGAGATGGGAAGAAGATGGCTTGGAATATGGCATTTGGCTTGAACTTATGGAAGAACTTTGTATTTGACAAAGTATTATTCTTTACTTTGCCAAACAATTGGCCACCAAGGAGGCCAGCCGAGGGTCATCACCCAAGGCACTTGTGGGACTCAAGGTCACTACGCCCATGGGGAACCCTCAAGGCCAGGGCAGCAACCTTGAGGCATGGGGCGCACCCAAGGACACCGCATGGGCGCCTGGGGCACGCCCGGAGGAGCGCAGGGGGCCGTGTATAAGCCCCCGAGGGCACGCGGTGGTGAAACCCGCGCGCCGGAGGAGCATAGTGGGCGCTTGAAGCGCGCCCGCGAGGACCAGAGTGGGCGCAGAGCGCTCCCGCAGGAAGAACTCGGTGCGGGGCGACACCGAGAGGGGAGGAGATTCAACTGGCGGGTTGAGGGAGCGCCAGGCTTATAAAGCGCGGAAAAACCGGCCGCGGATTCGATGTGGGACGCGCATTTTTCACCCGGAGCGCATCCTGGCCGTCCGACTCATCGCGCGGCTGATCACAGCCGCTCATCGCATCCCGCGCGAGATCTCCTGATCGCGGCCGTCCGAGGATATTCAAACGCCTGATCCGACGGCCGAGAGCTCGTCTCCTTCCTCGAGCTCGGCCGAGGACACCTCGAAGCCACCCGCGACATCGCCTGAACCAGAGGCCATCCGACGACCTATCTTGAGCTCCCGGCCACCATTTCCGAATCCGAAACCTCCATTGTGATCGTCTGTGCCTACTGAACATAACCATGCAATAAAATAAGCATGCATGCAATGAAAGGAGGATTTCGAGCGAGGCCGAAGCAACCGGAGGTGCGAGGCCATTCGGTGTTCGTGTTTTTGCATGGATAGGCCTAAACAAAGGCCGTGCATGCGTTATAAATCGCATGCACGAGGAGGAAAGAAAAAAATGAGAGAACCCGCGTGAACCGAGGATCAAATTCAAGATTTGGAAAGTTTTTAAAGATCCTAAGATATCGGGATTTTGATATTTATTTCACGCGGATGAACCGAGGATTCTCTGCCTATAAAAGGAGAGGCCGAGACCTCATTGCAGCTTGCTGAAGCTCTGTTGAAAACCCGAAGTCCCGCGGAGTCCTCTTCCTCGCGAAGCCGAAGCCCCGCACATCCCACTTGCGCGTCTATTGTTCTCGGTGCCATCTGAGGCCCGAAGGAGTCCCTTTTGCGCATCCCTTGCGCGAAAGAAGTGAAGGGGTGACCCCTGCGCGCTACTCCTTGCGCGGCAGGAAGAACCCAGGGCCGCGGCACTCTGCGCGCCCACGGTTGAAGCCCGAGGTGCTTTGCACCCGAGGTCTTGCACGCCCCTGTGCCGTGCTCCTTGCGCGCTCGAAGGCCTACACACCCGCGGCTTGTGCCTTTCACTTGCGCGCCTTGTGGCTTGCGCGACCCACGACCAGTGGAATTAGCGCGGCTGTGAAGTGAAGGAGGGCCGCACCCCTTTGCGCAAGTTGGGCAGTAGGTGTGAACAAGAAGACCCGAGGCCTTGCCTCTTGTGTGTGCACAGTAAAGAAGGAAGAAGGCCGAGCCCTTGCACCCTTTGAGTGCCAAGTGAAGAAGAAGAGACCCTACGGGCAGTGTATGTGCAAGAAGAAAGAATAGAAGGCCAAGACTTGTGTTTGCTAATTGATCAAAGGAAGTGTGTGTGTGCAAACAAAACAAGAAGGCCACTACACCCTACGGGCAGTGGGTGTGCAAAGAGAGGAAGGCCAAGGCTTAGTGCCTTTGTGTGCAAAAAGAATAAGAAGAGGCCGTAGCCCTTGTTGGGTGTGCACACTTGAAGATTAAAAGAGAAAGAACAAATTGTGTGTGCAAAGGAAGTGAAAGGCCGTAGCCTTGTGTGGGTGCACACATTGAAGAACAAATTAAAGAATATTATTTGTGTGTGCTAAGTGAAGAGGAAGAACACACTTGGCCGTATGTTCATTTGAAGAGGCCGAGGGTTGTGACCTTGTGTGTGCACCAAGTGAAGACACATTTTGTGTGTGCAAAATTGAAGAACAACCTACGGGTTAAGGGTGTGCAACAAGAAGAAGGAAGAGGCCAAAGTCAAGTGTGTGCAAAACAAAGAACAATTTATGTGTACATGAACAAGTGACAAAGAAGGCCGAACCTATGTGTGTGCTCTAAGAGGAGTGGACACACTTAGAAGAAGAAGAAGACTCACACAAAGTATAACACACATTTAAGTGTGTAAACACATTGAACAAAAGGGTGAAGTTCAAGGAAGAAGGTGTGTGCTTAAAGTGACTACTCCCTTTGTGGGATTATTGCACCTAGAAGAAAAAGAGGACAGTGCATGCATGCATGCATGCACGTGCACACGTGAACAATGCTAAATCAGTGGTGTGCATTTGAAAAGTCCAAGACCAGGAGATCTTGAAGATATTGTGATGCCATGCATTCAGTGCATGAAGTTGAAGTGAACTGAGACTGGACCAGACTGAAGATAAAGATATCAGTTGTCTGAGCATTCAGTAGTTGAAGAGAGAAGCCAGGTCATCCTGAAGAAGGAGGTAAAGCCTGAGCTGGACGAGAAGCCCTGATCAGCAACAAGTGATCAGAAGAGAAGAGAAAGACCAGCAGCCTTTATCCCAGGCTGCTGAAGTTACTTGAAGAACTTGAACAAGAAGAAGAGCTACTCGTGCGACTCGAGGAGCCAGGAGAAGACCCTGTGGGACTCAGGGAGAAGAAGTCTTCAGTGGGATTCTGGAGCAGGCCAGTGGGACTCTGGTAACACTGTGGGACGCAGTATAAAGACCCTCCTGTGGGACTCAGGAGAGATACGGTGGGAAGCTGTATCGACCATTGTAATACTAACAGATTATAATGGGAGAATCCATGCTTGGAGAGCATGGCAATGATGTAGGCCTTTGGTGCCGAACCTTGTAAATCCTTGTGTCTTGTGCCTTTTCATTACTGCATTATCCGGGAAAGGTTGAGAGATACAAGAAGAGTGGATCGAGGCTTTAACCAGCCATAGAGGTTTAATTGATAAAGAATCAATTAGTAAAAAGTTTTAAGGGATCACTGATTCACCCCCTCCCCCTCTCAGTGATTCACACTGATCTGGGCACTTCATAATTAAATTTCAGGAATCTAGGTGTACAATATGTATTGTTTTTCACATTACAATCCAACACCATTGGACAATTTTGTGTTTCTTCTCAATTTTTTATTTTGGGTATTTAATGTTTTTAATTTTAATCCCTCACAGTTTTATTTACACATTCATTTGGGGATTGATTTTAGATTTCATATATAAATATATATATATATATAATGGAATTAAATATGGATGATTCATCTTATATATCAATCCTATATATATTTTTATATATATTAGAGGTTAATTCCTCCCATATATTAAATTTTTATTCTTTCAGATCTAGTTTTCAACACGGTGTCTACTAGTGGTGGGAATCGATGGCCACAATCTTTGTGCCCTAATTGTTGTAGTTTTGGGGGGAGGTAGGTCATGAATGATTTTTGTCAAAGGAATATGGTTTATAGATAGTGTGGTGCACATAGTTTTTTATAGTGATGAATGTATTAGACAGAATCATATCTGCTCTAGTTGAACATAGTGTGTAACTTAGGCGAAAGATTCCTTCTTGGACATTGGGGTTTAGGCCATAAATGATCCATTGAATGGAATCTAATCATATTTAATGACCATTTAAATGGAACATGATTTAGGGTAGAGATCTAGAAGTGGTACATGAATCATAATTACTTGTGTTCTTGTTTGAATTGGGTTGTTTTTCAAAAATAAAAAATGGATAAATTGAATAAAGTGGAATAATGTAAACAAAAATATAAAATAATAAATAATCAGTAAAACCGGGAATAGAAAACCCTTGTTTCTCTTACAAAAATGGTCCTATACATTTTAAACATGTGCTATGGATGTGGTGGTTCACCTAGATGAACTAGTTGATCATCAATGGGTTGATATGATTGAGGATGTTTTTTAGTGAAAGAGGATGTTGTGAGGTTTTTAGCGTCTATATATGGGAAATTATGAAGTTATAGATTCTAATGTGGGGACTGAGGGTTGGATAGTTGATATGTAGATCAATTTTTGTTTGATCTGGACCTCGAAAAAGTATTATATAGCATCATGCCTTTTTATCACAAAAACTTTCATTACATTATACAAAACTGAGGATCTTTAAGGTTTAGTGTCTTGGAAACTAGGAACTTAAAACATGAAAACATAAAAAATTCTTCTTAAACACTTGAAAAGATTCTCCTCATGTTCATCCTAGGTTCATTACTGCATCTCATAACCTGGGGACATACATCAAATGAAAGGGTGAGCAGAAGGCCCAGTAAGGGAAACAAAGGAAGCATTTAACATGTGAACTTGAGATACATCAACTATGTCATGAGCAATAACTTTAAGGCATGATAAAAAAAATCATGTGGAATATCATAATAAAAATAAAATTTTTAATAACTTTAATATGTGGATACATCATTTAACATAGAAAATCATGAACATATCACCAAGGTCCATCCCCAAGGTGTCATTTGAAAATTACCAAAGTTATTCACCAAGGTATCGTGAAAATTGTAATCTCTAGTGGTTACATAATTACCCAATGCATTGGAGCGTTATCAGGGAGCACCCTTAAATTTTCTTTTATTATCATGTGATCCACATATATCATCATCAAACATTTCATAAATAACCCATATAAAATAAATGGCTTTCATTTCATAATCATAACGTTTTAAAAACTGCTTTAAAGACATGATCTTTACGTCACTTTAAACCCACAGAAAGGGAAAGCGGGTCTCATGTATGTAAATCCCAGAATTTAAAATAGAACATTTTGATGTATATGTGAATACACTTGTAGAAATAATAGCTTTGAGTATTCACTTTATAACATAAAATAATTCTGAGAAAAGAGAGAGGCATTTTGATACGAAAATTCTGCAGCATAACGGCTATGTTACAAGGTTTTAGAAAACAATGAAAAGAGAGGGGACATGGGTCGCCCACTCATAAATGATCCATAAAACAGTAGGGGGACATAATATAAGGGATTTAAGAACATGGTAATGAAATTTGAAATATATACCATATGAAATGAAAAACATGGAAGTGAGACAAAAATAAGATTTCTCTTATGAAAATTTGGCAGCCTAACGGCATCACTTAACTTCAATAAAAAAAAGATTTGATAAGATCAAATAGGGTCTCTCATCATATGATCATAAGAGATCAGTATGATAGATATATAGATCATACCCCAACATAATAAAAAGTAACTTGAAAGACTTGACATGAAAATCGAACTTGAAAAATGAGAAGGGTGAAAGAATCACTTAAAAATTCGGCAGCCTAACGGCGTCACTTAAACTTTCATAAAAAGAAATGATGAGAGTAAGAGGGGATCTCTCATAATATAAAAATGAAAAGGGAAGTAAGAGGAATATAAAAGAACATCCTCTCACATAATAACATGGAGCATAAAAGGAATGACATAAAAGGGATTACATGAAAAGAAAGAGAGAGGTTAGATCCCTTACCTTAAAACGTAACTCTTAAAACTCAAAGTTTGGGACCTTGAGGGCTTGGGGGCACCTTGGGAGGACTCCTTGGGAGGTAATGAGACCATAAATTCGTTGGGGGAGAGTGGGGAGTCGAAAGGATGATAGGATTTCTTGGTATTTATAGGGAAAGTGAGGGGACAAGGCATTAATGGCCAAGGGACACCTCAAAAGTGGTTTTCTCAAAAGCATGGGCCCTCCCATGGTACTTCCCATGGAGTTAGGCCACATGGGGACCCCAAAACAATAATTCACCACCTTTTTCCAGCCATACCTTAAAATATCTCATGAAATCATCATGACACAGTTATGAGATCATTAAACATACCGAAACCCTAAAACTGTATTTTTACTATTCACTGAAAATTCAACTTTCTCAAAAAAATCCCAAAATTTCACCTTAACAAAATATCAATGCTCTGATTTCAAAAATGAACTCCATTTTATAAAAATAATTTTTTAAATATTTTTAATTTAATTTTTAAATAAATACACTATTCACCGAAAATTCATTTTTTCAGAAAAATCCCCAAAAATTACCAAAACATAATATCGAATCTCTGAGTTCAAAAATGAAATCCATTTTATAAAAATAATTTTCTAAATATTTTTAATTAAATTTATAATTTAAAAACACTATTCACCCGAAAAAACTAATACTTGAATAATAATTTATGAAACCGTTATTTAACCATTTTATTGAATCACATTACTTAATCAAGGTGCCTAGATTATATTAATACTTTCTTTAAGTGAGATTACTAATCCATTTGGACACATTGCTAATCCTAATCATAAAATCACTATTCATAATTTACTATTCATCAAAGATCAAGTTGATCTTATTAGACTCTAAATTTCGTACTGAACATAATTGTAGAAGACCATTTTTTGAAAATCATTACACATTTTTAATTATTTAAAGTTTAAATAAACATTTTTAAAATATCCTTTTTCTAAAATTTATCAAAAATATGCATACTATATTTATCCGGTCATTTAAAAATTCATAAACATCATCATAAGAAGAAATCCCAATTTTTATTTAAAACAAAGGATTACACAAGGCAGTTACAATCTCCTTACATAGCCCCTTATCACACCAGCATAGGACCTAAGTGTAAGGTGTGCTAAGGTGAGAGAATATGAGGGAGGCTCGGTTAACATCGCACGAGTAGTAATTTCTATCAGTTTGAACTTCTCGTAGAGGCGATTCCGTTCTAGCTTCACATGATGAAGTTCGGCTTGGGTTTGGTCCAGAGAAAAGCCCAGTGGTGCTACCTCCTTCCCAAGTTCTGTTAGATGGGCTTCGATTGGTCCAAGACTACTGGGTGAGGCCATCAAATCTTCTTTCTATAATAATTAACCAAGATTACTTGTATTTAGAGAAAATAATCAAAATTTTTAGTTTCCAGCGGTCATATTGACCAATGGTCATATAACCGTCTAAACCAAACGGTCTCATTTTAATTATAATCATGTTATCAAATGAAACATTTTTGTTGAGTATAAAAATAAATAAAATAACACATAAAATTAGGAAACAATATTTATTCAAAATTTCGGGTCGTTACATATTAGGTCCCCATGAACTAATTTAGATGATCTTATTTCAATGGTAGTGGGGGACAATGTACCTTGGTGAGAGGAAGGTTATAGATGTTCCATGGATCAACATCCAGAATGTGTTCTATGTGGCGCTCCATTATTCGAAAATGAAGTTTGTGAAGATGTAGGATCTATACTCCCTTCAGTACGGATTCTTGTTTAAATGGTGTCTTGGGGTTCATGTACATGGAAATTCTATTATTTTTCCTAGATCATTTCACAGACGAGGAGTCCTGAGAGAGGCATCCTGAGGAGGAACTATGTCCTTTGACCCACTATATGGATACACTACTTACACATAAAAAATATTGGTTCAAAAGAAGACATAGTTGATTTTTTGAACCCACTCACAAAGAGGCCTCCACTAAAAAGGGATGCACTTGGGTTCCATGAGGGGTATAGTTTTTAGTGGTAGGTGTCATGCACTATGACCTTTTAGGTTTTGAACAACATGAATTCAAACTCATTATCTTCCCTTCTATCTATTATGGGATACTAGATACTGTATTGGTCTTGGGGATCTTAGTCTAGTGTGTCATATTTTTTTGGTTTATTTCAAATAATTGTGGTCAGTGCCTAATGGCTTTTAAAGACCATCTTGATATATATGGTTAGGATCATCACAAGAAATCATAGTCGTTATAGGTGAGGACATTCTAATATCTATAGAAAAAGGAATATTTAGAAGCCATAAGAGATTGAGATGGTGTAAGATGACCTTAGAATGTTCCTCATACTAAAGGTCATCGACCCAAGAGTGGTCATGGAGGTGTTCATTTTCATAGGGGTAAAGTAGGTGGGATTAGAATGTTGCAGTTAGTGGTGGATAGAAAACCAAATGGACCATATATAGTTTTTGGTAGAATAAGTTTATCATGTAACATTATATGTAAATTTTTTTAATTAATAACTCCACACTCCTTTATTTCCCCCTCTATATTCCACATTCTTGGAATAGACACAGAGAGGCTTCCCTTTCCCCTTATGTTGAATATGCAATCTGTAGGCCATAACAACTTGTTTGATGTTTTTCAGGGATGTGCTCTGATGAAAGGGAATCACCAATTGTGTTTTGAAGTTATCATTCTTTAGATGCATCCATTTAATGATATTAGCAGCATTGAGTAGTTTTATTCAGTGTTTTCTATTATTTACTACATCAATATGATAGGTATCTTGTCAGATGTAGATGGTCGAGGTGTGGTTCTGATTGGTGAGAGTGGTTTCCTAGTGGGTAGTCTGAGTTTTCAGCCCCTCCATTATTTGTTTGGTTATTTTTCCTAGGGATTATGTAGAGATATGGATAGGGGAGGCCCCTTTGGTTGTCGGTAATTCTTGTCTGTTTTCCCCAAGGATTCTGTGACACTACCCCCTCATTGTTATGTTGAGTCTAGGATAGACTAGCAGCATGCTACTTCCCCAATATTCATGGATCCCTACCAGATTGAACCTTATGATTTGTGTAGTTGATGATTCAGATAGATGATCAGATTTGGAGGGGTTGCAACAAATCTAATTTTTCCTTTATTGTTCCCTAATTTTATTCGATAAAAAGTTATATGGTAATCGTTAGTTGTGTATAAACTACCATATGTGGAACCAATTGATATTCAAGAACGATCTTTTTATTCTCTGGATCAATTAACACTTACACTAGTTCAGTATATCTTGATGGTCATCTAATATCGATCTACGATCATGGTATGACCAGTTAAGGGAGATGGGTGGAGATATTTAGAACACCACCTTCACATTTAGGTATGGAAACATTGATTTAATGTTCATACCTTTTATGTAACTAACCCCAAGCCATTTCCTTTGGGATTATAAACACCTTGATCCTAGAGATCTTGGATTTCATTTTCATTGTATTCATTGAGGAAATACCGATTTACTCATGGGTAGAAGATGAGCAGGTTCAACAACTCAGAGTTAATTTTCATGTTCTTCATCACCAAAAACTATATGTAAAAATTTACAACTCTATGATTTGTACATTATAGGTGAATTTACTAGGGTATGCGGTGTCTCAGCATGGTGTGGAAGTGGACTTGATAATGGTCGAGGAAGTAGTTTATTATGCAACATCCTAGAAAGTGTAATATGTTTTTATTTTCCATGTCCTTGAATTCTATTTTCATGTATTATTCCTAATATATCTCGATTTGTTTCCTTATTTATAGGATTAACCATGAAGAACACTGATTTCATGTGGACCTATCAATGCAATATTGAATTTTGTTACATCAAGGTGATGTTTGTTAGTGCTCCAGTGCTTTATCTATAGGATGAGGGTTGGTTATTTAATGTTTTCTCTGATGCATCCTGGATGGGATTATATTTGTTATTGAATAAGAAAAAGGTGGTGATATGTTATGGTTCAATGATGTTATGCACTCTAGAATGTAACTATGATACCCCTGACCTAGGGAATAAGGAAATTGTTTTTGAACAAATGTTGTGGAGAAATTAACACATTGGGGAGTGCTTTCTTGAATTCTTTGATCAAAATATTTTGAGGTATGAATTTTCAATACATAATATGAATCTTATGTTATGAATATGGATGTATTTTCATTTGGAATATTATTTTTCTATATTCTAGGATAATGCAAATGGGTGTTTCATGGCTAATTCTTTGATAACTATGTAACTTAATTATCTTTTCCAAGTGTATGTAGATGTTTGTAGAGTGGTGGAGGAGATAGAAATTGTAAAGTTTAAGGAAAATTTAGATGGTGGTTGAGGGTATTTTTTTCCATTGACGATGCAATCATCTATAATGAATCAAGTGGTGAGTATTAGTGGGGAGACATAGAGTAAGAGGTGTTTCACAATCATGTTATGAATGAAAATTCTCTAATGGTATGATCAAAGGATAGTTAGAACCAGATGTTATTTAATGGGATGTTGTTTTGGAATATTTGTGTGAGGGGTTCATTTGTGAGTTTCCAAAATTTCATATGGCAGTAATCACAATAGTTTACAAGATGTACCATGGAATGAGGATATAGTTTTGGTGGCCCATGCTGAAGTGAGAAGTGGAATATACTAGGGATCTATGTGTGGATTTCATGGTGGTAAATCATGATCATCATGTTCTAGGTGGGTTGTTTCTTCAATTGGATGTTCAGTAGTGAAAATTAGATTAATTATCAATGTATTTCATCATAGGCTTACCAAACGAACATGGTGGTTTTGATCCTTTCAGAGTAACTATGGTTAAAAAATGACCATCTCACATCCAAAAAATCATGTAGTTTGTAAATGTGAGTGTTTTGGATAAAATGTATGTTGAGGATGTGGTGTATATATATATATTTCCATGTTCCATTATCATAAATCGAGATGCATGTTTTACCTCATGAGTATATAGGGGATATAAGAATGATTTTGGAAATCAGTTATGCCTCAATAGGACTTTCCATCCCCAGAAAAATGAAAATACTTAATTTACTATCATGATGATGGATGTTATGTTTAGAGAATACATCATGGAATTAAAAATATCATAGAAACAACACCTTCCCTTGGTCGACATTGCTTATAATAATTTATTTCAATCTTTCATTTTCGTGGATCCATTTGGGGATTTTTATATAAGGCCCTATCATCCATTATTGTTCTTGATGAATGTTGGGGATGAAACATTTCTTAGGCCTCATTTTGTGTAAAGCATCATAGGGAAATATTTCTTCATTCGAGAGAGGATGAAAGAAAACCATCACCAGTAAAGGTCATATTTCAATTGTTGAAGGAGTTACATGGAGTTTGAGGATGTTCATGAATGATTCATTTTGATGTTGGATGCAATGATTCAATAATAGAAGAAAACTATTTCCCTATTTTTTGTGCCCTTTGACGTGTTGCAGCATATTGACATGGAGTCTTTCTAGTTGGAACTTCAATCTTGACTAGACCATACACATCATGACTTCCTTGTCTCTCATCTTAGTCGGTGTATTCACATAATCTCCCATGTCATTGACTATGGATAGTAGGACATCTAGAATTCTTGTTTAATCTAGTATATATCCATGATCATCATGATAAGGTATTTATATGATGGAAAAATACCCTGTTTATGGGTGCTATAAAGTCTTGGTTGACTCAAGGAGTTTACTTGAGAGTATGAGACATAGTTGTGAGCCCAAAACCCAGAGTTATTTTAATGTTATCCCTTTAATGTTTTCCTTGTGATGTTCTATTTTGGCCATGTTTTTTATGAGATATTTTATTCCAATTGATGTGATTTTTTCTAGATTATTTTTGATAGTTTTCCATATGATAAAAAGGGAAGACTTGATTCCTAATCAATAAACATTTTACTATGACGTGATTAAAACCATGTGGGGAGTGAGTGATACATAGAGTTGATATTATATTTATATGGATAATGTAATTATTAAATTCTTATATTCCATGAAGAACATTTTTGTTATTTCTAGGGAATTTGGGAGAAAAGGTTTGATTGATGGAAGTGTTTTAACTGTAATGATATCCATTAGAGGTATCATGGGGGACGGTTATTTAGACCCATTCTTTCTAGGTTGATTATGAATTATCAAGTGTTATAATAGTTTCTAGTTATATTATTCAATATAACAAACATTCATTCCCATTAGATGCTAAAATCTATGATAATTGAGGTATCTAGAAGATGTGTAAGGTGTTTTTCATACATATAAATCATTTCTGGTGGAAATTCATTCTGATAGTTTTCCATTTTTTCCAAAAAAAACATCCAATACTGAGTCATTTCCAATGGCAGGACATTCCCAATCATTTCCATGTTTCCAAAAAATTACCATCAGTGAGTCATTTCAAATTATTGGTTATTATTTCATTATTAAATTTTTAAAAAAATACAGTGGTGAGTCATTTCCAATAGTTTGTCATTCTAGTATTTTTCTGTGTTTTAAAAAATTTCCAATGGTGATTATTTTCAAATGGTAGGTCGTTCCGATGGTTTTCCATTTTTTATGAAATAATACCGTTGGTGATTCATTTTAAATGATTGGTCATTCTGATTGTTTTTTATTTTTACACAAAATATCAAATGGTGAGTCATTTACAATGGTAGAGCATTCTTATAATTATCATATTTTCATTAAAATGTCCTAAGGTGATTTATTTCCAATGTTAAATCATTCCAATAGTTTTCCACTTTCAAAAAATTCTTCCAACTCTGAGTCATTTCCAATGTAATCTCTTTCATAATGTTTTCCATTGTTTTTATAATATTTCGAATTGTGATTCATTTCCAATGGTAGGTCATTCCAACAGTTTTACATTTTCTATAAAAAAATCCAACAAAGAGTCATTTTCAATTGTATTTCAATTCTTAATTTTTAAATATTTCATTAAAATTTTCATTGGGGATTAATTTCCAACAGTTTTCCATTTTTCCAAAAATTTATATATTTTACATTATGGTATCTTTTATGTTGAAAATTGTTTTTTTACATCTTAATTAATAAGCTATAAATTTATTTCCATGGTCTTGAATCATATATTCTATTTCAAAAATTGCTATAGTTGATTCATATGTATAAACGACATTGATGTAATAATATAATTCATTTATGGCCAATCTATACAATTTCAAACCCTTCTAGTATTTGATCTAATTTTGAATAGTGAATAGCCTTCTTTTTTATCCATTATTTATTAATTATTTTGGTCTATAAAGTTCCACATCACTCTTCAATTTGTGTCATGGATTGTTTTTACTAGATATGGTTCGATATCTACCTGAGTAAGTTTCATTTTATTTGTAAACTCCTATTTTTGTGTAGTGAGATGGGAAAAGGTTCATTAATCTTAGTAGTATTTATTTTTTTATACTTATGTGAATCATGTGTTATGGGATTATTATTTTTATATTTTTTAAAAATATTTACAACCAAATTATTTAATTTAAATGAACTATTTCAAATTAAATGAAAAAGGGGTCATAGTTAATTTGAAGGAAGTTATAATAGATATATTATTACTAATTTGATATTTTGAATTGTATTAGAGTATTTAGTTGATGAAAATCATTTAAGTTGGTGGTTTGATTATGATGTAGTGACCTTGTCCTAGAAACCTCTTTTTTGTGATTTTTTGATATCAATATAAATAACTGGACAACAATATATATTTAGTTAATGTAATAGTAATGCTAGGATATATTGATTGTGTGATAAAACTCTTAATTAACAATGTAAAATTGAATAAGTTAATGTTTGGTAAATCTAATTTTGTTCATGATTTGGTATGTTATGTTATGTGGGAGGGGATGTGGATGATATATGGTTGTGTAGAGAGGTTGAAATTGTTCTTATGGTGTTGTAGTGCAGCTTGGCTATGATGGGGCATGTGTTTTGGTTATGCAGTGTGGATGAAATGGATGGTGGAAATTGATATGACTATTGTTTTACAATTTTTTTGTTTTCTTTTTATTAAATTTTGTTAGTTTCCTCGTTCGTAATGGATGATAAACTAAATTATATTGGTATTGTTTAATGAATAAAAATTATGATTCTCATTTTGTGCTATGAAAATGTGAATATTTTTATGTAATGGGTTAATAAAAAGGAATGTAGAAAATGGTATATTGATAATCCAAAAACTGAAATTTGAATTATGGCATGTGTTTCGCTAATCGGGGTTTGTTCCTTTTGTTTAAATAGTGGAAGAGGACATTCCAATGAGTTGTCTTGAATGTTTTGAACCCTTAGGATGGTAATTTTGTGTTTTTTATCTATATGTATATATTTATATATTCTTATGATTTCTATATGAACCTCACACTCATCAAGAAATAGGTGTTGACACTGTCATAGACTCAAGGGTGTGTTGTTTCAAACATCATAGATGGATGATAGATGGTATGATACTCACTCTTCCGTACTACCACTAATAGGGGATAATGAATACATGAATGGTCTATGTTGTCCAGAATCCAAAAGTCCCACTATTATGTTTTATGTCCTCCTTTAGTTTTAATGCACCCAAATCCTTCTATAATTATGTTTTACTATGTTAAATCTTGATTTACCATGTTTAATAGAAATAATATCCAATTTTGGTAGAGTTTTTATAAAAATACAACTTAATAGAATTTATATAAGTATAAGTCATTGATAATAATAAGTCACTGATAAGGATAAGTCACCAATACCTTACCGACTTACAGCTTGACCTACCAACAGTGTGAATGAACAATACTAATAATTATTGTGAACTATAATCTAGTTATAGATTGAATTCCATTTCATTACCTAGCCATGTAGAATCTACCGAGAGATTATCTACTGATAGAGTGATATGCTGAAAGAATAACTTACCGGCAGTCTGAGACACTTACAAATGGAGGCACTTACAGTCTCATACACAGTCAAAATTACCTGTAGATGTTGAAACACTTTTATTCCTACGTATTCTATTTAAATTCAAAATTATATCTAATTGTCATATTTTTGAATCATAGAGCTTCTTATTGTATTAATTATCTTGCCTATATTTTGTAAGAATAATTTAATGGATGTCAGAGACTAATACAAGGAACAAGGTAACAAATAAAATGATTCTTGTATGCTACACTATGTTTAGGTAATAGCTGGATCAACAAGAAAATCAACCCAACCACATATAATATATTTACATACTAATGCACTATAGGAAAAAACAAGAACTAAGAGATATTATAAACTAAAAGAGTGGTGTGAATCCCAATTGAAGAACATATATTGAAAAAATTAAAATTTGGAGAAGAACACTTCATGAAAATATCCACCTCACTAAGAATTGAATATAGAAGGATTCAAAACCATATTTTTTTTGTTATATTCTCGATAGTAGACTATAGATTCACTTCAATTTATATTTAAGGATTCTAAAAGATATAATTCCAAAAACACATAGCTTTCTAACTCCCTTATCAATATTTTATCAATTCATATGTACATTATTTACAATACAAGCATCATGGTTCTCTCAATTATATCAACACACAATGTCTCATTATCATAACTGCAATATAAAATTATATATTCAAAAAATATCTCATTACACATTAAACACCCACAAATAATAGTGGATGTAGTTCCTACATGGCATGTTGTAATTTTTAATACCATTAAAAACTATTGGAGATTTCTTTTTGATCTGGTTATATATGTTTTCTATTGTGTACCCTGATATAGGTTGTGGATCAAAATATATTTATATTAATTTTTGTTGAATTTTATCACCAAGAGGAGAGGAATAACTCTATACATGACATTGATCCTCTTGTTCTATAACTCATTGTGTCTTATAATGTTCTATCTTAATTTCATTATATTTATAAGAAAAAAATTACATTACATTGATAGTTATTCATATATAGTGTTTATATTAGAATTTTATTTAGTGTATTGATTTAAACATTTGAAATTATAATCCATATTGATCTTAACTGATAACTAATCACTCTTAAAAAATTCTTTCAAATGAACAAAACTTTTATAAATCTAATCAATATGTTAACTAATTTATTTAAATATAATATTGGGAAAGTATTAAATAGGTATTTTAGATATAAGTTTTTATTGGAATAAATTCCCCACCACCACTTGAGAGTCCTTCTTTGACTGATATACTCTCTCAAAGGATATAATTTTCATTTTTTAATTCTTATAAAAAATTCAAATCATTTCAATAGTTACTTTTGATGTATTTTAAAAATCTATAAAAATCTATTACTTGTAAATTTTTTGTAATTTTAAAAAAATATTATTTTAATATCAATAATATACTGTAAGGTGCTTCTGCCAATAGAACTCTTTATTTTAATGGAAAAAATAATAAACTATGTAAATTTCAAATGAAAATTTATTGCGAAAGCATGTGTTTTGAAAGATGTTCTGCTGTAGTTATGAATATAAGATTCTTTATTCTGCTAAAAATATTTTTGATGGACACACTAATGTTTCTTGTAATATTAATTTCAAATCAATGAATCTATTATACTATTCATTAGGTGATGAATAATTTAATACAACTTTTCCATTTCAAAAAAATGAAATTTTGGAATCATTATCTATTTCACATGATGTAACCAGTAGTGTTATGGAAATGAGAATTAATACATATTCTATTAAATATGATAACTTAAAAATGAAGTCGGATAAACACATTTAGGAAATTTACCCAATGTTTAATGATATTTTAAATACTATGATCTATCTAGAATAGGATGTTCATGAAAATGAACAATTCATGTGAATCGTCAAATTTTTACCATAAATATGGAGATTAAATTCAGTGTTAATAATTTAATCATGTTACATTAACACCCTTCAATTAATATAAATTAAATGTAAGGTAATGATTTTCGAGGAATATTTTATGGTTAATATAGATTAAGGCAATAAACCAATGATAATGTTAGTGTCTATAAAAAAACATATTCTAGAAAAAGAAAAGGTAAAATTTCAAGGTCAAGATGAATGCTCCATGGATATATATACATCGACTGATAATGATGATGAAATCGATAAAGTATCCAAAAGATTAACAAATTTATATAGCGAGAAAAAATTATTTAGAAATCCTATTTATTTAGGGAAGTATGAGAACAAATGAAATTAAAATAATTATTGTAAAAGAGGTGATAACACATATGAAATAGTCTTCTATGTGTGTAAGATAAGAGGACATATAAAATTTTACTATCCAAAATTAACGTACAAAAAAAAGTATAATGAAAAAGATATATAATATATGAAGGTAATGAAGGCCACATAGAGTTCTTAAGAGGACATCTCTAGTGAATACAGATAATTACATGATGAAAATGATGAAATAGACAATATAAGGTTCACAAAAAACACTTCTGAGGTAACCATAAATATCCAATTAAAAATTTATATTATTATTTAGATGAGTTTGATTCATGAAGTAAGATAGATAATGAAATTTTGGGATTCTGAAAGATTCATGGGAAAATATTTAATGAACATATATATAAATATAAAACTATAATGAAACAATAGGCACTTTCTACCACATGGAAATATGATGATACTATTGGAATAGAAAATAAGTCTCTATAGCTCAATGAGATTAATAAACCCAAACATTAAAATGGGAAATTATAAATAAAAATGATGACATGTTTAAAAATGGTAAAGATTACATTGTTCAAATTCATGTCAAAAAGGCTGTGCCTATATATACTATTGATATTGGATATAGACCTAGAACAAAATACATTATTTAAAATAACATTGTACCAAAATCAAGAAAAATATGTGTTGTTCCAAGAGTGGAAAAATCTATTTCCACATACAGCACTGGAAATTCTTGTAGGGAAAATATTTGAAGAGTTCCTATAAGACCATATTTTACTTGGCTAGTGGGTGTTCAAGACATATGATATGGGTCTAATTTATCTTCCAAAACCTCATAAATGTTGATGGTGTTCATTTCACAGTTGGTGTCAATGTAAAAGGCAAAATAAATATTTAGGGTCATATATGTAACACTATTTGAATTTTAATTTATAATGTTCAATTTCTTAAGGAATAAATTTAATCAGATTATAATCTAATAGTTATGTTGTGATACATTTCATGTTAAATTTGAAAATGATTCAGGTAATGGATTTAATTAACAAATTATTTAATATTTAATTACTTTTGAAATGAAAATGTAAATTCTTTAAAATTATATTCCTTACTCTCACAAAATGTTTTTTTTGAGTTCCTTTCATAATGTGTTTCGGCTCTGGAATATGATACTAAGACGTTAAAACATTCAATCCATTAAAAATTTATGTAGAAAAGTAATATTCAAGGATCTACCTAATCACGAGTTTCCAAATGATAAATTCTGTAATCCTTGTAAAAATAAAACATTAAAAATTACAATTCATGGCCAAGAACAGAGTTTCAATTTCTCCATCCCCTGAGTTGGTTCACATTTATTTTTTTAGACACTCTAAAATTTCATGATTAAAAGGGAATAACAATGTATTTATTGGTATATGACTTTTATATTTATACTTGTTCAAAAAGTTTATCTTAGAAGGGTAAATCCTACTCTTATTTAAATAGGTATTCTAGGTTAGTATAAAACATTAGTGGAAATGGGATCAAAACCATAATAATTTACCTTGTTCATGAGTTTAAAAATAATTAATTTGATTTTTTTTCATGAACAATTTCTATATTCATAAATTCTATGCTCATAGGACACCCTAACATAATGGAATTGTAGATAGAAGAAATAAAAACATACAAGAAATATGTCAATATATTTTTGGTGAATATGACTTGCCTATTTATTTTGGGAAGAATTAATGACTAAAACATTTTACATAATTAGTAGAGTATTGATTAGACATATCATTAAGAAAAATCATTATGGGATGTCGACTAATAGGAATACCAATGTTATTTAATTTAATTTTTTTGTTGAATATTCCATATCCTTAATATAATAGATAATATTGAAAAATTTGTATCCAGGAGTGATGATGAAATTTTCCTAGGTTATTAAACCTTAAGAAAATCCTATTAAGTCTTAAAAAAATATATTAAGGAACCTATTCATGTATTGTTTTATTACAATATTACACCTAAATCGCAAATCTCTTGAGATCATGAGAAAAATATATCAAATCTTGATATAAATCATAATGTTTAAAATTATTATTTTAAAGATGCAGAAAAATATATTTATGGAGACACTCCATAATCTTACCAAAGGGATACCAAACCTATAGATGAACCTGATATAACAAGATCTACTTTATTTATATCTGTTAGAAGCCTTATGATTTATTCATTAGATTTTTTAGTTTGAGACATAGTTAAAGGGAGATATACATGATCTTCTCTAAGGAACAAGGTTGAACATCAAGATTTTTTGTAATAACATTAATCTACGAACATCAATAATGAAATCAATGATTAATTTTGGGTAAGGTCTATGAAAGATGAATTGATTCAGTTGGAAATATATAATGTCAAAAAAATTGTTGATAGACATAAGGACACCTTAATCATAGACTCTATGTGGGTGTTTCGAAAAAAGGTGCATGAGGAATGCACTATAGTAATAAATTAGCATAGATTTGTTTCATAAGGTTATAGTCAAGAATACATAATTGCATATGAAGAAAAATTTTCACATGTTTCCAAACATGAATCCATTAGAATACTGCTAGATTATATAAAACATCTTAATTTCAAACACTAACAAAATGATGACAAATTTGAATTCCAAAATCGGTATATAGCAGATGATTTTTCAATTCAACAACCCATGGTATTATAAATCTTCATTTTCAAAATAATGTTTTTAAATTAACAAAATATTATTATGGTTTAAAATAAGCTCAAATATCTTGGTATGATTATCTCAAAACTTTATTACCAATGGTTTTAAAAAATGTATTTCTTTCCCAAATCATTATATAAAAATAAATTTCAAATGATAATTTAGTTATTCAAATATACGTTGATTATTTTATTTTCAGATCTGCAAAATATTAATTTTGTGTTGATTTTTAAAAAATGATAAAAAATGAAATTTAGATGAGATTAATGGGTGAACACATATTCATTCATAGATTTCAAATATTTTATAACAATGATGGTATTATTTTGAATAAATGTTAAAAAAACTACATAACTTTTAAATTTTTTTTATTGGATTGCAAAAACATGTAGTGATAAACATATAAGTACCAGCTATAAATTGGATATTGATAAAAATGGAAAATCTATAGATCCAACCAATTAAAGAGGTATGATTGGATGTCTTATTTACATAGATAGAAGTAAACATGATATTATATTTAGTTTGTATGTATGTGTGATCATTTTCAATAAAATAATAAAGAGTCACATCTAGACACTGATAATTGAATTTTCAAATAGCTCAATTTTTCTACCAACTTAGGAATGCTCTCTCATATAGGATGACCATATAACATATTTATTTATTTTGGTACTGATTTTTCAAGTTGCAAGATAGATAGAAATAGATCCTATAAAACATGTAAGTTTTTGGGAAGGTCACTAGTTTTATGGTGTTGTAAAAGAAAAATTATGTTGTATTATCAACTCTCAGAGATCAATACATAGATTCTGGTAATTTTTTTCATCATATTTTTTCGATGGAACACAAATTACTGGATTATGGATATCAATTTATAGAAGTATATATAATCTATGAAAACAAATGTGCTACTAACATTTCTAATTTTGTTTCTCATTATAGATCAAAACATACTGATATTTGTCATCACATTATGAGATATAATTACCAAAAAGATGATATAACTCATGAATTCATTAGCATAGAACCTCAGCTTGATGATATTTTAACAAAGCCATTAAATTCTGAAAGATAATGTGCTACATCATACATTAGTTATTAATGATCATCTTTCGATGACTCAATAATAGGACTTACTGATGATGAATCACCGATATGAATTAACGAGGATGAATCATTGACAAGAATTACAGATAATGAATCACTAATATGACATACCGATGATTACTCACTGATAAGACTTACCGATGTTGACTCGCCAATAGAACTTACAGATGATGACTCGATAATAGGGTTTACCTACATCAACATTCCAATAGGTCTCACTGATATGTCCAACCAATCAATACAGCCAATTTTTATATTTGGAATTAAAAATGTTTCAATTTTAATTATTTCCTTTTTTTACAATCTTTATTCATTTTTTTATTATTTTAAATCCTGATATTATAAAATTGTGGTCAATCTAACACTTTTTCTCACTCTCACACTCCTGCTTCCAGACTCTTACCTTAAAATATTTCTCTCCCAAAATGTTACCCTACTCCCCCAATCCATAATCATCCAATATCACCAATGGATTGAGTTAAATGTGTTCTTGAGAGATCACTGGATGAGTCAAATCTGTCAAAGAAGAAAATAGATGAATCGAGTCAGTATAATATGAATCCTATTCAACTGGAACTGGCGAACAATATCATCACTAATGAAAAATATGCACACTCATAATTGTTATTGAAAAGAATGTCTCTCTTTATAAACATGTTACAAAATCATGGATGGTTAGTGTGGTTCTAAAATAATGAAATAACATTCTATCTAAGGATAGTTCGTGAATACTATCTAAATTTTCAATTTCTTCTGGAAGGCTCAAAAGTAATTTTGATTAAATCTATAATAAATACAAGTAGATTTTATTTTTCATCCAATCATTAGGATGAATTCTTGAAGGTACCCCATGGGTGTATATGACTATCATTAGGGATGTGCACCTACACCTAGTGATAAATTTAATTTTGAGGAAGCATTAACTGATATTACTAGAATGTTTGACCAAAAAAGTCTTATAGTAACAATGTTGATAGTTTAGTGTTGGACGTTCTACAAATTTAACTAGCATCAGTTATATCCTATAAAAGGGGACATGTTCTCTCCATAAAATTTCAATATGAATATCTTCATTATATATTGATTAAGTGATATATTTTTAAAATATGTAGATATTTTATAGTTCATATAAGTTAAATGAAGAAAACCTACTACAATAAAAATTAATTTTCTTATCCCTAGATTATTAGTTCTATACTGAAAGATAAGGGTTTAATAAATGATGTTGAAGAAACAGTGACAGAATGTGAAGGGTATTGTCTAAATAGATATAATTATAAGAGGATAAAAATTAATTGGAATTCCAATAAGTAGATTTGGGGAATGGAAAATGTCAATCTATATGAGGATTTTAATTATATTAAAAACCCATGATGTACAAGGATCCAAGTTGACCCTGGTCAAGGACCAGATTAAGTTTTTGAGTATTATGATGAGGAATAATTATCTGAGGAAGGTCAAGGGTGAGAATCACCTATTGATGATGGAAGTATTCATAATAAAAATGAATGTCCAAAAGGGATATCATATAGACCTATTAGTCCTTCGATGTATCTACCCTCAATGAAACTTCATCTAGTTGTGGAAGATGATGAGGAGACTAAAGTGTTAGAAAATGATGACTATGTTATTAGATCTGGTAGTAATGGAGATTCAAATAGTGAAGATGGAAAAATTAGAAGTAATGAAGAGGATTATTATGGTGACGATAAAGATGTTGTATAAGAAAAAGATGTTAATGTTGAATTTAATAAATAAGATGCTGAAGATAAATGTGATGTGGAAGAAGAATGAAGTGATTAACCAAGTTTTGGATCAGTCCATCAGGGTGATGATCAAGATCTTGATACAAGTCTTTATGATATAGAATTATTGGAATAGGAACCAGTTATGAAATCCCAAAATTCTCATTAAGAACATGTGGTTGAGGAAATAGATATGGATTTCCATGTGCCTGGTGAATTTCATGTTGAATGAGATGTTTCAGGGGCACCAGCGTAAGATTTGGTTGTTATAGATATAGATTAAAATTTGAATTGGGAGATAGTATTTGAGTATTAATGATTAGTTTCTTGATCCTCAAGATGATATAGTTGTTCGTATATAGAGAAATGATCCATGTTTTTTTTACACTGGGTTTTGAGTACCCTAATTTAGAGGATAGGATACCTGCTCATACTCCTATTGTAGATCATGAAGTTGTAACTATGATGATATAGTATGTAACTATGGATGATCATAATGATTTTAAGTAATATTTTCATACTATTATTAGATAAAAATATTCAAATAAACCAGCTAATGTTTCAAGGCTATGTGAAAGTGATGCGGCAATGCTCACAAAGAGGGTAGTTTCTTAGGTTAATCATCGATAGATCTCACGATATGAAGTAATTGAAACACACAATAAAAATATGATTAATGAATTTTTTGTTATAGTACCTTCCATAAAAAGTTAATCAATAGAATATAATGATTATTTGGAAATGGTTTTGAAAATCCTTTGACATACATCTTTTGAGTCTTATAAGGATGATTCTCCACCTGCCCCAACTATTGATCTTGTAAATTTGTGGTATGTTTTCAAAGATGTATTGAATGATGCTTCAAATTCAGATACTCATCCAACTACATCCATTTATTGAAATTATTTGAGATAAGTAGTTCAAGATTTAATTAAATGTTCTTCAATATCTACTGCATTAACTATTCATACTAATGATAATAAGATGACTAGAACTATGATTAATGAGTAACATCAAACTATGATGGGTTTCCATGATAAAGAAATCCTATCTAATATTATGAAAAATAGTTCTCATGTTAATGATAGAGTAAGATTTTTTATAATGGGACATAATAATTCTCCGTACTAGATAACCAAGAAATCATAATAATACTTTAATATGGTTTATACTAAACATTAGATGGACAATAATTTTAAATACTTTTTAAATAATTTGATGATACCTTATATTAAACAATGCATAAAATATCAAGTCAAGAATCTCAAGGAATTAACTTATACCCATCATAATTATATTTTTAATAAGGAAGACTTTGTAAGGGATATGGATTATGATGCTCAGATCTTCAAGGACTTCATCAATGTTCTCAATCATTACATACATCGTCGGAGCAGAACAATTATTGCTTCAACAACTTCTCTTATCTGAACGGTCCTTCACCCTTATACTTCTTCATCTGAATCATTGTCATTTTTATCTATAAATCATGAAAAATATATATGAAAAATCATACATTTCATTCATTGTGATATTGTAGGACCACCTTCATCTTCTAGTGTAACCCTTACCCCCTCTATTTTTATATATTTCTTCTTCCATCCTTCAGTACCCTTTCTATACCTCCATACACTACTTCTAAACATACTACATCTACCTACATGTATTATTATATGGGAAATAATTTTATGGAGTTTTATTTAGAGAATACATTATTGGATGACTCATTGATAAAAATCTATTGTAGTATTATAGTTATCACATGTACTGTTTGACTATGGAAATGTCTTTTATCATTTCATCTCATTATCATTTCATTATTTTAATTATTTTTCATTTTTATGAAAAATATAAATATGGTGGCAATGTGTATAGAATATTTATGTGTATTTAATAAATCTTAGGTGGAGCATAAGATTAAACAAATGAAAAAGATTTAAAAAGTGTATTAGATTAAAACAAAATCATAATATGTTATTTACATACTATTTGTGTTTATCATAAAATTTCAGATCTTATGATATATATAATATGTTATTTATACCATAAATTTATCATAATAATTCAAAAATTATACTATATAATACAATTTTTTTTGGGCCCATCAAAAAGGTGGATATTATTGGCCTCTTCTATATTGAATGCTCACAAATAATGGTTAATAATGTTTTTATGTTACATATTGTTTAACTATGATTAAATTTAATATAAACCCATTTTGGTAGTGTTTATATCATAATAATTGTTAATAAAATTTGGATAAGTATAATTCAGTAATAATTATAAGTATCCATTAAGGATAAGTCACTGTTACATGACCTGCTGATAGCTTGACCTATTGACAGAGAAAATAACCAATACATAGAGTGTTTATGATGTATAAGCTTAAAATATAAAAATTACCACCATATTACATACAAATAGAGTACCCATAAACATAATACCTTCTTATAGAGTTATCTACCAACATAAATCTAACAATAGTCTGAGACACTAACAGACTAAGACACTAAGGGTTTGAGAAAGCGATATACTGACCTAGTGATCCTAAGACGCCATCATTCCACTATTTCCATTAAAAATAAAAATTACATATAATGGTCATATTTATTAATCCTAGAACTGATTATTATATTAATGATATTTTTTTGTATTTTTTAGAAAACATTTAATAGATTTCAATGACAAGTATGACATAAAAGGTACTAGAGAGAATACTGCTTTTCTTATACAATATATTTTGTGAATATTTGGATCAACAAGAAATGTAATGTGACCAATAAAAATATACTAAGACTATTGTACACCATAGAAAAACACAGGATATACCAGTTGTTAAAAAACATTATTTTGATTCCTAATCGATGAAGATATGAAGAAACAACTGAATAGAAGAGTAGAACACATCTATAAAATCTCTACTTTAATAACAATAGATGAAAAACGCCATCATGACCCTCTATTTTGTTGTCTGTTCCTGAAATTGGAATCCATATTCACATCAATCTATTGTAAATGAGTCCTAATGATTCAAATCCAAACACATAAAACATTATAACACAATTCAAAATGTTTTATCTCTGGTTGTACCTTATTTAAAATATGAGTAGTGTGAGTCTCTCAGTTATATGAACACAAACTATCCCCTATGTATAACTGGTTGATACATTGACATCTTCATTAACTTATATATTTACACCTTACACACCAACATATTATAGTGGAAGAGGTCCATGTACGACATGTTTTAATTTTCACTCTAATGAGAAAAATTCAAAGAGGACATGTTAACCCATAAAACTGTGTAGGTCATCGTGAACCCTGATCCAGGGTGTGGATCAAAATTTATTAATATTAATTTCTTGGTGGAAGGTGACCACCAAGTGGAGTGGACTATGTCTTAACTTGAGACTGAACCTATTGTTTTAAAAATTTTCATTCCATTCAATGTTATTTTTTTACTGTTTTATTTTAATAAAAAAACATTAATTTGCTTTGATAATTTATATTAGAATGTTTTTATATTATAAATATATTTAGTATATGGATTTCCAAAGATAAAATAATAATCCATATAGTTATAAGTGAGAACTAATCACTCTTTGATAAGTCTATCAAATGGTCAAATCCTTTATAAATCTGCTACTTTGGTTAACTATGTTGTTTTACAATTCATATTATAGATGTTTTAAATAAGTATTTTAGAAAAATATATTTATAGGAACACAATTAGCCCACAACTTGAGTTCGCTATGCTGACCAGAATGTATTGGTGTTATGATATGTGATGGATCATGTTTTTTCAGCTGATATGTGTTCTGATGGCCCTGGTTTTTGTTGGTGAGACATGAAATGTTGTGTTATTATTAAAAAGTGGCGAGAGATTTAGGAAATATGATTTTAGGGAGATTATGGAAAATTATTTGTTATGTGGTGTGTGGTACCCTATCATCATTATTATTTATATTATATATATTCTAGTATGCAGTATTTGATGAGCGTGCATTGGTCAGTATGCCATTTTGTTTTGATTACCTATTTAGGTGATGTTTGGGTTTACTTATTTCACATAGGAGTATAGGTTTATATTTTGAAATATTCATGATAATCCTTTGTTTTCTTATTGAGTATACATGTATGGTTACCTTACATATACAAAAATATTTTCCATATTACAAGATGAATTTTTTAGACTATGCATGAATTTAATATCTCAAAACAATTTATATTATATATTATAATTCTTCCCAAATATGAAATATTTATACCATCGGTGCAAGTAAACCAACATGAGGCATACTGGAGGCGGGACTCGAGGGGTCACTATCACTCTCCCATCATTGAGTTATATGTGGATAAAGTTGTTGGTGAAATAAAAAAACTCTAATATTTTTGATAGATATATAAATTTTTATTTAATCATTTTCACCTGAAAAATTCATTTCGTGAATGATAGTTGTTACTATACTATTTTTAATAGTATCATTTTATCTGGTTAGTAATAATATTCATAAAACATAATATCAATACTAATAAATTTCATATCATTATCATATTTCTTTGTTAACTGTATGATTTTTTATAATATGATATAGCATCATTAATTTTATCTTGGAGATATTAATCAAGCATATTTTAATGAAAATTAACAAAAAATTGTTTATTTAGTTTTTGATAATGCACCTTAAATATTATTATACATAATGGAGTGAAAAGTTGAATCTTTCATATATTGTATATAATATAAAACATTTCCAACCTCTCTACATAAAATACTATTTTTATTATGTTTATTCCATGGATCCCCATTCCTTTAATATTTATATTAAAAAGATAAGATATGGGGATTACAATGTACTGTACATCATAAATGTTGTTAGAAAATAACTCATGTACCTCCTCCGATATATATTTATTATTAATAGAGGAATCTAATTTATTTTTATTTTTAAAATAACACCAAATAATAATAATAAATCATACAAGAATATAAATATGTAAATTTTTAATCAAATATATAATTATCTCTCACACTAAATGAATCAGTATAAGAACCATTAGATACCAAATGGAATTGGAAAATAATTCTCCAACTAGGAATGTATGATAAGGGATTCGTTATAAAATTAATTTAATAATTTCAATACATTAAACTATTATTGATTTAATTAAAAAAATGAAATTACATGATGATTTTACAATTGATATGAATGAAAAATATTTCAAAAAGATAAATAGTTAGTATATACCACATTAATAAAATATAATCATGAGATTAAATTCTTATTTACATTAAATAATTCCAGTATAGGAATTTTCTAAATTTTAATGAGTAATAAAACATTATTCTAATATAATAAACTAAATTTCAAAAATTCAACTTTTCAATCATTCATAACATTTGTCAAGATATTTAAAAATATTATGTTTCGTCCTTTCATAGGGGTAGCTAACACTAAATTTTTTCACATAGATATTATGTATAATATTTCATGTAACCCATCTGTTATCATTATTTTTATATCTATAAATGTTCTCATTCATCATTAACATATTCTATTTAAAAATGGATAATATAAATATTATTTTTACCAACTAAAATATTTAATAATGCTTGTCAAAAAAGATGGAATTTTTATTATATTATATGTTTTTACGACCTCATGTTTCATTAATAATTAATTTTAAATTTATTTTTTCACCTTATTGTAATATATTTCAGATCAAAAAGTAATGGGTGAATAATATTTTTTAAAATCATTATATTCCATTTTATATAATATATAACGGTGACCATTAACAAAATTATTCTATTCAGAAAATGAATTGATTTTCACTCATAAAATAATATTTTAAATAATGTTTTTTTTATGTTTAAAATGAATTCATTCCCAAAACATTGATTGATTATATTTCTCAATATGAGGGAAATTCATCTGTATAGAAAACTACCATAAAATGGGAATGAATATAACCTTTATTTAATGCATCAAAAAATTTATTCTCCACACCCATAATAAATTGTAACTCCACATTTAGTAGTGATTGAAAAAATCAATATTATTTAATAGATATTTTTGTCTAAAAATATTTTGGATCACTGTATCATATTTTTTATGTTCTTACATATTTTTAAGGGTACATTGAAAATTTCCAATATAACTGTTCAATAACAATATTGGCTATAGAGGCACCAATATATTTTCATTCCATCCATGGACAACCCCATTGAAATATTTTTCACTCTATTTCCACATTTGATATATAATTTATCAAATGAATTAGTGAATCAATGGGTGATGGAATATTATATTGAACACTCACCCAAATATATAAAAACAAATAAATCTTTTATTTTTTTAATTTAAAAAGTAAAAATAATATTAGATGTATTTTATATATAATTTATTTCCTTTTTAAGTGTTTTTCTATATATCAATTGAAAAGAATAATATTTGTATCTCTAACCCATTGTATATAATTATTTTCCAAATTTATAAAATCTAGAAAGAAAATCAAATACCTTTCTAGACATCACATAATCATTTTTTATAAAATCAATTATTATGTACCATGTTTTTAAAGTATGTACAATAATTTATAACATTCAAGATACACATCTTCATGTATTGATGAATAATGAAATATTATATGAATTTTTTGAAAAAACTATTTTAATTAGATGGTCTGAAATAGAAAAAAATAAAAAATAAAATATAAATATGGTTATTTAATCAATTAAAATAAATTTATTAATTATTAGGAAATAATGACTCAATTTTTAGTACTTTCATTTTATTCATCAAAATTAATTTTTATTGAAAAATTTCTTTTATTTATTTTGCTAATAAAATGTTATTATTAATAAATAAAAAAAAATATAAATATTACTTAAAAATGATTTTTTTAAAATCTTCACATCAAAATTAAATTATTTTAAATATTTGATATTTTTCTAAAAAATATTAAATTTAAAATGAAAAGTGATAAATACTATTTTTTTAAAATTTTTTTTAATTTCATTTTTTTATAAGAATAATTATATTTTATAATGGGTTTAAAAATTTAATTTTCTTCCATTTGAAAAAAATTATCAAATTGATTTATTTTAAATGAATTATTTACATTAATTTAATATAAAAATATATTTTTACATAAATAAAAAAAATAAAAAAACTGTTCATCATGGAATATTTTAAATTTAACTTGAAATAATATTTTTCAATTATATGCTTTTAATCTAAAAATATAGAATCTTTATTTTTAAATAAGAGTTACTACTTTGGTTAATAGGTACATTATATTTTTCCCTTATTAATAGTGGTCATAGTAAATTTTTTTACCACGATAATTATAAAATGGGTTGGATATTGTTAACAGTTATGTGATAATGACTTGAATTTATCCTGAAAAATTGACCTAATTTTAATTTATAAGTAAATTCTATAAAAAATAATCCATGAATATACTTTATTTCAATTTATCCATATTTATATGATTATCAGTATTTTAATATTTTATATATAATTGAGTTAAAATGGCATTCTATTTGTTTTATTACATTTTCAGTATGTACATAAGGATAAAAATATTTTATATAATATTATTAAATTTAATTTTAAATATAAATGTTTTTTTATATAACATGGAAATTTAATTATAATTTTTAGTGGTGAAATAACATCATTATATTCTTAAATGATGTGGATAATGTATTTTTTTGATTTATTGAAAAAAAATAAATATTAAGAAGATTTATAAAATTAATAAAATATTAATAAATTATATTGTTCTAAGGTTTTTTATAAAAATTTTATTTGAAACATGTGATCTTCTACTATATTCTATTTAAAATTTTCTCGTGTAGTTATATTATGAAAATAAAATGAGATGTTCTTAAACTGTAAGTAATGTTGTTTTTAAAAAAATAATATACATTTCTTCAAAATTTTTGAACTCCAAAAAAACTAATTCACATGATGTAACCTATGATGCCATAAAAAATGACCCCCGACCTAGCCTATGGCATGGCCGGATGGGCATTTCCAATCCACATGGGCTTACAAATAGTACCAAGTTATTAACATTTAGCTTTTTGGGAATGATTTCACCCACGTTAAACTAGCATAAAAAACTAACATGGGTCATATTTCATATAATTTATAATACGAACAAACAAATCCCAAGAAGGTAAAAATCATAGAAGTTATACATTTACAATTTCAAAAAAAAAATACTAAAGTGGGGAGGATTCCCAGAAACCTAACCCATCCTCTATCAAACAAGAGGGACAACGCCCTCATTCTACCTCCACTGACAGCCACAAAAGGAGAAAACATGAAATAGGGTCCACCCTCAACAACAATAAACATCATTGCATTTACTATAAAAAAATAAAAATATTTACATGACCATAAGTGTATGTGTTGGGTGTGAGACATTTTCCTGTAAGATTATTCCATACATTAAAATTTAATTCCATAATATTAAAAGAAAAATTAAAATTATAGTTTTATAAAAAAATGTGATACATTTTAAGGAAAAAACTTTTCAAGATATGCCAAAATTGAAATTTAAAATAGATTCGTGGTACACTATATATTGATGGTGAGTAAAAAATCACAATTGAAGAACTGCAAATACTTAAGAAATATTGAATTTTTGGGAACCTCATAATCTTATACCTTAGTGAAACATGGTATAGAAGTCATAACCAAAAACTTCTTCATGCATGAACCACTATAGGGGAACTCATACCAAGGTCCAGTGGTCTCTAATTATCATCAATGTTTAGTTTTTTTTTTATATTTAGTCTTTCAAAAAGGAACCAGGCCTTGGCCATTCTGATTTGACTAGATTTCTAGTTTGATTCTACACACCTACCCACCATGGATTACCTTTGTGACCAATTTCTATTTCAAATGATACAAAGATATCCACATTCAAACTCGCATGCCAAATAAGTGGAATTCACATGTTAATCGATCATTTTTCCTAAGTAGCCTTCATTAAATACAATAAAAACACCAAACCAATTTGAAAATATAATTCAACCCACATACACATTTCATGGAAAATATTAAAAAGATATAATGATAAAGAATACTGGAAAATCAATAAATATTTCTAGGAAAATAATTATTCATCCCATACAGACATCAAAAAAATTTTAAGACACATTTCGAACTAGGAAGATAACTAGTAAAAAATATTTTATAATCCCTCAAAGCATAATAAAATTATCTAATAATGCTAGCACATTAAATCAACTACCTCGTGTTTGGGAACATCCATAATCCAGTGGAAAACCAAAACTTCACCTCAAAAGGACCCATTTAGGAAATATCAAACCACGAACACAATTATTAATCCCAAAACCTTAAGTTTCAACCCATTTATTTACACTAAACTAATTTTAGTGATAATACACCATCGAAGAATAATGAATATTCCCTGAAAAGGGTAAAATTAGGAAATATGTGGCATAATTTCTGATTTATAAAATATAGAAACCAAACCCATAGGGATGAAGGATAACTAAGGGAATCCAATGGAATGGGAGGTGGTTACTCAGGATGAAAATCCTGATTGTGGGAACATGGGTAGATTTAGGTTTAAATAAAGGAAGGAGAAAGGGTATATTCAACATTTTTAGTGACAAATATAGATTTCATTGTTAATCTATATGGTTTGAAATAACATGTGGTAATAGAGAAACACCACATTCCTTATAAAAAATTGTCTTTATGGTTTCATAGAGAAAACAAAACAATATTGAAATGGACCATGTGCCACAAATAGAACTTCTAGTTTGGGTTCTTATTTTTCCTCATAACCATATAGCAGGTAGTGCAGCCAGTATAGTGCTAATTTCCAAAGTGCACCATCACTTCTCAGCTCAGAAACAATTTCTATAGACCATCCATCATCTGTGCACCACTTGACGTCATGTCTAAGAGTCTAATTTTTAACGAAAACATTCCTATGAATGATATGTAACCATGATAATATAAAAATAAAAATTAAATGTACCACAAAATAAAATCATGGATGTGAAAATTCTATCCACTAATAAAATTCTTCTCATTGGAAATGTTTCCTCAATGTATGATCAATGAATAAAAATGGGCACTACTCTTCATCCCAAGATTTCTACAAAAATTTATTAAGATAATTATTAACATTATTCCAATGAATACAGTAAAAATTAATAGAAATTACTTGAATAAATTTATACAAGGGATCCTTAATCTACAATGGCCACTCAAACATTGAAATATCATGTCCAATTAAAAATCATCCAAATTCAACACATGAGAAAAAATTGCCCTTTACTATTTTAGCTATGAGACGTGGCACCCGATATAAATTAACATCAAATGAGACCAAAAATCTATCATGTATAACACCTTACCAACTCTATCATATAACCCAAATGTTTTGGCATACCTTGAAGTTAGATTCCAACTCGAACTAAGAAAATTACGCACTATATGTGGATCCACCATAAAAAACACAATCACCCATAGATAATTTAAATGTTTGGTGGAATAGATAAAAATAAGTCATGTCATGAATCTTCACTATCATCCACTACATCATGATCAATTAGTGATTCCCATATGTCTCCTACAGGATACTATGTCCTAAAATTGAGGACTCACAAACTTTTTCGAACACAAAGGGGACTAAAACGCCATGTCTTAATGTGCCTCAAATGGATGAATCATAAATGAGGATTCTTAACATATATAATATATGTATTACACCAATCCCAAAAGGTTATACCATGATCCTACAAAATCTAAATAACATATCATGAGCATATCTTCTAGGATTTGATTCTATCTCTTTAGCTAACCATCCATTTGTGGATGAAATGTCGTGATAAACATGACCTCTGTCCAAAAATCCTTTTGAAGGCCTTCGAAGAACTAAAACCTAAAATTTGGGGCCCAGTTTAGAATTTTCAATAATGGAACACCATAAATCCACACTATATCATGTACATAAAATATAACCCACTCATGTAATTTAATTGAATCCTTAATCAAGTTATAATAAGTCAATTTGGATAGACATTGAGTGAAAACCCAAAATGTGTTATATCCCAGGGGTGTAAAAGGTAAAATGATAATAAATTCCATGGATACGTAATCACACATTATGATGGAAATGGGTAGCTAATGAAGGAAATTGAAGGGCCTTTATTGCTTTTAATTAACTGAAAAACATGTATTACATTGAGATAAAAAATAATCAATGCCTTCTCTCATACCTAGATTCCATGACAAAAAACACACATTGTAAAAAATCTCAGTCATCCCAGGATAAAGAGACCACTAATACATGGGGTTATCCTTTATTAACACCTTCCAAAATTACAAGGATACTAACAAAAGGTCCTTTAAAAAAATAACACCATCTGAAAACAAAAAAACTCAGTATGAATTAACCATGATTTATGGATTTCACTGAATTCTAGGACTGATCATAGTATAGTTGATCATACTGAATCAACTCCAGGAGAGATTATTTCAGAAAATAAAGTCCATGAAGGACACCCCTTATATAAAACAATGAATTGACATATTTCATGTACAAAATCCAAATATGGATCCCCTCATCACATGACACATTAAATTCATTCACTGGAACCTTCTTTATTAAAGCATCTTATACCACAATACCATTTTCTGGGCTACAAACTATCTCATAATCGAACTACTGATGGAATTACACCCAACGATTGTAACTGAGAATCAAATACTTTGGGGAGAATAATTAGTCCAATAATTATTGAACAAAATAAACAAAAAACATCCCCCCAATTAGATTATTATTCCACATGTTCAAGTCATGAATCACTACCCCTAACATCAAATCATCAGTGGGTAATTTATTTCTTGTGGTAGGATTTGGACAGAAAAAATTCCACCACAAGAACATTATAACATAATATTCATAAAATTCATTAAAATTAAATCACTTTTTATGAATACATAAAACATTACAAAAACAAACGTCTATAGACCTTATTAGTTTACTACTTTTGAAAACATGGAAGAATAAATGCTAGTCTGTGAGTAATATAAATTATCATCCACTATGTTCTCAAAGAATATAACCCTTATTTTACATACAATTCATGAAATATATATTCATAATGTAAGGAAGTAAACATAAAAGGGGTAAGATCAGATTCTTAGTAATGGTTATCAAGGGAGATGTGTAAGTACAAATCTGAGCATAAGGGTATTATAACATTATAATAACATAAAAAGATCATTATTGAAATGTAAAATTTCATAAACAATAATCATGGAATCAATATGTCAATTTCATAATTAATGAATCATAATGGAATCCATAACATAATCCATGAAATCATAACTCATGAGTATGATGTGGAATTTTTAGAATAAATATAAACTTGAATTATAATTCATTAAATGTCCAAGAACATTGATAGAACATTTAATGGAAATTTATGGGGACTACCCCTACTGGGCGAGGCAAACCACCATCTCCTATCATAGTCCATTCCTAGTATGTTTTTGGGTTCCCCCATCTTCCCATAGTGGATCTAAGATTCCCATAATCCTATAGTGGGTTAGGTATCCCCATATTCCATCTTCATAGGAACTACACCTACTCTAAGGGACACACCATCCCTATAAAAATCATTTCCTTGTAAGGGATCAGTTTTCCCAATATTCCAATAGTGGATAAAACCCATAAAATTTATTCCCACAATCATATTATGATATATAAATCATTAGAAAATTTAATAGTGTATGATATATGTCCCACCAATCGGATAATAAAATAATTCATACATGTGCCACAAGATAATAAATTATTCATCATATCCGACCCATAAAAGATATGGGTTACATAAACATCATATCATTACCAATGAAATTAAATTTGTTTCATAATAATTAAATCATATCATAACATATGGAAAATATACATCTTTCATAATCATTTTATCCAAGAATGACATTTGAATTGAGGTGGGTATCATATGCATTTATCAATGTTAGACACATTTAATTGAAATATGTCTCATAAACATCAAGCCATAATGACCTCAACCATTAAAATAAATAATATGAAGGACTTAATTTGGTCACCACCCTATTAAATTATAAATATACCCAATTATGTAATCTCAAATGGTGGATGATATTATAATATCTTGTGCAACATCACATTTCAAAACATAAAACATTTTTTAAATCCATTTTCTATAAACCACTTCGAAAGCATATCATGAAAAATAATTTAAAATGTTTTTTGATGAAAATATATTATTTGGTATGAAAATATAATTCTAAAACATAGATCAATTTTAAAATTTTTATATTTTAAAATACATTTAATACATATAATGATATACTGAAAAAATTGAAAACCCATTTTCTATGATAAGTTATAAGAGAAAATTGTATGCATTTTAAAATAATTTTCTCCTAAAAATATATAAAATAAGAACAAAAATAATTTTTAAAACATATTTCTTGGAAAAAATATAAAATAATCATGAATACGTTTATAAAAAACTTTTTTTTGAATCTTATAATAGGGGCTTCATATCATTATTGAAATCTTTTTCCTTGAAAATTTATTAAAATCAATATTTTTATTAAATAATTTTTTTTCTTGAAAACCACTTTGAAATTTTTTTAAAAGAATATTAGGAATTTTTTTAAATTTTTTTAAAAAAAACTGTAATATTTTGATTCATTCATAATGAGAATGGAATTCATGATGATAGGTAAACTCGAATATTCCAAACATTACTTTTTCACCATAAAATGTTTTCAAAAGTGCGTCATCTAGAAAACGACATGCTGATTCCTTTTTAATATAAATTTTCTGTAAGAGGTAAAACATGGATAAAGATCAATTTTAATGATAGTAGTATAGTAGAAAAATATTTTTGGTGGCCTTCTTAAAAATTATGGATTTTAAGGAATAATGATTTCTTAAAAAAGAAAGAGGTAATGTTTGACTTTCTGAAGAACACTTTTTTTGTTATCATATCTACAAAATAGTGTAAAAATTGAACAAAAATCTAATTATTTAATTTATAAAAATCTGATAATAAAATTCATAATATTTATTATGTGATGGATCATATTATTTTATCAATGGAAGCAGTATCTTATACAAACTCGATAAACAATTTTATTATAGAAATATGGAGGTACATCATTGGTAACATTGATTCCTATTAAAATGGAAATAAAAGAATTATAAGAATCCTAAAATATCATGAAAATAATGATATTATTTATATTACTTTTCAATGTCAGTATATCTTCCTCATAGATAAAATATAGGTTTATAATATGTCATGTTTCTCAAAGAAGGAAAATTGAGGCCAAAATCCATTACCGATTTGATAAATTCCGAATCATAAACCCCATTAATAAAATATTTTCAAATAGATATGTAAATACCCATAAAATATTTATAATAATACTATAATAAATTAACGGTATTTATATACAGAACACAAAATAATAGAGTGGTGAATATTGCATGTATCTCAAAAAAATAGAAGTCAAAAGAAATTCCCTTACCTTTATGTCTGAACTCTCTTAATACTCATAAAATACCCCTAAATAATATATATAAGTTTATTATAAATATTTTTGTGAAAAATATTAATATCTAATGTCATATTTTTTTATTAATAACATGTATTACACACTTACTAACAATTTCGAGTTAATGTTTTACTTCAGGTAATATCGGCATCATTTTTTACGAGTGTATTGATTTTCAATATTTTTTGTCCACAAACTAATATCATGATTTCAATAATTTAAATCATGATATAAATATCATGGATATTTAGAATATATTTATTTATAACAATATATTGTATATATAAATACGAAATTGAATACATTGTTCATTGATAGGGTAGGACGTATGAACACATGAATGATGCATATTGTTTTCATTGTAATATTGAAAGAAAGAATTTAAAAGACGTATATTTAAATATCTAATATAATTAAAACATAATTAAAATATAATATATATCATATAATTTTAGTAAACCAATAATTAATAGATTAAATTTAATGTGTGACCGAATCACATCACTTTGAAGTGGCAGTAGTCCACACATCCATAATGAAATTATCATATATTAACTATATGGAAATCATGAAGGTAAGTGTTATATAAAAATTATTTATTTATAAATTTTTCATATATATAATATATATAAAATATATCTCATATAAAAATTTATTTTCCATAATAATTCCCAACCCCAAGGGGTGGTATAGGAAAAATGAACAATATAATTTTATGAAACAATGATTTTTCATACTCACGAACAATGAGTTCGTTATCATTTAGATGGAAGTGTGTCTAATTAAATGAAGAAAAAATATAATAAAAACATATCAATAAATTTATTATATAAATTCAAATATTTATTAATTGAATAATAATAATATTGATTATGGAGAATGAATATAAAAGAAATGTGATGGAGGAAGGATGATACCTCTTATTTGGGTAACTACATTTGGTTTAAACCAAAGAGATTATTGGATTGAATTATAAAAAAAGTGAGGATTAAAATATTATTGGAGGGATTTGGGAAAGTTAATTGATAATAATATTAAGTAATATATGTGGTTGGATGTGTGTAATGTTGGGGGAGAGTTGGTGGTCTTTTATAGGGGACAGAAGGGACACACTTGGAATTTTTTAAAACAACATAGTTTTGCCAACGTTTTTACATATAGAAGTAATATAAATAGTCCAAAAAGTATATTTAAATGTTTTGTTACGAAATATGGCCATATATTTTGTTTTTAACAAGTGGATAGGTCATTTTATCCATAATTATAAGGTTTTGTCTCTTGTTAAACTAAATTTTACCATATAGGATTAATTAATTATAATCACATTGACTAATATTTTTGGCAAAACATAAGTTGGAATTATTAGAATATAAATATTATTATTATTACGTAAATATATTAACATTTTTTTATGTTCAATTCATAAAATTATAAAAATAAATTATATTACTAATCTCATAGACATGGTGAGAAAACAAATTTTTAAATTGGAATGTTCAAATGATCATTATGCTTATATCTAAAAGTTCAAAATAAAAATGATTAAAATGAACTAAATTAGATTAATATATATATAATTTATATATTAGGACATTAAAAACAAATTAAAATATATTTTAACTATATCAATCATTAAAAAAATAGATTTTAATTAAAATTCAGTATTTTTTACTATTCATCAAAAAACAATGTTTTTCTGAAAAATAAAAAAATCACCTAAGAAATTTAAGAAATTTTGAAATAAAAATTGATGTTTATTTAATAAAATTATATTCCTAAAACTATGTAAAATTAAAAATATTGCAGTTTACATAAGGATATTAGAATTATTTTCTTTAGAAAAGTAATATTTTCATACAAATAAAAACTTAACTAAAACCGTTGTATGAATTGCCATCATACTTATTTTTTTAAGAACAATGGATAAAAATTAGTTATTAATATTGTAATTACTATGTTTAACATAATTCTATAATGATCCCTATTTAAATTATTTTAACAATAAAATGATGTTTTTTAGAAACTATGTGTTGTTTGTAACACATGATAAGTCATTGTTTCAAGTATCACAAGATTATTTGAATTTTTTTTGTAGTGTATGAAATCTAAAAATAATTATTTAACATCAAATATCAATATTCAATGTTTTTTGAAATTATAGTTTGAATTAATTTGAAAAAATATTTTACAAAATCATAGGTTATTACATTCCACACACACAAAAATAAAATTCACCCTCAAAATTCTTGTTGGTTTACAATGGTTTAATACTTTAATGTTTTGATAATAAAATCCAAAATTTTAAAAATCAACAGTAAAAAAATAAATAAAAAGTGATATTTGGAATTGTAATGGCTAACCAAAGATACTCATAGTATGATTTCCACATAGGAGAAAATATATAATATGTGAAAAGATAGACTAGGAGTAAAGGTGTAAATAATTATCGAGAGTGACTGAGTTCATCCATCACAAACAAATTATTGATAAATGGAATTTCTAGGGACTCAATGATAATGATATGTGACCATTTCAATGGTACTTTGGTCAACAAAAATTATGGTATTTGGAAAAATATTTTTTAAATTTTTTTTTAAATATTGATTAATTATTTTTTTGGACATGAATATATAGAAATATAATTACTTGAAATATTTCTATAAAAGAAATTTCTTCATTTGGATATTCTTCAATATATATCTAATTCATTAATTACTTCGAGAAATATATATTCAAAAATTATCATTGATTCTTGGGGAACTAAAATACAATTTTAATTAATCTTAATGCCCATAACATATTGACAAGTCTAACAACATCTTTCCAACTATTCTCAAAAGTAAATATGAATAACAAATTAATCAAAAAAACTTAATATAAAATAATAATTATTCACCATTAATAATTATTCAATAATTGTTTTTACTAAAAATGAATAATTACACACCAACAAGGACATCACGAAGGCCAGTTGTAGGCATGAAACCCATATAGTTTTTCTGTCATGGGTTCAAGACCAATGACCTTCTGAACATTACGGGTTGCCCCCCGATATATATGATTTATTTTTTTAAAACGTAATTAATATAATATTAAATATAAATATGATGTAAATACTTGAAATATGGTTAATCACTAAATATCCTTTTAACTATGGTTTTCAATACAACCTCACTAGATAAATACTTCATTCGATTTTTAAATTTTCCTTTCCAAAATTTGTTATCTTCATATCCCTTTTGAAATATGATAATGATAAACATTAAAATAATGACATGAAAAAAAATAAACACTATTACCATGAATATCACAATGTTGTTCTTTGTTATCACATTCAAATATATCAATACATTCATTATGTATTTTATTGAATCACAGTATTAAAATAATTGAAAGCCTGCATGTTTCCTTATTTTATTTTATATTGTATCAATTCCATGAATACAAAAATATTTTTTAAAATCCTCAATGATTATATAAACTAATTTTAACATGTACTTATTTAGTTACAAGATAATCATTACTTTCCAATTTAATTATTAATATATAAAATATCGTTATCTAAACAAAATTATGTTAAAATAATAAACATTATAAGGGTTATATTACTGTATTCAAAATATCATCTCATCAATATAACTATTTTATAGTCTATCATAATCATTAATTATAATCATGAAAATCGATAGTGAAATGCATAAAATGAAAAATTCATATAGATATCTCTATTCATATAACATAAATTTTGAATAAAAATACATAAAACAATGATTATTCAACAACATCCATAATCTATAATAAGGATACCTCAACCCATTATATAATACTTCTTTCTATTAACATTTTATCCATAGTCTCATCATTATTTTCAATATAACCAATAAATGTACCACCTTATTTATTATCTTTGGGAACATTAAATTGAGGGTATATATATTCACAATGACCATTCATTACACATTTAATTTGTTTAATACATGATGAATTATTATGGAGTCCTATATTCCCATACATTTCATCAACTAAAACCATCACTTTTCCATTGAAGTTCCATTCTTTTAATCCTTAATTTCTACAGTCAAAACTTATTCTTGTTCTTATAAGACATCCATTTGGGTGATTCTTACCACATTCATGACATAAAACGAACTGCAAATCTCCTCCATGGTCCATTTTACCCAAATTATGAGCAAATTCATGTAATTTATTTCTTGGTGTGTATGAGATTTGGTTAGGGTACACATTTCTAATAATGTTCTATGAATACTGAATAGCCATAATCACACCATCCTCCACTCCGGTGACCATACCATTTTACTACTCATCATCAAATTTTGTATCACATTATACATTGAACATATTACTTTTATATTTCTCCATTAACCAAAACAATAAATTATGTATTAAAAAACTATTATAAATGAGAGGAACCAGATAATAATGAAAAAATATTATAGTATGTCCAAATTATAACAACTTCCATAAACTATGACACCTTAGTTTTAACACTGGTTTTTTATATAAAACATATTTTTTCAATCATTCATGATGTACACTCTATTACATTTCAATGTTCTCGATAAGCTATCCCGATTAACAAAAATTTAAAAATTTCATATCCAATTTTAAGTACACTCGATAATCTATTTTAAGAAAAAAATATTTATCTATAATAACATAATTTATCATATTTTTTTATTTTTTGTTTTATAAAAACAAATATTCGTTTTTGTAAATACTCATTAATATATTCTTTAAACTGTATTATAGCGGATAATTTCAAATGTTTCTTAAAAACCAAATTTTTTAATTGTTTATCTTAATATTGAGAAAATTTATTACTCAAATATAATTTCATGTCGCTAATTTATTTTAATGGGATATAATTGTTTATCATATATCTTTATGACAAATAGATATCATTTTCTAAAATAACTCTTCTTTTTAGAGTAAAAAAGTGTTTTTACTGTCAAATGTTTTACTTCTATGAGATATATTCCTTGATCAACACTTATTCCACATGTATAGTGTATATAATTCCATTGATATACCATATCATGAGTCTTAATATTATCATGATATTAAAATTTTCATTTAATAGAATTTTACATTATGATTATAATTTAAATGTTTCAATGTTGTTATCAAAACATTAGAGTGAAAAAATATTTTTTTTACTAATGAAATATTAAATGTTCTCTTTTAAAATTTAGCATATATATTTCATCCAATTTTTTTGAAATCATACAATGAATAAATATAGTTTTATAATTTATATTTTATGTGAATTTTATAATTGTATGAAGAATACTTTGGACATGCAATGATGGGTGGGTCCCATTATAGCCCCTTGATACATAAACATGTCTAATGAGACCAATAAATTTGAATCAAACACATTATATTTTTTTCTAGAATAATTAGAGAGTGTTTACCCAAGGACCCTTGTCTTCTTGATTGTGTAATGGTTCACATTCTTGATACATGATTTTAAATTAATCATTTTCTTCATTCATTATTCAGTTACTACATTCATTAAGATTTTAACTATAACAAAATTGATGGATACAATTTTATTATCACTTTATTAATGGTAGGTGTTTTTAATATTACATAAAATTCCATGATTTATATTAATTATTTACTTTACTTCACATATTATTGTTACATATAAAAATAACTGATCATTTGAGAAAACCCTTTTAATTTTATCCATTTCTTGTATGTGATTATAATATCTATAAATAAGTGACCGGAAAAATATTATTTTATTTTATTATGTATTTTTTTAAATACCAATGTTATAACAGAACCATGTATTGGTCTAGATACTTCACGACTATTAAACTCTTCAATCCATTGTGATTTGATCTCTTGTATCTCTGACATTAAAAAAAAACAATCACCTACTCTATGATACTAGTTTCATGGTCATTACATTTCTTGTACAATATTAAGGTTTCCATATCAATATTTGATGTTGATTTTTAAAATTCCAATTTATATATATAATTTTTATTTAATTAATGATTTTTAATCTATAGAATATGTAATAATGATATTATGACCATTTTTCTTCTAAAGAAGTTATATTGGAAATATGAGCTGAATATCATCAAAACATCCGATATAGAATTATAATATTATGTAATTAAATATAACATGGTGAAAAAACAGAAATAATAATAATAGATCAAAATAATGTTAATAATGAACAGATTTATATTATTTAGCATAATAAAAATGAACATGCTGATTTGAACTCATGGTATTAGTGTTTCTTAAAAAAATCATAATTAATGTCTCATTTGAAACTATGTTTCTTTAATGTACATAATATAAATTTTTTTATAGGAATAATTATATGGAAATAAAATAATTATAAAATCAATTTCAAGTAACTTTGGACTTTAATTATAGGGTTTTTAGAGGTATTTTATTTACATAATGTTTTGAAATTAAATATAATAGAAAAAATGGAATGTTTTATTATTATATATTCAGTGGAAAAAACATTTCACACGCAGTAACATCTATTTGAATTTTTCTTCCATAAAATGAAAAATTGTTGTATAAAATGAAAAAACTGCAATCCACTTTATCTGGGTATTTTGTGTTATGAAATAATTTTTGAAAAGGAATGTGTTTTTTGATATGAGAATTTTATTTTTCATACGGTATTCAAAGAGTTTTTAATGTTTTTATTCATGACATAAACATTTTTTCATTGATAATGATAATTAGTGATCTTGATATATCTTATATAATGGGTGCATCTGAAAATAACTATAATGAATTGGGTAATGGTTTTTTTTCCTACAAATAATATTTGAAAATAAAAATAAAAATATTTAAATTTGAAATGGTTTAGTAAGGGTTCTATAAAGATGATTCCCAAATTAATTTAATTAATGATTTAATGGTTACTAATGTTTTTTTTCTGAATATTCTTTGATTTAAAGTGTAATGTTAATAATTATTTTCATAAATGAACTGTTATATTATTTTATACAAAAAAATGTATGTTTTTAAGAGATTTTTTGTGGGATATTTTGTTTTCTATGAAAACCATATGATTATGAATTTACTAATATGTTTTCATATAATTTATTTTATGAAAAATATTGGGATGAGTAAATATGTTTATTTGTATATAAATTATCATTTTAGATGAATGATAATTATGTTAAATGAAATAACCCTTTTGATTATATATTTTAAATGTTGAATAATATGTTTCTTTAATATTTATTCAATACATTTCTGATATTTTTCATCTCATAAATAATTTTACAAAAAATATTTCAATGGGTTTATAGATGGGTAAATTAAAAAATAATTAATTATTAATGTAGAGATGTATTTTCATGAAAAATAAACTACCATCTTTTGAAATGATTTAGTTTATAGAAAAAGTTTATATTATGTAGAATTTTCCACTTATTGCTTTTTGGGTTATTATATAACTGTTATAACATAACCATTTAAAACTACATTCCAGAAAAAAACATCAAAATGTATGGAATTGAATCTATGTATACCATTATCAAATTATAATATGATGGAGAATTATAATTTTAATGTCCTCTAAAAAAATTAGGTTTTAAATGGTGGTGTTTTAGGGTGATTGAATAATTTTTGGAAGATTTTTATTACGTGGAGTTATATGTAACCCATAAGATAAAACATAATGATTAATTAAGAGTAATTTTACAATATTTAGGGGGATCAAAGGGTAATTGTATGAATTAACAATTTAGGTTAAATAATTCACTAATTTTAAAATTATTTAGGGTTTTTTGAATTTAAAGGTAACAACATTAAACTATTTTTATTGTTGTTCACTGTAGAATCCATAAAATGGGTTCCATGAAATTGTCTGTAAAATCTACTTAACTAGGATTGAAATTTTCATTGTGAGACTCTATATTTTTTAATTGAGTTAGCAACGATAGTGAATACACCAGCCCAAATGGTAGAGATCGTAGGCCGATAATGATCTTGAGCATGGGTGTGAGGGTGGAACCCCCAAGGTATAGAGAAGTTGTATCGCCTAAGTCATAGTTGAAAATATGTTACATTAAATTCATGAAAAATATAAAAACGGAAATTCTATTGAAAAAATAGGTCAACATACATGGAAAATATAAATTTTTTCCAATGGTCATATTTGAATATGAAAAGGTAGACCAAAGCATTAGTAGTGCAAAAGCATATTCATGCCACTTTTCTGGAGTTCATCCTACATGTGAACCAAACCAAACATCAAATAGGGTCCTATTATTTCCTATGAATAAACCATTTGGGTGTTTATTTGGATGGATGAATTCCTTTGATACCCAATTACGACCCTGGTCACCCTATATATTTACCCAATACTTCTAAGACCTCCAAGGTATATTCATAACACATAAATTGATGGAATTAAAGGAGGTTAATATGACTTAATTCCATTTAGTTTTAAAAACACATAACAAATTTGTGACTTTACTACCCAAGACCCTTAGTTCATCAAGACATGCATGCCACCAATTCCACAAAAAGAATTATGAATTCCCCTTCTTGAAATATTTGTGAAGACTCTTAAATTAATGAGTCATGTATTGCACAAGTCTATTCATCTAGGTTGTTCATCTGATATGGTGACATGATGATTCAGAATCCTATATTTTCACACCATACTTGAGTTCCAACTACTTGTTCACCCGTCCTTGAATCTCCTCTTCCACATGAGCCTACACAAGCCTCTCACAAAGTCTTCTCCAAATACAATTATGCTATGGTTTATACTTTACTGAATTCCTGGTATGAAATGGATCATGTTGAAACATCCTCCAAAATATCATGACTTACCAAAACTTGGGTAATAGAACATCATTCTGTCTCTTATTTGGGTTTTAATTTCTACAATCATAGGTCTCCCAAAATTTTTATAGCAGGGGTTAGGATCCTCATAGTGTATTTGGGTTTTTATATTCATAGTCACATAGACCTTTACCTTAGGAAAAAAGTTGGGATGTTCATGGTTTGAAGGATTAATTATTAGTCCAATTCCTCATGTTCCCGTTTCTATGACCAAGAATCTCTTGTCCCTAGGAGGAAGGGTGATGATAAAACTTTCTATTCCTTTTGAAGGATGTAGAAGTCTCCCTCCTCTACTGGGACCAATCAATTGGAACATAACCCAAGGTAAGACCCTATAATTTTCTGCTAGACCTAATGACCTTGAAATTTATTTTAAATTGAATGGTTCATTTCTCCACACCCTTATCCACCATTTCCATGACTTCATCCAATGTAGGCACATCCTCTTCCACAAACATAGAAATAAATGATTATGATTTTGATGAATTTTTCTCATCCTCTTTTTCCTCACATCTATCTTGACTAACATATCCATAGAGGTTTTTAATAATCATAACATTCACACAATCATGGATGAATGATCTGAAAGAACTCTAATTCTCACAATAAATAGCCTATATAGTTTTCCTTTAATTAGGGCCCAAGATCACGAGATATACTCTTCAATAATCCAACCATAATTCCCTTAATTGAATCCTCCTTAGCAGTAATCCATGAATTATTTCCCCTTAAATATCTATGTTTAATGACACCTCTTTAGGGTATAGTTACAAAGGAATACTTTTCAAGAGTATGACCAAACTTAATCCTATCAATGTTCCATACACTCATTCAAGTCATAATGAACTATGTGGGCTATCATTCTATTCCAAGTGGGATATGTTGTAAGCATACCTGACGTTCAAACCAAACACATCAAATCAACAATTTTATCTATTGGACATATTCCTAGTATTGTATAATCTATCTTGGTAACTCATATCCTTTATATATTCAATGGGATTCATCAGCATAAGTCCAACACCAAGCTTTGACTAGGCACCTTCAACCTATAAGTCATTACCACATGGCATTGAACTATAATGTTTGGTCTTTATTAGATGACCATAAAAGGTATTTTTAGTCCCATTAAGATGAATCAATCTAAAGGGATTATAATTATATTTACAAGTATACCTAGTTATCACATATATTTTTAAGATCCTGATATCAAAAAAACTTTTGTCCCCCTTTATGATGATAGACATCAGAGTATCCTATATCTCTTTTGATGAAGATGAATTATATAGTGACCCACAGAGTTGATTAAAAACTATCATTGTCATAATAACAAACATATAATATGTAAGTAGTTAATTAGTGGAATATATTGATGGATAACATCTAATACATACATATATATCCATTAAGGAATAACTTAGAATACATATGGATGATTCTGAATTACACACATGATTAACATATATTAAAATTTTTATTTGAAACCAACATTATGCTTGTTATATTAATAAGGATTCATGAACATATCATAAATCTACATGTTAGTCACAGAGAAGTAAATAATTCCCCTAAATATGGTGGGATGATCCAAACCTCCCATCATCTCAATCGAATAAAGTACATAAGTATTGTGTGTCAAAAACAACATGAATTCCAACCATTGGAATGTAAGAGACAATAGATTTAGAACCAATGGGTTTTCCAGTTCCATAAAAAAATAAAATTGAAACCATACAGATTTATTGATTCCTAAGAAGAACACATGTTCCCAGAGAATGAAAAAATGGTGGACCTTACATGAATAAATAACCAAGTTAATGAGATGTTTCCAAAATAAATGAAAAACATATATAATTGTATAATGTTAGTTATTCCCCATCAAAAAACTTTTTCACCCATACACAAAGAAAAAAACTGGTGAACCCATCATGAATCCTCTACTAATATGATAGAGATACCATTATGTAATTATCTGGTTTGAGATGTAAAGACATCGATTTTTTTATGTAATGTTTTTTAATTATATGAATATAATATGAGTCCAAAAAAATTGATGGTATGTTATTCTGAGGCCCGGAGTGCCAAGAATGAATTTCTGAACATTTTTATGTATGTTAAGTAAATGCATAGGTGGTGTTTTGTAACAATTGAACTGGTGATCAGAATTGAAATATGATGATGCCGTTGAACTTATAGTTCTGATATTCTCTTAAGAGGACCTTCTCCTCGACCGTAGTAGGTCGAGGGTAGAAGTTAGTTTCTTGGATTTTTAACGGGAACATTAAATGGAAAATAATAAAAATAAAACAATATATTTTTTTTATTTGAAACCTCTTTTTTTAGTCTATTTGGTGGGGAACACCCGAACACCTCTTCTAATGGGAGGAAAATCTTAGTTTTCCCTGAATTTAATGTGCCAATATTAAATGTTTAATTAATAAAAATAATTTATTAATATGGATCCTCACATTCCATGAGGTTGGGGGGAAATCATTGGCAATGGAGAACCTTGGAAAAGTATCCTCCAAAAGAAGAACCTCTCCAATGAATAACAATACCCAGATCAAGAACATGGAACCGTCCTTGGAGAGTGTTGTGGGAGTGGCGGGCATCGACGTCTTCATCATCATAAAAATATTATTCTTCATATTGTCTCCAATGAATGACTGAGGTAGGGGTTTTGAATTTGGTTGTTCTTGTTATCTCATCCTAATTCCACATTGTGATTCAATCTTCATAAGCTTCCTGATACTGATGTAATGTGAAGGGTTTGGGCCAAGCTAACCTAGCTCAATCCCTCCTCTAATTTTTTTAATGACGTGATCTTCATGGGTGAAACATCAAGTTGAATGGAATCCAACCCCGCTGGTCTTGAAATGAATGCAACGTCACGATACCTACACATGGTTCTTTTGGTTTACAAAATGAGCCCCCAGATCCCTCCAGGTGACACGGAGAAGATCGCTAGCAACCGGTGCCAGCAACTGGAGCTATTATGGAAAAAGAGGTAGTCAGCACACCAGCAGGTTGCGAGGAGAGTAGGGGAACGTCCAAGCCACTGGAAGACAATGCCGCGGCCTGTCGGTCGGTCGGTCTCATGGTGGAGGGGCCACATGGCCACAACAGAGGTTAGAGGGTGGCCAACCTCCAGCCTAACGTAGTAGATGCGCAATAGGAATTCACGCCATAGGAAGGATTGCGGTCCATTTTGGCCATCCATGTCACGTGAAGTGGGACCCCTCTGGTGGGTCCCTCATTCCAGCCGGTGGCGCCACATGGCACTTCCTAGGTTCCCAAAACAGAAGGACCTATGTGCTTTTTGGGTGACCTGGGGGAGTGCCTCCCCTCTTGGGAGGTGCTTAGGGTAAACCCCACCATAAGGGGCCACCCTGGCCGCATGCTGTACCGTGGGCCTCACACAGCGGGCCGGGACGGTCAACCCCCAGCGTGGGCCGTGCCAGACCAGGGCCCAGTGGGTCAGGCTAGGCCAACCGCGGCGCATACCTACTAGGTCGCGTCGGGTTGACCCAAACCAGGTCGAGTCAGCCCAGGCCAGGTCGGGCCGGGTCGGCCGTATCGTAACCAGGCCCATCTGGATTGAGATACGTCTTTTTGGCCATATCATGAGAATCAGAAGTACGTTTGAAGCACTATCTGTGGTTATAGAATATTTGGATTAAGATGATCATTTTGGAATACTCCAATTGATTTTTAGATAAATATGGTGTATGGATGGGTTAGATCGAATCCGAATCCAACTGGGACCTCGGAAGAGAAACATTAATAACTTACAGACCCGATATTTGATTGATGCGTCGTCTGACCCGTTGCTACCTTGTGAGCTGACGGATCACTGGGATACATATTCGTGGGAATTTGTGGTAGTTGAAGTGCCGTCCGATGGCTGGAGAAGCAGAATCTCCCAGAATCAAGAATTCTTAGTGCATAAACTCTGTGGGTGGCTGTACTTGAGGAGTCTTTAGATCTTATGTGGGCCATCTTCGGATCCTTTATGGGTTAGCACTCTACGATCCTGTGTGGGTCAGCGCATACTAATCCTTTGTGGGTCATCTCCAAATCCTATGTGGGTCATCATCAGATTGAGTGTGGGTCATCTTCGATCCTATGTGTGTCAACAACATAGCTTCTCGATGAAGTAAGATGATCTAGAAATACAACTAATCATATGTACATTTGTACATATGTTATACCTGATGTGAGATGAGTATTTACCTTTATGGTAATATTCTATGTGGCATTACCTTTGTGGTACTTCCCTTCATGGTATTCATTACTTCATGGAAAAGTTGTGCTTTTGGAAAAAGAGTTGGGCCTGGATTTCCTCATGAACATGATGGGTATACTGGATAACATAGGTATATATTTTTCCATATTACTATAAAGGGTTGAAAGTTGTTTTCATAATTTTTTTATATCCATTGTGGATTCTTGGAGACCTTAGGAAGTCTTAGGTTCCTTACATAGTATCGTTATACTCACCCCTACACGGGCTATGGTCGCACCTTGCTATGTCTTGTATAGAGGATAGTCAACACTGATCGAGGTTGAGGGTACTAGGAATAGAGGTTTATCGGAGGTGGACATTAGACAATATGATCTGTATAGGCGACCATTTGAGATCTACACCTACCCATCTGGTAGGATTCTTGGAGGGTGTTCATAGGAGTTGTTTTCAGTTTTTCTTGGACATTTTAGTTAGGCTTGTATTTCCTAACCATTTACATACTGTACACACTATGTATACAATATATATTACATTGTGCTTGTATCTTTCCTTGTACTAGGTTTTTGTGAGTTTACAGGTTTAATGTCACTGCCTTCCAGGTTTTAGGGATATTCTTTCTTGGTTCTAGTCACCAGCCCATGGCCTATGGAAAGCGGGCTTGGGGTAGTCCGGGAACGGGACCTGGGGGACGGGTAGTGAAAAAATTGGTATCAAAGGATTTTGGTTCTACCGAATAACTAAGACTCTAATATTTTCTATGTGGAAATATTTTTATGTGTAATGAGTGTGGTTTTCAGTTTGGGGAATCCAGTGTTGGTGTGGCGGCCGACGAATCCATACACCAGGACCCTGACTTCTGAATTATGACTCAGTCCACAAAAACACTAATTAAGTGTATGATTTTGGAAAGTTTTCTTTGTGATCACATTGAGTCTTCTCACCAGGTATAACTTTTGTAAATTAGTTCTCATTTTTCTTTTCAGGTTTCCTCCACGTAGACAGCCAGTCGGTGTTCCTAGTAGAGAATACGATGGTAGCCCACCGAGCGATGAGGCATCGGTGCAGGGTCCCAATATGGCAGTTAAACCACCGAGTGGTGTACCAGCAGCACCACTACCCATTTAGTAGTTGATGCCACTAGACCTCGAAGTAGATGGAGAACACCGCTTGAGCGTGTTGCACAAGATTCAACACCCGAGGCCACCAAGGTTTGGGGGAGAGACCGATCTACAGGCGGCCGAGGATTGCCTACGTAGCAACCCCAGTTTGAGGTATGTGGCCATTTTTGATTCATTTTTATGTGTTTAAAGTGCATGGGAAGTGTTGGGAAGATGTTGGGAGAATTTTGATTGATTTTGGATGAGTGTGGAGGCTTTTAAAGGGGTGCATGGTTTGAGCACGGTTAGTAGAAACCATGCGGATTCTCCTGGAAACCATGAAAGGGAGACAATAGGCTTCACACATCCTATGCATGGTTTTCCAAGCTATTCAAGGATACCATGAAGACCCTTGCTCTCTAAGAAGTAGCGTGTGCACGGTTAGCGCACAGTTTTCCAAACCGTGCGGGCTAACCGTGAGGCCACTTAAAAATAGGTTTATAAGTTCTGGGCTCCCTCAGGATTAACCTATTTCACTCCATACTTCCTCCCAGTCGAAGCTCACTTAGGATTTTCGGTTCTCAAAGGTTGGAGGTGCTCTCCCACCCGATTTGGAAGCATTTTCAGGAGGTTTCTTTGAGGATTGAAGGTGGTTTCTCCTGGGTAAGCCTCTCCTCTTGTTTTACTTGTATTTTCCTCTAGATCTACATCCTTATCTTTCTTGGTTTTCTATATATACACTTTTTTGGTGTAGATATAGGGTTTTGGTTGCCTTGGATGTTAATATTACGTCTTGTGGATGTTAGGGAAAGGGACCTAGAGAGGTTTCAGTGGTGCGTTTGCTGGATTTGAGGTGCGATTGTTCCTAGGTCGATATCTCGGGAACCCTAAAGGTATGTGTCTTCTATCTCGACCCCACTTGGTTAGAGATAGTGGGATTTGGTTAAAATTAATTTGTATTGGGAGAAATTTATTGTTTTTTGATGTGAAAAGTTGGTTGGAAAAACATTTGGGGATTCTTGGGAAAACGGGGGGTTTAATGGTGATATGATTTGTTGTGGATTTTAAAATGGGATTCCATGGTTTATTTGTGAAAATGATTGATGGAAACAGTTTTTAATAAAGATGTTGTTTTTATTGAAATGTGGTTTTTCATGGAAAATGGTTTTCAATAAATGGATGATTTATTGATGTTGATTGGTATGCGATGGAATTGGTTGATTACATGTTGTTGTTACATTGGTGGGTTTATGATTTGTGTGGATTGATTAAAATGTTGTGTGGAAGTGGGTGGGAAGTCTCACTATATTAGGTGATTGATAGTGGTCAGAAGAACCTCGATATGAGTAGTGGTCGAGACGTACTACTAGTTGTGAATGGGTGAACGGGTTGGGCGGAATTCCAACCATTTTGGTTGTTTTGGTGTGAATGGGTGAACGGGTTGGGTGGAAGAGCCACTATTTTGATTTTTTTTCATTTCATTGCAATTTTTATATTATTGTGCTAGTGTGTAAATGATGAAATGACATGTGGCATGTTTTTTTGGATTTCCCTTGGTGGTTTGGTTTGGGAAATATGGCTTGGTAAGGGTGAATTTGGCTTATGGTGATGGTTGAACTTGTGATTTATTTTATATAAATTGTTTTATATAAATTTTCTAACAGTCTTATCCTAGTGGCATGTGTAGGGAATTCATTTGGGAAAATCCTACTGAGTTTTAGTACTCACCCACTACTTTGGCATTGTGGTGTCTTTGCTGATGTCATGTACCATGACGTGGGATAAGTAAAGGCATCACCCTTCTTTTAGTAGATTATTGTGATCCCTTGGTAGAGATTGGAGCTTGGAGCTTGGTGTGGAGCTATGGTGGTGTCATGGCATGTGGTGTTTGGTTTTTTAGTTTCCACAGCGTACTCTGATATTGTGTGGACATGTCTGGTTGTATTGGTTTTGAGTTGTGTTGTGGAACAACTTGGTTGTCTTTTCGGAATGCATGGTTGGGAAATTTAATAGACATACATCATATAGTGGCTGTGAGTAGATGGTTTGGTTGGTTTTGTCTAAAGGATGAAGTGATCCCCAACTTGATCTTGAAGCCCTCGACATTTATTGCCGCCCTTTGGCTTCTTGGGAACGTCTCTTAAGGCCATTTATCCCTCACCTCCTCCTCAATCCAATGAGGTAGGGGAAGGGTGTTACAGGCTGGCGGTTGTGGTTAGAGAGTTTTTACTGCTAGGAACAACATCTGATCTCACGGTGATCCTTGCAGCCTGTATTATTCTGGAAGCAGCGGGAAGATGGTAGAGATTGATGATATAGGTCATGATGAGGTCACTCCGATTTAGGAGAACATCTAGAGCCTTTTCAGGGAAGAGTTCATCACAACGAAGTTATGATCAGTGCGTATACAGGAACTTCTCCACATACATCAAGTCAATATGATTGTGGCTCGGTATTCAATGAGGTTCACCGACTTCTCATGCTACTCAACTGACAAGGTGTGAGAGCCCTTTTTCAGGGCCTAGACCCTCGTGCGGGGGATTAAACGGGATATTTGAGCTTCGATGATTTCTCTGAGGATCTTGACACCGATGAGGGTGTTAGAGAGAGAAATATTGGTGGAGGGCTTCCTTGCAGAGAAGTCACCGTCAATGAGACCCACCACCATACATCACATAACATAGTCATCTGTAGCTGGCAGTAGACAAATGACACAGAGGTCCATGAGGACCAGACCCATCTGTGAATGATTGCCGGATACAAGGTCGATTGTGTGGGTCTCTCGAGATAAAGCAGGTCATGTGATGAGCAGGTAGTTTTACTCGTGCTGTGGGCTGGGTCATATGGCTTGCGAATTCCCGACCCGCCATACATACGACCAACAGATGGTCAAAGGACAGCCTGGGCAGAGGTGATGATTTGATTGAGGTCATAATATAGTAGGTAGGCGTGGTAAAAGAGTTGGCCATACAGCAGGCAGTGGGCAACGATTCGAGGTTCTACCGCCACCACATCAATGTGGTCCACCCTGACCATAAGGGGTAGGTGGACAGGGATGAGCTCAGATCCAGGTAGCTGAGGCCTACGACCACGGTGCTCTAGAGATGATACAGAGTATGATCTATGTCAACTCCACCCTATTTGAAGTACTTATAGACACAAGTACGAGTCACTCATTTATTTCCATGACCCTCGTCGGGAGCTTGGAGATTCCGGTGGAGCTATTGGCTTGTTTCTTATCTCTATGGACTCATATGGGAGCAGATTCGGTCATTACAAAATGGTGCTGGTCATGTGAGCTTACTCTATAAGGTGAGAGCTTTAGCTGGGATCTTATCGCAGTAACGTTGAGGTATTACGACACCATCTTGGGTATGGACTGGTTAGCCACAATCCATGCTCAGATCGACAGTATTATGCACAATGTGGGGTGTGTTCGTGATGATGGGACAAGTTTTCCTTCACCAGTGAGAATGGAGCCTTTGCAAAACAAGATGGACATACCTGGAAGAGGGTGCGGCCAATCACACAACAAGTGGATAGCCTTGTCATCATTTCAGTTGATGTTGAGAGTGTATGTTATCCTGTAGGGGTGGACCAATACACTGATGTTTTCCATGATGATGTTCCAGGTCAACCTCCTCGCAGAGAGGAATTTTACATTGACTAGTACCAAAAGATGACACCGATATCTACACCATCCTATCAAATTTCTCTCGTGGAGCTATGAGAGTTGAGAGTACAACTGGATGACTTGTAGAGTAAGGGGTTCATTAGGCCCAATGTTTCTCCTTGGGAAGTCCCGATTTTGTTCACCAAGAAGGTAGATGGGAGTTTGAGACTCTGTGTGGACAATCAGCGCTGGAACTAGGTGAATGTGAAGAAAAAGTACCCACTACTAAGGATTTACAATTTCTTTGATCAGCTGAAGGGAGCATAATGGTTTTTGAAGATATACCTCATATCAGTCTTTCACCGGATCAATGTACGAGTCAAGGATGTATATAAGATGAACTTCAGATGTCGTTATGGCCATTATCAATTCTTGGATATTCCATTCGGCATGACCAATTCCCAAGAAGTGTTAATGGGACTCAAGAACAGAATCATTGAGCCATATCTCAATAAATTTGAGGTAGTCTTCATCAATTATATAATGATATACTCAGCTATAGAGGAGGGGCATGCCTATCATCTGCAGATAGTTATGGACACACTCTGAGAGTACCTGCTTTATGATAATCCATTGAAGCACCAATTCTGGATCTGAGAGGTCCACTTTCTGGGACATTAAATCTCGTAGGATAGTTTTTTGTTGGATATAGTGAAGATTGATGCTGTGCTTTCATGGGATCCACACAGAAGCATTAAGGATTTGCGGATTTTTTGGGTTTGTCTAGTTACAATTGGAGGATTGTGCATGACTTTTCCATAGTGGTGGTACCCTTATCAGTGTTGATGAAGTCAGGGAAACCATTAATGTTGTCGGAGAGATGTGAGTGGAGTTTTCAGGATTTGAGGTAGAGACTAATGAATGCCCCCCCTCTTGAGGTTACCAGGGAAGGGTGTTGGGTATGTATGCTACTAAGATGTATCAGGGACCAAACACTGAGGTGTCATAATATAAGAGCGAGCAGTGATCATGTATGGTTCTCGATAGCTGAGGCATCATGAGCATAACTACGTTACCCATGACCTAGAGTTAGGAGATATGGTCTTCACCATAAGAAATGGTGACATTACTTGATGGGAGAACGTTTTATAGTCTACTGTGATCACAAGTGTCTTAGGTATGTATTCTCCCAAAAGGTCCTAAACCAGAGATATCGAAGTTGGCATGAGTTATTGTAGTAATATGTCTTCAAGAGAGTGTATACTCCTGGGAAGGGGAATGCAGTAGCATATGCAATCATTAAGAGGTCTGGTATATAGTTTATGAGTGAGGTGACAGATCAGGTATCTGCTTTGTGGATATCCTGTGTGGATCGAGATGGAGCAGCTTATCTTCAGTCTCTGATAGTCACTCCACCACTCCTTCAGCGAGTCAGGGAGACACAACTTGGGGGAACTGACTGCGTGGCTTGACGTGATCAGATATCCATAGGAATTACACCTATTGGATTTTCTGATGATGGGGATCACTTCATCCTTTTCAGAGGATGTACAATTTTACCGGTGGCACTACAAGAGGGAGGGTTGAGGGAGTTATGTACGTCCCCTCTAGTGTTACATTAAGGAGAGGAAAAGATATACTAGTACCTTCGGCATCAACACTGGTGTATGGGGATGAAGAAAGCAGTAGTAGAGTTTGACTCACGATGCCTCACTTGTCAACAAGTGAATGCAGAGCATTAGGTTCTAGTAGGCTTAGTTCATTAACTAGTGGTGCCAGAGTGGAAATAGAATGGAATTTCGAAGGAATTCTTAAAAAATATTTCCGCTCACATCCAAGGAGTATGATTCTATTGGGGTGATCATTGACCAACTCACCAAGTCGAACCACTTCCTACATATCAGAGAGCAGGGAACAGTGGAGGTATTAGGACGCCTCTACATATAGGATATTGTGCTGCTTCATGCGGTTCCATCTACGATTGTCTCTGATCGCGATGCATGTTTTACTTCCCAGATATGGTAGGGGTTGCCGGAGTCATTCCTGACTCGACGTTGTTTGGGAACCGCCTTCCAACCTCAGACGGATGGACAAAAAGTGTGGACCATTCAGTCCCTTGAAGACATGATGCACGCATACGTCCATGATTTCGGCCGCAGTAAGGACGATCCCTTGCATTTGGTGCAGTTCTTTTACAACAACAATTATCTATCCACTATCGGTATGGCACCATTCAAGACACTGTAAGGACGACCTTGAAGATCACCTATGTGCTGGACTGACCTAGAGGAGTAAGATCTCATGGGACCAGAGATGGTAGAGACTACCATAGAGAATCTGAAAATCATCCATGAGCGGATTAGGACTACACATAGTAGGAAGAATTCTTATTCTGAAAGGATACATAGACATATGGGGTTCGTGGATGGTGACCAAGTCATTCTATGGGACTCACCTCGATGAGGTTTGTAGATATTTGGTCAGGGCAGAAAGTTATCTCTGAGGTTTATCAGACCCTTTCAGGTCCTCAGCAGATTTGGTGAGGTGGCATACTTCATAACTCTTCCCTATCAGTTGCACCGGGTGCACGGCATTTTCCACGTATCCTAACTGAGGAGATACATAAATCATCCTTCAAACATCATTGACTGGGGTGAGATGCACGTCGAGGATGGGGCGACATTTTTGGAGGTTCCGGTGGACATTGAGGATTGACAGGAGAGAGTCATACATGGGTAGTTGATTCTACTCGTGCACTTACATTGGCAGCATGTGAACCTCCAGGAGAGGACATGGGAATGTGTGGCTCGGATTCATGATCAGTACCACCAATTTTTTTCCTTGTTTATGTTGTGGCTTTTTGCAATGTGAATCCCTAATGTGGGGGGAGTGTAAAAACCCATATTATTCCATGAATTTTTTTATAATTATATGTAAATATTACGAGTCCTCAAAAATTGACAGCGCGTGATTCTGAGGCCCAGGGTGCTCGGAATGAATTTCTAAACTTTTTTTTGGTATGTTCTGTAAACAGGCAAGTAGTGTTTGGCATATTTTGAGATGGTGCTCGGAATTGAAATCTAAAAACACCGTTGAACTCAAAACACTTATATTGTCTTAAAGAGACCTTCAACTCGATCACAGTCAGTCGAGGGCCGAAGTAATTTTATCATATTTTTCATGGGAGAGTTAAAAGAAAAAAAAATAACATTTATATTAATTTGAATCCTCTTTTTTGAATCATGGTATTGGGGACCTCTCGAACCCCTCTATAATGGGTGGAAACTCTTGGTTTTCCCCACTTTTAATGAGTCATCAATAATTGTTTAATGAATATACATAATTTATTAAGTTGGCGCTTCCCCTTTCAAGAAGTTGGGGGGAAATCACTGTAAAAGGATATCATTAGAGAAATATACTCCAAATGAAGAACCTCTCCAATGAAGAACATTACATGGTTCAAGAATGTGGAACCGGCCTTGGAGTGTGTTGTGGGAGCGATAGGAAACAATGTCTTCATCATCATCATCATCATCTTACTCATGCCGTCTAAGATAGATGATTGAGGTAGAGGTTTTGAATTTGGTTGTTCATGATTGTTCATCATGATTTCATGTTGCGATACAATCCTCATAAGCCGCCTATTACCAATCTAAAATAGAGGGTTCGTGCAAATCTAACACACACTGATCCCTGCGCTAATTCATTGAATGACGTGATCATCACATATGAAACTTCACATTGAAAGAAATCCAACCCCAATGGTCTTGGAATGACAAAGTAGTTCTGAGACCCACAACGGTTCTTTTGGTTTGATGAAAAGGACACCAGATCTCACCCGGTGACCTGGAGAAGATCACCGATGGCTGGTACTAGTGACCAAAGTCAATAGAGAACAAGAGGCGACCGAGGAGGGAAGTGACACATAAGCACCTCTGAAAGAGGAGGCTTGACCCGTCAGCTGTGGCAGAGCATGGTGATGTCCAGCATGCTAGCTGGCTGTGGTGGAGGAGTGGTGCGTGTTCGTGCCACTGGAAGGAGGGATGGCCATTTTGGTCGGCCGAATCACACCGAGTATAAAACCTTCAGTGGGTCCTGCGTGCCAGTCGTCGGTGACACGTGGCGCTGCTAGGTCATCCAAAACCAAACGACCTATGGGAAATTTTAGGGACCAGGGGGTTCTGGCTCCCATCTTGGGTGGAGGCTATGGCAGACCCCACAATAATGGGACACCCTAGCTGCGGGCTGGATCGTGGGCCACCCAGCACGTGGCTCCCTACGAGCTGTGCCGCACAACCCCCTTCGTAGGACAGGCCAGACAATGGCCCAGTGTGATGGGCCCACTGAGGCCTAGGCCAACCGTGTTGGACCCAAACCAGGCCTGGTCGGCCCAGGCCGTGTCGGGCCGAGTTAGACCAGACCCGGAGCCATTAGGGCCCAGATAAGCCTTTTTGTCCATATCTTGAAAACCAGACATCCATTTGATGAAACATCAATGAAGACAGAATCTTTGGATATATATGTTCATTTTTGTATACTCTACATGATTTTTGGATAAATTTGGGGTATGACCATGTTGGATCGAACCCAAATCCCTCCGGGCCCTTGGAACAGAAACACTAATAACATACAAACTGGGGGTCCAATTGCCACGTTGTCACACATGTTGGGTTCCTTATGATGTGATGGATCTTTGGGATACATCATAGTGGGACTTCGTGGTAGTTTAAATTTACATCGATGGATTGAGACCAGAATATCCTAGAATCAAGCATGATTAGTGCAGAAGCTCTGTGGTAAGATATACTTGAGGAATCTTCAGATTTTGTGTGGGTCATTGTTGGATTCTGTGTGGGTCAGCGCTTAGAAATAATATTTGGGTCAGCTCATGCCTATTCTGTTTAGGTCATCTTTAAATCCTGTGTGGGTCATCTTCAGATCATGTGTGGTACCTCTTTGATTCTGTGTGGGTCAACATCAAAGATTCTCGACGAAGTAAGATGATCTAGCTACAAAACTAGTAATCTATAATTCCATAATTAAGTTATATCTGGTGTGAGATTAGACATTAAATTTTTGGTAATCTTAGATTTGGATTTACCTTTGTTGTACTAACCTTAATGGTATTCATTCTTTCCAGGAACAATTGTGATTCTGGCTAAAGTGTTGGGCCTTGTTCTCCTAATGAACGTGAGGGGTATACTTGATAACATAGGTCTATGTTTGGGCATATACCTTAGTAGGGTTGAATGTTGTTTTCGTACATTGTGGTTTATCCTTTGTGGATTATAGGAGACCTTAGGGGGTCTCAGGGTCCTTACTCAGTATTGTTATACTCACCCGTGCATGGGCTACACCCACACATTGCTGTGTCTTGTAACGAAGATGGACATCACTGATAGAGGATGAGGGTACTAGGAATGGAGGCTTCTGAGAGGTGTATAGTAGACGAGATGATCCACATAGGTGACCGTTTGAGATCTGTACCTACCCTAATGGTATGATCCCGTACGGGTGATCACATGATTTGTTTTCAATTTTTCCTATACTTTCTAGTGAGGCCAGTATTCTAGTGCCTTTACATACTATACACACCCTGTTTACTATATAGTTTACTTTTTTCATGTATCTTTTTATGTTCTTTGTTTTTGTGAGTTTACAGGTTTAAAGGCAATGCATTCCTGGTTTTAGGGATATGCCTCTCTAGTGCTAGTCGCCTTCCCCTAGCCCGTGGAAGGCGTGTTTCGGGTAGTTATGGAACATGCCCATGGGGACGGGTCATGACATGAGAGTATCATCGATATAGTTTTATCTCAACATTGGAGGTGTTCAGATAGACCTTGAAAATCAGGAATAACCCCCATTTTTTGGACAACAACGACAGGTTGTAAGAAAGCAGATGGTTCAAATAACCTTGCTCCCAAAAAATTAAAAATCCCTCCACTATTCCAGGTATTTCCACCAAGAGTCAATGATTGGCCTCGTCCCGAAGATAGAGGGGTCCTTCCTGAAGACTCTTTTCGACAATAATTGTCACCAATGATGTGTGATAGAAGACCCTCAACATGATGAGATTTTTATTTTATTGTGTTTTCCCCATGTCACTCATTCCCAGACATGCAAGATAATCCAGCAGGCACATACACCTACCAACATGCATCAAGACGTCCAATAGTCTCATTTGGAAGCACCTGAAGAAGTGTGCAAAAAATGTTTTGACGATAAACCTAGGTCATATTCAACTATCTAACCCCATTCACAACTTCTATTTGTATCCATAGATAGGAAATGGATGAAATTAGTAGGTAGGTACACATACTTCAGATATGGAATGGACATATATCCTCATTCCTGAAGATGATGTGACTAAGAACATTTTGGGAATGGGTACAGGGAAGATTCAAATCTCGGCCCATGATCTTGATCATTTCTTAAAAATCGTAACTAAAACATTCACAGAACCAAAGGTAAATGAACATTATTATTTTTCTAAATCTCATATGTGTAGGATTGGTATAGAGTATGTGGTTTCCAACCTTTGATACCAATTGTTGGATTGAAATAATGATGTAGATGCTCAATATACAAGTGGGGGGGGGGGTGAATTTTACACTTTAGAAATTTATTTAAACAAGGAATGATCTAAGTTTAACAAAGTTAAACAAAGCAAATTCACAACACCTCTAATCACCAATGAAATATTAGAACAAAGTGTGATGTTACGAACTTCTAGTTCTATGCACTTTCTTGAATTTGGAAATTGATTCCTAAAATAGGTTCCAGAAATATGGATCTGGAAATTGAAACATAACCAATGTTTACAAAGTGATATTCTACATTAAAGAGTATAGAATCTAAATGAATCAGAGTACAAGTGTAAGGAAATATAAGAAGGTTATACTTTCCTTACAATACACAATGCAGCGGAAAAACAACTAGTACAACTACTAGTAACAAACAATAACTCTTTTAACCCAAAGATAAGGGTATCAAACAACCTTGTATAAAGGTCCCTTGATTTATACTTTCAAGAAATTCTGTCTTACGCACACCAGGGTAAGCCCTCGATACAAAGATCAGAGACTCTGTCTTGCTATCCCCGTAAGCCCTCAACTTCAAGGTAGTTGGAAACATTGTATTCCTCATCAAGGAATCCCTCAAACTTCAAGGAAGTAGGCACCTCTGTCTTTCTATCCCCATAAGCCCTCGAATGTAATCACCAACATTCAGAGTCGCATGAAGAAATCTGAACGAGTAGTTCAGTACGCACAAGGAATGAAAATATTCTCTCTCTAAAAATCACCTTAATAGCATGTGGTCTCTAGAGTGATCAACTTCGTTCAATTGTAATGATATCTTTCAAATGAGCTCCTATTTATAGGCTCAGTTGGAACGGTCGGCTCCCTCCTCCAATGGTTATATTTTCCTTAAATTTCGGAGGGACCTGTACACATGTAACTCAACCAACGGTTAGTTAGAAACAGAATGGACGACATCATTTTATAACAAAACATGTACAACTAAATGCATGACATCTTTTTGTAATGGAGCATATGTAAGCATAAGAAAAACTAAAGTTTGGAGTGTAAGGAAATAAATGTTCGGAGTCTAACAAAAATGGAATTTAGAGTCTATAATAAAAAGGATATTCAGATTCTATTTTATAGGAATTCGGAACCTGAATTCTATGGGAATCTAGAGTATGAATCTCTAAGGAAATTCGGAGTTTGGTTTCACCATAGTTCAAAATATGAACTTACAAAGTTCGGAGTCGAACTTGTAGTAGTTCGAAGTCGAACTAGTTAAAAGTTTGGAGTCAAACTAATAAAAGTTTGGAGACAAACTAGTTAAAAGTTCTGAGTCAAACTAATAAATGTTCAGAGTCGAACTAGTTAAAATTTCAGAGTCAAACTAATAAAATTTCAGAGTAGAACTAGTTAAATGTTCGGAGTCAAACTGATAAATGTTTGGAGTCGAACTAGTTAAAATTTCAGAGTCAAACTAATAAAATTTCAGAGTCCAGAATTCAGAGTTGTACTTTGTTAGAGTTCGTATCCATAATTCAGAGTAGAACTTCATCAGAGTTCATATTAAGAATTCAGAGTTGATCTTTGTTTGAGTTCGTTTCCAGAATTCGGAGTGGAACTTTATTAGAGTTAGTATCCATAATTCGGAGTTTAACTTTATCAGAGTTCGTATCTAGAATTCAGATCCTAAAATAGAATACGTCATTCCTTATCATTATATGATTATGAGGTTTTGGGTATGAATCCAATTTTTATACATAAGAAAAATATTGCTATGTATAAGAAAAATCTTGGTTAGGGTAAATTTCTGATAATCAAACAATCTGGTCTTCATCTGGTTTCTCATTTTCTGCCCCTTCTTCAAGGAAATTCTTCTCGTAAGGTTATTCCTCATCATCAAAAACATTTTCCATCTCTTCTTCTTGATTATCATCATCCTTCCTACTTTCTTTCTCAACTTCTTTTCCCGGAGTGGGTAATTTTGCAGATTCATACTTTTCTTGATACTCTTCTACTTGATTGATCAAATCATCAAGATCATCACTTACATATTATTCTTCTTCTTATTATTCAACAACCTCTTCCTCTAATTTTTCAATAGATTTTTTTTCTACTTCATCAACAACCTCTTTACCCTTATATTTTTCCAGAGTGATATAATTCTTTTCTGGAGTTTCTAGTAATGATGATTGGACATTAAAGGTTTTCGGAATGAGAAACTTCTTAGAGGCTATTTTCAGTATCTCTCAACAGAGATTGTACAAGCTCAGCTTCATACATCTTTTTCTTCATCTTTTTCTCTTTAGATTGTTTTTATAACTCATCCGTAGCTTTTTCCCTTAAGGCCTTAGCCTCAACAGGGTCCAATCCGAACTGTGGATCCCCTTCCTTCCTCCTCTCATTATCTTCCATCCACTTGGCAGCCACTTCATCTGGGTATGCTTTCTGTTTCTTTGGCTTGGGAGGTTCGGATCGAGTTTCCTTATATTTGGGGGTTTTTCCATCACCAACCACTTCCTTAAGCTTTCTCTTATTATAAACATTCTTCATTGGTTCAGCCTTCTCCACATTTTCTGGAATGGCCTCAGCCTCTCCCTCTGGTAAAGGGTAGAATTCTCCGGATTCAACAGAAAAACCCATCTTCATCCTTTTTAATGTATCATCACTGACGAGCATAAGCTTACAATTCCGAACATTAGACATACAAGCAACTTTGAAAGAGTCTAAGCACCAAACTATCAGATTTGATAGTAAGGCAGAGTACATAATGATTTGGGCTCTCAATTTCCCTTCTTTTATATTCTTAAGTGTAATCAAAACATGCCTCATCAAATTTTTCTTCCTTAGATTTACTAGGAAATATAGGACGTAAATGTCACTCTTATTCATATTATCCTTGTCACCCCTTCTTGGTATGAGAAAAACTTGTACCCACAACTGTATAATCTGATTATTCAGAGAGAGATGAGAAATCTTAGAAGTCTTGGTATCTTTGAGTTCAAGACATTTCAACACCTTCACTTTGTTGAAACTTCCTTGCTCATCCGGAATCTTACATGAGAAAAATTCATCTTCCCCTTCATAAGATAAACCCACCAAGCTTACAGCCTTGGTGTAAGATAATTTGTAAGTATTACCGTAATACTTGAAAGAAAATAACTCTCTTCCTTCTTCCTACTAGAAGGAAACAGACTCGTAGAACTCAACAAGTAAATCTGTATAAACCGCATCCCGTTTCTCTAACATAGACAAGAAAACCTCTTCCCAGGATTTCAATTTGATATTCTTAGATATAATAGAATCAAACTTGTAGAAATACAGATGCGCTAACCTTTCCATATAGATTAACCACTTTGAGATTGGCTTTGTAGTTGACATATCATGAGAGGTATCTTTAATAGACATTCAGAATGGAGAGCTCTTGAAGATTCGGAATGGGCTTCATAAAGATCGGAACAGTCCTTAATAAGAGAATTAGGGATTCAAGATGCAAAAGCTTTGAAAAACCGATTTGGGTTGACCTTGAGGGGTCCCCTTTATATAGGCGATGGAGGTGACCTTTGGTCTTCCAAAAACCATCTAACAGTTGAAAATCCTTTTGATCTGATCTGACACTTGAGAACATTTCGGCAAGGAAAACTTGACTCCGATCTTTTGAGGTTTTAACCAAAACATTAGAATTTATGGAAAACTAGAATCTGAGAAATTTTTAAAACTCATAAAAAAATACCAGCAAGAAAAATATGACTAGGAAAACTTAAGTAACGAAATCATACCTTTTGGATTGGCCAGGAAGTTTATTCGTAATAGGTGATAATCTTCTTGAAGAAAAATTTGACCAATAAAAACTAACTATGAAAAGATTAAAGTTGAAAAGTCTTTGAGTACCAAAACTCTAGTACAAAAATTATGAGCACAAAAATATTAGTATGAAAAGTATGAGTACAAAAAATTTCAGTACGAGAAGTATGAGTATGAAAAAAACAGTATGAAAGGTCCAGTTCCGAAAATTTCTATTACGAAAATTTTAGTTCCGAAAAATTCATTACGAAAATTTACATTCTGAGAATTTTCATTCAAAGAATTTACACTCCGAGAGTTTATATTCCAAAATTTCCATTCTGAGAGTTTCCACTTCGAGAATTTTTATTTCAAGAATTTCCATTCTGAGAGTTTCCATTCGGAAATTTTCATTCCGAGAATTTTAAAAACATGTTATGAAAAATTTTAGTTACAAAAGTTAGAAAAGAAAACTGACTATGAAAATTTTGATTAAACTAACATGAAAATGTACACTCCCTATGAAAAGGAGTTTACTACTATTTGGAGAATTGTTCAACAAGAAGTTAATGAAGAAGGATTACCTCACAGTTATCATTCCTAACTTATGTTTAATGTATTTAAATATATCAGAGGGTAAAGATTTTCTAAAAATGTCATCAAGTTGATCTTGCGTTCCGATAAACTGAAGAATGATATCTCCTTAAAACAAATAAAACATTTGAAATCAAGGTTTTACCAAGAAGAACTATGTTTCCTATACCAATAATTTATCCCTGAGCATTATCTATAAAAGATAATTTTCCTCCATTCGTCTTGATAATCTTTTCAAAATAGTTTTTGTTACCAGTCATATGCTAGGAACATACACTATCCATGTACCATGTATTGCTATTGGTACTTCCTTTATCTTCTTGAAAATAAGAATAGAGTTAGAATTTCGGAATCCAAACTTGTCTGGATCCGAGGTTTTCAGATAACAAAATTTTGGGCACCCACATCTTCTTAGAAAAATATGCCATATGAAAACCTAAAGACTGGGTTTTGTTTAAAGAACAATTCTTTGCCCAGTGACCACCACATTGACACTTGTTACAAAATGGGGCACGTTGAGGAACAAAATAATTGTTACTAAAAGTTGGTTTTTCATGGGTATAACCAAATCCAGATTTGTTTCTTAAAGGTTGTATTTGTGAATACATCTTATCAAAATTTTCTTTACCTAAGGTAAAGATTTACAAGCACTTATTTAAGGAAAATATTTCAGACATGAGTTTTATAACGACGTTTTTCTCTTCAAAATCATTAGATTTGAAACAAGATCTAGGTTCAAAAAAACTTTTCTTAGAAATTACTTTTCCTAGATCTTTAGAAAGTTTTTTCTTCTCAGAATTTACATCCTTAAGATTTTTTGAAATACTATCAAAATCAGAATTTTTCTTATCAATATCTTTAGAAAGATCTGATATTTCTTTTGTAAGAATAATATTCCTAGAGTTTTCCTTATCAAGTTTTTTATTGAGTTTTAAATTCTCAATATCAAGATGTTCAGCCAACCTAGAAACTTCTTCATAGGTAGGTAAAGTATTTTTTTCATCAGAAGAGGATTCTTCATCCGATGAGTTATAATATTAGCTATCATTGGAATTTAAAGAAACATTGGTCAATTATTCAACATTGTGTACCTTATCCATAATTAAATGATTGTCAATAGGTAGCCTAGCTATAAGACCAAGATTATTCTATCCAAAAGATTCATAATCAGAAGATTAATATGAAGAGTCACCACCACTGGCACTCCAGGTGTCATTAGTTGTCATAACATTCTTAGATTTAGCTTTATAATACTTCTTCCTATTCTTTCCAGAATGCCTCTATTTTATTTCTTTCTTTTTGAGCAGAGGAAAATCAGTTCCAATGTGTTCACTTCTCTTGCGTTCATATCATGTGACTTCTCCATCTTTCATATCTTTCATATCCTTCTTCTTATACTTGGATTGGATATTTCTCTGACTAGCTATCTTGTTAATTCTTCTAGAAAGATTTGCTAACTAATTCTCTGAGACTTCACTCTCACTATATTCGTATTGAATAGTAACCTTCTTAGACTTGGATCTAGTTACACTATCAAGAGTATTTTCTTTCATATGATTTGATTTTGTAGTAAAAGAAACAGTAATATTCCCATTCTTCTTCTTGATGTTGTTAACATCTCTCTTCATCCTTGTTTCATGTTGAATAATAGGTTCAAATAGTTCGTCAAGAGAAATTTGAGTTACCTTCCTATTCTCATCAATAGTTGTTCTCTTTGATTCCCACTCATTGGGCATAATATCTATAATCTTATCTACAAGGGTTTCATCATCTAGACCTTTCTCTCCCAAAGATTTTAAGCTTTTTTACTATAGTAATAAACCTCTCTTGAACTTTTCTTATAGGTTCTCCATAAGGAAAATTAAAACCATGATACTCAGCTCTAAGCATAGCTCTTCTAGTCTCAATCACTTTAGATGTACCAAAATTAGTTACATCGAGTTTCTTCCATATACAATTATCTGTTTCACAAGAAGATATTTGGCTATATATATTCCTAGTCATTGAACACATTAGATTATTGCGTACCTTATAGTTTAATTGATAATCATGCTTCTCTTGGTTGGTGAAAACACTTACTTCCTTATTAGGAATTTTATAACCTCCAGTAAGCCTAACAAAGTTTTTACTCCAGTATTGATAACGAAAGTATTCATACGATCTCTCCAATACTCATAATCATTACCATCAAAAATTGATGGTCTTTTAGGATTTAGGTTGTCAATAGAACCAATGTTCATTCCCATCATCTTTAGGAAAATTATTCTACCCAAAAACATTTTAAACACAAAATTTCAGATTCAAGGAAAAATATTCCTAAGAAAGGAAAATATAGAACAATGAAAAATTGAGTAAGAAAAACTTATATGTAAGTATAAGTATTTTAGAACCTGGATCTGATACCAAATGTAATATTGGTATAGAGTATGAGTTTTCAAATATTTGATACCAATTTTAGGATCGAAATAATGATGTAGATGCTCAATATACAAGAGGGGGGGGGGGGTGAATTGTAAACATAAAAAATATACATAAACAAGGAAATATCTAAGTATAAAAAAGTTAAACAAAGCAAATTTACAAAACCTCTAATCAACAATGAAATATTGGAAGAAAATGTAAAGTTACAAACTTCTAGTTCTATGCAATTTCTTGAATCTGGAAATTGATTTTGAAAACAGGTTCCGGAAATATGGATACAGAAAGTGAAACTTAACCAAATATTACAAAGTGATATTCTACCATAATGCATATAGAATTTAAATGAATCCAAGTACAAGTGTAAATAAATATAAGAAGGTTATACTTTCCTTACAATACACAATGTAGCAGAAAAACAAGTAGTACAACTACAAGTAACAAACAATAACTCTTTTAACCCAAAGAGAAGGGTATCCAACAACTGTGGATAAAGGTCCCTTGATTTATACTTTCAGGAAAGTCTGTCTTACCTACACCATGGTAATCCATCGATACAAATATCAGAGTCTCTGTATTTCTATTCCCGCAAGCCCTCAACTTCAAGGTAGTTGGAACCTCTGTCATCCTCAGCAAGGAAGCCCTCAAACTTCAAGGAAGTCAGCACCTCTGTCTTCTTATCCCTAAAAGACCTCGAATGTAATCACCAACATTCAGAGTCACATGAAGCAATCTGAATGAGCAGTTCTATATGCCCAAGGAATGAAAAGCTTCTCTCTATAGAAATCACCTTAGCTGCATGTGGTCTCTAGAGTGATCAACTTCTTTCAATTGTAATGATCTCTTTCAAATGAGCTCCTATTTATAGGATCGGTTGGAATGGTCGGCTCCCTTCTCCAACGATCATATTTTCCAGAAATTTCGGAGGGACCTGTACACGTGTAACTGAACCAACAGTTAGTTAAAAACAGAATGGACGACATCATTTTATAACAAAACATGTATAACTGAATGCACGCCATCATTTTTTAATGGAGCATATGTAAGAAAAAGAAAAACTAAAGTTCGGAGTGTATGAAAATAAAAGTTTAGAGTCTAACCAAAATATAATTTGGAGTCTATAATAAAAAGGATATTCAGATTCTATTTTATAGGAATTCAGAACCTGAATTATGTGGGAATTCAGAGTCTGAATTTCTAAGGAAATTTGAAGTCTGGTTCAACAGAGTTCAGAATCTGAACATACAAAGTTCAGAGTCGAACTTGTAGTAGTTCGGGGCTGAACTAGTTAAAAGTTCGGAATCTAACTACTAAAAGTTTGGAGTCGAACTAGTTAAAAGTTAAGAGTCAAACTAATAAATGTTTGGAGTCGATCTAGTTAAAAGTTCAGAGTCGAACTAATAAATGTTCAGAGTCGAACTAGTTAAAAGTTCAGAGTCGAACTAATAAATGTTTTGAGTCGAACTAGTTAAAATTTCGGAGTCGAACTAATAAAAGTTCGGAGTCCAGAATTCGGAGTTGAACATTGTTAGAGTTCTTATCCAGAATTCGGAGTGGAAGTTTATCAGAGTTCGTATCCAGAATTCAGAGTTGAACTTTGTTAGAGTTCGTATCCTGGAATCTGAGTGGAACTTTATTAGAGTTCGTATTTAGAATTCAGAGTGGAACTTTATCAAAGTTTGTATCCTAAAACAGAATACTTCATACCTTAGTATTATATGATTCTGAGGTTTTTGGTATGAATCCGAATTTTATACTTAAGAAAAATATTGCTATGTTTAAAAAAAATCTAGGTTAGGGTAAAGTTCTTTAGAGAAGAATATTTTCTTATAGAAGTAAAATATAGATTTTCTTAGGTATAAGGTGTTTGTAATTTTCAAAACAAGAAGGAATGGAAAATTCATAAGGAAATCCTTATTGACTCAATAGTATGTCTCTTCAATATTCCATTTTGGAGTAGATAAACACATTTGTTCTAGTACATGGGGTTATGGTTCATACTCCAAAATATCATAAGGACAACTGGATTTGACATGTAAACTTGTTCCAATTGGAGATAATCAATATATTCCAATAGCCAATCCAAATTAGTCACATACACATACTCATGTTAACCATTACTCATTGAAATTATACCCATATACATGTAAGAGAGTGTCTAAGAAAATTATCACCAAGAAAAGTTTGAGAATAAATATTTGATCTACGATCTGGATCCTCTTACTGAAGGAGTCCTTGAAGCCCTAAGAAAATTATCATGTACTATGTAAGATCGTACCATCCCATTACCAAATTAATGGATTAGTCCTATTAATTCTGATATTACTCATCAAAACATCATCATAAAGGATTGATTAATGAAAAATTGGTAAATATCAAGATCCTTTGTTGGAAGAGAGCTACTAAAGACCTCAATATTGCCAGAAGACGAAGGAGAAAAATGATTTATCAATTACTGTAATCTACCATGGTTTTACTCCCCATGATGGTATTCATTGTGAATGATCCATTTATAGTAATGTTTCACATAGTCTAGAAAATACTCCAAAAGACCATGCATTGATGATAAATCCAAATTATTTTAAGCCACATTCAAACATAATTCCAGTCATGTTTAATGTCGTGATATTAGAATGTGAGATACATTCACAGTTAGAAGACAACCCAAGGTGACTATCATCTTTCCAAACCACCCTTGGGTCATTTTCATTATAATATATTAGAGGAAACACCATCTGATCCCATTTCATGTGATAATGAAATCCAGAAGTGTCTACCCTTGTAAGATGAAGTTGACAAACATTTAGAAAAAAGATGAAGAGAATATATGGAATATGGGAAAAAATCTCAGTAAGGGTAAAATACTAGTCATGTTTTTGACCTTCAAAATATCTCAGTAAAACATTACAGAGATGTTGGATAAATATTGTATTCATTATATATTCCATAACATATGGTAGACACTACATCATTTGAAAGCCAAATTTTTGTCATACGATTAATATCAACGTATATTTATTTTAATTAAAGGTCTGAAGAAAAAAAATGACATAACATCACACCAGGATTCCCAACATCCAATGATCGATAATCAACATGAGGGACTTCAATGTATATGCCATAATGAATTAAAGAGGTTTTTATAATTTATCACAAAAACCCCATCTGGTGTTCAGATCAGTGGATGATGTGCACATGGAGAACTACATTTTATTGCACACAAAAATTAACAAAGCCCATAAAATGTGTTATCATATAATGATATTTCACTAGGATGGCTACAAAAAAAATTATGTTCATGATTGAATAGATGCTCAACCAGAAGAATCCTTGATCAGTTTTCACAAAAGTCATCCCCAAAAAGTGAAAGCTATTGAGATGACTCTGCATCATGAGTCTGAATACACCGAGAATACATCCCTCTTAGAGTATATCATCCATCAGATAACACACATTTCTAAAATATATCAGAAATATCCTGAAACATATAATTTATGTGGTAGTTAGATAATGAACCTAGCCAATGATCAGACCAGAAGTCATAAAATTAAATGAGATAAGGCATTGATATTAGTCAAAGTAGTTCAAGAAACAACCCCACCCTTTAGATATGTGGCATTTTTCAACTGAACCATCTGAATAAAAAAAGATCCTAAAGGGTTGAAGAAAAATAAAAAGAATAGTTAACACCATTATGATTTTGTTATATTTCGCAAGCACAATCCCCTCCTCAATGGAAGTCAGATTTATACCGATTAGAACATAATACACAATGGGAACGCACATCTAAACTATCATAGGATTCCCTTCAGATTACTATCCTTCAAACATTTCATAGGGGACCAAATAAAATTATAACTAATTCATGTTGAGGAAATATCAAAATGATTCTAATATAATTCCATAAATTCATTATGAATCAGTGAATGTCATTAACAACATCATGGATTATTGTCTTGAAAGTGAGACCAACTTGGGGGAGTCATAGGATAATGTATTTATTCATAATTTGGTACACACTAAAGAAAATTAAGGTGGTGTGCGTACCCAAAATCTCATGCTTACCCAAAAATCTAGGAATCCTCTTGAATAATAAACATCCACCTCATCAAATGTCACCTAGTAATGAGAAATGTAATAATTGTATCATGTCTAACATGTTAACTTGAGATGGTCAATTCCTTTTTCTTGAATAATTTTTTTTTCCAAATAATAGGTCGAAATGAAGGAGTTGACAAGACTCAATACCGACTTACTCTGAAGAAGAAATTCTACCAAAAATCATCCATAAGAAGATCCTATGCTTTCATTTTGAGTTGGAACTCCCCAAAAAATAAATATTATTTAAACTACTAATATAGATAATGAATTCACTCAATTGGCTATACAGTTAGTATATGGTTAATTTCATCTTTATAGGCCTGTCCCCATGTGTAATCTATGTAAAATACACGTATTAGAACAAATAGTGTTCTTTATAGTCATTGCACCTATTCTTGCTCTAGCTACAACACCTGTTCATGTCCCCATACAACCTAATGATTCCCAAATTATTATTAATACAATTCAATCATTAAGAACTGAATTTAAAGGTATGATAGGATGTAAATTATCAGTACAACCAGAAAAGGAGGCTTACCCTAAAATTTTAGATCATATTCCTCCCCTATAAAACAATGTCAATACAACATTTTTAATCATTAATGTTTCAGGAGATTCACAGAAGCACATGGTACATATTTTATCTCTCTATGACCCCATGATAGGTAACCCTCAAAAACAATATGTAGTAAATCTTAGATGATTTATGCAATAACTGAAGGGGTCAGACTTTATATGGTATAAAGATGTTTATTCTTGATTGATTACTAGATGAGAAGACCACCATCATACATTACATTTCCAATTCAGATCAATGGTGCAGAAGAAAATTGTTTTTGATCATACAAACATCAAAAAATTTGATAATTAAAGTGTTTAAAATTTTATTGTTCTAAATAAAGAAAAACAATACTCCTTAAACTTACCACTCCAACAAGAATTGTTTCTTCCAATTTATTTTTAAAATCTCCATGATTAGTTTTGAACACCAATAATCAGTATGAAGTAAAAATAAGCATCATAATACCTTTCTCAAATATCCCAATAAGTGGGGAATTCTATCGTGGAAGCCATATCTAAGTATTGTGTAATCTGATCAACTCATGGAAGGATAACATGAAATATAGAGGTTGTTACTATTTCAATCAAACAAGAACATGTAGCAAATTTCCTTCAAATACCTCTTCATACCATAGGGATTTATCTCTGAAGCATCAATAAAAACAACTACATCATCAATATGATAAAAAAAATATCAAAGACGAAGAGATTTAAAGGATTTTATAAACAAGTTATACTTCTTTTGAAATAACCATGTTCCCAGCTACCTCATCTAATCTTTGTAAAAAAACTTAGTCTAGTCTCCCTGGATGATAATACCTAATAAATAAAGAGATCATGATCTCACAAATTGTTTCCAATTTCATAAAATTTTTGGACACCCCATCCTTGAGGTTTTTTTATTAATAGACTACTAAAAATCATGGTTAAAATTGAGAAGGTGAAGTATAAATATTGACTAGACCAGGTAGCAAATATTACTACTACTGATCCAGAGGAAGAAAGTGAGTGAAAGAATGTAAAAAAAAACAATTCATAGAGGTATGATGACTGGATGGTCATGAAAAATCTCAATAAAACTCATGGAATTAAGTAAAAACATTTGAAATGAATGACTATTCCTCCCTCCACATCCACTACAACTAATCCATCATCATCAAAAGAACTGTTCTTCAAAGGCCAATCCCCACGGAAGAGACATGTTTAGATGATAAAGAGAATTTAGAAGAATATGGGATCATGTTAGAGACAAATTTGTCCATAAAATTGGATGATTTTATTCAATCTATCTCAAAATAATGTTCACTACCCCATCAAATAACATAATAAAAATTTACATTTTAGGAAGAATGTTAATCAAATTAGGAGTTGATCTTCACTTCCATTAACATTATTCCCTTAATGGACCCCTATGAAAATGAAGATTCTTAATTTGAACTTGAATTTCATGTAATTGAATAGGGATATTGGGAAATAAGTCATCACGTTCGAGGAAACATGAGAATACTTGGGTACTTCAGAAGACACTATTTTTTTAATTACAACCCTACATAAAATGTTTTTGTAGAACAAACTCATGTGAGATCCCTTCAGCAGGTACAACATGAAAAAGTTAGTTCTGCCACACATGATAGGGTCAACCCAAAAATTAACATCTTTGAATACCTATTTGAGGCTATAAAATCACTTTCTCAACAGGTGGGAAGACCTAGTTAGCATAATCTTTCAAGATAATAAGTATTTCTAGATTCTTCCCCAACACATGATCCATAAACATCAATTGAATCAACATATATGGAACCAAGAAAACTAAACATCCTATCAATAAAATATATAACTTTAGACAATAAATATCAGGCTTATACGAGACTGTCCATGTACCATCCATATTATCAATACTGGATGATTTAAATATATTAAGTGATCTTTAAGAAGCACATATTGGGGATTTTTTAAGTCCTCAAGATTTTGAAACCGAGGTTGTTGTTTCTGAGGTATACCGTATAGATAATGGTCCTCCATAATATCATAAATATATATATTTCTTGGGCCAAGATTAGGATGATGTTGAACATGGAATCATCGAGACATTGTATATATCTGTAATGGTTAATGATATACGTATGTTGATCCTTCTTTGATATAGGCTCTGGATTCAACCTCATTCCCATCTGTACACTTCATCTGTTTGGTTTTAATATGTTAGACATATATCCCTCCACACTGATGTTACTTGTTTATGAAAATAATGAACAATAACCTGAAGGTGTGATTCTACTTAGAACTCAGTTTGTGGATCTTATATCTAATTCATATTCTGTGGTTTTCTAGAAGGGTGAAACTTTTACCATTTTTATTGGAAGGCATTGGAAGCATCATCATGTGGAAATTCCTTCATCACAAAACCAATGTCCCATGTTTTGATTAAGGGGAAAAAATTTAAAAAAATGGTTATAATGTCCAATTAAATAATTATTAATATTAGTATATTTAAGAAGTTTTTTTAAAAAAATGGGAATATAGTCTGTGGTAAAAGATATAAAAAGAATAAATGCTTTGAATGGTCTAGAAAAGATCCATGACAACATTTTCATGGATCTGAGTATAGATTATTTGATGTCTATCAATCAAAATGAAAGGGAAGACCCAAATCCCAGATCTCATTTAGTGGATTCCATAATTTCAGTTGTGGAAATTGAGCCTAAAAGCACTAGAGAAATTATTGATTTACCAAACAGCGATGAAAACCCAAATGTCGATATCTTAATTCCATATATCGAACATTAAAAACTCTCTACACCATCATCCAAGATAGAATAATTTGTTGCATTGAGAGATATAGACAGGGATGCTAATTATCAACCCATCATTTCCTATTTAATACTCATAGAAGACCCTTCACCATCAATAGGCTTAGAAATGGTTTCCTCTTCCTTAGTATTTCCTAATACCAACTCCTAACTTATATTTAAATGTCTTGATTCACCACATAACCTTTATGTATAGATAGATGAAGTGATTCATGACGAATAGGATGAAGATGAAGACCATAGGGATTCCAATCCATCATTTAAGGAAGGTGTCTCCACAACTAAGGATCAACATAGAGAAGTAAATTTTGGAACATAAAAATATCCACAACCCACTCTAATTATAGTCTCTAAAACATCTGATAGGAAAAAAGTGTATACATAATTTCGAAAGTAAAACTAATATTTATTTTCAAGGAACTGTACAGAAATGATAGGGTGTGACCCCGATGTAGCCACCCATCATTTGGGTTTTCTATAAGAGCATTGGGGATTTAAGCAGGCAGTATGAAGAATGCACCCAACTCAGGCCTCGAAAATTAAATATAAAGTCAGAAAACATATCAAATATGACATTATTAGAGAGGTGAAATATTCAAAATGGATGTACAATATTTTCCCATTGAAAATCATGAATTTTAAAATTAGTGTTTTAATCGATTTCAGAGATCTAAACTGACAATGTCTCAAAGATGAATTCTCTATTCCAATCACATAAAATTTGATTAATTCAACATATGGGTATAAAGCTATCTACTTCATTGATGGATACTATGGATATATAAAATATTAATGGCTCAAACAGATAATTAATCAATGTTTTTATAGACCCTTAAGGAAATATTTTTATATTGGTAATTTCCTTTTGGATTAAGGAATGCTTCTATGTCAAATCAACAGGAAATGCACCACTTTTACAAACCATTACTGGGGTAATTCATTGAATCTTCTATGGATTATCTTGTTTTTACATACATAAAATGTTTTGATAACTTTTTAGATATCCATACCATATTATACCTACTTTGAAGTATAAATTTGAAGAAACACCCCTTCAAATTTAATATATGGGTAACCTCTAGAAAATTTCTCTATTTTTTATATACCATCACATCATCGAATTCGATACCGAGAAGACTAAGGACATCCTTGGCATGTCATATATATAAAAAATCAAATATTTGAGAGGAAATCAATGAAAATTGTCATATATCAAGAACTACATAGCAAATTTAGAAGGAAAGTGTTTACCCTTCACCGAAATGATGTTGAAAATGATCACATATCAAGGGACCTATAACAAAAGAGAATAATTTGATAGCCTCAATAAATAACTCTAGAGACCACCACTATAAATGAATCATATTGAAGGAATTATACTCATTCATTATGTGATATAATTGTAGAAATCAACGGGGTTCCTTCCTTGTATAAAAGAATGATGATGGGAATGAAAACAACCTTTACTATCTATGTCGAACCATGATCGATGAAGATAATAGATGTTAATATATTGAGAAAATCTTCCTATCATTAACATTATTAGTTTCTAAAGTGAGAAACTATTTTCAAAAGAATTAGTTCTATATGATATGTTACAATAACCCTCTCAAATTTAGCCTCAATTTCCCTATTATTACAGGAAATAATGCATAGTGGGAAGTTATTCCGAAATTGTTTGAAATACAATTTGGTCCTCAAGAACATAGTAAAATGAAAAATCATTAGCATACTTTTTTGATGACCACCCATATAAGGAAGAGACATCAATTAATACAGAATTTCCTGATGAGGAATTATTCTCTATTCAAGGATGTCCCCAAATATGTATATGAACATTGATAGTTCTTTTATAAGTCTAATGTGGAATAAAATTGAATACCGTAAAATAAATAATATTTAGTTAGTAATTTTGATTATCTTACAAGAGAAAGAATTGTTCCAATTTTCCTTTCTCTAATTACAATGTGGTACAAATAATTATGTAGAATATCAATTACTTTTCAAAGGCATGAATATTCTATTCGAAGTATTGGTGGATAAGCTAGAGGTGAAAGGAGATTCATAATTAGTAATAAAACAAATAAATGGGGATTAAACCACTATAAATGAATAAATAATTCACCTATGTGATTGTGTTATATGGTTAATAGTGTAATTTCCCCCCAGAAAAAACATTTTCTTACATCCCACAGTCACAAAATGCCCAAGATAATATGTTTTCAAAAGCAACCACAACCACATAATATCAAAATCGAGCTGAAAAAATAAATGACATTGCTCATCCTCATTTGGTTTCAACTTTTTCCAAAATTAATTAGAGGAAAATAATTAAATATGTCCCATTTTTGAGATATATTTTCATACCATGTGATGGATGACATTCATCATGGAATATCTCTAAGATGTGTGTAATTCCACTTGATAGAATTAAATGTGAACATACTTGACAATGAGATGTTAATTTAACTCTATATAATGGCCAAGATCACTATAAGATCTATTATATATGAGTTATTGATGGAATTATTCTTATATGGATTGATGGAGATGAATCTTTGTCCATCATGAAGGAATTATATATTGGAGCTTTTGGTGCCCACCAATCTAAAATAAGGCTTTCTGATAAAATCGTCAAACTTGAATTCTATTGGTCATTGATAACAGAAGAATTCATATATTTCACTATGTTTAATCCTTCCTATATGGATTCAAACTTCATTCATCAACACATGTAGTTTCTACATACAACTAAATACATCATTCCATTTTCTACACAAGGAATGGATTTAGTAGGAACATATCCTCTAGCCATGGCTAAGAAATATATGTATATTTTTACTATTAAATATATCTTCTCCAAATGGGATGAGGAAATAACTATTAAGGATGTTGGCACAAAAATAATTTTTATCTCTTTAAAATCAAATATAATTACCATATTTGGTTTCCATCATACCATATTGACATAAAACCACACATATTTCTAATCTGGGAAGGTAAGGAAGCTATATCAAGGAACAATATCCAATAAAAAAATACATCAGGGTAACATTTAAACAAAAATGGATAGATTGAAGCATTCAACAATACCCTAGTTAAAATAATCCAAAATATGATGGAAAAAGAAAAACATATTTTCCTGATAATCTCTTGCACGCCTTATGGGATTATCAGACTAATAATCATACTAAAAAATAGTCAATTTGTATTCATTGGTGTATGTTATAGAATCAGTTTATCCTATTGAAAGACAATTTCATTCACTACAAGAGTAAACCTTTGAATATTTATCTATAGATGAAAAATTTCATAAGTAATTTGATGAGGTGGAATGATTAAATGAAAACAGATTTCATACCATGCATCCCTTGGATGTCTATCAGAATAGAATAGTAAGATAATTCAATAGGAAATATTTCCACTGCTCATTTCAATAAGAAGAATTGGTATTAGTCCTCATGAATCTTATGATACCAGGAAATAAGTCTCCAATGCTTGATCCATAGTCGGAAGGACCTTATTCCATACACAAGGTCTACTCTAATGGTGCTTATTCCCTAATATCAATGGATAAAGAATGTATTACAACTCCAATAAATGAAATATTTTGGATGATGTACTTTGGGTAATCACACATAGAAAATTTACTCTTTTCATGACATTAAACATCATTGAAGTCAAATGTGTCTATGTTGCATGTCATTAAAATTCATAGGATCTTTAACCGTTTTGGATGACATTTAACTGTAAAACATAATTTTTCTTCACTATAAGATAGGAAACAATATGATTAAAGTCACATTCATTTATATTATAAAATCCACCAAGATACCAAAAATTTGAATTCCTTGTCGTTCAATAAAAATTGAGTATATTACTCATGAAATTAGTACTCACATCGTCGCTACTCTCTTGTATTACATTGGACCTATTTATCCCGATGTTTGTATCATATCTACATAGGGAACCTTTATCAATAATTATGTGTGGATTTATTGTTTCTGCTAGTAATGTACGTAGAGACCCGATGTCATATCGATTGGTCCATCCATAATTTTTCTTTCACATCAGGCAACTTAAACCCTCGCTGTATGCTATTAAACTAAATTGTTCATCCAGAACAATGTATTTATTGTTTCTCAATACAATGGGATATGTGGTGATAACCCGATCTCTAATTTTGGGTCTAGCCATGACAAAAAAAATCCCACCCATTCCTTCTGTTGATGAGTCAGATATGCAATTGTAAAAATCACTTAATTATCTATATGGGTCTTGATTCTCATTCCAATGAGATACGTATTGATGACATGATCTCCAATCATGGGCTCAACCAAAACAATAATGAAATTTATTTCCCGTTTTTCTGGTCAATGAACTAAAACTATACAGAGAACCCATCAAAAATACATGGTTAGATTTTAATATCATCATATTTACTATGAGTAACCATTATTCTGTAATGTATTAAAGGCACCCATCTCTCACATCATACTTTATTTTTCTGGGGAATTATCTATTCATGATCTATGTTTTTCTTAAATCACCTTCCCATGAGATACATAAGAACACCCAAATCTCCAATCTCCAGGTCCATCCATAACTGAACCCATTCTCATATAAAAACATTGTGCATTAGAGGAACCTTAACAAGAACTTCTTATGGAATGATTATCATTATATTGGGATACGTAGATATTCTAAAATCTCAAATTTTTGGCCCAAACCCTTCTAAAAATAATAAATATCCATCACATTACCTATGTGTATGAATCAAACCTGCTTTTGGAATGTTTCAAGAACTATTTGTGGATTGATTCATGATCCAAAAAGATACATAGTGACTCTTGGTTTTGAAAATAGGGAAAAATGAAATATCACTGTCATTAAATGTCACTTCATCCTCGTCTATACCTCAAGAAACTTAAATATAATGTAATTGGAGAACTAGTTTTGAATTGATTCACATTTCCATGAGTAGTGTAGTGACACCTAGATCTGCAATCATGGGGAAATCCATGATTTCTTAAAACAACCCCATATTCATTTTAGCATTTCTCAAATCAATTCTGCACTGGGACCTATTCCAAGTCTTATATGTACATTCTAAATTTAATTAGATTCATGGTGATGCCTATAAATCATACTATATTCCCAACCATTACCCTTGAATTTATAAAAATCCCAGCTCCCCATGTCAAAACAAGAAAATATGGGGTACAATTAATTTGAACTATACATGTCTTGATTCTTATTCCTAGTAAGATTCATATTAATGACCTGACACTATATTCTATCTTATCCACCAATGAATAATTTTACACATATCATTTAATTGTTATACCATTGTGATGACAAAGAATCTATTTCCATCCCTTGTTTTAGATACAGAGTGCATCTCAAGTGGGATTAAGAATTGGGTAAAAATATTATCTTCATAAATAAGGTATCCCAATTCTTCTTTGGGGTTATCCATGGCCCTTTATGTAAGACCATAAAGATACAACATATGTCATTTTTCATTATAATAATCTTCATAGCATAATGTCCTTACTGCACCACTTTAAAATATACTTTACCAAATGATCTACATATGGGATAATTTTAATCCAATTGAGAAAAATAGTGAAAGCATGTACTTATAACATATCCCTAACCCTATGATAATAGATAAATACCCTATTCATACATAAAATATAAAATCAATGTAGTAGACCTTATTTTTGGTCAAATGAATAAATGGACCATCAATGATACAAATGATATACCCATTGTAGTTATGATTTAGATCGATGTACGGGACTCCAAAAACATGGAAAATATTGTTCCAAATAATTATATTCTAAATTTGACATTAACACATTCTTGTTTAACACTCAAAATCAGGAATAGTTTCATATCTTCATAATTTTTATTCCATTTCATGATGGATGGTCTAATAATTGAGAGCTATTTTTCAGGACTATGTAGTGTGTTCCCCTAGGTTTCCTGGCATAAGTCACCCATATAATGGCCTTCTCATCCAAAATATGAAAGTTTTTGGCCATGAGACTATTTCCCCATTTGTCCATGCATAATATAGCCCCCAATGTGGGATATTAAACCAATGGTAACATTATTCTAGGTAGAATTTTCATCTGTCCCCTTAAATATTTGATGAAGGTATGTCAGAACCCTCATTTAATAGAGGTCATCTATATCATATTTTTCCAATAACATTCCCCTCTACATGAAAGTATCCAAGACATTAGTTTACAATTTTACCATCACTTGATCGAAGCATACTGAAATAAAAATAGGCCATTTGACCACATCTCATCTATTGTTTACATAATATTTTTATCCTAGTCATATAACATAAAAATTAAAAACCCCATATTTCTTATATTCAGATTTGTCGTTCATTGAAAACATATTCCTCCTTTTATATGGAAATCATGACTAAAAATAATCTTTCTATATTCATGTAATTTTTACCATAAATGAAAAAGTGTGCTTAGTAAAATCTGATTCTCCATTAATAAACTTTAGCTTTTAGAAATTCAATGTTTGATTCATAAGAGCTCTTTTTCCAAACTATGTAGTAACTTCACCTAGGGGGCCTTGAATAAGTCACCCACATAACGTGGATATCATGAAAATGATGCCACTATTTGGATATGCTACACATCATCCATTTGTCCCTACATAATAAAACTTTCATAATGGGTTATTCAAATTGCAGTAACACTGTTTGTAGAAAATAATTTATCTGATTCCTTTATCCCTATTCCCATGTCATTATTCAGATCCATATATTCCGAAAGAATATTTTACAATTCATACGTTCTATAATAGAATATAGAATTTTGTTTCTAGAAAAATTACAATGAAATTGGAGATTCATTAACCTTTGGTTAAAGCTAATGACATTAAATGAAATCCTTATAATGTCCTTGATTAATGACATTAAACTCTATAACACCCAATATTCATTGTGTATGACATGAAATTGCACAACCCCCTAATTTTCATGTTTAATGACTATAAAATGAATAGAATGTTATCAAAAATCCATTAATTCTATTATTGGATGATAAAATACTTCACAACATAATGTCTCCACTACATGGCTTAAAACTGAAAAACATAACATCCTTGCTACATGACATTAAATTGCACAACATAATATCATAAATCTCCTTTGGAAAAATTCCCCTCCTTCACATAATTTTTTTTTGTTGGGGTGGTTTCCCATTGATATCCTATATCAACAAATATGTACCCATCTATTCATAGATTTCATTTCTTAGTAAATCCACCCACAATGGGCTTGTGATATTAAAATCATAAATCCCATTATCTATTGGTAATAAAATTTCAAAATTAAAAATAATTCATTCACATGAATATGTAGTATTCACCATCATTTGTCCTTGCATAATGTCACCTACATAATGGGAATGTCAGCCTTTGGATTATACTATTTGGATATGTAGAACCTGACCTAGAAATGTATAATATTTCCCTAAATACAGGTTTCTAAAATAGCAGTGACATTGGTCTTGGATGATAAATACTCTATTATTATATTCCATATTTTTTATTTGGTGAACATAAAATTAATGACTCAATATTCCCCTTATAATTATCTAAAAAATGATATCATGATCTTCCTAGCCATGAAGCCTTCTCTATATTCTAATTTCAAAATACATTGTCAAAGTTATCCAAAAAAAATGATATCTTTATTATACCTAGATTCCAAACATTAAACTTCCATCCTAATAATACATAGTACCCACCATATTGAAACCCCACAAAGGGCTCTCTAGAATAAAGTCAATTTTTAGATATCTATACATTAAAATTGAATGTTATAATAAATATCAAGCGACCAAAAGTTAATAGGATACCCTATATTGATGAAAACCTAAAAAGGGAAGGCTATTAAAAATACATGTCACACCCACCAAGTCCCTTCAAAATTGAAATTACGAAAACAATTATGGAAATTACACAAAAAAATTAATGATTGTAAGGTTTTCCATACGACCCTTACAATGGTGAAATTGTGTTCTCTATGCTCCATGTCATAAGAAAAAAATCAAAGCATCCTTCCAAACAAGATGTAGATCCAAACAAAAAATGATGTTAGAATGCATCAATGTTAACTAATTTTAAATTTTAACAATATTATTTTCATTTGGAATGAATATAATTCTATGGGTGGATTTTTTAGACACTATAAAATGTGTTCTATTGAAATTATCCACAAAATATCATCAAATAGGATAAATGTTTTCATGATGCGACTCTTTATTTTTCATAGAGGTCAGTGACGGTAGTGATGTAACCAATCCAAAGGGTCTGGACTGTGCCTAACTGTTATCCCAAGCAGGGGTGTGGTGGTGTAGCCCTCGTGGTATGGAGAAGATGTTTCTCCTATGTTCCTATTGACCCATTTTTCGATAAAATAGTTGAAAAGTGAAAAAGATAAATACCATAGAAATAAGTAGGAAACAATACATGGAAAATATCAAAATTTTCAATGGTTCATATCTAAATTCTCTAAAGAAGGCCAAATCACTGGATATGCACATGAACATACACAACACTATTCTAGCACACATCCTACTTGAGGGACAAACCACCCTTCATGCAGGATCTTATTTTGTCCTATGAATAGACCCTTGGGTCTTAATTTGGATGGATAAATTCCGTTGAATCCCAATTGCTGCACTAGTCACCCTAGTTCTTCTACCATGTCTATTTAATCCTCCAAGGTTGTTCATAACACCAAAACTGATGGAATTAAAGGAGGATCATAGCGATTAAGTCCATTCAGTGTTAAAAAAATAACACATACATGTCTCAAGCACCCAACCCCTTTAATTCATCAAGAATTTCATGACACCTTTTCCTTACATAAAAACATGAGATAACCCTTCTTTTAATACATGTGAAGACTCATGATGGACTGTGTTATGTATTTCAAATGTCCATTAATGAATTTTATTCCTCAACTAAGATGACACCATGTCACCAAATCCTACATACACACCCCATACTTTCTTGCTAAACAGTTAGGGGACCTTCTTTTATTATTTTGTTATTGTTAATCCAACATAATCCTTTCATGTAGAGTTCACCAATGAAACTATTGGAAGAGCTTCTCATTTATTGGATCCCTAGTCTTAAAGGTATCTTGTAAAAACCTTCACCAATCCCACCTAACTTACCAAACTGTTTGCAATGTCACATCACTATGTATCCAATATGGGTTTGTATTTTCACAGGAAAAGGACTCCCAAATTATTCCTATCAACGGACCAAGATCCTCAGATTTTATATGGGTTTGTATATCCATATCCACATGGACCATTACCTTAGATATAGGATTGGGAAGATCCTAATTGGAAGAATTAGGGTTTAGTCTAGGTCATTCATTCTCATGTCTATATAATAGAGCCTCTATGTTTCAGATGAAGAGTGATGATTTCATGTGTCTATTACTTTTGAATGAAGGATAAGTCCCCCTATTATTATGGAAAAAATAAATGGGAAATTAACCTGAGTTATTCTCTTAGCCTTTCATTCCAAAACTAGTTATCATCAAATTCATTTCACATTGAATGGGTCATTTCCTGAAATCCCTGCCCATCGTTTTGATGGCCTCTTCCTCCATCAGACTGTCCTCATCCACTAGTGGAGAAGGAAATGTTTGCGCCTTGTTAAATTTTTCTCATCCTCGTGTTTCTCACAAAAATTATGACTCATGTGTTCTTAGAGGTCTATAATTATATCAACATCCATAATATCAAAACTGAATAAAATACCAAAACCATGATTCCCACCATAATAGGGATCCATGGGAAGATTTCAGATATAGCCCAAGATCAATGGCCATCCTCTACAAGAAAAAAACATAATTACATTAATAAGGGAATACTTATTAGGAGAAATCCACGAATTATATTCCCCATATATATATATATTTATATATGAGTAAAGAAACCTCTCATAGATCCTTTACAATGGAATCATTTTCAAGAGTCTTCCCCAACATAATCCTCTCAAGGGGCCATACTCCCCAGAAATACCTACTAAAAACAGTTGGATTTTTTTCCCATCCATGAGGGATATATAACAAGCCACCCTGAGCTTCATACCCAGTACATAAAATAAAATCTATTCTCTCTAGGACACATCCCTAGTAGGGTATAATCTTTCTTGGAAACTCATATCCTTTCAAGGTTCATTTGGATGCCTCAGCAGAAGTTCCACACTAATCTTTGACTAAGTACCTTCCACTTATATGTCCTTACGAAATGAAATTAAACTATATAGTTACATCGTTATCACAAAACTATAATAGTAATGATATGTAATATTAAGCAGCACAGAACTACGAGTGTTCTGATTTTATTCACAAAGAAATATATTTAGACCATCTATGGGTACGATCTAGACATCAAAATAAAATTTGTCTCAAGGATGAAGACAAAATCCAATGTAATTTCTTTCTCACTGAATATCGATAACTTCTAGAGTACCCCACCAAGTGTTTTCGTATCCAATATTTTCATAATAACATCTAATAAACAACCCATTATTATACAAGAGTATACCATTGATACAGAACCTAAAATTCGTAAATATTTATTGATTTGATAATAACCTCAAAAACATACAAACTATTCTGTATTCCACACATACTAATAATTTTTTTTCAAATTTAAAGGGAAACATACTTTATTCATGATAAATTAATAAGGATTAATTAACATATCATAAATCTATAAGATAACCTGAGAGTAGTTAATAATTCCTCCCAAAAGGGCGTTATGAGCCCAACCTCCCATCCTATCAAACGATGCGAGTTCTTATGTATTTTATGTCATTAAACCTCATTAACTATGACCTCTGGAATGCATGTCCCATTGAATATAGAACCAATGGGTCTTTTTGGTTCAATAAATATATCTGATGGAAACTGTCTGGAAGTAACAATCCCTAACAGAACACACATTCCAGAGGATACATTGACATTACATGGATCATGTACATTTAAAAATTAAACAATTTATTTCTTATTTTAATGATTTATTTCAAAATATTGAAGATATTTTATAAATATTGAAAGAAAATGAACACATACAATATTTATATTCTAAAAAATGATATATTCATGAATTTTATTGAAAAATATATTTCAAATGTTTTTTATTTATTTTTAAATATCCAAATAACTAGTAAGAGATTCTTTGATCTATCATACACCTTTTCATTTCTTCAATCTTTTTATAAAACATTTAGTCTCTTTCATTATATTTAAAAATACCATCTCATCTAACTAAGTTTTGAAGGTAAATACCACCAATGACATGAATGTTTCTACTTTGAAATGTGGACATCATGTTGAAAGATAAGAGGGGATATCAATAGTATAAATGAAGACCATGGTGTCTGCATTTCTGGTAGGAATTATTTTGTTATGTTCAATGTATGAATCATAATTAGGTTAATATTATTAAATCAAAAGGTAATATATTATACCATTTATAGAAATGAAAAAAATGGTTAAATGATAAATAAATAAGATTAATGAAGGATTTTATTAGTAATGATATTATCATAAACCCTTAATATAATTTCAATTATATATTATCAGTATATTTGGTTTTTAATATCTTGAAATATATGAAATCTATACCTTTGAAATGTGGTGTAATTAAAATGTTATATATTTTTTGAAAATAATTTAAGGACATATAATAAAGAAGTAAATTAAAATTTTATTTAATATATTTTTGATGATGGTCTATTAATATTATATGATTTGTGGAAAATGATCCATATAGATATTCATTGATGTAAAAATTTGATTTGATTCTGAATAATATTTCATGAGCATGATAATTTTAATTTTTGGTACATTTTTTAAAATATATTCATACATTCTTACCAAATATTGGAAAACCAACACATCTAGAAGAGTTATGAGGATTTAACACACAATTAAATTATTATTAGGGGGATCTGGCTTCCATTGGCCATAATGATATCCTAGTTATTATTAAAATTAATAATACAGATAATTTTGATGTTCTGAATTCATTATGTGCCATATAAAAACCACGTGTTTGAAAAAATATTTATGGAATCTAATATTATTGTAATTTTAATACATGTTCTCATTTTTGTGAACAATAAAATTATTAATGTAAAAAATCATTATTTATAAATGGATTATATTTTTAGATTTATTTGAAAAAAAATATTTTGGGACCTTATTAGATAATAATGTATCTTTATGGTGATTAAGGTCATCTGTGGGAGGAGACATCATATCCCAGAGGATATTTCCCTATGTTAAATTCATTTTATATATGAGTATTTATGAGTGATTGAATGTATTATGATATAAATTTTGGAAGAATCTGTGTTCAAATAATTCTAGTATAGTGGTTCAAAAACAAATTACAATATATTTAATAATTTTATGGACACCAATGTTTGTCAATAAATTAATATGAACATTGCGAATTACAATTGAATTTGGAATATCAGTATGTTATTTCTTTTTATAAACATAAATTATTTTGGGAATTATATTATGTTTTGAAAACCATTCAATTTATTATTAATGTATATTGAAAGGTGAAATTCATTATTATCATTTTTTAGTGTATATTATCACATGGTAGTGCTTTACACATAATGAAATACATCAGGAATATTACATTTTTGGGGGAAAATAAGATCTTATTTTGAAAATTTATTAAAGGATGAAATTATATTTTTTAAACTGTATTATCTTATGTTCAATGTATACTTGGTAATGCAAATCCACTAAATTATGAATATAATCATGAATTTGTTTTTATCATATTACATTCATTTCGGAAGAATCAATGTTCATTTTCACACCTCTTTGGTTTATGGTTTGGTAGTCCATAACATTAACAAGATCTATAAGAATATTTTTCTAAATGAACTATCCCACTATTAATAATTATTTATGGAATACACATTTCTTCCATATATATGTATTTTTTTCCCACCAATGTTTTTGTACATGGGAACTATAAACGTCACATTCTCTATTATTAATAGGATATGTTTTATCACTTTTATGGGTGTGGGATTTCAATAATGATGTTTTCAAATTTCAACCCATTAATAATAAATCCCATTTTCAAATTAATATAATTTAGTTTATGAAATGTTGGATTATTTGATATCTTATGATTTTAAATGAATGACATGTTTCTATAATGTACAATATATGAATCTCGTTACTATGACAAACCATGAAATATTAAACAACCATTATAAACTAGCTCTTGAATATATGGGAAATAATAAGGTAAAAGTAATTAAAATGTATATATATATATATAATTATCATATAAAAATTGAAATTGATAGATTAAATCTTTTTAATAATCACTATACCTTTTTATAGTTCATTTTAATTATAAAAAGCTCATTTCCATAAAAACTGAATTTATTGCATTTAATGATTATATATTATAAATTATTTCTACAAAAATTTTAAATTAATTTTATAAAAATGAAATATTTTATTAAATAAAAATATCAAAATTATATTTCTTTGAAATTTTTATATATTTATGTAATGTTTAGTTTTCCAATGAATAATGAAAATATATTTTTTTTAGAGAACTATATTTTCTATTAATGTATTTATGATCCTAAATTAAAATTATGACTATTTGGAAAAATAAATTAGAAACTTTTTGTTAAAAACAATCAAATTTTTGTTTTGATAATTTTTTTATACTAGAATTATTGAAAAAATCAATTTTTCTTAAAAAGTAATTTTTGAGAAAAATGTTTTCCGGTACATATTTTTTGTCATATTTAAAATAAATTTTATAGACATATATGTATTGAGTCAATATAAATGGATTTAGTTTTTTTAATATTCAATTACATTTTTGGTAAATATTTGTCTTTTATTATTTTCATTATGGATAATAATCATTGTAAATTTTGTTTCCATAGTAATAGTATTACATGTTATTTTATGCTTTAAATAAAGGTATACTGATTAGAATATAACTCTATCGTTATAGTTGAATAAATTGGAGAGTATACCTCACTAATAATTATATAAAATTCATATTAAGGAAACATTTTTCCATGTGGCCTTAATTTAAACTGTTATAGTATTTATGTGAAGAGAAGTAAAAAAACCATTTTTTAATTTTTTTTAAATTTTTGAAATAAATATATATAAAAGTTTTTTTTATTATATATATTAATTATAAATATGATTTTTTTTCATAATAATTTAATTTTGTTTAATTTATACCGGTGAAATGTTTCTCTCAGATTCATATGCAACAGGAATACATTATTAATTAGATAACTAAATAATTTTAAAAAATGATTTTCTAAATGTCATGGGTAATATAACATGAAGTAATTAAACTTTTTAAATATATCTTAGATGATGATGAAAAAATAGATTATTGAATTAATTAGATTCTATATATATGGTGCTTGGTGGTACAATTATATTTAAACACACACACACACACACACACATCACACACAAGCCTAAAAGGAATTCCATAGTCCTCTATGGGGAAATCCCACCATGAATCCTTATTTATTTAGTACGTTGAATGTAGTCCTAGTGGGAATGAAAAACACTACCTAGCCCATACTGTATGAATTCCCATTACATGTCCCATATGACCAATTTTTGACAAAAAAGACCACAGGTGTGTAGTGTTGCTACAGTACCCAGACATCTATAGTACCTATTACATTTTGGTTTCTCCCATAGTTCATGATGCAGTCCCAACCACCAATATAGTGACTTTGGTGCTATAGTTCCTCAGGTTATATTGTTCTGCCACCACTATATGACTTCTACAATTCCACTACAATTTTACTACAATACCTACATTACATGGGACTGAACCCATTCCCTCTATATAGAATTATGTTGTTCTTACAACTTTTTAAAACCCCAACTTCAATGAATTATATTCTAATGCAATTATTTTGTTGTATATTTTTTCATAAAACTAAATGAATAGTTCCCAATTGTCAAATTGGTTATTTTTTATTAATTATTATATTATTAATGATTTTAAACTAGAAAAAATATTATTTTTATCCACATTATTTGGATGTGGTTGAAAATATTATCCATGTTCCATTTACTGTCTAATAGGACTTTTATATTGGATTTCAAAATCCCTTGAGGTAAAAATATTTCATTCTATAATAATTATAAAAAAGGACTGAAACTATAAAAATGAAAACCGATATGGGGGAAAGAATCACATAAACATGTCCAAATATTATTCTACATGATTATTTCATATCACCCTCATATTAATTTACAATATATTTAATTTATAACCATATTAAATTGAATTATAATAAATATTAATTTAATATTTTTAGAAATTACAAGAGTTCCACTCCTCCCACTCAAAAAATGAATCATCTTTATAAATTTTTTTGATTAATTAAGAAACACATTTTGGATAATACAAGAGAGAATTTGTTATAAAAATCCCTGAAATTATATTATGTTCCTGTTGACGCTCCTTTCGTCACGGAATCTAAAGTTCGGAAAAGGGAATATCTAAGTAAAAAGTGATTCATCTTTTGAAGAAACATCAAAAATCGACAAAGGGATGAACAAGGAGAACATTGCCCATAGGTCGCGCAAGTTCTCTCTTGGTCGCGCAAGTACACTTGCGCGCCGCCTCAATACTTGCGCGACCCCTCATGGTCGTGCAAGGGACTTGCGCGACAGATCTGGTAACCGCCCAGTAACCGCCCGGGGTCTTCTTTTGCCTATAAATAGACCCTGTGGGCCCCCCATTCGAGAGAATATCTTTCCAGAAACTCGGATCAAAGCTCCCGACACCCAAGTCTCTTCTCAAAGCTTCCGGAACACTTCTAAGGTAATCTCTTACCTAGAACGGAAGATCTAAAGAGAAGAAGGAATGCCCAAGTGTTGAAACTTATCAACCACTTGCGCGCCAACTTAATTCCTTCAATATAACTTGCGCGTCCCTTCTCTAGAAGAACTTCAAGAGGATTATAAAGTGTTTAATAAAGAGTCGCTCAAGTATTTCAACTCTGGTTGAAAATCGCGCAAGTATCCCTCATGTCGCGCAAGTATACTTGCGCGACCAACACTTGCGCGCCGACGCAGGACTTGCGCGACCTTCAAGACTTGCGCGCCCCTATCTTTTTGGGTGCCCATCTTGCCCATTTTTACCCCTCTTAAGCCATTTCACCCTTCCTATTCAAGATTCAGTCTTCAAGATACTCTTCAAAGCCATTTATGGCATGATTTCTTGATTTGACATCCTTATCTGAAAGGAATTCTGTGAAATATCTCTCAAAACCTAGTGATTTAAACATCTTTATATCACCAAAGATTGAGAGTTCATTCATTTCAACCTCATCCTTTAAGATGAGAGAATCCTAACCTGGGTCTCCATTTCAGGAATAATCCCCAGTTATAAAACCTTTGATTTGGGCATCTTTCTTAAGAATAAGCCCCAATCAAGTCCTTTAATCTTGGGAATCCTCCTCAGGAGTAAGCCCCAAACCTTAATCCCTAACCTGGGTCTCCTTTTCAGGAATAAGACTCAGTCATAACCTTGGGGTTCCTTTTCAGGAGTAATCCCCAAGTCCCCTAACCTAGGCTTCCTTCTCAGGAATAAGTCCTATTCATAAATCTTGGGCATCCTTCTTAGGAGTAAGCCCCAAGTCTCTTAAAATTTCTCTTCACCAGTCATAAATTACCTTTGATTTGGGTTTCCTCTTTAGGAATAAAACCCAATCATAAGTCCCCTCCTAACTTGGGCATCCTCCTTAGGAGTAAGCCCCAAGATTAGAGTATTCAAATCTCCATGAAGCACATATAACTTTGTGGACCCTGTTCTTGGATTTTCTCCCTAAAAGTAAATCCTAAACTTTCGTCTATCTGGGCAGTCATCTATACATAAGCCCCAAAACAAATTCTTATGATTGCATCTTTTATGGCACAATTGTCTAAATTTTACCAATACCTCTTGTTTCTCACACCGAGCATGACTCACGTGAGCTTAGAGTGTAAAAGTAATTATGACATTCATCTTTGAGCCATCAATCATAAAACATCATATCCCATTCCTCGAACTACGTGGGTTCTGATTCCTTTTTTAAAACAAAGGATACGTAGGTAGCCCATTTATGGGTTCGATCCCAACATTGAAATAATCTCTGTCCTTCTGAATGACGATAAACTTCAAGTGCCCCACTGAGTGGCTTTAAAACCAGCCTGGTCATCAAAATGACCAAGAGACTTTTATATAAATGTTTTTAAGGATACCATTGACCAAGAATCTCTAAACAAATATAGATGATTCTATATTGATGAAGAACCTCGAATACATATAAAAGATTCTCTAAATTTCTTGCATATTTAATCATTGATTGTTAAAACTAAAGGAAAGCTCATTTTATACTTGGTAATGTAATAAGGATTCACGAACTTAACTTAAATCTATAAAGAGAGTCCCGGAGTAGACAATAATTCCCCTCAAAAAGGTGTGATGTGTCCGACCTCCCATCCTCTCGACCAATGCAAATTCCTAAGCCTCATTAGCCCACAAGCTAATGAGCGCCTGCCTTTGGAAAGTAGGTCCAAACAGATGTGGAATCATTGGATGTTTCCGGTTCTACGAACAAACCCGTTAGAAACCGATCAGAATGTTTGAATCTCCCGTCCAGGAGGTCATCCCCGGATTCCGCGTGAAACAAAAATGGTGAACCCGACGTGAATCCTTAACCAAGTTAAAGTGATGTTCTTCTTATCTGTTAGGCCCTTTTGGGCCAACAAGGCAATCATTGACATATGATCATCCAAAAGATGCAGTAGCCGGATTCATCTTGATTATGTCTGTTACATGGAACAGGCACTCTTTTTTCAAGATCTTCTACAAAAAATGGCTTTCCTTAAATTCACCCCTGTGAATACTGCTGCTAGGAACACCTCTACTGTGAGGTCTGCTGCCGTGAAAACCAATACTGCTACTCCTACTGGAACGTCATCCGCTCTGAGGATGACATCACCAACTCAGCGTCTTCAACGCTGTGTTTCTAATGCACTGGTTAAGGAGTACCGTCGCAACGGTACTATCCCAACTCTGGAGGCCACTCGTCAAGCCCTCCAAGTTAACAATTCTACCTGGTCGTCCGGACAACGATGACCAGCAATCAAGAAGCAGACGGTGCTGACTACCGTCTCCAACCGTTTCGGGTCATTATCCTCGGAACGCAATTTCCATTCAATCCCTTACTCCGAGGAAGTGAATGAGCAGGTCCCGCAGGACCTTAATTCAAAAAGACAGGAGTCTTTCTCAAGGGCTCCCATCAACAATCGCCGCCAGACTCGTGCGGTAGTGCGCCCTCAACATGATGAGGGTACCGACTCCAGGCGTTCAGCTCAGGTTCCTCGAACCCGAGCAGGCAAGATGAATCGCCAGAGACGGAATCCGGTTAACAATAGGCAGGTTGTCATCCCTGCCATCTCCGGAGAAGTCCACCAACCTAACTTGGTGGCAAACAATGAGCAGGCATACACACCTGCCCGTTTTAATCCCGCTGTCCAGCAGACTCGTCTGGCAGCATCAAGCCGATCCCGCCAGGCAATTCCGGTGGAGTACCATAGGCAGGAACATACACCTGCTTATACATCAGCAGTTAGTCAGCAGGCTCGTCTGACTACATATGGTGGATCTCGTCAACCACGTTTGGCGAAGTGTAATCAGCAGGCACATACACCTGCTAATACTAATCAAGCCTACCAACAGTCTTGTTTGGTAGCGCACGGAGAAGTCAGTCGGAAAGCCCCGACGACAAACAGGAGGCAGACTAAACTCTATGCCTCCACACTTGAGTACTGTCAGGATTCACTGACAGGAAAAGGAGGACATGAGCAGGCACATACACCTACTCCAAGCCCGGAATGGACGTATATCCCCGTTCCGGCGGCTGAAGTCACCAAACATATTTTGTCAATGGTGAAAGAGCAGAAGCAAATTCCTGCTCATATTCTGGATGCTTGCCAGGATATCATAACAGCTTCAGCATCATCTCAGGGATAGACACACACATCTGTTCCAGTCCAAGAGGGTTGTGGGGCCTACTCCCCCATATCATATGGACAACCAAGTCAGGCACATACACCTGATTTGAGCGATGATCGTCAACCTATCCTGACCATCTTTCCTGATCAAGCACATACACCTGCTCAGAGCAATCACTTTCGTCATCAAGTGATTTCTAAAGCGAGTAAGAAGGCATCTAAGAAAAAGATCCGCCCAGCACAGTCAGGAGATCAAAGGCCAATCTGCAACAAGGCCTTTCTCGATGCTGGAGTTCTTGAAGCCCTCAGACATTTATCTGTCGGAATTCAAGATTCTACTCCCTCAGTTCCCAATAACAGGAACATTAATCCCGAAGGTCTTCAACAGACACTTCCTCATGAAGACTTGCTTCATGAAAATTCGGTCAATCTTGAAGTTTCTTCTTCAGATGAGAACCACAGGAACCCTCTGTGTGGTCAGAAGACCAAGGAGCAAGAGATCTCATCTTTTGCTGTAACCCATCATGAAGGTCCTCCTCATGGTGATGAACTTCGCTGCAAAAATCCTCTCCGCAGTAGTGATTCACATTGTCTCGAAAATTCTTCAGAAGGCAATGTAGTGACGAGAAAGCCCTCCTATCTCGAGGCACTTGCAAACGTAAAACCAGTCATGTCTGAAGTTTTACTATCGGCAGGTGAAACTCTTTCTCCATCAGAAGATAGCTTGGGGTTCAGGTTATTCTCCGAACCTTCCCTGGGTCATTCATCTTCCAGCATGAATAGTGATTCCTCTACCAATATTGTTGAATCCGATGAAGCAACAAGGAAACACCAACTCTGGTCCAAACAGGTAGAAGAATCTTCATTTAATGATAAAGAGGAAATGCTGAACATGAGGAAAAAACTGGCAAAAGGTGAAGTACCAGTCATGTTTTGGCCTTTGGCTGACTCCCAGTACGACATTCCAAAGATGTTGACAGATGATGGAATCCATGATATTCGTCTCAACATATGGAAAACTCTTTGTCAATTAAAGAAGAAGGTATTATCTTACTATGAATATGAAAATCATCTTAAGATAATAGAAGGGTTACAACGCCAGATTGATTTGGCATCTCTATCAGTCTCTCGGTATCCGAAGGCTGAAAAGCAACAGAGAACCCTTCAACGTTCATGCCTTGGCGCGCTGAGAAAATTGCGTCAGTTAATTTCCAATGCTCCATATAATGTTCATATCAGAGTATGGGGTGTTCACGGAGCACTACACTTCACAGTGCTTTCCGGTCAGCAAAGCCCGCCGAAAATGGTCTCATGCAATGTTATTGCCCATGGCCGGCCACAGTCAATGGGCTTTGTTCGTAATCAAAATCTTGCTCGAGATCAAGCTTCAACTAGTTCCTCTCAAAATCAAGTAAATAGAGAACAGGTTGTTGAATTGCTCCTACATAAAGCAGGCGAGAATATTGCACAAGCCTCTCGTCTGGAGCAAACACGTCATCAAATGACAGAAGTTTCGGAAATCATCCAACGGTCTGTTGAACCAGGTGATAAAAGTGGATACAGGTTAATGCATCCAGCTAATTTCCGAACTAAGATTCGCAAGATCAAGAGAGATTTCAAGAAGATCTCAGACATAGCATGTCAAGAGACACCCCAGCTTGCCAGACTGGGGACTTCTCTAACCCAACCCTCAGAGTCAACAAATGGGATTCGAGGAGTTGAGCGGAAGCAGCAGGAACATCCCCAGTCCACCGGACTGGAGACTTTTTCAAATCTTCAATCCCTACCTCAGAGAAAGTCAGTATTCTCTCGATTAGGGAAGAAGCCTCAAGAGGAACGAAGAGCCAAGCTATCAGGAGATTCTCTCCAAGTGACGGTTCACAAAGAAATTCCTGAGGGATCAAGTCAACGGAATTCCATGTTTCATCATGGACATGGAAGAAGACAATATCACAGAAATGTTGATAAAAAGGATTCTATGCAATATGCATCCATTAATGTCATCAATGCCGTTGCTGCTGATTCACCAGATGAGGCTCAATCAGAGGGATCAGACGAAGAGGTTCCTGCTCAAGAAGTTGCGCACACAGACCTAAATGAAGAAGGTGTGCGCACACGTAATCAAAGGCTTACCCAAAATCTGGGTATTCCTTCAAGTAACCCACTTCCCCCTCTCCGAAAAGGATCCAATAAGGGGAAAGGAAAGAATCAGGTTACTTCTCACCCTTCCTCTGAAGGAGGTCAATCGCTCTCATTAGAGCAAAGATTTGCACAACAGGAGGAAGAAATGAAAGAATTAAGAAGGTTGAATGCAGAGCTACTTCAGAATAGTCTTCTTCTTAAGAATGCTGAAGTCCAACAGCCGAAAGAATTAGTTGTAACTATTGAGATGGATCAAGAATATCCTCCTTTGTCAGTACACCCACAGAGGTCTAATCCTACGGGTCAAACGCAACAACGGTTGGCAGCACTACCATTAGTTGCAGCACCAACCTCCATGGCTGTCCAAGCTCCATTCATTGCACCTATCCAAAACCAAGTTCAACCTGACGTTTCTCAAAAGTTATTGACTACTATTGAGTCATTAACAGCTCGGTTAGAAACTATGGAAGGGAAACGAGCGCAAGTTCAACCTGAAAAGAAAGTTTACCCTGAATGGGTAGATTCAATTTCTCCTCCATCCAGTTTTGGAAACCCTATTTTCCCTACTTTCAATGGATCAGGTGACCCTGAACAACATTTGACGCATTACGTGTCTTGTTGTGATCCTATGATGGGAACTCCAGAGCAACAAGAAGCAGTGAAACTCAGATGCTTCGTGCGAACCTTGCAAGGACCAGCTTTTGTCTGGTATACAAGCTTGAAATCCCGGTCAGTCATCGGATGGGAGGATCTTCGTCAAAAATTCCTTCTTCAGTTCAGCTCAACTTTTCCAAAAACGACAGTTTTCGATCTTACAAACTGCAAGCAAAGGGAGAATGAAAGAGTCTCTGATTTCATTGCTCGTTAGAAGGGATTAACGTATTCCTTGAGTTTATCACTCCCTCAGGAGGAATTGTTGCCAATCTGTGTGGCAAATTTGCGTGACGAATTACGCACGCCATTGATCCCTGTGAAATACACAGGAGGGTTTCGAGACCTTACTTAAATCGCTCAACAGATTGAAGATTCCCTTATGCAGGCTAAGGTTAAATCTTGTGTAATTCCATCAGCTCCAGGAAGAAGAATGGGTAAAGCAGAAACTGCTACAGTTATGCTTAAACAGGCACCTGTACCTATTTCTACTTCAAAACCTTCATCTTCTCGAAGGGCTCCACCTCCTGAACGCCAACAACAAAGGCTGTTTCGTCCAAATGATCAAAAAGATCAACGACGAAAACAATTTGAGGATATGAAGAGTAAAACATACTCTTTCCGAAGTGAGCAAGTTCCTGGTTACTTCATTTCAGCTCTGGAAAATAATTTGGTTCAATTACCAGTGCCGAAGAGACCAAACAAGGAAGGAGATGAAGACCGTCCCAATTATTGTCCCTTTCATCAAATGTTGGGACATCCCATCCAGGAGTGTTTTGTCTTTAAAGACCTCCTGCAAAAGATGGTCGATTTGGGACAAGTCAAATTGAAGGGTTCTTCAGCTCATGTAGCGTGTATTACCGCTACAGATCCAGAGGAAGGAGGCGAGTGACAGGAAGTCAAAAGCAAAACTGCAAAAAAATATGATGATTGGATGGTCAGAAAGACAATCAATCGGACCCATTCCATTTTGCGAACACAATTGAAGAAGCCAATTGTGTCTCCTACAAAAGCTGCAGTAAAGCCTCCATCAAAAGACAAATCCTCAAAAGGACAGAGCAATTCAAAGAAGAAAGAGGAATCAGGAGAAGATGAGTATGTATCAAAGCCTAAATTGTCTTTGACTCTGGCAGATTTCATGCCATCTACTTCAAAATCACGGGCACCGTCCCACCAAACGGCACAGCCTAAACAGGCTAACCAGGCAGAGTCTTTATCAGACGAAGAGTTAATATTTGGTTCTGTTAATATGATTCAATTAACAGATTCATATTCCAGTCTTGATGAGCCTGAATTCCCTGTATCAAATAAAGGAACCCGAGGAAGTTCTAGGGGTTCAGGATATAGGGGAAGACGTGGATCTTTCCGAAGCCACTACTCTAATTCTACCCCTGCTAGCACTGTATATGCAGCAGAAACTCGTGGTAGAGCCCTTCAGCGAGCTCAAAATGAACAAGCAAGTTCTTCTGCCAATGGCCAACTCAGCTTCGGCACAGTTATTTTGGAAGACCGATTAAATGTTCCATCTTCTTTATCTCAGCAAGTAAATGGATCTAATCAGTCTAATTTTCCAAAACCAAAGATGTTTCCAACTTCAATACAAGAGGCATCAGCTTCCAAAGCATCTGCTTCCAAGGTACCTGCTAAACCGCATATTCCTATTGGGAAACGCAGGCCTCTAGATCAAAAGTATGATATATTGAAACACTTGGCCCAAGTACCAGCCAAATTATCAATTTTGGATGCTTTGAATCTATCAAAAGATCTTCGGGAAGCACTCATCGAAGCTTTGTCAAGTCCTCAGGAGTTTGAAGCTGAAATTGCTGCAGCTGAAATTTATCACATAGAGAATAATCCTGCAGAATGCCATGCAGTGATATCTTTTACTGATAAAGATGAAGATGATGTTGTGCATGGGCACATACAACCTTTGTACCTATCTGGCAAAGTCAATGGTATAGATGTTCGAAGAGCTTTTATTGACAATGGTTCAGGAGTCAACCTCATGCCCATTCGCACACTTCGTCGATTGGGCCTCACGGAATCTGATTTATCTCCTTCTACCATGATGTTGCAAGGATATGATAAAAATGAAGAAGAACCACTGGGAGAAGTTACGCTCAGAACTCAGTTTGGAGATCTTGTTTCCAATTCAGATTTCATGATTGTTGATCAAGACTCAGCTTTCAATATCTTGCTTGGAAGACCCTGGTTACATCAGCATGCAGCTATTCCGTCATCATACCATCAATGTCTCAAATACTGTTTCGATGGTCAAGTTGGAACATTGTATGGTGATAAGGCCCCGTTCAAAACATGTGAGTCTCAATACATTGAGGCGGAATTTTATCACATGAAGGGAAGAGAAAAATCTACAATGAAGGAAATTACCAAAGTTAATGCTCCATATGGTTTGGAAAAAATTCCAATAAATCCATTTTCACATGTGAGTACAGATTATGTGTTACCTATCAGTAAAATTGACAAAATAGGCCCAAATCAAAATACTCTTATGGAAATATCCATAATGTCAATTACGACAATCGAGCCAGACAACATGGGAGAAATTGGTAACTTACCAAGCAGTGATGAAAGCATAAGTGGTGACGTTTTCATTTCGTCTGCTGAAATCCAACAAGTCTATACTTCGCTAATCAGGCCAGAAGAAGTTATAGCAACACCAGAGGTGAATGTTGATGTCGATTCTCAATCCATCATCTCCTCTTTATTTCCCAAAGAAGACCCTTTTTCATCAATAGGGTCGGAAATGGAAGCTTCTTCTTCAAAATGTGAAAATTTTGACATCTCTTATGATCATGAGAATTTCGTTTTTTCATCTACTTTGCAAGTAGAAACGGAAGATATAACACATGATGAAGAGGAAGAGGAAGATCTTAGAGATGCTCCTCCAGCATTTGAAGAGGGTATCTCTACCACTGTGGATGAACTCAGAGAAGTAAATCTGGGTACAGAGAAAGATCCACGCCCCACTTTAATTAGTGCGGCCATGACCCTTGAAGAACAAGAGATGTATATTTCTTTTCTAAAGCAAAATAAAGATATTTTTGCTTGGAATTATACAGAGATGCCTGGCCTTGATCCTGATGTTGCCACCCATCATTTGGGTTTGCCAAAAGAACATCGAGGATTCAAGCAAGCCGCGAGAAGAACACACCCAACCTATGCTTCCAAAATCGAGGCTGAAGTGGATAAGCTTATCAAAGCTAACTTCGTCAGAGAATTTCAATATCCCAAGTGGTTGGCTAATATTGTCCCAGTAAAGAAAAAGAATGGACAAATTAGGGTTTGCATCGATTTCAGAGATCTTAATCGGTATTTTCCCAAAGATGATATTCCAGTTCCGATTACAGAACTCTTAATTGATGCGACGGCTGGCTATGAAGTACTTTCTTTCATGGATGGATATTCTGGATATAATCAGATCCGAATAGCCCCAGAAGATGAGGAATATACAGCCTTCAGAGCTCCTCAAGGTGTGTTTTGTTACCGGGTGATGCCCTTTGGTTTAAAGAATGCAGGTGCAACATATCAACGCGCCATGCATCGTATCTTCAAACCTTTTCTAGGGAAATTTGTTGAATGCTATGTAGATGATTTGGTGGTTAAATCCAAACAACGTTTTGATCACTTGGCTGATTTGGAAATCATATTCCACAAGCTTCGACAACATAATTTGAAGATGAACCCCTTAAAATGTGCTTTTGGGGTAACCTCAGGAAAATTCATTGGCTTTGTTGTACGCCATCGTGGTATTGAAGTCGATCCTGAGAAGACCAAATCAATCCTTGGTATGTCACCTCCTCAGAATTTGAAAGAATTAAGAGGACTTCAAGGACACTTAGCCTATATTCAGCGTTTCATCGCCAATTTGGCAGGCAAAAGTTTACCTTTTACCAAATTATTGAAGAAAGGAGTCACTTACCAGTGGACTAAAGAATGTCAAGAAGCATTTGATGTTCTCAAGAAATACCTCTTAAGTCCACCAGTACTCATGCCACCTGTTGAGGGTAGACCTCTTATCCTCTATGTGACAGCTTTAGAGCGATCATTGGGTGCCTTTCTCGCTCAAAAGAATGATGCTGGGAATGAAAATAGTCTCTACTATCTCAGTAGAACTATGCTTGAAGCAGAAACCCGGTATTCGAGTATTGAAAAGTGCTGCCTAGCATTAATCTTTGCAGTTCAGAAACTGAGACACTACCTGCAACATCACGAGGTCCAATTGGTATCTCGTAATAATCCACTCAAATTCATCCTTAGTCGTCCAATGCTTACAGGACGTCTGGCAAGGTGGGCGGTTATTCTACAGCAATTCGACATTCAGTATGTGTCTCAAAAGGCAATTAAGGGCCAAGCTCTGGCTGATTTCCTGGCTGAACACCCTTCAGTGGAAGACACGTATTCAGATATCGAACTCCCTGATGAGGAAGTTTTTTCTATTCAAGAGAATCCTCAAACATGGGAAATGTATTTTGATGGTGCTTCTAGAAGTCCAACAGGGAAGAAAATGGAAAATCCTAAATTCAACAAAGTTGGTTTAGGAATTGTGCTCATTTCTCCAAATAAGGCAGTGTTACCTTATTCCTTTTTGTTGTGGGAAGGTGGTACCAATAATGAAGCTGAATACCAAGCTCTCATTGTAGGCTTGGAGTTAGCGCTTCAAGCACAAGTGAATCACTTAAAGGAGAAAGGTGATTCAGACCTGGTAATCAAACAAGTCAATGGGGATTATGCCATCAGAAAAGAAGAATTAATCCCTTTGTATGATTACGTCAGAGAGTTAATGTCGGAATTCCCTTCATAACCGACATTTTCTTATGTCCCAAGATCACAAAATGCTCAAGCTGATGCACTGGCTAATATAGCCACAGCTTTAGCAGATCCAAATCGGGACGAGACAACCATCTGTATTGCCCACCGTCGTGCAATTTCACCTTATGTTCAAGTCAGAATAGAGGAAATTAATGAAATTAGTCCCATTCCTGAAACGTATGGTCATACTACAGGATGGATGTCACCTATCAGGGAATACCTTCAAAATGGAACACTTCCACCTGATAGAGCCGAGAGAGAACAAATTCGGCGACGTGTGGTCAATTTTACTCTTTATGATGGTCCAAACCACCACGAGAAAATTCTCTACAAATGTGGTTTTGATGGAGTTCTCTTCAGATGTATTGATGGTGAAGAGACAATGGCTGTCATAAAAGAAGTGCATGCAGGAGTCTGTGGTGCCCACCAGTCTGGACATAGATTGTCTGATCAAATTCGAAGACTTGGATACTTCTGGCCTTCAATGATACAAGATTGTGTTAATTTCACAAAGAAGTGTCATTCATGCCAAGTATATGCCAATTTCATTCATCAACCTCCAGAGTTGCTTCATACAGCTAAATACTCATGGCCATTTTCCACATGGGGAATGGATGTGGTGGGACCTTACCCTTCATCTACGGCCAAGCAGTTTAAGTACATTCTTACTGCTACTGATTTCTTTTCCAAATGGGCAGAGGCAGTACCTCTCAAAGAAGTCAGTTCTAAATGCATTGTTAGCTTCATCAAGTCTAACATCATTACTAGATTTGGTGTCCCTCATACCATATTGACAGACAACGGCACCAACTTCTGTTCTGCTGAGGTAAAGAGATTGTATCAAGAATACAACATTAAGTCTAACCATTCATCTCGATATCATGCAGCGGCTAATGGCCAGATAGAGGCCTTCAACAAGACTCTTTCAAATATACTGCAAAATATGGTGGATAAAGATAAGAGGTCATGGCCTGATAAACTCTATCATGCTTTATGGGCTTATCGGACTACCACTCGCAATGCAACGCGGTCTACTCCATATTCATTGGTATATGGAACAGAAGCAGTCTTGCCAATTGAAGTTCAATTGCCCTCACTCAGAATAGCCATTTGTGATCAGTTATCAACAGATGAGCAATCCCAAAAGCGGTTGAATGAATTGGAACAGTTAGATGAGAAAAGATTGTGCACTTTGCACCACTTGGAAATCTATCAGAATCGAATAGCACGAGCTTTTAACAAAAAAGTTCGTCTTCGTTCATTCATTCAGGGAGAATTGGTATTGGTTCTCAGAACACCAATGATACCAGGAAAGAAGCCTCCCAAGCTTGAGCCAAAATGGGAAGGACCTTATTCAGTACATAAGGTCTACTCCAATGGAGCGTATTCTCTGATTTCAATGGATGGAGAACACATCACGACTCCAACTAATGCCAGATTTCTGAAGAAGTATTTTGTATAAACACAAAATATTGTTCCCAGAACCAAGACTTACAATTGGTTCATACAGAAAAGGTCCGGTATGACCTTAAACTACACCAAGGTCCGGTATGACCTTAAACTACACCAAGGTCCGGTATGACCTTAAACTACACCAAGGTCCGGTATGACCTTAAACTACACCAAGGTCCGGTATGATCTTAAACTACACCAAGGTCCGGTATGACCTTAAACTACACCAAGGTCCGGTATGACCTTAAACTACACCATGGTCCAGTATGACCTTAAACTACAACTTCGTCCAACATGACATTAAACTGTGTCACATATTCTGTCCGAAATGACATTAAACTATAATACGTCCAGCATGACGATAAACTGTACGGTCCATGCATATGACCTTAAACTATTCGCACTTATGTCCCAGCAACATGACACTAAACTGTGCAGCACCAATAGTCCTAACTGCAAGACTTTAAACTGCATAGTCCCTGATTTTGTCCTACATGACAATAAACTGTATAGAAGTTCCTATATTTTGTCCGAGATGACATTAAACTATATTGTGTCCTAGCAACATGACATTAAACTGTGTGGCACTTTCATCGTCCAGCATGACATTAAAATGTAAAAAATCCCCAGAACTGATATCCTCATATTGGTTCACCTTATTCCTAGCTACATGACTTTAAACTGTACAGCACCAGTTCGTCCTTGCTATATGACATTAAACTATACAGCAATGGTCCCGTATGACCCTAAACTGCATCATCCGGGGTCCATGTATATGACCATAAACTATTTACAAATATGTCCAGCAAGACGTTAAACTGTGACGTCCTAACTACATGACGCTAAACTGTATAAAAGTCCCTCACGTCCGGAAAGACGTTAAACTATATAATCATCAAAAGTCCAGCATGACATTAAAACTGCACAATCCCCCTTTCGTCCAATATGACGTTAAACTGTATTGTCCCCATCGTCCTAACTACATGACGCTAAACTGTACAGAAAGTCCTTAATATGTCCTACATGACATTAAACTGTGCATCGTTAAGGTTGTTATTACCTCTTGTTTCTCACACCGAGTATGACTCACGTGAGCTTAGAGCGAACATCAACCATAACACTCCCTTTGGGCCACTAACCATGTGTAAGTCCCAACAACATTTTTTATTAGATCATTGTCCCCAAGAATAACTTGATCATTGATTCATTCTTTAATTGAACTACACGGACTTTGATCCTTGCCCTCCAGGCTGGGTATGTAGGCAACCTCCCAAAGGTCCAAGCCCAAAAACAATCTCTTCACATTGGTTCACCACAATCTCATATGATGATGATTTGTGAAACCACCCCTCGAATCAATATCTTTACATTGATTCACTTTCGTCCTTGTTATATGACGTTAAACTATACAACACTTTTGTCCAGTACGACAATAAACTACAATATTCTTTGATTTCCTCATTTGAGAAGGAACCATTATTAACATTGATTCTTTTTCAATCATGGTTTTCATTTTCAAAAAGACTACGTACATACATGGTAATGCCTAAAATTTTTATCTTAGGTTAAAACCATCATTGCACTAAAGTCCCTTTTCACCCTTCACATGTACGAACCAAATTTGTACAAAGGGTAGTTTCAAGAACTACGTGGACTTGATTCCCATCCTTATGGGATACGTAGGAACATTCGAGTGTCCCTCGAATCCAGTCCCAAGTCTTTTGGGCCTAACCCCAAATTTCACTTTCAGTCCCTTGGCTGAAAAGTCGTCATGAAAACACACACTGTGTATTCATTATTATGGTCCGAATTCTATGACCCTAAACTAAGATCACTCATACTTTCGTCCTGCACGACGTTAAACTGCGTTTCAAGAACTACGTATGGCTTGATTCTCATTCTTATGAGATACGTAGTGAAGTCCAAATTTCAATTCAGGATCCAGCCACAACATGATTATGGTTTTCATTGACCTATGTATCTCTATATACATTGGAAAATACCCATATTTATGTATTATAATCCTAACCTTAAATATTTTCAGATCTTCATAACCCTTTTCATGACTTATAGTCACAAAAATGTCAAACTTCTGAGAATTCTTTTGCCTGACTATGCAGCACGTGCCCATAGGTGGCCTTGCATAAACAGTCCACATAAAAGAATTGTCAGCTAAGAGATGCTATTTATTTGACCATGCAGCCAATGCCCATAGGTGGCCCTGCATGTTTTCAACCCCCTAACGGTTTGTTAAATAATAGTAACTTCATTCTTGGGAAGAATGCCTCTTTTGTCCTTATTTGTCTTAAACGATAGTATGTAGGGATCCGCAAAAATAGCCATCCTTAACGTATTTGTCCCATATCCTTTTTCATGATCTGAAAGTATTCAAGTCTATGGTTTATTCTCCTTCCCTACGTTTGGGTCAGACCTTCGTAGGAGTGATATTCATCCAGTTCTTCGATATTCTTGTTCGGAAATATCCTTTCCATATTCAAGTACCTCTTTCCATACAACAAACTCTATGCTTTAGAAAATTTGAATCTCCATAAACTTTCACTGGCTTTTAGCACTAGGAAAGTAAATTTCTGAGAGTTCTTTTGCCTGACTATGCAGCACGTGCCCATAGGTGGCCTTGCATAAACAGTCCACATAATAGACTTGTCAGCCAAAAGATTCTATTTTATTTGACTATGCAGCCAATGCCCATAGGTGGCCCTGCATATTTCAACCCCCTAACGGGTTTTGTTAAATAATAGTAACTTCATTCTTGGAAACAACTTTTTCTAATGCCTTTTAGCTCTTTTTTCATATCATTCCTCAGATTCAAATATTCTTAAGCCATAGTTTACATGTTTTCCCTCATACTTGAGTATGGTAAATATGTTTTCAGATAAATTGTCAAAGGAATTGAATCCATTTTAATCCATTTTTCGGTCAAAGCTATTTCGACCTTAAACATTAGCCCCTTTATGTCCGGCATGCATGACTTTAAACTGCCCACACAAAAGACAAAGGAACTCTGAATAAAAGTCAAGTTCCAGCTCACTAAATATACATTTTTTATATGATTTAGATAATATTGAGCAGTTAAAAGATTCAAAAGTTTGTAGGGTTATTTGTAATAATCCTAGTAAAAATCAAACTATTCTTACTAAGCCCATTGGCTTAAGTAAAATTGAAGCAGGTAATGGAAGAATTCAAGTACAAATGATTGAAGACAAAAGTGTTTTTCATTGATACACAAGAGTTAGAAGGACATCCACAGATTGGAATCTCTTCTCTTTTTCAAGAAATTACAGGAGATTGTCAACAAAAGTCTTCATTTGATGTATAGCATCCTGAGCCTTATCAACAGTTGCTTGAAGCTCGTGCACTTGACCAGCTTCACTCTTTTCAGCTTGCTGAAATGCCTTCTTAGCATCTGCAATGGCTTTCATGCCATTTATATGAGTTTCATCCAATGATTCATTAAGCTGATCAAGTTCCCCAGTAACAGCATCTAACTGTTGCTGGAGTTGCACCTGCTGGACGACCTTTTCTTTGATTTTTTGCTTCAGATCCTTCATCTTGACAACATAATCAGCTTCAGCCTGGGATATCGCAGCCTCAAATTCGCCTATGTTGACTGACAATTTCACTCTGGTCAAATCTTCACGACTTGTCTGCATTTGCTCCCTCCTGAAGATAATCTGTTTCACTGCAGCATGGATCTTTTCATACCCAAAACCACCAAGTCCCATTATAACAAATTGGGATGACAATCGGGAAATTTTTGATGGTAGCTCTTCTAAGGGCACCCCCGATATGATATTCCATATATTGTTCCACGCCTTACGTCGTGAAAAGCTGAACGCTTTGAGCATCTCTGGATCTGATTCAACATCTTCGTCAGAAGGGGGTATGTAATCTGGAATTAACATGCTTAAGGAAGTGCCTCGTTCTGCTCTTTCCCCCCTGACTTGTGCTTCTTCACTTTCAATTCCCGCTGGGACAGAGGCTGAGGCCTCATCTTCGGGTCTATTCATTGCAGTTGATGGTCCTGCATGATTAATTGAAAGATTTTAGTTGAATCTTAAAGGATAACAAAAGAATGGATTGTCTTGCAAATAAAGTACAATCACAAATATTGTTATCCCTTACCCAATGGTGGTTCAGCAACATGAGAAGACTTCTCCCCATCTTTCCCGGTTTCAACAGGATTTTCAAGATGGGTCTCATGAGAGTTTATTGGATTTAGCTCTACTTGAGCTAATGTTTCTGCAATGATAGGGTTGACATCAGTGTCCACACCCTCTTCAGGCATTGGCAGTTCAGCAGCTTCTACGGAAGAAACTGCATATTATTTTACATCATGGTTAGAAATATTTTCTTTTAAAAGAAAAATTTGGGCGAAGGGTAACACTCACACCCAAGGTCTTCTAAATCACATGACAATCTATCATGATCATAAAATTCTTCAAAAGTCATTCCTTGATTCATCATTTCATCCAATGATACCTCAGAATCTTGGTTAGTCTCACCAGTGGGAGCATTTGCTATGTCTTCTTGCTGACTTATGTCCTGCAACCCCTGACCCTGGACAACATCTTTAGTAGTGGGAGGGATACTGGGAATGGATGGCAGCTCTTCTCCAGGAGCTACCAAGTCAGCTTGAGTCTGTGGTTGTTCTACAGCACCCTCCACGGCCTTTGAAGAAGGATCAGTCCCTTCCCTCAAGGGGGAAATTGAAGAAGCCCCTGCAATCCTCAGAAATATGAGTAACCATATGATTATGGGTATAAAATCATGATTGTTCGAAGGACTTACCACTGCTAATGAAACTTTTAGCTAAGGATTTCCTCCTTCGTTGCCTTGGATTCTTTTGATTTTTTGGAGTTTCAGCTGTCTCCTTTATTGGCACTTGGATTGGCGAATGAAAGGCTATGTCTAGTGCCTCATTCATGGCCTGCTGGCCTGGAGATATCTCGCCTGGTTCGCGAGGAGAATCAGCAGCAGCCCCAACAGCAGTACCACCAGGGCTATATTGTGGCGAAGGAACCCCGGTCCCTTTCTTTGCAAGCTGCAAGATGAAGAAAATAACTTCCTTAAGTAACAAAGCTTCAACTGAAATCAAGTTGCAAAGAAAATAAGGAAAGAAAACTTACATCTTCAGGAGCCACGTACTCTTGCCACTCCTCATCTCCAGAACCACCAGCCCCCTTAGTGGTGCCACGATCAATCATTTCCTTCACCCGCCTGGTGATAGGAACCGAATTATCAGTGGCATATATGAGCATTTCCAGCTCTCTGATATAAGCTCGCACTTCATTGGGGTTATCTCCGTATTGAAGGTCTTTAGAAGCTAGAAGATATCCTATCCCAGGAAGTTGTAGGCCCTCACACAAATCCAGCCAGGCGGTCTCAGTATCACAGTATAAGCTCTGCCATAGCTGAACAGCCTCTGGTCTTAGATATAAAGGCTGTGAGGAAGGTCCTACAATTTTTGATTTTAATTTCTTCCCAACTCCTGCAACTACAGATAGAGAATAAGAAAGTGAGACTTATTACTTTATAAAGTAGCAGTGATTGAAGTTATTACAATCAAATAACTCACCAGGAGCTGATGGAGTGGGTCTTTTAACTCTGGCCGGAGGATTATATCGGGCACGAAACCGCTTTGCTGCCGGTTGTGCCTCATCATCCCCATCATGATGATCTGAGGAATCAGTTCTAGAGGAGGAGTCTGTTGAACCTATTTCAGGAGGAGAAGCATCACCTTCATGAGGAAGAGTTTCTTTCTCTACAGTCCTCTTCCTCTTTCCCACTTGATATACAGGATGATTCAATATCCCTTTGGGGTATGATGCTATCCAGTGTTCTGCATAAAATGTAGTCAGATAATGTGCCGCTTTTTCAACTGGTAGATCAAATACTGCCCCAGTCTTCTCTCTTGATGTCAACAACCATAGTTGTCGAGCAACCATCGGATGTTTCTCTAACCTGACATGTACTGGAGGGGATACAAAAATCTGTTGCAAACATTTGAATTGGCGTGCAAATATATATGGAGCATAGGCCTCGCATATGATTTCTCCATCAATCCTGGCTACTAACACGCCATCCCTGCACGCTAGCATGTATGCCCTCAAATCCAAAGGGGCTTTCCCATCATCAACAAACCGCCCAGATGGCGGACTTCCATAAGGAAAGAAGTTGAATTCCTTATACATGCTTAGTCTTACTTTTATGTCATAACCATTGACATCTAATGGAGCAATTCCAGAGAATGCTTGCACTGACGGTCTGAAAGAGCTTCCAGGAATTTGTAATCCATTCTGTACATTGTAAGTCATGAAGTGAGTGGCGATCCATCCCCAAAAAACCTGGAATGGTCCAACTATTCTTAAAGGAGATTTACCCTGGAAGACGTGAAGTAAACTCCTGTGGATCTTTGCTAAAATGGGGGTGGCTAACCCAACCATTTTTCCCTCAGCTAACTTGGCCGCAATGACGAAGGTCCCTGGCCTAACGCCTCCCTTCGAATCCCTGACCGGCAAGAGGTAAATACTGAGCCACATTGCCAAGAAACCCGCCAGACGAGTTTTCTTTGGAATTCTTTGATTCACTTCATAGCCCCATTTTTCAAACTCTCCTGCTTCTAGAGTTGGCCAGAATGTGCCAGGAGCTCCTCTCTTCTCAGGTTTTGGACAAGTGGTAGGACGTCTGGGTCGGGTATCCTTGGATTTCTTTTTCTTGGATCCTTTTTCCTTTGGCTCCATCCCTTTCTTCTCAGTAAGAAACACATTCATCCATTCTTCCGGATGGATATATTTTCTGAAATGAGTTAATGAGGTCTCTGAACTCTTGAGCTTGTGAAAGATTTTGAATAATTCTCGAGCCAAAACAGGAGTCTTCTCTGGATCATTCCAAGTCACCTTGGGAGGAATGAATTCATCATACATATCGCCCAAGATTGGAGCTCCTGAAATCTTGTGGACATCCCACAAACTGATACCTACTTCTCCATGAGTCAAGTGGAAAGACTTAGTCGCTGGACTCCAGTGACTGAGTATCTCTGGCATGAAGATATCATGTCTGTAAATATATGTCTGCCCAACCCAAACAGCTTTATATATTGCAGCTCTCTTCAGATCCTCAATAAACTCTGCGCAAGTCTGTCGCACCCAGTATGCCCACATCCAAGTTGTCTTCACACCTCCCCCAGGGCGGAAATCCCAACTTTTCTTCCAGCCTTTGGACTGATCCATCTGAGCATCTCGGAAGATTGAAGGATGACAATGTGGTTGAAGCTCAGGTGTATGTTTTTTCAGATCTGGTGTGCAAGGGCTATGATGCATCACATAAGCCTTCTCTACTGTTCCAGCAGTTTGAAATACTCCTCCGCCTGAGATATTTGCTGAAGCAAAATTGGTATAATTCTGAAACCAAGAAAATGGAAGATAATTCTTTACTTCTGGAATAATGACTTCTTGCAGATGACCATGACCATACAAAGGTAGATAAGTGCAGTGAGGAAAGTCATGATGATATTTCTTCAGATACTTAGCCAAATCTGGAAGAGTGCTGTTTTTGACAGTATAGTAATCAGGGCCAATGATATTCATCATATCATCTATCCGCTTGCTAGCCAGTTCATCAAGTAATCCAGGTCTAAGAGCCATTGAATCTGCACAGGAGTTGAATAAATTAAACTCTTAAATGGGTTTTATTTTTCATAAAATTTGTGAAAGAATTTGAAAAAAATGGCTAAGGCATTAAGGCGCGCAAGTATGGAGATGTCGCGCAAGTGGTACATGTGCCGCGCAAGTTTTGGTCGCGCAAGTATTACCGCGCAAGCCCTATTACCTTGAGAGTAGCGCGGCAGCGAAGAAACAGCGAAAACAAGAGACTTGCGCGGCGAGGAAGACTTGCGCGGCGAGAGCTCGAGAAATCCGGAACTTCAGATGCCATCTACGGCTGGAAGCCGTGTATTTATAGGCCAGGGGGCCTATCTGCGCACCGCATCCAGATTGCTCAATGCCTGCGCGACGAAGACTTGCGCGCCGACTTCTGTGCATTGAAGACTTGCGCGCCGCCCTTTTCCTTTAGAGGGATTCGATTTCCTCAGAGTCAAATCCTCATTTTTTCTCCGGATCCAACTCTGAGGGGGGACTTTTGTTGATGCTCCTTTCATCACGGAATCTAAAGTTCGGAAAAGGGAATATCTAAGCAAAAAGTGATTCATCTTTTGAAGAAACATCAAAAATCGACAAAGGGATGAACAAGGAGAACATTGCCCATAGGTCGCGCAAGTTCTCTCTTGGTCGCGCAAGTACACTTGAACGCCGCCTCAATACTTGCGCGACCCCTCATGGTCATGCAAGGGACTTGCGCGACAGATCTGGTAACCACCCAGTAACCGCCCGGGGTCTTCTTTTGCCTATAAATAGACCCTGTGGGCCCCCCATTCGAGAGGATCTCTTTCCAGAAACTCGGATCAAAGCTCCCGACGCCCAAGTCTCTTCTCAAAGCTTCCGGAACACTTCTAAGGTAATCTCTTACCTAGAACGGAAGATCTAAAGAGAAGAAGGAAGGCCCAAGTGTTGAAACTTATCAAACACTTGCGCGCCAACTTAATTCCTTCAATATAACTTGCGCGTCCCTTCTCTGGAAGAAATTCAAGAGGATTATAAAGGGTTTAATAAAGATTCGCTCAAGTATTTCAACTCTGGTTGAAAATCGCGCAAGTATCCCTCATGTCGCGCAAGTATACTTGCGTGACCAACACTTGCTTGCCGACGCAGGACTTGCGCGACCTTCAAGACTTGCGCGCCCCTATCTTTTTGGGTGCCCATCTTGCCCATTTTTACCCCTCTTAAGCCATTTCACCCTTCCTATTCAAGATTCAGTCTTCAAGATACTCTTCAAAGCCATTTATGGCATGATTTCTTGATTTGACATCCTTATCTGAAAGGAATTCTGTGAAATATCTCTCAAAACCTAGTGATTTAAACATCTTTATATCACCAAAGATTGAGAGTTCATTCATTTCAACCTCATCCTTTAAGATGAGAGAATCCTAACCTGGGTCTCCTTTTCAGGAATAATCCCCAGTTATAAAACCTTTGATTTGGGCATCTTTCTTAAGAATAAGCCCCAATCAAGTCCTTTAATCTTGGGCATCCTCCTCAGGAGTAAGCCCCAAACCTTAATCCCTAACCTGGGTCTCCTTTTCAGGAATAAGACTTAGTCATAACCTTGGGGTTCCTTTTCAGGAGTAAGCCCCAAGTCCCCTAACCTAGGCTTCCTTCTCAGGAATAAGTCCTAGTCATAAATCTTGGGCATCCTTCTTAGGAGTAAGCCCCAAGTCTCTTAAAATTTCTCTTAACCAGTCATAAATTACCTTTGATTTGGGTTTCCTCTTTAGGAATAAAACCCAATCATAAGTCCCCTCCTAACTTGGGCATCCTCCTTAGGAGTAAGCCCCAAGATTAGAGTATTCAAATCTCCATGAAGCACATATAACTTTGTGGACCCTGTTCTTGGATTTTCTCCCTAAAAGTAAATCCTAAACTTTCGTCTATCTGGGCAGTCATCTATACATAAGCCCCAAAAAAAATTCTTATGATTGCATCTTTTATGGCACAATTGTCTAAATTTTACCAATACCTCTTGTTTCTCACACCGAGCATGACTCACGTGAGCTTAGAGTGTAAAAGTAATTATGACATTCATCTTTGAGCCATCAATCATAAAACATCATATCCCATTCCTCGAACTACGTGGGTTCTGATTCCTTTTTTAAAACAAAGGATACGTAGGTAGCCCATTTATGGGTTCGATCCCAACATTGAAATAATCTCTGTCCTTCTGAATGACGATAAACTTCAAGTGCCCCACTGAGTGGCTTTAAAACCAGCCTAGTCATCAAAATGACCAAGAGACTTTTATATAAATGTTTTGAAGGATACCATTGACCAAGAATCTCTAAACAAATATAGATGATTCTATATTGATGAATAACCTCGAATACATATAAAAGATTCTCTAAATTTCTTGCATATTTAATCATTGATTGTTAAAACTAAAGGAAAGCTCATTTTATACTTGGTAATGTAATAAGGATTCACGAACTTAACTTAAATCTATAAAGAGAGTCCCGGAGTAGACAATAATTCCCCTCAAAAAGGTGTGATGAGTCCGACCTCCCATCCTCTCGACCAATGCAAATTCCTAAGCCTCATTAGCCCACAAGCTAATGAGCGCCTGCCTTTGGAAAGTAGGTCCAAACGGATGTGGAATCATTGGATGTTTCCGGTTCTACGAACAAACCCGTTAGAAACCGATCGGAATGTTTGAGTCTCCCGTCCATGAGGTCATCCCCGGATTCCGCGCGAAACAGTTCCTTAGCCTATTCATGAAACCATACTATCAAATCAATTACTGCAATCCTTATGATGTTGTTTATGGATATGGTATCGATCTTAATTAAGTGTTATTGTTTATTTATATATTCATAAAATAATCATAAAACAATAAACAAAAATATCACAAAAATATCATATATAATATTATTATTATGTTAAATTCAAGTCTAGTATCTATATTATCTTCACAGAAATGTGAACCGAACACATCATTCTTGTGTATGGAGGACTGCTATCTCAAGAATCGATGTTAATTTTTTCTTTCACCGCCATATAAGTATTTTTATAATTATGGATTTAATTTAAATGTTTATTTTATTAATGACATATTTATCAATATGAAATGTAATATATCCTTAATTTATTAAATTTTATATTACTTATTAAATGAAAATGTCATTAGTGTGTACATGTGGAATACCATCTCTCTATAGAGATAAGATTTGATTATCATCACAAAATCAATTGATGATATATAAAACTATATTTAATGAAATAATATATAATTTATTATTAAACTATAATAATGGAGATATAAAATAATACTTAACTTCATTACATAATGAACATTGAAAAATGGAAATGTTAATCATCAGTACTTATGGCCTATCAGCTCCATGATTGTAATGCAGAACTCTTTTAAAAACCATGTTTTAATGTTTTATATTAATGTGTAATTAATAAATAAATATGAAAATTATATCAGGATTATTATTCAATATCTTATGTAATAATTTAATCTCTTACCCTATTCCGTCAACAAAATCCTTTTCGGATATATTAGTTGAATATTGTCAAAACATTCTATGAGAAATTAATTATTTAAGAAATAAATTATATCATTGAAAAGAAGTATAAGAACATAAAATTCCAATTAAATACTTCAAAAATAACATAATTTTATTTTTCAATACGATAAAAAAGATTATGTAATGAGTTTGAACCATGACAAGGGACTTTATTTTAAGATTGTTATTTTATGTTACTACATATAACCCTTTCTTTTCCTTTCCTATATTTTTAATATTTATCTATAGATAAATTTATAAGGAAATAAAATAATTATAAAGAAAATTTTATTAATATTTAGAAATTTCTTGAATGTTTATCAAATAAGAATATTTTTGTCTATCATTTTTGAATTTATAACCAATTAAAGAAGTGATGTTTTATTTTAACATATATGTCAACAATAACTATTCCACGACTATATATGTTTTTTGATATATATTTTCATTCAAAATAATAAATGTTTTCTTCAATAAAAATCCTTATTCCTTAATATCTAAAAAAATATTTTTTTGAAGATTAATTTTTAAAATGAAGGTTTATTTCCGCATCAATATTTTATAAGATATATTTTACAATTTTTTTTATTAATGTTATGTTCATTTCATATATATTATGATTACAAGTAATCTTGATATATCTTATAACATGGGTGTGACATGATATTTCTCTAATTAATTGAGTAATGATAATGTTCCTAAAATACCCATGTATTTTTTAAATATTTTATCAAACAAATTGAATATTTTTGATATTTTTATTACACATAGAGTTGAGTAAATATTTATTTACATATAAGACTGGGATTATCTTTTGTTACATGTGAAAATGAATATTATCAAATCATGATGTATAAATATTTTTATTATTCAAATGCGATCATTATAACATATATGTAAAATTTAGTGTTATGAGTAGTGATAATTTTCTACATATTATATATAATTGTTTTTCAAAGAGAAAATATATTTATAAAATAGTACATAATTTTTAGAAATATTGTTATATGTTTTAAAAATATTATTTAAAAAAAATTATAGTATTCTGTGAGAAAATAATAAAAGTAATATCTACAAATTTTACAGAAATTATTTAATAAAATAAAAATAATTTTTATAATCAATATGTCAATATATTTGTGGATTTATTTTTGATAATATTCTTAAAATATATATTTTTTTATGATAATATGAAAAATATTGGATTTTTTCAAATATTTTCATTTAATTTGATGATATAAAAATATCTATACAATTTTATGAAAGTTTTAAGTGTAATATTTTATTAATAATATTTTTATTAATTTTATTTAGATGTTTGTAATCAGTTTCATAGTGAATTTGGGTAAACAATCATTATTAAATTTTGATCACATTCTCATTGAAAGTATCATTTCTCATCATGTTGGTGTAATTGGAATTAAAATAATATATTCAATATAAACGAATACAATTACTTAAAATTAAATCCTTTTTTTGAAGAAAATTTCTTTTTCAAATATATTCATCTTAATTGTTTTCCATAACAAATAGAAAAAAATCAAAAATATTTCTGTGGATTTATGGTAATAATTGGTTAACTGGGGAGTTATAATAAATACAAAAGGTTAAAAATTTACCAATCCATTTAAAAAGTCAATGTAATATACCTTATCTCCTCATGGTTATGTAAAATCCCACTCTAATGCCTTTTGGTATGTTAAAATTATGGGAGAACCCTTTTCCATTTCTACAATTACATTTGTGTCACTAATGTCACTTATAAAATGCCACCACTATTCTTCTATAAACAATTCCAAATCCTATTTGATCATAAAATACCTTCCCAAATAACATACATAATTGTATTCTCTTATCTTATGTTTAATTTATTGGTTATTAATCCACCCTATGATGTCTTTTGGTGTAAGAAAAATGAATTTCTTCAATGAATTTGTAACATCCTTGGCCGACCCTTCTATATTATTTCCTTATCCACCAACATTAATTATGATAAACCATTGTAATATAATAAAACAATTATCTTATATATACAAAAATTATTATATGTTAAGGTCATGAATTATATCAACATCCTCTTATATCAACTAGGTTATGAAACTATTCTTCATGTGTGTGGTAGAACAACTCCTTGTGAACTGATGGTATTCATTTTCCATCACCACATCTCATGGATGGATATAATGATTTATTTATAATTTATATGTGATAATTATTATGTAATTATGTTTAAATAATCCTTATATCGCATATTACTTGTAACACCCGTGGAAAAGTAAGACTTAAAAGGCTAAATTTTACTACCCATGTCAACAAGGTGCATCTTTCTTTTCGGGAGCCTACCTGATTAGAACTCCATAGTTAAACATTCTTGGCCTGGAGTACTAATCAGGATGGGTGACCTTCTGGGAAGTTTCCCAGGGTGTGTGTGAGTGAGGACAAAACACAGTGAAAGATCAAGTGTTGGCCTTTGGGGATAATTATTAGTCTGATAAGTGACCCTAGTGCGTAATTGCCTATGGTGTGATGGGAAGGCAACCAAGGTATTACAAGATACCGATGGGGTCGTATGAGAAGGTTCATGGCCCAAGGAGGCAGGGTTGTGACAAATGGTATCAGAGCCAACACCCAGCCGAAAGTGCATAGGCACTGCTCGGGTTTGAGGCTTCGAGTCCACAATGAGGGCAATGTGCATTAAAGTGGTGGATAATGTAACGCCCCTGGAACAATGAGACTTAAAAGGGAAAATGTCACTACCCATGTCAACAAGGTGCACCTTTGTTTTTGGGAGCCTACTTGATTAGAACTCCAAAGATAAACATGCTTGGCCTGGAATAGTAATCAGGATGGGTGACCTTCTGGGAAGTTTCGTAGGGTGTGTGTGAGTGAGGAGAAAACACACTAAAAGATCAAGTGTTGTCATGTGAGACAGTCATTAGTATGATAAGTTACCCTAGTGAGTAATAACCAATGGGGTCATATGAGAACGTTCATGGCCTGAGGAGGCGAGTTGTGACCAATTGTATCAGAGCCAACACCCAGCCGAAAGTGTGTTGGCACTGCCTGGGTTTGAGGCTTGGGGTCCACAACGAGGGCATTTTTCATTAAAGGGGTGGATAATGTAATGCCCCTAGAAAAGTGAGACTTAAAAGGCTAAATGTTACTAACCATGTCAACAAGGAAAACCTTTCTTTTCGGGAGCCTACATTATTAGAACTCCATAGTTAATAATGATTGGGTAGGAGTAGTAATCAGGATGGGTGACCTTCTTGGATGTTTTCCAGGGTGTGAGTGAGTGATAACAAAACACCCTAAAAGAACAGGTGTTGGCCTGTGGGGTCAGTCATTAGTCTGATAACCGATTGTAGTGAGTAATAGACAATGGTTTTATGGGAAGGCAACCAAGGTATTACAGTAGACTCATTGGGTCATATGATATGGTTAATGGCCCGAGGAGGCGGGTCGTGACATTACTTCTATATTAATTAATGTGAGAATATGATTGTGTAGTTCATGTGTACGAAGGACTACCACACTTTGAGGTGATGAAATGAGAGCATTGTGCATTAAAGGGGTGGATAATGTAACGCCCCTGGAACAGTGAGACTTAAAAGGGAAAATGTCACTACCCATGTCAACAAGGTGTACCTTTCTTTTCGGGAGCCTACTTGATTAGAACTCCAAAGTTAAACATGCTTGGCTTGGAATAGTAATCAGGATGGGTGACCTTCTGGGAAGTTTCATAGGGTGTGTGTGAGTGAGGAGAAAACACACTGAAAGATCAAGTGTTGTCTTGTGGGGACAGTCATTAGTATGATAAGTTACCCTAGTGAGTAATAACCAATGGGGTAATATGAGAACATTCATGGCCTGAGGAGGCGAGTTGCGACCAATGGTATCAGAGCCAACACCCAGCCGAATGTGCATTGGCACTGCCTGGGTTTGAGGCTTGGGGTCCACAACGAGGGAATTTTTCATTAAAGGGGTGGATAATGTAATGCCCTTGGAAAAGTGAGACTTAAAAGGCTAAATGTCACTACCCATGTCAACAAGGGGAACCTTTATTTTTGGGAGCCGACATGATTAGAACTCCATAGTTAATAATGCTTGTGTAGGAGTAGTAATCAGGATGGGTGACCTTCTGGGATGTTTTCCAGGGTGTGTGTGAGTGATAACAAAACACCCTGAAAGAACAGGTGTTGGCCTGTGGGTACAATCATTAGTCTGATAAGCGATTGTAGTGAGTAATAGCCAATAGTTTGATGGGAAGGCAACCAAGGTATTACAGTAGACTCATTGTGTCATATGATATGGTTAATGGCCTGAGGAGGCGGGTCGTTACATTACTTCTATATTAATTAATGTGAGAATATGATTGTGTAGTTCATGTGTACGAAGGACTACCACACTTTGAGGTGATGCAATTTGTTCTTCACATACGCATTATATAAAATTCAATAATTATATGCCTAAATAAGAAAATTTTAAAAATATAATATAGAAATTATTATTTAATAAAAAAATAATTGTTACATTTTTTCATTCCATTCATCAATAGAATTGAAATAACTTTTATGCGTACCTACGACCTACCATCTCAATGAATAGTGTATTCATTTTCAATATCTATCATTTTTGGATTATTATAAATACATAAATAATATACATATATGTTTTTCATATCATGGATAAAATTATATACATTATGGTTCAAGGATCTAAATAATATGCCCAAAAATCATTCACGAAAAATAAATCAGTTATTACCCAAACATGACATTAACATGAAATTGTTACTTAATGGGTAATAAATGGTCACATGTAAATACTGAATTTCATGATATATATATATATGGAAATTTAAATAAATTTATGATTAAAATATATTTAATATATTTGAGGTTTGAATGTGTTGTATGAAAGTTGAGTCTTAAGTTAAGGTATTTTTATCTCACATTTATATTCTTTGATACAAATGCTATATTAAAAATATTTTTTATTGTTGTTATGTATATGATTACACTGAATTAAATTTAAATTAATTCAAAGGAAAAAATTTATTTTTTAAAAATTCATTTGGGTAGTTATATTAAATGGTTTTAATCATTAAATATTTTCTAATGTGGTATATTATTTTTCACCAATTTCTGATTTTGAGATATATGTTATGTTATTAACCCATATTCTATTTCAAGGATTATATTAAGATTATTTGAAAAGTAATATCATGGAAATATTTTTCCTCATCATTATTATTTATTTATTTTATTTTATTTTTTTCATTTGAATTATAATTTAGTATTATTAATGTGGTATGGGTTATACAACATAATCACATCATTGGTTAGAATTTTCTATTATTATAATTCCAATGTTGAAATACAATAATATACCATCAAATAAACTCTTGGAATTAATTAATTTATTATTATTATTAATAATACAAATTTTTACAATATTTTCATCTCAATATATTGTCATGATTTCAAAATAATATTTTTAAAATGAACATACTTTATTTATCTCTTCGGTTGAAAAAAATATCATATAATTTTCAATTTTTCAATACAAAATTAAAAAATAGTTTTCATTATCCTAAATGATTTTTTAATTTAAAAATTATATTTTAATAACATTTAAAAAAATTAAAATGATTCTCTATTTTATTTTCTTGGAAATTCCCATTTTTTTTACAAAAATGTGTAAGGAATTTTCGTTGTATCAAGTATCGCAGACCCAATAACTAAAACACAGATGGCTAAATTTTTATATGAATATTCCTTTAAAATATTTAATGGTTATATAAAATAAAAATGAATTTGAAATTATTGTATTTTTTGATGATTTAATTTTCATACTGAAAATTATATTATCCTAAATATATATATTAAATTATATTTGAATGTTCTTCTATATGTTTTGATAGATAAATTTCAATAAAAATTATATTCAAAATGTTTTATAACTATTATTTGTAAAAACAGTTTTACAATTAAGGTTTTTCTCCTTTAATTAACATTCAATGTGATCATTCACTATAATTTTTAATCTAAGTTGAAATATTTTATTGTTACTTATGATTTACATGTTGTTTGATATGAGGATACTATTATTATTCATTATCTAGATGATTTATATTAAAAATTAAAACATGTTTATGAATCTTGTTTCTATTCCATGGGTTATACCATGAAGAATGATTCACAAACCCACTAACTATTCAATTATATTTTCTTTAATGAAATCATAAAAATATTATGAATACAATTTTATTTATAAATTATATTTTATACTAGTATGTTAATGAATCCCATAACATTTTATGGGTTTAAATGTGATAAATGTTGTTTGATCATATGGAAAACAATTGTATGGTTTTTATTAGGTGATTATTGGACCTATATCTATCTCTAATGTATTGGGTAATGGATGAAATTTATCTTTTTTATTATATTAAAATACCTAGTTATTGTTGACTGATAATGGATCCATACACAATATTGTAGATTCATTATGAAAAATCATCCAAAAAACCATTATCACCACCTTAATCTCTGACCGCTTCATGTCACACACCATCAGGTCAGACTGAAATTAAAAAACACCCTAAACATTCCACCACAAAGTAATTCAACCAAAATAAACAAGAATAGAAAAATAAAAATATAGAAAGATTCAAAATAAAACCATAATGTGACATAGAAACCATGTCTTGTGATCCCCATCTATGAAAACCATCATCATCCATGAGTTGTTCTGTAAGATTTATAATCCCACACTGACCCATTGTCGCTGATCATTCTCACCAGCGAGATATTCCCCCATCCCACCCTCGATCTAGACCACTATATACCCAACATATCTAAGACCAGAAAACACATATGAATAATTCGGAACAAGAAAAAAACATGTAAAACATATACAAAAAATATCACTGAAAGATTATATAATTGATCGACCTCTCACTGAAAACCCGCAAAAAACCGAAGAATAAGGCCCTCTAAAAAGTAAAATATATCAAGATGCCTCATTCATCCATTCGAGAATCATCAAACAAGATACACTAAAAAACTAAATTCCACCATCTCGAAAGTCCAAATAATTTCATTCAAAAACAACAAAAACAATTCGATGAACTGCAACCCCTCGAATTGTGATCCCCGAGCCAGAAATATCAAATCGAGCATCACCACCAAAAGAACCAAAATGATACATTCCATGTGCGTAAAAATACAGTAGTTGGTTTTAGATCAATCTTTAATCATCAAATTTTGGATCTGCTAAGAAGCAAATAACTAATCTAAATTGTACATGAGTAGTCAAGAAAAGAAAAACATATCCAAATCGCACCGAAGTTGATGATAATCACATCACGGAAAATAATGAGATAAGATAAAATAAACCAAAACAAGATACATGGATTGGCAACTAGAAGCTTTAGGATTGATAAGACATAGAAAATAAATTAGGTAACAATAAGAGACAATAAAGGGTGGTGACAACAATAAAAAGAAGAGAAACCCTAGGATTTGCATGGGAGTTCATAATAGGAGTTAATGGAAAATAAAAATTAGGTAATTATTAATGTTATATAATCTCAATGGATACATATTTGGTTATAAAAAACACCATATAAGTTACATTGGAGGTTATATGAAACCCAATATTGGGTATATGATATGTTATCGCAAGACTGAAATGAGGTACATGGGATTTTATCCCGAGTACACAATATTTTACACAGGAGGTTATACCAAGAATGAAGATCATATATATATATTTATTATAAGCCTAACATGTTTTTAATGACTGGTGGTGAGTATTGGAATAATTATTTTTATGATTATATATATGGAGAATATATATATTTGTTGCAAATATTATTTTATCAATGATCATGTTATTTGATTTTATAATGATTCATGTATTATGAACTAACAATTTTTATTCCTTGAATCATGTTTATAATATATGATATGTTGGTAATGTTTTTCAATGGTGAATATCATGATCTGAAAATAATATGATCAGTATATGTTGATATATCCCATTATTACCATTATAAAGAATATAATCTCACAATTTATTAGGTTTTCTTTTCCTATGATGTGGCGAAAGGTATAATGTTTAATATGGTTAAGAAGCGTTATACCTATTTAAAAAATGTGTGGCATGATTTAAATAATTTATGAATCAATTGAGTATTCTTACAAGTGTTAAAATCTTATAGAATTAAATAATTTTGGATAGGATCATTATGTTATGTTTTGAAAAAATTCCTAATAATATGATATTTTTATATATAAGAGGATCGGGTCTATAGGATTGGTATCAAAGAAAGGTTTATTTTAACATCAAAAAATTGGATGAGAAAAAATTAGTGATATCCATAGATATATTAATAACTATATTTATTGGTACATGTCAATGTATAAGTCTATGTATAATTCAATGTATAGGAAAATGCACTAGAAGATAGGTAAAGGATATAGTGAGGGGATTTTAGGTAATTACATTCCTATATGGATAATTCAAGTGGGTTTGGCTATATCATAGATGTATATAGTAGGAACAACTATAAAATGGGTGTATTTTTCTAGACTCGGTCATCACATAATGTGTGAAAATGGGCCTTGATTCACACATTGGTAAAGGATAGAGTGAGGGGTGTCTATGTAATTACATCCCTATTTGGATACTAAAAGTGGGTGTGGATCTAACATAGATGTACTTAATAGGAATAACAATAAAATGGGTCCATTTTCCTAGACAAAATAATCACATTTTTCATGAAAATGTGATTTATTTCACACATTGTTTGATATTCAAAGTGGATGTGATTTGGAAATTTGAAAACTCCATAGGAACAATGTTGAATAATTTTAATAATGACCATGGATGAAATAAGTGAAACCTAATGTTTCAATGACTGAAATAAATGTGTTTTGGTACATACATCATATTAGTGATTTTTTATTATCATTTGGATTTTACTTATGATATTCAAAAAATGATTTATTATTTTATTCAATGGATTAAACCCAAATGAAGAATGTTAGTACTGAATGATATGACCAAAAGATATGATTTTTCTCTTAATAGTCATAATGTTTAGGAGAGATACAATTAAAATTCTTATTACTGTGATAATAAGAAATTCTCATGTTATGAGTCTTTCATAAGAGCTAAAGGATAAATAGAGGAAGAAATATTTTATTTACTACATTGTGAGGAAATTCCCACCATATTATAATCTATCCTTTGAACCACATGTCACTGAAAAATTGACCAATACCATTAAAAATATATTTTCATGTCTCTCTTGTTTGGATAATGAAAAAATCATTTTGTTTTCATATAATTGGGATGGAGATACAGATCATTTTTGGACCCTTATTAACAACAAATGTAAAGAGGATGTAATTTACAACACGGAAATAGATGTTTTTAAGAGGATATTTATTATTATTTACTTCTATCATATTATATGAATAAGAAAAAATACATGATTTTCAAATCTCAAACATAAGGATGTTGAATCAATTAGTTCCTATGAATCAAATTTTAAAAGACATGAATGGTACCCTTTGGGTTTATCCATTTGTCTAGACATAAAAACCGATCAAATACTTTGTTTCATATAACCAGGTATTCAAAAACATATCTTAATGTCTTTAGATTATATGAAAAATTCATTCAATTTTCATGAAATGCTGAAATGTTAATTCGGGATTCAAAAAATTCCCATGGACATGAGAAGTAATGAATGGTCATAAATCATGAAATATATAATAAATATCATTGGGAAATTTATCTTAAATAACATAAATGCTATAAATATATGAAATAGAACTATTGTGATTACATGATTGGAATAAAAAGGGATTTAATGTGTCGGAATCCTATCCATTAGTCAAATTAATATAGATATGTTGTAATATGGATGGAAAATGAAATAAATGCGGAGAAAGAGTAGTAGATTACAACATCTTCACTCTATTGATTCATGTTCCAATATTTTTGGAATTGTGAGAATAAATTACCCATCTATGTGATAATGTGGATTATAAGACACAACAACCTATCAAGACAAATGAAAAAATGTACAGCATATAGCATCATAGTTAGTTTTGTTATTAATTATTATTACGTAAAATTACCATACCTGTTGGATATTGAATATATAGATTATACAAAAGAGGGGGGGGGGGAGAATTGTGTTTTTCATATTTTTTGTTAACTCTTCAATTGAATGAGTTCTGTCCTCTATGCTTTATCAGATTTGATCATGCAACAAAAATAAATAAAAGCAGGGACACAAAGATGTATAGTGGTTTGGGGAACATAAGGCCCCTAGTCCACTCCACCAACGCTCAACTCCATGAGCATGATGATTTTCACTACCTAGTCCTCACTTCAATAGACTGGTCCACAACTGAATACAGGCAGTTGACACCTTTACAATCCAAGGCAAAACAAAGCCTTCTGGTTCAAACACGAACCTACACAGCTTAGTACGAGAAGCTGGTTACTCAAGATAAAAAGAATTTCAGAAAGATTTTTTTCTTGATGATCTTCACAATGCAACAGAATGTAGTTGACAACAGATGGATTTCCATCTCTGGAAATATTTATTTTCAAGTTGAAGCAATTCTGAGTCGATCCGGTTGTAATAGATATAGAGATATAGTTCACAACTTTAGTAGTAGAAGACCCACAGTAGATATTCTATGCAGAACAAGTGAATCTTCTATAGAGTTCTATCTTCTTAAATGAACATAGCTTTGACACTCCTTTTTGAATCAGCAGATCAACGTGATTTTCTGAAGTCTCTATTTTTCACCTTTTTAAAATAAAATATTGATCACCAATCCTATGTATATGATGTTTTTAGAGAGATCATATATAATAAATCTGAGCATATCTCCTGCATATTTAGATCCATAAAAGTCTCCTTTTGATTCGTGATATTCAAAAATTTGAACTTACAGAGTAGTCGTAACTTCCCTGAAGACTCGACATAAAAAGCACCTTTTAATTTTATCTTTAATACAATGATAAAATGGAATTGAATCGGTCAAAGTCGTACTTTAAAAACGACTTTAAATCCGTATTGAAATCTTCCCAATAATCATCTTGCTGACCGTTGCATAAAAATATCGTCTTTCAAACTTTTCGATGAAAAATGTAAGGTTGATGACATGACCTCCAAACGTAGGGTTGATAACATAGTCTTCAAACGTAAGGTTCACAACGTAAGGATGAACATAAAAATAGGGTTCATGTTACTTTCTTCAAACGTAAAGTTGATCTTAAATGTAGGGTTGATCATCCATACTTTTTCTTCTACTCTCAAATGTATGGTAAAAGATCCATAATTTTATTTAATCCATACTTTTCCAAGAATGTATGGTTGTTCACAAAAGTATGTTTGATGAACCATACTTTTGAGAAACAAACGTAAAGTTTAGTACCTACATATGGTTATCCTTCCATACTTTCCTGATAACCAAAACGTAAGGTTCCTTCCTAACGTAAGATTCTTCTTCCATACTTTGCTGAAAACGTATGGTTATTTGACAATACTTTTCTCTTTTCTCAAAAAGTATACACGCTTTTCATCCTTATGCTACATTTATCCACGTAGGGTATGAACAATGATTCCAGGACATGATTAAAGTAGATTCCAAACAAGTAAGGTATGAACAGTGATTCCAGGTCGTTCTTAAAGCAGATTCTGAACAAGTAATAAATTTTCGTTATTTCAAGAGTAAAATAAATTCATAAATTCCTGCAAAACACTAAATAAAATCATTTGAAAATAATTAAGGGTATTTGTGAGCATCAAAATTATCATAAATATATAGAGTATTATTTTCAATAATCCCCCCCTTTAAATAACATTATTATATATTGTTGAAAACAATACTTTTCTTAACAATCTCCCCCTTTTTGATGATCACAAAACCCATAAGATAATAAAAAAAATTAAATGAAATTAACTCTCAAAATAAAACAATATTTTAATTTTAACAAAATAAATAAAAAATTTCAATAAATAAAAATTTCTCCCCCTGAAAATAAAATAATTTTTCATTAGAAATATAATTTTCTAGTTTTATCCAAATTTCTCCCTCTAATTAAATATGGGTCTTTTTAACTAAGGGTTTTTAAAATAAAATTTTGTGTTTATCCAAAATTTCCCCCTTTTTGTGATATAATAAATAATGACAAATCATGGATTTTAACACATTTAATGTTGCACTGAACTATAGGTAAATGCTATTATTAACTGTATATCAATAATTAAATATAGAGTACTAGCATATCAAAAATAAATACAATAAAAAAAATAGAAAGAAATAAATAGATTTTCATTAAAAATGAAAAATAGATACAAGTATGATAAACACATGAATCAAGGTTTAGGCAAGATATGCAATAGGTTCTATCTCCTCTGGATTGCAGACTTGATTTTTGTGAACTGTTCCCTGAGTATCTTCATCATCCCATCTCCAAGTTTGATAATGAGCTCTCTATTCTCTTGAGTCATATGAATATCCTCAATTAAATTGACTTGGAAATACTCATGCATCCTTTATTATTTTTTGATAAACACTGACAGCTTCTATGACATCTGAGTTAACAGATTTCTGATTGATGCCTCACTAGATGTAAGTTGATCTACTAAGATTTTTTGATTGTCCAACAACACTGATAATGGAGTGCTGTTACAGTAAAGATCTTGCAACCAGTCATTCATGTTGCTCATCGTGGTTGTGATAGATTGAAATCTTCGGATTAAATCAGGTGAAGTACCTGATCCACTAACAGTACTATTTACAACTGATGCAAATTGGTTCTCCATAATAAACATTAAATCTGATAAATCTTTCTTCATAACCATTTTAGATTTAAAATTTGAAATTGCATTCAACATATCCTCTTTAAACATTTCAACTTCTTTCCTTGAGACTATACCCGCTTTCAGCTTTTGAAATATCAATTGTTCGACAGTTAAGGCATTTCTAAGAGAGATATTCTCAGATTCCAACCAAGGCACCTTTTTGTATAGTTCTTTAACTTCTTTCATCCTTGAATCAGAGGAAACCTGTGCTTGATTCGCATTATGAGGCTCTAGATGATGCATCAGTACCAAAGGTAATGATTCAGCATCAGATTTCTCTTTCTCTTTGTCCTGAGTAGGTTGGTCCATAGATTTTTCCTTAGAGTCTGCAGATTCCTCCACAGAAAAATCCTCTTGAATTACTTCTGTGTGAGCTTCAGAAGCATGCTCACCAAAACATCAACATCATGGTTTTCCATTGATTTTCAAGAATAATATTTTCAGTAGTTTCCTGAGGTCTGGCCACTTCCTCACCAGGCACTACCTCCTTATCTTGGTTCTGTTGAAGTGTAACTTCAACATCAGATACAAATTACTCATGATTCTCTCTTTGAGCTTATTCTTGAGCCCCTTATCCCTCTACTGGTGCTGTCCTTTCACTAACAGCTTCCATGGTCTTATCAATAATAGCTTCTCTTACAAAAGAATAAGAAAATAATGCTTCTGTTGTTGTTTCCAATGTAGGGGATGTAATTTCCTCATTAACATCTCGAGTTCTTTGAGATTGAAGTCCCTCATAACTTCTTTCTTCTTCCGTATCTTCCACTTAAAATCGGATCCTTCTTACAACATTGCTGAGTCTTGATTCAGCTTGTCCCTCCTTGGAATTAGCAGGTTGAACCTGAGCACTCTCTGAGTCTTCCTCAGCTCCAACTAGCAAGAGTTTTCCTTTAATGGTGCTCCAGAAGTATCTAATCTTCCTTAAAGTTCCAGAATTAAACATATTACTGTGATGATAGTGTACTCGAGCATCCACTAATCTCACCATGACTTTCTTAAGAAACAGTGTAGAAATAAATCGACCGAAAGAATAAAACTTCATCCGGGAGTCACTTTAGAGACATTAATTGAGGTACCTGACCATGTACCTTGGGATGTTTAACTAGATATCAATTAATAGAGGATACATTAGGTACATATCAGGGTACAAAATCTTTTCCATTTCTGCTATTCTGGGAGCTATTCTTGTCTGAACAAATTTAACCAGGATCTTCTGATCTGGTTCAAAATTTTTCAACATCATTTTCTTAATAGTGGATATTCCAAACAAAAAAGACATAATTTCCTTATATTTATGCAGAACATCTCCTATATTATTCAAATCAAAATCAAAAACTCCCTCATGAGGGCTGTTGATAATCTGACCAATTTCTACTGACAAGATTGAGAAATCCCTATCCTCTATCATAGCCATCGTACTATCCTCAATATCCCCCCATACTAAACTGTACAAATTTGAAGAAGTATCTAAGTTCTACCTCATACAGAAATTCCATATTTTCACTATTTAATTTTTGTTCAAGGTTCTCAAATGAGAGAACTTGTTTCAATAGTAGATTTGTCTAAAATAACCAATCCAGATCGATTACCTTGACCTGTAAGATTTTTATTCCATCTGATCATTGTCTCTTGACATTTCTTGGTTCGGATTCACTGGCTCTTTTAGTCCTTAACATCTCTGTGAGAATATCTGAAGGTTTGAAGGTTAGGGTTTTAGAGGATCTAAGATTAGGGTTCACAAGTAGATGCCGGTGGTAGGCATTCGAAAGGGTTTCGATAGAAGTAAAACGGTTCAGAAGTCGAAAGGGTTTTCTGACAACATTGATTCCAATGTTTTCAATAATCATTACATATGTTTAAAAATAAATAAAATATATTACGTGGATAAAAGAAACTTATTCTGTTTTAAAAACAAAATTTCAAAATTATTTTTAAGCAGAATAAAAAAAAACATTGTGAAGTAAATTTTTTATTAAAATCAAATAAAACTAGCTCCCCCTTAATAAAATCAATCCTTGCAGTGGGAAGTGGTTTAGTAAAAATATCTGCTAATTGAATTTCTGTTTTTATGAATTCTAAATATATATCCTTTTTAATAAAATGATCTCTTTACAAGTGATTCCTTATATCAATATGCTTAGTTCTAGAATGACTAATAGGATTTTTTGAAAAATTAATTGCAATTGTATTATCACATAAAATTGGGGTATTATTAAAATTTAATCCAAAGTCCATAAGAGTGTTTTTCATCCACAACACTTGTGTACAACAACTTCCAGTAGAAACATATTCTGCCTCAGCTATTAACAAGGCAACTGAATGTTGTTTCTTACTAGACCATGACACGAAATACAATCCCAAAAAGTGACATGTTCGAGATGTTCTTTTTTCTATCTAATATACTACTTCCAATGTTAGAATCTGGATATGAAATCAAATTGAAATCAGAAGGTTTAGGATAATGAAGAGATTTAAAAACAGTTCCTTTTAAATATCTAAAATTTATTTTAACATTAGTTAGATGAGATTATTTAGGATTTGATTGAAATCTAGGACAAAGACATAATGAATACATTATATCTGGCCTACTAGTAGTAATATATAATAAAATACCAATCATACCTCTATATAACTTGTTGTCAACTGATTTTCAAGTTTTATCCAAATCATGTTTTATATTAGTACACATAGGAGTTGTAAATGTCTTGCTATTTTCAAGTCCAAATTTCTTAAGTAAATCAGTAATGTATTTGCTTTGATTCAAAGCATTTAAAAAATATTTTTGATAAATTTTATGTCCTAAGAAGAAATTTAGTTCTCCCATCATAATCATGTCAAATTATTTTTGCATTAACTTTGAAAACTCATGACAAAGGTTTTCATTAGTTGATCCAAAAATTACATCATCAACATAAATTTGAACCAACAAAACATTATTTTTTACAGTTTTCTTAAAGAGTGTTGGGTCTTCCATTCCAACAGTAAAATAATTTTTCAAAATAATAGAACTAAATTTTTCATACCAAGCTCTAGGTGCTTGTTTATGTCCATAATGAGCTTTAGTAAGTTTAAAAACATAATCTGGTTTTTGAGAATATTCAAAACCAGGAGGTTTCTCAACATAAACTTCCTCCATTAAATAACCATTTAAAAAGGTAGATTTAACATCCATCTGAAATAATTTAAAATTCATATAAGATGCATAGGCTAAAAGGATTCTAATGGCTTCTAACCTAGCTATATGGGCCAAAGTCGCATCATAATCTATTCCTTCTTCTTGATTGTATCCTTTATCTACCAATCTTTCATTATTTCTAGTTATTGGGCCTTGGTCATCCTGTTTATTTCTAAATACCAATTTGGTTCATATTACTGGATAATTCTTAGGTCTTTCCACTAATTCTCAAACATCATTTCTTTTAAATTGGTTTAATTCATCTTGCATTGATATTACCGAGATTTCATCATCTAAAGATTCTTCTATAGTCATGGGTTCTTGTTGAGATAGGAAGGCATAGAATTCCACTAGGTTTCCTAAGTTTCTTCTAGTTTGAATTCCTGTATCTAAGTCACCTATCACAGTTTCTAAAGGGCAATTCTTTAGGGTTCTAGAATGTCTAGGAAAAACATTTAATGGTTATTCAGTATCATGTTGCTCTAAACTAGACTTAATTTCTTTTACATCATTTTCAAAATCATTATTTATGTTCTCAAGTCTCATGTTATCATTAGAGTCAATTTTATCCATTTGATCAGTCCTTTTCTCAAAGGGATCATATTCATCAAATCTCACATGAACTGATTCTTCAACAATCCTTGAATTCTTGTTATAGAATCTATAAGCTTTATAGGTAGCAGAATATCCTACAAAAATACCTTCATCAGATTTTGGATCGAACTTACCAAGATTATCTTTGGTGTTCAAGATGTAAACCTTGCATCCAAAAAAATTAAAGTAATTTACTTTAGTTTTTCTATTATTCTATAGTTCATAGGGTGTATTTTTCAAAATAGGTCTAATTAAAACTCTATTAATTATATAGTAAGATGTATTCACAGCTTCTGCCCAAAAATATATAGGTAGACTATATTCATTTAACATAGTTCTAGCCATTTCATGAATTGTTATATTTATTCTTTCTACAATCTCATTCTGTTGAGGTGTTCTTGGTGCAGAAAAGGTATGTTTAATACCCGTGTTTGAGAAAAATGAATTAAATTCCTGATTCCCAAATTCTCCACCATGATCACTTCTAGAGGTTTAGATGTATAAACTTTATTAATAGATTTGAAGGATGATTTGTGTTTCTTTCCAAGTTAACATGCATCACAAAATCATTCACTTTCAAATTTGAGACTAGGTAAATCAGAAACTAAATGTTTCTTAGATAAATTATTTAAAACATATATATTACAATGTCCAAGTCTCCTATGGAAGATCCAAGATTCAATTACTTTAGCATTCAAGTAGTTTACTTGTTGTTTATACAAGGAACTTAAATCCAAAGTATTGACATTATTATTTCTTGGTGCTTTAAATTTAAACAGTTTATCTTTAGAAATAGTACAAAAATTGTTAGTAAAGTCAACAGTATATCCATCATCACAAAGTTGATACATACTTTTCATATTTTAGTCTAATCCTTGTATATAAAGTACTTTGTTGATTGAGACTATTTTTGGATCTCCAATAGTTCCAATGCCAACGATTTTTACTTTGGCATTGTCACCAAACGTGACAAGTCCTCCTTCCTTTTGAGTGAGTGAAGTAAAATTCAATGAGTTTCCACTCATATGTCTTGAGCAGCCACTGTCCATATACCACATATCTTTTCTTCTCTGGTGGCCTACTACCTGCAAATACATTCAAAAAAGTTGGTTTGGTACCCAAATATTGTTGGGTCTAGGGTTATTAGCTAGCAATGACCTGGGTATCCAGATTTTCTTTTTTCTTTTCAAATCAGCTGAATCATATAAGTCATTTGAAACATAGGCTTTCTTAATACCACATATTTGAGGCTGTCTTAAGAAATAGTTTTAAGCTATATGTCCCTTTTTCCCACAAAAGTTACAATTAACCTTTTTAGAGATAGGAACAGAATAATTTTTATATAGCTTATGTTTTTCTCCTTTATTTCCAATTCCAAATATCTCCTTTTTAATGTCAGTTTTTCCAAGAATTTCATTTAATGAATTCTCCCCTTTTGTAAAAACCAATGCAGACTGTTTTTAAGATTCTACTTCAGCCTGCAGTGTTTTTATTCTTGTTTCAAAATTAATATAGTTAGTGTTAATAGAATTGTATTTATCAGTTAATTCCTTATGTTGTTTCAGCATTGTATCTCTTTCATCAGAAAAAGATGTTTGTTTTTTCTTTAGTGACTTATGTTTCTTAAATAGTGAGTCATACTTTTCTTCAAGCATATTACAATAGGCTTCAATTTTTTCATTTGTATAGCTTGATTCAGAATTTGATTTATTATTTGAGTCAGAGGAGTAATATGATTGTACCTCATCGGTTTCTTCCATGAAACACATGTTTGGTTTTAGATTGACTTCTCCTTTATCTGAGCTTTATTGAGGAGAGCTACTGGAGTCTTCAGATACACTCCATGTGGCTTTCATCGGTTTCATGTCTTTATGCTCATAGTCATTTCTTTTGAAGAATTTCTTCTTCTTTGCATTCTTTAATTGTGGTAAATATGGTCTGATATTCCCCATATTCTTACATTTATAGAATCTTACTTCTTTATCATCTCTCTTAAAAGATTTTTTGAATCCTCTTTTCTTGCTGTAAAACTTTCTAAATTTCCTTTCCAGATGAACCAGCTCTTCATCTGAGTTTGATGAGTCAGAGATCATTGATTTAGCTTTGACTTCTCTATTCTTCTGTTGTGAAGTTACATTCATGGAAGTATCTTATCTTTTGATAAGCACTTTATGTTCATTAGCCTCATCTTGCATTTTAGCTTCATAAATCATTAGTGTACCAATCAGCTCTCTCATAGTTAAATTTTTGACAGGAGATGATTGTATGATTGCAGTAGAGATACCATTCAATCGAGTAGGAAGTACCCTCAATACTTTTAATGCGTGATCAGCATGTTTGATAGGTTTTCCGAGAGCTATTATATTATGGAGAATTTCTATCAATCTCCCATTTATTTGGGTAATGCTTTCTCCTTCAAACATTTTGAATGTATCAAATTTTAGTTTTGCATTTGCATATCTCATTTGTCTCACATTGTCTGTTCCTTCATATGCCATAGATATTGTCTACCACATCTAATATGCTGTCAGGCACTGAGATACTCTGTTAAATTCATCTGGTCCTAGACCGTAGATGATTTCATTCATAGCCTTCGAATTCATATCATACTCTTCCTCTGTAGTAGCACTCCATGTCTCTGGATTTTCACGAATTTCATGAGGAGTCAGAATCTTTGAATATACTTTATATCTGAGGTTTTTCAGATATATTATCATCCGATATTTCTAGAATCTATAGTTGTCTTCATTGAAATATGGTGCTCTTACCATTGACATCCCTTCTATTGTATCAGTCATGATGCTATGTTTTATAATCTTTAAATTATTCTAGCTTGCTAAGGCTCTATCAGAATCTCCTCCTCTGATACCAATGGTTGGATCTTGAATATACAGAATATACACAAGAGGGGGGGGGGTGAATTTTATTTTTTGGATTTTTCATTAACTCTTCAATTGAATGAGTTATTTCCTCTCTGCTTTATCAGATTTGATCATGCAATAGAAATAAATAAAAGTAGGGACACATATATGTATAGTGGTTCAGGGAACAGAAGTCCCCTAGTCCACTCCACCAATGCTCAACTCCACGAGCATGATGATTTTCACTATCTGGTCCTCGTTTCAACAGACTAGTCCACAACTGAATACAGGCAGTTGAAACCATTAAAATCCAAGAAAAAAAGCCTTCTGGTTCAAACACAAACCTACACATCTTAGTACGAGAATCTGGTTACTAAAGATAAAAATAATTTTAGAAAGAATCGTTTCCAGAGGATCTTCACAATGCAACAGAATGCAATTGACCACAGATGGATCACCATCTCTAGAAATATTTATTTTCAATTCGAAGAAGTTATGAGTCGATCCGGTTGTAATAGATATAGAGATATAGTTCAAAACATTATCATTAGAAGATCCATATTAGATATTCGATGCAGAAAAAGTTAATCTTCTATCGAGTTCCTTCTTCTTAAATGAACAGAGCTTTGAAACACCTTTTTAAATTAGAAGATCAATGTGATTTTCTGAAGCCTATGTTTTTCACCTTTTTAAAAAAAAATATAGATCACCACTCCTCTGTATATGATGTTTTCAAAGAGAACATATATAATAAAGCTGAGCATATCTCTTGCACATTTATATCCATAAAAGTCTCCTTCTGATTCGCGATATTCAAAAATTTGAACTTACATAGTAGTCGTAACTTCCCAGAAGACTCGACATAAAAAGATCATTTTAATTTGATCTTTAATCCAATGATAAAATGTCTTTGAATCGGTCAAAGTCATACTTTAAAAACAACTTTAAATCCGACTTGAAATCTGCCCAATAATTAGCTTGCTGACTGTTGCATAGAAATATCATCTTTCAAACTTTCTGATGCCAAACGTAAGGTTGATGACATGACCTCCAAACCTAGGGTTTATAACATAGTCTTCAAACATAAGGTTCACAACGTAAGGTTGAACATAAACGTAGGGTTCATGTTACTTTCTTCAAATGTAAGGTTGATCTCAAATGTAGGGTTGACCACCCATACCTTTTCTTCAACTCTCAAACATACGGTAAAAGATCCATACTTTTACTTAATCCATACTTTTCCAAGAACATATGGTTGTTCACAAAAGTAAGGTTGATGAACCATACTCTTGAGAAACAAATGTAATGCTTAGTACCTACGTACGGTTCTCCTTCCATACTTTACTGATAACCAAAACGTAGGGTTCCTTCCTAACTTAAGGTTCTTCTTCCATACTTTGCTGAAAACGTATAGTTGTTTAACCATACTTTTCTCTTATCGCAAAAAGTATACACGCTTTTCATCCTTACACTACGTTTATCCACATAGGGTATGAAAAGTGATTCCAGGACGCGCTTAAAGCAGATTCTGAACAAGTAATAAATTATCGTTATTTCAAGAGTAAAATAAATTAATAAATTCCTACAAAACACTAAATAAAATCATTAGAAAATAATTAAGGGTATTTGTGATCATCAAAATTATCATAAAGAGGCAGAGTATTATTTTCAATAATCTCCCCCATTAAATACAATTATAATTTATTGTTGAAAACAATACTTTGCTCAACAATACCCACCATAGTTGTGAATTTCATGATTTATTTTGTATGAATGAGGACTTTTAAAATCTTATTTCTCTATATATAGTGAAATTTCATGTTATTTTGAGAATTGATTATCTCCATCTACCAAAATTTTCATGTAGTGAAATCACATTAGTTGTCTTATCTATTAATAGATGAACCCAAAGTACTAAATATTTTGTTTTTGTATAGTATATGAGATTATAAAAGGAATTACGTTTTTTATTTAAATTTAAAAGATTATAAGTATCTACGTAATATTAACTTAATGTTATGAATACCTACATAAATTTAAATTTTTATTGTTGATCATAAGTTAAAATTAATGAACAAAACTATTGATGATTTATTTGAGGGGAGTATGTCAAGGTTATGTATTTTTGATGATTCAATAATGACAATTCCAAAATTGTATTATTATCTATTTTAGTGAGAATGTCATTTGAGGTGGAATTCAATTACATAATTTTAAATATTATTAAATTTTATTGTAACATTTAGTGTTTATCTTATTAATAATGTTGGTGAAATTTTTTCTGTATCTGATCACCTTAAAAATTTATCACACATCATTTCTATAATATATGTGTTCATTTTAGATCCACTTTACAAAATATTAATATAGGAAGTGGTGTAATTATGTGGAGTAAATCATACAATTGATTTTAATCAGGATCTAATAATTATGTATATGTTTTACTTAATTATTTATTTTGTTCATGATACATAGAGGATTTTATAAAAAAAATACCATGCTTATATGGATTGTAAGACATAAAGAGTAATAAAACACTTGAGGATAAGATAAGATATTGTTCAATGAATTTCAAAGGTAGTTTTGATAAATAGTTTCCTCTATGTTATATATCATATTAAAAAATCATTCTATGAATAATTTTTATAGAAACTTATAAATAAATTTATTGAATAGAGTTTATAACTCCAATGTAATGAAATGAAGACATACAATAAACCCAATTTAGACTAAAGCTAGCTGAAGAAATGATAGAGAAGTTAGTATCCATTTGGGATTATTTAAGGGTAGCATAATTTTGTAATAAATATTATAATAATTATAATTATTGAGTTATATAATATGATTTTGTAGATAATCTATTTCTAAAAATAGAAACATTTAAGGAAAAATAGAAAACTATGCACTGGGTATATCGTGCCCTTTGAAATTATAGATTTTATAGGGTCCTTTTCTGATCTCTTAGTGCCTCCACCAATGCACTCTCAGTTTAAGGATGTGTTTCATGATTCTATCATCATGAAGTATATACCTAATCCATTACAAAAAATAAACTCATACTTCAAATCAATAGGGAATTATATTAATTATAATAAAAAATCTATGTGTTTATATATTATAAAGAGAATGTTCTTTAAAAATTACCAATTACCTTGTAAATTTTATGTGGGAAAACAACCTATTTTAAAAATCTATATGTGAACATGAAGAAGTAATGAGGCAAAAGTACCCTTTGTTTTTGGAACCAATGTGACGAATTTTGAGGGTGAACTTAGTTTTATGTGGGGTGGAATGTAAAATCTATGGATATTGTGATGTATTTTTAATAGAAATTTAATCTTATTAATATAATTCATTTGAAGAAAGAATGATTTAATAGTGTGGTATGTTAAACAATGAGTTTATCATTCATTTCCAATGACACTAAGTATTATGAAACCGTGATATATTATATAGTTCATTATTTAAACATGGACATTATAAAATAGTTGTTAATGGTATAGATATTAATAGTAAAAAAATAAAAAATAAAAAATAAATAGAGTTATATAAATAAATAATATTGATTAAAATTTCCCAATTTTTTTGAAAAATATTTATATTTTCAAAAATAGATTTGTTTTAACATTTATTTTTATTTTTTAGAACAATAATAAAATTAAGTTTAACCACTTTAATAAGATTTATTTGAAAATATAAAAATAATATTTTCAATAATGTCTAATAAATATTTGCGGATAAATTTCATTGAATTTTATGAAAGCCCAAATACTTTCCGTGAATAATGAAAAATTATTGTTTTAAAAAAATGGAATTTATTTGAATTATTTTTAATTTTTTTTAAAATAAGTTTAAAGGAAAAATTAGTTCCATTATTTATATAATAACCAAATTTAGGTCACTATAATAATTTTTAGATTTTATTTTAAAAGAAACCATTTGTAATATTTTAAACATTATATATTTCAAATGATGATTTCTAAAAACAACTTCATTTTTGATTTTAAATAATTAATTTCACTTAATTAATTGAAATTTATAAAATGGATTCCATATTTGTAATTAGATATATTTACCTTTTCTAGTAATTTTAAATAATATTTTTCACAATAATCAATTGTAAAAATAGAATTTTTATTAAATATTAAGGTAAAAAATGTTTTTCCTCAGGTGATTTTAAGAAGATAAGAGTTAAAAATTACCCAAAAGATTAAAAAAAACCAATTTAATGGAAATATTTCTCACTTAATATTTATAGGATTAATAATGATAGATTTTTCAACATTTTCTTGATGAAAAAAACATTGGTACAACATTTACGTTTAAAAAATTACAATTTTCCCCCACACCTCATATATAAAAGACTACCTTATATCCTATTATATTCAAAATTTAAAACCACGTTGTTTTATCCATGTCCTACTAAAAAGAATTTATTTATTTAATAATATAATCTTATATGAATTATAATATCCAAAAACATAACCTAATAAAAAAATATGTGTTAAACAAAAAGATGTTGTCTGGAGAAGAGGTAACGTCCCTAACTGTGAATTTGTATATTATTTTATCCTATGACCAATGAAATATTATTAACTCATTATTATATATTAATATTTTTATCTTATATATAAAAAATTTGTTTAATATTATGGTAATGAACTATACCCATCTCTTCTTCCATAAAATGTGTTCAGAAATCCTAACACGTGTGTACGGAAGACTTCTCCCTCGCGAACCTCTATTTTCCATTTTCCACCACAACATATCAAGAATTTATATAATGAATTATTTATTTATTATGTACGATAAATATAATATTATTACTTTTTTTAAAACATGAAAACATAGATTCCTTCTTAATTTTTATTCCATCTAAATATGATAACAACATTTGTGTTTACACAGAGTACACCTTTGCAATGTTATGTGATTCGTTCATCAGAAAAAACATCCTTGAAATTTAATATGTACAAATTAAAATTCAAGGAAAATAAAAAAATTAATGAAATATATTGGTTAAAATTATTTGTTTCAATCTATAATGAAAATGGAAATAAGAATCATTCATACGTACGACCCACCAACGCCATGAATGGGGGTATTTTTTACTATATCTCTAACAATTATCAAATAATATAGACATAAATAAAATAATTTTTTTTATTAATATCATTATTATATTTTAGATATTATATAACCATTACCAAAACAGGTAGACTAATAATAAAAAATCTAACCATACATGAAAAATAATGATGCTATAACTTTAAAGATGAATTTAAAGGGGAATTCTTTATAAACTGGTAATAATAATAAATACTATATTCATATATGGAATTATATTTATATGTATGGATTTATATAATACATTTAATAATCATATAATTAGTATATTTTATGTTCATTAATGTATGAAAGATCTCAGAATTTAAGGTTTGGGATTTCTGTCTCGAATTTATTTTACGTGTGACACATTAAAGAATCACCACATGTTACTTTTATGGGTGTATCTACAACCAATAAAATTATACTATATTAATTACTAGTAAACTTATGAGGATTTTTATATAAATTTTAGGATCTAATATTCAAGGCGTTCAGGGATTCAAATATATTGAAGTGGTAATGGGTTTTTCTATAAATTTTATTTCATTGGGACATATGTTTTGTTATGAACTTTTCAACTTTCATTAGTCATATATACAAATACATTGACATAAAAAATAATTATATTTCTTATAACCTTTATATTTTTTGTTTTTTTGACACTATTTTATGTGGTATGTATTCACTATTTCCAATATGATATGTTTTTTATAAAATATTATCATCTTTTAATGTGCATGATCATTATTATGATTCTAATTATGTCATATATTGACTTATCCCTCAATGAACTAATTTAAATTATAATAAAATTTTATTTTATTTGGAAAATATTTCTTCCTACCAGTTTCCACACTCCATAATGTAATTAATTCATATAATTAGTTTTAATGGAAACTTATTTAATTTCTCTCTCTAGTTAAAGAACATTTATCTTCTATGTACATGATTTCATAGAATGTTTTCGAATTTTTTATAATATTCTTATATGATTATTGGTATTAATTTTTACCGATGTTTTAATTTTAATAATATTTTCAATATGAATATTTATGTATTTTTAGAAACAAGTCAGGTTTGTAATTCACTTAAAAGGAAATCATATTATTCATTTTATGATGTACAAAAAACTCGGAATTTCCCACTCTCATGAACATTATTTTATTTATCTCTTCCACTTAAATTTTCTAAATGTTTATTTTAATTTAAAATTTAAAATTTTTATTTTTCAAATGAAGTAAATATATTTTTTTGGAAATGAATTTAGTTATTTATAAATAATTCATTGTATGTATTCAATGTATATTTTCAGTGAAATGGTTCTCCCGATTATTTTATAAAAAATTGTTTTATAATATTATTTTCGTAGAATGGTTGTTTTTCTCCTGAAAAGTTCCCACTGATATTTCAAAATCATTTTCCACTAATGATTACATCATTTAACTATAAGTATTCTTTAATTATAATATTATCCAATTGTGCTATTCGTATTCATTCGCTATCTGGTTTATATTTAATATGACTTGATTTTTATAAAACACATTTCTCATCCATAGGTCATAACATAAAAATATATTTATGAATCCCAAATAACTATCCATGGAATAATTGATACATAAATAATGATGTGTTTATTAAAAATATTTTATTTCCAATATTTATGTTATCATGACCTTTTTATGTAACCCAATTTTTTTAATGGGTTTTGATATGATGATTTTTTATGATTTTTTGGGACATATATGTATGATATTCATTACTTGAATTGTGTGGCCTACATCTCCCTCCATTTTATTGTGTAATGATTAAACATATATGTGATATATTGGTATATGAGAGTTTTTATAGTTCCCAAAATATTGTACAAGGAAGGCTACAAAAAATCCATTATAGAATATAGTAGAAGTTATCTAAATCCTAGAGTAGGGTACCTTAGTGGTTATCCCAAGAACAAAAGTGGTTAAATGGGATCTTATCCTAAGACCGAAGTGGGTACATGGGTGGTTAGCCCAATCCTAACATGTTATAAATGTATGGGGGTATTAATTTCTAATATATTTTGTTAATATGTATTTTTTGGAAATCTATTTATTATTATAATGTTATGTTCTCAAGGACCGTAGTCCTGGATTTATTAATGATTCATGTCTTATGAAATTAAATGATTTAATACATGATTCATGTTTCTGATCTATGATATGAATGGTATAGTTTTAACTTTTTATTATAATGTTATCATATTCTTATGTAAATTATATGTTGATATCTCCCTTTCATACCCTTAATGATAATAGAATATCATCCGCTCTTATGTTTCAGAACCTAATCATATGATAAAATGTATTGTATATTATAAGACATAGAAAGTTACTAGTCTTGAAGAACATAGTGGGGATGAAGTAGCTCAGTTATGGATCATTTATTCATATGTCCATGTTTCAAATACACAATACCTAAAACAATACTTCGTGGATTAAATTTTCATATAACAAAATACTCATCTATTATGATGTTATATCTTGGTATCTAATTATTGGTTCATTGATGATCTTGTGAGAATATTGTTGTATGTTATTAATACAATTAATTAAAATTTTATGTTTTCTATAAGAGTTATAGGAGGATGATATCAAAAGGAAAATACATTACTATACTATGATTACTAATGTGTTTTTATATGATTCATCTTGTTTATAATGGTATGTTGATATTAGTTTGATTAGATGAATGAGTATACACATTTATGATAAACAAATAATGTTTCTACAAATCTTTTTTCTTGTGTTATAATATTTTATAACAACTAGTTATTATTATTATGACTGTAATGGCAACGAAATATTGGATAATATTTTTTTCCTAAACATGTATGTTATATTATTTTGTACTAATGAAAACTATATCTCTTTATTTATGAAGTGATTATAATTGAAATGAAACTATTGGGTTTCGACTTTTATATAACTGTTGTTCAACACAGACATTGAAAAATATACACTTAACCTTACAATTAGTGATTATAAATAAAAATAATAGTGTTTATTATTGCAGAATGAAGAGTTAATGGCCTAATCTAGGAGACTCATGCCATACAAAGCCCATTTTTTGGATCTTGTGAATGAGGTGGAATTGTAGGACATCGATCTAGAGCATACCCAAGCCGAAAGGCAACATGTTTTGCTTGAATGAAATCACTTATGGGAGAAGTTCAAATTGATATAAATCACCACTTTGGAAATGGGTTCTATGCCACCCCATAAATCTATAACAACTGTACACATTACTCTTAGGTTCTACATGGGCGTTATAAGGGGTTATGTAATGAGTCCTTAGTTACTTTTTTTAATCCCTTTGTAAAAATTAAAATTTTATTTCATTATTCTGATTTTAAAAATATATTTTATTAATAAATTATATGTTTAATTTATATAAAATCGATAAATTTATTATAGAAGTTGGAATCTACATTTCAGATATTTCTCATAGAAATATAATTAAAATTAAAAAATAAACATCACTTTTGGATTTGAAAATCTTAAAAATAACCTAGGGTGAATTTTTAAATGTCTTCTAAGACATTTCAATTTGATGAATATAGTAATTATGAATATTATTTGATGAATTGATTTTCAGTGAATAGCAAAGAAATATTTTATTATTACATAACTTTTTCTGTGAAATTATTTTTGATAATCAGACATACATGATTGTGATCAGAGTGGAAAATATGGTTCTATTAGATCAAAATAATTTTATGGTTAATAATAACATTACCCTTTGGAATAGTAATTTTACCCTTATGAATGGTAATTTTCCCAATCAAATTATTACATCTCCTAAGGAAGAATAAATATTTTTTAGTCCATTTAATTATTAATGTGATATAATTATATCATAGTATATGTAATTAAACATTTTAGAAAATAATAGTTGAGTATTAGAAATTAATTTTTTTAATTTTGCTTAAAATGGAATTAAATTTTATAAATTGGAGATAACTTTTAAATTTTAAACTTTAAAAAATTGTTCAAGTGGTTTTTAAGGTTTTTTTGAAACAATTAAATTTTTTAAGAAGAGTAAATATATTGTTTTGGGTTTTCGGTATGTTTAATGACATAATAAAAATGTCATAATGATTTAATGATTCTGATATGATGATTTGAGAATCTTATGTATTAAAATATGATATGAGGTGTCCCTAGTGGCCAATACCATGGGATAATACCGTGCACAAGACCATGTTTTTGAAAATACTACTAATGAGGAATTCGTTAATAATAATAAACTAGTCCCTCACTTTTTCAACAAATAACCACCCATTACATCATTTCCAAACATCCAAAAATCATTCTCCACGAATTTATACAAGTCATACATCTAAATGATTCCTCCCAATGTGACCTAAGGCCCCCATGGTCTTGATAATGGTGTTTTAGAAGTTACTCTTGAAGGTAAAGGTAAATTTAACACCCATCTTTTAGTCATAGAATTATTTTCGATTATCTCTTTAATTTCCAATTTCATATAATCGTGTATGTTATTCTACATCCTTTTTTCTGTAAATATTGGGTCCAAATATTGAGATACCCCTTTCTAAATAATTAATAGATTTTCTGAATTTTTATGTAATGTTGTTGTGCTGCAAAATTGTTAGTAAGGGAATTCTCAACGTATCTTTTTTCCATTAAAGTTAACTTTTATGTGGTATTTCATTCAATATTCAATATCACATTATTATTTCCAATTTATATTTCCCATATAAAATATTATGAGTCTTTTATGAAAGTGTGACCCATGTACCCTTTCTTTTTAATGGTTTCTAAAAACATGTTGCATAGCTGTTATCCTATGGAATTTTCTTCTCAAAACCCATCTCTTTTTCCATCGAAATTAACATATTATATTTATTTGAATACCAAAAACAATTTTAAATTTTGTTGTATTCCTCATGAAACAAAAATTATATATTTTCTTATTGTTATTGACATACAAAAAACCACCATTCCCTTTCCGTGGGTTATAATTGACATAATGATCATGATTTTAAGCACCTTTTAAAATGTCATGATTTTGATATGGAACCATTTATTTTATTCTCATTGTGTGTTTTATGTAATGAATTATTATGATCTATGTGGAACATAAGAAAATTATGAAATATTAAGGGTGAACCCTTATATCTCTCTAATGCATAGGGTTGTGAGATTTATATCTATATATGTTATGTTTTACTATACCTTGGAGAATAACTTTGATAATTTTGATGAAACCTTGGGGATAAACCTTCTTTATAATCTTATAACTGTCATAATTAATTTTTTTAAACACATATCTATGTTATTATTCATGTTATTTTTATTATTATTTACCTCTTTTTCTATATCTGATGTCCTTAGGTATTTCATCATGTAAAAATTGAGATTCCAATTAAACTATTTCCCTTAGAGTACATTACTTGGACTCTCCTCACCCACTCCATTGATATATGTCCCCATGTTATGATAGGAATTAATTAAAATTAGGATTGATATATTATGAAGCCCTACAAGTGTATTAGAAGTGAGTTTTATGTTTTCATGTATTGTGTTTCTGATTTCCATGACACTAATCATTAAAGTTCCATTTTTTGAAAAATGTAATGAAAATTTATATAACAAGAAGGTAGGTTTCCAAAGTCAGTATCAAATGATACATTATATATTTGTGGAAATTAGGATATCAATCAATACAAAGAACCGTATAGAAATGTTTATATATTTTAAAACATCCTGGTATTTTTATGAAACTTTAATTAAGTTGTTTCTGAAGAAATTAGTCTAGATTAAGATACGAAAATGTGGATGTGGCTTTCATACATATTTATGTAGGGATAAAACTAGAATTTTTTTTTGAGATAGACTTGAATGAGAACTAGTTCATGAAAATGTGACTTCATGCAATCATTTTTTGACACTCATGAGGGATATGTCTGGTTAATCAATAGCATTTTATGAATCATTATGATTCATTTATAGGAAATATAATTATTTATAATGAATAATGTGTTTACGAATAATGTTTTATGATGTAAAAATATTTTAGATTTATAATATTATTAGATGATATATGTTCCCCAATAATGTATTCTTCTTTTAGAAAATGATTGGAAATATTAAGAATGATGCAAATGGTGACAACAATAGACCATGAACTCCCCCCGTTGGAATCCAGAATGGAATATTTCATGAGAATTATAAATAAAATGAATTATGTTATCTAAAATAACATGAATCAATATGAGATACAAATTTCATCAAGAATTAGAAAACATTTTTTGATCATTTATGCATCAAAAAACCCCAACATTTAGTAGATCTCCCAACCCATTTATTTCAGAATTGTGGATAAGCTTTATAGAGAATATACTTTTTGTACGTTGTTGTTCCGAACAAGAGAATGTTAAGTTAGCTATTTACCTCTTTGTGGAAGAACCTGATCATTTGATTACACTGACTAAAAACAGAAGGCCAAGAAGTGATATTGAAGTCATGGTGTTGGGAGAGTTTAGTAGGATATTATTCAATACGTACTTCCATCATTCAATGAGAAAAAAATTAATAAAGAGTTTATCAATCTGAAGAAGAAGGAGATTGAATTTATGGGATGCTACGAGATGAACAACAAAATTCATTCATGTTAGACCTCTATATCATTCACTGATAGTAATGGGAAAGTTGAGAGATTCTTCAGTTGATTAAGTTCTCATATATAGAAGAATCTATCCAATTTATTCAGTCTAATTTTTTTGGAAATGGTATGTTGTTATATGAATATTGAGCATGAGATCAGTGAGACGAAGTGGTCTTCCAAGTCGATTGAAAAGAATAGATCCTTGTAGAAAGACATTGGTAGGATCTTTGACCAATGAATAGATGGAAATAATGTTCAATATTCCGTAGATTTCATGTGTGTTATGAATCATTTGGGGAACTCACTGCTTTTTAGAGGGAAGTGCTATAAGTGTGAAGGAGAATGCACTATTAGGTGGAATTTTCATAGTGAGGTGATTCCTGAACATCAAAACAATAATGATAAAGGTATGTTGGTGGAGGATCTCACTACAAACCAATGCTTCAATTGTGGATAGCTTTTTCACTCTTCCAATTGTTGCCCCGATCTAATGGAAGTGGAAGGGAATCACCAACTATCTTAGAAAAGGGAAAGGGAGAAAGGTCTTTCATTTTCTATCACACTGGGTGATTTTGAAGCTCTAAATTATGTGGTTCCATGTATTCTTATTTTGATCAAAATTCTAGAAATTTAAATTTATTTAGTTCTAAAAAGTCCTTTATATCCCATAGGTTTTCAATTAATAAAGATTCAATCCCATATTAACTAAAAGTATAGGTTTTACACAAGACTCGTGGGGGGATTATCCAAGCATTAATAGTATTTTCGAACTCTTGTATTTACATTAGTGAACACAATCATATCACAAATCTAGTAGTCATTCTAATGATGGAATTTGACATTATACTATGGATGATATGGTTCTCAATATATAATTCTAAGATAAAATTCATAAGAAAGGAAAAATCAATTGTCTTGAATGTAAAACATAGAATTATCTTCCAAGGATAGATATGACAACTTGATAATTGTCTATAGGAACCTCCAATATCCATCATTATGGAGTTGATCAGTGAAGAAAAATAATTAAATGATAGTATACAGATATATAATGTTCCCATATTTTAGGAATACATTGACTTGTTTCTATTTTAGTAACTTGAACCTCCCCCAATATGATATGTAGAGTTATCCACTGAACACATACCTAAATCTCTTCCAATATAAAAAACGGTATATAGAATGAAAAATATGGTGTTGGAGGAAATAACGATACGACTCCAAGATCTTTTGGATAAGGGGTTTATCCAACTACGTGTTCCTACCTAGATATTGAATGTTCTCTTTATGAAGAAGAAGGATGGATCAATGTAGCAATTCAATGATTTTAGGGAATTGAATGGGATTAATGTGAAGAAAAAACCCTCATCTAAGAATTGATGCCTTATTTAACCAATATAATGAGGCTTGATTATTCCCCAAGATTTATCATCAGTTTGATTATCATAAATTTAGGGTGAATAAAGAAGTTATTCCAAAACTCGCCTTTTGATAAATATATTTGAATTATGTGATTGTTGTTATGCTCATATGATTTACTTATACACCTACTATTTTTATGTATTTGATTAATATAGTCATTAAGTACTGCATTGATAACTTTTTGGTAGTTTTAATTGATAATATTCTTATATATTAAAAAATTTGGTATGAGAATGATGATCGTATATGTGTTATATTACATACTCTGAGGAAGGATAATTTTTTTGGAAATTTTAGTGAGTGTGAGTTTTGGTTACAACCAGTTCATTTCATGGGGGCACATTGTAATAAGTGATGGAATCATAGTTGAACCATCAATAGATAAGGTTTTATAGGAAGTACCATATCAATAAATAGTAACTATGATTCATTATTTTTAGAAAAGAATCTCTGAAAGGGCTTGGGTGTGTTCTAAAAAAATGTCAAAGTTTTTTCTTATAATTCCAGATAGTTGAATACTCATGAGAAAAACTATCCTATGCATGATATGAAGCTGGATATGTTTTTTTATCTGAATATATGGAGGAACTATATTTATGGGGAGATGGGTGATATAAATAATGACCATAAATATTTGAAGTATATTTTCAAACAAAATGAATTGAACTTGAGACATATGAGTTGGTTGGAAATTCATAAATTCAATGATTATTTAATTCATTATCATCCTGGATGATAAAACAAAATAACTGATGAATATAGTTGAAAAGACCCTACTGTGACGAAAATTAATAGGATTGAAAGAGATCCTTTGATCAATGACCTAGTAATATTGTACATGGGAATCATTAGGGAAGCTATATTATCAACCCCATCCCAAATTATTTCTAAACCATCATTACTAGAGAAGATCATGAAAGATCAAAAGTATGATACTTTGTAAATAAAAAAGATCGAGGCTATGATGAATGTGAAGTATCCTATGTTCAATATTGATAAAGAAGGTGTACTAAAATTTCAAACAAGAATATATGTTACAACAATTAAAAAAATAAAGAAGGAACTAATTGATGATGACCAAATATCTCTATTCAATATGTATCCCTTAAGCATGAAAATGTATTGGGACCATCATAATCATTTTTGGGTGGATAACAATAAAATTAAGAGAGATAGATAATCTACAAGATTCTTTGTGGATCAGTAAGGGAAGGCAGTGCAAAAACATCCTTAAGGGGTTTTAGAACCACTACACATACCAGCATGGAATTGGGATGAATTCATTATGGTCATTTTAATGGGTATCTAGAGAAACTAAAAAGGAAACAACGTTATATGGGTTATAGTGTACCATCTCACCATTAATGCCCAATTTATTTCTAATAGAATAGATTAATATCTTGATCAGATTATCATGATTTATGTGAGATAAGTTTTATGGATAAATGGGGTACCACACTCCATCATATCTGATCAGGACCCAAGGTTCACATCAATATTTTGGACCAATCATCATTATGCTATGGAAAATGAATTGAATTTCAGTACGGCCTATCATACCCAAACTATTTCACAATATTAAAGGAATATTTAATGACTTGAATAAATTATGAGAACAAGATAAAGTGAATTTAATAGTGGATAGGATCAATATATCCCATTTTTTGATTTCTCTTACAACAACTGATTCTACTCAAGAATTCAAATGTCACCCTAAAAAGGTCTATATAGAACTTGGTGTAGAAAATCCTACATGTTAGGATGATATTGGTGAAAGAATTCTTCTTGGTCATGATATTGTGAAAGATATTACATAAAATGTTCAATGAAATCTTTCTACACATTAAGGCTTCTCAAATCACACATAATAGAGAGGATGAAAACTGCTGAAGGGTCTTGGAGTTTGATGTTGGTAAACAATTATTTGATTTAATTTGTCCATCTAATAGAGTCATGTGGTTTGGAAATATACTGATTCCTATCCCTAGGAACACACGACCCTATGAAATGTTAAATCGCATAAAAGCAGTGGCCTATCGGCTAGAACTTCCTCCAAATATGGATCATGTTTGTGTGTATTCCATGTATCCCTCTTGAGAAAGTATATACCTGACCCTGTAAATGTACTCAATCCTGATTTGGTGCAACCAGAACATGACCTCCCTTTATTAGGTGTAGTCGTTGGAGATCATGGATCATAGAGACAATTTTCAATTCTACAAGACTTCCCACCTTGTTAAAGTGTTATGGATGAACAAAAAATCTGAAAATCCACATCGTAACTAGAGGAGTCTATGAGGCAGAAGTACCCAAACATTTTTTATAATGAGGGTAAGAGTTGAAAGTTTGGGGAAAAAATTAATTATGTGGGGGAAAATGTAATGACTCAATCATTTTGAAAAATAATATTTTTCCAAAATTTGTATATTATATTATTTTTTACTCAACAAAACTATATCACATTATTTTTGAACATAGTATAATGGAAAATAGACCTCTGGGTTTCGAATGTCATATGAAACATGGTCAATATGATAATTGGAAACTATACAACTAACATTAATATTAGTCATTATAAAGAGATATAATAATGGTTGGTATTGAAAAAAGAGAGTTTATGGCCTTATATAGAATAATAGGGTCATACGATGTCCATTTGTCTGAGCTAGGGAAGAAGGTGGCATCGCTGGGCTTTTCTCTAGACCACGCCGAATCACAATTACAACACGTTAAAATCTAAATGAATCACTTATGGTAGAAGTTTAGGATTATATAAATCACCACTCAGGGATTTTTGTCTTAGGCATTCCAATAATCTATCACTATTTCTCACCTTACTATTTTGTCATATGTAGGTGTTATAAAAGGGTCATATAATAAGGCCACATTTATGTTGTGTAATCCATTGGTGAAAATAAAATTTTCATTTAATAATTTATGATAAAACAATAGATTTTACTAGTAAATATATTTTCAATTTACAAAAATTGGATAAATTTATTTTAGATGTAAAAATGTACTATATAGATATTCCTCATACATAGAGAATTATTTTGGTAAAATAAATTACATTTTTGAATTTCAAATGTAAAAATTATCCTAGGAAGAATTTTTAAAAGAGTTTAAAAAAGATTTAATTTGAGAAATTGTGTTTTAACATTAGTTTTTTTATCAATCTTTTTTGATGAATAATATAAATATATTTCATTATTAAATTACCTTTTCATTGTAATGATTTTCAAAAATCTGACAAACAAGGTTATGATTGGGGTAAAGAATGTGCTTCAATAAGATAAAAATAATTTTTTTGGTGAATAGTAACATTACCCTTTTGAATATTAATTTCACCCTTATTAATGGTAATTTTATAAATGGAATAGTAACATCACCTAAGTAATAATTTTTTTTGTATCTATATTAATTGGTAATGTGATATAATTATATCATAGTATTCGTAAATAATTGTTTTAGAAATTATTAGCTATGTATTGCTATATTATATATTATATTTAATTTAAAATGGTATTAAATTTTATAAAATGGATTTCAATTTTGAATTATACTCGTCAAAAAATGGTTTAGTGAATTTTTTGTATTTTTGTGAAAAAGTTGATTGTTCAATGTCTATTAAAAATATAGTTTTGAGTATTTTGTATGTTTAATAACATTATATATATGTAATAATGATGTAATTAATAAGAAAAAATGTTTGTATACTATTATGTATTAAAATATGATTTTAGGTGTCCCAAGTGGCCAATAACATGGGAAAATACCATGTTCAAGCCCATAGTTATGCAAATACCACTAATGAGGTGTACTTTGAAACTAATTAAATATTACCTAAATTTTTATATAAATACCTAAACCTTACAAGATTTCAATTCATTTCTATATAATTCTTAACGAATTTTTTATTTTCATTCCTCACAAGGAGTCCTCCGAATGTTTCCTCAGGTCCCCAATGTCCTGATCATAGAGTTTTAGAAAGTTTTCCCCAAGGTAGGGGAACCCTTCACCATCCACTTTTAGTCAAAGACTTATTTTATATTATGTATTTAATTTCCATTTTCTTATGTTAGGGTATGTTATTATATAACCTTATTTACAATAATTTTATTTCAAAACTTTGAGCGATCCTTTTCTCTCTTATAAACTAATTTTCAGATTTTTTATGTGACATTGTTAGGCAGCCAAATTTTCTTCAGGGAATTCTCAACTTCTCTTTTTTGTAATAATGATCTATTTTATGGGGTAAGTCAATCAATATTCCATACCATGTTATTATTTCAAATTTCTTTTTTCCATATACTATATTATGAGTTTTTAATTAATGGGTGACCCATGTCCCCTCACTTTTTAATGTTTTTTAAAACCATGATGAATATTCCTTATGCTGTAGAATTTTCGTCTCAAGATTTCTCTTGTTTTATCACGAAATTCTATTATTTTATTTTTGTGAATACCAAATCCTATTTCATTTACATGTGTATTAATAAATACATAAGAATTAAATATTTTATTACTTTATTTTTCCTGAATAACAACCTTATTCCCATTATTTGGGTTATAAATGACACAATGGGCATGCTTTTAAGAACTTTTTAAAATGTCACAATTATGAAACGAAACCCGTTACAATATTCTCTTTGGGTTATTAATGAAAATTTTTATTATGATATATTTTTATAAAATGATTTTTATTACATATTAAGGGTTATCCTTGAAATAACTCCACTTCATTGTGTATATAAATTAATCTCTAAGGATTACATGTTTTACGATAGCTTTATTATAACCATGCTAATTTTTATAACAACTTGTGTATGGAGCTTGGTGATATTATTATGAATGTATAAATTAAATTTTGCAGAAAAATTTAGAAGTTATTAATCATGTTATTTTTATTATGAAATTCCTTATTTTCTATTGCTCATTTTTTATGTATTTCATCATGTTCATTTTGAGATCGCAAGAAAATGTTTCCCTTGTTTTCTATTATTGGGCCTTCTGCTCACCCTATCATTTGATGTGTATCCCTAGGTTAAAATTTGTAGTAAAATAATGTAGGATGAACCTATTATTAAAATAGAAAGTTTATTAGAATAATTTTTAATGTTTTCATGTATTAAGTCATTGATTTCCAAGACACTAAATTTTAAAGATCCTCTGTTTGTAAAATGTAATGAAATGTTATGTAATAAAAATTATGAATTCCACAATTATAACCCAAAATAGTCATACATAAATAATAAATATAATATAATATTATTAATTACATTAATTAAAAATCCCTGAAAGATTCATTTAGGTATATTTTATTTGAAAACTTGTTCACATAATCAACATTTTTAGTGAATGATCCCCAACATCTCCCATAATATTATTATCCTTTATTAATATTCACAATCATACGTTACATAAAAAGTTTCTTATCAAAATGGTAATAAGAATTATAATAAATTATTAAAAAATATTCGTAGTAAGTGTATAAATTTTATATATCAATGATAAAATAATAATGACTTTAGAATAATGTCACGAGGACAGGAGTTTGATATTAGAAAATAATACCCTACAAATAAAAAAAATTATAATGAGAAATTATATAAATAACGATAGATAATATGTCTTGAATCAGAAGGGAATCATATAACATTAGTCACTAGATCACATCATTGACCAATGTCATGGAATTGAGGAAAACATACAAGCAAAGAAACTGATATACTATTTAGTCATGTTTCATTGAAAAATATTATCAAGGCACATAATGTGTGGGAAACCTACTTATAGGGAAACACCATCATCCCAATTTGAATAAAATTCCAAATATTTGAATTTATTTTGTCCACAAAAAATTATATTAGTCATGGTTCAATCTGAAGTATATCTTAGGAGAAAAATTCCATTGCTGAACTGCGTTCACAAATCATTCCAATCTAGTCCATATCCTAATATATAAATCACTTCACAATGATTTTATAAGAGATATTGGTTCCACATGTATTTGGAAATAATGTAAAAATATTAATTTATTATAACATAAAAACCATCAAATAATTTAAATCATAAATATACATTCCACAAGATCATATAAAATTAATCATATTGGAACCCATTAAAACCAATATAATTCATGCACTTTTCATTATAGAATAACATACAGAAGAAAAAATATGTTTCATAATAATTTCAAAATAAAATAATATTTCATGTTAAATAAAGAGGTTTTAATCAGTATTTCATCATGGTATAGCCAATGGAAGGGAAACATGTAACATGAACATTGTTCCATCATAATCATTATACATTCATATAAAACCCAATATTATTATCCCTAGATCATGTCCATATAAATGAAAATGTATCATCAATGGATTACTTCTTAGATTACAATTATTTTTACATATAAATTATTTTTAAATAGAAAAATAATTTATTTTTAAAACACATTTTAAACCTAAAATGTGATAATATATTTTTGAAATACATTTCAATAAAAATAACCTTCAAAATATATATTAGAAAATTTTAAAATTATTTAATAAATATATTGAGGAAATTAGATTCATCAGTTTTAAAGAAATTTTTTTAAATAAAAAGTCATTTTTAAAATACATTTTTTGTTAAAATAAACCTGAAATCATAGAAGTAATCATGAATGAAAATAATGGTTATTACGTTTGAAATTCTATTCAAAAAATGATGTCATTCACATTTTTAATAAAATATGAACGTGAATTATTTTGGAATATTAAATGAGGATTAAGTTTATATTCTATTTATAAAATATCATACCTAGATAAAATTTTTTCCACAATTTATTGGAATAATGTGAAAATAATTTATGAAAAAATTTAAAGAAATAATTGTTTTGGAAGAAAATGGGTTTTTGACCGAAGATAATTATAATGATTTTTTTAAAAAAACATTTACATGAAATATAAAATATATTAAAAGAGTTTAATGAAGGGAATGTATATATTCTAATAATATAAAAAATGAATTGTAAATATAAGGAGTCAATTTGAGAGAGATATAATATTTTATCATTATTCTAAGCATAATAATAAAAAATCATGATATAATATAAGATTATATCATTAATGTATTATCTATTTGGTAACATTTAATATTAATCCACATGTAGTAATTAAGATAAATTAAACTTATATACTATTAAATATAATGATATTAATTTTATATCATGTCAATGGTGAATTATATACACATCATAATAGATGATATGTGAAAAACATAACAGATATATGAAATAATTAAAATTAAGAAAAACATAACTTACATATTTGGTATCATTTGAACCATAAGAACCATGAAATATTAATACTAAAAATGACAATTAAATATAGTTATATATAATTATTATGATAATAAAATACCTTCATGGTAAGTATACACACTACCTAAGATAATAGGTGGTGAATATGCATGTGTGTCAATAATGTAAAATGTTAGATAAATATCCCTTATCATAAGCCCTGAATTATTCATACACATTTGATCCCCATATATAAATAACATATGTTTATTTGAAGTATATTATAAAATTGAGAATTATAAATATCATAACATATATTATTATGTAATGTCCAATAATTACTTATTTATTTACAATTCCTTGTTTAGCTTACATTTTCGGTAATAACTCCATTGTTTTTTGTACATTTGGATTTTTCATTTTCAATCCTCTTATATGATACAGGGTTACATAGTATATGTGATGTCAAAAATGATATAATAAACTAATGTGTTAGTAATATATATATTTATAGTAATATATAAAAATTATTTATTGAAAATGAAATACCATGTCAACAGAGATAGTAGGTCATACATACACATCAATGTTGTTTCCGGTTTATTGAAAGATTAAAATAAATAATGTTAACAAATATATTATTTTTAAATAATAATTGTTATATCATATATATCAGGTATTTTATTTAAACTCATCCTTATTTACTACTATTTGAATCATATGTGAGGAATGAATCACATCATTTCATGAGGCTATAGTTGTACACATGAATGTCATTATGGTATACCATTGAAATTGAAGGTATGATTAAAATATGATATGATGATAAAGAAAATAATATCACAATTATCATTAATAAAAAATGAATACATAATAATTTCATGCTCTACGAGGGGTTAATGGACAAATGAATGACATCGGTCGTTATAGAGGTAGTCTTCCATACACATGAATTTGGATTTAATAGAAAATTTTATAAAAGTTGATGTTGTTGTAGGTCATGATTGAAAAAAATTGAAATATTATAATTATAATATTGTTCTTATATTTTCATGTTATATTAATAATTTACAGAGGTGGAGGAAGAAATAACATAAAAACCTAAATTGAAGTTTGTTATTCAAATTTCTATGTCATTCCTAGGTTTACACCAAAATAATTACAATGATAGATTTATATAATCAATATTTATTATTATTTGTGATCATGGACATTTGGATGTGATTTTTAGGGAAATTTATAAAACAAAAGGTTTTAATATATGATGAGAATAGAAGATGGGGTGTATTTTCTTATGTTTTGTGAGTGTCACATTTTATATTTTTTGAATGAAAATATGGGAAAACACATTTTTATAATGGATCAATGTTCATGAATGGTCCATCATTGATCCAAGAATATATATGGTTGATAAATATCCATTCAAATTGTTTTGGACTACCTCTGGTTCATTTTTATCTAAAATCATTTTGACATAACGTCATGGTAAACCCAATTTTACATTACCTATGGTAACTGATTTTTAATTCCCATACAATTAATTTTTATAAAAAATTTGGTTGAACATATTAGATAATATAAAATAGAATTATTCTAAAATATTTAATTTTTTTTCAATTTCCATTCAAATAATTGGGAAATTATAATTCTAAATTAATCATTGATACATGATGATAGAGAAAAGATTCAGAGTAAAAATATTCAAAAGTTTAAAATTATTTTTTTAAAATATTTTGTTATGAAAATGATTAAAAGTTTAATAATAATGTTAATAGATAATTAATTTCTATAATTTTACACTAAAAACACTTAACAATTTAATATATATTTACTAACAATATAAATGAAATGGTAGTTTTTAATTATAATTTTTTATTTTAATGTATTCATCAGAAATTGAAAGATTTAGAAAAAAATAACATTATTTAACTCCATGATGTATTTGATATTAAAAAAATATATATTATTTTATAAAATATGTTTTATAAAATTGTAAAAACTTTAATATAAAATATGTTCTCCGAATGATAAAAATAAATTTTTTATAAAAAATATATTTTTAAACATAAAATTTTCATTATCATTTTCATTTTTCTATAAAACACATAAGATGATTGATAAAAATTATACTAAATGTATTATATATAAAATTTTTTAAGATAATTACCAGAAATTATTTTTATAAATTATTGATTTAAAATCATACTTGTGATCATAAAAAATGTTTTCCCAAAGAAGATATCATTTTATTTTCAGAATGATTTTTTTATTTCAAATTATTTTGTGACAAAATAATTCATTATATATACATATATATACCATATTTTCATAATTTAGTTAATCCTATTCATATATTCTATTGATAATGGTTTTTGATCATATTAGATAATAATATTTTAGTAGAGTGTCCAATTTTATTTAAACACGGTATTTCATATAACATAATCCATCCAAAAAACATAAAAAAACATTTGAAAATAAAATTTCATATAATCATGAGATGATACATTATACTGCCTATAAAATTAATTTCTCCCTCAAAATTCAACTCTCCCATAAATATTTTAGTATTTAAAATTCATTTGAAATCCCCACATCATATAACATAATAATTAATATGTATTTAAAAATGTTATGATGGAATCATAATGTTTCGCTAATGTATCACATAACTAGGGTTCAAAACATGATAACATTAGTTGGATGTGAATTCAATTACATAAACGAATATAATAAATTCTTATTGAGAGTAATATAAATTAAATGATCATAAGATGTTGGGTGATCTAAAAAGTCAATAACCACAAAACCATAAACCGAAGAGGTGTTAAATTGGACCTTGATATCATAAAAAATAAATATAATAGGACATATTTTTATTTAACGATCTATTTCTTAATGTTGATGAATATCCAAAAGGTCATATACCTACATGATATAATTTCAACTCAGAAGAACAACATATCCCTTTGGTTCTCTATTGATCAATTTATATTTAATCTATTACTCTACGAAATGATAGTGAATATATTATGATTGAATCACAAATGGATCATAATCTACATAAATATATTTATTGGTCAATCCACATATCTCATGCTATAATAACTAGTCCAGAACAGGTTATCTAACATAAAAAACGCAATATATTGGGATTTTATAAATTAATATTTAATACCACAAAAAATAATCATCTTAAACCATTTAAAAATGGTTAAAAAACAAATCTAAAAAATTTCAAAATACAACACATTAGATAGAAAGCCATTAAATTTACAATATCTTTTTTATCAATTCCTTAAATAACATGGATTATCTCTAAATGGCCTCATAGTAAACATGTGAATAACATAATCATTTATAAAAATATAACCCAAATGAAATCATATGTGATTCTTCATTACATTAATAAAAAAAATTAATAACTAAACATATTCCATCTATCCAATAACGTTCTAAACTACATCAATGATAATATAATAAACTATTTCAAGGAATAAATTATAATTATTTTAGTAATTAATTCTATCAAATTTAAATTATCCAAATCATTCGTCTCATTATCATGAAATAATTAACTCAAAATCAATAATATATTAAGGGTTATATTCCCATAGAATTGTTTTTTTCATAAAATACCACCTTAAAATTATATCATCACATTATATGTTATCTCAGTTCCTTCGGTTTTCTTATATTTAATAATTTTGAAAATTGTATTTTGAGAAATAATAATAATAATGGAAAACAAAACAGTCAAAAAATAATTTAGGAGGTATAAAGTAAGAAACCATATTTTAAATTTAATACTAATTATGATTAACCTTACTTAACAATGATACTTGTTTAGGTAAATTATATATGATGGTTTATATAGTCCTTGTGAATTATCTAAGCATATCCCCAAACTGTGTTAAACCATGTGTGTTGCGAGGTCCACTTTAATACAGTACGTGATGATCCTATCAAGATTAATATGAATTTTTAGTGTTATTAGCCCAATTTAACACTATTCTAGAGCCACAACCACATATAGTATCCAGAATGGGATATAATTATTTAAAAAACTCTTTATATATGATTTACCGATCTTCCTGAAGATTTAAATATATTTCAATCATATATAGACTAATACATAGAAAAATACTTATTAATTTATTTAGATATATCACTTGAGAAAAAAATATTGTTTTCTCATACAAGTATAAAGGTTTAACTAAACAAGTATGTTTTTAAAGGTTGGGGCTGAAGCCTCATTTTTTATTAATAAAGAAAGGCAAATACCTCTTTAATTGGGTAGAGGGAGACCCATTACATAGCCCGAAGGCCCAGTGGGCTTGTAGCCCATTACATAGCCCATAGGCCCAAATTTTTGGCCAAATTCCTATTCTGTGAATAGTAACCCGGTTGCAACAGTACCTGTACAGTACCTCCACCGCTACAGTGCCCTGCCGCTGCTACAGTACCCGTCGATCAATAGTACTGCCGCTGCTACAGTACCCACTACAGTACTGCTATAGTAACCTACGCCCAATGGGTTTTGGACCCCCTTTCTTCATGTAGTATTACAGTGTGCTTACCACTAAGCCAAACACCAACTACCACAAAACAAGTATTTGATAATAAAAGAAACAAAATAAACTTCTCAATCATTAATATTACCTCCTAACATGAGTATATAAATTAAACAATATAATTTTACATCCTATAATACATTAGGTATAATACCATTTTAAACATGGTATAATGATCATATTTGTTTTTTAAATGATCTTAAAAATATACCTTAAATTTCACAAACATAACATAAGTAAACAATTTAATCTGAAGCTGGGGAAAGGAAGCAGAAGAATGGATGAGCAAAAATTCCCAGTATGGTTAATAATGTGACAAATGAATGATAACATAACATTTACATGAGAATATGTGTATGAGAGAATCATCATAACATTTCAATATCGTACCCTTTAAAAAAAGAACCGAATCAAAACACATGACATAATTATTATCAGTTCATAAGAAATGAAACATAAAGAAACAACATAACATTAGCCAAGAGATGTTAATTTTTTTAAAAGAAATCAAAATGTTGATTTCCTGAATGCCTAAAAAATCATTTTTGTTTTAGTCAAGGATCATTTAGAAAATTTATGGAATTATCATGTGCGGATAAACCTCCTAGACATGACACACCAAAATCCCCATTAGCATCACATTCTCCTTAGTTCTATTGGTTTAATCATAAAACCATTGTATTAGTAATGTTTCACTCCCAAGGATATAATAATAGAAAATGAACCTCAATGTATGAGGTTCACTACCAATTTCAGTCCCTTTAATCTATTATAATATATATTATTTATCAAATGCATTAGTGGGATATATATTTCCTCCCCATATTATCTTATAATTTAATAACTATCCTTGGTTAAATGATAACCAAAATCTCATGAGAAATACATAAATATATGTTCTGTAATTTTATCAACATATCATTATATAATAATCCATGAAAAAAATAGGTTTCATAAAAATTTTATCTTACCATATATAATAATAGAGAATTAATTGTCTTAAACATTTAATTATCATTGAATTACCATTTGAATAAGAAGCTGTTTTCACAATTATTTCCTCATGGTAAAAACTATATAAGGGAAACATGTATCATAAACAAAATTACATCATTAGGAAACCATTAATATAATGAATAAGAGTGATATTCATTGATAATATATCTATTATATAATAAGTAACATAAATCGATGAGAACATATCTAGATAATTATTTCTAAAGATCCTGTAAAAAATTAACTGTCTAAAATATAATTTTATTAAATATAAAATTCTGAATCTTAAAACTACAAAAATATTTTTTATATAATTTTTATTGAAGAGTACATTGAAAACATAAAAAGGGTGCTTTATAAAATTAATTAAAATATTTCTTGATGATAATGTCAGCTTATCTTTGAAAATCAAATTTTTTTAAAAGAAAACAATTTTAAAATCCTTTTATTTGATTATATCAACAAAAATTATAATTTAATGTTCATATAATATAATTATCATGATAGTTTATATTTTATTCGTACAACTATCCCATTCATATTATAAGTAAAACATACAAAAAATAATTGTTTAGAAAATTGACTTGAAGATTCATTTCAAAAAACAAATTACAAATTCATAAATTGTTAGAAATGAATTTAATAAATAATTTAAATAATTTTATTAAGATTTTTTAGAAAATTTTTATGAAAAATTTCATTGGATGGAAACCTAGTTTTTGAATGGATAGATAAGTAATGATTATTTATCATAAAAAATAATATATACACCTATCTACATTAAATGAGTATGATTAAAAAATCACATATATAATCATATTAATAAACAATCATAACAAAATCTATATGATTCGTGAGAGATCTATCATAATATTTTATCATTGGATGTGTCATCATATACAATCATTATAAATGATGAGATTGAAATATAATACTCTTACCAAGTGGGAAATAATGAATCATAATCCACTTTGAGTAAGAAAATTAAAAAAAATTAGTTTCATTGAAAAAATGTCAGTTCATGTTAACATGTAAATGGTTAAATATATACATCACATAAAATATTATTGGTTGAGATCATAACATATGTCTCAATAAATAAAAATTGATTGAAAATCCAAAACCACTTTGTTTTATTTGAAATGTAATCCCTTTTAAAAAGAGATACAAAAATGGATATTTAAATCCCAATACCATTTAGTAGAAGAATTAAAATATATGATCGTGGAAAATATACAGACCACAAAAAATAAATAGGTTGTAAATTTGAATGTGTCTTAAAAAATAATAAAATGAGATATAAATCTCTTATCATAAGTCTTTAATTCATTAATAAAAGATAATCCTTGATAATAATAAATTTAAAATTATATTAAATCATCTAATGAACCATAATAATATATATCATACCATTTTTTATTTTCGTATGTCACTGTATGACCCTTTTATTATCATTTTCTTTTTAAAATATTCTTTTAGTAATTAGGCAATGCAGTTATTCATATATGTTTCAATTGATTATTTCCAATCGTCTAACATAGATAATTGTTACATCATAACTAGGAGTTTATCAATGATATAAATATCATATATATTCAATATATATAGGTATATTAATATATAAATGCTTTATATATGAAATGAAAATCCATTTTCATGGAGACGGTAAGCCATACATATAGATGAACGTTGATTCCATTTTCATGAGTGATTCAAAAAATATTTTTTATATCATATATATCACATATTTTAGGTATAACAACCTTATTACCTTCTAATTATTATTTACATAGAGAATGAATAACATCACTTCACGAGGCAGTATTCAGTCGTACACATGAACGACATTGTCATAATCCCAAGGATCATAATTTTAGAATGAAAATTTAATATCTTGTTTACATAGGAATAAAAAAATAAAAAATTTCATATATAAATAATAAAAAAATAATATTGTCTAGTCGTGATATGTGGTATTGGAGAAATGAAGGGCATCAGTTCGGGAGGTGGTAGTCCATCGTACACATGAAGGATGATTTTGAAAACCATTTAATGGAAGTCAAGATAATTTTAGTTCATGAACACAAAATAAAAAAATATTATATATAAAAGATAAAAATTTTATTATATTCTAATAGAATAATAACAATTGAAGGATGTGGCGGATAAAATAAAATATAAATGGTAATCGAAGAACAAAGCTAATTCATTGGTTATCCACTTATGGGTATCATGAAAATTGTTTATATGATGTTTTTTTCCAATATAAGGCTATTAAGACAAGATTAGGGATGTTGGGAAGTGATTTGGTCAAGGATTGGACGAACCAAAATGGATTGATAGTTTGAATAAGTGGGGAGAAAGATTGGAATTTATAAGCGAGGTGAGTGGAATACTTGTAATATTTTAAAAAGGAGAATGTGCACCCACATTTTTATCTTGAAACAATGATAAATGTTTTGACAATTTGAATAATATAAGATACTAATTTGAAATGTATCCATAAAATTGTTTTTGGACATATTTTTATTAATTATGAACCCGAATAATTTTTCATTAACAACCATGTAATCCATTGTTTACTTTAACAGGGGAAAATGAGTTTTACTATTTTTAATATTAGTATTGTTAGAAAATAAGTTTAACATATTAGATAATATAAAATTTTCTATTTAAAAATACTGAAAATATTATTCTGAATTCCTTTCAAATTATATGAAAAAAATAATTTATGATTAATCTAGTAGACATGGTGACAAAGCAGGTTTTCATTGGGAAGATGTTCAAAACATGAAAATTATATTATATCATAATTCAATATAAAAATTATAAAAATTATAAAAATTTTATTAATTGATTTAAAATATATTTTATTTTTACTTAAATATAAAACAATAAAAATTAAATTGTAAATAATTTAAAAGAATGTGATATTTTGAATTGAAACTACTTTTTACTATTGAACAAAAAATAATATTTTCGAATAATCACAAATAAATACCCTATCATAATTATGATATTCTAATTTCAAAAATGAAAGTTATGTTTTCAAATAAATTTCTGAATGCTATTAAAAATTAATTTTAATGTAAATATAGAAATGCTAATAAACTACTTTATAAAAATATGAATATATATGATTAAAATTGGATTTGATATTATTTTTTTCCTAGAGAACACATAATGTGATTATTAAAAAATTAATTTAATATATAATATATAAATTTCATTAATATAATTCCCCATCATTAATGTTTTCATTTATTGATGTAAAACATAGTTCATAACCATAAAATAGTTTTTGTAAAAATATATCATATTATTATTTTAGTGGATTTTATTTACATATATAGTTAATTGGTTATGAAATAGTTTATTTTCTATACTTTTATGAACAATTTTTTAATAATTTGTTTAATAAAATTCATATCCTCTATTGCAGTGGCCTGATGATCATATTGAATAATAATAATTTCATATCATATCATGTTTTTTTGAAACTCATTATTTTGTATAACATATTATTTTTAAAATTTATTGTATTTTGATAAAATAAAAAAAATCTTGAGATGTTTAAATTAAAATTTATTCGTTATTGTTTTTATAATTTATTTTATAAAAATACATTTTTAAATATTATATTTACATTCCTATGAAAATAATTTTTATAGATGAATCTGTGCTGCATTAACTGTGAACTCACTTCTTTATCTAATTATTTCTAAATAGATGTACAAGTTTATTTTTTATTATTATGTCCCATTATAAGATTATAATTCTCATATAATATTTGTAAACTATTTTACATAAGTATTAATAATGGGTAAAAAATTCACCTGTTTTGATTATTATGGAATTTTTTTATTAAAATAAAGAATGTTTTTATTAATAGTTTGTTTAATATGAAAAAATTATGTGGACTAAAATTGTCAATGTTTTAATACTTTTTTTATGAAAGTGTTTTGAACTATTAATCTAAAAATAAAAACCATAAATGATCCTCAAAACGTTTGGGAGTGAATTTTTAAATAAACACTAGGGATAATATAATGTTTAAGGAGAGTTAATTTGATATGTTTTCTTATAACCAACACCCATTCTGATGATTAATTTTCATAATAATGGTTATTTTAAATATTTCTCCCTAAATGATGTATCCATTTCAAGTGATCGTGAAATGTTTGGAATCTTTTATCAATCTCACTACTTCTTAATTTTCAGTTAACAAATTATATTACATCATATAACACTATAAATTTATGTCATCATTGGTATAATGGTTTTCTAAAGCCACTATAAAATTATTCATCACTTTTTATATTCAATACATTTAATGCGTACATCCAAAATTAATTTATGAATGCACTCCATTATCTCATACATCAATATTTCATTAATATTATAACTTGAATTATTTACTATTTCACAATGTAATATCCAGAAATTATATTAATGATAGAGTGTATTTCAAATAGGATAGTGGATGATTACTTAAGAAAAATATATTCACATATTTAATCACGACATTCATGGAATGAAAATAAGACATAATTTTGAATGATTTAATATATAAATTTACCAATAATCTCTTGAAACATTAATATATTTTACAATTATTCTCTAAAGATATTTCTCATTATAGTCCATTAATTTCATATAATACGGATTCAAATTCAAAATGTTCTAATATGTTTTAATTAATATATATATATATATAATTATTTATGTACATATATAAAAAAAATATAGTAATAAAACACATAGAAACACACACATTCACACACATTTAAATATATATATGAAATTTATATAAACATATAAGAAATAATTGAATTTAAAATATATATGAATATATGAAATTAAAAATACTCTTCTCAAATTTAAAAATAAAATATCATTAAATTATGAAAAACCAAGTTAAAAATATATAAATTTAAAAAATATAAATAAATAAAATACCATTAGAAAATTTAAATATAATTATTATTAAAATATATAAAATTATAAATTAAAAGCTAATCACATATAAATATTAAAAATTTATAATCCATAAAATATACACATAAATTGTTTAAAAATATAAGAATATTAAAATGTGAATATAAATTAAAAAATACTAATTTATAATATATTTATATATATAATTATAAATTAAATTTATATCAATCATTTTAATATGTAAATTTCAGACATAAAAAATTATTATTTTAAATATTAAAAATATTACAACATATTTTCCTAGATCATAAATATGTAAACTCATATTGAAATAAAAAAATATATTTAAAAATCAATTATTATTCATTAATAAAAATAGAATAATGAATATTTTAATATGGATAATATTTAATGTACAATAATATGATAATGTATTCAAGATTATTGTTAAAATAATGAAATTAAAAATTCATCCCACATAACTATTAATATTAAAATCATATCCCTAGAATAAAAAACAAAACTACATAAAAATATATAAATACATTATTGTCCTACAATAAAAGAATCAAAAGTATATTTTAAAATTATTTATGGTAATTATTGCTAAAAAAATAGATTTAAAATATTATTTTTATAAAACATATAGTTTCAAGGACAATGAAAAAACAAGGTAGTCCGAAAAATTGGGAATAATAGAATTATAGATTATAGAAATGGGATCCTAGTGTAGAAACATTTAGTAGAGGGGAAATTGATGGTTGCGTAAGTGGATGATGGTGGAAGATGGGGGTTGATGGTCAAAAATAGGCCCTAGTGGAATATTGTTTTAAAGGATTCCAAAACCACATGGGAACTAATAATTTTTTATGGATTTATAATTTGTTTATATAAAAAAGTTCAATTTTTTTTATTTTAATTATTGATTACATAATACCAATACAAAAATATTTCGATGATGTTATGTTTTAACAAATATATTATAAATATTTTAAGATTCACTTGCAACATTTTTATTTGATAACTGATGATCAAATCAAGGAAAATTATACATTATACAATACGTGGGGTACATATCTTATAATGTCCTGACTCAGATAACAACTAAGATGGTGGCCAGACCGGTCACTACATAACCTCAAGCCTGACTCCAAGTATGCCAATGTATCCCTAATAGCAGTGAGGGTGTAAGGGTAGTTATTGGAGAGACTATAATCAGTTATCATCATTTCGTAGCGGTAATATAGAGTAAATATCAATCATCAACATATGTAGTAATATATTATTGACAAAGAAGTGGAAAACAGATTTCATATAACTGAAAAAAGTGGCTAACGCCAGTTTATACAATAGTTGAATGTATGATTGGTATTGATACATGAGGGGAAGAAGTATAAGTACAACATTATTTTCAATACAACACTATATTGAACTTTAACAAAGAAAGAACTAAAATTAGAACTGTGATCTCTACGAGCATCATGTGCTCCAGCTCAATTATTTTCTCATAACTCATGGGTACAATAAAACTACAACAAGAATGGTCCAAGGAAATATGAAAAATAAAATTCTACTCAGGTACCCCAGTGCAATGGAGGCTCGAGTAGGGTGTGAGTTAAAAATCTCAATATGATAGAGCCAGTGGTGTCTAACGCAATCCCGACAGTGTAATGTAATTTAAATAGTGTTTAAGAATGGACAAATAAATTAATAAGTAAAATTTAAATAGATACCCAAGTACAAGATTTATCCCTTATCTAGTGTCTGGACATGTAATCAGTTAATTAATTGAGTATTACCAATTAATTCACAAGTCAAAAGTGAATAATTTTCCTACCAAGTACAAGGAGTTTTCTCTATTGTAAAACGAGGATACACAATGACTGGTGATGATTTTATTTAACCAAGGAACCTACATGCCAATGATGGAAACAATGATTGTATGCAAGACATCCTATGATGATATTTATTAATAAATTCCCAAGGTAATAACAATGAAAAAAATCCATGTGGTAGTATGTAGTAAAGTCTCTAAGACGTAACATGTAATCTTGGAAAAGATATCTTTTGAGGGAGTTCCAGGGAAATAACCAATGTAACATAGATCTCACTAAATTATAACCCAAAATTAACTAGGTTTATCTATGTGGTAAGGGTGTAACCCAAGGATATTTGTCCAAGGCATTCCAAGATGAGGTGCCTACCGAACCCAAAGAGTGCATCCAAGGTAAAATGGTTCAATCCAAGGACAGGGTCCAAGCAGTATATCAAAGGAACATACTTTTTAGTGTTGGATTCAACGAGTATATCCAATGAATCTTGTAGTATTATATAATGAACCAATGGTAGTATACCGAGAATCCATAGATAGGACAAGGAACATGATCTAGGAAAGTATGATCCTTAGTAATCAGTGTTTGAATTAGAAATGGGGTACACGATTGATCAAGTTATTTTCTGATCATAAACCATGTGAAGATTCATTAAACACATTACTATTTAACATAGATTTCCTGTACTGATTCATTTTATTTTTTAAGCATTTCCATCCATTAGTTTGTAATGGTCAAGTAACATTGAATATTTTTTTATTTTTAACTGAATTTCCTTTAATTATTTTGGAAGGGTCAAGTAGCATTGTTACCCTTCATTTTTTTGTTCAATCTATTCCTTCCATTAGTGTGGAAAGGTCAAGTATCATTGCAACTGCTTAGTAAAATCAATTAAGGAATAGTAATTATTTAATGTTCACTCTATTAACTTCCATAAAAATGGAAAGGGATGCTATGGACAAACAACTTTTATTTAATTACACTTAATAAGGACAAGTGGTATACCTAGTATTCTTTCCAAAATACATTTCTCATTTCATTTTCAATTTTAAGCACTTACCATAGGCAGGTAATGTGATGAGAATACATGGTACATTCTATGTTTCCATTAATTGGATAATTCATCCATTAGATAAATATGGTTTTAAAATTATAAAGTTCATTCCAAGGCACCCCCAAATGGTGGCCCAAATGTGTCAAAACACTAGATGAAAATAATGGAAAACACCACAAATAGTTAAATCCAATTAAGAACTAGGCCAAGTAATTATACAGTTCCTTGAACCGTTTAATTTTTTTTATAAGGTTACTCTATTTTGGTAATACTGTTAAGGCCATGTCCAAAATATTCTATATTTCAACATAACAACAAGGTACAAGAATTATAAACACGACATGTCATGAAAAAAATGTCTAACCACTACTTTTTACCATTGAATGGAGCGCACCTCAGATGAGGGGTTTTATTATAAAATAGGTTATTTTTTCAAAAATCATTTAATACATATAACATTCAAATCATAAAAATTCAAAAATTTTATTTCATTAGCATTTGACATAATACTTCATTGCATGACTTAATTTATATCAAAAGTGTAGTGAGAAACATTATAAATGCATTTATAATGAATGGGGATTTGGAAAGGGACCCATCCTCATTTTGAACTAAGTCTTCCTCATTATATTTTAATTCTTTCTAACTATGAGCAGCTTCTACCAAACTGAGTTTGTGCAGATCCACACACTTGCAAGGGAACCTAACCTTAGTTCCCACACCCATATGACAAAGGGAATGTACAAGGAGATCCATACCTATATTCTTATATTCATACACCCATCTCCACTCATATGCTCTTGAATTATATATATAAACATCAGCACACCTATCCTCATATAGGTACATTCAGATACATGGATTAATTTCACATAATGGGGGAATCCACCTATGCATATATACATACCTATTCTTACAGAGGTGGGTCTCTCTTGACTTAGTGGCTCAAAATCAACATGTAGGGACAAACAACAAAAACATGTAATAATAAATACCATAAAAATAATCAATTAATGTTATTTAAATGGTGTAGACCAAGAAACAAAGGAAAAACCTTACCTCAGGTGTTGATGATGAACCAAAATGAAGTGAAACCACCTGGAACATATCAAAGCCCTAACCATTAATTATTATGGAGACAAAGACACTTAATAACCATAAATCATGATTTTTGAAACATGATGCAACAACCAAACCCACCTCAGAACAATTCTGGTAGAATGAAACATAGCAAGCCATGTCTCCTTAGGTGGAAGTTGCTGGAAGATGCTTCAACACGCCTGTAGAGATCATTTTCAGGACCTACAATTATTGGGGAAACCAAAATCGGGTTATCCAAATGAGACTGGGGTTCAAAAAAATCATATGGGGTGAAGAATATTATGATAAAAATATGGGGAAAGAGAGGATAGGGGGGATAAGACTCACCACGATGGATCATGAAAAACAATTGGATGAAAAACATGCCAAATTGAAGGCAGAAGATGAGGATGGGGAGGGTATCCATGTGAGATGAAGTGAGAAGCCCCTTTCATCTGGGTGTGTCATGATTTTAGAGAGAGTTGTGGGAGTATTGTTTTTAAATTTTACCATAATTTTATTTTAATTTAAAATTAAATAAATTCTTAAACAAACCCAATTACACGGTTTGGCCTACACGGTCTTCCAAACAATATAAAAATCGTGCATAGTTGACTATATGCATGTATTTAGGTGAAATATTTAGGAAACCATGTGATGGTTGTGCATAAATCCATTTCCCATATTTAAATAGACCACATTGTTACCTACAATTAGATGAACAGTTTTGCCGACTATGTGAAAACCGCGCACCCTCTACAGCTTGTTAAAACATGACCCTTTCGGGTCTAGTGCTCTCGAAACACACTGATCCTCTCGGGATACCACTCTAACCTTCACCCCAGTCCAAAAAAACCCGTATAAGAACTTAAACACTCAAAATTAATTTCTGAAACTCAGAAATAAATTATACCCATTCAGGAAATGAAAAATTTCAAAAAACAATGTACTTATGTTCTAGTTTAAAACATTGGATTCTACAATCTACCAAACATAAAACTTACCATCCATGAGAATCCATCGGGGAAAACGTAAACACCACCTGACCTACCAGGTTTGTAATGTTTAGTTCAAATGGTTTCATTGCTTTTCCAATTCCCAATAAACCTTAAGAATTTCCATCTCACTATGCAGTTTAGCCATTATACCCAATCCAACATTCAATGATAAAATTTTACACAAAAAAAGAACTTACATGAGCCCATTTAGATATAGACACAATAACATCATCCTCTTGATAGACATTCAATAAATAGTTTTCACCACCATAAGTCTTAACATAAGAAGGACAAAATTCCATTCCATGATACCTCTACCATTGGAATTGTTGTATAAGGAAAAACTCTTTGTTTTATTTCGCCACTCCTAGTATGATTTCATCAAAAAGGAAACAATAAAATTCTAATCGACCAAACTGAACTTGTCATGAATGAACTATTAGAAGGAACTTCAAACCATAAGGCCCCAAATTCCATCACCTGAAATCATGATCTAATACGGCCCCGTACAACCGTAATCATTGAACTATCTTAAGAGAGAATGAGTGGAGCCACTTAGACGACGTATATCCTAGATTTCTGGATTAGGGGTCCAGAGAAAATCAATTTAAACAAATAGAGTCCATGAGTCCAAATAATGAATTCCAAAATGGGAACCCATTAAATCACTTAGGACATACCATGCCTTGATGCGAACCATGATATATCGTGCAACATTGACAAACATAATCTAATAAGCTCAACAACATTTACATATTTATCATGGTGTAAGACCAACACCCTCTTAGTGGATCCAAGGAGGAGTCAAGATAAGGAAAAGGGCCTTATATTAAGAAGATTGCATTAAGAGGATTTAAGATATTGTGTCAAGTAAAACACACATAGAAACTGGAAGGGAAAATAGTCGAACCAAAACACGTTCATGATGTCGAGCATGAACTTGCTCTATTTATGTTTTGCAAGCCTCAAGGGAATCCTAGTAATCTAACTATTTACCAGTGGTCCCCATAGTGTGTATTCCTTACACATGGATGGACACATTTACCGTGTTCAGAACAACCCAACTCACCATAGGAGTTTCCTAGTCAAAAAGTATGGAAAACAAACTGCTCATAAGTGTGACTGATTATTACAACTATATCGACGTGTCAAAACACCCGAGTCTATCAAAAAGCATCACGAGTATTGGAATAAAACTGATTCTTTAATGCTCAGGTCAATCAACCTAGAGATGACTCGAGACCGTACATAAAATTAAAAGAATATTTACTTATGACTCATGTTGACTAATAATACCATCATCCTGGGTGATTCTAAAACTATTTATCCATTACTAAGAAAATAAAAAAGTCAATCAACTTAAAAATAATCAAATCAAGAGTGAGAAATATCTAACTGACTGAATAAAAAAATTACCTAATGTTCATTCCAACAACCAAGTAAATAAATAAATGACAACCCTTCCAATGTTGGTTATCACTTTAAAAATTAAAGTAATACTTTGGACAATAGCACCCAAATGACCCAATAAGTGAGAAAATTAACAGCACTATCAAGGCATTTATGTTCTGAGGGATAAAACTACCACGAGTTAGCCCCGTTCGAAGAACAAGTATCAACCTTAAAACTAGGTAATGTCAAATAAAAGTCACTAGGCTTAAAAGAAAATTATAAATGCATTTCTATGGAAAATTACTCTTAATAAAAGTAATCACACTTCAATTTTAAGACATCTCAAAGAAAAGTCTGAACCACCCATACACAAGGATTTTAAACAGTGGAAAACACTATAGGTTCCATGTCTCATCCATTTATATTCAATCAATATTTATCATTTATCATCAAAATATATAATCAAAACATCAAATTACCATTTTAAAAACAAATCACAAGGTATGATATTTATACTAATTCCCCAAGGAAAATACAGGGAAAATTTATAAAACTTCATTTTTTAACATTACATTTATTATCATTCCTCCATTATAGGAAATTTAGAAACTAATATTTTTAGTAATAAAAGAGACCTATAATGGTCCCACTAATCCAACCTATGTTCATTATCATGAATCCCAATAAGAGTTTCCAAAAATCATTATAATTTTTAACACGCAAAAATGTCATCTCATAAAAACATTCCTCAACTGACTTACATAGGATCACTGAAATTAAAAAAAACAATTTTATTCAAATCATATCAATCCTATTTCACATTTATAAGAATATCACAAGGCCTCATGCTATCCCATTTATTATGTTTTGTCATTCACCAATTCATGAAGCACCCATACACTCCATGTATTGATCATTTGGCTCCAATTAATTGATACCAATATCAATTGAGAATTTTACGTGGCCAAAAATAATGGTAAAATTGTATGGGAGTCCATCAAACAACATGAAAGGTGCCCACACACTTTATAGTTTTGAATTTGGCTCCCTTATGTCAAAACCATCTTACATTTGCAAAAGTAATTAGAAATTTTTTTATAATGGTTCAATTACACTGGTCACCTTTTCCCATCTATAAGGCTCCCTTACACCTTAAAACTGAAAATTGGATCCTATCCTAACTGCAATCAATAACTTATCCTGTGAATACACTTATACAAATTAAGGTGTGCTAGCATGTCACTAAAAGAATCTATCAAATAGAAACAATGTCAAATCACATATGAATGAAATTTGAATCACAGAAATATTCTATAACAAGCAGTAAGGACAGATGAAAGGTGAATATATTATCGACATTAGTATAAATCTAACTTGGGACTGTCTATAAGAAAAATAATTATACATAGAAGGAAACATAATAATTCAACTACATGGCATGGAATATATGAATTGCCTTTGAATTTATATGTTATTAATATGATGCATGTATAATTCATACATTCCATAACATGAGAAGTGAAATTTTCATAATTCCATTAATCATAAGAAGAGGAATATAAACCAATCACTCTATGCGAAATTATATCAATTGTTATAGACAATATCATAAAAACAAATCCCAGCCCCTAACACATGGTCATTTCCCTTCATGAGGTTATCAATCCCTGACACTGCTATTTTACAAGCACCAAAACATTCCAAGTATTATTTCTACAAACCCAAAACTATATGAAAAAAATAAAAACAACCTTTGATACCACTTTGCAATGTCCTGACTTGGCTAACCTCTAAGACGATGGATAGACTGGTTACTACATGAACTCAAGTGCACCTCCCCGTACGCCTGAGGCTACTGACTAGCAGTGATGGTGTACGTATAGTTAGTGGGGAGAATATACCCTCTTATCAATGTTGTGAAGTGGTATGATAAAGTAAATAAAATTCATCAATATAAGAGTTAATGAATAATTGAAAAATTAGTGGTAGATATATTTTATATTACTGGAGAAAAGTGGTCGATGCCAGTTTATAAAATATATGAATGCATGATGTGGTATTGAAAAAAGAGGGAAAGTAGTAACATTAATACATGATTTACAATAAAATAAAATATAGGAATCAAGTAAAGACATAACTAAAATCCTAAAGGCAATCACTATGAGCATCTTGAGCACCAACTCAAGCCTTTTCTCCTAACTCCTGGGTACATGCAAACAAAAAAAATAATGGTCCAAGTCCCAACAAACAATAAAAGCCTACACGAATATCCTAGTACAATGGTGGACTGAGAAGGGAGTGAGATATAAATCCATTTATGCCGGAAACACTGGTGTCATACCCAATCCTGATTGTGTAATGTATATTAAACAGGGTGCAAGCATGCATTTTTCAAGTAAGTTATTCAATTTAACAAGATACCCAAGTACCTTCTTCATCCATCATATGGCTTATGGACATGTAATCAGTTCATTAATTTCATATTTACAATTTATTCATATTTCACATGTTAATAAGTGGGGAGTCATTTCATCAACGGTATGTTATCGGGGTCCCAAATTATTTTTTCGCAAAAAATTATAACACCACTAAGGGGTCGATCCATAGGCAATAAGATATTATTTTATATTTCTTTCTTTAGTTTGTATTTTTTTTCATAGTAAAGTCTACTGATTTTAGAGTTGATTTTTTTGATTGTTAATATACAAAAAGAATGATTGGAATTACTTTTATTTAATAAATTATGTAATAAATAAAGGTAAATACAGGAAAATTGTTTTGGATGAAAATTATGATATAAATGTATTCGGGTTGTGGATTTATGAGAATTTGTTTAATATATCAAATTTCTTCTGAGGTTGTTTGGTTCATAATAACTCAACAATCTAGGTTTCCATTTTTAATAATGATTCCTTGGTCTGGTAAACTTATATTTAGAGTTGAAAAAACTAACTCATTGTTCCGGTAGTCATTGGTTCTCCGTTATTTAATTTTCATTATTCATATTGAATCAATTATTACATTGAATGGTCAGGAAATAATTCTTTGGTATTCTTATTTTGAATACCTGAATTTTCTTCCCATGGTCTGGTTCATAATTTATAGTGATAAAATAAAGTGATTTAACAAGAATAAGAAGAAATTAATAGAAAAAAAAAACAATCATAACAACTAATTTAAATTACAACTCATCATCTAACACAACCCCAACACACTAGGTATTTATTTACAAATGGAGGTCAAGATAAAAAGAATACTCTTGATACCTAATGTGATCATCATTTAATCAACTCAGAGGGTGTGATTCTTCTGTAGATGGTAGGATGACAGTAGTATCGTAGTAGGACATCCTCCCATCGGACCTTCAAACCATTCTCTTCACAATTTCTCCTTTCATGGTCTGGAGTCCAAGGCCTTTATTTATAGAAAGTACCACTACATGACATGTATCCAATGTACACGGTGGGTACTTTCTTCAATGTGGTTTTGTCCTTGTTTTCTCCAATGGTAGGTTACAGAACACTTTGTCTATGACTTGGAACACAGTGCCGTTAGGAAGGTAGATATACAAAGCACGTAGCACTGACACACATGGCATGAAGACCAATTTTTTGGCCACCAACTGCTTCTGGAAATGTCTACGCGACATGTGTAAGTTGAACACGGTGTGTTCTTTTCAGCTGGACACATGTGGGTGTAGACTTCATCTCATCCACCAACTGCTTCTAGAAGGGTGTACACGGTGTGTAATGAGTGAACATGAAGTGTAATAGAATCTAATTACTTGGTAATGTACATGTCCTTGTCAATCCGTGTCTAAGTATATATGTACATGGCATGTGTATAAGTACACGCCATGCAGTTCGTAAATTTTGATCATTTTCCATTTTTTTGTTTATTTGTCCATTAATCTCTGTAAAATGAACAAGATCACAAAAATAAAAGTATATGTCCCCTAAGTTGTAGGTAATTGATGAAAACATGTTCCCATTTTCAATTAAGTATGTGAAAATATATACACAAATCGGGTGCATCAAACTCCATCATATATAGTCACTTGCTTGCCCTCGAGAGAATCTCAACATCTAATTAACAGTTTCTATATTTAAAAAGTAAGGACTTTAGAAAATCATAAATGTTGAAAATAATTTACATAAGAAAATTCTAAAAAGAATACAAAATATTTTCAATTCAGGAGATATTCAAATCATGAATCATATATAATTCAATTAACTACTTTCATCTTCTTTTAACATATGTCTTAACCATTAAAAACAAGTAAACCACATGATGATATACCTCACCAATAATATACTCAAAACTCAAGAATTTTTTAATAAAATATTTTCTCAATCAATGATATATACACTATATCAATAATATTTTTAAGAAATATAGTTCTCCACATCAGAAAATTGATATACAGAAATCATTACGGCTTTTTAATATGGATCATATGTTTCTGTTGCTAAAGGTTGGTAGGTAAAGATGTGAAAAATAACTCTGAGGATTGAAAAAGAAGGTAAAATGTATTAAATAAAAATTCATGATATTCGAAATTAATCTCAATGTAAATTATTCCTCAACAAGCTTTATCAAATTATCCCATCACCACGAACTCTTTTAGTAGGGTATGCAGGGTTCACAAATGAATAAGTGAGTATAAGGTCCCTTTTTTCTTAATTGAACAAAAGGAACCTTTCAAAATTTCCATGAATAGAGGCTTGGAACCCTTTTTACAAGAATTTTAAAGAGGCTCTCCCCCATTCTTAATTTCATGAAAAAATCACAAAATAATTCCATGTGTTACCAATCCCTTCTTTTGAGATCAAAGGAATAATCATGAAAATTCATAAAATAATTATAGAAGGAAATGAAATAGGCTTGTAATATGGCTTCCAATAAAGGGTATTCATCGTTTCTATGGGATTTAAGAATATAAAATGTATGGTAGGTCTCATCATAAAGGGGATTAACCAATCTTATGCCTCAATCATTTTAATTTAAATAAAAAATTCGTCATGTTTTGAAAATAAAAATTTAAAATTATGGTAGTTATATATATGTTAAGAATATCTCAAGAAAGTGGGTATTAGAAAGAATATGACAAAGGGATTATAATACCTATGAAGAGTGGGGAAAAAATAAAGAGACAATCACATCCCGACTTGCAAACAATTGTGTAGTCTAATCGATGTAATTATCCAAGGATTACAAGTTTCAATTTAAAATATATCAGCAATCATTTTAAAATGCATAAGAACCAAAATAAGAATGCATCTATTTTTTTTAAAAAAATCCCACATTCAGCTTTATTATTTCAAAATATGATTAACTAAAATGAATTAGCATTTTAAAATACATTTTCAAATAATGACGTCTCTTATAATTTTGACAAGGGAAAAGAAAAAGGTGGCCGAGATATGACCACAATACATAAAATTGCACGTGGTCCACCAATGGATACCAAGTGAGAAGAAGGGAATTTGGGGACACAACTATAGACTAGAACGAGAGGAATTAAGGATAGAAGTAAATTAAGGATGAAAATAAAACAATGGAAAAATGTGGAAAAATAATACTCCCCTTGTTTGTAGGAAAAGAAAGTTTGAAGCGATTAAAACAAGGAGCCAGAGCATGCTATAGTACATGTGAAGGGCATGGAGAAAATTAATTGTGAGTATACACAACATAAATAGGGACAGGAGATCAAAAAAAATATGTAATGAAAATAATTTTTCCAAAAACCAGTTAGGGGGTCACCTCGGAAGATACATCATTTGGTATAGAAGTATCAGGTAGAGAAGGCTCAAGAACAGTGGAAACTGGAGGAGCAAATTCTACAGTTGGAAGAGAATCTAAATAAGTAGGAGATGTAGGAACTGGACTCGGAAGAAGAAGCTTGGAATCACTCCCTAGACTGGTAGTAGTGGGGGTAGCGGTCGTAGAAGGAGATGGGCCCATAGTGGATATGAGAACCGAATCTCTGGCCAGTGCAGTAATGGGTGGTAGAGCTGCAGAAGAAGGCCTAGGAGCCGAAATAGGGGAAGGCGGTGGGGGTTGTGGAATTTAATGATGCTGAAGAAGTATCCCCAACATCTTCTCCATTTGGTCCTAACGACTATCCATACAATCCAAGTGTTTCTCCATCTCATCTAGGCAGAGGGAAAAGGAAATATCGACTGAGGATGAGGTGGTAGTGGGGTAGTAGGTGGAATAGAAGAAGGTAGGTGAGAAGAATGGGGGTCAGAAGAAGGTGGGTGGGGTAGGAAAGTTGTAAGGTTTGGGGAAGGAGGACCAGGTGCATCGATAGAGGCATGAGGGTTAGCCGGTGGTTGGGGTGGAGCCGGGGCACATATGTAAGCACCCCCTACTTCCAGACCAATCTCTTGAGAATAAGCATGAGATATTCCATCCGCATGGGGGGAATCTAACATGTCATGGGTATGATAAGGCTCAAAAACCATGATGTTGTGGGCACGGTTTGTGGCATAAAACCCACAGTTAAGGTTTTCTTGATGGCTGATAAACATGGAATGGAAATAGGAGGCTGCATGGTAATGTAGGTCCCGGTAGTCCTGTCGTATGACACAGTTAAAAAGATCCATGTCACGACCGGTAATGACCCCCATATCCTCATGGCGGGGAAAAGAATAATGCTAAATCCCCATTGGGTGAAATGAATGATAGGTTTAGTGATAAGGGTACTCTTCTAGGAGATAGGGTTATAGTGGTGGTCAGGCCCAACAATTACCTACAACATAGCACCAAGGTCAGAGACGTCAGGTCTGGTCATGGAGGAGACATGCGGTGGCGTGACAAGATGAGGATAGAAACCACACCCTCAGCTGAACTCGGTCATGGCAAGGGAAAAATGATGACATCCTAGCCGGAACCAAACCAATTATTCTACGTCACCAGGCGTCTCCCGATACTAGGCTCCATCGAACCTATATGAGGTAGAAAAATCCAAAAATATAATACTAAAATAAGACTTCTAGCAAGGATAAATGACATCAAGGGAGTGTTCCTGAGAAGACCATCCAACATGCCCCAAATACCTAGTAGTTGAGAGACATTGCTATCCAAATAGTGGTTGCTCAATGGGATCAGGCATCCAGTGAAGTTCAGACCCTGTCGGTTGCCAAATCGAAGACTGGGAATATGATTCAATGGTAGGAAACACTTGCAGGTGCTGGCCAAGGTGGAGGTGCTATAGCGGGAGCTGGCTATAGGGGTGGATCGGCTGGAGTAGACAGTGTCCTGCTAGATGGGGCGGTCGATGAGGGACCAGCTGTGAATGAGGATGGATCAAGTGGAGTTGTAGCTGGTTGGGAGGAAATGGTGGGGCTCAGAGGAGTTTAACTGGGTAGTGGTGGTGCAGCGCTACAAGGACCCACATCGGCTGAAGGTGTGAGGGGTGTAAGAATGGCCAAAGGAGGGAGCTTATATACAAGAGAGTCCGAATCTGGTAGTGTCTTTGGCCAGTGTCATATGCGACGATAAATGGGCCTCTCACCTTTAGTGGGGGAGGTAGACCACTTCCCACATGAATGATCATTGTCTGTCATATCCTAAAATATATTTGAAAAAACGAAAAAAGGAAAAGAAAAATATAAAAGGAAAAGAGGAAAATGTGAGGAAATTGAAAAATAAAAATTAAACAGCGTGTATTTCCAGAGTACATGGCATGTAATGAAAGCGGGTTAGCACCACATGTTCTCTGGATAGGCACGCTAACTGAGCAGGGAATAATCCAAGAAAGGATACAAGGCGTGTACCAAACATACATGTCGTCTTCATGTAATGTGGTCTTGGGAAAGTATTGAAAAGTAAAAAACCACTATTTATGTAGTTCTAAAAATATAGGACACATCATGTACCAGGTCAACACAATGTGTGTACGATTAGATGTAACATGGCTGTGTGGTGGGCTAGATATGGACCAGATGAATGAAATGATATACATGGTGTGTACCGAACACACATGTCGTGTATATGATCATGGTGTGCGAGTCCATGTGAAAAGGATAACTAGGAACAACAGGGAATGGTACACGGTGTGTACCACAGATACACACCATGTATATTCAAATCACGAAGCATTTTGTGTGTGGTCGTGTACACAATTACACAACGTGTGTTCATCATATCGTGTTAATGTATCGCAGAAGACGAACAATTGGAAAATCTTCAAAACACCCTAAATGTGTATGATAACTTCAAATAGAGGGTGCAGAAGTGTGTACTTGGATTGAGGATCACAATGCAGGAGAAATCAAACACAAAAAGGTCAAAATCAGTATATTTGGGAGTGGGGAGGCTGGGTTTCGTATGGTCGAACAGACAGGGATAAGGGAAGGGGCCGCGCAACACGGGCTAATGACGGGTGGTCCGTAAATTTTATAGCTAAGGTACATGGCGTGTACATTCAAACTACAAGATGTGTATCCCATGTTTTACACAATAATTACATATATAGATATATAATTATTATATGAAACTATATAATAATTAATATTAATAATTAAAATTGTAAAAATCTATATATACATAATTATAAAAATAAAAAATGTACACTTAATGTATCAGGAAATACACGTAGTGTGTTCTAAAATTAGAAAAAGAGATGTACATCCTTTGGTCCGGTGCTTGGGAAGTGGTTCGAATGGCCAAACAGCCGTTCCGAATGGAAGCCCCCAACCACAGGAGAAAAGGTTGTACTACTGCTCCCAATTATTATTTATATATATTTAATTTATACGACCTATATTACATGGGAGTAAAGAAATTCATAGAGTGTGGTTTTTAATTGTACAATAGTGGATGAAGTAGGGATATTAGCTGAGTTCACACTTGGGTAATTTGGATCCAGGGTCGAGACTCTGCTTATCAGCCAATTTCACCCGCATGATGTTATTTCTATAGAAAACCTTTTCAATTTAGTAAGGGGAAACATGTCCCATATGACGTATATCGAAAGACACGCCTTGTGGTTTTCCTAAAACTAAAAATGATGGAAATGGCGCGGTTGTCAGGATTCGTTCCCTGGTCTATTAGAAACAGGTTATAACCCTGGCCAACCAATCCATTACCACCTTGGGTTTTATTATAATCAAATATACATATATGAAAAAATAACACAGACGTACTGTTGGAAAACATGAAAAAAGGAGGAAACCTATGTCGATGGTAGGTCAAGTGGATTCAAACCAGTGACAGATCGGATAATCTCTTGTGACCTTACCATTGACACCAACATCATTGCTTTTTATTTCATAGTTAGAGTATATATTTATAATAGTTCGAAAAAAAACCAAACAAAAAATGTACACACCGTTTATATAGCGGGTAAAAGGTATGTACCTTTTGGGTTTCAACCCAGGAAGTGCCTTTATTTTATGCCATTGGCTTGAAATAATTACCTTTTCATACCTAAGATGTTTGGTGGACAATGTTCACAACCTATCTTCTTTGTTATGGTTACCCTTCAACCGCTATCCATTCACCTTCATTGGTTGACCATCCTCTCCCGAAATTTCTACCACCCCATGATGGTATATGCGTATAACATGGAATGGTCCTGACCATTGTTACTTTAACTTCACTGGGAATAATCAAAGACGAGAGTTAAAGAAATGTACCAGATCACCATAATAGAATGATTATCATGAATTCATCCATTAGTGAGTTTCTCTCATCTTCCCCTTGTACATCTTTTCGTTCTCAAATGCCTCTAATCTGATTTCATCAATTTATGTGTAACATCCCAGGTAAATAAAGAATATGACATTTCATATTTATCCATATTTGTGAATAAAATATTTAAATGACTTTAAAGGGGACGCTATGCTCGATGGCGTACCCAACACGCAACAACGAGTTTCTTGGGAATCTTACGTTGCACTCTAATAATAAAATAATATTATTTTAAATGGTAGTTAACATGTAGCCGTTGTAATGGCGGGAATGGATAGAAATAACTGAAATATGATTATATATGTTTTTAAATGTTTTTACAATTATCCAATAAAGGATAGAGGCTTAAAATACGGAAAGAATTCAATTTTAGGCATATATGCCCTAGTTTTCACTAAAGGTTCACTTATCGCCTTTTGATGGCGAACTGTCATTAAATATAGTTTTGATCACTCTTATACATTATTTTGGACTAAATAAAACTCTTATTAAGAATCGGGACATCAAATTTTACTTTGTGTAAATTTTTGGTATTTTTCTGATAAAGTTCATTTTTTTAATGAATAGTGTAAAATGTTGTATTTTAATTCAAAACCTCTTTTTAATATAATTTATTTATATGATTAGATTATCTTTTTAATTGGTTTTAAAGTGAAATTAGAAAATATTTTTACCATTAAAACCAATAGTGGTCGTTGGAATCAATTTCACTTTGAAATCGGACTTAAACTAGTGTCAATCTTTTGATACTTATTGTTTTATAAAAACACGCTATTTGCTCTGACAGCGGGAATTAATTATTAAATTAATTAATGTGACTAATATGTTTTGAATTTTGTAAAACGGACTTCATTTTTGAATTCTTAATATCAAATATAGCTTAGGGTGAATTTTTGGTAATTTTCTGAAAAACTTCAATTTTTGATGAATAGTGAAACCACTAAGTGGTACTTATAAAGACTGATTTTCCGTTTAAATGAAATTTTTCCATCATTGTGTTTTTAATTTCAAAAATCCGACATACATGGTTATCATTAAGAAGTAAAATGTGGTTCAATGGGATAAAAATAATTTTTTGGTGAATAGTAACTTATTAAGTTTTTAATCGCGATTAGTGGTAATTAGTATAGTTTAAGGTATAAATAATGCTTTAATAATATGAAATGACCTAGACACATGTCCCAACCTTATTGGTTGTGTCATGGCCGACCATGACAAGCCATGGGCCAACTTGGGGACCCCATGGAGCCACTTTAGTTGGAAAATGACTTTAATATTTTTTTATTTAATGTTAAAGTGAAAATGACACAAACATAATATGTTTTACGAAAACAATTTTTAAGTGGGGTTATACAAGTCCAAATTTTTATTATAAATAGTCATTGGAAAGATAAAAAGATTTCCTATATCATAGTATTTTTGTAATAATTTTTAGACATTAAAGAAATTTAATTATTTATGACATAATAATGATGCAGCGATGACATCATTATTTGACGATTTAATTAAAATGGAAAGATAATGGAAAATCTACAACCTACACATGTCCAAAACCAATTGGATGAGTGGATTTAGAAGCCTTATCACCTTATCCACGAATTCTATCAATTTGGGACCTTTTGAAACCGAAACACATTTTCAAATAATGTAATATTTCTTTACTTTCCAAAAGTGCCCCTCCTCTCCTCTTATAAAAGGCCCCACCTCTACCTCATTCCATACACTTCTCAAGCCTTTGGCTCGGCCAACCCCTGCCCCATTTGCTCTCTCCACATCCCTCTCCTCATCCTAGAGGACTCCCTTTGGGCAGAATCCTTTCAAAGGAAGCCTTTAGGCTTAAATCAAAAGGAGTTACACTTTTAAAGGTAATTCATTCTCTCATGTTCATTTGTTTTATTTTGCTTCTCCAACCCCCTAAACTCTTTTTATTTACTTCTTTTGTAACAACACCAGTATCTTCCATATACTAGGATGTTGTTATAATATTTATTTGAGCTACACTCTCACACAACTGCATCAAATGGTTAAAGAACATACGGTTTCCGTGGATGGCGAAATTCTGCCTCTCGAAACGATGATTGTTCAATACTCATTTAACACCTTCAAAGGTGGCCATTATGATGTCACTATTTTTATATATGATATATAATATGTTTATGTTATATTTATGCTTCTGTATTTTTCATTTTTTTCTTACCTTTATGGCTTCCATTATGGGTATACGCGATATCTTCATTTAAGGAAGTGCGGACTACCGCCCCCTCAAAGTGATTTGATTCGTTAAATACCATATGTGGGATGTATAAAGGATGGAAATATGATATTATATATGATATTATACTGGAATTATAATATACCTTTATATCATTATTATTCCATTCTATAAAATACGAAATAGAAATGAAAGTAGCGTTCATGCGTACGTACGGCTTACCGTCTCCATGAACGGTGCATTTCATTTCTTACCTCTAAATGATTATGTAATGTTATAAATGCATGCATGTACTGGATATATATGAAATATATGATATCTACATAATGAATACAATTCTGGATATAATAAACATTTGGCCACACGAACAACATGTAATTGTAAGAAGACCACTTTCGACTTAAGAACCAAATATCGGCAAAACATATATTATTAACTTAAATGATTACATAATGTTTGTGACATGGTAACAAGTGGTATAAAAGTAATAATGAACTTGAAAAAGGGTTCTTAAGGAATTATAAATTAACTCAAGTTTATTATTCAGGAGATTAAAGAACGATCGAGTCAAGTCGGACCCGAGGTAAGGGATCCTACAACTCTCTTTCTTTTTAAGTACACTCTTTTATGTCATTCCTTTTAAGCTCATATTTCTTATGATTGGGATGTTCTTTTATATTAATCCTACTGTACTTATTATTTTCATATGATGAGAGACCCTATTTCCTCTCATCAATCCATTTTGGATGTTTTGAGTGGCGTCGTTAGGCTGCCGAATTTTCGTAAGGGATTTTTCATCTCACTTTTATTCCCGTGAGATTTATGCTACATTCGCCACAAATTCCATTGAGTGGTGTATGTACTGCCCATTATTCTACTCTTTGTGTAATATAATTTCGTTTATGAGTATTTACATCAATGACCTTTTGTCTTTCTTTCATGGGGTGTATGTTTTGAAAGATACCCAAGTCGGTAAGGGAACCTTTCACCCTCCTCTTTTTTAAAAGACTTCTTTTATTGGGTCTTTTAATTTACATATTTTTATGTTGGGATATGTTATCATACATCCTTATTGATGTAAATTTTATGTCCAAGTGATGAGATACACTTTTTATCTCTCATCAACTCATTTTGATGTGATGCCGTTAGGCTGTCAAGGGAACTTTTTAACCCAATTTCGATTTCTTTGGGTTCAACTTGTAGTCATTGAATATGTCATCCATTGAATATGTGTGAATAACCTTTTATTGTATTACACATAATATCCACTTATATTGGGTGTATATATATTTTTCACACATATTTTTGAGATTTATTTGTCCTTAATTTAAGGATACCTTCTTTGTAAGGGATTTCATCACATTTGACATTTCTATTGAGGGTTCATTGTTGTTATGCACCAATTCACTCTTATATGGTGTATCTACTGTCCTTTGGAGTATTATATCATGAATCCTTTTATTCTCATGATATTATAAAGTTCTGACTAAATGTTATTCCTCGATTATTGTATTCAAGTGTCTCCAATTTTGGTAAAACCCCTTTAACCAAAATATCGTTTTAAATGTTTTAATTATTTGTTCTTATTAATATCCATGTTTTCAAAATGGTTTTAAGAATTTATTTATATGGATATTAATGGTTTAAAATGTTAAAAGCTTCAAGGTGTTATGGGACACTTTGATTCAAAAATATCTTTATTAAATTTTTTAAATAGTTTTGGAAATGGTTTCTTTTTTGGATTCATTATTTCAATATCCTAAAATGTTATATTGTGATTGAAATGTGGAAATGTTATGTCTCCTTTATTCATGTTATATGTGATACGATTATGTTATGGTTCTTGGGCATTGTTATGAAGAACGGGTGGTTCCGTGATAAACTAAGGGCGGGTGAGCCCGATATAGCTCTCCAATGCATTGGGTAACGCGAAGGAGTGAAACGTTAAGGTTTCTCCGAAGAGATTTAGGGAATATACTGTGATGGGTATTCCAAACGTAACCAAGAGGGTTACTCCCTACGTAAGAATGATATGAATGCCTCAAGTTACCTTTATGTCTTATGTTTTCTATGATTTATTCATGATTTGATATGCCTATGTTTTATGGGTAAAGTATGATTTCATTCTTATGTATTTCTGAACTCATGTTTCCTTTCCATATTTTTATAACCCTTACTGAGCTTTTTATGCTCATCCCAAGTTTTTGAAATGTTTTTCACAGGTCAAGGGAAGGGTACATGATGTGATGATAGTGTCAAGGATGTGTCAAGAAAGAATCCGTGTTTTATTTTAAATAGGTTTCTGTTGATGGGAAGAATGAATATTGTCTTTTATGTAACCACTTTGTTTAAATGTGGAATGTAATGCAAGTTTCATGATCTAATTCTCTAAAACTCTAAACCTGAAAAGATCCTCAATGTGTAATCTTGTAATAACTCAAGATTAAGTAAGGTTTAAGGCTGGGGCCTTATAGTTGGTATCAGAGGTCGGTTTAGAAAACTTTAGAGGTTAGGGTACTCTTTAAGCATAAGTGACATTACCATAATGGTTAGGATTTCAGAAAGAGTCCTAGTTTTAGATAAAGTGAATGAGTAAGTGTATCATAGTGTTTATCTTCCTCATTAGTACATGATGGTTTTGTTGATATACTCACACTGAATTTTTTTTGTTTTAGTAAATGGCTGGATCTAGCAGGCACCAAAGTAACAGTGGATGTGAAGGAATCTGTGACAGTTTTTTGAGCAAAAAACTGAATGATATGGGAGCTGTAATGAGAACTCTTCTGATTATCCTCAACCAACTATCTGGAGTCATGATTGACCACCTAAACCTTGGAGTTTTCTCTAAGGCATCATATATGCAAGAAACAAATCCCTACGGAAGTACAGGTAATAATCATAAAGGTATGTGTGCTCAAAAACCTATGTGTCAAAGATGTGGAAAGAAAAACCTAGGAAAATGTTTCAAAGGGACAGAAATATGCTATAGATGTGGAAATGAAGGTCATAAAGAAAGAACTTGCCATGGAAAAAGGAAGCATCCAGTTGACTCGAGGAAAGGGAAGGAAGTTCTTTCTGAGGGATCAATTGAATGTTTTAAATGTGGTGTGCATGGTCATTATGCAAACACATGTTCTATGAAGAAGTTTCGTGAATGGGGTCACCAAGAGCGTACAAATGTTTGTTTACCAATACCTAATGCCATTCCAATTGAGGATGAAGAAACTGACAATGACCAATCAAAGGTATGTACTATTTCATGACTATTGTTTTCTTATTTTGGAATCTTAGGATATGATTCATGATTTTGTTTGTAGGAAAGAGGTATTTCGGAATAGGTTGGAAAGGAATGGATAATGGATCATGAAGAATGTTGAATGAGTAAGATGTCAACATATAAGGGCTTCAAGAGTTATGGTGAAATTCTTAAGATTATCAAGTCTCTTTTGATGATGGGGTTACATTAGAAGACTTTTTATATTATGTGTAACCCTGATGTTTAATATAGGCAAATTTTATCCAAGGAATAGTTATCTTTTCTTTTGTAGACATAGTTATAAAGAACCATTTGGGTTTATATGATCCTTACTTTTGAGGAAATTATGGGTTACAAAATGTTATGATTGAAGTGGAAGGCATGAGATAAAATTGAGGTTAAAATATTTAGTGAATATTTCTGAAGATTTTATCTTGTTTTGGGGAATGTTTTGAGAATTATATAGTTTTGAAAAAAGGACAACACGCAGACCGTGTGACAACCCGTCGCGTCGGACAAAGCTGCGAGAATCGAACCCACAACCAAAGTGCGACTGGTATTTATCGCCTACCACTGGACTACGTGAAGTCCCTGGTTAGTTTGACTGATTCATTCTAGTTATATGATTTTATGAATTAAGAGTAAGTTGATTTTGGGTTACTTATAAAAATGATTAACCTATCATGGAGGATATGTGATTAGGTTAATTACTTTTCAATACGAGACTTTAGGAGCAACTAATGTTGTTTGGAGATAAATGTTACGATTTAACTTGGAAGACAATGTGACTAAATCCTTCAAATATTTGGGTTTCAATCTTATATTGGTTTACTTTGAAGAATTTTATGGACAAATTGTTTATCGGATGGTCCTCGTTGAACTTTGGGTTTTGTTGGACAAATTTTGGAGATTAAGAATAGATTTTCTTTTTATAAGGGATTATCCTTTTCTGGATTATCTGATCTTGTACTAACCTTTTTGGTTTTGGTTCTGGTTTAAGCCTAAAGACATAGGATGTACATAGTTCTCTTTTGTGGATTAGGTGATCCTCTAGAAGTTGATTATAGTACTCTTAATGTGAACAAGTCTTCCTAAATACTCGTCTTTTGGAGAAAATATGAGTTTATGTAAGGAATATAATAAAAGTTGAAAGTCAATATGATAAGTGATTATGTTTCCTTATGAATAAATTCCTCAATAAAAAGTAACTTAAAACAAAAATGTTGTATATTAACTTTTCCTACTGGGGAATCGAATACCATTTAACCCATCACAAGTTTGTGATTTTCTCATTGTTAACTTTCTCCTAAACATGTTTTCTATCACTCTCCATAAGAACGTGACCCTATGTTTTCTCCTCCATGTCCATATTTGCATACTTGGAATCCTAGTATGGGTTAACTCGGGTGACCTTTGTACTTATCTTTCTTTATTTTAAAGTGTTTGTTTTACCGACTTTTCTTCCGATGTGGGACTTTCAAGGATGTTTCCAAGCGAAATTTTAAAATTGCGAGGACGCAATTCCCAAAAGGGGGGAAGGATGTAACATCCCAGGTAAATAAAGAATATGACATTTCATATTTATCCATATTTGTGAATAAAATATTTAAATGACTTTAATGGGGACGCTATGCTCGATGGCGTACCCAACACGCAACAACGAGTTTCTTGGGAATCTTACGTTGCACTCTAATAATAAAATAATATTATTTTAAATGGTAGTTAACATGTAGCCGTTGTAATGGCGGGAATGGATAGAAATAACTGAAATATGATTATATATGTTTTTAAATGTTTTTACAATTATCCAATAAAGGATAGAGGCTTAAAATACGGAAAGAATTCAATTTTAGGCATATATGCCCTAGTTTTCACTAAAGGTTCACTTATCGCCTTTTGATGGCGAACTGTCATTAAATATAGTTTTGATCACTCTTATACATTATTTTGGACCAAATAAAACTCTTATTAAGAATCGGGACATCAAATTTTACTTTGTGTAAATTTTTGGTATTTTTCTGATAAAGTTCATTTTTTAATGAATAGTGTAAAATGTTGTATTTTAATTCAAAACCTCTTTTTAATATAATTTATTTATATGATTAGATTATCTTTTTAATTGGTTTTAAAGTGAAATTAGAAAATATTTTTACCATTAAAACCAATAGTGGTCGTTGGAATCAATTTCACTTTGAAATCGGACTTAAACTAGTGTCAATCTTTTGATACTTATTGTTTTATAAAAACACGCTATTTGCTCTGACAGCGGGAATTAATTATTAAATTAATTAATGTGACTAATATGTTTTGAATTTTGTAAAACAGACTTCATTTTTGAATTCTTAATATCAAATATAGCTTAGGGTGAATTTTTGGTAATTTTCTGAAAAACTTCAATTTTTGATGAATAGTGAAACCACTAAGTGGTACTTATAAAGACTGATTTTCCGTTTAAATGAAATTTTTCCATCATTGTGTTTTTAATTTCAAAAATCCGACATACATGGTTATCATTAAGAAGTAAAATGTGGTTCAATGGGATAAAAATAATTTTTTGGTGAATAGTAACTTATTAAGTTTTTAATCGCGATTAGTGGTAATTAGTATAGTTTAAGGTATAAATAATGCTTTAATAATATGAAATGACCTAGACACATGTCCCAACCTTATTGGTTGTGTCATGTCCGACCATGACAAGCCATGGGCCAACTTGGGGACCCCATGGAGCCACTTTAGTTGGAAAATGACTTTAATATTTTTTTATTTAATGTTAAAGTGAAAATGACACAAACATAATATGTTTTACGAAAACAATTTTTAAGTGGGGTTATACAAGTCCAAATTTTTATTATAAATAGTCATTGGAAAGATAAAAAGATTTCCTATATCATAGTATTTTTGTAATAATTTTTAGACATTAAAGAAATTTAATTATTTATGACATAATAATGATGCAGCGATGACATCATTATTTGACGATTTAATTAAAATGGAAAGATAATGGAAAATCTACAACCTACACATGTCCAAAACCAATTGGATGAGTGGATTTAGAAGCCTTATCACCTTATCCACGAATTCTATCAATTTGGGACCTTTTGAAACCGAAACACATTTTCAAATAATGTAATATTTCTTTACTTTCCAAAAGTGCCCCTCCTCTCCTCTTATAAAAGGCCCCCACCTCTACCTCATTCCATACACTTCTCAAGCCTTTGGCTCGGCCAACCCCTGCCCCATTTTCTCTCTCCACATCCCTCTCCTCATCCTAGAGGACTCCCTTTGGGCAGAATCCTTTCAAAGGAAGCCTTTAGGCTTAAATCAAAAGGAGTTACACTTTTAAAGGTAATTCATTCTCTCATGTTCATTTGTTTTATTTTGCTTCTCCAACCCCCTAAACTCTTTTTATTTACTTCTTTTGTAACAACACCAGTATCTTCCATATACTAGGATGTTGTTATAATATTTATTTGAGCTACACTCTCACACAACTGCATCAAATGGTTAAAGAACATACGGTTTCCGTGGATGGCGAAATTCTGCCTCTCGAAACGATGATTGTTCAATACTCATTTAACACCTTCAAAGGTGGCCATTATGATGTCACTATTTTTATATATGATATATAATATGTTTATGTTATATTTATGCTTCTGTATTTTTCATTTTTTTCTTACCTTTATGGCTTCCATTATGGGTATACGCGATATCTTCATTTAAGGAAGTGCGGACTACCGCCCCCTCAAAGTGATTTGATTCGTTAAATACCATATGTGGGATGTATAAAGGATGGAAATATGATATTATATATGATATTATACTGGAATTATAATATACCTTTATATCATTATTATTCCATTCTATAAAATACGAAATAGAAATGAAAGTAGCGTTCATGCGTACGTACGGCTTACCGTCTCCATGAACGGTGCATTTCATTTCTTACCTCTAAATGATTATGTAATGTTATAAATGCATGCATGTACTGGATATATATGAAATATATGATATCTACATAATGAATACAATTCTGGATATAATAAACATTTGGCCACACGAACAACATGTAATTGTAAGAAGACCACTTTCGACTTAAGAACCAAATATCGGCAAAACATATATTATTAACTTAAATGATTACATAATGTTTGTGACATGGTAACAAGTGGTATAAAAGTAATAATGAACTTGAAAAATGGTTCTTAAGGAATTATAAATTAACTCAAGTTTATTATTCAGGAGATTAAAGAACGATCGAGTCAAGTCGGACCCGAGGTAAGGGATCCTACAACTCTCTTTCTTTTTAAGTACACTCTTTTATGTCATTCCTTTTAAGCTCATATTTCTTATGATTGGGATGTTCTTTTATATTACTCCTACTGTACTTATTATGTTCATATGATGAGAGACCCTATTTCCTCTCATCAATCCATTTTGGATGTTTTGAGTGGCGTCGTTAGGCTGCCGAATTTTCGTAAGGGATTTTTCATCTCACTTTTATTCCCGTGAGATTTATGCTACATTCGCCACAAATTCCATTGAGTGGTGTATGTACTGCCCATTATTCTACTCTTTGTGTAATATAATTTCGTTTATGAGTATTTACATCAATGACCTTTTGTCTTTCTTTCATGGGGTGTATGTTTTGAAAGATACCCAAGTCGGTAAGGGAACCTTTCACCCTCCTCTTTTTTAAAAGACTTCTTTTATTGGGTCTTTTAATTTACATATTTTTATGTTGGGATATGTTATCATACATCCTTATTGATGTAAATTTTATGTCCAAGTGATGAGATACACTTTTTATCTCTCATCAACTCATTTTGATGTGATGCCGTTAGGCTGTCAAGGGAACTTTTTAACCCAATTTCGATTTCTTTGGGTTCAACTTGTAGTCATTGAATATGTCATCCATTGAATATGTGTGAATAACCTTTTATTGTATTACACTTAATATCCACTTATATTGGGTGTATATATATTTTTCACACATATTTTTGAGATTTATTTGTCCTTAATTTAAGGATACCTTCTTTGTAAGGGATTTCATCACATTTGACATTTCTATTGAGGGTTCATTGTTGTTATGCACCAATTCACTCTTATATGGTGTATCTACTGTCCTTTGGAGTATTATATCATGAATCCTTTTATTCTCATGATATTATAAAGTTCTGACTAAATGTTATTCCTCGATTATTGTATTCAAGTGTCTCCAATTTTGGTAAAACCCCTTTAACCAAAATATCGTTTTAAATGTTTTAATTTTTTGTTCTTATTAATATCCATGTTTTCAAAATGGTTTTAAGAATTTATTTATATGGATATTAATGGTTTAAAATGTTAAAAGCTTCAAGGTGTTATGGGACACTTTGATTCAAAAATATCTTTATTAAATTTTTTAAATAGTTTTGGAAATGGTTTCTTTTTTGGATTCATTATTTCAATATCCTAAAATGTTATATTGTGATTGAAATGTGGAAATGTTATGTCTCCTTTATTCATGTTATATGTGATACGATTATGTTATGGTTCTTGGGCATTGTTATGAAGAACGGGTGGTTCCGTGATAAACTAAGGGCGGGTGAGCCCGATATAGCTCTCCAATGCATTGGGTAACGCGAAGGAGTGAAACGTTAAGGTTTCTCCGAAGAGATTTAGGGAATATACTGTGATGGGTATTCCAAACGTAACCAAGAGGGTTACTCCCTACGTAAGAATGATATGAATGCCTCAAGTTACCTTTATGTCTTATGTTTTCTATGATTTATTCATGATTTGATATGCCTATGTTTTATGGGTAAAGTATGATTTCATTCTTATGTATTTCTGAACTCATGTTTCCTTTCCATATTTTTATAACCCTTACTGAGCTTTTTATGCTCATCCCAAGTTTTTGAAATGTTTTTCACAGGTCAAGGGAAGGGTACATGATGTGATGATAGTGTCAAGGATGTGTCAAGAAAGAATCTGTGTTTTATTTTAAATAGGTTTCTGTTGATGGGAAGAATGAATATTGTCTTTTATGTAACCACTTTGTTTAAATGTGGAATGTAATGCAAGTTTCATGATCTAATTCTCTAAAACTCTAAACCTGAAAAGATCCTCAATGTGTAATCTTGTAATAACTCAAGATTAAGTAAGGTTTAAGGCTGGGGCCTTATATTATGACAGATGGAACATTCGCTTCTCTTAAGCTACATTTAGGTCAACATTAAGGGTCGTGAAGACCAAGTAGGCTTTGTGTTCTATCTCCAATAGAAGAATTCATGGCTTACCATATATGAGGCTGAATGGGGACATTCCCAGTGGTGGTTTGAAAGCGGTATGATATGCCCAAAATTCATCATCTAACATCATGGACCAACCTTTCCTCAAAATTTTCAATGTTTTCTCCAGGATCTACATGAGCTCATAGTTGGAGAGATCTACATTTCCACTAGACTAGGGATGATATGGTGTCCCCATTCGATGCTTTACTCCATACATCAATAGTATTCGTCTGATCAGTGTGTTGTCGAAGTGGGTCCCTCTATCACTGATCAGTACTTGCAGAACTCTGAACCTTCTAAAAATATTTTTCACTAAAAATATCCTAACTACCATGGTTGTGTCGTGTGCTGTAGAAATGTCTTCCACATATATAGAGACATAGTCGACAAAAACCTGGATGTATGTGTTCCCAAAAGATGGTGGAAAAGGAACCATAAAATCTATGCCCCGAACGTCGAAAATATCGACCTCTATGATGGGGTGGTGGGGCATCTCCGCTCTACATCCCACATTACTAGTTCTCAAGCATCGATTGCAATAGGAAACTAATGCCTAGGTATAGTTATGCATGGTGGGAAAGAAGAACTCAGACTGTATGATATTAGCTATCATACGGTTAGGCCCATGATGTCCTCCAACTAGTGAGAAGTGAAAAAACTCTAGGACACCATGAAATTCATTCTCCGGGATGCAATGGAGGATCAACCCATCACCATAGGACCAGAATAGTATATGAACTTCCCAAAATTACCATATCAAATCATATAAAATTCTCTTCCATTATTGGAAGGAGGGGTATGGGTGAACGACACATATAACTAGAAAATTAGCAATATCATCATACCATGGTCAAGCTATTTCATTGAATGAAAATAAGTGCTCCTCAGGGAAATACTCCTTGATCTCCCGATCTTCCTCCTTCTCTAAATGAGGAAGCTCGAGGTGGGAGAGATGGTCTTCAAAAATGTTCCAAATCCCATTATTTTCTCATATCTCCATATCAAATTATTATAAATGGAGTACATAGTGGTTCAATCAGAGATTTTCATCTTTCTTTTTCAGTAGGCACTTTAGTTTTACATGGTCAGTATAAAAAATAACTTTAGAAAAAACTAATTATGAACAGAAACTATAAAACGTGAAAACCACTTCAAGAATCTCTTTATCTATAGTGGTGTAGTTTATTTGTTCCTCGTTGAGCATCCTGCTAGAATAATATATAGGATGGAATATCTGATCAAGCCATTGGCCCAAGAATGCTCCCATTGCATAGTCACTGGCATCACACATCACTTCAAATTATTCCTCCCATTTGGGAGGAGTCATCACTAGAGCATCCACCAGGAACTGCTTCAGATGATCAAAATCAATGGTGTATGTCTCATCGAACTCAAATATGGAATCCTTGGTTAGATGATTGGCGAGGGGCTAGGATATTTTTGATGTCGAGGAGAAACAACCATTAGAAATAGGAATTCCCCAGGAATCTATGGATGGCTCTGATATAAGTTGGAATAGGTAGTAATGAAATGTATTCTATCATTGTCGGTTCCACCTCTATCCACTTTTCTATGATTTTATGGCCAAGGAAGATACAACTTTTTACCATGAAATGACACTTTTCCTAGTTTAAAACAAGGTTAGTGTTATCACATTATTCCAAAACTAGTTCCAGGTGCCAAAAACATGTTGTGAATGATTTTTCGTAAATGGAAACATCATCCATGAATACCTCCAAGATAAGTTCCACCATGTCATCGAAGATAGACAGCATACAATGCTGGAAGGTGGCGGGGGAATTTCTCATGCCAAAAAACATCATCTGGTAAGCAGATGTACAGTAGGAGAATGTGAATGTTCTCTTCTTTTGATCCATTAGAGCAATGGAAATATACTTATAGATATAATAGCCATTATATAAGAAATATAAGTTGTTCCATGATAGTCTCACAAGCATTTGATCCATGAAAGGCATTAGGAAATGATCATTCCTTGTGCCATCATTTAGCTTCCAGTAATCCATGCAGACATTCCAGCCCGTGACAGTGTGTGTAGGGTTTATCTCATTCTTTTCATCTGAAATCATAGTGATATCCCATTTTTTCTACCACATGGAGGGGACTCACTAACAGTCTATCCGAGATGGGATAGATGACACCTACATCCAACAATTTAGGCACCTATTTCTTTACATCTTCATTCAAGGGGGGATTCAGGCGCTGTTGTGGTTGACGATATTGATTGGAACCTTCTACAAGAATAACAATGTGGGTGAAATTGGTAGGACTGATGCCCTTCAAAATAGCCTCTATCCACCCAAGAGCATGCTTCCGCCTTTTCAAAACCTTCAGAAGTGAATCTTTCTATTCCTATGATAGTTATGCAATATATATGATAGGAAATGTTTGATAGTTTCCCAAATACCCATACATTAGATATGATGGAATAAGCAACTGTTCGAGTTCAGGTGTCTTTAAAATATTAGGCACAAGTGGTTGAAACTTGCCCATTTCTAAACTATTAGGAACAACTACACATTGCCAATAATAGCCACCCTGGACTTCTAGGAATTGAATGTCCACTGGCACTTATTCACCAGGAATGTCAAGAATAATTAAAAGTTATCTAAAGTAAAATAATATACTAGATCATACCCTTTTTCTCTCTAATGGACATCCATTGTTGTCATTTCATAACAATAATCATTCCCTGAAAATGATGCATTCTTGACATACTTGAGGGCATTGTAGGAAAAAATTTCATCTCCTACTATGAAAATCAGCTCCCCTTGTGCACATTGATCAATACCTTCCCAGTCTCCAGGAAAGGTCTTCCAAGTATGAGAGTTTCCTCCTGGTCATCCTCCATGTCAAGGATGATGAAATCAGTGGGGAGGATCCACCTAAATACCTTGACTAGTACGTCCTCTAGTATTTTTTTCAAATGTTTAATGGATCATTTAGCAAGATGAAGGGATACTTGGGTAGGATTCAAACTATTTTTCCCGAGCATAATGAAAACTCGAAGGGGCATGAGGTTCACACGGGTCCCTAAGTCTCAAGGGGCCTTCCCAAACTCGCATGGTCCAATGGTACAGGGAATAGTAAAAACTACCTATGTCATGGAGTTTTAGAGGAATTGAATGTTCGACAACTACAGAACACTCATCGAATAGGGAAATGGTTCCTAGGTCCTCTATATATCTTCAGTTAGAGTGTATTTCCTTCATGAATTTCACATAAGTGGGCATTTTTTTCATTATCTCAGAAAATGGAATATTTATGTGAATATTCTTGAATACTTCTATGAATTTTCCAAACTGGTCATCCAAATTTCCCTAATTTAATCTCTTAGGGAAGTGTGAGGTAGGTCCAAAGGGTTTGACAACCACTTTCCATTTATTCTGCAAAGCCTCCTTCTGTGGGATTTTGAATGAGGAGGGGTCTATATCGGTACATTAATTATCAATAGGGGGTGTGGATGCACCTGGCAGTGATCCTAGGTTCTGATGGAGATCATTTACACTCTGTAGTATGACGACATGGGCCCCAACATCAGGTTCTTGTCAGTATTACATAGTAGAGTACCGGTTTGCCTTCCCGAGAGTTGTTTTTCCAACTGGAAAATTTATTTTTCCATGCATCGAATTGAATCGTCCTGATTTTGGAACTTGGTCATAGATGTAGATATATATATATAGTCCTGAGATCCTCTAACCTCGAGTTTTTTTTCCATCTAAGGTGGTTTTTTAGCAGGTGGAGGTGGTGGTTGTCCTAGCTGTTGTGAGCGAGGGTTCTTATAGTCTTGCTATTGATAAAATCCTTGATGGGGTTGTTTCAACCTCTAGTACTAGTTCTGATAAAGATGTCAGTTGAAGTTGGGCAGTCACCAAGGTGGAGGACTCTACTTTTTTGGCCCCATCTTGTGTTTTTTTATCCCACTATTCCAGGTTCTTGTACTACTGGTAGTAGTTTGGCACTAGGTTTTGGGAAACATAACTCACCTCACTTATTGAAGGTCCTCCAGCAGAACCATAGAATTATCCCATGACGTGGTTATCACCACATTCTCCCCATGATTGATGGTTTTCCGCATGTACTTGGGATGTGACATTCAGATTGAGTGCCCCAATATTTTGGGACACATCATCAAACTGGGCAGCAAACATGGTAGTGACATCAATGTTATTCATACCTTGTTTATGTGTTACCCGCTCAGAATTCCACATGAGGATTTTTGAAGACATGACATCCAATATTTCTAAGAGTTCTTTAGGGGACTTCCGCATTACCGTACCCCCAGCAGTTGAATCCATCATGGATTTAGTATTCGTTTTAAGCCCTCCATAGAAGGTTTGAACCTGAATCCAATTTGGATGCCCATGGTGTGGGAATTTGCATAACATCTCCTTGAAGAGCTCCCATGATTCATCCATTGAATCCAAGTCATACTTCTGGATGTTGTTATTTTCATTCCACTACTTCACCGTCTTCAATGGTGGGAGATATTTAGATAGGAACACATGGGTAACTTTTCCTAGGTGAGGATATATCGTTGCATCAATCCTTTAATATAGTCATTTGCATTATCCCTTTGAAAGAAGGGTAAGAGACGAAGAAAAATGGCATATGTAGACACTCTGTAGTAGTGGAATGTGTCGTAGACCTCCATAAAATTGGAGAGATGGGCATTGGGATCCACATTAGGAAAGCCACTAAATTTAACAGTGTTCTGGATCAACTGAATGATAGTAGCTTTATCTCACTGTTTTGGGCCTACACTAGTGGATGGATGATGCCCGTATCAACTCCGTGGATAGATGGGAGGTCGTAATGCATGATAGTATGGCATGGAGGTGGATTTTTAAGGAGTGGAGATGCCATGTATTTTTGTTCCTGGGGTGCATAGTTCGACCCCTATCCATGGTGTACAAGTGGCATCTGCTACTGTTTGATTTTTTGGAGATGCTACAGGACATACCCTAGAGAAAGTGGTGCTTGCTAGTTCTTATTGTCATCCATACTTAACTGATATATAGATCATTAGACAATAGCTATATTTCCTTCCTCGTTATGTGGCATTGGAGTGTTTTGGTTGTGCTTGGCCATGAGTGCACCTTGGCTCCTCCAAAAAAATCTGTTCGATATCCAAGTCTATTTCAAAAAACCATAATGACTCAACATTCTTGTAATGTGTGAGGTATCCACTCATACAACTAAAGATCTGCACAATGTGAAACACACCAAGAGTAAATGAGGAAACAAAAAGATAAATAGATATGAGATTAGAAAATAATTTTTTTCGAATTTATTTTTTTTATTTTCACTAAAATTTGATACAAATTTAATTAAAACAAGAACCAAAATAACGTTTCGTTAATTACCTGGCAACAAATCCAAAATTTGGGGAGTTGTTTCACAGAAGATATGTTATCGGTGTCCCACATTTTGTTTACCCTAACAATTATAACACCAGTAAGTGATTGATCAATAGGGAATAATATGTTATTTTATCTTTCATATCATTTTTATTTGTTGTTTAGTGAATTTTTCCAAAATTATAGTCGTTTTTTGTTGATTTTTTGGATATAAAAAGTATAATTGGATTTATGTTTCATAAATAAATTAATTAGTTAATAAAGGAAAATATGGGAAAATTATTTTTGATGAAAATAAAGAAAGAAATGCAATGGCATTATGGATTTATGAGAAGTTGTTTGATAAATTAAATTTCTTATGAGGTTGTGTTGCTCATAATAACCCAACACTCTTGGTATCATTTTTTAATAAGGATTCCTTGGTCTCTTAAACTTATTTTTAGAGCAGTTGAAAATAAATCTGTGGTCTGGTAGTCAATGTTTTAGAAATATTTATTTTCCTTAGTTCATTTTGAGTCAACTAATACTTCCAATTTTCATGAAATATTTTGCCAGTATTTTTCTTTTGAATTCCTGAAAAATCTACCTTTTTTCTGGTTCCAAATTTCCATTGATAAGATTACTTTATTTTATAAGAATAAGAAGAAATTAATAGAACCAACACATTCATAACAACTAAATTAAATTATGACTCATCATCTCCCACAGACCAAACACACTGGGAAATTTGTTACACATGGATGTAAAGATAAAAAAAATCTATTGATACATGATGTCATCATGTTTGAATCATTGAGGAGGGATTGATTTTTCGATAGACGGTAGGATGATGGTAGTATAGTAGCAGAACATCATCCCTTTATACCATCAGCCCATTATCCCTACAATTTATCCTCTCTTGGCCAAGATCCAAGGACTCTATTTATAGAAAATACTACTACATAGCGTATAGCCATTATACATGACATGTACTTTGGACAATGCACTTTTTTCATTGTTTTATCTGCTGGTAGGTGGCCTAACAAGTCGTCTTTGACTTGGAACATGGCACCGCCTGGTAGGTAGATACACCCAGTGTGTAGCACCACCACACATGGCCTATAGTAAAATATTTCAGCCACCAACCACTTCTAGAGAGGTCTACAAGGCCTGTATAATTTGAATATGGTGTGTTCACTTCAGCTGGCCACATGGGTGTGTAGACTTCTTCTCATCTACCAACTACTTCTAGAAGGGTGTATACGGCGTGTAAATTGTGAACACGACGTGTAACTGATTCTGATTACGTGGGAATTTACTCATCCTAGTCAATCTATGTCTGAGTCTTGATGTACATGGAATGTGTATAAGTACATGCCATGTAGTTTTTAAATAATCTCAGTTCTCCCCTATTTTTGTGTATTTGGCCATAAATCTCTTGAAAATGAACAACATCACCAAAATAAAAATTTTACCACCTATACAGTAGGTAATTACTGAAAACCTATTCTTATTTTCAATAAATTATGAGAAAATGTATACACAAATCAGTTGCATAAAAAATTCACCTATAATTTACATGGTGTTTCCTCTAATGTAAAATAGGGCTACAAAATGATCGGGTATGATGGGACTTAACCCTAGAACCTACTTGTTAATGATGGACCCAAGTAGTGTATCAAATGAATAATGTGATGGTATTTTGTTATAAATTTACAAGGTAATAACCATGGAAACATCATAGACATTTTAAAAGTAGTGAAGGACATACGATGTAACAAGGGAACATCACAAAGTTATCTGGTGAGGGAGTTATAGGGTAATAACCAAGGTAACATAGATCTCATGAAATGTTTACTCAATATTATCTGGGTAAAGCTATGGGGTAAGTGTGTAATCCCAAGAGCGTAGTCTAAGGAATTCAATAAATAATTTCCCACCAAGTCCATTGAGTGCATCCATGGTAAAATGTGGCTATAAAATGACTGGGTCTAGGGAGTGTATCCAAGGAACCTACTTGTCAATGCTAGATCAAGGAGTGTATACAAGGCAACCCATAGTAATATATGGGGTCCCAATGATAATATGATGGGATCTAGGTGAGTCTAAACCATAGCCACCCATCCTTGAATTTTTAATGGGGAACATGGGTCCTCAAGGTATTCTCCGATCAAAAACCATGACAAGATCAAGTATAACTATTATTATTTAAAAATAAGTCATTTAATGATTAAATTTGGTCCAAGATAGGCCATAAATTACTATGTAAAGGTCAAGTTGCATTGAAAACATTTATTTATTAGTTCATAGATTGCCTTTTTTTTTAGTGTGAAAAGTTTATGTAGCTTTGTAACCATTTATTTATTAGTCCATGCATTTCCTACAGTTATTATGGAAATGAAAAGTAGAATTTCAACAATTCAGTAACATCCCTTATGGAATATTAATTAATTAGGGTTCACTCTATTACATCCATCAACATGGAAAGGGGTGATACAAACATGCATCCTTTATTTAATTACACTTAGTAAGGCCATGCGATATACATACTATATATTCCAATTTACATTTTTCATTTATTTTTAAATTCAATTCACTTACCATAGGTGCGTAATGTGATGAGAATATATAGTAAATACCATGTTTCCATAGATTGGATAACTCAACCTATTGATAAATAAGGTATTGCCTTTATAATGGTCAAGCGAAGGCACACCTAAATAGTGGCATTAATGTGAAAATACACTAAATAACAGTTATGGAAAACATGAAACATGGTTAAATCCAATTCATAACTAGGCTAAGTACATAGGTGGTGCCTCTCCCATTTAAATTATTTTAATAAGGTAACTCAATTTTTCAAATACCATTAGGGAGATCTCGTAATCATTCCATATTTTCATATAACATAATGGCATAAGAATTATAAACACAATATTCAAGCAAGAAAGGTCTAACCATTAGTTTTTGGCTTTGAAGGAAGCAAACCTCGATTGAGTAGATTTATTTTTAAAACATTATTTTTTTTTTCAACAAATCATTTAATAAATTTAAAATTAAAATCATGAACATGATAAATTATCATTTTATAGGTTCTATACATAATACATCATTTCATGAATAAATTTAAAACAAAAGTGAATTATGAAACATTTTTAATGAATTTATAAATATTGAGTACTTGGAAAGGGACCCAACCTCAAGTGGAACTACTCCATCCACTCTGGATCTTAACACTTTTTAATTACAAGCAGCTGCTCCCCCACTGATTATATGCACTTCCACACACGTGAAAGAACACCTAAACTCAATGATCTCACCTTCATGGACAATGGATTGAACAAGGTAATACTTACACATATGATTATATGAATACACCCATCTCCACTCACATACGGATTCATTTTTTATATATACATGAGCAAACCTATCCTCTTACATTTTCATTAACTACTATGGATGAATTTCACATATTGGGCGAACCCAACTATACATATATACATACCTATGAATACACATGTGAGTCAACCATGACATGGAGAATCGATACAAACAATGGGGGACCAACACACTACAAATTTTACACTACAAACTATAAAATTAATTAAATAATGTAATTTAAATGTTCTAGGGATAGGAAAAAATGTTAACCTATAACCTCTGGTGTCGACAATAGACCATAACGATGTGAAACCACAATGAACATATCATCTCCCAATCCATTAATTAATAATGAGTCAAAGAAACCTAAAGGCCTTTACTCATGAGGTTAGAAACAAGTATCAACCACAGAAATCATCTCTGAACAAAACTGGCCAACCGAAACACACCGAACTGCCTCACCTTTCGTGGTAGTTTCATGAACACACTCCAACACGCATGTAGAGATCATTCGCATGACCTATAATTGAGGGGAAACCAAAATCGGGTCATCCCAAGGATCCTAGGGTTCAAACAAACCCTATTGGGATACGTTTATCCAGAGCTAGGAGAACTGTTTAGGAAATGATGTGTATGTTTCAGACAAAGCAACTTCCCCTATTTAAACAGACCGAATGGTCACCTCCAATTGGCCACACGATTTGGAATACAATGCAAAATATTTGCATCCTATATTTCTTCTTAAAATATGACCCTTCCAGGCCTGGTGCTACCGGAACACATCAAACCTCTTGGGAGACCTCTTGGGCCTTCACCCAGGCCCAAACACCACACATATAAGTCTTCCAACACTCGAAATTAATTTTCCAAACATTGAAATAAATCTAAAAAGCTAAAAAAATGTAAAATTTCAAAAACCTATATAATATTAGTCAGGTTAAAAACATGGGATTCTACATATCACTCATTTTTCCAGTGACTGGCCATTCTATTTTCTGCTTTGGGTTGGGGTAAAAGATCATTATTTGGGAGATATGTCATTTTATGAATTGTGTTTTTTGATATTTCATTCTATTGGTTAAAAATATTTAAATATGATATATTTTGTTGATATACCATTAATATATATATATTTAATTCACCATCACATGTGTGGTTATATCGTATTAACATTGAAATATATAATAAACCATACTTTTTCTTGTGATAGGTCATTAACCTTGTATGAATTTTTTCTATCAAACCAATTTAGTGTTGCCATAGTCACCCAATGATATATTATATTTTTTGTCTTCTGTTGTGATGTATCTGTCACTAAGAAATATTTCAGTCTCATTGATTTATATAGTGAAATATCATTCACCATTAAATAAATTATTTTCTAATTGTGATACTTTTTTTTAGTCTCAATCCTGACAGTGCACTAGGACCCGATGACTTCAATAATGGTTTTTACAAACAACACTAGGATGTTATCTATTCAGATATTTGTAATCTTGTCATATATTTCTTCCCTAATGGTGGCCTTCCTCATGGTATTAATGATCAATTTCTTACTCTTGTCCCTAAAGTGGCCAATACATTGGAAATTCATTTACTCCTCCCTATTTCTCTCATCAAATCTCTTTACAAAATCATTTCCATACTCTTATCCAACATAATTTCTTCTCTATCTAAAAAAAATCATATCTTGGAACCAATTGGGATTTATCATGGGTAAGTCCATTATTGATTGAATTTTCCTTGCCTCAAAATGCACCAATGCTCACAACAAATTCTCAAGATGTGTGAATGTGTCCATTAATCTTGAAATTAGGAAAGCCTTTGACACCATAGACTAGAAATTTATTTAAGGTTCTCTAGAGATTAGGATTCAATGATGTCATTATAATTTTGGTAAAATCTATTTTTATATCTTCTTTCCTATACATCCTTGTTAATGGCTCCCCTAAAGTTTATTTTATGTGCACCAATGGAGTTAATCAAGGTAACCCATTATCTGCTATAATTTTTTACATTGTGGAAAATTATCTTAGCATACTGCTTACTCAACTTGTTGGTCAAAATTTACTCAATCCTATTCCTACAACTCGTATCAAAAATGTGTCGACCAATCATTTATACGATGATGAAATAATCCTGTTTCTAAATAGGAGGAAAATAAATATTCTTAATATTAAAAATTCCATTTCCCAATAGGAATAGGTTGTTGGGCGATCGATTATTTGGAAAAAATCGTTTATCTTCTTTGGAAAATGTCTCCCATCCAATAGGAAATATAACATCATTGAAAAATATTGTATAAAAGAAGGTATCATCCATTTAATATTCTTGGGTGTTACCTTATTTTGAAGAAGAACAAAATCTATGTATTTCAATAATGTTATAGATCAAGTTATCAATCAATATTCTTCTTGGAAGGAGAAATCCCTCTCCATGGCTGGCGTGATTTTCCTGGTTAGGTCTACCATTATCTCTAAAATTGTTTACTCGCTAATGATCTATAAATGGATGATTCATATTCACAAGATAATTAATGGCTACATTAAAAACATTTTTTATACGGGTATTATTCTTGAACGAAGTCGTCTTAAAATCCTGGGGTCAAATTTCTGAAACCCGTTAGAGAATGGCTGTCTGGGCATTAATAATCTCAAGCTCATTAATGAGGACCTCTATACCAAAATCACATGGAATTTGATCAATAAATTTTTTTGACACCATTGAGTTTCCTAGAAATAATATTATGGGGAAATAAAAAAAATAACATTGAGCATGTTAACTCCTCGATTTCCTCCCCCATCAGAGACTCATTTGAAAAAAATATTAAAAACTCTAGATTGATGGTCTGTATAAACTCTTCCCTGAAATTTGAGCATAAAAAATGGACCGACACCACCCTCATTTAAATGATTCTTCATTACTCCCCACTATATTAAATCAACTAAACTATTCAAAAGGTGATGCACTCTCACAAAGTTAACTTCCCTGAGTCCATTATGCATGCTGTCGATAACCACCTGTTATCTAATGAGGATGATTTTCTCACCTGGGAACCTGCTCATAATGTCCTTTTAGAATCTAATTGTATTTTAAATCAAAATTTCACTCATCTTGATCCTATTGTTTTGTGGGTTTAATCACATTGAAATATCTTGTATTAAACCCTCTAGACTAATAATTATCTGGCATATGGATGGCAATAATATTCTTACAGAAGATTCCCTTTAGTCATCTGTTATCCAACACTTCGTTAAATGTAAACTATTTCACCAATATAGTGATGATACTATCCACCTATTCTTATCTTATGCTACATCTTCTGTACTTTGGAATTTTATTATTGACCTATTTGATTGCAGATTGATTCAATCTGACTCCATTTACTCCCATATAAAACGTTGTGTGGAGCTTAATTCCTTACAAAAAATCAATAATCTCTTCTTTTACATAGTTTTTGAGCACCTCCACATTATCTAGTATGATAGAAATGATATTATTCAAAATAAACACTCACTAAATCTTAATGAAGGTCAGACGTGAATTCTCATCCCTATCTGGGATGTCTCCTCGCTTCAAAAAGATAACCATGACAATTCCAATAGAGACATTGTGATCATATAACGTCCAAGGGTTGATGGCCTCAAAAAAAAACTAAGGCATTCAATTGTGGTGTTTTGGATGGCCCATATTCTTAGATGGAATTCGATCAATGTGGATGGAGCTTCCGTAGGAAATATGGGTCCAACGGGCTTTGGAGCTATTTTCAGAGATTTTTTGGGATACTATCATGCCTGTTTCTTTGGAAGCTATGGTAACATCTCTTCTCAAGTTGCAAAAATGATGGTTGTGATCCAGGATGCTGACTTTGTTAAAAACAAAGGCTGGAACGACATCTTGATTGAAAGTGACACAACCATCATTTTCCATGATATTTTGAATGGGGTGGCACACCATTCCAGGCTATTTACTTCTCGATGGATGAACTGTCTAGATTCACTTCCGGAGATAAAATACATCACCAATCATGTTTATTTTGAAGTGAACATGGTGGCTGATTGTCTTGCCTATAATGGAATCAATAAGAGCGTTGCGAGGAGTGATTATCTAATAATGTATCTTCTTCCTCGATATGAAAGAGATTGTAATAAAATCCCCTCTCTTAGACTTTTGTAGTTCCTTCATTGTTTTTTAATAAATTGTGTCTTGATCATTGAACATTAAATTACCTATTAAAAAAAATTTAATGTTGATATATCATTTTTTAGTAATATGAAAATGTGTAGCGATGGATAACCCCCACCCCCTATAGTGTTTTTAGTTCATTATAGCATCATTAAATAATGGAAGTGGATAAAGAAATTATGTGTCTATCGACAGGGTGTCTCTTTGATGAAACAACCATAGTGATCTGACAGGAATCACCCAATTTGGGCCTGATTGAAAAATGACCATAATCATGCCTCCCTTTATTCAAGATGAATTTTACTACAAGTTATGGAATTAAATTCATCATTTAGGATTCTATTAACTAAATATCCACATCATACATCACACAGGTAAAAAAAATTAATCAAACGCCTAGAATAAGACATAAAAATGAATAATCACAATGTTATTTCATAGGAAATAGAATGTATCTCCTTACTAAATGGAATATAGAAATATACTCAATAGAGTAGTAATAACTATGTTGTAAGAAGAAATATTAAAATAAACAAAGTAAATGAGATAACAATTCCGATTCTATAACAATACCATGACTAAATCTGACTCTGTACCTCCAAAGCTCCCTATCATTAAACAATTAAACATACCAAAATCCCTGACTATTAATTCTTCACACACATTGATTTCCACATGCATTGTGTATGTATAAACCAAGAAGGAACCAGAAATACATCTTTGGAACAATTTCAAAATTATAGTTGGTGTATTCTATTACAATAGATAAATGTGAAAGAATCAATAAAAAAATCATTTTTTTGTGGTTGTGTGGTAAAAAATATTTCATGAACCCATGCCATAGCTACTGAGACTCCACTCAAGATGAATAGAGTCAAAATATTTCCAGATTATGGTTTTACCAAATGGTCACCTCATATATTTGAATACTTCCATAATGATAAAAAGGCAATGGTCATGATATAAGGACGAGAAGCTTCATTTGTATCATAAGTTATGACAAAAGGAATCCATTACTCTCTCTTTACCTCAGGTTGGGCTATATAGATGGAATATTTTTACACTATCTCATGTTAAGCCATAATGTCTTCATACACATCCTTTACATCATGTGGGGCCACAATTCCATAATATCTATATATTGCCTCAATAAATCATCATAAACATATACCAAACATTCTCCCCTTGTAGGGATAAACATATCACGATCGTCCATCAATTAATTACTATAAGAAAAAAACTTCTAATGGTTATAGATACAGATAGAATATGTCAGAACATGTATATTTAGAATAAAGAAAATCATGCATCATTATTATTAGAACAAAAATAGAGTGAAAATGGTTTAAAAAACATAAAAAATTATTTTCATGAGATAATGAAACACATACATGTGATCAACATCATACAAAGTACTCTCCGGATGCAAACACACATGCGATCAAACACAAGCATGGGTCTAAGGATAACATGATAATATACATTATCATACAAAAAATTATATACAAGGGATATATATGGAATTAAATTTTTTATAACTACATTTTTCTGTGAATTTCATGATTTTCCTATATCTAATGCCAAAAATATGTTCCTCCACAAAAACAAGATCATTCTTGTAGGAAAAAGATCTTTATAACCAATCTTAATTCATCACAGATGATATTCTTGTTCATGATCCCAAGTGTAGACATCAATATATGATTATTTTCTTTTTAATATAAAGATTCTGAAAGAGACCAAGTATAATGGGATCAAAAATAAGATATTATTGAAAAAATATTATCATCCAATGTATGGGATGAATATGATTATTTAAGGCATGTGATATAACTATTTATAAATATATATTGATGGGCTTTATATGTGAATTCATTAAATATTTTTCAATTATTGTTGTGTTTCATGGAAGATATTTATGCTTTGTGTATTCTAATAGATGGCTAAAAATAGATCAAATATAAAGGAAAAAGTGGAAATTGAGAAACAGAAAGGTAATTTGTACCGATCACCAAAGCGACACATTGTGACAATTTTTTTTTAAAAACCCAATATTTATGATTAAATCCAACTAGTCCAAGACATCAATTTAATGAATATTTTTATAAGATTTTGGATGATAAAATGAGGTTTTGAGGAAAAAAATGAGTAATCATGGAAAATAAAGAGCTTCTATCATTCCAATAGGACTTTCATTCATTTAAATATACGCAGTATAAACCATTTACAGGTCATAAATAGAAGAAGAAGATCCCATTTTTATGTTCACATATTTATCATTCTATGACATAATTTTCATAATGTAATAGTTTATAAAATTTTATATAGGGTGTTTTATTTTATATTAAATAATATGAATTATTTGGGGCCTCATCATTACAATTTTTTCAAAATTTACACTATTTGTAAGCTTTAGAAAATAAAATTGTGATTTTCTGCATATCTTGGTTGGGTTATATTTTTCAGGTCTTGTAGACTACAGCTTATTGCATTAAATTAAACTTGGAATCCCATTGAGGGTATTCATGATTATAAATAGTTGGTTCAATAATATATACAAGTATTCCATTACACACTCTACGGTAGACCACCACGTGACTGCCTTAGGATTACAATCAACCAATATTATATGATAGTTTTATGTTTCTGTTTTTCTTTTCATTGAAAAATTTCTTTTTGAATGATTTATATTTTAATTATATTATATATATAATATTCATTCATAATGTAATTATATATGATATATCCTATTACCTATGGAATAATTTTTTTTCCTATTTTTGAATTGTTATAACATTATGTCAAGCATGTGATTTCTTTCACCACTTTTGATCTATTCCTTATTACCCAACAAATATTACTAGGTTATTGGGTTAATTTTGAGGATGAGATGAATAATAATGAATCTATAAATCAAAACATGGTATCCATGTGGATTTTAATTAGAAAATGTTCTGTTACTCTATCTCATTCCATTTCAAAACCCTAACCATTTGGGGTGAGATTGATTTTACCCATCCTATTTGGATTTGGGAATGATATGACCATTAAATATACAAACATAATATAATAGAATATAAGAATAATACATCTAGGTTTTTATATATACAAAGACCATTATATATTTGTTGTGATGGAAGGTTTAATTGAATTGACCACAAACAATTAGTGACACATAATCTTTTTTAACCAATGTCATAGGTCTTTCTCATGTTAGAATTTGGATTATATTTTTCTTATACCAAGATATTTTCCTTGATAAATTTATGTTTTTCATCCTATATTTTAATTAATTAATTAAGATCATTTAATTAGTTTAACAAAATAATCTAAAATTGTATTTACCCGACCTCTGGTCATGAATTTTATGTCGCATTCCCTTATTTATTCAAGATATACCTAGTACTACAAAATTTATAGACATTTATAGTTAGTTTTTTTTGAGGTAAAGTAAAATTTAATTTCATTACCTCATCTATATTTAATGATGTACTCATTTTGTATCATAATTCAGACTCATTTCTAGGGAGAAACATAGCATTGTTGAAGACTATAGGACGATTGAACATGTCCAAGGCTCTTCTAATCCCAATTTTTTTATTATATTTTGTTTAGGTATTTAATTTTTCATCAATTTTTTTGAATTTGGATTTATATTTTTATAGTATTGATTTTTATTAGTTTTATAAATGATATAATACATTCCTCATATAAATTATTACACACCACCATTAGTGTAAATATGATTTTAGTAGAATTCGACCTCATGGGTAACAATGAGATCCAATGTCTGGCCACATAAAGAAACAAAATCAAGATGATTCTTATTCGTTTAGATATAGAGAATTAAAAAAACATAAGTTTAAAGAAACCTATCATAAATCTTATGGATGAGACTGTAATATTCATAAATAATCAGGTGGATCCTAGATCGAGTACCACCCACAATACAAACTAGATGGATTTCTCACATAGTTCATTAATGTGAAGGATTAATGGGATGTGATATAATGAGTATGATATTAATGAATATGGAAAATTTATAATTGATCTAAACCAAATCATTATAAATTTATATTAACCTATTACTATACTATTTGTAATTTTTTTGAAATTACAGGTTTGTTTCATGTTTAAGAAGATTAGGTTGATGAAGTACACAATATAAATATAAGGGATAATCTATAGCTGTATATTCAAGAATAATAATAATTCGAATATAATTAGGAGAGGAATTTATAAAATAGAATTTCTAAATTGGTCACAATGTAAATTTTATTACTCGATAAATGGATGGATTATAATTAAGTATTACTCAAAGAAAAGAGATAACAGACTACCCACCTCGCTAATGTTTTTTAGAATATAAATTAACATGTGAATAATATAGCAGAAATTTATAATATAGTTAATGAATGTTGAGTAGATAATGTTGATGAATTTTTTTTGAGGAATTTCAAATCATCAAACATACAATGAGAAAAAAGGAAGAACATGATATCATGTAATAATTCTTAGAGCACACTAATGTTAAAAACGTGGTGAACCAATAGATTTTTAATAAGAAGAAGATCAAAAACCTAAGGTATACATTTGAAAATTATCTCATTGATGAGTTTCCATGCATAAGGATTTTATAAAATATTTTAATTGTAATTAAAAGAAAATATATATGTTCTTTCAACAACTCAATAGGAAAACACAATTTATTTTCTAGTTCAGTTAATGACAGATCACTTATTATACACCTAACGAGTGATACCTCATCATATGGATATATCCTCATGGTTATCACCCATAAATCAAAACATGTTATTAATTATAAAAATTAATATTGTTATATTTTATAAAAACATATAAAAACCCTTTTATATAGAATTATAAAATTAAATATAAACATGTGGAATTCATATTCAACGGTTTCTCAACGTGACCCCCTTTTCTCGATGCTCAAAATGTGAGAATTGTAGAGAATGGGTTTTTAATGTCTTATGTACATCCCTTAAATTATTTTCCAAAATATTATTTTATTTAGTTTGATATATTTTTTCATTAATATAATATAAATTTTATATTATCATCATAACCTCTCTGATTAATCATTATAGTGGGGAAATAAAATAAAACATTTTTTAGATGAATACTATAATGGGATTTTTTCAATAATTTTTAACAAATGGAAAATCATTATATGATATGTTAGTTATTAGTAATCAAGATGAAAAATTTATAATTATGGATAGTTATATGGAACCATGTCTAAAAGACTAAAATTATCACTAGAGAGAAATTATATTTACTTTTAAACTACTATATCTCATATGATTCTCATGGTTATGTAAAGATAATGCATCAGTATATGGGTATATCAAAATATTCACCTCAGCACACTAATTATTTTATGTTCACCAATTTTATAACAATACCTTAATAAGTAATAATTATAAATTACATTATTACTTTACTTATGTGGACTGGAAACATTGGAATGAACCCATGTTGTAGTATTATCATAAGAAATAGTGATATAATAATTCTTTGATTGTGTAAAACCAGGACCATTAATTAATTATTATATTCATTTAAACTATTTAGCTATATCAAACTCCATAATATAAATGGTTTCAATTATAAAATTATAAACTATGTGAATCTTTTATCACCTCTATCTAAACGTTTTTATTATTATGATATAACAGATATAATGACTATGGTATTAGATCATCATTTTCTTTTTGAGAGACTACTATTTACACATATCATCATAAATTATTCCTCATATTCTATATATTATAATGAAATATTATATAATGTCTTCAATTACATCAGGGATGCTTTTTTATTTATCCACTTTATATCTTTGAAAGAAAATTGATATATGACTACAATGTTTATGATTTTTTAAATATTATTCACTGTAAGTAGAATGGAATTTATGATCGAATGAGTCAAACACCTGTAAGGTATTTTACTCATCCTCTCTAAAACCCACTAAATATAAATGAATCATTTTATAGGAGAAAGGTATACATTATAAAATTTGAAAAATTCCTAGGATTTATTTTTCCATATTGAATCACATTAATACAATATGAACGTATATATCTAGATATAATCAATAAATAATGCTAGATAAACCATGATGGATATTGATACCAAGATTATAGGCTACTTCACCACTATCTTTTATCTAGAAGAGTATATTTTTCATGGATGAAAAAAACCTTTATGTATTTTATCTTTTCAATCAACAATATTCTAATTAACATATGCTACTACGTTAACTACTACACTAACAATAATCCATTAATATGGACATGGATTTTATTTATATACTATAAATAAAAATTAACTAATGTGTTTATTAAAATCAAAATTCAATGTTCTGGATTCATAGTAGATAGCATAAATTCATTTTTTATTTGAAAATTTATTAGTATTATTTGATATAAATAAAAAATTGTGTTGTTTCAAAAACGTATATTATAATGGATTTTCTTTATTAATGTTCCCTTTACATCAATTTTCTAAATACGTTTGTCATGTAATTATCTGATTGAATGTATAATTATAATGTAATTTTGAAAAGTAACTGGTGAAATGGTTTCATCAATGTATATGTCTTTTTGTTTCATATTCCCATGAATAACAAGTCATTAATGTTTAGTGCTAACATTACCATTCAAGTGTTCTTCTTGAATACCCATTTGATTATAACATGATTTATACCATATAGAGAATATATCAAATTAAAAGTATATTTTTTTATATGGAATTATGTTTTGAACTCGTATATTTGAAAAGAATTATAATTTAAATGTTATTATTATATATCATTATTAGAAGATGTACCATAATATTCATTAAATAATTTTTCACATTCCTAATTGATTAGATAACTCTATCTATATGGATAATTATCCACTATTATTATCCTAAGGTATTAGTATTTCAATTTAATTACTTTTTACATGGATAATAGTGGATTTTTCCATATTTTAATAGATGAACATCTTCAGAATCAACTTCATTGATGTATATAAACCCATAATAGAAATTTTTAATGACATGTTTCCTTATGTGAAATATGAAATATTAATTCACTATATCCCTTTTATGAATGTATGTATACAAAATCTAATTTAATGTTGATTATTTCCATATTAAGGTACACATATTGAGTCATAATATTATTTTGTTTCTCAAAATAGATTTTACAAGAGAATCACATATACATATACATACATGGAAAATGCAGAATTCATTCCATATCATAAATCAATTAGAATTTATATTACCACATTAGTGTGCACTAAATTATTATTTTTATTTTAACTTATAAATATCCTAATAAGGATAATGAAAGATGTACATGACTCATAATTGATATCATTATCTCTATAATGATCGAATTATTCCATTAACTAGAAAAAATAAAATACATTTCATATGAAGGGTTGAATTTGGAATGTTCGAAAATATATTTCTTATAATCCATAATATCTTTGTTGAAATGCTCTTTTCGTTGGTCTTTTTGATGTTTATATATCTCATTACAAAGTTGATTATCTAATTCATTCTTGTATTGCATATTTTATAAAATATAATTATATATATAATTAATTAATTAGATATATCCATGTATACCAAATACATTAGTATATATAAATAATTATATGTATCTACCTTAAAATTATATTATAATGGTTCTACACAAATATGGGTGAATTAAATCTATGGTCATCGTATCTCTTTCATATTTTCTACTAAATAATGTAGTATAACTATTTTCTTGTATCCAAGCATGAAATATATATAATTATTTCATTTAAATAGAATCTAAATGAACTTATTGACATATTTTTTCAAACTCTTCTCCTTTACATAAAATGAACTGTGACTCTAAACTTTAGTGTTATATTAGTATTATAAACATTTTATTTTGATTCATTTGTTATGATTTTTTTAGTATGTATTGTGAGTTATCCCAGTATTCCATAAGATGAAATTTTTTATATTTATGAAGTTATCATGTTTTATTTAAAAACATAAATAAAATCCTTGAATTTATAAACTGATCAAAGAAATCAAGTTTTAAGATTTTATTGAATCATAAGAATTATTATTTGAAATGAAAATAATTAAATCCATTAATTTTATGTATCTTATATCTAGGAGAAATATTACCACTATACTATAATTTAAATACCGACTTCAAAATTACCAATAATAAATAAAAAATATGATTCCTTAATTTGGATTAATTTTTTTTTGAATTTCAAATTTGTAAATTTATTTCTACTGAAAAAGATAACGAATATACCATTACCTTACCATTGTATAATTTAGCTGAAAAATTTATTCATCTGGTATACATTAATGATATAAAAAATAAATATAGAAACATCTCCTATGATTCCTTCTTTATCATTCCCTTTTTATGTGATCTGTGAGGAAATTCCGTAATCTCAAAACATTAAATAGAATTCATGTTTACTTTACATTTCTCACTATAAACATATATAGTTTTTCTTGAATTATGTTTTTATCAACTTTCATATTCAAATTCAATAAATCCATTGGATTTATTTCTTGATTTATCATTTTTAAATTCCAACTAAAAAATCATAATCACAAACAATGTGTCAAATAGCATAGCCTATAACAATTCCTCATAAAAATATATTACATAAAATTAAAAGTGCCCAATATATCTATTAATCCTGAATACAAGAGGTCCAACTAGAAATCGTTATCCTAAATTTTATGTTGTAGAACCATTGATATATAATATATCTTTTTTTAGGATTTCACATTATAATGACAATAGAGAAAAGAAATCATTGATTACACATTAATATATTTAGGAAACATATGAACACCACTAGTTATATATGATATGATTCATCATTGGAAATAAAATTCCACATCAAAATAAATCAGATTAGAATTTTCTCTTATTATCTAGTAATTTTACAAGAATATACTTGAACGTGGAATTCGGAAACATTAAAACATTCTCCTATTGTGTAGAGAAATATGGAAGTTCCATTACCAATGTTATAAGTTACCAATGTAATTTCTCCCAAAAATGATTATGAATGATAGTAATTTTTTTTGACATGCTTCAATTTTATACAAAAATATTGAGACTGTAACACCCCAGGTAAATAAAGAATATGACATTTCATATTTATCCATATTTGTGAATAAAATATTTAAATGACTTTAAAGGAGATGCTATGCTCGATGGCGTACCCAACACGCAACAACGAGTTTCTTGGGAATCTCACGTTGCACTCTAATAATAAAATAATATTATTTTAAATGGTAGTTAACATGTAGCTGTTGTAATGGCGGGAATGGATAGAAATAACTAAAATATGATTATATATTTTTTTAAATGTTTTTACATTTATCCAATAAAGGATAGAGGCTTAAAATACGGAAAGAATTCAATTTTAGGCATATATGCCCTAGTTTTCACTAAAGGTTCACTTATCACCTTTTGATGGAGAACCGTCATTAAATATAGTTTTGTTCACTCTTATAAATTCTATTGGACCAAATAAAACTCTTTTTAAGAATCGGGACATCAAAATTTACTTTGTGTAAATTTTTGGTATCTTTCCGATAATGTTCATTTTTTTAATGAATAGTGTAAAATGTTGTATTTTAATTCAAAACCTCTTTTTAATCTAATTTATTTATATGATTAGTTTATATTTTTAATTGGTTTTAAAGTGAAATTAGAAAATATTTTTACCATTAAATCCATTAGTGGGCGTTGGAATTAATTTCACATTGAAATCAGACTTAAACTAGTGTCAATCTTTTGATACTTATTGTTTTATAAAAACACGCTATTTGCGATGACAGCGGGAATTAATTATTAAATTAATTAATGTGACTAATATGTTTTGAATTTTCTAAAACGGACTTCATTTTTGAATTCGGAATATCAAATATAGCTTAGGGTGAAGTTTTGGTATTTTTCTGAAAAACTCCAATTTTTGATGAATAGTGAAACCACTAAGTGGTAATCAAGCAAACTGATTTTTTAGTTAAATGAAAGTTTACCACTAATGTGTATTGAATTTTGAAAATCTGACATACATGGTTGTCTTTAGTATGTAAAATGTGGTTCAATGGGATGAAAATAATTTTTTGGTGAATAGTAACTTTTTTTCATTAATCGTGATTAGAGGTAATTAGTGTCATTTAAGGTAAAAATGATATTATAAGAATGTGGAAACACCATGACACTTGTACTACACCTATTTGGTGAGTCATGGCCGACCAAGACAAGCCATGGGACAACTTGGGGACCCCATGTAGCCACTTTAGTTGGAAAATGACAATAATGTATTTTTATTTAATGTTAAAATTAAATTGACACAAACATGAGTTATTTTACAAAAACAGTTTTTAAGTGGGGTTACACAACTCCAAAGTTTGATTATAAATAGTCATTGGAAAGATAAAACTATTTCCTACATCATAGTATTTTTTTTATAATTTTTAGACATTAAATAAATTAAATTATTTACGACATAATAATGATGCAGGGATGACATCATTATTTGACGATTTAAATAAAATGAAAAGATAATGTAAAATCAATGAACCAAACATGTAAAAAACTTATTGGATGGGTGGATTTCGAACCCTTATCACCTTATCCACGAATTATATCAATTTGGGACCTTTTAAAACCGAAACACATTTTCAATTAATGTAATATTTCTTTACTTTCCAAAAGTTCCCCTCCTCTCCTCTTATAAAAGGCCCCCACCTCTACCTCATTTCACACACTCCTCAAGCCTTTGGCTCGGCCAAACCCTGCCCATTTACTCTCTCCATATCCCTCTCCTCATACTAGAGGATTAACTTTGGGCAGAATACTTTCAAAGGAAGCCTTTAGGCTCAAATCAAAAGGAGTTACACTTTTAAAGGTAATTCATTCTCTCATGTTCATTTGTTTTATTTTGCTTCTCCAACCCCCTAAACTCTTTTTATTTACTTCTTTTGTAACAAAACCAGTATCTTAAATATACTAGGATGTTGTTATAATATTTATTCGAGCTACACTCTCACACAACTACATCAAATGGTTAAAGATCATACGGTTTCCGTGGATGGCGAAATTCTGCCTCCCGAAACGATGATTGTTCAATACTCATTTAACACCTTCAAAGGTGGCCATTATGATGTCACTATTTTTATATATGATATATAATATGTTTATGTTTTACTTATGCTTCTGTATTTTTCATTTGTGTCTTACCTTTATGGCATCCATTTTGGGTATACGTGATATCTTCATTTTAGGAAGTGCGGACTACCGCCCCCTCAAAGTGATGTGATTCGTTAATGCCATACGTGGGATGTATAAAGGATTGATTTAATGATATTATATATGATATTATACTGTAATTATAATATACCTTTATATCATTATTTTTCCATTCTATAAAATACGAAATAGAAATGAAAGTAGCGTTCATGCGTACGTATGGCTTACGGTCTCCATGAACGGTGCATTTCATTTCTTACCTCCAAATGATTATGTAATATTATAAATACATGTATATGATGGATATATATGATATATATGATATCCAAATCAGGAATGTTATTATAGATATAAAGAACCTTTGACCACATGAACAACATGTAATTGTAAGAAGTCCACTTTCGACTTAAGAACCAAATATCGACAAAACAAACATGAATAACTTAAATGATTAAATAATGTTTATAACATGGTAATAAGTGATATAAAAGGAATAATGAACTTGAAAAATTTTCTTAATGAAGTAGAAATTAACTCAAGTTTATTATTCAGGAGATTAAAGAACGATCGAGTCAAGTCGGACCCGAGGTAAGGGATCCTACAACTCTCTTTCTTTATAAGTACACTCTTTTATGTCATTTATTTTAAGCTCATCTTTATTATGATTGGGATGTTCTTTTATATTACTCCTACTGTAATTTTTATGTTCATGTGATGAGAGACCCTATTATCTCTCATCAATCCATTTTGGAAGTTTTGAGTGGCGCCGTTAGGCTGCCAATCTTTCGTAAGAGATCTAACCTCTCTCTTTCTTTTTAAGTACTCTCCTTTATGTCACTTCTTTTAAGATCCTATTTGTTATGATGGGGGATGTTATTTCATATTCCTCTTGTTGTAAATTTTGTTTTAATGTGATCATATACCCTATTTGATCTCATCAATCCATTTTTGGATGTTTTATGTGGCGCCGTTAGGCTGCCGAGTTTTCGTAAGGGATTTTTCATCTCACATTTATTCCCGTGAGATTTATGGTACATTTGCCACAAATTCCATTGAGTGGTGCATGTACTTCCCATTATTCTACTCTTTGTGTAATATAATTTCGTTTATGAGTATTTACATCAATGATCTATTGTCCTTCTTTCATGGGGTGTATGTTTTGAAAGATACCCAAGTCGGTAAGGGAACCTTTCACCCTCCTCTTTTTTTAAAAGACTTCTTTTGTTGGGTCTTTTAATTTACATATTGTTATTATGGGATATGTTCTCATATATCCTTATTGATGTAAATTTTATGTGAAAGTGACGAGATAATTTTTTTATCTCTCATCAACTCATTTTGATGTGACGCCGTTAGGCTCTCAAGGGAACTTCTTAACCCAATTTCGATTTCTTTGGGTTTAACATGTAGTTATTGAATATGTCATCCTTTGAATATGTGTGAATGACATTTGATTGTCTTACACTTAATATACACTTATATTGGGGGTATTTATATTTGTCACACATAATTATGAGATTGAATTATCCTTAATTTAAGGATACCTTCTTTATAATGGATTTCATCACATTTGACATTTCTATTGAGGGTTCATTGTTGTTGTGCACCAATTCACTCTTATATGGTGTATATACTGTCCTTTGGAGTATTATATCATGAATCCATTTATTCTCATGATATTATAAAGTTCTGACTAAATGTTATTCCTCAATTATTGTATTCAAGTTTCTCTAATTTTGGTAAAACCCCTTTAACCAAAATATCGTTTTAAATGTTTTAATTATTTGTTCTTATTAATATACATGTTTTCAAAATGGTTTTAAGGATTTATTTATATGGATATTAATGGTTTAAAATTTTAAGCTTCAAGGTGGTATGGGACACTTTGATTTAGAAATCTCTTTGTTAAATGTTTTAAATGGTTTTGGAAATGGTTTCTATTTGAATGTATTCATTATTTCAATATACAAAAATGTTATATTGTGATTAAAATGTGGAAATGTTATGTTTCCTTTATGCATGTTTTATGTGAAAAATTTATGTTATGGTTCTTGGGCATTGTTATGAAAACGTGTGGTTCCGTGATAAACTAAGGGCGGGTGAGCCCGATATAGCTCTCTAATGCATTGGGTAACGCGAAGGAGTGAAACGTTAAGGTTTCTCCGAAGAGATTTAGGGAATATACTGTGATGGGTATTCTAAACGTAACCAAGAGGGTTACTCCCTACGTAAGAATGTTATGAATGCCTCAAGTTACCTTTATGTCTTATGATTTCTATGATTTGTTCATGATTTTGTGAGGTATGATAAAGTGCCTATGTTTTATGGGTAAAGTATGATTTCATTCTCATGTATATATGAACTCATGTTTCCTTTCCATATTCTTATAACTCTTACTGAGCTTTTTATGCTCATACCAAGTTTTTTGAAATGTTTTTCACAGGTCAAGGGAAAGGTACATGATGTGATGATAATGTCAAGGATGTGTCAAGAAATAATCTGTGTTATCTTTTAATTATGTTTCCGTTGATGGGAAGAATGAATACTGTCTTTTATGTAACCACTTTGTTTAAATGTGGAATGTAATGCAAGTTTCATGATCTAATTCTCTAAAACTCTAAACCTGAAAAGATCCTCAATGTGTAATATTTTAATAACCCAAGATTAAGTAAGGTTTAAGGCTGGGGCCTTATAGTTGGTATCAAAGGTCGGTTTAGATAACTTTAGAGGTTAGGGTATTGTTTAAGCATAAGTGACATTACCATAATGGTTAGGATTTCAGAAAGAGTCCTAGTTTTAGATAAAGTGAATGAGTAAGTGTATCTTAGTGTTTACCTTCCTCATTAGTACATGATGGTTTTGTTGATATAATCAAACTGACATTTCTGTTTTTAGTGAATGGATGGATCTAGCAGGCACCAAAGAGACAACAGGTTTGAAGGAAACTGTGGTGGTTCTCTGATTAAGATACTAGATAAAATGGAGGATTCAATGAGGAAACTCGTGGTTGTTCTAAACCAAATATCAAGGAGTCATGATCAACCACTTCAACCATGGTGAGTTATCTAATGCATCATGTATGAGATGGCCAACTCTATGTGGAAATTCAGGTAATAATTATTAAGGTAACCATTAGGGTTTATATGATACTTAATTTTTAGGTAATTATGGGTTACTCTATGATTTGATGGAAAATGAAAGGAATGAGATAAACTTGAGGTTAAAATATGTTATGATTATTCTTGAATATTTTATCTCATTTTGGGGAATGTTTTAAGAATTATATAGTTTTGGAAAAAGGACAACACGTAGACCGTGTGACAACCCGTCGTGTCGGACAAAGCTGCGGGAATCGAACCCACAACCAAAGTGCGACTGGTATTTATCGCCTACCACTGGACTACGTGAAGTCCCTAGTTAGTTTGACCGATTCTTTTTGGTTATATGATTTTATGAATTAAGAGTAAGTTGATTTTCGGTTATTTATGAAAATGATTAACCTATCATGGAGGATATGTGATTAGGTTAATTACTTTTCAAAACGAGACTTTAGGAGCAACTGATATTGTTTGGAGATAAATGTTACGATTTATCTTGGAAGACTATCCGACTAAATCCTTCAAATATTTGGGGTTCAATCTTATATTTTTTTACTTTGAAGAATTTTATGTACAAATTGTTTATCGGATGGTCCTCGCTGAACTTTGGGTTTTGTTGGACAAATTTTAGAGATTAAGCATAGATTTTTTTTTAATGGGTTATCCTTTTCTGGATTATTTGACCTTGTACTAACCTTTTTTGGTTTTGGTTTTGGTTAAAGCCTAAAGACATGGGATGTATAAAGTTATCTTTGGTGGATTAGGTGATTCTATAGAAGTTTTTTATAGTACTCTTAATGCGAACAAGTCTTCCTAAATACTCGTCTTTTGGAAAAAATATGAGTTTGATTAAGGAATCTAATAAAGTTGAAAGTCAACATGATAAGTGATTATGAATAAATTCCTCAATAAAAAGTAACTTAAAACAAGAATGTTTTCTATTAACTTTTCCTACTGGGGAACCCAACACCGTTTAACCCATCACAAGTTTGTGATTTTCTTATTGTTAACTTTCTCCTAAACATGTTTTCTATCACTCTCCATCAGAACATGACCCTATGTTTTCTCCTCCGTGTCCATATTTTCATACTTGGAATCCTAGTATGGGTTAACTAGGGTGACCTTTGTGCTTATATTTCTTTATTTTAAAGTGATTGTTTTACCGACTCTTGTTCCGATGTGGGACTTTCAAGGATGTTTCCAAGCGCAATTTTAAAATTGCGAGGACGAAATTCCCAAAAGGGGGGAAGGATGTAACACCCCAGGTAAATAAAGAATATGACATTTCATATTTATCCATATTTGTGAATAAAATATTTAAATGAATTTAAAGCGGATGCTCTGCTCGATGGCGTACCCAACACGCAACAACGAGTTTCTTGGGAATCTTACGTTGCACTCTAATAATAAAATAATATTATTTTAAATGGTAGTTAACATGTAGCCGTTGTAATGGCGGGAATGGATAGAAATAACTAAAATATGATTATATATGTTTTTAAATGTTTTTACATTTATCCAATAAAGGATAGAGGCTTAAAATACGGAAAGAATTCAATTTTAGGCACATATGCCCTAGTTTTCACTAAAGGTTCACTTATCACCTTTTGATGGCGAACCGTCATTAAATATAGTTTTGTTCACTCTTATACATTCTATTGGACCAAATAAAACTCTTCTTATAAATCGGGACATCAAAATTTACTTTGTGTAAATTTTTGGTATCTTTCCGATAATGTTCATTTTTTTAATGAATAGTGTAAAATGTTGTATTTTAATTCAAAACCTATTTTTAATCTAAGTTATTTATATGATTAGATTATATTTTGAATTGGTTTTAAAGTGAAATTAGAAAATATTTTTACCATTAAATCCAATAGTGGGCGTTGGAATTAATTTCACTTTGAAATCAGACTTAAACTAGTGTCAATCTTTTGATACTTATTGTTTTATAAAAACACGCTATTTGCGCTGACAGCGGGAATTAATTATTAAATTAATTAATGTGACTAATATGTTTTGAATTTTGTAAAACGGACTTCATTTTTGAATTCGGAATATCAAATATATCTTAGGGTGAAGTTTTGGTATTTTTCTGAAAAACTCCAATTTTTGATGAATAGTGAAACCACTAAGTGGTAATCAAGCAAACTGATTTTTCAGTTAAATGAAAGTTTACCACTAATGTGTATTGAATTTTGAAAATCCAACATACATGGTTGTCATTAGTATGTAAAATGTGGTTCAATGGGATGAAAATAATTTTTTGGTGAATAGTAACTTTTTCTCATTAATCGCGATTAGAGGTAATTAGTGTCATTTAAGGTAAAAATGATATTATAAGAATGTGAAAACACCATGACACTTGTACTAAACCTATTGTGTGAGTCATGGCCGACCACGACAAGCCATGGGCCAACTTGGGGACCCCATTGAGCCACTTTAGTTTGAAAATGACAATAATGTATTTTTATTTAATGTTAAAATTAAATTGACACAAACATGAGTTATTTTACTAAAACTGTTTTTAAGTGGGGTTACAGAAGTCCAAATTTTGATTATAAATAGTCATTGGAAATATAAAAATATTTCCTACATCATAGTATTTTTTTTATAAATTTTAGACGTTAAATAAATTAAATTATTTATGACATAATAATGATGCAGTGATGACATCATTATTTGACGATTTAAATAAAATGGAAAGATAATGTAAAATCAATGAACTAAACATGTCCAAAACTTATTGGATGGGTGGATTTAGAACCCTTATCACCTTATCCACGAATTATATCAATGTGGGACCTTTTAAAATCGAAACACATTTTCAATTAAAGTAATATTTTTTTACTTTCCAAAAGTGCCCCTCCTCTCCTCTTATAAAAGGCCCCCACCTCTACCTCATTTCACACACTCCTCAAGACTTTGGCTCGGCCAAACCCTGCCCATTTACTCTCTCCATATCCCTATCCCAATCTTAGAGGATTCCCTTTCGGCTGAACACTTTCAAAGGAAGCCTTTAGGCTCAAATCAAAAGGAGTTACACTTTTAAAGGTAATTCATTCTCTCATGTTCATTTGTTTTATTTTGCTTCTCCAACCCCCTAAACTCTATTTATTTACTTCTTTTGTAACAAAAACAGTATCTTAAATATACTAGGATGTTGTTATAAGATTTATTCTAGCTAAACTCTCACCCAACTACATCAAATGGTTAAAGAACATTCGGTTTCCGTGGATGGAAAAATTCTGCCTCCCGAAACGATGATTGTTCAATACTCATTTAACACCTTCACAGGTGGCCATTATGATGTCACTATTTTTATATATGATATATAATATTTTTATGTTTTACTTATGCTTCTGTATTTTTCATTTGTGTCTTACCTTTATGGCATCCATTATGGGTATACGCGATATCTTCATTTTAGGAAGTGCGGACTACCACCCCCTCAAAGTGATGTGATTTGTTAATGCCATACGTGGGACGTATAAAGGATGGATTTAATGATATTATATATGATATTATACTGTAATTATAATATACCTTTATATAATTATTATTCCATTCTATAAAATACGAAATAGAAATGAAAGTAGCGTTCATGCGTACGTACGGCTTACCGTCTCCATGAACGGTGCATTTCATTTCTTACCTCCAAATGATTATGTAATATTAAAAATACATGTATATGCTGGATATATATGATATATATGATATCCAAATCAGTAATGTAGTTATAGATATAAATAACCTTTGACCACATGAACAACATGTAATTGTAAGAAGTCCACTCTCGACTTAAGAACCAAATATCGACAAAACAAACATGATTAACTTAAATGATTAAATAATGTTTATAACATGGTAATAAGTGATATAAAAGGAATAATGAACTTGAAAAAGGTTCTTAAGGAACTAGAAATTAACTCAAGTTTATTATTCAGGAGATTAAATAACGATCGAGTCAAGTCGGACCCGAGGTAAGGGATCCTACAACTCTCTTTCTTTATAAGTACACTCTTTTATGTCATTTATTTTAAGCTCATCTTTCTTATGATTGGGATGTTCTTTTATATTACTCCTACTGTAATTTTTTTGTTCATGTGATGAGAGACCCTATTATCTCTCATCAATCCATTTTGGAAGTTTTGAGTGGCGCCGTTAGGCTGCCAATCTTTCGTAAGAGATCTAACCTCTCTCTTTCTTTTTAAGTACTCTCCTTTATGTCACTTCTTTTAAGCTCCTATTTGTTATGATGGGGGATGTTCTTTCATATTCCTCTTTCTGTAAATTTTGTTTTAATGTGATGAGATACCCAATTTGATCTCATCAATCCATTTTTGGATGTTTTATGTGGCGCCGTTAGGCTGCCGAGTTTTCGTAAGGGATTTTTCATCTCACATTTATTACCGTGAGATTTATGGTACATTTGCCACAAATTCCATTGAGTGGTGTATGTACTGCCCATTATTCTACTCTTTGTGTAATATAATTTCGTTTATGAGTATTTACATCAATGATCTATTGTCATTCTTTCATGGGGTGTATGTTTTGAAAGATACCCAAGTCGGTAAGGGAACCTTTCACCCTCCTCTTTTTTTAAAAGACTTCTTTTGTTGGGTCTTTTAATTTACATATTGTTATTATGGGATATGTTCTCATATATCCTTATTGATGTAAATTTTATGTGAAAGTGATGAGATAATTTTTTTTATCTCTCATCAACTCATTTTGATGTGACGCCGTTAGGCTCTCAAGGGAACTTCTTAACCCAATTTCGATTTCTTTGGGTTTAACATGTAGTTATTGAATATGTCATCCTTTGAATATGTGTGAATTACATTTGATTGTTTTACACTTAATATCCACTTATATTGGGTGTATTTATATTTGTCACACATAATTATGAGATTAAATTATTCTTAATTTAAGGATACCTTCTTTATAATGGATTTCATCACATTTGACATTTCTATTGAGGGTTCATTGTTGTTGTGCACCAATTCACTCTTATATGGTGTATATACTGTCCTTTGGAGTATTATATCATGAATCCATTTATTCTCATGATATTATAAAGTTCTGACTAAATGTTATTCCTCAATTATTGTATTCAAGTGTCTCTAATTTTGGTAAAACCCCTTTAACCAAAATATCGTTTAAAATGTTTTAATTATTTGTTCTTATTAATATCAATGTTTTCAAAATGGTTTTATGGATTTCTTTATATGGATATTAATGGTTTAAAATTTTAAGCTTCAAGGTGGTATGGGAAACTTTGATTCAGAAATATCTTTATTAAATGTTTTAAATGGTTTTGGAAATGGTTTCTATTTGAATGGATTCATTATTTCAATATACTAAAATGTTATATTGTGATTGAAATGTGGAAATGTTATGTTTCCTTTATGCATTTTTTATGTGATACATTTATGTTATGGTTCTTGGGCATTGTTATGAAAATGGGTGGTTCCGTGATAAACTAAGGGTGGGTGAGCCCGATATAGCTCTCTAATGCATTGGGTAACGCGAAGGAGTGAAACATTAAGGTTTCTCCGAAGAGATTTAGGGAATATACTGTGATGGGTATTCCAAACGTAACCAAGAGGGTTACTCCCTACGTAAGAATGTTATGAATGCCTCAAGTTACCTTTATGTCTTATGATTTCTATGATTTGTTCATGATTTTGTGAGGTATGATAAAGTGCCTATGTTTTATGGGTAAAGTATGATTTCATTCTCATGTATTTATGAACTCATGTTTCCTTTCCATATTCTTATAACTCTTACTGAGTTTTTATGCTCATCCCAAGTTTTTTGAAATGTTTTTCACAGGTCAAGGGAAAGGTACATGATGTGATGATAGTGTCAAGGATGTGTCAAGAAAGAATATGTGTTATCTTTTAATTATGTTTCCGTTGATGAGAAGAATGAATACTGTCTTTTATGTAACCACTTTGTTTAAATGTGGAATGTAATGCAAGTTTCATGATATAATTCTCTAAAACTCTAAACCTGAAAAGATCCTCAATGTGTAATCTTATAATAACCCAAGATTAAGTAAGGTTTAAGGTTGGGGCCTTATAGAGACGATTAGTAGTACTCGCTATTGGTTAGTTGTTATGATGGAATAATTCCTTTTAACCAACTATTTTACAAAATTCAAAAAACTACTACAATAGGATTCAAAATAGCATGATTATAATATATTCTAGAAGAATGGATCTATATTTAACACCATGTAACAACACTATAAAAAACCAATATACCCAAATGTATTTAGGTATACCTATTTTATTAATTTCAATAACTCAAAACCAATTGATATATTGACTGGGATCTATAATAATGAAATTGTTTGAATGGAATTCATCAAAACTAACTTCAAAATTATATTATATTCACCATTGAATTTATCCTTAAAATTATTCTCATAACATTGAATAATAATCTTTATTCAAACTAAAAAATATTTGATATTTACCCTAACTATGGATATACATTCAATTTGTATATGATCACATCCTAACTTTGAAGATTGATGGAATTATTTTACATAAAATTTTTATTGGTATAATTTTTAAACATATTTCTAAATATAATTTATATTAATATTTTTTTATTGTTAATAAAATATTATACATAGAATTTAAATTAATAGTTTATTATAAAATAATATACATAATTTATTTTATCTTATCATTAGCATTACTAATAAATTTGTATCGATATATGATCATATTTTATATTTAAACTGAATCTATTATAAATTTAATAAATAAAAAGAATGAACATAAATAATTAAATAGATGTGTAATATATTCATGATATTTTTTTAACTCGGGTGTTTACCCATAATTGATAAAATTACATGAAAAATAATCCAAATAATGTATTGAGCACATTTTTTCCTTTATTTATACTATATCTTCATTTTCATTTGTATCACCTTTGTGAAAATTTCCTAAAATCATGTCTTCAACCATTTTCTTTAATTTGGATCTCTATACAGAAAATATTATTAATAAATATTAATACGGTGTTACAAGGGTCATATTTGTACATAAAAATAATTAATAAACACAATTTATAGTACATAAAAATCGATAAAGAGACGACACACATATCACTAAATGAAATTTAATAAAATAAAAATAAGAAAATTAAAATAAATAAATAAATAAAATTGAACATTTACATAGTTCAATCTAGATTATAATATACCATAATATGAAAATTCCATGATTTTAAAATATATAACATTAATTTATATTCATCTAAATTAATAATAAATAATTTTAATTGATGTACTAATAAAATAAATAAAAAATTATTTAATCATTATAATTCGGTGTTTACCCTCTATGATATATTACAAAATCCATATACTATATTATTTTAAATAAAAAAATTATATTAAATTTTATATTTTATTTTTTTTATTGCACAATGTGTACATAGAATCCTACATAGAAAGTAACTTTTAATGAAAATTAAATATTTATATTGGAAATACAAATTAAAAAGTGTGTACTATCACTCAATATGCCATGCGACACACTCTATGAAATTTACTTTCCACGATTGGTCTACATAAATTATATTTATTCATATATTAAATATTGAAATATACATAGTTTGTAGTATTGTGGATGAATCTATTATGTCAAAATAACATTTACAATAACACAATCTTCCATAACATTAATTGTTCGTATTATAAGAAATATAATTTAATTAAATGATTTGTAGAAAAAAATTTAAATATAGTGTTAATGAAGATGTTATGTAGAATGTAGATATTAACAACTTAATAGAAGAGATATTTTATAATATATCACAATGCACTTTGTTCTAAATGTCATTTTCCACACAATTTTCACTTTCATTTATATATCATTTGATTTGTGTTTCCCATGAAATTTAAAATGTTGGACCTCCCAAAACACCTAAAATATCAGTGTAATATTTTCATGTGTGCTCACATGTTTTGAATCTTATACAATCTAGATGAAAAATTTGAAGTACATGTATGGAGACATCATTCAAGTATTAATAAATACCTTACATGATGTAACAAAATGTGTTTAACTAGTTAAAATTAAATAATTAATGCTAGGTAAAACCATTTTGGATTCACATGATGTGTGTTCTAATTATACACCATTTAATCCCTTTTAAATGACATTATATTGTTTTTCCAATAATGAGAATGTAATGGAATAACATAACATTTTACATTATTATTCATGATTTTTGTTACTCTATTTTTGTGTGTTGACCATTTTCACACAATTTTTAATCTAACCAAACAAGTTTTTCATCCATGTCATGAAGCATGTGACAATTTCACCTTTAGATGTGATCTGTGATCATTGTTTCCATATCATGCATTCTTTAGGTCCATATGAGTCTAGATAAAAAGTTTTCCAGAATTAATTATTTAATATAAAAACATCTTATATTATTTATAACAATAAAATATCAGGGATTGATAAGATATACTATAAATTATTTAAAATAATAATGTGGCAATTGTAGTAAAACATTATGATTTTATAATATAGAAAACCCCATGGGAAGGTTCTCCAGTTTTGGTTACTAATTTATTTCAATGTATATAGATAATGAAATTGACCGAAAAAAATTTGAATCTCCTACATCGGGTTTTTTTAATTTAAATTTTAATAAAAAAAGGAAAAATTGAAAAAAATTACCTCCATTTAATCAATATACAAATACATTTTTATAATGATACCATTGTACTATAGATTAAATTTGATAATTCATCTAGGTGTATCCACACATTCAACATGAATTAATATATGATGCTAATTAATCAATGGTAACTAGTATACGAGTTCTTAGTGCATTATATCATTCATTATTTTTTTCTAAAATAGATTATTTGTTATTCTCTTTGTTCTTAGGAGGGTTTCTACAATATGAATATCACTACAGTATACAATAATTTTAGTGTTCCAATCATTATTCACAAATATTTTCCTCACTCTATAAAAGTATATACATTTTTTTCTTATAGTTAAAAAAAATTAAATATCACAAAATCCCTTAATAATTTTTTTTATCAATTTGATATCACATGTAAAATGGAGATTTTATTATTATTATTCTAATTATTATATTCTATAACATTGTCTTATTTAAAAATATAACCTTAATAAATAAATAATCATTTATTTAACCAATAACATGTAATTTAAGTCATTTTAAATGGGCTGTGAAATCAACATTTTAATCCTATATAAAATATGTTGATAATAAAATAATAAAATATTTAACAATCAAAAACTGATTTTTCATTCAATTATTAAAAATTTTAGGTAGAAAATGAGGGAAAAAAATTATTTTAATATTCATATAAAAAAAATATTTATATTAATATGTCAAAATAAATATGGATACATAAAATTTTAAGTATTAATATGTGAATAATAAAAATGGCAGATATTTCACTCGCATATTATAAACATGAATAGCTCATAACTAATTACTTTTTAATTAAATTTACATGAAACTTTAAAAATCTATAAAAAAACAAAATTATTTTGTAATTGTAATTCAATATTATATATTATATTCTTGATATACAATGTTTTGGAACCCCCTGTCAATATAACATAAAATTTTATGATGATATATGCTTTGTTTTTTACTAAATTATATACATAAACCTATATTTGGTAAGGGTCTATTTTACTTTGTCAAATTATTTTTGTTTTGAATATATATATATATATTGATTTCTGTGTCTGTGTTTTTGTTTTTGTGTGTGTACAGATGTATATATATGTTTATACATATATAATACTATCTTTTTTTAGTATATATGTTATAAAGGTATTGAATTCAATTATAATTTATAAAAACCATGGTTATAATGGGTTAAATTATATCCAATTTAATTTAATTTTATTCACATATATATATATACATATATTTATAAAAATGTATATATAGATTTATACAAATGTATGTAAATATAATTATTTCTATCAATTTTCTAATTTTTTTAGAATAAAAAATAGAAGGGTATATTTTTTAAAAATTAATTTTGTTCTACTATGATATATATATATATATATATGACTAATGTATATATATATACATGTATAACCCTGAAAATAATATTTTTAAATAAAAATCAAGTTTTCCAAGGTAAATATAATTTCTATTTTTTAATGAAAATAAATAAAAATCCATAGTTTTTATTATGAGACTTAAAATGTTGAAAGGGTTTATTATTTTTTAATTGTAGATATTATTTCATATATATATATGTGTGTATGTGTGTGTCTTTAATTTGATTAAAAGTAATAATTATTTATTTCAATTATATATATATAAATTTATAATTTTTTCTTATTTTAAAATTTTATTGATCTGTTTATGTGTATCATAATATTTAAATTACAACAGTTAGAATTTTTTGTGACAATTATAAATAAGTTAATATTTCATGTAGAAATTAGTTTTTGCTCGTCTGTAAAAGTCATTCATAAACTAGATATGACCATTGTATAAATTATAATTGACATACAATGAATTTTTTAGTTTAAATTTATTTCATTAACTGCATTGTTTATGATGTAAAAATAATTATAGTTATTTATAAAAAGGTATTAATCTTTTATTTAACTATGTATGATTAGTTTGGTGTGATATTTTTATAGCATTCAATACATTACTCAAAATGGTTAGTGATTATGTTTACAGGTTTGGAAATGTTATTTAAATTGAATATGTATAAGATGTCTATGTTTAACCTCAATAATATGTATAAATCATTGTACTTAGTATGTGACCGGTGAGTCCTGTTATAACCCGTCGATGCATCAATAGGTATCATGAGACCAACTAGTTTTTGTTTTTAATTCTTTATTTATGGACTTGGCTCGAGGCCTTGGAAGAATGGATATAATATTTGAAATTTTTTATTCTATAATTATGAGTTTAGTATTTGATCATCCATGTTTTTATTTGACTATTATAATATCCATGGTTAAGAATAACTCTCATATGGAATTTTTTTTACTTTATTTAATCCGTTTTTATTTCTTCTATGAGATGTTAATAATTTTATTTTCAAAATGTATAATTAATAATGATTTATTTTTATGATTATATATATATGTAAAACAATTCATTTATAAAGAATTATTAATATATTATTTCCAATCTATAAAAAATAATAGAATTTTATCAATCATTTCATGGTTTTCATTCATGATTGAGATGATAAATAAAATTGTTTTGTGTGAAAACGATGAAAAATATTATTTAATGTGAAATATTTAATTTCACCATTGTTATGTCTGGGATAATTATGTATGGCCATTATCTAACATGTGTGTGGAATTCCATGTTTTTCAATCAAGTGAATTCATAATTTATTTTTTATTTTAATTGTACCATTATAATAATTATAGAAACTATTATGTTTTGTATTCTACAAAAAATGTTTTTAGTATCTTACGAAAATTGATTATAATATTATTGTTAATGGTATTTTAATTTTATGTAAATTATTTTTAGTATGTATTTTAACATTAATTATATATTTCAAAATAATTTTGTAATCATTTGAAAAACCCTTAAATTCCTTTTTAACAACTATCCCCACATTATAAATTTTTTTATATATTTAGAAGATTTATTAGTGATGGGGTTTTATATGTGGAGGTAAAGGACTAATGATTCAACTGTTTAATTAATTTCATTATGATTAGTTTTGATGAAATGTAATAGTTTTATATATAAATCCAAGTCCTAGGCCATTAAAGGACCTGTATTTTATAATATTTTTTCAAATTATACATTATATTTTACTAAAACATACACAACATGTTTTAACATTGAATATGGAAGCATGTGCTTCGGTTGATATATTTTATCAATGAAACTTCCCTTAATATATTTAATTTATATAATATAAATCATATATAATAACATAGAGAACACAATACAATCATTATAAATGCTGAATTAATAAAATAAAAATTATTGATAGAAATAAGAAGGACGTTCAATTAAAATAGTAACTCAATATTACGAATATTAATTAGACCATTAGGAATAGAAATCCATCCAATATAATTGTAACTTCTATAATGAAAGTATAAATAAAATTAAAGAATCTTATGAAATAAGAAAATATTATATTCACATCCTTGAATAAGTAAAAAGATGAATAAAAATGTTAAACTATGTATTGGTATTTTTTTAAAATGTAAATATAATTTTCCCTTTTATACACAATATAATTGTTTAAAATAATTTTCATTAATAAAATATATTCATAAATTAATATATATTTTTATTATGATTATAATATTATTTTTGGACACTATAATTAATTTTTTAATATGTTATAAACTAAGTTATAATTTTAGAATATGAATTTTTTTAATAAATGATGATTTTAAATAAAAAATTATTTTTAAAAATCTTATAAAATAATTATCATAAAATGGTATAAATTTTTTTATTCTACACATAAAAAATGTTTAGGGTGAAATTCTGATTTTTTGTAAACTAGTTTATTTTTTGTTGACTAATGAAATATTTTAATTTATGGTATATAACTCAATATATTAAATTCACTATTTATTTAATCATGGAGGATTTGTGTACAATTATGGAGAATTTAACTTCCCTATATACTATATTTTGTCTTTATAAGAAATTCCATGCATACACTAAATCAAAAATAATAAACTAGTGAGTAAAAAAATCAACAAACATATATCTCATCCACTATAAATGTGACCCCTCACTACCCCTTAAACTCATACCTCCAAGGAAATGAAGGTGGAATCATGTTTGAAAAATTTTATCTATCATTTCAAGGATAATTTTTTTTTCAACATTATAATAAAATCAATTTTCATATGGAGTTTTATATGGAGAAGAAGGTCAAGAGGTAAAATCCACTTCTATTTACATTTAATTTATTTTAATTTATTTTCTATACATATATTATTCTTACCACCTTCATATATACATGAATTATAATTATATTATAATATAAATATTTTAATTTTGATATATTAATGTAATATTAATCATAAAATCACTACTCATCTCACTTTTATTCTAGAAATTGAAATCATCTTATGTTATGTGTCAACACACCAATATTGTGGATGATACATTTAAATTTATCAATATAAACTAAAATTCTTGTAACTAAATAATTATTATACATATTATATTTTATATAATGTTTTGTGAGTAATATATAAAGGTGATAAGAAAAATTATATAAATACATGATGGTCGTAAAAACCCCAAAATAAAAAAATTATTTCATTAAAATTACACCTAATGAATAGTTATCATACCACACAAACAAATGATAAAAATGGTATTATAATAATATTTATCTTTTATGATAATAAATTATTTAAATTTGGTGTAATTATCACCATATTAAAAGGACTTCCATTCTTGTATACAAGCAAACCTATCATGAAATACTTGAAAAAAACAATCACAGAATAAAGAAATTTTAGTAGTACCTAAAAAAAGAAGACAATAAATGAAAATAATAATATTATATTATAAGAAATAAAAAAATTAAAGGTTCTTTATTATAAAAATAATGTTTTAAATTTGATTATCTATGAAATTATGTACATTTTCTGAACTATTTTGGATATAAAATATGAGTTTCATTCCGAATATCACTTTTTTTCAATTGGGGTATGATTTATCTTTATTTACACCAACAAAATTTCTAATTATTCTCATTTAATCTTATTATATTATTTTTTATGTTTCAATTACACACTTATATTTGATTTATTATTTTTTTGAATGATAAATAATTGTTTTTACAAGGTTCCTACCTCAATTCCTCTCGACGAGCTAGGACGATTAAAGGTAAAATTCCAATTTATTACCCTTTTTAAAGTACCGTACACAATATTTTTTAATCCTCCATTTTTTTATAAAAAAACTCTTTTTATCATTAAGAACAATATGTGTTTAATTCTGGTTTTATGGAAAACATTATGACATTTCCATTATAAAAACTCTAAAATATTTTCCATTAAACAACACTAAATAGTTTTCCCATAAATTTTACTGAACACTATTTTTAAATGTTTTCTCTTTAATTGATCATCATATATCTTGATATAAGTCTATTTTACCTTATGAATATGTATATATTAACTGAGTCCATACATTCATGGACACTTTTATAATACAACCATTTGTTATGATGCATGACATGATTATCATTTCCATTTATTTTAATGGGTAACCCTTATTTTTATTCATTATGTTTGATTTTTTTAGGTGACACAAAAATAAATGAACATATTCAGATGGGTGAAACAAGATATCACTCTAATAAATTTAATAAGATTTAGTATATTAAGACATCATGTTGGGATATTCAATAAAACTGATTCCTTTATAAGACTTTGATAGACATGTGAAATGGTTATGAATGTTATCACTGACTCACGATCCTCCATGTGAAATGGTTTGTCATTTATACTAGACTCATGATTTTTCATGTGCAACAGTCTTAGAAATTTTCCACGACTCAATCTCATTTCACGATGTATGTTGTTTTGACATTATTTTTTACATAATATTTAAAGGACACTAGACTTTTAAATCCTCAATTTTTATGGATATGAATTAATGAAATGATGTTTTAATATGTGTAAAAAACTATGTCCATTATTGTTGTTATTAATGTGAAGTCTAGTTATTAATTATGATTATGATAAAAAATAGTAGTTTGAACCCTATTGAAAATTTTACCACCATGGATATCCTATACTGAAACATAGCGTATCACAAGTTATGATATATTTTTTATTTTTAATCTTATACTTCTATCTTAATAGTTTTTTTATTATCATATGATAATTACTCAATATGTCTAACTTTATTTTTTTCCATTAAATGTTATTGTTTAGAAATAGGACATGTTTTCTCACACTTTTCTCTTTATTATGTAAAAAAAATCTCGACAGAAAAATTTCATGAGGCGGAAGAATGTATTTTTAGAGAAATATATAAATTAAATCTACCTTATTATAATTATTTCACATATTATAAATTAAATAATTTCTCATAGGGAACCCCAAAAAAATCTATAAATTAAGAATAAATGAAATTAAATGTTTTTATAGATATTAAAAAACCTATAATAATTCAATTATATGTATTTAATGACTGCTTCTTGAGAATAACTGTGTTATCAAATATGGGAGGTGAACACATAGCATTTGTTGGTGAGTGGAGTTTTCATGTGGGCGACCAGTGTGTGGAGCCTCTACATTCAATGTTAGACAAGCATTCATTTCTATTCATAGACACATATATTGTTGATGTTTTAGGGGTTGTTTGTAAGTTCCTGTATTGTTTTCCTAAGGATACTGTGGCTCTACCCCCACGACAAGACATTGAGTTTGGGAAAGTATTGCAACACTATACCTGTATGATTTCGATGGATCCTTCTCTAATAGATCCTTGAGTTTCAGGAGTTGCAAATTCAGGTTGATGATATGATGAAGAGTGTTTTTATCTTGATGTGTGTGTCACCATGGGGTGATCCACTCTTGTTTTAAAATAACAAAATGATTGTATGAAGAAGTGTGTAGATAGATGAGACATATTCATGTGATTGTTATTAACCATTACAACTTAAGAGAATACCTGATCATTTTAACCAGTTAATGGGAGTATGTTGGATCTCTAGGATGAACATGTGGTCATTATATCACCAATTTAGGGTGAAGAACTGTGACTTTCACAAGAATACATTCCGGAGTAGGTATTTGGCACTTCAAATTCGTGGCCTTGATGTTTGGTATTGCAAACATGTCATTTGTGTTCATGGGGATCATAAACTCTATTTTCCATGAATTCATAGAACATTTTTCCATCATTTTTATCAACGACATCTTGATCTACACAAGATCAAAGGAGGATCATGTAGTGAATTTTAGTACTATCATAGAAGTCCTCTAACATCGCCAACTCTACGGGAAGTTTTTCGAGTGAATGTTATGTACAATAGAGGTTAACATGGACATGTGCTATCCAAATAGGTAACAGAAGTGGAACTATCAAAGGTCTAAGATGTAGTTTAATGTGTATCATCAAGAAAATGGTAGAGGTTCATAGTTTTTTGGGTATGGTAGCCATTACATGAAGTTAGTATCCATCTTATCTCGAGTTACATCATTTTTAAATATCTCAGAAAAAAGGGATAATACTTCTTGTGGAGTGAAATACAATAGGCATCTTTCATCTATCTAATGCGGATATTATTCAGGGACCCAGTTTTCATGTTTCCATATGAGCGGGTGTTATTCGAGGTGTTCCATGATGAAGCTGGTCTAGGCATGGGGTGTGTACATATGAATAATTTGGAGGTGATATTTTATGGGTCTTGAGAATTATGTCCTCACGAACATATCTATTCAACTCATGTCATTGATATTGTAATGGTTGTATTCTCACTGATGTTATGGAAACATTACCTTAATGTGGAGTGCTTTTTAGTCTTCATGAATGACATAATCTTGAGGTATTTCTTTTCCTGGTGAGAAATGGGGATGTTGTGGCCAACAATAATAATTGGATGTTGTAGAAGGAGGTAGTTTGAAATTTTTTTGATGCTTGGAATGAAATGGCGTAGTTGAACACTTTGCGCTTGTATGAAGGGGGGGGGGCAGTGGTCGATGATATCTATTTCAGATGGTAGTGAAGTCTCACTTTGTGTAGTAAGTGGAGGAGTCTCGTGGGGAGACTGATAAAAAATTATATTTTTATTTTATTTTGACAACCGCTTTTTGGGTAAGCGGGAACCATACATGGGATAAGAAGACCACCGAAATCCAAACGGCATAGACGAAAATCACATTTGATTCAAAATTCAAAAAAGGACAGCATACCATCAAGACTAGCCCCCAATTCCATCATCACTGCCATACCATCAGCGCCATCAGCGGAACATCGAAAACCTCAAAACCTTGGAAATTGTTGTCGTCGCCGCCTGTCGTCGGAACCGGTGACTGGAACAATCAAACCAAAGAAGAAAGTATCAAACTCAATGGGCTTCCTTCATCTCCGAAACCCTTCAACCAGACTAAGACCATCACCATCATTGCACACCTATCTTCACAGACTGCACAAAGTAACAAAAACACAGTGAAAGAGAATCTCGGATAAGGTTTCGCTGGAGCCAAGAGGGGATAAACGATCCCCCACTCGACCCAGCCTCCGACGAATCGTCGCCAAAGAACTCGACTTCATCAAACAACTCATCAGCACAACACTAATGTAATGCATGATTGCACTGACTAGGGTGATGCTTCATATGGATGGTCGCATGATAGTTTGAATCAGATGTTGTTTTATGGAATTTTGTTTGACATAGTGGTGATGCATGAGTAAGTTCTCGAAAAATTCCATTGCTCACCCTTAGTGTCACATCCAGATGTTTCAACGATGAACCAAGTCTGAAGAGATCAGTTTTGGTGGCTTGCAGTGAAGTGGAAAGTGGTTGAGTTTGTGGAAATATTCCTAGTGTCTCATTATGTAAAGGTAGAGCATTGTGCTTCCTATGGTCGGTTTCATCATTTATATGTACCTGAGTTGATGTGGGATGACATCTCGATGGATTTCATCATATTACTACACAAGGTATAAGGACCCAGCCTTAATCATTACTTAATATTGAGATATTTCAATAATACACATTGAGGATCTTTTTAGGTTTAGAGTTTTAGATAATTAGATCATAAATCATGCATTACATTCCAAATTTAAACAAAGTGGTCACATAAAAGATAGTATTCATTTTTCCCATCAACATAAACATATTTAAAATAAAACATGTATTATTTCATGAAACATCCTTGAAACTATCATCACATCATGTACTTCTCCATGGACCTGTGAAAAACATTTCAATAACTTGGGATGAGCATAAAAATATCAATAAGGGGTAAAAAAAATATGGAAAGGAAACATTAGTACATGTATACATAAAAATCAATGAAATAATACTTTACCCATAAAACATAAACTCTTTAAAATACCTCATGAAATCATAAGATTTATGAATAACTCATAGAAATCAAAAGACAAAAAAGTAACTCTAGGCATTCATAACATTCTTACGTAGGGAGTAACCCTCATGGTTACGTTTGGAATTCCCATCACAATATATTCTCTAAATCTCTTTGGAGAAACCTTAACTCTTAACTACTTCACGTTACCCAATTCATTGGAGAGATATATCAGGCTCACCCGCCCGTAGTTTATCATGGAACCACCATCCTTCATAAACAATTCCCATAAACCATAACATAATCGTATCACATAAAACATGCATAAAGGAAACATAACATTTCCACATTTCAATCACAAGATAACAATACAATACATTTATATAATAAAAACATTATGAAAACCATTTTCAATACCAAAATAAAAGAAAAGTAAAACTTTGTATTTATTTTTCATTTAAAAAAAATTATGGATTGTAGAGGATGCCGAAACTCAAATAATTGTCACAACGGCAGAGAAGTCGTTGTCGCTGCATACGTATGTCAAAAAAAAAACATTTCCTTTTGTCGTTTAGTAAAAAAATTCATATAATAAATATTTCTTTTGAATAAATTTAAAATTTAAAGGGGATTAAACACCGTATAAAATACAGTTGTGTATAAAACAGAATATGCCTCAATGAAAGGAGATTGAGACGAAGTCCCATACCTCGAGTCAGACATGACTCAATCGTTCTTTAACCTCATGAATAATAAACTTGAGTTAATTTATACTTTCTTACAAAAAATTTTCAAGTTCATTATTTGGTTTATATCACTTATTACCATGTCATGAACACTATGTAATTATTTATGTTAATAATGGTCGTTTTGTCAATCATTGGTTCTTGAGTCAAAAATAAAATTCTTGTAATTACAAGTTGTTCATGTGATAAAATATCCATTCTTTCCAGAATTATATTCATGATGTAGATGTCATATATATCATATATATCCAGTATACACATGAATTTATAATATTACATAACATTTAGAGGAAAGAAATGAAATGCACCGTTCATGGAGACGGTAAGCCGTACATACGCATGAACACGACTTCCATTTATATTTCCTATTTAATGGAATGGAATCATAATGATATAAAGGTATATTATAATTCTAGTATAATTTCATATATAATATCATTAAATCCATCTTTTATACGTCCCACAAATGGTATTAATGAATCAAATCACTTTGAGGGGGCGGTAGTCCGCACTTCCAAAAATGAAGATATCACGTTTACCCATAATGGAAACCATAAAGGTATGCCATAATTGAAAAATACAGAAGATTAAGGAAAAAATAAACATATTATATATCATATATAAATATTGTGACATATTAATGGCCACATTTTAAGGTTTTAGAAGAATATTTAACAATCATCGTTTCGTGAGGCAGAACTTTTCCAACCACATAAACAGTATGCTCTTTAACCATTAGATGAATGTGTGTGTAAGTGTAGCTTGAATACTTCTCATAAAATCATCTTAGTTTATTTATGATATTGTTTTTGTGAAAAAATAAAGGAATAAAAATATTTTAGGGGGTTGGAGAAGAAAAATCAAACAAATGAACTTTAGAGAAGTCTTTACCTTTAAATCGGGTAACTCCACTTGGTTTGAACCAAAAGGGTTTCTTGAAGAGATTTATGCCTAAGGTTAGGATTTTAGGATGAATATAGGGTTTTGGAGAGCTGAAATTAGCAGAGTTTGGACGAGAAAATGGCTTAAGAGGTGTGGGTATGGAGGTAGAGTTGGGGGCCTTTTATAAGTGGAGAGGAGGGGTACTCTTGGAAAGTCAAGAAATGTTACTTTATTTTAAAATGCATTTCTGATTTTAAAGGTCCCAAATTAATATATATAAAGGATAAGGTGATAAGGTTTATAAATATACTCATCCAATAGGTCTTTGAAAAGTTTATGTCTTAGATTTTACATTCTATTTTCATTTTATTTATATCATTTATTAATGAGGTAATCGCTGCATCATCATGAGGTCATAAATAATTTAATTTATTCAATGTATAAAAATTATAAAAAAGTAATATGATGTAGGAAATCGTTTTATCATTCCAATGAATATTTATAGTCTAAGAGATCATTTACACAGAAAAAACTAAAAATCTTTTTCTCGGGTGATACATTCTTTAGTGATATTCTCCTTTCCTTAAAAATAAAAGGATAAAGTGTCACTTTCACCCAAAAGTGATTCGTTTGGGTCCCAAAGTTTGGAACAACGCATCCCATGGTCGGCCATGACACAAAAAGTAGCATTAGGACATATGTTTTGGTCATTTTTTTTATTATGATATTATTTTATTATCCTTAACTACCCGATTACTAATTAATCAAGATAATTAAAGACAATTACCGTCGTTACTATTCATAATGTCCAAAAACAAAAGAGTCTTAATTACATAATTTTGACCTTATGATTCCAAATATGGAATCCATTTTACCAAATTCCAAAAATATAAATTGCAATAATTAATTAAAAAATAATTCCCGTTGTCAAAACAAATAGCTGGTTTTTTAGAAACAATATGTATCAAAATTTTGACAAATGATTATATCAAATTTCAATGTAAAATTCATTCCAATGACCAAAATTGGATCAAATGGTAAATATATATTTTAATTAAACTTTAATACCAATTATAAATATAATCTAACCATATAAATAAATTAGATGAAAAAAAAGTTTTGATGTAAAATGCATTTTTTTTCATATTCATTAAAAAATGAACATTGTCAGAAAAATACCAAAAATTTATCCAAAGTAAATTTCAATGTCCCAATAATAAAAAATAAGTTTATTTTTAAAATGAAAGCTTATAAAATTGTGAAAAGATAGATTTAAAAATGGTTCCTCATCAAAATGCGGTAAAACAATCATTTTAAAATATTAGAGAATTCTATGTTTATGATTGGATTTATTCTCATTTTATGCCTCTTAAAACACTATCTAATTCATAAATATACATATATATGAAAATAAATTAATCGTAACTTACTTGGGATGTTACATACATCCCCCCTTTAGGAAATTGCATCCCCACAATTTATTTACTTATCGAATAAGTGGGGGTATTTATCCCTCATTGCATTTTTAGATTCCCATGTTTCCTCTTCAATCATGTGGTTTTTACACAAAACCGTTACATGATGAATCACCTTATTCTATAAAACTTGATCCCTATAGTCAAGAATCTGGACCGGTTGTTCCTCATAAGATAGGTTCTCTTCCAGCCGAACTACCTTTGGACTCAAAACATGAGATGGATCTGGCATGTACTTCCATAACATTGAAACATGAAAAACATTGTGTACTTGAGATAAAATCGAAGTTAAAGCCACTTGGTATGAAACTGATCCAACTATCTCCAAAATATAATATGGTCTAATTAACCTTGTACTCAGATTTCCTTTCTTACCAAATCGCATCGCACTTTTCCATGGAGATACTTTGAGAAAAACATGATCACCTACCTCAAAAGAGAGATCCTTCCTCCTGTTGTCCGCATAACTCTTCTGCCTGATCTGAGCTGTTCTCATGTGTATCTGTATTAGCTGACCTTTTTTTGGAAACTCTTCTACCGAATCCGGTCCCATCAACATCCTTTCACCCAATTCATCCCAGAAATCTGGAGTTCGACACCGCTTCCCATATAATGCCTCAAATGGTGCCATATGTATACTAGAATTAAAACTGTTGTTATAAGAAAACTCAACCAAAGAAAGATGTTGGGCCCAACTTCCATGATAATCCATCGAACAAGAACATAGCATGTCCTCCAAAGTCTGAATTGTTCATTCTGACTTCCCTTCTGATTGAGGATGAAAAGCTATACAAAAATTTAATTCAGTACCCAACGACTTTTGAAGGCCTTTCCAAAAGTTAGAAGTGAACCTGGGATCACGATCAGATACAATGGTGAGAGGAACTTAATGTAACCTAACTATCTCTTTGAGATACAAATGGGAAAGTTGATCTAGGTAAAAAGTATCCCGTATAGCAAGGAAGTGAGAAGATTTAGTGAAGCGATCAACAATAACCCAGATTGCATTATTACCTCAAGGTGTCTTCAAAAATCCCACAACGATGTCCATGGATATATTCTCCCATTTCCACTCTGGCACTGGTAAAGGCTGAAGCATCCCTTTCAGTAACTTCCGCTATGCTTTAACCTATTGACAAGTCAAACAATTCATAGTAAAATTAGAAATATCTCTTTTCATTCAATCCCACCAGTAATACTCTCGATGATCTCTATACATCTTAGTACGACCAGGATAAACTAAAATTGGAGAACTATGAGCTTTACATAACAACTCTCACTTCAACTAAGAATCACAAGGCACACACAATCTCTTCCCAAGTCTCAAAACACAATCATTATCAGTTTTAAATTTTGGAAACATACCCTTCTAAACCATCTCTACCTTTTTCTGCAACTCACTGTCTTGCTTCTGTGCATTCTTATTTCTCTATGATAGAGATGATTTCACTGATACCAGAAATAAAATAGAAGAACATCCTAAACCAACAACATTTATGACAATGTTCATCAAATCCTTAACCAAAGTATCTCATTCGAAATGCAACATTGTTAATGAAGCATTACTTTTTCGACTCAAAGCATCAGCCACTTTATTTTATTTTCCCGGATGGTATTGAATTGTACAATCATAATCTTTGATTAATTCTAGCCATATCCTCTGTATCATGTTCAATTATTTCTGAGTGAATATATACTTTAATCTTTGGTGATCAGTATATATTTCACACTTTACACCATACAAATGATGCCTCCAAATTTTCAAAGCGAAAACAACAGAAGCTAATTCCAAATAATGTTGAGGGTAATTTACCTCTTGAGTTTTCAACTGACGTGATGCATAAGAAATTACCTGATCATTCTTCATTAGGACACAACCAAGTCCTTTTAATGGAGCATCACTGTAGATAACAAAATCACTATTCCTGGAAGGTAGGGCCAAAACTGAAGCATTCACCAATCTTCTTTTCAATTCCTGAAAACAATCATCACATTCTTTTGTCTAGATAAACTTAACACCCTTCCGAGTTAGCTTAGTCATTGTACTAGATAACAGGGACAAATTTCTAAAAAACCTTCTGTAATAGCCTGCCAAACCAAGGAATCTATGAATCTCAGTTAGATTTGTGGGTCTTGGCCATTCTTCAATAACCTTTGTTTTTGTAGGATCAACAGTTATCCCATCATTAGAAACAATATGACCAAGGAAAGAAATTTGTTGTAACAAAAACTCACACTTGCTGAATTTCCCATACAATCTCTTTTCTTTTATGGTTTTTAAAATAACCCTTTACTTTTAGAAAACAAAAAAATATCATCAATGAAAACAACCACAAACTTATCAATGAACTCATGAAAAATTCTATTCATAAGGTCCATGAATTCAACAGGTTCATTGGTTATCCCAAAAGGCATTACTTCAAAATTCATAATGGCCATATCTTGTATGAAACGCGGTATTCAGAATATCTGCTTCCTTTACCTTCTACTGATGGTACCCCGATCTCTGGTCAATATTTGAAAAATACTGAGCCCCCTGGAGCTGATCAAAAAAATCATCGATATGAGGCAAATGATATTTTTTCTTAACAGTGATGTTATTCCAGGCTCTATAATAAAAAAAAGTCTCATAGAACCATATTTCTTTTTAACAAAAAAGACATGATCACCCCATTGTGATGTGCTAGGTCGAATGAAACTTTTCTCTAATAAATCTTGCAATTACTCCTTCAACTCTAAATGTTCAATTTGATCCATTTGATAAGGGGGTTTTTAAATTGGCTTAGCATTAGGAACTATGTCAATAGTAAATTCAACTTCCTGACCTATTATTATTCCAGGAAACTCATTAGGAAAAACATCAGGATACTCATTTACCACTAGCACATCATTAATCTGAATGGTTATTTTGTTTTCAACAATATGTGCAAGGTAACATTCATTTCCATCATTTACAAGTTTCTTAGCCTCTTGATATGTTATCAATAATAAGGGTTCATTCTTGTACACAAACTGAAACTCCTTCTGAAAAGAAACTTCTTTAGCTCTACAATCAATCTTAGCATGGTACATAGAGAGCCAATCCATACCCAGGATGACATCAAACTCTACTAGAGGTAAAACAATAAGGTTTTCAAGTAGGTTATTTCCAAGGATTAGGATAGGATGATTCTTATAAATTCTTTTTGCCTCAACATTTCCCCCAGGTGTTTTTACCAAAAGTTCAAGAGTCATTCCCTGATATGGTATTCCAAATTTACTAGAAAAGTTTTCAGAGATGAAAGAATGTGTAGACCCCGAATAAAACAACACATTGGAATAATCTGAGAAAACAAACAAAGTACCTGATACCACTTCATTTGCTGGCCCAACATCTGCTGAAGTAGTTGAAAAGGATTTCACCACCCCTTTCTACTTGTAGTCTAACTGTTTCCCATCACTCAAGCTCTTTGTCAGACACTCGTTTGCATAGTGACCCATCTCATTGCACTTGAATCATTTCACTAACTATAAATCAAATTTGGTCTTACCATCACCATGATCTTTTCCAGTGCAATCATGAGCCTTATGTACCATCTTAACACATCATTATAACTTTACATAATTACAAAGAAATTCCCCAGCATGCCTTTTAACACATTTATCACAAACTGGAAAGTTAGTTTTCTTACCATCATACCTTTTTGATGAATTATTTCTTTTCTCCGACCACCTTGGTCACTTCTTCTGTTGGTTGTTATAGAACACTTGATCATCGGAAAACTATATTTCCACCTTCTCAGCACATCGAACAAGATTTTCATAACTTTTTAACTCACAAGAAGTTTAATCCCTTTGATACAATGTCTTTAATCCTGTGTAAAAACAATTCATTTTACTATCAAAGTCTCAGATAAAATATAGAGCATTCCTTGCCAATTGAGTTAACCTTTCTTCATAAGCATCCACTGAGTTGTCCTCTTGGCTCAATTCCATGAATTGTTTTCCCATCCTAAGTCGAAAAGCCTTAGGAAAATACTTCTCAAGAAACATACATTTGAATTCATCCCAGTCGAGAGCATCTATCTCATCAGTGTACTTGATATTTTTAACCATCGACCACCACTGATCTACTTCACCCTCTAAACGGTAAATAGCAGGACTAACCTTTTGATTGTATGAACACCTCCTGACATCGAAAATATTCTCCAGTGCTTTAATCCACCCTTCATCTAGCACATGGTCATATGATCCTCTGAATGATTGGGGATATTGCCTCATGAAATGTTCTACCACTGACATGTTCCTCTGTGGTTGATCTAGCTGATCTCGTGCATGGATAACACAACCATTTATCACTTGAGTCAACTGATCCATTACTACAAAAAACTGTTCAGTTCCAATTCCAACCATCTCAGGATGCTGATTCGGAAGGTCATTTCCTTCTACATGCCTTCCTAGCACTGCTTCCCTATTTCCTATGCGGAAAACCATTCTGAACAAACATGTCCTAGATGAAGCAACATGGTAATCTTCAAATGCTATATCATTTCAATTTGACCATAAAAAATATTTTTGGATAATCATTTAATATAATTATACTCCCTAAAGTAATCTAAACCGACCTCTGATAACAACTATAAGTCTCCAACCTTAAACATTACTTAATCTTGAGATATTTCAAGAATACACATTGAGGATCTTTTCAGGATTAGAGTTTTAGATAATTATACCATAAATCATGCATTACATTCCACATTTATACAAAGTGGTTACATAAAATATATTATTAATTTTCCCATCAACGGAAACATATTTAAAATAAAACATGGATTCTTTCATGAAAATTCCTTGACACTATCATCACATCATTTACTTTTCCCTTGAATTGTGATAAACATTTCAAAAACATCGGACAAGCATAAAAAGCTCAGTAAGGGATATAAAAATACGGAAATGAAACATTAGTACATGTATACATAAGAATCAATGAAATAATACTTTACCCATAAAACATAAGCACATTAAAATACCTCATGAAATCATAAGACATAATGTTAACTTGAGGCATTCATAACATTCTTACGTAGGGAATAACCATCATGGTTACGTTTGGAATACCCATCACAGTATATTCCCTAAATCTCTTCGGAGAATCCTTAACGTTTAACTCCTTCACATTACCCAATGAATTGGAGAGCTATATCGGGCTCACCCGCCCTTAGTTTATCATGGAACCACCCATCTTCATAAACAATTCCCAAGAACCATAACATAATCGTATCACATAAAATATGCATAAAGGAAACATAACATTTCCACATTTCAATCACAAGATATCAATACAACACATTGACATAATAAAAACATTATGAAAACCTTTTTTAATACCAAAAGAAACGAAAAGTAAAACATGGTATTTATTTTTCATTTTAAAAAAATTATGGTATGTAGAGGAAGTCGAAACTCAAAAAATGGTCACAGCGGCGGAGAAGTCGTTGTTGCCGCATACGTACGACAAAAAAAAAACATTCCCTTTTGTTGTTTAGTAAAACATATCATATAAAAAATACTACTTTTGAATAAAACTAAAATTAAAAGGGGTTTATACACTGTATAAAAGAATGTAGTGTATAAAACAGAATATGCCTCATTGAAAGGAGATTTAGAAGAAGTCTCATACCTCGGGTCCGACTTGACTCGATCGTTCTTTATCCTCCTGAATAATAAACCTGAGTTAATTTGAACTTTCTTAAGAACCTTTTTCAAGATCATTATTCCTATTATATCACTTATTACCAAGTCATGAACACTATGTAAATTTTTATGTTAATAATGTTCGTTTTGTCGATCATTGGTACTTGAGTCAAAAATTAACTTCTTTTAATTACAAGTTGTTCATGTGATAAAATACCCATTCTATCCAGAATTATATTCATGATGTAGATATCATATATATCATATATATCCATTATATACATGTATTTATAATATTACATAACATTTAGAGGTAAGAAATGAATTGCACCATTCATGGAGATGGTAGGCCATACGTACGAATGAACGCTACTTATATTTCTATTTCCTATTTAATGGAATCGAATCATAATGACATAATGGTTTATTATGATTCCATTATAATATCATATATAATATCATTAAATCCATCCTTTATATGTCCCACATATGGCATTAACGAATCAAATCACTTGGAGGGGGCGATATTCCCCACTTCCTAAAATGAAGATATTGCGTTTACCCATAATGGAAACCATAAAGGTATGACATAAAAGAAAAATACAGAAGATTAAGAAAAACATAATGATCTTATATATCATATATAAATATAGTGACATCTTAATTGACACCTTTGAAGGTGTTAGAAGAATATTGAACAATCATCATTTCATGAGGCAGAAATTTTCCATCCACAGAAACAGTATGCTCTTTAACAATTAGATGATGGTGTGTGTAAATGTAGCACACATCCTTCTCATAACAACATCCTAGTATATTGAAGATACTGGTGTTGTTACAAAATAAAGGAATAAAAAGAGTTTATAGGGTTGGATAAGAAAAATAAAACAAAACAAAATTAGAGAAGTCTTTACCTTTAAATCAGGTAACTCCACTTGGTTTGATCAAAAAGGGATTCTTGTAGAGCTGTATGCCTAAGGTAAGGCTTCTAGGATGAATAAGGGGATGTGGAGAGATGTAATGTGCAGAGTTTGGCCAAGCCAATGGCTTGAGTGGTGTGAGTAAATAGGTAGAGGTGGGTTCCTTTTATAAGTGGAGGGGAGGGGTACTCTTGAAAAGTCATGAAATTTTACTTTATTTAAAAATGAGTTTCGGATTTTAAAGGTCCCAAATTGATAGATTTCTAGGATAAGGTGATAAGGGTTCGAAATATACTCATCCATTAAGATTTTGACAAGTGTGAGTTTAGATTTTACATTATATTTTTATTTTATTTAAATCATTCATTAATGGGGTAATTGCTGCATCATCATGATGTCATAAATAATTTAATTTATTGAATGTCTAAAAATTATAAAAAATATAATATTATGTATTAAATCCTTTTATCATTCAAATTAATATTATAGTCTAAGATATCATTTACACAGACAAAACAAAAAATGTTTTACTCGGGTGATACATTCTTTAGTGATATTCTCCTTTCTTTAAAAATAAAATGATAATGTGTCACTTTCACCCAAAAGTGATTCCATTGGGTACCAAATTTTGGCACAAGGAATACCATGGTCGGAAATGACACAAAAAATAGCATTAGGACACATTTTGGGGTCATTTGTTATTATTATGATATTATTTTATTATCCTTAACTACCCGATTACCAGTTAATCAAGACAATAAAAGATAATTACCGTCGTTACTATTCATTATGTCCAAAAAAAAAATATTATTAATTACATAATTTGGACCTTCTAATTCCAAATATGGAATCCATTTTACCAAATTACAATCATAGAAATTTCAATAATTAATTTAAAAATAATTACCCTTGTCAAAACAAATAGCGAGTTTTTTAGAAACAATATCTATCAAAAGTTTGACAAATGTTCATGTCCAATTTCAAAGTGAAATTAATTCCAATGACCACCATTAAATTAAATGGTAAAAATATATTCTAATTAAACTTTAAAAGCAATTATAAAGATAATATAACCATATAATTAAATTAGATGAAAAAACTGTTTTGATGTAAAATTCAGTATTTTTCACTATTCATTAAAAAAAGTACATTGTCAGAAAAATACCAAAAATTTATCCAAAGTAAATTTAAATGTCCCAATAAAAAATAATTAGTTTATTTTTACAAATAATTCTTATAAAACTGTCAAAATATAGATTTAAAAATGGTTCACAATCAAAAGGTGGTAAAGCAATATTTTTAAAATATTAGATAATTCTATGCTTAATATTGGATTTATTCTCCTTTTAAGCCTATAAAAACACTATATAATTCATAAATAGACATAGATATGAAAATATATAATTCATTACTTACATGGGATATTACCCAAGTCATTAGGAGTCTATAATGAAATCTAGGTAGTGGTGCATCAGGTGAAGAAATATTTCCACATCCTAGTGATCAAGGAGTCGAGCATAGTGGATACCTTGGAAAGGCGTTATGTAGAAAAGGTGGTGCAGTTTCATGGGGTTTTAAGAACCATCATCTGGGTTTGAGATTCATGTTTATCCTTATGTGTCTGTAAAGTATTGCAACATGATTTTGGCCACTAACTATGCCTCTGTATAGAGTTTCACCCTCAAAAGGATGGGAAGATATAGAGGACCATCAATATGTTGGAGGATATGTTGTGACCATTTGTTATTGTCTTCAGTAGATCAAGGGTATGAAACATTCCTCTAGTGGGAATTGCATACAATTATAGCTACCACACTTACATTAGAATCTAAAGATTTTATACAATTATAGAAGTACATATCGTTCACTCGTATACTGAAAATAGGTTGGGGAGACATGTATCCTTGGTCCATTGGTAGTTCAGATCATTACTAAGAAGGTTCATCTTTTTCGGTAGACGATGAAGGCATTGTAGGATCGAAAGAAGTTGCATACTAATGATAGGAGGTGACCTTTAGAGTTTGTGGTTGGGGAATATGTTTTCTGGATGTTTTCCCAACTATAAGGGTAGAAGAGGTATGGAAAAGGGTGAAATCAATATCTCATGTTCAGTGGATCTTTCTAGGTGTTGGGACAAGTTGTAAAGGTGGCATATTAGCTGGTGTTTCAACCATGATTGTAGAGGATCCACAATGTCTTCTATGTCTCAAAGCTCTGTTGTTATCTACATGATGACTCCAATGTCATATACTGGGGATTGATTGATATTAAAGATGATGTTACATTCGTAGAGCATCCAGAATGAATCAAGTATATTGAGGATAAAGTGCTTTGTCTATGGACCATTCATTTGGTTTGAATTATATGAAGGAAAGCTGGCTTTGAGGAGTGAACTTAGATGTAATAGAAAAAAAATATTTCCAATATTAAGATCTATTTTTAGTTTTTATATTGTGTTTTTCTTTTTTTTCAATGCTGGAGATGTAACTCATGACCTTCATGCTATGAGATGAATAGATTTCTCTGAAATATTGTGTCAAAAAATACCGACATGATGAGGAGATAAGACCTAATACAATATTGAGATTAAATAATGTGGATTCAATTAATACCATGTGGGTGATTCAGTGCCGACGAACGTGGTTAGTATCATGACATGAAGGATGGAGCACCCAAATATATGGGTCTGGGAAGTGAGATTTTTATTGGATGTGTGGTTGTTAGGGGAAGAGGGCACTTAGTGTTTGTAATGTTTTCAAATGATTTATGTCAATGTGGTGTTCATGGATGTCTTGGTTTTCTCTTAAGTTTTCGAACAACATTTGTTTGTTTTTCATGAGGGTTATCTTTCTTAGTGGTTGTTCAAAACCATCTTTTTTCTGAGTCGGTATTAAATTCATGGAGACGAGAATTGTTTGAGAGATATCTGATGTAATATCCTAAATTACCCTTGGCATTTGTTTTGTTGAAATCCAACACTTCTGTTGTTCATGGGGAGTGGGATTCATAATGGGTTGTTTTGGGAGTTTTAGAAAAATAAGGTTTTACTGAATATTTTCAACAATTTGGTGACACCGCGACGATGGCACCCTGATGTTGCTGTCATAACAGTGGCACATGAAAATGGTGTGACCATTATGGTGGTTCCAATTTAGAAGCACACCAAAATTGTGGCACCATAGTGGTGGAACCCTGAAGGTGTAAAAATGATTGTAGAACCTTAATCATGACACCATGATAGTGTCATACAAAAAATGGTGCCCCACCAAAACTGGTGGCACACCCAATTGGGTCTCAGACTTTTCCAAATTTCAAGATTCCTGAGTTTTCACAGTTATACACTCTTAAATCTTATTTTGCGTAAACCGATATCAAATCCTTACATGGTTGTTTTAATTCTGTTAGGAATGATACTATGTATATCATTAATATCCTAAATCACTTGGTGATTTGAGATATTCAAACCACATGGTATTGACCATGATCCCAATATTATGGTATTTTGAAGATGTTCTACCTCCAAAAGACAATCGTGAACTTCATTGTCTGAATGCTCCTATTCTAGTGTGTTTCAAATTCCCTCTTGGTGCACCTAAAGTCTTCCACAATATGAGAGTCATTAAAAATGTTCTTGATATTATCCTACTCACAATTTCTTGGAGTTTCTTTCTACAAACATGATTCCATGTTCATGGCACAAAAGGGAGCTTCTGTCAACTGTTGATATTAGTAGGGATTTATTCTATCAATTTTTAATTGTGCATCAGGAAGGGTGGGTGTACTAGTGGTTATTTATGATGAACAACTAAATACTTTTCATTAAAATGTACTAAATAAGGGATGGTATGTTGATGATAAAATGTTAAAAATATATGTTACAATAAATGGAAGGGTATTGAAGATGTGTTAATGTTGATCAATAGTTTTTTAATGTTAAATAATTTATGGTTTTTGTGGATATATGGATTCTGAAAATCATGTTTGTTGGTGGTTTTTACATATGCACCATTGATTTTCTATTTTTTTGAGAAGTTTGATAATTTTTTGTAACATGAATTCTGCTTAATTGAATATAGTATGTTAATTAAAATTGATAACCCCTGATAAAAACCCTCGTGTGCTCACCCTTCTTTATTATGTGGAATTACAATAACAATGCTTATCAAATCGGTGTAAGTCATGTTTGATAGGTGTGGATGAGTTCTATGTTAGGTTGGGTTTTGTGAACTTGTGTGAGATGTGTTGTGTTGCTGTTGGGAGAATGGTTATTGGTACAATTTTGGATGAGAGATTTGGTTTTATGTGAAGGGTGTGTCACACATGTGAAACTTCGATGTGGGGTAATCATAATTTCTATGGTTCTGGTGTGTGGGGTGGTATATGTGTTATGTTAGAGAACTGGGTTGAGAGACCGATTGATTGTGTAATGGATGGACTTGTAAGACATGGTAATTACATTATTTGTATTGTGGCCATGGAGTGGCATTTGGTAGTTGGACATCGTTGTGGTTATAAACTTATTATGTAGTGGGACTAAAACATTATTTTTCATATTGTTTTTTGGTATAGTAATTGTTTGTATATACCCAAGATGACTGGAATAAATTGAATAGATCCCCTTTATTTAATAAATAGCTAGTGATTAAAAGAAAACGTGGTGGGGTTATGTTTGGTAGTGGTTGTTTATGTTGTATTTATATATGGGTAGCAACAAAAAGTGGTTCTGAGTAGGATGGTTGTTTTTTGGAAACCCATAGGCTGGGCTTAGTTTTTTCCTATCAATATGTATAAATTTTAGATCCATGTGATATATATATGAACCCCACCCTTATTGATCACCATCTGATCTCCCACATATCATGGGGGAGGGTGTCTTTCCCAATATTCGGGTGAGAGGATGGATGGATGGTCACTGACATTATTCCTAGAACCCTCTTCAGGGTACATACCGCTAAAGTGTTTCTAGGCATGAAATTATTTCTTGTGGATTACCATAGTCAATGATCCTGCAGGAAATGTTTTTTTTGTGGATGATATTCCTAGGTGTTTTTGTGTCAGGTTGTTTTCACAATTGTCTTTGGGATGATGCCCAGGTGTCTTCGGGCAAGAGATGTGGATGTTATGGATTAGGTGTCTACGAGTGGGATGTGTGGTGTAGATGTGGCCTAGGTGTGTGCGGGTAGGTTATGGTAGTAGGAATTTGTATGAGAAGAGTGGATGAGTTAATAAATTAGTTGTTAGGAACATGCAGTTAACCCTTGGGAATGTGGTTCGGGTTACCCAAATGTTGATGTTCTTATACTACTAATTTACATGACATGCATTATTTGGTGAGTGTTTCATGGTGAGGTTGGGTAGGTTATTACAGCATGGATGGTTCATGAGGTTCTATTTTTTTCTCACATGGGCATTAGTATGTACCTCTACTTGAACTGAAAAAACATCAGATTCTCTACTGAGTATACTTGTTTTCTCACCATTCATATATAAAACTATTTTCATGTTTCAAAGAGTAATTTAAGGAATTTTTGGACATTATAAGCCTAGAAATTAGGATAAGTTTTTGTTGACGCATACTAACTTTTCATTTTTTAATTTACATTGGATTTTTTTTACTTTATGATTTCTCTTTCATTGAACATGCCTGTGGTAATGGATTTTGGAATTAAATTTATAGTTAGTGTTTGGAGTATCATTGGATTTACTATCTTACCTCCGAATATTTTTCTATACAAACATTAATTCCATTAATGTTATAAGAAATTCTATTCTTTATGTGATAGTCACCGCTCCAACATGTATTGAAGGTGGTACATGGGTGTTATTATCTCTCTTTCATCATGAGGTAGGATGGGCATGTCAGTTTGTTTCCACTTACATCATATTGAAGAAGGCGAGTCGTTAAAAATTTACTAATTATTGATTCATGGATGATATATGAACTGTAATATATGACTAACATTCTAATTTTATATAGTCATGGGAAAAAAATTTCATAGTATTTAACCAAAATATAAAATTAATGTATAAAATGATAATAAAAACAATATCATGAAATATAAACAACACCCATCACTACCCCATATCATCACAAATTCAAATCCATGGAAATTGTAATAATTTTGAAAAATCATCTTACCATGTATTCCCTACCATTTAAGATCCATTGATCAAAAATAATTCCCAAATCATTTACCATATGGAGGATCTGATTGAAAAGAAGTTTAAGAGATAAAATCATCTCTTAATTTTTCTAATTTAATTTAATTTCTTTTGTTTTCATATCCTATGCATAACAACTCCATCAAAAAATTCATTTTAATTATAAAATCATTGATACTGAAGATATGTTTTAAGTGAATATCAGTCATAAACACCATATCATGACCATTTTATTCTGAAAAATTGAAACATCATCTCTGATGTGTCGATTTACCTCCATAGTAGAGGATTCATTTACATTTTCCATTACAACCAACATGTATGTTCATAAAACCATTATTATAGCTAAATAATATTTACTAAAAATATAATAATCTATGTAATTTCTTGGAATAAATATATACACATTATAAAAAGTAAAATGATATTAGTTCATGATGGTCTTAAAAACCCACACAAAAATTAAATCTTCTTCATCAACATTTTATTTAATGATTCATCATCATACCTAATATGGTGAATGATATATAAGATAATTAAATATTATTTTAGTTCTTCAATAACATATAATTTTAATTGTGTAGAACTACCCACATTTTAAATGGACTTATGTAATTGTATATTAGGGAACAGATCATGAAAACGAAGAAAACGAATATTACTGGAATGTAGAAATTGAATCGTTAACTCATAAAAAATACAAGTAATGAACATAATATAATTATAATAAATAAAATAAATAAATAATTGGTAATTAATTAGTTAATTAATATATTTAATTTGATTTTATATGTCATTAAAGACAAATGTATATCTATTTCAGACATATGGTAAGGGATTCATTATGAACATCCATTTTTTCATTTAGGTTATTAATTTGTAATATTTAACCCAATGTAATTATTATTTATTCTTATTTACACCTAAAACATTATTTTATGTTTAAATCATATGTTAATATCTCATTTATACTTTTTTTTGATGTAGAAACACATGTTTTTATAAGGTTCCTTTCTCAATTACTCCAGACAATCGGGCCCAATTAAAGGAAACATCCAAATTTATTACCCATTTTTATGTAGTATCGATAAAATGTTTTAATTGACCAAATTCTTTCTAAAATAACTAATTTTATCATTTAAAAATATTTAGGTTTATTTATATTTTTATGAAGGAAATTATTCCCTTACTTCTTTAAATACACCTTAATGTTTTCACTTAAACTGCAATAAAGAGAGTATTATCTAAAATTCCATAAGCACTATTTTTAAATTTTGACACTTCATATGAACATAATATTTCATGATATAAAACTATTTTACCTTAATAATTATAATGAATTATTTAAATACATAATTTCATGGAATATTTTTTTGACATAAACATTTTTTATGCTCCCAGAAATAATTATGATACTCATTTCATTCCATTGTTAACCTTAATTTTAATCCAATATGATTTATTATTCATGTGGAACGAATATTCATGAACATGTCACAATTTATGAACCCATTTAAAGATTCAATGCATTGGGTAATGTTTACTCTTATGAGATGTCTTATTGTGATAAGGAGTAAACCTATTTATATTGTGGTACTTCATCCTCCAGGTGCAATTATCGTGGATGTTTTACATGACGAGTTATCCTCCTTGTGAAATGGCCTTGATGGATAGCATTGAATCATTTACCTCCATTTGAAATGGTCTTGGTATTTACCCTTGAATAATTCTTATTTCATGTTGTATATTGTTTTCAAATTAATACGATTCCATGATTACATGATCCCATGTTAGACATGGGTTTATTCCTTATGTTTATTAATGTTCGACGCATTTTTATGTAATCATGTTTCGACATATGGCCCATTTTCAATGCTTAAATTTTATGGTTATTCCCTTAATATGATTTTAGACCGTCCCACTCCTCATATATTCTCTAGGCCATCCTATTCCTATATAATAGGTAAAAGGAAGTTAGAAGCTCTTTATGGATATGAAATAAAATATGTTTTAATTATGGTGTCATATTTTCCAATTATGTACCTAATGATGAAAACATAGATAATTTATGTTTGTTGATTTTTATTTAATTTTTAATTATGGTCAAATACATATAACAATATAGGTAGAAGGATAACATATTAATATATCTCATAAACACACCATTAGAATTAAACAAGCCTTAGTCATAACTTCAACAATCATTTATCAGAATGACACTTGTAGTCATATTAATATATATAAATATATATTAAACTCACAACCAATTTATATGACATCAATTAATTTAATTCCTTCCAAGTAAAATTTATATGTACATTAATTAAATCATTATCCATTAATTAACATAATCAATTAACAGTTCATTAACAACCAAGAGAAGTATATTCTGTGTTTTCATATTCTACAAAACCCCACAGTTTATCAAGATTATATTTAAGTAAATTAATAATTATACATTAACCGCATGGGTTAAAAAATTAATTATACATGATCATTCAATGATTCAAGGTATTCAATGAAAAAATCTTGGATATGATTAAAGGAATTTATAAAAAAGAATAACCTACCACCACATGTAGTGGGAGAATGTAATCAATGTAAACATAAAATATGAAAATATAAACATTATTCTTGACATTACAAATAAAGAAAAATTTATTTGAGGATAGAATTTGTTAATTTCAAAATTAAATAATTTCATATATCATCGTTCTACCATAGACATCATAATTCATGTCACAATTTATCCCACCATCAAGGGCATTAACTTATACCATAAATACGAGAACTCCCCACTCATATATCATCAACCATAATCCAAATTAGACTCAAATTAAATTTAAGATAATATATCACATCCACAATAATAAATAAGGTAGTAGAAAAAAATATGAGTCAAAAAATGGAACTTAAACCTAAAAAACTTTATTCTAGAATTTACATTAGATCAGGATCTCTTAGACCCAATCATTTATTTTTAACAGAAATTGGATTTGTAATACATAAGTTTAACTAATTCATTCATTTTAGGAGAGAAATATGGTCAAACAATTTATAAAATATTAAAAAAATAATTTCTTAAACATACTCTATAGATAATATTCCAGATTCAATGAATATATAAGAAAAACAAATTTCAAAATAAGATGACTCTTGATTAACATTATCATAAAAAATAATTCATAATTATTGTACCGAACCAATTTCAACTATCACATGAAATATTATTTTCATTAAACATGAATTTAAAATCATTGGTTCTCTATCAAAACATAATTTTTAATGGACTCATTAAAAACCCCAATTAATACAATAAAAATAAATTTAGAAAATATTAATTATTTGTCAATTTTGTACTAAATTACATTCAAATCCCAAATAATAAAACATTCAAAACAAACATAATCATATATTTTCCACTATCTAGAAACAATATATCTCAACCGTTATCATAGTTGTGGAATGTGATAACTAAAACCATAAGTCAATAAATATTAATCTACGTTAATCATTAATATAAAAATTCTATTTCATCATGAAGAGATTAAGAATAATTAATATATATTTTTAGATAATATAAAATGGTGAATCAATGACTTCCCAAAATCATGGTTCCTAGAAATATTTGAATGAGAACAAATAAACATGAAAAAATTTAACCTCCTCTAGATATATAAATATTCATCCTTCCATGAACACCATGAAAAAACCATGCACATAAACAACTAAATTAATCCATTATAAATAATGAGAAAAGCCTCAATCAAAAGGAATGATGTGATGGGAGATAAACTAGACCGATCTAAGGATAAACTACATGATGTATGGGAAGAAAATAACCTAAATCATCTGGGATTGATAATGATACTTCAAGGTGTTTAACCATTTTTAGGACTTATGAAAGGTTTAATATATCACCACAAGCATACTAGATGTTTGGTGAAGTATGTGGGATATTAAAATACAGAGGGTGAACTATAATTTATAGTTACAAATCCCATCATAAATTCACCACGATAATGGGTCATTCACATTGTTAAAGTTCCATATTTTATATGAAAAAAAATTCCTTGAATCTCACGACCTGTATTTGTTTCACCTTATAAATTGATTAATCAAGATTTCAGTTTTCATGGTCATGTATGATATATTTGAACCTCATTCAATTCAGATATTGAATCTCACTATTATAATGAAAACACCTTGTGATCCAACCCTCATAAAATGTATGAATTTATTTTTTTATGTGATGTTGTCCATTATAGAAGACATAGAATACCCATATATGAATATAAAATCTCTAAACGATGAGATATTACAGATTCTGGATTCTATTATTCTAAAATAATTATCCTGTAAAAGGTTTCTAACAAGGACCACATAATTTTTAGGAATAAGAAGGGATGAGTATAGATTATCTATTCCCATACATTTGATAACACTCAAAAAATTTCAAACCTTATATTATAAAAATAATAATTGATTGAAATGATGAAAAAACATAAATCAAACCATCACCCCATGAGATTACTCTCGAGAATCTATGAATAATATGATGTTGAACTCCTCAATTATAAGTACTAAGAACAAAACCATGGAAATGTAAAATACCATCTCCCAAACGCTCTTTTTGGGAAGACACCTCTCAAACAGTGTATGGAACATAAGAAATTCATCAATAACGAGGAAGTAATATAATTATTAGATTAAGTTCTATGTCATAAAATATGATGTACAAAATAATAATAGATAAAAATAAATAATTTTGGAATGTTTCAGGTGTATCTTTGGTTCATGATCGCATGAACACTCCTCTAGAAAAATATTTCTCCACATGTAATGAACCATGTGAATATAATCCATGTAAAACACATGAATGTTTTTGATTACAAATTTCAACATGAAACTCCATAATGGTATCATAATTATCAATGTAAATATCCCCTTAATTAATGATTTTAGTGTTTGAATAATGATAATAGTGGAGCAATGAAACATGCAATACAACATTAATCTAGGTTATTAATGGGGATTATGTTATTTGATGTGACATGTGTCCAAAATGATCTAATAATAAAAAGGTCCCCAAAAATTGGTGATAATACATACATCAGCAAAAAAACATTACATCTCATGAAGTGTAATCGGATTCATGAAAATATGGTCTTCAAAATAAAAATCTACAAATAACTGCTGACTATGTTGTTCAACCTTCAACCCCTCACAAATAACCTAAAATATATTTATCAGGTTCTATAGTAGTATTGGACTAATAATTTCTGATTATTGGTCCACAATATAGAAAAATGGTGAATAATATATTTTACAATAAAATCATTGAAATTGTAATGTACCAATGGATTATTGAAAATTATATTTTTAATAATTATAAAACGAAGGTTGGTGACTCATTCATCAACCATTTTAATCCCAATCATTGGAATGCAAAATATCCTTAAAAGTCTGGAAACCATTCGGTATTTGATATATCTTATATAGATAAAAATTAGTGTTAAGGAATAACTGGGAGAGATAAACATTCTAGGGACCTCCCCACATCATGTTTGAAGAAATTTCATGATCATAGAAGATCATATTTAAGACATCATGTATTGTAACCTCCACATATATGTACATCCTTGACAAAAACTTTACATAACTCTAATCCTTGATAACTATGATGTTTTACAATTTTATATTATGAACAACTATATGTTATGTTGATTCAAGATATCCCAAATATGTAAGTTAACGTGTAATGAATTCCATCAATATGTCCTCCAACATATATTAGGGAATAAACAAGTAATGTAGAAACCCACTTGGAACATGTCACCACCACATTCTGGAAGACAAAAAATTGAGAAAAAAAAACAATGAAATTCTATTCAAGAACATAGGAAACCCAAAATTTTCTCCTTTAGTGGTTAGTAAATCATCATTATTTAAGTATTTACCACTAAGGGCGAGATATGTAACTCAATTATAACCCTATCATGCATCGTTAATGGTCAACCAAAAAATTCCCTTAAAGGAACACACAGATTTGGTCATCCTTAGACCAAACATCAAGGGCATCCCAAAGTCATCAAAATATATCCAAAACCCACCTCAAAATAATCCTTCAAGGAATCCTATAACTTTGGTACTATTTATGACTACATTTCAATCATATAAGTACAACCACTTCCGTTATGATCTCCCATATCAAAATTCATCAATTATTCTGTTATTTCACTCTCAAAGAATATCCAAAATCTCCAATAGAATCCACAAGGTCACATACTTTTCATGATTATTTGATACATGATAATATATGAATTTCCATTAAATTACATAATGATCCATTATGAAAACATTTTGGTCAAGTAAATTTTTTAACATTCAAACTTTATCAACTAGATTATAAGTGAATTACAATTTCCACAACCTTGTTCTTCCGAACTAGAAAAATTATGACACATATCAAATAAATTATATTTCATAATTAGCAAGGTAAAAAATAAATTAATGGTTGATCTCAAATTCTCAGTGTCAATAAAAACTAGAAATATAAATATAACATGTATTAATGGCATGATAATTTGTAATAATAATTATCAAACAACACCCTATATATAATAGATCACACACAAGATTCATGACATAAGTATTGACTAGAGATAAATAAATTTCTATATAAAACATATTTTTTCATAAAAATAAGCATATAAAATCATTTCATTTGTATTCATGATTCATTTACTTGGATTTATCATGAATTGGATAAGAACCCAAACCATTGTAGTAGTTGACTATTACTCCCAAGACTATCATAATTGATGAAGTCCCATTCTAAAATGGGTGCACTCCCTAATACAGTCCCTTTTATATGAAGATATATCATCCAGTACACAAAAAATTGATTTGATATATTGTTACCACCAATCTAATATTGTAAATCATAAATATATGTGACAAAAAATCATAACACATTCAATATATTATATCCCATTTAATGAAATGGGATTCTTAAATCATTCCAAATATCAAAACCCATGAAATGAAATTGGTATCATGTAAAATTAATCTTATAAAAAATGAAAATAAATAGGTTTCAAAAAACAATCATTATATTAGAACCCATGAAAAGAAGTGGATTTCCTAAACATCTCATTATAGCATTACCTATGGAAATGAAAAGGGTTTCATAAAAAAATTCATAAAATTAAAACAAATGAATATTGAATATTGATGGATTTTTTTGATCATATATCCCATGACTCATTTATTACATAAATTTATGTCATCATAGATGGAAAATGATTATAAAAAATATCTTGCAACATTTAGTGAGTAAAATAATATTTCATTGATGATAACCATTTTTTAAAACATGAATGTTCATAAAATATTTTCTAAATACATTTATTTAATAATACATTAGAAATTTATAGTGTAATATTCCTTGGAAAAAGATGAAATGATGTTGTAAAATATGTTTATGCCATTCGAGTTATATAACAATCCTTTGAAAAATTGGTAAAAAATAAATTTACCACATTCCGAAAATGACAAAAGATTTATTTTTAATCATTTTTTTTAAAATGAGAGAAGGATAATATTGATATTAATCAGTGTTAGTATACTTTTTAAAATAGTCATTGAAATATATTTTAAAAAACATTGAAATTCAAAAAATATTTTATTCAGACAAAAAGAGATATAAAGTCATTTTTGAAAATAAAACATTATTTTTGTCCCTTGAGTACAAAAATATCTTTTAAAAGAAATAAAAAACATATTTTTTTAACAACAACCATTGTATAATATTAAATTTAATTTCATGAGAGATAAGTAATAATTTTTCTATAATTAGGTGATTTATATTAAATAATCCATATAAATGATGAGGTTATCAAAAAATTCTAAAACATTAATATTATTAAATCCTAGTCCTCATGAAAAAATAAAAGCAAAATTAATTTTCAAATATAAATAATATGATTATTATATATATATATATTCATTGTGAAATTATATTCACATCTTAACAGAATTTAGGGTAATAATGTAACTTATTTTAAAAATAAGACAAACTGAGACAAAAATCCCATCAGTTTTGACATCATTCATGATCATTCAATACTCCAATATAATAAATATATTTTTATGACCCATATATTTTATAGCATTAATAATATATTTCCAGAAATTTATGTTTTACTTATGATATCATATTACCCATTTATTAACAATTCCTTTAAAATTACACATATTTTAATAACTTTTTTGTTTTTCATGTATGTTTTGATTATATATTTTTTGTCATATAAATTTGATCAATATTCCATAATATAAATAGTGTTGAAAATTATTTAAATAAAATATGTAATCAGATGATATCAATTTATAATAGTCACAAAAAGTTATAGATAAAAAATTAGTTGCACAGTTCCTAGGGATGAAAGGTTGTTCTCACTCATGAACCTTGTATAAATTTTCCTGATGGATTTCATGTATAGAAGGTAAATAATAAATAACCATTCCATATTAATTATGATTTCAAATATATTTCATATATTATATAAGATAAATTTTATTTCTGTCCATTTATACATATGTAAAAAATGACTATTATTGTATAGTGAGGCGGTAATCTAACGTACAAATAAGCAAGGTAATCACCTTAGTAAAATATAGAAAGAAAGAAGGTTTATGTAATATTATGATTAAATAATTATTATAATACCATAAATATTACATATAAATATTTAATCTATCATTATATCTAATCATGCTAGGTTTTTGATGGGAAATGAATAACGTCGATTCATGATGGGGTACTCTATTATAAAAAGAATCAATGGTTTAATTTCCAATTTAATGGACTATAAATGGATATAGGTCATGAATTTAGTATGATAAAATAAAATTATATGTAAGATAATTTTTTTAATAATATCATATTATATGACAAATTCATGGTGGTTCTAGAAGAAATAAAACTAAATCACTTGATTAAGAATTTACTTCTTTTTCTGAGAGCCTCTTTAAATTTATAACAAAGAATTCATATGGTAAATTAATAATAATGAAATTAATCTCATTAGTGGTGATTGAATAGGGAAATTTACATGGTTAGGGAATGGATACACTAATGTTTTTCGATAGTGTAAATAGGATAAGAGTGTGAATGGTCTTCCATAAGTTGGGGCAAAGACATAATTGGTCTTCTTAAAATTCTGAAGTGTACCAATTGTTTTCACATTAAAAAAAGAAAAAATTGTATATTATTTATATTTTAATTTTATAAGGTTTAAATATGTCAATTCAAAATGATTTATAAAATTTTCAGGTAAATTATAATCATTATCTTATAGTTTACCCTTGGATAAAATATTTTTACATAAATAGTGATAATTAATATGTTACGTTTTTAATATTCATTATGATAAAAAATTATATCCTTATTAGATAATATAAAATATTATGATTAAAAATATGGATTCCATTTTTCAAAATTAATTTCATAGATGTGAGAATTTTTTATTTTAAATTATTCCTCCATATATGATGAACAATTGTGTTCTAATTTTTAAAAAAATTATATCATAATTGCATATTATAATTATTCAAATGACCTAATTTGAATTTCTAAATATATAATTTTTAAAAATTTAAATTTCAAAATATTTTATTACAAAATAGATCGAAATAAATTAATTAAATGAAATAATTTTTTTTTTAATATAAACCAATTTTATTCATATTTCATAAAATAATTGTTCTTATCATAAATATCACAAAAATTCACTCGAATATAATTTTGATTTATTAATTCCAAAATAATGTCATTTTTAGATAATGACATGCAATGTGGAAGAATTGATTTTATTATTTTCACACAAAAGGCAGTGAAACCAATTATTTGATAATATTTTTAAATCATATTAATAATGTTACAATAATAGGTACTTAATTATTGATATATTTTATTTATTCAGAACAATTTTTAAGAGTATTCAAAAAAATTATTCCTATTAATATTTCCATTTTTTAGAAATGTCAGAATTGTCATGTTTAGATATAAATATTAATAGAGTATCATGGTTCGTTAAAAATCGTTGATGTGTATAACCCAATATATCTATTAAATTGGATTTATTTAAAACATATTATTAAATATATGGGTATAAAATAATATGTTATTATTATATATATTTTTGTATTTTTACTTACATTATTATATGGAACATTTAGAATTCTCATATTAATAGAAATAATAAATACATAATCCTATAATAATTTATACATGAATAGTTTTACATTTTAGGCTCACAATTGGAGATGAGATATCTCATAATATTATTATCAGAATAAACTAAATAATACTCACAGATGACTAAATGTCACTATATAATCCTAAAAAAATTCTAATTGATATCTGAAATGCCATAGTTACACTCAATGGGAAAAAACCTCTAGGACACACAAGAAAAAACTAATATATACCTCCTCAGATATCATTCCAAGACAATTTGTGAAGAACAACCTAAAAACGTACAATAATACCCCTCTACTAAGAAAATAAAATTAGATTACTAAAAAAACTCTCCTTTATGTACTTGAATGACTCCTTAACATTTTGGAAAATTATAAAAGATGGTTCATTCTAGTCAAGGATGTTAGCAGAGCCCCAAATAGAATAAAATCAGTCATGAACATCCTATAAAGTCATTCATGACCATGGAATCATTATACCTCATAAATAATATTTATATCTAGCCATGAAACCGAGTCCTAAATCATTAACATACATATAACTATAGTTTTTTGTAAATTATATCACCAAGGAAATGAATGTCAAGATCCTAAACATAACACACATCCAGCAAGTCAAATTGCATTTGACAATGATAAACTCCCAAAATATTCTATATATTCTCAACAAACTATTTTGTATACCAAGATTATGTATGTATTTATTTAACGGAAGCACTATAGATTGATCAATAAGATCAATAAACATTAGGAGAATCACAACTATGTATATAGATGGAGAGTTCATGTAGATACCCATAGCTTGACGTACATAGACATTACATTACTTTTTCAGAATACTTAATACATAACAAAAACAGAAACCAATGGACCGTAATAGTTTAGTGTCTTTAGAAACTCGGAAAATAATCTTCTAATCGTGGTGAAATATCTACAACATATCCAATAAGATCTTCCCCTTTTTTTTTCTTACCTAAAAACATTATTTATATCCTGGGGAAAATAAAAAATATAAAGGGTGTGATCAAATTCTCAGTAAGGGTAAGCATGGATAAAATAAAACAAACCATATACATTTGAACATAAAAACATGAACATAATGTTTAATCATAGAAATCTTGAGCAATGACATAAAACATGACAGTACGTAAATCATAGATCATAATGGAACATTAATCATGATAAAATAGCTCTGACATAAAACTTGTAATTGTGTAAAAACATTAAGAACATGTTATGATTTACATGGTAGACAAGGCATTGCTTCCAAGACCAACTTAGTGGACAAAGTCCCTTTCTGAATCGAGTTCACTCCTCGTTTCAGTCATGTAACACTGAACCGTATTAACTTAAAATTCTAGCCATGTCTATATGATGAGATATAAATCATTACCCAATTCATTGGAGAGAGATATAGGTCCCAACCATCTCATAATGAAATCATTCTTACTTGTGCCACAAAATAAACATAAAACATTAATCATAACCCAAGGAAACAAATGGGTTTCATAAACATAACCCCATCATCACATAATCAATATAAAACAAATGGATATTTCATCATAAGAAAAGTGAAACCATGTAAATAATAGAGACATTATACTTGAAACATACACATATGAAATAATATCATCATAGATGGAAAATGGTTTTGAAAAAACACTTGAAATGAATTCTTGTGGAAAATATCCTTTCTTCTTCAAAATCATTTTATTTTCCCAAAATTCCATGGAATTTTAAAATAAAATTATTTTGTTTAAAATATTTATAAAATTATGTAGAGTAACATTCATGAAAATGAGGCGTTATAAAACCGTAAAAATCCATTCACGCCGTATAAGTTAAAAATACATTCTTCTCGTACTTTTGTTGGAAAAGTAAAAAAGTTCATTGTGTGGTAAAAAAAGTAAGATTCCTTTCATATCATGTGGTAAATCTCAAAATTGGGTAAAAAGGACTTTAAACATACAGTAATTTTTTTATAAAAACATGGGCATTGATGATAACAGTAACCCTAATAAATACTTACAAATAAACAATCTCGGATAAAAACGAGATTTGAAAAGTTATCCCTTACCTTAGGTCTGATATGCTTCGTACGTATACGAACCTCCTGTATAATGATCTAAATAATTCCCTTGACTTATAATATAATCATATTTATTGTTATGATATCATATATGGTTCACTAAGACTTTATATTACCCGTCCTTTTGTAAATTCAATGTTAAAGTAGCGTTTTGGGTAAAATCGTTTCATTTATCGTATGTGTTTTGACTTGTAATTATTAATATGATTACATAGATCCTGATTACTTAATTCCAGAATATAAAACAATATTTATATATAATATATATTCAGAATATACATATACATAAAAGATCGATAAATGGAAAGAAATACACCATTCATGGGGACGGTAGGCTGTACGTACGCATGAACGTTGTTTTCATTTCCTTATTGAATTGATTGAAATTAATAAGATGACACACATATATATATTCATAAATCCAGTATCATTATTATTTCATATATTTCATGATTAATTATTATAAATACTTTATAATCATTCTTGAATTGTTAACATGGAAAATGCTTCTCATCATGTCGTGGAGACGGTAATCCGTACGTACGCACGAGCGAGGATATCGTTCCCATATTTATTGAATGGAATTGGAATGGATGATATAATATCTTAGAATCAGTATGATGTTATAATAACCATATATAGTTATTTTTTACACCATTATACCCATCCAAGTAAGGTGGTGGTGGAAAAACAGATTACACCACGGCGTGGACACAGTATTCCGTACGTACGCACACGCGGTGATTTTGTTTTCCGTAGGATGGATAGAAGGTGAAATGGAGTTTTTTAATATTTATAATAAAATATAATTATATAATTAATACTGATGTTATTACTTTATAATGAAATAACTAATGAAGTGGAAGTATAAGAAGAAAGAACTTGAAAGAGTCGGTAGAAGAGATTACCTCTTCCTCGATGCACCTCCTTTAAACTTCATCTTAGGGCACTAGAGTTAGTATTTGGAGAAGACCAGAACCACTATGATATAACTAGATAGGTTGAGAAGAGTAATTGAAATGGGTTTTCCTAGATTCAATTCTCAAAAGGGTGTGAAGAGAAGAGGGAAGGGGTTCCCTTTTTATAAGGGAGGAGAGGGGCACCTTAAGAAAACATAAAATTTTATTTGATAATAAAGTCATATTCGGTTTTTAATAGCTCCAAATTGATTTATTTAGATGATATGGTGGGGATGGATCGAAATCCTCTCACCCAATAGGATTTAGACAAATCTAGGTTACTATTTTATCCTTATCATTTAGATTTAACTCTAAGTTAAATAATTTAACTTTTACCGTGTATTTTTGTTTTCTTACACTATATGGTTAATAAAATTACTATAACAAGACAAAAAAACCCCAAGTGGTTCATTAATAATATATATATCGTTATATAAGTCATTAGGACGAAACATATATTTTTAGGAATAAAATAACCATTAATAATATAATATTTGTTTTAAAAACTATTTTATGTCAATTTTGACAGTATTTGGTACTTGATTTTTGTGAAAAACCTAACAGCATGATTAGTTCAAAAAATTTAATTAAATCAATACTAACATGTCATATTAACCTAGAAAATTAGTTTAATTCATTAAAAGTCAAAAATTACATTTATTTGGGTATTTAAAAAATCAATTATATTAATATTTCATTAATAAGGTAATTACTGCATCATCATTGTGTTATAAATAAATTAATTTATTTAATATCTAAAAATTATATATAAAATACCATTATTTAGGAAATATTTTATATTTCTAATTAATATTTATAGTCGAATTTATCTTATGTATAACCCTATATTAAATTTTTTTTACTTATTTAACTTTGATTTTAACCATTTTAACTCTTTTTTAAATAAAATAATAATAAGTGTCCTAATCTAATCCATGTGGACCTAAAGGGTAATATATTATCCCTAAGGTTGTTTTTGGTCGAACTACAATTATCCAATAGAATTATGACATTTGTTAGGGTAATGATAATATCATTTTGGCCTTTAATTACCCTATTTACTTTTAACCGTGGTAAATAAAAGTAAAAAGATACTATTCTCCAAAAAAAAATTTATATTATTGAACCAAATTTTACTTAATGATATCAACCGTGTCTCTCAAATTTATAGAATTCCACTCACAGAAGCGGTAAAATTATGTTTTATGTAAATTTTCAAATTCTCCTAGGAGGTGGGTAAAAGACGGTCAAAAGTTCAATAAAAATTTTATATATCTAAAATTATTATAAAATGACTCCAATGAATTATATTGAACTTATATATGAATTATGTATCTATTTTGACCTAAAATAAATTTAAATAAAATAAATATTTAGTTAAATAAATAGTCGGTTTTAAATAGTAACCCAATGTTTTCACGATTCATCAAAAATTGAATGTTTTCAGAAAAATACCAAAAATTCACCCTAGTCTAATTTTGATATTCCAAATCCAAAAATTAATTCGATTTTGAAAAATAAAATATCAAAAATTGTGTATTAATATTCTTAACGTCGAGTTTATATAACATATAATTGTTTAGTGAAACTCGGTATTGCGTACAACATACGCTATTGTGGATGGTCGCGATTGCGTGTAATGCAATCCAAGTCAGGGTTGCGTGTATTAGAAGAATCCTTTGTTGTTTCATATAATAGAATCCAACCGTATTTCATTTATATATTGAATACATATATATATATATATATACACTCAATTTTTCATACAATAACTTCAAACGAACTTGAAATTGTGCGTAACACGATCCAAGAATAGTGTTGCGCATACTACAAGCTAAAATGGTTTTGTGTATAGTGAATGATAATCTTGGTGTAGAATAAAAAACAAGACATGAAATAAATTAAAATTAATTCTTCTCATAAAATATCAAGGTGTTACTTTCTACCCCCCTTAAAATGAATTTCTCCCTCGAAATTCATTGGGGTTATAAATGGTTTACTACCCGAATGTTTTAATAGCAACCCACATCGTAAAACGGAATACCAAAATATATCATTAAAAACTGTAGTATGAAACAAAATGGTTACCCAAATTAACTAATCCCTGGGTTTCCACATAAGAGAACATATGTGAAAATATGGATAAGAAAGAGAAATCTAACCATCCAGTTCTGATAGAGGTTGGTAGAGAACATGGCTATGAAAAGGCCAACAATCACAAAGCCATAAATTTTTTATGATCTAAGGTACCATCAGATTAATTGGATATAAGGGCACTAGGACAAAATTTTTTGTTTTCAAGGTGATTTCCCTAAAGTTGATGAATTAGAATAAATACTTACTTTATTTCGGTATAATCTCACCGTTGTTCATGCGATGAACAATTTCCAGTTCATCTCTTAATGAAATGAAGTTGAATTTTTCATTCGTGAAGTGTTAGAAGATCATGTGATAGAATGATGGGTCATTACATATGTCTCAAACAAAAGGTTAGAAAAAGTTATCAAATATACATAAGTCCATCTATGGTGAGGTTAATCATATATGATTCCAAAAATGGGCTTATACACCATCTATCATACTTCTTAATAAAACTAGTTTTTACTAACCAAGGACTTCCTATAGGCCAGTGGTGGGAAATAAAGGCCTGTCACACATCGGTTGTGGGTTCGATTCACATAGTCTTGTCTGACGTGATGAGTTGTCGCCCGTCCTGCAGGTTTTCATTTTTTTCTAAAACAACATTATTATATCATTCCATAATTAATATTGAAAAAAAATTCTAGCCTTAAACAATACTGACATATATCAAATATAATCCATTTCTGTCTTTAGGCTTATCCAAAATTCATCTTTCAAAAATCATATTATAAAGAGAACAATTACTAAAAAGGTCATTTACGAAGCATAGTAATACCATCATGTATCCCTCATATATCTTGTTGGTCACGTTCCAATCATGTGAGTAAATTAATCATGTATTCTCTTGAAAAATGAATACTCATTGAACCTTAGTGAAAATAATAATGCTTTCAAAAGTTAACTCTTTCCTTGTACAAAAATCCAAAAATTCTATATACTCAAACCATTATATAACCTTGTCCTTATATCATTCATGAGCTCATGAATACTATCAAAAATTTAATTTTCTCTTTATCCCTTCATTATGTGAATATCATCTACTTTCCAAAAATATCTGAATAACCTTTCATGGTTACCGGTACCAGTCATCATATACTTTCAAAAAATCAAGGAAAGACAATAGTGTAACAATCCTTAGATGTGTCTTTATTCCATAGTACCGTTACCTATAAAACATAACTCTCGATAAACAAAAATCATTCCACTACCTTCTTAATCCATTGATAGAGCTTCAACAATTCTTTCATATCACATATTATTTGTAGTCTCTTCATCATCATCAACAAAAATACTACCCATATGACCATGCTGATTCTCTTCATGAGACTTTCCCTTAGGGAATTGGTCTGCATAATACCCATACATTCCACATTTAAAACATTTAATCATTTTGATGTCATAGTAATACTATTATCCTTGTCCATGGTGTTAACTGAACCTTTTTCTCTGCACTTACTGGCTTTGTGTCCTTATTTTCCACACCCAAAGAATCTTCTAGTTCCTTTGAAACATTCTCCTTGATGCCTCTTCCCACAAGATTTACATGTGGGAAATGGAACTTTATTTCCTCTAGGATCATCATGAAACTCTATCATTCTCTTATTATCTGATTCAGGAAACTTACCAATGTTCATGTTATTAATCATATTATAAGATTGCTGATTAGGCATAATAATGATATGTGGACTAATAGATCCAATTTCATTTTGTTTCTCATGAAGAATATCAATCCATTGTCCATCATATCCTCCATTATAGTGAATCTTCATGTTTCCATCCAATTTCTAAAACCCAAAAAGAATTGTGTGAGAGGAAAAAATCATAATCAAGGGGGAGTAACATCTATATCTAACATCTTAGGTTTAATTATAATATCGTTACCGTAATTCTAGGACTATAACCTATACTTATACTTAACCTTAGAGACATCCCTAGACATACTTAAAAAATATCTCTAGGGATGTCACTAAAGTTTTTGCATCCTAGTTTCCAAAGGTTAACTAAACCTTTCCTCTGATACCAACTGCAGAGACCCATAGCTTTGCGTACATAGACATTACATTACTTTTGCGGAATACTTAATACATAATAAAAACAGATACCAAAGGACTGTAATAGTTTAGTGTCTTTGGAAACATGGAAAATAATCTTCTAATCATAGTGAAATATCTTCAACATCTCTCATAAGATCTTCCCCTTTTGTTTTATAACCTAAAACATTTCTTAATATCCTAGGTAAAATAAAACATATAAAGGGTGAGATCAAATTCTCAGTAAGGGTAAGCATTGATAAAATAAAAAAACCATATACATTTGAACATAAAAACATGAACATAATGTTTAAACATTGAAATCATGAGCAATGACATAAAACATGGTAGTACGTAAGGCATAGATCATAATGGATCATCAATCATGATAAAATAGTTTGGAAATAAAACTTTCAATTATGGAAAAACATTAAGCACAAGATATGATTTCCATGGTAGCCAAGGCATTGCGGCCAAGACCATCTTAGTGGACAAAGGCCATTTCTGAATCAAGTTCACTCCTCATTTCAGTCCTATAACACTGAACCTGATTAACTTACTATTATAGACATGTATATCTCATGAGATATAAATCTTTACCCAATGCATTGTAGGTAGATATAGGTCCGACCCATCTCATAATGAAATCATTCTTACTTGTGCCACAAAATAAACATAAAACATTTATCATAACCCAAGGAATAAAATGGGTTTTATAAACATCATACCATCATCACATAATCCATATAAAACAAATAGATATTTAATCATAAGAAAAATGAAAGCATTCAAATCATAGATACATTATACTTGAAACATACACATATGAAATAATGTCATCTTAGATGGAAAATGGTTTTGATAAAACACTTGAAATGAATTCTTGAGGAAAATATCCTTTCTTCTTCAAAATCATTTTCTTTTCAAAATGATCCATGAAAATTAAAAGAAATTTATTTTTCTGCAAATAGTCATAAAATATTTTAGAGTAAGCTTCATGAAAATTAGGCGTTATGAAACCGTAAAAATCTGTTCACGCCGTATAAGTTAAAAATAACATTCTTCTCGTACTTTTGTCGGAAAAGTCAAAAAGTTCCTCATGTGGTAAACAAAAGTATGATTCCTTTCATAACATGTGGTAAATTTAAAAATTGCATAAAAAGGACATTAAACATATAATAAAATATGTTTAGAAAAACATGGCCATGGATGATAAAAACAGCACGGGAAAATATTTACGAATAAATAATCTCGGATAAAAACGATATTGGAAAAGTTATCCCTTACTTGAGGTCCGATATGCTTCGTACGTATCCGAACATCTTGTATAATGATTTAAATAATGTCATTTACTTATTAAAAAAGCATATTCATTGTTATGATATTATATATGGTTCACTTATGAGTTTATATTACCCGTTCTCTTGTAAATTCAATGTTAAAGCATCTTTTTGGGTAAAACATTTTCATTTATCATTTGTGTTTTGACTTGTAATTATTAATATGTTTACATATATCATGATTACTTAATTCCAGAATATAAAACATAATTTATATATAATATATATTCATAATATACATATACATAATAAATCGATAAATGGAAAGAAATACACCGTTTATGGAGATGGTAGGCCATACGTACGCATGAACGTTGTTTTCGTTTACATATTGAATTGAATGAAGTTAATTAGATGACACAAATATATATATACATAAATCCAGTAGCATTATTATGTCATATATTTAATGATAAATTATTATAAATACTTTATAATCATTCTTGAATTGTTAACATGGAAAATGAATCTCATCGCGACGTGGAGATGGTAATCTGTACGTACGCACGAGCAATGATATAATTCCCATATTTATTGAATGGAATTGATGTGGATGATATAATATCTTAGAATCCGTATGTTTTTATAATAACCATATATAGTTATTTTTTACACCATTATACCCATCCAAGTAAGGTGGTGGTGGAAAAATAGATTACACCACGACGTAGAGACGATATTCCGTATGTACGCACGCGCGGTGATTTCATTTATCGTAGGACGGATAGAAGGTGAAATGGGGTTGATTCATATCTATAATTACATATCAGTATATAAGTAATACTGATGTTATTACTTTATAAAGAAATAACTAACGAAGAGGAAGTAGAAGAAGAAAGAAACTTGAAAGAGTCGGTAGAAGAGATTACCTCTTCCTCGACGCACCTCTTTTAAACTTCTTCTTAGGGGCACTAGAGATGGTATTTTGAGAAGACTAGAACCTCTATGATATTAATAAAGAGGTTGAAAAGAGGAATTTTTAGGGTTTGGCTGAGTATCAAGGCTCAAAAGGGTGTGAATAGAAGAGGGAAGGGGTGCCCTTTTTATAAGGGAGGAGAGGGGCACCTTAGGAAAACATAAAATATTATATTTTAATAAAGTCATATTCGGTTTTTAATAGCTTCAAATTGCAGTACTGGAAAATAGCCCTATATACACGGTTTTAGGGAAAACCGTGGGTATATGGGTGCCCTATAGCCATGGTTTTCGAAAACTGTCGGTATATGGATAATATGGGAACCTATACCCACGGTTTTGGAAAAACGTGGGTATAGGTCACCCATACCGACGGTTTTGGTTAAAACCGTGGCTATCGGTTTTTGATGACCTATACCCTCAGTTTTCTAAAACCATGGGGAAAGAAACACCTATACCCACGGTTTTGGCCAAAACCGTGGGTATAATTCTTTTCCTTGAAGACCTATAACCACGGTTTTAGAAAACCGTGGGTATAGTTTTCCCACGCAATGGCGGGAAAAAAAACTGGCGGGGCAGAAAAAAAATTTACGGGAAAACCTATACCCACAGTTTTCCCTCCTATACCCACGGTTTGTATTAATCTATTTATGTAAATAAAAGTATATAAACATATAAGATGACTAGCCTTGTTTGTGAGGCGTCGTTATCTATAGACAGAAGACGCGGGGTCAAATCCCGCTGGATTTTTTTTCTAATACAGTGAACAACATTAATATATTTTGCAAAATTATTATTAAAATAAGCAGAAGGCGCGTAGCTTAGTTGGTCAGACGCGATTCCTTTCATCCGACAGACGCGGTATCGAATCCCGCTGGGTTTTTTTCTTATACAGAAAACCAAATTAATATATTACCCAGAATTTATATATAATAAAACATGAGTCGCGTAGCTTGGTTGGTTAGACGGAATTTCGTAAATGGATAGTCCCGGGCGGTCGTGGGTTTAACACCTACGGTTACTTATTTTTCAATATTTATTCCTACGGTTTTAAAACCGTGGGATATGGATTTGATAGCATGGAATTTCATGAGGATTTTTAAAAAAGCTATACCCAGGGTTTATAAGAACCGTGGCTATAGGTTGGGGACCTATACCGACGCCGTTCTAGCCCACGGTTTCCAAAACCGTGGGTATAGCCCATTTTTCTAGTAGTGTTGATTTATTTTGAAGCTAAGGTGGGGATGGGTCAAAATCCTCTCAACCAATTTGTTTTATACATGTTTGGGTTACTATTTTATCCTTATCATTTAGATTTAACTCTATGTTAAATAATTTAACTTTTACCGTGTCTCTTTGTTTTCTTACACTGTATGGTTAATAAACTTACTATAACAAGACAAAAGAACCCCCAGTAGTTCATTGTTAATATATATCATTATATATTTCATTTCACCTAACCTTATATTTTTAGGAAAAAATAACAATTAATAATATAATCATTGTTTTAAAAACTATTTTATGTCAATTTTGACCCTATTTGGTACTTGATTTTTGTAAAACTTATAACAATATTATTAGTTAGAAAAAGGTTAATTAAATCAATTATAACATGTCATATTAACCTATAAAATTAGTTTAATTCATAAAAAGTCTAAAATTACATTTATTGGGGTATTTAAAACATCAATTATGTTAATATTTCATTAATAAGGTAATTACTACATCATCATTGTGTCATAAATAAATTTAATTATATAATGTCTAAAAATTATAAATAAAATACCATTATTTAGGAAATCTTTTTAGGTTTATAATGAATATTTATTGTCGAATTTATCTTATGTATAACCCTATATTAAAAAGTTTTACTTATTAAACATTGATTTTATCCTTTTTAACTCTTCTTTAAATAAAATAATAATAAGTGTCCTAATCAAATCCAAGTAGACATAGAGGGTAATGTTTTATCCCTAAGGTAGTTTTTGGTCTAACTATACTTATCCAATAGAATTAGGACATGTTTTAGGGAAATATTAATATCATTTTTACTCCTAATTACCCTATTTACCTTTAACCGTGGTAAATAAAAGTAAAAGGTTACTATTCAACACAAATTTTTTTTATCTTATTGGACAAAATTTTACTTACTAATATCAATTGTGTCTCTCAGATTTTTGAAATTATACTCACTGAAGCGTTAAAATTATGTTTTATGTAAATTTGCAAATTCTCCTAGGAGGTGGGTAAAAGATGGTCAAAAGTTCAATAAAATTTTTATATTTCTAAAATTATTATAAAATGACTCCAATTAATTACATTGAACTTATATTGGTATTATGTATCTATTTTGACCTAAAATAAATTTAAATTTAATAAATAATTATTTAAATACAAAGTTAGTTTTTAAATCATAACCTAGTGTTTTCACTATTAATAAAAATTTGACAGTTTTTAGAAAAATACCAAAAATTCACCCTGGGCTAATTTTGATATTCTAAATCCAAAAATGAAGTCCATTTTGAAAAATAAAATTTCAAAAAGTGGGTATTACTATTCATAACGGCTAGTTTATATAACATATCGTTGTTTACTAAAACTCGGTATTACATACGACATATGCTATCATGGAAGGTCGCGATTGCGTGTAATGAAAGACAAGTCAGGGTTGAGTGTAGTGGAAGATTTCTTTGCTGTTGCATATAATAGAATCCAACCATATTTCATTTATACTTTGAATACATATATATATATAGATATATATACACTCGATGTTGCGTACAATAACTTCAAACAAACATGAAATTGTGTGTACCATGATCCAAGAATAGTGTTGCATATACTGCAAGCTAAAATGGTGTTGCGTATAGCACGAGATAATCTTGGTGTAGCATACAACACAAGAAAAAAAATAAATTAAAAAGAATACTTCTCATAAATTATCGGGGTGTTACAGTTCACAACACCAAACATCATTAAAACGAAATATGAATTCCCATTGTAAATTCAGAAAGGTGTATGAAAATTATTTTAACATTTCACATGAGTATAATGATAACATTAGAATAAATCCCTATTTTATAACCAATATGATCATTTCATATGGCCAAAAAATAATCAGTATATTGAAGGGGATACTAGTTTATTACTATCACTTTGTCGATGTGATTATAATAAATACAAACTGAAAATTATAAATGACATTTTTTATGAAAAAATGGTTCACCCTATGGTGACACACATTGTAAAATGAGGCCTCATTGGAAATGATCATCATTCTCTACCCATAAATATCACTACATATATTGTGACATATTATATAGAGACATCATGATTCAAGAAATTATCTATTATGTCCTAATCCAAAAAAATATCTCCCTTTTAGGGGGTAACATCACAACCTCTTTAGGATTGAAATCATGGTTCTCATCCACAACAATGTAAAACACCACTGAATGGGCCTTCGATGAAATCTTTATCAACTCATCCCCTTTGTAAGATATTTAGATATTCTTCACTTTACATGTTTGAGGGTCACACTAAATAAATTAAATAGAATGATCTATATAATAATTGTATGAAAAAATCTATATATTTATTAAATACACAATAGTATAAAGAAAATTCATCTATTACGCACATAGGATAATATGGAATTTTTATATTTGTTAACTTGGGATGTTTCCAAAAGTATAGTTCTACCCAGCAGTATTTCTCGATTTATCTATAAATCATAAACATATATTGTACCTTCAAAATGTGTATTCAATTCCAATGGAACTATTAGCCATTGCACCTCAATCCTCAAAGAAAAAAAAATAGAAATGGTGATATGAAGAGGTGTATAACTATTTAATTAAAAGGACCAAACATGTGGTTGAAAAGAAAATGATATACTGATCGATGTCTGGCTCACCAGATATAAGAAACTCAAACATAGGATATTGGTCTTCCAATATTACATGACTTATCTAATTATAATGATGACCACCTCTACTATAGTACCATATTCACTTTGGATGGGGAGAATCCTAGAGAAATCCTCTACCTTCCCATCATCCACTGTACAATTCCCAAGAAAGAGAATATTTCAATTGTTTCCTCATCTATAACAACCATGAAGAAGGATCCTAATGTAAAACACATTTTTCATGTCTCCCACCAAAAATGGAAAAACACAGTCAGTACTGATCAACATGACCTATAAAATAAAATAAATCATCTAATCCATTAGAAAATATTGGAGATCCCTCAGATGAGGAAATGATATGGTGTGCGATGAGACCTACTCTTTGATATCCAAAATATCATTGTTATAGTTGACTAGGAAACCCAAAAATATGTCTACATCATGGGGAATCATGAAGACTACCCTTTAATGAAAACATAATTATTTCAAACTTTTTATCTATATCGTATACTATTTACAATACGTTGATATTTTTGTAGAATAAAAATGGTGACCATGTAATAGATCCCTAAAAGTAAAACCTAATTAAATTCCACTACATAGCCTCTTAATCTGTAAATAGGTTATATTGATAATTTATATAGAAACCCTAGCCTTTTACACATAACACTACATGATTTTAAGAATAATTATACATCAGATTACTTGCCAAGGATCATAGGGTATAGTGTCCTGGAAGAAAAGGTACATAAAACTGAAAAAATTGAACTACAAAAAGTCACCTATATTTAATCTTCATAATGATCTACTAACTTACTTTTAGCCCTTAAATCATCTTAGGATTCCCATGTGGATTAATAGAATGAAGGTATGAGCTAAAATCATATTATGTAAATAAACATAAGTATATAGATTTTTCATAAGGGTTAGAGATCATGACATTATGATATAAAATGGCATATATAATCATAGAATATAAAAATTGTATCATATATTCATGAATTCATAGTAATGTGGTGGAATCATAAATCATTATTTTAGCATTATTCATTGCTTGTTTAAGATAGTGTTACACAAGTCATGGATGACCACCAAGGCTATTGAACATAGTAGCATGAGAAAAGGCTAATCGCTGAGACATTTGCAAAAAAAGTCTCACGAGACTAGAAATTTCTAATCCATTGGAGATCAACTTAGGTGGACCCATATTAACATGTTGAAGAATATTATTTCATCATAAAAAATCATACATAATCAATCAAACATAATGATAAGGGATCCCATAGATTGAAATGTGTATCATATTCACGTTATAAAGAATAATGAATGGGCATATCATAAAAATATTAAAGAGAGAATGAAATTAAAACATACAAGGACATTATTGTCTGTGATGTCGATCAGAAGTGAAAAAATATAAGAATGGTATTTAGGAGTCTATAATCATTTAATCATTTTAGTGCGGTTTTATGAAAAATATTAAAGGGAATATAAAATTTAAAAGGGTATAATCTTTCATATATGATGATAATTGTAAAATTGTGGATCATATAATAATAAGAAATATATTATAATTACAAATTTTGATAAAACATGGAAGATTGCACTATAAATTTTGGATAAATTTGGGATGTTCTGTTAAAACGAGTTCTCTTATTGGGAATTTTCGAGGTGGGAATCACATAAAAGAACATATATCCAAAAAATTTAATGGCATGTGGATATTGAAACACGGTTTAATAGAATATAAAAGTAATTTATATGTTTTAAATTTAAATTAATGTGATGTTCATTTGGGAAAAACAATGATAGAGAAACCTGACGGAAAAAAGACGGTTCAGGTGGAATCCTTTACTATATTTCAGCATGGTATCAGGTGTACATAAGAGGTATTAATGAGAGAGAAAGTGATTTCAATGGTTTTATAAATAATTAGGGATGTATTTTTAAGGTATTAAATCATACCCCATAATTATTAATTATATGTAAAATGGTATAACATGGAGGACATTATTGATTAAAAGTGAAATAGAGGGGTCCCTTACATTAACTCTAATGGTGTTATACACTTGATATTACTGACCTGAATAATAATATATTGATCATTAATTAATAATTACAGTACTTATTCAATGTATAATTTACTTATTATGACCTCTCCAGTTCATTCATAACCATTTTAATTGGTTATGAGGTTCAATTTCTTTGTTCATGTTGGTTTGTTTCTTTGGTTTTAATTGCCAGTTCACTTATTTTCATATTCTAAAAATCATGTAAAATGGGGATGGTTGTACATAATTAGAGATATATTATGTTATTGAACATAAAATATGTTAAATTCTTGTAAATTTGATTTAATTACTTGGCATGAATATGAATCATTATATAAATTATTTAATGATAACTATTTGGGTTAATTATCAGTTTTTTAACACAACAAAATCATAGTTCTTTATAAATAAAAAAAAATAAAATAAGAATCTAGAATGATATATGAGACATAATAATTATATTATAGTATGTTTCATCATATAAATGTTAACATGACCATAATTGAAGATGATAATAGAAATTGAAAACCCATCATCCATAAATGTGGTAAATTAGCACATATTAGATGGTGTTTTCTATTTTAGTATAAAACAATGGGAAATGATAGATGATGATGAGTTGTTAATTTATCAAGAAAAAATTCTAGTACATGTAATGTACTGAAGCTATCACTACATGTGGAATAATGAACGCGATTTATGAATATGAAAACAAATGATCATTAAAATAAATGAAATGTTGGGATGCCACTTATGAAAATCCAGCACCCTAACAGTGTCGCATACAATTTTATAAAATATTATTATGAGAGAAAAAAGTGTTCTCTAAAAATAATTACATAATATAGATATAAAAGGGGATATTAAATGATATATCCCAACATAATCCAACTGAAATTAAAATGAATAACATAAAATGAATTCTTGAAAAATAGATGGGAGGTAGATTCTATTACCTTGTAGAGTATCTCCTTAAACGTGATGGTTGGGACGTTGGGGGATTGAAGAATCCTTGGGAGGAAACCTAGGGATTTAAAACTACCATATATTCCAAGATGATGGATTTTTAATGATATAAAATGATTTAATGAGTGAGTATTTATAGTAAAATAGAGATATGTTTTATTAATTTCGAAGGACACCTCATTAATGGGTTTTTTCAAAACCATGGGCTTTACCATGGTATTTTCCCATATATATATATATATATCCATTTGGTACATCTCATATCATATATTATAGTACCCAAGTGTACCAATTTTTCACATTAACTAATACATCATAATGATTTTATTAAACATACTGAAAATTCCAAACTACATTTAAAATATTCCTAAAAAATTCATGTATTTTTTAAAAAAACCAAATACTCACCATAAAAATTTTTAAATTTTTTGAATTAAAAAATAAAATCCTTTTTTTAATATATTTTTTATAAATATTTTCAATTTAGGTTTTAAATAAAATCATCATTTATTCGAAAAAAATAACATCAAAACTATAACTCATTTTATAACACATTCAAAAAATAATAAATATTCCATAAAATTATCTTAAAACATAACATAATAATGTAAAAATTTATGAATAAATTTAGTGAAAATAAATTAAAATTAAAATTATTAAATTAACAAAAAAAATTTAAATAAAATACTTATGATATAAAAAAATACAAATACATATACTATAAGACGTATTTTTAACTTTTATGATGTCCAAATTGTTTGTATACATTTTCGATTGAAGATTATATTTTTTGGAAGATTTTATATCCATTACTATTAATTAATATTCATAATGTATTGTTACTATTGATACCTGTATGTTATTATTCATTAAAAAATATGTTTTTCTTATCAGACTCTAAATATCATACCAGACACAACTATTCATGTCAGTTTTTTTAAACCCAAAACACTGAAGTAACAATATAATGTTTAAAGGCCACATAGTACCTAGTAGTTCTATTTTTGTGATTTCATGTGATTATATGACATAATTATAAGAACAAAATTTCCATTGATAAAACATTGGGTCATTACATTATTCTTCCCTTAAGAAATTCTTCTCTCAAAATTTTGTTTTACATTCTAAGCAATAAAATGTTGCAAGAGCTTTTCCTTTATTTCCTATTGTAGTTCCCATGTTTCCACTCCATACATATGTTTCATACACAGTACATTGACCAGGTGAGTATTCTTTTTATGTATTACTTTCTCTCTATGATCCAAGAACATTACTAGCTACTCTTTGTAATAAATATCATTCTACAATTGTACCACCTTGAATGAGTGTACATGTGAATGGTCTGGTATATACTTCCTTAAAATGGATACATGGAAGAATTCATGTACATTAGACATGGTAGGTGGAAGATCTAGTCGATAGGCCATGGCTATGAATCTATCAATAATCATTAATGAGATGATATATATGAGACTTATCATTCCTTTTTTCTCATATCTCATGACCTTCTACCATTGATATATTTGGAGGAATACCATATCTCTAACATTGAACTCAAGGTCTCATTGACGATTATTTGCATAACTCTACTATAGTCATTGGGATTCCTGGATGTGATGCTGAATAGATCTCACCTTCTCCACTATTTATTCGACAATTTTAGTTCCTAGTAGTTTACTCTCACATACAACAATCCAACATGCGGGTGTTCTACACCATTCCCTATAAAGGGCTTCGTATGGTGTCATTCAGATTCTCGAGAGGAAATTGTTGTTGTATATGAATTCAAATCATGGAAGTTGATGGTACCATCCTCCATTTATGTACATAAAATATTCTCAGAAAATATATTCTAGCGTTGGAGTAGTATTTCTTAGATTGGACCTCAGTTAGAGGATGACATGCCATACTATTTTTCAGTTCAGTGCTTATAGCATCTTGGATACTTTTCTAGAACATTGAGGGGAATCTCTGATCTTGATCGAATACAATATATTGTGGTACACCTTGTATCCTTACAACCTCTATGATATATATATGTGATAGTTGATCCAATGAGAAGTGCCTTAAAATTTCGATAATGTGAACTGTCATTGTATGATGAAACACAAAGTCCCATATAACATTGTTTCCTCTGGATTTCATTTGATGTCTAGTGAAAAAGTCCATGGTGATTTTCTCCAACTACTAAATAATTATGGGTAGTGGGTTCTGCATCCCATTATACTTCTATCCTTCATCCTCCACTTGTGGATAGTCTAGGCACATTGATGCATAATAAGGAATCACCTTCTTTATATTGTCCCAAAAAATAATTTCTCAGAGATCTCGATAAATCTTTGTGCTCCCTAGGTGGATATATATGGTTGAGTAATGTGCATAATTAAGAATATCATTCATTATCTCTGGATCTGATAATACACAATATCATGACCCAAATCATACAACTCCTTCCTCATCAATCATGAATTCTAAGGATTTCCAATTTCTAATATCTTCCACACTTTTCAGAATTCCCACATCTTTTCCATTATGATCCATTATTTTTTCCATGATAGATGGTTTGACAATTATTTGAGAATGGATTGATGATGTTAATCCCTAGATGAATCCCATGTCCATCATTTACAAATATAAGAAGAACACATCCTTCTCAATTCTCATCCTTGGTAACGATGCAAGATCCATTAAACATAGATAATCTTCCACCTTTTTTCCTTACAAGGATTGAAGTGGATTGGACATTTAATAATCCTTGATTATCTCTATACATCATTGCTGGTGCATATTAAGCTCTCTTTTTTTTAATTTATATTTGACACTCTTGTGATCAGTATATATATTCTTCCTCTCCCCAAAGAGATAATACCACCATATTTTCAATGAAATGATCACAACCGCCAACTCTAAATCATTTTAGGGTATTTTTTATCAAGTATTTTTAGATTACTTGAGTCATAATCTATAAATGTTTCATTTATCATCATCACAAATCCTAGTACATTCATTTAAGCATCACTATATAACCCAAAGTGTTATGCACTTTCTAGGTGTGTGAGTATCGGTGTAGTGATTTTCCTCATTTTCAACTCCATTAAACATTCTATACATTCTTAAATCCTGAAAAATGTTACACCCATCCATTTTGTCTTTCTCATTGGGGTTTAAACTTGTGAAATGTTCTACAAAAATCAACAATAATACATGAATCCACCCTAAAATCTGTGGATCATTGTTACAAATGTTGTCTTTGGCCACTATTCAATTTACATTCTCTTATAATTGTCCATTTATATCCCTATCCAAGTGATATGATGACACATGAATTATAAATCCTTCATAGTGAAGTCACATTTTCTATACTTTTCATACGACTTCTCCCTTTGCAATGTATTTAACACAATATTTTAAATCTCCTTGTGTTACTCCTTAATGTTGGAGTAAATCAGAATATCGTCGATAATGACTAAAAGAATTTGTTGAGGTATTCTATAAATAATATATTTATTAAATCCATGATCATTTTTGAAGCATTAGTGAGTCTTATATAATAAACAGGAACTCATAGTTTCGACAACTCATTCAAAAGGAGGTTTTGGGAATATTTTCCTTTCTCACCATTAATTGGTGATATCCTGACAAAAGGTCCACCATTGAAAAATAAATGGCCCCCAAAGCTAACAAACCATGCCATCTATAAATTATAGGGATTAATTTTTATATATCGTGATTTTATTGAGCTCATTATAATCAATTCATAGGCACATTTTTCAATCCTTCTTCTTGATGAAGAGGACTGGCGCCCCCTGAGATGAAGCACTCAGGGTTGTAAACACTTTCTCAAGATTATATTATAACTACTTCATTATCTACTCCTAATCTACTGTGTCTATTCTATAAGGTTTCATTTTATAGTTAGTGATCATAAAATAAGATCAATTGAGATCTTGAAATCTTGATCATGAGGAAGTCTAGGTAATTCTTTAGGGAATACATCAGTGTATTTACTCACAATAAGCATATCGTCATCCATGATTCTCTCCGTAGTCTCAATCATTTGATGTAGAAAAGAATTATAATATTTAATTAATATCCACACTTGAGAAAATGATTTAAAAGGAGATTCATCTTCCTCCATACACTTGGACAGAATTGGAGGATTCTTTGGGATGTGATGATTGATCTCCCTTTCCCGAAAGTTGATGTTCCCTTTGAAAAATATAGCAAATGCATGAGGAAGATAACATAAATCTCTACTAAAGTAATTGTGACAAGAATTTCATAGAGTATCATTCCACAATCATAATAATGGGAGGAGTTATATACCATGGATGGAATAATTTCGTCATTCCCTATTCTCACAGATAACCTATCCTTCAAATTTTGGGGTGGTGTTTGAATAGTTCTACTAAAATTTCGTGGTATGAATGAATTCATAGAATAAGAAACAAATAGTATTTTTTCAGTTCACCAATGAAAACAAGTCTACTAGTCACCATAATGTTTATTGGCTCTAACTCATCATTATTTATATAATAATCCATTCATTGTTCCCTTGGAGGATGTGGTTGATTACCTCTGACAACCCATGGAAAAGGGAAATAGTTCACATAATACCCATGTTCCTTGATGTTGTAACCATATACCACTAGCTAAAGGTTTATCTGAACCTTCCATTGTTCTTTCAGATAAGGGTATTTTTTATATCCCTTCTATTTTTTTATTAATATATCCCATTTTTTCATATTTAATGCAATTACTAGTCCCTTTTAGATAGTTTCCATTATGCTTCTTCACAAATTTTTTACACATGGGATGATAGGGCTTCATTTCATCATTTAATTTATTCATGGAACCACCCAAATTGGATTCTATTTTCCTATTTTTGTTTCTATATAGACAATACCACATGGAGTCTCCAATGTCCATTTTATCCTTATATTCATAACAGACAGTCTCCCCATATCAGTCGAAGTCATGGATCTCTAAAACATTTTGTAGAATTAGCTTTATTCCACTAGTGAAGGGATCCACCTTGATTTCTATGTTCATGAAAATGCTAGATGTGTTCCATTCCATCCTTTTAATGTTTTCTTCATACACCCTGATGGACTAATCTTCCTTCTTCTTGAGTCTGAGGAACTCTCTTTCCAACTTGATATAGAGGGTTTGTGGAAAATATTAATTTTAAAAAATTATCTTGCATTACTCCCAATTCATGAAATAAATTTCCTCCTCTAGAATCTAATTCTTGATCAGTGTCTACAACTTCTATTCTTCTAGATCAAAATGATAAACTTCTAGAATGTCTATATATTTTTCTGAGCACTCGCAGGCATAAAATATATTTTTAATGGAGTTAATCCAGTATTCTGCAAGGTGGGGGTCAAAAGATCCTCAAAACATGGGATAACTTTGAAAAAATCAAGTATTCAATGTTAACATTATATTTCCTTGTAGATATAAGGTGTTACTAATGATTCATATTATTATTCCTAACTTTAGCCAGCTAAGAATCTACTATGGTGATGTTTGGAGCACCTGTTCCTTCCATATATAGAAAGTAATTTGGGAATTCATAAAATTCCCTATCACATTGATTGTTGGCATGTGTTCTTATATTTTCTACCATTATCTATGAAAAACAATTACCATTAGTGGCAATGAATACATAACTAATAATCATGAAAAAGAACACATTTTACATAATAGGATAAACAAGTAAAATAGATATATATCACAACATGTGATTCCATATGTTTCAATGTTGGTTATCATTGATCTATTTCATAACTTATATTCTTATGGGTTTTTCTATTAGTAATGATTTTTCATATCTCATGAATTTAATAATACATATCCCACTAGAGTATCTAACCATGAGTGCCGAAAGGACAACTGTCGTGCACCTATTCCCGTTTGAGTCTAGCTCAATGTGGTGTTTTTGGGTTTTACCCATAGATACATTTGTGTTAGATCCACCTCTATATATTATTATCTAGATTGGGATGTATTTTATTGATAAACCACATAGTCTATAATTTCCAAAATTGAGGTGTGATTTCATATACTTGGTCTCATCCTTAAAGAACCTACTAATGTCCTCTATTCCAAATATCAAAAAATAACTAAACCATCATATGATACCAACTACAATGGAAGTAGCCTTTTACATAAAACATTAGATGATTTCATGCATAATAAAACATTAGAGTACAATCCAAGGATCTAAAAGTCTATTTTCTTGTAAAATAAGTACATAAAACTAAAATTGTGGAGCTAAAAAATCCTTATTTAACCTTCAAAATGATCTCCTAAATTCTTTTGAGCCCTTACACCTGCATTGAGTAACATGGGGATCAAAAGAACTAACAGATGCACTATAATCATAATAAGAAAATTAATATAAGATAATGTATTTTGTAAAAGGATTATATATGATGGAAAAATGATCTAAAATAGATATATTATCATAACACATAATAAAGGGATCAAATATTAATGAATTCATAATAATTTGGAAGAAACATAACTGATGATTTTAGCATGAGTCAAGGGTAAATTCACATAGAGGATCACAAGTCAATGTTAACTACCAAGGAAGTTGACCATTGTACCACGAGTCAAGCCTAACCTCCATAACTATTTCACATAACATCTCATAAGACTAATCATTAACCAATTTATTGGGGTTATATATACGAGTACCCATATTTACATGTTCAATAATATTATTTACACTTAAATAATCATATATAATCAATCTTATATAAAAATAAGATAACTGATGGAGAGAAATGGTAATAAAATTCATGTAAAAAGCATAATTAATGGGATTATCATAAAAGTGATCATCAGATAAAGGAATAAAAAAATACCTGGAAATTAACAAGTTAAAAAGGGTATATATCATGGTAAGTGATTTAAAACAGATGTGACACTATGTAAGAAGTTTATTTTTGGATATTTTTAGCATTAAATCATTTTACTGGGGTTTTAAGAAAAATACGAACGATCATTGAAAATCGATAAGGGAATAATATTTAATATAAAACTAGAAGTGAATCAATATATTTTTCTCAATAAAAAGACTAACATTATAAAAAATGGTGAATTAAAAGAAGTGGTAGAGTGCACATGAAATTTGGTAACAATTTGTGATGTGCCCTTATTACGAGTTCGCTTATTGGGAAGTATCGTGGATGTAATAACATTAAAGCACATATATCCTCAAAAGTGAATGAGGTATAGATAATTAATAATAATTTTAGAGAATAATAACAGAATGTATTATTTTCACATAAAAAGGAATGAATACTTAATTTGGGTAAAAATAAGGATAGGGAATCCGGATGGAATAAAGGAGATTTGGGTGTAATCCCTTATAGAATATCGGCATGGTATCCGTTGTACATGGGATGTATTAATTAGGGAGAAATGGATATATCATATTTTATACAATGTGAGCATAGAATTTGGATGGAGGGATATTATACACCATCATTTGTAATTATATGTAAAAGGGAATACCATAGAGGACTTTCTTGAATAAAAATTAAATAGAGGGGATCCCATACCTTACATCTGATGGCGTTCTCAACATGATATTAATAAGCAGAATAATCAAATTATGTACATTAATTAATAATTCCATAACTTCTTATATATTTAAATGATTTAGTAAAACATTTTTCCGTAAATTAATAACCTTTTTATTGGTTATGAGGTTCAATTTCATTGTTTGTGTTCGTTTGTTTCATGGTTTTAAAGACCAGTTCACATATATTCATGTTTGGATAATCATTTAAAATGGGGATGGTTGTTCTGAATTGGAGTTATATTATATTATTGAACATATATATAGTTTAATTGAAGTAAATTACATTCGGTTACGTGGCGTTAAGATTAATCATTATATATATTATTTAATTATAACCGTTTGGGTTAATAGGCTGTTTTTGAACAAAATGAACACATTTTATATTACAAATCAAAAAATCCTGTAAAATAAGATTCCAGAACCATATATGAGACATAATATGTATATAATAATTTGTTTCAATGATATTAATTGTTTCATGACCGAAATTGAAGATGGTAATAGAAATTTTAAAACCCATCGTCCATTAATGATACAAATAAGCACATATCGGATACTGTTTTAATTTATAGTGAAAATGAAATGGAAAGAAGGCATGGTGAATAATAATTAAGAAATAATGAAAAAATTATATAACATGTACATTAACGTATTCATCACAACATTTATATTAAATTTTTTTATTAATTAAAAATAATAGGAATAACTTTGAAAATTTACGTAAAGTTGCATGATCCCTTATGAAAAATCTACATCCTAACGAACTTGCTTAAAATTTCATAAAATATTTTGTTGAGAGAAAATAGGTGTATATCATCATTATTTAATAATATATATATAAGGGGGGATATGAAATTATATATCCCATCATAATCCAATTGAAATTAAAAATAATAACATAAAATGAAACCTTGAAAAAGTGAAGGGAGGTAGATTCCCTTAACCTGTAAAATAACTCCTAAAAATTGATGGATGGTACATTGGGGGATATAGGACACCTTGGGTGGAATTCTATTGAGGTAAAAATACCTAATATTTGAGGATAATGGATTTTGAATTAATGATAATGAAGCATTTTGTGGGTATTTATATTAAAAGATAGAGACTTTTTAATTAATTTTAAATGATGCCTCATTAGTAGTCATTTCGAAAACCACATGCATTACAATGGTATTTTACCATGATATTAGCCACATGGGAACCCACATAAAATATTTTACTATAAATTAGCCGCTGTGAATTTTAAATTATTTATTAAATAATTATTATATCGTTAAACACAACAATAACTCAAAACTGTATTTTTTACTATTCTCAAAAAAATAAGGTATATTAGAAAAATCCCTATAATTCACCCAAAATTTTTTTAACGTTTATAAATAAGAAAATTAATCCATTTTTTGAAAAAAATAATTTATAAATAATTTTAATTTTTTTAAATAAAATCATAATTTTTTCGAAATAACTACATTAAAACTACTACCCATTTTATATTGCCTTGAAAAATTAATAATGGTGTAATAAAATTATATTATAACAAAAAGAAAATAATGTAAAAATTTATTATTAAATTTAACGAAAATAAATTTCCATTTTTATTTATCAAATTAATCATAAAATTTTAAATAAAAAAAATTATGACATTCAAAAATACCAAAACTTATACTGTGATCGTTGTTGCACTACTAAGATGTATAAATTGTATTAATAAATTCATGGATGAATATTATAATTTTTTTTTCTTATTTTCTATTAATTAATATTAATTACTATTCATAATGGTGTGTACCTATACATAAGGCCATGTTACTATTCCTAAAAAATAATTTTTCCTTATTAGACTCGTAATATCTTAACAAACGTAATCGTGGATGTTAGTTATTCAAATTCAAAACATAGAAGTGACAATAGTATGTTTAAAAGTCACATTTTACTTATTAGTTCTTTTTGTTTGAATTAATGTGATTATATGACATATGTATAAGAAGTAAATTTCCATTGATAAAACATTGGGTCGTTATAATAGATATACACACATAAACACGACATCAACTCTTGAACACTATAACATTCCAATAAAATGTTATGAAAGCATTTTTGATATGACCTTGTACTGATCAAATATAGAATATATGACTATAATATTTCTTAAAACTGCTCCAAGGAGAATTTTGACTCTTCACGATATATGATGAGAAATGTACACAACCTCCTCACTTATCTATGTAGAATCATCACATTCAATAAAACCCATTTCCCCTTTCAAGAAAAAATAAAACTAATAGTTATATACTTCTTAAAAATAATGTATTCTATCATTGAGTCAACAATTGATCTATTCAACATCATTAGAGTATAGAAATATTAATCTCATAGAGTCCTCCCCTAAATTTCATCCTTTTCAACCTATACTCTACAATGATAACCTAGCACATCATGAAGAACATATTCAACAAGAAAATGATGAATAAATAAATCTGGATAAGTACCTAAGAAATATCAAATGGATAATGTATTCTAAACCTATAAATAAAAACATATATTATTAATTATTGAAATATTATTTTTCATCGATTATCCCACTTTCATGGTCAACCCATTCAAAAAAAGGCACAATAAATAATTTTATTAATCAATTTATATATTAACAACCTACATAAAATTTTTCATAACCTATTAGTCTCTATAAAAATAATTTTTTTTGCATCATTTCACAGGGATAGTTCTTCTTTCATGTCTCAGCTAGTCTTCATTGCTTACATTTTATAAAACTATCTGCTTATGTTTTCAAACCATACTATAATATATCATGTGTCTATATAAAAAATTCAACCAATCCCCAAAACAAAAATTTTAGTATCACTCTTTCATGACCCCTTAACACCACCCACGACAACCCTCCATGTCTGTGATTATTTGTGTGGGATATTAATTCCCAAATCCTAACTATTGTAGACCATGGGTTATTAATAACTAGTAGGGGTATATAATTCACACATAATAGATTAATCACCTTATAAAATAAAATATTTAATGTAATATAAGTTAGTAAACAAGATAAATATTATACTTAGTTTAAATGTAAATGATCCCAAATTCTTGAGATAAATTTCAACAAAAACAATAATAACTAAAATGGGAACAAAAATTTTAATAAGATAAAGTCAATAGAGGCCACTTTGCTTATATATATTCATATAAACCATGATATTATAAATCAAACACTATCTAGAAACTGGCCATGTTTAACATTAATTTTTTTTATATAGACTTATACTGATCACTATTTATTTACTTAATAGGATCCTCTCATGTTTATCTCATGTAATATATAATGAAATCATAAATAATTATAGTGAATGATATGGGAATCTTTTTCATCACCTAATAGGGTTGATGAATCTCACATTCATATATTTTATACTATAAATCATTGTTTATAATAAAACCGTAGTGTTATTTTGTGGTTAATTGTCATGTTTTTAGGTATTAGTGGTATTGTAAGCTTAAATGCAAAAAATAGTTAAATCTTGAATTTTGACAGTTGTTTATCATATGGGTATTTTGGTCATAAAATTAATATATGGATTCCAAATAACTTGATTAGTTTTTTTCAGATGTAGTTTAATTATTTAATACAAATTTTTATTCTGGAGGAACAACTGATTCGTATATCAAAAAGCCTTAAAAATTCAATGAAGTGAAAGACTCTTTCTGGTGGACATTGTGAACCCCGCCACTATAACAGAAGTGTATCTCAGACTAAAAATCTTAAATTAGGGTGATTACACCTATAATAAAACAAGTACACATATGGATGGCTTTAAAATTAATTGTTTGGTGTTTTGAAATCATTAAGGTAACCATTAGGTGTCATACGATTGAAGAAATATTCCTGGAAATATCATCCAGAAAAAGAAATGGGCAATGAAAAATTTATAAATCCCACATATAATGTCCAACGATGCTGAAATATCTATGAGGGACACCCAAGATATTTTGTAACAACATTTTTGAGGGGTGGAATGATTGAAGATGTCATTTATTGGGTTTAAAATGTGTTATCTTTCGGGGGAAAAATTCTACCAATAAAAGAAGGAAAGCTCCCACCTATCAAAGCATTCTATTTCTCCATTCCATTATTTCAAGGCTCCATGGAGGATATCTCCATTGAGGTAGATTTTCCAAAACACTTACCCCTTAATTTTTAATTTTTTAATTTTCTTTATTTTTGTTTTATTTTTAAATTGTAATTTATATTTCTAATAGATTAATGGATTGTTTTGATTTCAGTTTCCAACCATCCACCCTGTATTATTTTTCATTTTTTGTCTTTCTGTTCTTCTTTTATTCATATCATATTATCCACACTGACCTCATACCCTAAAAAATGAGGGATTAACATGAGATTTGGCATGGGGGAGGTGTGTGGGAATTTCATTTAGTATGTACTTAAATTCCTATGTTTTATTATGTTATAGATGAGAAAGAGTGATGTTTATGGGTGTGGAGACCGTCGACCATAACAATGATCTCAAACTCATTTTATTCATTTATTAAATCTTCTCCCTCCCTTATACTGGATACAAGATCTTCATACGATGGATTTGAATCATTCAGTGGTTTAAATGGAATATGATGGAGCCAAGTCTTAGAAAATGTCACACTATCGATCGAGGTGTGCCATCAACCTTGATTATAATAGGTGGTGATGTTATGATATTTAAAATCATTCACAATTTCACACCAATAACTCAAATAATATTAATTAATTAATGAGATATCATAATTGAATTATCTAACATAATTTAAATACCAACAAGGAGAATGATGGAACCCACAAACCAAATCATAATGTCAATGTTCTTTTTCTATTAATTGCATTTTGTCATTTAATGTTTTTTTATCTTTTATTTTAATTAAATTGAATGAAATTACTATATTAAATAAAAAATACCAACAATAATTAGTTTTTCTAAATTATATTATGTGAGTGAACAGCTTAAAAGGATCCTCAAGAGAGACGACACTGGATAGCCTTTATGCTGCACTGGGAAATTTAAATTGCTATTCCCAAGAAATATGACAGGCATGTGTCAAAACTAGAACCATTTTCGGGGATCCAATCACTAATTTACATATATTTTTATATTTTAGCATTCTAGATATATTTTCATTTAAAAAAAATAAAAAAATCATAAAATTAAAAAAATCTTAAATAAATATTATTTGTTCATGATGTATTAAAATTGTGATTATTATGCATGGACTGACCAATCTCAAGTGAAAGAAAATATTTACAATGAATTTTATGATCAGTTTAATAAAATAGGTGATAAAGTTGAAAACATTGAGAGCCAAATAGAATGTATTGCTGAATATTTATGCACATCCCAAGAGAAATCCATACCTGAGCCGGAAGTTGAACATGAAAGAGTGGTGGAAGAGATTTCAACAATAATATTTTATGTTAAATAACTTGAGGCTAGATATAAGGAACATCTAAAGGAACTAATTATATCATCCCACACTAAACCATTGATTGAGGAGGTCCTGAAAGTACATAGTCCAGGTGATGCACTGATGGGATATCAACATTTTTTGGGAGAATCCTGAAATAACTTTGTTGAATATAACTTGAAATATGATATTCCAATCCTTGATAATGAAACATGAAAAAATTTCAACCTCTCTCATACTTTGGATGATAATGAATAAGATTATCCTAATGAGATTGAATTTCCAATGGTCCTGCCTGAATAGATCAATGACAATGCTGAATTACATGAAATGGAATATTTATTTATTAATTTCTCATGTTTCAATCTTATTACTGATAAATTGATTTCTAAAATATCATTTTATGATATTTTTGATACAACAAAAATATAAGAGTTTGTGGATGTTAAACAAGAGACCACTCAAGTGGTGGTGATTGAATAAGAAGAGATGGAGAAAAAGGTGGTGAGACTAAATCCTCTACCAAAATTCGCATTCTATATCTAGGATGACACTAAAGAAGTCAATAGGGAGCACTCCTATATTATATTTCCTCCAACATCAATCCTCAAATTTCATATTTATTCTTTCTTGAGGGTTGGTTACTTTCTTTTCTTATTTGGGTTCTCTACATTCAGTGTTTACTCTTGGACATTAGTAAAATTCAAAAGTGGTGGTTCAACTCTGTGAAATCACACACACCTTATGATTAGGGATAAACCACTGAAACAACCTGACTAGGGGAAATAAAAACCTATAACCCGCAAGGGTTTATAAACCGAGAATTATATCCTCTTTATTCCATTCATATTTCTTTTTATTTATTTTTATTATGTATTTTCATTTATTTATTATAGTCTTGATGTTGGTGCTGCTCAGAGATTAACTCAAGAAATCAAATTCAAAAACAATATCGGGTTGTATCATTCCTTACCTTAGTTTTAATACCTTTATATTTTTATTTTATTGAATTTAAATAAGGTCTAGTAAAGGCTGAGTTTGGGGTAGTGTCAACCTGATTAGTTCGTATTGTGGGATTTTCATTTTTTATATATATTATTATTTTTGGATATTTTATCTTTAGTGAATGTTATTATCACTTTTCACACATCAATTTATTTTGAAAGAGTTGAAATGATTTTTGAAATAATGGATTTTATATGATTGATGATACGATTTATTAATCCTTGAAATAGATTTTCAAGAATTTTATTGAGATTGACTGCTTTTTGAAATCCATTCCCATGAAACTCAGACTCAAAATATTGTTCCAATCTTTTGAGGTATTCTAAACAACTTTTACATATTCTTCCTAATACCCACAATTTCTTGAGTGAAACATGAACTTCGTGTAAGTGCTGGAATTTTTGAATATTCTCTTTCGATGATTTTGATTTAATGGAATTATTTTGAAATGATTGAGGCATATATTTCCTAATAATCATTTTATCTTGATAACTACATTTACATTTCTCCTTTATAGGACCTTAGATCCCTCAAATGACCATATAAGTTTATGCCACATTACAAGCCAATTTTTCCTTAATACCCTATCTTTTAGTATTTTTCATGGTTATTTCATGTATGAGTGTAGGGGAAGGCCTATCATGTGATTTGATTAGGATGTGTATCAATTTTTAGTGGTGTGAGGTGTGTATCAATATTTTGGGCATTGGATGATATATAATTGGGCATGTGTTGTTATTTCACTCTGGTTTATTTGTTTCATCCATTTCTCAATAAAACAAATGAAAAAACAGAGATGAGAATAAACTCTTCATTGAAAATTTTTTTATGACTCATGTACCTTTAAAAATTAAAGGGAATGAATTTTAATTCATTCATTATATTCAAGTTTCAAATCATCCCCCACGAAAAATAAAAAGTGAAAAAAAGATGAAAAAAATAATGTTGTTCCTTTCTAGAAATTTTCTCCAAAAGGAGAACCTAGATGATATCATTCAATATAATAACTGATTTTATAATGTACCATGACATAAAAGAGAGTTGGATATGTTTTTTACATTTTAAATCTTGTTTGAGAGAGATTAATTTCCTATTTTTCCACTTTAATTAATATTGCATTGTACAAAAAAAGTCTGACCTCTTATTTATGGAATGAAACTTCTTTCAATCATTTTCCCACCAACCCATAGCCACAGAATCATTTGAACCATTAATTCAATCCCGTATTAATTAATTATTTTTCAAGTTTCACGGTATGGAGAAATGAACATTTTAACAGACCTATGTTGATACATGCAATTTTCATGTATGAGCAAAACTCTAGATACAATTTCTCATAAGTGAAGACTGACGTAAAATTTAATGTCAGGTAGGTTGTGATTTGGCGGTAGATTGATTTATGTGGTTGAAAAAATATTAAATATAGAAATGAAAATTATAGGGACTTTGTTTTTCATATATGATACATGATGGACGTCTATTTCGGATAAGATCATGGATATTTTCTAATTTTCGATTGTTGTGTGGATTTTGATTTGGATATAAGATGATTGCTTAGGAGTTCAATTTTTAAGTGTGGGGGAGTGATGAAGATCACATTTTAAAATATTTAATACTATAAATCATTGTTTATAATCCCACCATAGTGTTATTCTATGTGTATTTGTCAGGTTTTTAGGGTTTAGTGGTAATTTGAGCTTTAATGCAAAAAGCGGTTAAATCGGGAATTTTGGCAGATTTTATTCATAGGGGTATTTTGGTCGTAAAAATTACATTTGGAATCCAAATTTTGTGATTTTTTTGAATACTGAAATTTATTTAAGAAAAAATTTTATTTAGGATGAAAGGATGATTCATATATCTAGAATCATTACATATCAATGAAGTTGAATACTCTTTCACTAGGATAGCATGGACCCCACCACCATAACAGAAGTCCATCTCAGATTAAACAACTCTAATTGTGGTGATTCCACCTATAGTAGAACCATAACACATCTTATCGGCTCAATAATTAATTCAAGGAAGTGTTGAAGTAACTCCGTTTACTATTGACTGTTATAAATTTGAAGGAATCTTCCTAGAAGCATCATTAAGAAAACAAAACGCCAATTTAAAAAATCACAACATCCACATATAATGTCCAACAACACAAAATATTCAAGGGGGGGCACCAAATATTTTTATGAATAGAATTCATGATGTTTAGAATCCTTTAAGAGTTCATTTATTATGTCTACAACGCGTCAACATTCTGGGAAAAAATTCTATTTATCAAAGGAAAGGAGCTCCCACATCTCAAAGCATCCCATTTATCCATTCCATTCCATTAAGAAACCAAGGAGGAGATATCCACCAAGAGAGGAGAACCGAAACTCTTCCACCAATCTTTTTAATATTTTTATTTTCATCATTTTTTTGGGTTTTCAATTGTAATTAAGATTTCTAATAGATTTTTTCATTGTTTTTATTTTTGTGTGCACCCATCCACCGTATTTTTCTTCTTCAACTTTTATTATTCTTTTGACATTTTATTCTTATCATATTATCCATTGTGACCTATTACCCTAAAAAATGAGGGGTTAACTGGAGATTTGGATCAGGGGAGGTTTGTGGTAATTTCATTTATTTTATACTTAAATTCGTATGTTTTATTAATTTTTCGATGAGAAAGAGTGATGTGCATGGATGTGTAGATATTCAATCATGACCATAATCTAAAACTCATTTATATTCTTTTATTAAATCTTTTCCCTCCCTTCTACTGGATTTAATTTCTTCATATGATGGTGTTGATCCATTAAGTGGTTGAAATGTCACACGATGGAGCTAGGTCTTGGAAGATGTCACTGTAACACCCCAGGTAAATAAGGAATATGAAATTTTCATATTTATCCATATTTGTGAATAAAATATTAATATGACTTTAAAGGGGACACTATACTCGATGGCGTACCCAACACGCAATAACCAGTTTCTTGGGAATCTTACGTTGCACTCTAATAATAAAATAATATTATTTTAAATGGTAGTTAACATGTAGCCGTTGTAATGGCAGGAATGGATAGAAATAACTAAAATATGATTATATATGTTATTAAATGTTTTTACATTTATACAATAAAAGATAATGGCTTAAAATACGGAAAGAATTCAATTTTAGGCGTATATACCCTGGTTTTCACTAAAGGTTCACTTATCACCTTTTAATGGAGAACTGTCATTAAATATAGTTTTGATCACTCTTATACATTATTTTGGACCAAATAAAACTCTTATTAAGAATCGGGACATCAAATTTTACTTTGTGTAATTTTTTGGTATTTTTCCGATAAAGTTCATTTTTTAATGAATAGTGTAAAATGTTGTATTTTAATTCAAAACCACTTTTTAATATAATTTATTTATATGATTAGATTATATTTTGAATTGGTTTTAAAGTGAAATTAGAAAATATTTTTACCATTAAATCCAATAGTGGTCGTTTAAATTAATTTCACTTTGAAATCAGACTTAAACTAGTGTCAATCTTTTGATACTTACTGTTTTATAAAAACACGCTATTTGTCATGATAGTGGGAATTAATTATTAAATTAATTAATGTGACTATTATGTTTTGAATTTTTTAAAACGGACTTCATTTTTGAATTCGGAATATCAAATATAGCTTAGGGTGAAGTTTTGGTATTTTTCTGAAAAACTCCAATTTTTGATGAATAGTGAAACCACTAAGTGGTAATCAAGCAAACTGATTTTTCAGTTAAATGAAAGTTTACCACTAATGTGTATTGAATTTTGAAAATCCGACATACATGGTTGTCATTAAGAAGTAAAATGTGGTTCAATGAGATTAAAATACTTTTTTTGGTGAATAGTAACTTATTAAGTTTTTAATCACGATTAGTGGTAATTAGTGTAGTTTAAGGTAAAAATAATGCTTTAATAAAATGATATGAGCTTGACACATGTCTTACCCTCATTGGTCGTATCATGGCCGACCAAGATAAGCCATGGGTCAACTTGGGGACCCCATGGATCCACTTTGGTTGGGAAATGACATAAATAACATTTTATTTAATGTAAAAGTAAAATTGACACAAACATGATATGTTTTACTAAAACAATTTTTAAGTGGGGTTATACAAGTCATCTTTTTGATTATAAATATTCATTGTAAATATAAAAGGATTTCCAACATCATAGTATTTTTTTTATAATTTTTAGACATTAAATAAATTAAATTATTTATGACATAATAATGATGCAGCGATGACATCATTATTTGGCGATTTAAATAAAATGGAAAGATAATGTAAAATATATGAACTACACATGTCCAAAACTTATTGGATGGGTGGATTTCGAACCCTTATCACTTTATCCACGAATTATATCAATTTGGGACCTTTTAAAACCGAAATACATGTTCAAATAAAGTAATATTTCTTACTTTCCAAAAGTGCCCCTCCTCTCCTCTTATAAAAGGCCCCCACCTCTACCTCATTTCACACACACCTCATGCCTTTGGCTCAGCCAACCCCTGCCCATTTACTCTCTCCACATCCCTCTCCTCATCCTAGAGGATTTACTTTGGGCATAATCCTTTCAAAGGAAGCCTTTAGGCTTAAATCAAAAAGAGTTACACTTTTAAAGGTAATTCATTCTCTCATGTTCATTTGTTTTATTTTGTTTCTCCAACCCCCTAAAATCTTTTTATTTACTTCTTTTGTAACAACACCAGTATCTTAAATATACTAGGATGTTGTTATAAGATTTATTTTAGCTACACTCTCACACAACTACATCAAATTGTTAAAGAACATACGGTTTCTGTGGATGGCGAAATTCTGCCTCCCGAAACGATGATTGTTCAATACTCATTTTACACCTTCAAAGGTGGCCATTATGATGTCACTATTTTTATATATGATATATAATATGTTAATGTTTTACTTATTCTTCTGTATTTTTCATTTGTGTCTTACATTTATGGCTTCCATTATGGGTATGCACGATATCTTTATTTAAGGAAGTGCGGACTACCGCCCCCTCAAAGTGAATTGATTCGTTAAATACAATATGTGGGACGTATAAAGGATGGAAATATGATATTATATATGATATTATACTGGAATTATAATATACCTTTATATCATTATGATTCCATTCTATAAAATACGAAATAGAAATGGAAGTAGCGTTCATGCGTACGTACGACTTACCGTCTCCATGAACGGTGCATTTCATTTCTTACCTCTAAATGATTATGTAATGTTATAAATGCATGAATGTACTGGATATATATGAAATATATGATATCTACATCATGAATACAATTCTGGTTATAATAAACATTTGGCCACACGAACAACATGTAATTGTAAGAAGTCCACTTTCGACTTAAGAACCAAATACCGACAAAATGAACATTATTAGCTTGAATGATTACATAATGTTTATAACATGTCAATAATTGATATAAAAGGAATAATGAACTTGGAAAAGGTTCTTAAGAAAGTATAAATTAACTCATGTTTATTATTCAGGACGTTAAATAATGATCGAGTCAAGTCGGACCCGAGGTAAGGGATCCTACTCCTCTCTTTCTTTTTAAGTACACTCTATTATGTCATTCCCTTTAAGCTCATATTTCTTATGATTGAGATGTTCTTTTATATTACTCCTACTGTACTTATTATGTTCATATGATGAGAGACCTTATTACCTCTCATCAATCCATTTTGGAAGTTCTGAGTGGCACCGTTAGGCTGCCGAGTTTTCGTAAGGGATTTTTCATCTCACTTTTATTCCCGTGAGATTTATGCTACATTTTCCACAAATTACATTGAGTGGTGTATGTACTGCCCATTATTATACTCTTTGTTTAATATAATTTCGTTTATTAGTATTTAAATCAATGATCTATTGTCCTTCTTTCATGGGGTGTATGTTTTGAAAGATACCCAAGTCGGTAAGGGAACCTTTCACCCTCCTTTTTTTAAAAGACTTCTTTTGTTGGGTCTTTTAATTTACATATTGTTATGTTGGGATATGTTATCATATATCCTTATTCATTTAAATTTTATGTCCAAGTTATGAGATACTCTTTTTATCTCTCATCAACTCATTTTGATGTGATGCCGTTAGGCTGTCAAGGGAACTTTTTAACCCAATTTCGATTTCTTTGGGTTCAACATGTAGTCATTGAATATGTCATCCATTGAATATGTGTGAATGACCTTTTATTGTTTTACACTTAATATCCACTTATATTGGGTGTATTTATATTTTTCACACATATTTTTGAGATTTATTTGTCCTTAATTTAAGGATACCTTCTTTATAAGGGATTTCATCACATTTGACATTTCTATTGAGGGTTCATTGTTGTTATGCACCAATTCACTCTTATATGGTGTATATACTGTCCTTTGGAGTATTATATCATGAATCCATTTATTCTCATGATATTATAAATTTTGGACTAAATGTTATTCCTCAATTATTGTATTCAAGTGTCTCTAATTTTGGTAAAACCCCTTTAACCAAAATATCGTTTTAAATGTTTTAATTATTTGTTCTTATTAATATCCATGTTTTCAAAATGGTTTTAAGGATTTATTTATATGGATATTAATGGTTTAAAATTTTAATCTTCAAGGTGGTATGGGACACATTGATTCAAAAATCTCTTTATTAAATTTTTTAAAATGGTTTTGGAAATGGTTTCTTTTTGAGTGGATTCATTATATCAATATACCAAAATGTTATATTGTGATTGAAATGTGGAAATGTTATGTTTCCTTTATGCATGTTTTATGTGATACATTTATGTTATGGTTCTTGGGCATTATTATGAAGACGGGTGGTTCCGTGATAAACTAAGGGCGGGTGAGCCCGATATAGCTCTCCAATGCATTGGGTAACACGAAGGAGTGAAACGTTAAGGTTTCTCCGAAGAGATTTAGGGAATATACTGTGATGGGTATTCCAAACATAACCAAGAGGGTTACTCCCAACGTAAGAATTCTATGAATGCCTCAAGTTACCTTTATTTCATATGATTGCTACGATTTTATGAGGTATGTTAAAGTGCCTATATTTTATGGGTAAAGTATGATTTCATTCTTATGTATACATGTACTCATGATTCCTTTCCATATTTTTATATCCCTTACTGAGCTTTTTATGCCCATCCCAAGTTTTTGAAATGCTTTTCACAGGTCAAGGGAAAGGTACATGATGTGACGATAGTGTCAAGGATTTGTCAAGAAAGAATCCGTGTTTTATTTTAAATAGGTTTCCATTTATGGGAAGAATGAATATTGTCTTTTATGTAACCACCTTGTTAAAATGTGGAATGTAATTCAAGTTTCATGATCTAATTCTCTAAAACTCTAAACCTGAAAAGATCCTCAATGTGTAATCTTGTAATAACTCAAGTTTAAGTAAGGTTTAAGGCTGGGGCCTTATAGTTGGTATCAGAGGTCGGTTTAGATAACTTTAGAGGTTAGGGTATTCTTTAAGCATAAGTGACATTACCATAATGGTTTGGATTTCAGAAAGAGTCCTAGTTTTAGATAAAGTCAATTAGTAAGTATATCTTAGTGTTTATCTTACTCATTAGTACATGATGGTTTTGTTGATATACTCACACTGACCTTTTTGGTTTTAGTAAATGGCTGGATCTAGCATGCACCAAAGTAACAGTGGATGTGAAGGAAACTGTGACAGTTTTTGGAGAAAGCAACTGAATGATATGGGAGCTGCAATGAGAACTCTTTTGATTATCCTCAACCAACTATCTGGAGTCATGATTGACTACCTAAACCTTGGAGATTTCTCTAAAACATCATATATGAAAAAAACAAATTCCTACGGAAGTACATGTAATAATCATAAAGGTAAGTGTGTTCAAAAACCTATGTGTCAAAGATGTGGAAAGAAACACCTAGGAAAATGTTTCAAAGGGACAAAAATATGCTATAGATGTGGAAATGAAGGTCATAAAGCAAGAACCTGCCATGGAAAAAGGAAGCATCCAGTTGACTCGAGGAAAGGGAAAGAAGTTCTTTCTGAGGGATCAATTGAATGTTTTAAATGTGGTGTGCATGGTCATTATGCAAACACATGTCCTATGAAGAAGTTTCGTGAATGGGGTCACCAAGAGCGTACCAATATTCGTTTACCAATACCTAATGCCATTCTGATTGAGGATGAAGAAACTGACAATGACCAATCAAAGGTATGTACTATTTTATGACTATTGTTTTCCTATTTTGGAATCTTAGGATATGATTCATGATTTTGTTTGTAGGAAAGAGGTATTTAGGAATAAGTTGGAAAGGAATGGATAATGGATCATGAAGAATGTTGAATGAGTAAGATGTCAACATATAAGGGCATCAAGAGTTATGGTGAAATTCTTAAGAGTATTAAGTCTCTTTTGATGATGGGGTTACATTAGAAGAATTTTTATATTATGTGTAACCCTGATGTTTAATATAGTAAAATTTTATTCAAGTAATAGTTATCTTTTCTTTTGTGGACATAGTTATAAAGAACCATTTGGGTTTATATGATCCTTACTTTGGAGGTAATTATGGGTTACTATATGTTATGATGGAAAATGAAAGGCATGAGATAAACTTGAGGTTAAAATATGTTATGATCATCTTTGAAGATTTTATCTCATTTTGGGGAATGTTTTAAGAATTATATAGTTTTGGAAAAAGGACAACACGCAGACCGTGTGACAACCCATCGCGTCGGACAATGCTGTGGGAATCAAACCCACAACCAAAGTGCGACTGGTATTTATCGCCTACCACTGGACTACGTGAAGTCCCTGGTTAGTTTGACTGATTCTTTTTAGTTATATGATTTTATGAATTAAGAGTAAGTTGATTTTGGAGGATATGTGATTAGGATAATTACTTTTCAATGTGAGACTTTAGGAGCAACTGATGTTGTTTGGAGATAAATGTTACGATTTAACTTGGAAGACTATGTGACTAAATCCTTCAAATATTTGGGTTTAAATCTTATATTGGTTTACTTTGAAGAATTTTATGGACAAATTGTTTATCGGATGGTCCTCGTTGAACTTTGGGTTTTGTTGGACAAATTTTGGAGATTAAGAATAGATTTTCTTTTTATAAGGGGTTATCCTTTTCTGGATTATCTGATCTTGTACTAACCTTTTTGGTTTTGGTTAAAGCCTAAATACATGGGATTTATATAGTTCTCTTTTGGGGATTAGGCGATTCTCTAGAAGTTGATTATAGTACTCTTAATGCGAACAAGTCTCCCTAAATACTCGTCTTTTGGAAAAAATATGAGTTTGACTAAGGAATCTAGTAAAAGTTGAAAGTCAACATGATAAGTGATTATGCTTCCTTATGAATAAATTCCTCAATAAAAAGTAACTTAAAACAAAAATGTTGTCTATTAACTTTTCTTACTGGGGAACCCAACACCGTTTAACCCATCACAAGTTTGTGATTTTCTTATTGTTAACTTTCTCCTAAACATGTTTTCTATCACTCTCCATCGGAACATGACCCTATGTTTTCTCCTCCATGTCCATATTTTCATACTTAGAATCCTAGTATGGGTTAACTCGGGTGACCTCTGTGCTTATCTTTCTTTATTTTAAAGTGATTGTTTTACCGACTCTTGTTCCGATGTGGGACGTTCAAGGATGTTTCCAAGCGCAATTTTAAAATTGCGAGGACGCAATTCCCAAAAGGGGGGAAGGATGTAACACCCCAGGTAAATAAGAAATATGACATTTTCATATTTATCCACATTTGTGAATAAAATATTAATATGACTTTAAAGGGGACGCTATGCTCGATGGCGTACCCAACACACAACAATGAGTTTCTTAGGAATCTTACGTTGCACTCTAATAATAAAATAATATTATTTTAAATGGTAGTTAACATGTAGCCGTTGTAATGGCGGGAATGGATAGAAATAACTAAAATATGATTATATATGTTCTTAAATATTTTTACATTTATACAATAAAAGATAAAGGCTTAAAATACGGAATGAATTCAATTTTAGGCGTATATGCCCTGGTTTTCACTAAAGGCTCACTTATCGCCTTTTAATGGAGAACTGTCATTAAATATTGTTTTGATCACTCTTATACATTCTTTGGGACCAAATAAAACTCTTATTAAGAATCGGGACATCAAATTTTACTTTGTGTAATTTTTTGGTATTTTTCCGATAAAGTTCATTTTTTAATGAATAGTGTAAAATGTTGTATTTTAATTCAAAACAACTTTTTAATCTAATTTATCTATTTGATTAGATTATATTTTGAATTGGTTTTAAATTGAAATTAGAAAATATTTTTACCATTAAATCCAATAGTGGTTGTTGGAATTAATTTCACTTTGAAATCAGACTTAAACTAGTGTCAATCTTTTGATACTTATTGTTTTATAAAAACACGCTATTTGTCATGACAACGGGAATTAATTATTAAATTAATTAATGTGACTAATATTTTTTGAATTTTTTAAAACGGACTTCATTTTTGAATTCGGAATATCAAATATAGCTTAGGGTGAAGTTTTGGTATTTTTCTGAAAAACTCCAATTTTTTGATGAATAGTGAAACCACTAAGTGGTAATCAAGCAAACTGATTTTTCAGTTAAATGAAAGTTTACCACTAATATGTATTGAATTTTGAAAATCCGACATACATGGTTGTCATTAAGAAGTAAAATGTGGTTCAATGAGATTAAAATAATTTTTTTGGTGAATAGTAACTTATTAAGTTTTTAATCGCGATTAGTGGTAATTAGTGTAGTTTAAGGTAACAATAATTCTTTAATAAAATGAGATTAGATTGACACATGTCTTACCTTCAATGGTTGTATCATGGCCGAACCAGACAAGCCATGGGTCAACTTGGGGACCCCATGGATCCACTTTGGTTGGGAAATGACATAAATAACCTTTTATTTAATGTAAAAGTAAAATTGACACAAACATGATATGTTTTACTAAAATAAATTTTAAGTGGGGTTATACAAGTCATATTTTTGATTATAAATATTCATTGTAAAGATACAAAGATTTCCTACATCATAGTATTTTTTTTGTAATTTTTAGACATTAAATAAATTAAATTATTTATGACATAATAATGATGCAGCGATGACATCATTATTTGTCGATTTAAATAAAATGGAAAGATAATGTAAAATCTATGAACTACACATGTCCAAAACTTATTGTATGGGTGGATGTTGAACCCTTATCACCTTATCCACGAATTATATCAATGTGAGACCTTTTAAAACCGAAATACATTTTCAAATAAAGTAATATTTCTTACTTTCCAAAAGTGCCCCTCCTCTCCTCTTATAAAAGGCCCCCACCTCTACCTCATTTCACACACACCTCAATCCTTTGGCTCGGCCAACCCCTGACAATTTACTCTCTCCACATCCCTCTCCTCATCCTAGAGGATTTCCTTTGGGAATAATCCTTTCAAAAGAAGCCTTTAGTCTCAAATCAAAAGGAGTTACACTTTTAAAGGTAATTCATTCTCTCATGTTCATTTGTTTTATTTTGTTTCTCCAACCCCCTAAAATCTTTTTATTTACTTATTTTGTAACAACAACAGTATCCTAAATATACTAGGATGTTTTTATTAGATTTATTTGAGCTACACTCTCACATATCTACATCAAATGGTTAAAGAACATACGGTTTCCGTGGATGGCGAAATTCTGCCTCCCGAAACGATGATTGTTCAATACTCATTTTACACCTTCAAAGGTGGCCATTATGATGTCACTATTATTATATATGATATATAATATGTTAATGTTTTACTTATGCTTCTGTATTTTTCATTTGTGTCTTACCTTTATGGCTTCTATTATGGGTATGCGCGATATCTTCATTTAAGGAAGTGCGGACTACCGCCCCCTCAAAGTGATTTGATTCGTTAAATACCATATGTGGGACGTATAAAGGATGGAACTATGATATTATATATGATATTATACTGGAATTATAATATACCTTTATATAATTATGATTCCATTCTATAAAATACGAAATAGAAATGGAAGTAGCGTTCATGCGTACGTACGGCTTACCGTCTCCATGAACGGTGCATTTCATTTCTTACCTCTAAATGATTATGTAATGTTATAAATGCATGCATGTACTAGATATATATGAAATATATGATATATACATCATGAATACAATTCTGGTTATAATAAACATTTGGCCACACGAACAACATGTAATTGTAAGAAGTCCACTTTCGACTTAAGAACCAAATACCGACAAAATGAACGTTATTAACTTGAATGATTACATAATGTTTATAACATGTCAATAATTGATATAAAAGGAATACTTAACTTGGAAAAGGTTCTTAAGAAAGTATAAATTAACTCAAGTTTATTATTCAGGACGTTAAAGAACGATCGAGTCAAGTCGGGCCCGAGGTAAGGGATCCTACTCCTCTCTTTCTTTTTAAGTACACTCTTTTATGTCATTCCTTTTAAGCTCATATTTCTTATGATTGGGATGTTCTTTTATATTACTCCTACTTTACTTATTATTTTAATATGATGAGAGACCCTATTACCTCTCATCAATCCATTTTGTAAGTTTTGAGTGGCACCGTTAGGCTGCCGAGTTTTCGTAAGGGATTTTTCATCTCACTTTTATTCCCGTGAGATTTATGCTACATTTGCCATAAATTCCATTGAGTGGTGTATGTACATCCCATTATTCTACTCTTTTTGTAATATACTTTCGTTTATGAGTATTTAAATCAATGATCTATTGTCCTTCTTTCATGGGGTGTATGTTTTGAAAGATACCCAAGTCGGTAAGGGAACCTTTCACCCTCCTTTTTTTTAAAAGACTTCTTTTGTTGGGTCTTTTAATTTACATATTATTATTTTGGGATATGTTCTCATATATCCTTATTGATTTAAATTTTATGTCCAAGTGATTATATACTCTTTTTATCTCTCATCAACTCATTTTGATGTGATGCCGTTAGGCTGTCAAGGGAACTTTTTAACCCAATTTCGATTTCTTTGGGTTCAACATGTAGTCATTGAATATGTCATCCATTGAATATGTGTGAATGACCTTTTATTGTTTTACACTTAATATCCACTTATATTGGGTGTATTTATATTTTTCACACATATTTTTGAGATTGATTTTTCCTTAATTTACGGATACCTTCTTTATAAGGGATTTCATCACATTTGACATTTCTATTGAGGGTTCATTGTTGTTATGCACCAATTCACTCTTATATGGTGTATATACTGTCCTTTGGAGTATTATATCATGAATCCATTTATTCTCATGATATTATAAAGTTCTGACTAAATGTTATTCCTCAATTATTGTATTCAAGTGTCTCTAATTTTGGTAAAACCCCTTTAACCAAAATATCGTTTTAAATGTTTTAATTATTTGTTCTTATTAATATCCATGTTTTCAAAATGGTTTTAAGGATTTATTTATATGGATATTAATGGTTTAAAATTTTAATCTTCAAGGTGGTATGGGACACTTTGATTCAAAAATCTCTTTATTAAATGTTTTAAAATGGTTTTGGAAATGGTTTATTTTTGAATGGATTCATTATTTCAATATACTAAAATGTTATATTGTGATTGAAATGTGGAAATGTTATGTTTCCTTTATGCATGTTTTATGTGATAAATTTATGTTATGGTTCTTGGGAATTATTATGAAGACGGGTGGTTCCGTGATAAACTAAGGGCGGGTGAGCCCGATATAGCTCTCCAATGCATTGGGTAACGCGAAGGAGTGAAACGTTAAGGTTTCTCCGAAGAGAATTAGGGAATATACTGTGATGGGTATTCCAAACGTAACCAAGAGGGTTAATCCCTACGTAAGAATGCTATGAATGCCTCAAGTTACCTTTATTTCATATGATTTCTATGATTTTATGAGGTATGTTAAAGTGCCTATGTTTTATGGGTAAAGTATGATTTCATTCTTATGTATACATGTACTCATGATTCCTTTCCATATTTTTATATCCCTTACTGAGCTTTTTATGCTCATCCCATGTTTTTGAAATGCTTTTCACAGGTCAAGGGAAAGGTACATGATGTGACGATAGTGTCAAGGATGTGTCAAGAAAGAATCCATGTTTTATTTTAAATAGGTTGCCATTGATGGGAAGAATGAATATTGTCTTTTATGTAACCACCTTGTTAAATTGTGGAATGTAATGCAAGTTTCATGATCTAATTCTCTAAAACTCTAAACCTGAAAATATCCTCAATGTGTAATCTTGTAATAACTCATGTTTAAGTAAGGTTTAAGGCTGTGGCCTTATAGTCACACTATCGATCTAGGTGTTCCATCAACCATTATTATAGGACTAGGTGATTTTAATATTGTTAAATTAATTCAATATTTCACACCATAAAACTAGATAATAGTAATTCATGAATGATATATCATAATTGAATTATCAAACATAATTAAAAAACCAACAAGGAGAATTATGGAACCAACAATCCCACCCATAAAAGACATGTTTTTTCTAAATTAATTGAATTTTGTAATTTTATGTTAGTTTTATCCTTTATTGAAATGAAATTGAATTACATTCCTATATTAAATAAAAACAACATAAAGAAGTAGTTTATTTAAATTATATTAAGTGATTGAACGTCTGAAAATGATCATCAATAGAGACAACCCTGGCCAGCCTCTATGCGTCTCAAGGAAAATTAAATTTCTTTTTCCATGCCCTACAACAGGCGTTCATTTAAACAAGTGACGTTTCTGGGTATCCAATCATTTGTTTGATTATATTTTTATATTTTCACATTCTAGATAGATTTTCATTTCATAAAATCATAAAATTCAAAAAAAATATTAAAAAATCTTCCTTGTTCATGATGTATTAAAATTGTGATTATTATGCATGGACTGACCAATCTCAAGTGCAAGAACATATTTCCAATGAACATGATGCTCAGTTTAATAGGATTAGTGATAATGTACAAAACCTAGAGATCCAAATAGAATGGATTTCTGAATATGTTCCCAAATACCAAGAGCAATCCAAACTTGATCCGAACCCTTAACATGAACGAGGGGTGGAATAGATTTCACAAATAATTTTTTGTGTTAAACAACATAAGGTGGATGAGAATGAAAATCTAAATGAACTAACTATATCATATCGCAATCTATAATTACTCTAGGAGGTCCTGGAAGTAAACATTCTAGCAGATTCACTGATGGGAGATAATGTTTTTTTTTAAAATTCCTAGAATATCATTGTTTAAGATAACATGAAACATGATCTTACCATCCTTGATAATGAAACCTCAGACAAATTCTACCCATCACATTCATTAAAATATAATTAAGAAGATTCACCTGCTGAGATTGGTTTTCCAATAGTCATTCCTGAACGGAACAATTACTTAGAAGAATTTCATGACTTCTATGATTTCATTTTATATTCTATATGTTATAATATTATTCAAGATAAATTGTTTTCTGACATATTTTCCTTATAAATTTTTGATACCACACAAATATAGATGACATTGGATGTTATAGAGTTGACCACTCAAGTGGTAGTGATTGAAGAAGAACAGTTGTAGAAGAAGGTGGTGCGACTAAATCCTCAACAAAAATTTGCATACAATATAGAGGATGACACTATAAAAGTCAAGATGGAGAACCCCTATATTCTATTACCTACCACTTCCAACCTCAAATTTCATGATTATTTTTCCTTGGGGTTTGGTAACATTATTATCATATATGTGGTTCTATACTTTCACTGTATACTCATTGACATTGGTACAAGTCACATGTGGTGGTTCATCACAAAGAAATCAAACCCTCCTTAAGATTGGGGATAATATACTAAAACTGAATGACTAGGTTCTATAAAAAACTATCACCCGCTTCGGTGTCTAAACCAAGCATTATCTCATTTCTATTCCATTTATATTTATTTTTATTTTTATCATGTCTTTTCATATATTTTTTTAGTCATGATGTGACTTCTCATAGGAGCTTAACTCAAGGAATCCACATCAAAAATAATATCAGCATCTATCTTTCCTTCCATTGATTTTTAAACATTTATATTAATTTTTTGTTGAATTTAAATAAGGGGTAGTAAATTTTGAGTATGGGGGAGTGTCAAATTGATTAGTTCTTATTGTGTGATTTTCATTTTTTTTATAACATTTCATAGAATTAATTATCATTAGGGAATATTCTAATCAATTTTTACACATTAGTTGATATTTAAAGAGTTGAAATTATTTTTGAAATAATGGATTTTAAATGATTGTTGATATGAATTATTTTTCCTTGAAATGGATTTCCAATTTTTTTGAGGTTGACTGATTTATGAAATCCATTGCAATGAAACTATGACAAAAAATATTTTTCCATTCCTATTATTTATTCGAAACAACTTTTACATATTCTTCCTAATATAAAGAGTTTCTTGATGGATGCATGAATTTTGTGTGAGAATCAAGATTAGTAAATATTATCTTTCGATGCATGGGATTTCATTAAATGTATTTAAAATTATTGTGGAACCTCTTTGGCTATACACATTTTATCTTAACACCCACCATTACATTTATCCTTCGTATACCCTTAGCTTCCATTAATATTCTTATAGGTTTATGCCACATTAAGCCAATTTTTCCTTACCTACCCTCACATTTAGTATTTTGGGATGGATATTTCATGTTTGAGAGTGGGGGAAGGGCCATTCGTGTGCATACATTAGGATGTGTATCATTCATGGGTGGAGCGTGGTGTCTGTGAATATTTTGGGCAATGGATAATTAGAGAATTGGGCATTTGTCCTCATTTTATTGTTCTTTATTTATTTTATCCATTTCTCCTTCAAAAGAAAAAAAGAAAAAATGGAGATGATAGTGTATTCCTCATTGTACATTCTTTTATGACTCATGTCCCTCTAATAAAATCTAGTTCATGACTTTTAATTAATTCATTATATTAATTTTCATCCCCTCCCCAATGAAAATGAAAATGAAAAAAATAAAAATAAATAAAATTAAGTTGCTTCCTTATAGAGCTATGAAAAAAAGAGAACATAGATTATATCATTAATTATAATCAGTGATTGGATCATGTAACATGTAATATAAAAACTTGGTGATGTTTTTCACATTTTCATGTGGGATTAGGAGATAATTTTCTTGTGTTTTCACTTGAATTAATTAGGAATTGTGCTAAAAAGCCTATCCACCTCTTTCTAGCTTGAAGCATTTTTCAATCCTTTTACCACCTACCCTAAGCCACATAATCATTTGAACCACTAATTAATTCCCTCAAGATTGAATTAATTTTAATGTTTCACACTATATATATGTGAGAATTTTAACCAAACTATGTTGAAACATGTGATTTTCTAGTATGAGCATAACTCTATATTCAATTTCTCTTGAGTGAAGAGTGACATAAAATTCAATGTGAGGTAGGTTGTGATTGGGCCATGGATTGATTTATGAGAATGAAAAAATTATAATTATTGAAATGTAAATGAGAGAGTCTTTTTTTAATATATGATAATTATGTAATTCTATTTTTGATAAGATCATTGTTATTTTATCATTTTTTTCTATTTTGTGTATTTTGATTTGGATATAATATCATTGCCCCAGAGTGCAATGTTAATGTGTGGGGGAGTGATGAATCTCACATTTTCCAATATTTATTACTATAAATCATTGTTTATAATCACACCATAGTTTTATTTTATGGGCCACTGACATGTTTTTAGGTTTTTGTGGTTATTTGAGCTTAAATGAAAAAAGCAGTTAAATTTGGAATTTTGACATATTTTTATCATATGGGTATTTTGGTCATAAAATTTATTTTTGGACTCCAAATTGTGTGATTATTTTTATGGTGAAATATATTATTTATTTATTACAACATTGTCTTCATGAGGAAAGACTGATTCGTACATCTATAAGCCTTAACAAAATCAATGGTCTTAAACTCTTTTTTGGGCGAACAACTTGAACCCCACAACCATAATTGAAGTCCATATCAGCAACCATAATGGAAGTCCATATCAGCCTACACAACTCTGATTCTTGTTATTCCACCAATAAGAGAACAAGGACACATATTTTAGGATCTAAAATTAATTTTAGGTAGTTTTTAAGTGATTAATATTCCCATTGGGTGTTTTACGTTTAAACGAAGCTTCCTGGAAGCATTTTTCAGAAAATGAAACCCCCAATGTAAAATTCATCAGTCCCATATATATTGTCCAATGACACTGACATTTTGAGGAGAGATGAAAAATATATTTATGAACATCATCCATGAAGGGTAGAACTCGTGAAGAGGTCATCTATGGGGTCTAAAATGCGTCAACGTTAGTGGTACAAATTATGCCTATATAAGGAGGGGGGCTCCCACCTCTCAAAGAAACTCATTTATCCATTACATTCCATCAAGCCACCAAAGCGGAGATCTCCGCTGAGGGAGGCCGTCCAAAAATCATCCCCCATTCCTTTTAATTTTTTTCTTTATTTTTGTTCTAGTTATCTATTGTAATTTAGTTTTTTAATAGATTAATGTATCATTTTTATTTCGGTGTCCACCCATCCTCCCTATTTTCATCATCTTATTTTCTACTTGTTTTCATATTTTATTCTTATCATATTATCCACTTTGATTTCATACCCTAAATAATGAGGGGTTAACATGTGATTTGTCGCAAGGGAGGAATGTGGAAATTTCATTTATTTTGAACTTAAATTAAGATTTTTGATTAAGTTTGTGATGATCAAGAGTGATGTGCACAGGTGTGGTGATTGTCCACAATGAACCTGATCTAAAACTCATTAATATTATTTTATTAAATCGTTTCCCTCACTAATACTAGATACAAGCTCTTCATATGATGCATTTGATCCGTTCAGTTGTTGAAATCGCATACAATGGAGCTATGTCTTTAAAGATGTCACACTATCAATGGAGGTGTGTTATAAACCTTTATTATAGGAGGATGTGACATTATGATTGATAAATGAAATCCTGATTTCACACAAATAAATAAAAAAATATTAATTCATTAATAAGAAATCATAATTAAATTATAAAACATAATTTCAATACCAACAAGGAGAATGATGGAACCCACATACCAACCCATAATGGACAAGTTCTTTCTCAATTAATTGAATTTTTTAACTGCATGTTAGTTTTTTCTTTTATTTTATATAAATTTAAATCCATTACCAGATTAAATAAAAAAAAATAATTAGTTTAGTTAAATTAGATTAAGTTAGTGAACAACTGAAATGGATCTTCAATAGAGATAACCCTAGTCATTCGCTATGCTACACTACTAAAATTAAATTTCTTTTTCTGCACCATACGAAAGGAGCGAGTCACAGGTATAAACAATTACAAGTGTTACCAAGGATACCCTTAACTAATTAATGTATAAACATGATCATAATATATAATGAAATGTAGTTTACCCTACTACAATTATCCCACTATTTCAGTTCTCTTCCCCAATGTCATATGTCCTAATCCATCTCTCCTTACTTTAAGACATCCCAAAGACAGCTGGGCTCATGTTTCATAACATGCATCTCACAAACAAAATCATCTCTTAATTCCATTCTGTATATATAGACAGTGACCAAGTAGTTTTCAGGGGACCCCATTGTCCATATTTCTTGTATTATACATGTAGTATTTTCCCTATAAACAAAATTTAAATATTATTTAATTAACATCATTATACCACATCCCATTGAAAATATATCATTAATAATTCTTATGATTCAATAACATTTGATACATATATGTGAAATAATCATAATATGCTACATCCATGAACAAATATATATGGTAAAAATAAAAAACATGTGTACCAGTACATATACAATTGAGAGATTATTGAGGGGATGTATTAGGATGTCAGTCACCCATCACCACCAAGCTAGGTTTTGTCAACAATACCTACCAAGATGATACATGGTTCCAATATCCCTACAAATATAGGTGGGGTAACGTATTAAATAATGAAACCAATAGTATATAATACATCTCTTAACCACACAGTGAGAAATAACGTAGACTTATTCGTAACTACAAATATTGTCTCTTAGACACTCATTTAACACTATATGAAGATTGATATCATATAATCACAAGAGAACTTTATAAAACGATCATCAATGTTTTTATTTAATTGTGTCATATCAGATTTTATTAATTATTTCGTTGGAAATTAATTTACATTTTTTATTCACATCTCACCAAATGATTCCCATTCCCTACAGGTATAGTCCAGGTGATCTCATAGATTACCAATACTATAACTAATTATGCAATGAAATTCTGTCAAAGTAATGGTTTAAAATGATTATTAAATATTTTCATTTATTCATTACATGTATTCCATGAAACATTATAAGATACAATATAAGGAATTCAAAGCAAAGAGTAACTATCTACCTCATGTAGGGTGTAAAAGACTGCATATATTCAAAAAATCCAGAAATATATCCAATAAGAGATACATTAAAAATAATGTACCAATTATTTATGAGTAATAATGAATATTCCTTGATTCATCCAATTACATAAATCGTGGTTAAATCCCTAGACACCACAATGGATATAACAATACAACCATCCATCATATTAGTGATATAGTGCCAAAAATCTTATGCCTACCAATCCTTATATCATTAACCGACAACCATACATGGCCAACATCATATCGTAGAGAATGAAACAAATCATGGAAAAAAGAAAATGAAGAATACACCAAACCAAATTTAAAGGGATACAATAATAAAAAAGTGGAATCCATCCTTTATAGGTATATAAGATATCTTGTTAATAATAATTTATCATTATTAAGAAAACTATTTATAATCCATCTTGATGAAATAATTCATTTAATTGTTGTTACAACTATGGGTAAACTATGAAATATACTATTACAATAATAAAATTATTTTAACTTGATTTATAGAATGTATTGTTGATTTAATGAATCTAATAATATGAAAATATCAAATTTAAAATTCCTATATTAACCTTAATATTAAAATAAATATAGTTTCATCTTTCGTAATAATTTCCATAAACCATAACAAAAAATGGTCAATAATAATAATCTAGGATATCACAAAATCTATAAAATAAGTGGAAAACCATTATAAGGCCCCAACCTTAAACCTTACTTAATATTTAATTAAATGAATAATTCACATTGAGGATATTTTCAGGTTTAGAGTTTTAGAGAATTAGATCATAAATCATGAATTACATTCCACATTTAAATAAAGTGGTTACATAAAAGATAGTATTCATTTTTTCCCATCAACAGAAACATATTTAAAATAAAACATGGATTCTTTATTGACACTATCATCATATCATGCATCTTTCCCTTGACCTTTGACAAACATTTCAAAAACATGGAAGGAGCATAAAAAGCTCAGTAAGGGATATAAAAGTATGAAAAGAAAACATTAGTCAATGTATGAAAACATACATTACTCATAAAACATAATTATTTTAACATACCTCATCCAATCATGAATAAAACATATAAATCATAAGACATAAAGGTAACTTGAGGCATTCATAACATTCTTACATAGGGATTAACCCTCTTGGTTACGTTTGGAATACCCATCACAGTATATTCCCTAAATCGCTTCAGAGAAACCTAAATGTTTAGCTCCTTTGCGTTACCCAATGCATTTGAGAGCTATATCGGGCTCACCCGCCCTTAGTTTATCACGGAACCACCCATCTTCATAATAATTCCCAAGAACCATAACATAATCGTATCACTTAAAACATGTATAAAGGAAACATAACATTTCCACTTTTCAATCACAAGATATCAATAAAACACATTGATATAAAAACATTATGAAAACCATTTTCAATACCAAAATAAAATAAGATTAAAACATTGTATTTATTTTTTATTCAAAAAAAGTAATGGATTTTAGAGGAAGCCGAAACTCAAATAATGGTCACGGCGGCGGGGAAGTTGTTGTCGCCACATATGTAAAACAAGAAAAACATTCCTTTTTTCATTTAGTAAAACAATTCATATAAAAATATTCCCTTTGAATAAAAGAAAATATGCCTCAATGAAAGGAGATTGAGATGATGTCCTTTACAAAGAAGGTATCCTTGGATTAAGGATAAATCAATTACATAATTATGTGTGACAAATGAATAAACCAAATATAAGTGGATATTAAGTGTAAAAAAATCAGATAACATTCAAACAAATTCATAGAATGATATATTCAAGGAGTACAAGTTTATCCCAATGAATCAAAATTGGGTTAAGAAGTTCCCTTGCAAAAATTTGACAGCCTAACAACGTCACTTCAAAATTAAGAAAAATAGTTGATGAGAGATAAAAAGGGTATCTAATCACTTGGAAATAAAATTTATATCAATAAGGATATAGAAGAACATATCCCAACCTAATAGTATGTAAATTAAAAGACATAACAAAAGAAGTCTTCTAAAAAAAGGTGGGTGAAAGGTTCCCTTACCGACTTGGGTAACTTTCGAAACGTACACCCTATTGAAGAAGGGTTGTACAATGAATATGTAAATACCCATAAATGAAATTATATTACACAAATAGTATAATAATGGGAAGTACATACACCACTAAAAGGAAATTGTGGAAAATGTAGCATAAATCTCACGGGACTAAAAGTGAGATGAAAAATCCCTTACGAAAACTCGGCAGCCTAACGACACCACTTAAAACTTCCAAAAATGGATTGATGAGATCAAATAGGGTCTCTAATCATATTAAAATACAATTTAAATCAAGATTAATATAAAATAACATCCCCCATAATAACAAATAGGAGCTTAAAAGAAGTTACATGAAGGAGAGTACTAAAAAAGAAAGGGAGAGGTTAGATCTCTTACGAAAATTCGGCAGCCTAACGACACCACTCAAAACATCCAAAATGGATTGATGAGATAAAATAGGGTCTCTAATCTTATGAACATAAAAATTACAGTATGAGTAATATAAAATAACATCCCAATCATAATAAATATGAGATTAAAAGGAATGACATAAAAGAGTGTACTTAAAAAGAAAGAGAGGAGTAGGATCCCTTACCTCGTGTCCGACATGACTCGATCATTATTTAATCTCCTGAATAATAAAATATGGTCAATTTATAATTTCATAAGGACCTACTTTAAATATTATTATTCAGTTAATATCACATATTATAATGTTATAATAATTGGTTAATAAAGTGAGTTCATATCATACATTTTTGTCGATGTTCCGTACATGAGTAAAAATCGAACTTGTTAGAAAAGCATTTTCCATGTAGTTAGAGGTACATCATATCCAGAATAGTATTTATGTTTTAAATATCATATATATCCAGTATATATTCATTTTATACTATTCCATAGCATTTGGAGATAAAAAATTAAAAGCACCGTTCATGGAGACGGTAGGTCGTACGTACGCATGAACGCTACTTTCATTTTTTGTCATATTAATGGAATTAAAAAAAAATGAGAGATATATATATTATAATTACATAATTATATCCATAATTTATATGTAATATATTACATATATATCCATTATATATATTTACTTATAATAGTACATAACATTTGGAGATAAAAAATGAAATGTACCGTTCATGGAGACGGTAAGCCGTACGTATGCATTAATGCTACTTTAATTTATTTTTTTTGTATTAAATTGAATTAAATAAAAATGATATAAAGGTATATTATAATTCCAGTAGGATATCATATGTAATACCATTAATTAAATCCTTTATATGTCCCACATATGGCATTAACGAATCAAATTACTTTGAGGGGGCGGTAGTCCGCACTTTCTAAAATGAAGATATCACGTTTACCAATAATGGAAACCATAAAGGTATGCCATAAATGGAAAATACAGAATCTTAAGGAAACAATAAACATATTATATAGCATATATAAATTTATTGAAATCTTAATGGACACCTTTGAAGGTGTTAAAATAATATTGAACAATCATCGTTTCGTGAGGCAGTAATTCGCCATCCACAGAAACAGTATGTTCATTAACCATTATACGGAGGTGTGTGAAAGTGTATCTCGAATCCTTCTTATAAAAACATCCTAGTATATTTAAGATACTTGTTTTGTTACAAAAAAAGTAATAAATAGAGTTTAGGGGTTTGGAGAAGAAAAATAAAAGAAAAGAACACAAGGGAAGAGATTATCTTTAAATCGGGTAACTCTCTTTGATTTGAGCTCAATGGCTTCCTTGGAAAGGATTCTGACAAAAGTGAGGCTTAAATGATGAATATAGAGATGTGGATAGATGAAATGGTCAGGGTTTGGCCGAGCCAAAGGCTTGAGAGGAGTGTGTAAGGTGGTAGAGGTGGGGGACTTTTATAAGAGGAGAGGAGGGGCACTCTTGGAAAGTTATAAAATATTACATTATTATAAAATGATTTTCAGATTTAAAAAGTCCCAAAGGATATATTTCAAGAATAAGGTGATAAGGTTTCTAAATAAACCCATCCAATATGTTTTTGACAAGTGTAAGACTTAGATTTCACCCTATCATCTGATTTTATTTAAATCGTTCATTTATGAGGTAATCACTGCATCATCACGGTGTCATAAATAAATAAATTTATTTATTATATAAAAATTATAAGAAAAATATAATGATGTAGGAAATATTTTTATCTTTATAGTGAATATTTATTTTAAAAAATATTACTTGTTTAACCCCATCTAAAAATTGTTTTAGTAAAACAACACATGTTTGTGACATTTTAATTTTAACTTTAAATAAAAAGGTATTAATGTCATTTTCCAAGAAAAGTGGCTCCATGGGGTCCCCATGTTGACCCATGGATTGTCTTGGTCGGACATGACTCATCCAATGAGGGTAGGACATGTTTCTAGGTCATTTAATATTATTAAAACATTATTTTTAACTTAAACTACACTAATTACCTCTAATCACGATTAAAACATAAAAGTTACTATTCACCAAAAAAATTATTTTAATCCAATTGAAACACATTTTACTTCTTAATGACAACAATGTATGTTGGATTTTTTAAATTCAAAACACAAAGGTGGTAAAATTTCATTTAATCGAAAAATCAGCTTTTTAAGTAGCACTTAGTGGTTTCAGTATTCATCAAAAATTGAAGTTTTCCAGAAAAATACCAAAAATTAACCCTAATCTATATTTGATATTATGAATTCAAAAATTATGTCTATTTTAGAAAATTCAAAACATATAAGTTACATTAATTAATTTAATAATTAATTCCCGCTATCAGAGCAAATAGCGTGTTTTTATGAAACAATAAGTTTCAAAAGATTGACACTAGTGTAAGTCCAATTTGAAGATGAAATTAATTCCAACGACCACTATTGGATTAAATGGTAAAAATATATTCTAATTTCACTTTGAAACCATTTCAAAAGATAATATAATCATATAAATAAGTTAAATTAAAAAGATGTTTTTAATTAAAACACAACATTTTCATTATTCATTAAAAAATGATCTTTATCGAAAAAATACCAAAAATTTAGAGAAAGTGAATTTTGATGTCCCGATTATAAAGAAGAGTTTTATTTGGTCCAATAGAATGTATAAGAGTGACAAAAACTATATTTAATGATGGTTTACCATCAACAGTTGATAAGTGGACCTTTAGTAAAAATTAGAGTATATATGCCTAACATTGAATTCTTTTCGTATTTTAATCCTTTATCCTTTATTGGATAAATGTAAAAACATTTAACAAACATATATAATCATATTTTATTTATTTATATTCATTCCCTCCAATACAATGGCTACGTGTTAACTAACATTTAAAATAATTTTATTTTATTATTAGTGTGCAACGTAAGATTTCAAAGGAACTCGTTGTTGCGTATTGGGTAGGCCATCAAGCATAGCGTTCCCTTTAAATTAATATTAAAATTTTATTCACAAATAACGATAAATATGAAAATTTCATATTCTTTATTTACCTGGTGTGTTACATCCTTCCCCCCCTTTTGGGAATTGCTTCCTCGTAATTTTTAAAATTGGGCTCAGAAACATCATTGAAAGTCCCACATCGGAACAAGAGTCAGTAAAACTATCACTTTAAAATAAAGAAAGAGAATTACAAAGGTCTCCCGAGTTAACCCATACTAAGATTACATGTAGGAAAACATGGATATGGAGGAAAAAACAAAGGGTCATGTTCTGAGGGAGATTGATAGAAAACATGTTTAGGAGAAAGTTAACCACAAGAAAATCACAAAATTATGGTGGGTAAAACGGTATTCGATTCCCCAGTAGGAAAATTTAATAGGAAACATTTTTGTTTTAAGTTAATTTTCATTGAGGAATTTATTTTTGATCTTAAGGAAACATACTTACTTGTCATGTTGACTTTCAACTTTTACTAGATTTCATACACAAACTCATACTTTCCCTAAATGATGAGTATTTAGGAAGACTTCTTTACATTAAGAGAGCTATAATAAACTTATAGAGAATCACCTAATCCACAAAAGAGAACTATATACTTCCCATGTCTTTAGACTTTAACCAAAACCAAAACCAAAAAGGTTAGTACAAGATCAGATAATTCAGAAAAGGATAACCCTTTATAAAAAGAAAATCTATTCTTAATATCCAAAAATTGTCCAAAAAAACCCGAAGACCATTCGATAAACAATTTTTCCATAAAATTATTCAATGTAAACCAAACTAAGATTGAAAACAAAATATTTGAAGGATTTAATCGCATATTCATCCAAGGTAACACTTATCTCCAAATAACATCAGTTTCTCTTAAAGTCTCACATTGAAAAGTAATTAACCTAATCAGATATCCTCTATGATAGGTTAATAATTTCCATAGATATCCTAAAATCAACTAACTATAAATTCATAAAATAATCTAAATAAAAAGAAAAAATCATACTAACAAGGGACTTCACGTAGTCCAGTGGTAGGCGATAAATACCAGTCGCACTTTGGTTCTGGGTTCGATTCCTACAGCTTTGTCCGATGCGACAGGTTGTCAGACTGTCTGTGTGTTATCGTTTTTATAAAACTACAAAATAACCCTAACATGTTTTAACCTCAAGTTTATCCCAAGTCGTTCATATTCCATCATAACATATAGTAACCCATAATTACTTCAAAAGTAAGGACCATATAAACCCTAATGGTTACCTTTATAATTATTACCCGAACTTCCACATCGATTGGTCATCTCGTACATGATGCATTACAGAACCTACCAAGGTTCAATTGGTTGATAATGACTCCTTGATAGTAGGTTTAGAACAACCACGAGTTTCCCCATTGAATCCCCCATTTCATCCGGTCTCTTAATCAGAGAACCAACATAGTTTCCATCAAACCCATGGTCACTTTGGTGCTTTCTAGATCCATCCATTTACTAAAACCAAAAATGTCAGTGTGAGTATATGAACAAAATTATCATGTACTAATGAGGATGATAAAAACTAATATATACTTAATCATTAACTTTATCTAAAACTAAGACTCTTTCTGAAATCCTAACCATTATGGTAATGTCACTTATGCCTAGAGAATACACTAACCTCTAAAGTTATCTAAACCTCACTTTGATACCAACTATAAGTCCCCGACCATAAACCTTACTTAATATTGAATTAAATGAATAATTCACATTGAGGATCTTTTCAGCTTTAGAGTTTTAGATAATTAGATCATAAATCATGAATTACATTCCACATTTAAACAAAGTGGTTACATAAAAGATAGTATTAATTTTTCCAATCAATGGAAACATATTCAAAATAAAACATGGATTCTTTATTGAATCATTTTTGACACTATCATCATATCATGCACCTTTCCCTTGACCTGTGAAAAACATTTAAAAAACTTGGGATGAGCATAAAAAGCTCAGTAAGGGATATAAAAGTATGAAAAAAACGTTAGTCCATGTATGAAAACATACTTTACTCATAAAACATAACCATTTTAACATAACTCATCCAATCATGAATAAATCATAGAAATAATAAGACATAAAAGTAACTTGAGGCATTCATAACATTCTTACATAGGGAGTAACCCTATTGGTTACGTTTGGAATACCCATCACAGTATATTCCCTAAATATCTTTAGAGAAACCATAACGTTTAACTCCTTCACGTTACCCAATGCATTGGAGAGAGATATCGGGCTCACCTGCCCTTAGTTTATCATGTAACCACCTGTATTCATAATAATTCCCATGAACCATTACATAATCGTATCACTTAAAACATGTATAAAGGAAACATAACATTTCCACTTTTCAATCACAAGATATAAATAAAACACATTGATATAAAAACATTATGAAAACCATTTTCAATACCAAAATAAAATAAGATAAAACATGGTATTTATTTTTCATTCAAAAAATGTTATGGCTTGTAGAGGAATCCGAAACTCAAATAATGGTCACGGCGGTGGAGAAGTCGTTGTCGCCGCATACGTACGACAAAAAAAACATTCCTTTTTGTCGTTTAGTAAAACGCTTCATATAAAAAGATTCCCTTTGAATAAACGAAAAGTACAAGGGCTTTATACACAATATAAAAGAGATTTGTGTATAAAACAAAATATGCCTCAATGAAAGGAGATTGAGATGATGTCCCATACAAAGACAGTATCCTTAGATTAAGGATAAATCAATTACATAATTATGTGTGACAAACGAATACACAAAATATAAGTGGATATTAAGTGTAAAAAAATCATAGGACATTCACAAATATTCATAGAAAGATATATTCAAGGAGTACAAGTTTATCCCAAAGAATCAAAAATGGGTTAAGAAGTTCCCTTGCAAAAATTCGACAGCCTAACAGCGTCACTTCAAAATTCAGAAAAATAGTTGATGAGAGATAAAAAGGGTATCTCATGACTTGGGCATAAAATTTACATCAATAAGGATCTAGAAGAACATATACCAACATAATAGTATGTGAATTAAAAGACATAACAAAAGAATTCATTTAAAAAAAAGGGTGAAAGGTTCCCTTACCGACTTGGGTAACTTTCGAAACGTACACCCCATTGAAGAAGGGTTGTACAATGAATATGAAAATACCAATAAATGAAATTATATTCCACAAATAGTATAATAATGGGCAGTAAATACACCACTAAAAGGAAATTGTGGCAAATGTAGCATAAATCTCACGAGACTAAAAGTGATATGAAAAATCCCTTACGAAAAATCGGCAGCGTAACAACGCCACTTAAAACATAAAAAAATGGATTGATGAGATAAAATAGGGTCTCTCATCATATTAAAATAAAATTTACAGCAGGAGGAATATAAAATAACATCCCCCATAATAGAAAAGTGGAGATTAAAATAAGTTACATAAAGGAGAGTACTTAAAAAGAAAGAGAGAGGTTAGATCTCTTACGAAAATTCGGCAGCCTAACGACGCCACTCAAAACATCCAAAATAGATTGATGGGAGAAAATAGGGTCTCTCATCATATAAACATAAAACGTACAGTAGGATTAATATAAAATAACATCCCAATCATAAGAAAGATGAGCTTAAATGGAATAACATAAAAGAATGTACTTAAAAAGAAAGAGAGGAGCAGGATCCCTTACCTCATGTCTGACATGACTCGATCATTATTTAATCTCTTGAATAATAAAATTTGGTCAATTTATAATTTCTTAAGGACCTAATTTAAAGATTATTATTCAGTTAATATCACATATTATAATGTTATAATAATTGGTTAATAAAGTGAGTTCATATCAGACGTTTTTGTCGATGTTCGGTACATGAGTAAAAATCGAACTTGTTGGAAAAGAATTTTCCATGTAGTTATAGGTACATATTATCCAGAATAGTATTGATGTTTTCTATATAATATATATCCAGTATATATTCATTTTATACTATTACATAGCATTTGGAGATAAAAAATTAAAAGCACCGTTCTTGGAGACGGTAGGCCGTACGTACGCATGAACGCTACTTTCATTTTTTTTCATATTAATGGAATTAAAACAAAATGAGAGATATATATATTATAATTCCATAATTATATCCATAATTTATATGTAATATATTACATATATATCCATTATATATATGTATTTATAATAGTACATAACATTTTGAGATAAGAAATGAAATGTACCGTTCATGGAGTCGGTAAGCTGTACGTACGCATGAACGCTACTTTCATTTCTTTTTTTTGTATTAAATGGAATTAAATAAAAATTATATAAAGGTATATTATAATTATAGTAGGATATCATATGTAATACCATTAATTCCATCCTTTATATGTCCCACATATGGCATTAACGAATCAAATCATTTTGAGGGGGCGGTAGTCCGCACTTCCTAAAATGAAGATATCGCGTTTACCCATAATGGAAACCATAAAGGTATTCCATAAATGAAAAATTCATAAGCTTAAGGAAAACATAAAAATATTATATATCATATATAAACATAGTTACATCTTAATGGAAACCTTTTAAGGGGTTAAAATAATATAGAACAATCATCGTTTCGTGAGGCAGTAATTCGCCATCCACAGAAATAGTATGTTCATTAACCATTAGACGAAGGTGTTTGAAAGTGTAGCTCAAATAATTATTATAAAAACATCCTAGTATATTTAATATACTGGTGTTGTTACAAAAAAAAGTAATAAAAAGAGTTTAAGTGTTTGGAGAAGAAAAATAAAACAAAAGAACACAAGGGAAGACATTACCTTTAAATCAGGTAACTCTCATTGCTTTGAACTCAAAGGATTCCTTGTAAAGGATTCTGCCCAAAGTGAGGCTTCAATGATGAATAGAGGGATGTGGAGAGATGAAATGGGCAGGTTTTGGCCGAGCCAAAGGCTTGAGAGGTGTGTGTAAGGTGGTAGAGGTGGGGGCCTTTTATAAGAGGAGAGGAGGGGCACTCTTGGAAAGTTATAAAATATTACATTATTATAAAATGATTTTCGTTTTTAAATGGGCCCAAAAGGAAATATTTTTAGGATAAAGTGATACGGTTTCGACAGCCGCCCATCCAATAGGTTTGTGACAAGTCTAATACTTAGATTTCACCCTATCTTCTCATTTTATTTAAATTGTTCATTTATGAGGTAATCACTGCATCATCACGGTGTCATAAATAAATTAATTTATTTAATATCTAAAAATTATAAAACAAATATCATGATGTTGGAAATCTTTTTATCTTTCTATTGAATATTTATAGTCAAAACTATTACTTGTATATCCCCATCTAAAAATTGTTTTAGTAAAACAACACATGTTTGTGACATTTTAATTTTAACTTTAAATAAAAAGGTATTAAAGTCATTTTCCATGAAAAGTGGATCCATGGGGTCCCTGAGTTGACCCATGTATTTTCGTGGTCATCCATGACTCATAAAATGATGGTAGGACAAGTTTCTAGGTCATTTCATATTATTAAAACATTATTTTTAACTTAAACTACACTAATTACCTCTAATCGCGATTAAAACTTAAAAGTTACTATTCACAAAAAAAATATTTTAATCCCATTGAACCACATTTTACTACTTAATGAGAACCATATATGTTGGATTTTTGAAATTCAAAACATAGAGGTGGTAAATTTTCATTTAAACGAAAAATCTGTTTTTTAAGTACCACTTAGTGGTTTCACTATTCATCAAAAATTGAAGTTTTCCAGAAAAATACCAAAAATTCACCCTAAGATATATTTGATATTATGAATTCCAAAATGATTTCTATTTTAAAAAATTCAAAACATATAAGTTACATTAATTAATTTAATAATTAATTCCCGCTGTCAGAGAAAATAGCATGTTTTTAGGAAACAATAAGTATCAAAATATTGACATTAGTTTAAGTCCTATTTCATAATGAAATTAATTCCAATGACCACTATTGGATTAAATGGTAAAAATATATTCTAATTTAACTTTGAAACAAATTCAAAAGATAATATAATAATATAAATAAATTAAATTAAAAAGAGTTTTTGAATTAAAATACAATATTTTTCACTATTCATTAAAAAATGATCTTTATCGGAAAAATACCTAAAATTTACACAAAGTGAATTTTGATTCCCCGATTCTAAAAAAGAGTTTTATTTGGTCCAATAGAATGTATAAGAGTGACCAAAACTATATTTAATGACGGTTCGCCATCAAAAGTTGATAAGTGGACCTTTAATGAAAATTAGAGTATATATGCCTAAAATTTAATTCTTTTTGTATTTTAAGCCTTTATCCTTTATTAGATAAATGTAAAAACATTTAACAAACACATATAATCATATTTTAATTATTTCTATTCATTCCCGCCAATACAACAACTACGTGTTAACTAACATTTAAAATAATTTTATTTTATTATTAGAGTGCAGCGTAAGATTTCAAAGGAACTCGTTGTTGCGTATTAGGTAAGCCATTAAGCATAGTTTTACCTTTAAATTAATATTAACATTTTATTCACAAATATGGAAAAATATGAAAATGTCATATTCTCTATTTACCTGGGGTGTTACAACCATTATCCTGATCAAGGCATGTTGTACCCCCGTTTTATGGCATATGACTCCTTCATTGTTCATTATATAATGTATATGGTGTAATTTTGCGAGAGTGTGGTGAAATTTTAGTATGTTTTGGGATGTAAAGGAGTGTCACACTGGCTACGCACAGTTTATCCAAACTGTTCAAATTACCTAGTAAAAAAATTGTGAAATGATAGGTTTGATGTAGATTGGTTTGGAATGGGGATCACACGGTTTAAGACACTGTTCAACGAGTCTATCTAAGGGTATTCCTAGATAGTATCTGACACATGGCTAGCACAATAGTTTTCTAACTGTGCAAACAATCTGTGCACGTGTTTAAATTGGGATCCTAAAAAAGTGAATCTCACAAGTTTATTCTTATAAGTGGTTAATTTCTACTCATGTGTGTCAATAACAAGAAATATCTTTTCCTTGAAAGTAAAATAAACACTCCTAGGTGAATTGGAGTCAATCAGAATGCTTCACTTGGTGTTACGAACCCAAATTCTAGAGTTATGTGATTGTTCATCATCATTTATGATCGATTTTATATATATTCATAGGTATACCCCTCCTATCATCATGGTTTCTCATATCTACAATAGTTACAGGTATAACTATGACTGTGGATTATAATTAATTTCATGATTGGTCATGATTTGTCATGGAGAAGATTAGTAATGAGGTTTAGTGAGGAATCATCCTGGGTTTTGGAAGTATTCATCATCCATTGTAATGAATAATCGAAACCATTGAAATACGTGGCGTATTTATTTACTCTAGTTATTAGAAAGTTAAATATTATAAATTGAATATATTGTGTGTAATTTATTTTGGTTTTACTTTTTAGAACTCTTTTGAAACCCTTCTTTTTGATTTTTTTGAAAAAACGGGGATATTTGAAAAATTGGGTATTTGAATACAGTTCTTTTGTTATTAATTTTATAATAGAGATTTTAAAATGGATATTTCATGAAATTATAGAACTGTTTTTGGATAAGTTTTTTTCTATAAAACATAATTTCTTATTGTAATGAAATTGTAGCTTTAGAATTGGTTTGATCCTTTGTTTTCAATAATAATGTGATTTTTTTGAAACTGTTTGTTTTTGTGATTTGAAATGGTTTAGAATACATGGAGTCTTGTTAGTTCATGGTCAAAATGCCTCTAAATACGGGATGTTTATCATTTTAGTATATTGCGTGTGCCCCTAGATCGAGGGAGTCTGTCATTAAGAGACATGGTAATTGGATTAGAGACCACTCATGAGTATGGAACTGTCATATGAACTTTGCATGTCTAGGACTGCTGCAGACTATGTATTGTGTATTCCAAAATAAAAATCATTATTTATTTAAAATAATTGGTTAGTTATTTTCTTGTAAATAACATTCTAGAAATAGTTTTCATTTACAATTTTTCAAAAGGTTATAATTGCTTTTAGAACTAGTTTATATTTTTTATAAGCTATTTTGTTAATTTTTTTAAAATGTACTATTTTGTATAATGATATAATTGTTCAATCCTAGTTGTGTTGGTAGGTAAGTCATTGGGAAAACCTACTAAGTTATATAGTAACCCCTATATTAGCACATTGGTGCTATTGCATAAGCTACCTTCCCGGACTTGGGAAAATGTAACGTGTCAAACTTATTTAGCAACACATTATGTTACATTATACTACATAGTGACATTGTAGCCTAGAGATTGTAGATAATGGAGTATTTTTATTATCATGGAGTTTATTAAAATCCTTCCACTATTTAATTTTATGATAGACTATATTCTGTTGTAGAATACTATTAATGGTAATTTTAAAAAGAATTATTTGAAATGTCTTTATTTATTTCATGAATCATATAGTGAACGAATTGTTGATCTCTTGTTAGGTTGTTGGTTTTAGTCATTTAAGGGGAAATTATCCCCCACATTGAAACCCTTCTTAATTTATTTCCAGCCTCTGGCTCCATGGGGATGTCTATTAAGGACCAATAGTCACTCATTGTACTCTAAATCAAATTATAATTTTTGGGTTTTTAAATATGGTATTAGATTTTTTAATGCTTTCCTAACATGTATTCATAAATTCTCTAGGTTATAGAGTTGAAACTACTTCGTTTCTATTCATTAGGTTGCAATCTTCGAAATGGGTAGGATGACAGGACTTGAAATGTATAGCATAAAAGGAAATAACTAACCTATTTATGATGAACATCATGTTACCCATGAGTTTGGTACACAAGGGTTTTGGAAACACTTATATAATGTTTTAAATATCATTTTCATGGGTTTTGGAAATGAGACATGCATGACATGTCTTATATAGGAATTACATCCCACTAGGACTGCATACATCATTTAGGGTAATGATTCAAGTAATGTATGAAGTGTTTATTTTTGTAAAAATATGAAATTGTTTTCAAATGATAGTATTTGAAAAAGAATGGTTGATATATTTTAAAAATTATTTGAATTTCAAAAATAGGAATAAGTTTTTTTAAAAATAGATGTAATTGAAAAAAGGTTGTTTTGGAAAACAATGTTACCATATTTGATGTGATGGAATTTAAAATTATAATCCTTCAGTTTCTAGAGAGTGAGATTGACAGAGTTTGTTATTGGTTTTAAAAATTTCACCTGACTAGTGTCGTCGAATCCATCCAAAATAAGTTTCAAAGAATGTGGTTGCACCCGAAATATGGGTGAACCAAGAGCTACATTATAATTTTTTCTTGTATTTTCAAAATGTGGATACAGGGAACCATATGAATTATCCAAGGCATGATGATCATACCATATATTTCATGATGTAGAATCCACCCATCATCATGGTTGATTCTAAACATGAAAAGTTAGAGGTGTGTCTATGTTAGATTAATCATAACTTCAAGTCTATCGACACACCAGTGGAGAAAAATGTCATGCTAGTGATATATATGCTTTAGGATCATTCACTCTAGTTGTGTGATTTTGCAGTGCATGATAAATTGGATTAATTCCTCACATCGAAGAATTTTTTGGAATTGTTCAACAAACAATTAAATCCTCGTACGTTCAAAATCTATAAAACTATATACTTCAATAGCCTAAATTAGGATAATATTTCTACCATGTAGTATACTAATAAATTCATGAATTTAGTGGAATTTTCACCTGATGTCGTGGGATGTGAATCTCTAATGGGATGTGTATTCAAATCATGGCTATGTAAGGATATTCTGTCGAATATTGTTGTGCTCTGTATTTTTTATTTTAAAATGATGGTGAATAGATAGATCGTTACATCTCGGGATCTTTGGGAGGATGTATGGTAATAGCTACAGGGAATAGTGTGAAATAAAATGATGGAATAAAGTTGAAAAGGAATCTTGTTTCCAAGGAGGAAATGAAAATCATAATCAAATGATGGGATTAGTGATCCTTCATCCATGACCAAAGTGAAAATAAGGCTATTTTCAATGTGGTTCACTTGATGATAGAAAAAGATAGTGTGTGACACAACATAGAGCATCCCATAACTCCAAGATGAATGGAAATCGTCAGTTTTATTGTCACATTGCTCCATGGTTAGGTTCTTGAGACACTTCTATGGAGTCAGAAGCATCTTTTGCATCGACATGGAAAGGATAGAAGAATCAATCTCTTCCGCAGAGTAGATCAAAACATGGTTATCATGAAATTCCATGGATCCTCAACTATGGAAATCTCAGCATGCATCAAGGAGGACCATGCACTGATGAATCACTTTTATGGAGAGGAGTAAATATTTACCTATGATCAGGTTAGACCATCTATGGTGAGAGGTACTATTCATTTTAAATATACCTTTGTGTAAGATGTCTTCAATAATAGTGCATCAACTTCTTCCATTTATTCTTGTGATGTGTATTTACTATGTTTAAATTTGGAAATGGTGACTTATATTTTAAATCTTCAAACAATGATATGGGAAAGAGAATGTCATGCCATTATGTGTAGATCATGGGCAATAATTATTGATGGTGTTGAGCTAAAATGGTACTTCTCAGTGTTGGAAATGGATGTCTATAACGTTATACTGGAAAGGTATTAGTTGAAAACTTTTACGGTTCACATTGACTATTATAGGAGAAAATTTTGATTCATGATTGTGGACAACATCACACATCTATTTAGAGGAGATAGGATGAAAAAAATGGTGAAAATATCTTTTTGGAACAAACTGTGGGGATAATAACTTATTTTTTTAGTGTTGACCTTGGAATCAATGTAAGTGATCGAGTAAAATAGGCTTCTAGTAGTTGTGGATCAATTTACAAATGTCTTTCCCAAAAAACATCTCATCGTTACCTCATCTATGGTATGTGGAGTTTAATAATGATGTTCCTCCTAGGACCATCCCTATTTCACTTCTATCTTATTGTATGAAACCCCTTGAGTTACAGGAATTGAATGTATAGTTGGAGGAGTTGTAATGCATAGGTTTTATTCAGACTATTTCATCTCCTTGGGAAGCCCCAATATTGTTCATGAATAATGGAGATTGAACAATTTTGTTGTGTGTTTATTATCGTAATATTAACAAATTTAAGATAAAGAACAGGTACCCACATCCATGCATTGATGATTAGTTCGATCAATTAATGGGAGCTCAAGGGTTATCCATGATTGGATTGAGATCAAGCTATCACCAATTGTGAGTTTAGAAGAAAGTTATTCAATAAAATGCCTTTCAATGTAGATATGGACATTATGAATTATGTATTCATGACTTTTGGTCGGATGAATTCACTATTGGTCTTCATAGGATTGGTGAATCAGTTATTTCAGTGATATAGGGATTCTTTTTTTTGTGGTGATTGTGTATAAAATTGTTGTATGTTGAAATACAAGGGATGGCCATGAGAAACACTTGGAAACAGTGTTGGGATACCTGGGAGATCACTATTTGTATTCCAAACGATCGAAGAGTAATTTTTGGATACAATATGTACAATTTCATGGCAATGTGATTTTTGAAAAAGGTGTTTCAGTGGAAACTGAAAAGAGAGAAACTGTTATCTCATGGAAACTAGAAAATAATGTATTCGATATACAAACTTTTCTTATTCTAGGTGGATAATACTAATTCTATTTGTGAAACTTCTGATGAATATCCTTACCAATGACAACTTTCTAAAATAATTCTACATTTCAATTGATATACGAATGTGAGATGTCTTTCCAAGTACTAAAATATTGTCTTACATCACAAAATATTTTGATTTTTCTAGATTCCTGATAGAGGTATGGGCTGTACTATGAAACTTTTGGATCATTGTTGGGATGTGTTATCATGCAAGGACACCATTTCATGGTTTATGGTTCAAGGCATTTGATCATTCATGATACAAATTACCCAACATATGATTTTTAGTTACCTACAGTCATACATGTCTTGATGACATGTCCTCATTATCTCTTTAGTGAGAAATTTACTATGTTCACGGACCACAAATGCTTGAAACACTTTTTGTCTGAGAGATATTTGAATCTGAAGAAAATGCTATGGATTGAGTATCACCAAATGATTGACTATCACTTTATTTATAAACCAGAAAATGTGAATATGGAGGTTGATTCATTGAGTAGGAAGTAATATGATCAGTCGGAGAAATAATCATCAAATGAATGGCACTTGATTTTGGTTCTAGACAACATGCATGTAGAATTTGAAGACTGAGGTGATGTTTTGGTTTCATTTTTAGCTACCCTTGTTCCAAATTTAGTAAATTTGTTTAAAGAGTCAAAGAAATCAGATGGAAAATTTTCAGTTATGAGATCAAAACATGATGGTGGGGAGACCATTGAGGGTTTGAAACTTTCCCAGAGTTTAGTTTTGTGTTTTAGAGATCATATGGTTTTACCTATGGATTTGTATGAACAAATACTTCATGATTTTCACAATTTTAGATGGGTTGTACATCCAGGAACCCATAAAATGTATATGGTGTTGAAGGCACAATTTTAATGGAGAGGTTTGAAAAGGAAGGAGGAAGAGTTTGTTTCTAAGAGCATAACCTGTCTACAAGTTTATGAAGACATTAAGAGACATGAAGGTGTGTTGGATTCTCTACATATCACAATGTGGAAATGGGAGAAGATATAAATTTATTTAGTTATAGGTCTTCTAATAATAGTCCATAAACACTAGTCAATATGCATGATAGTGGATCGTCTTACAAATTGTCCCATTTCATTCCAATTCATGAAAATCTTATGGTGAATGATATGTCAAAAATCTATATCCACGAAATAGTAGAAGCATGGAGTAACAATGTCAATAGTCTTAGACATAGATATTATTTTCACATCTTTTTTCATGAAATCCATACTGAATATCCTTGGAACTCAATATTAAACTAGCAGAGTGTATCATCCTCAACCTGATGGGAAATCAGAATGGATGAAACTGAAATTGGATTAAATTCATTGAGTTTACATAATAGATCTTATAGGAACGTGGTAGGAGAACATACCCTTAGTGGAATTATCATAAAATAATAGAAATCATTAATATATACGTATGGATTATGTTGAAGCATTGTATCGACATCCTTGTGATTTTCTAGTATACTGGGTGGAAATAGGTGAAACATCACTAGTTTGTCCATGCACAGTTCAGGAAAAAACAATGATGATTCAATTAATCAAAAGAGGATGGGGATGTCTCAGAGTCATTAGAAATATTATTTGAATCATCATCGAAGTCCATTTTTGTTTGTAGTGAGTGATCATGTATTCTTGAGGATCTCTCCAAGACATGGGAATTGTGGTTTAAGGAAGAATAGAAAGTTATCTACAAGATATATTTAACCATTTGAGATACTGGAACGGGTATGAGAGGTGGAATATCGATTTTCATTTCCACCACGGTTCATTTTGTTGCATAATATATTCAATGTATCTAAATTATAAAAGTATCAGCCTAATCCTTACCATGTGAACAAATGGGATCACATTTACATTCATCTGGATGCTTCATTGATACATATCATTATAAAGATTGTTGTTAGGAAATAGAAAGTCTTGTGTGTAAAAATAAATGGTCTAGTGTGGTTATTATTGAAGCATGGTCATCTTGAAGATGAGACATAAGAACATGATATGGAAATGAAAGAAAAATGGAAATAACTCATTCAGAGAAGCAATGGATTTCCACATTCTATGGATGGAAAGTCAGATGGTTGGGATAATTTAATACCCATGGTTTCATGGAAATAACACTGTCTTTGTGTTTTTATGGATAAAATGTTTTGTGGGGAATTTTTGGAGTGTGTAGTAAACTATTAGTATGTTTTGGGGGCTAAAGTACTGGTGCATAGGCTACACATGGTAAATCCAAACCATGAGAACATCTTAGTATAAACAGTGCAAAATCGAAGGACTGAGGTAGATATTGTGGGAAAATTTTGTGCACAGTTATGGAGATTGTTTGATGAGGCTATTTTAGGGTCTTCATAGAGCGTATATAATTCGTTGTCAGTGTATGGTTTCTCGAACCCTTCGAATTAGCCTTCTATGTGTTTTAATTGAAATTCTAAAGAGATAGATCTCAAATGTTTTTCCCACTAAGTGTCACGTTTTTTCCTAAGTGGCCATAACATAGGTTTTCTCTTCTATGGAGGAAATATAACCTCTCCTAGGAAACTTTGATTCAATATGAAGGCTTCCATTGGTGTTTCTAACCTGGATTCTTGAGGTATGTTGTATTTATTCATTTTTGTAGTTTGGTTTATTATATCTACATAGATATACGTCTCCTATAATTATTCATAGTAAAATATAAAATATTTATGAGTAGATATATATGTTTTTATTACATATAAGTTGATATTTTTTCATGATGATTCTAGGAGAAGAGATATAAGGAGGATATATGAAGAATTGACCCTATAATATTAAGTATTCTTCATCCATTGTTAGTTTTTTTCCAGACTATTGGGGTATGAGACATCATTTTGAACTCCAATTAGTAGAACAGATGGGAATTTTTTCAAATTGAATATAATTTTAATGAATTTTTTTCAATTTGGCTATCTAGCATACGATGGAAAAACTTTATTGTAATGATTTGGAAAATCGGGAAATTATGGAAATTTGGGTAATTGAATGATTTTTTTGAATCCATAATTTTAATATAGATATTTTAAATTAAGAATTTATATATTTTTGGAACATGGATTGTATTATATATTTTCAATGAATGGGAATGTTTTTTTAAAATGAAATGGAATCAATTAAATTGTTTTATTCCTTGGTATCTAATAAAAATGCAGATTTATTGAAATAGTTTAATTTAGTTATTTGAAATGGTTTGGCATACATGGGGTTGTGTTAGTTAATGATCCACATTCCCATGAATATGGTACATGTACCATTGGGGTACAAGTTTTGTGACCCTGTATTGGGTTATGTGTCAATGAGACACATGTTAACTAGATGGGAGACTAATCGTGAGTATGGAACTATATGATGAAGCATGCATGTGTGGGTGTGTTTTGACCAATGGAATTTTTTTTAAAAACTAAAAATTAGAAAATATATATATGAAATTTTATTTATATATTGGAAAATAAATTTTTTATAATTGGTTTCATTTAATTTTTTTAACATGGTTATAATTGGTATTCTAACTTGTTTTTATTTCGTTTTAAACTGTTTTTGGTAAAATGTTTAATATAAACTATTTTATATAATGTTTTAACCATTTTATCTAAGTTGAATGAGTAGGTAAGTCATTGGGAAAACCTAATATGTTATATACAGACCCCTTCATTGGATGTTGGGCACTTTTATGGATACTACATTCTTGGATGTGGTAAAAGGTAAAGTATCACACATATATAGAACCATGTCATGATACATTAGAATACTTGGTGATGCTGAAGTATAGAGATTTCGAATCGTGGAGTCTTGTTGTCCTCTTGGAGTTTATTTGTGTATTTATGCTATTTATAATTAAATTGGATTGTATTCCTCTGTATCATACCATAGTTGGTTGTTTTATAAGGAATTATTTGAAATGTCTTAGTTTATTTCATGCATCATATAGTTTATTATATGTTGATGGTCTGCTAGGATTTTTGTTAAATTCATTAAATGGAAAATCATCCCCCACTTACTTTGAAACCCCCAGGCAGTTCTTTCCATCCATTGGCGCCTTGGGGGTGTCACTTAAGGCCCAATAAGGACACGTTTTACTCTTAAGACATTTATAATTATCGGTTAATTATAATTCATGTAATCTTAATGACAGTAATCCATTTCTATTTGATTTAATTTTTTTATCAGGATAAATCAACCAATACCAATACAGATATTTATTGATATATTAATGATTTCATATAAATAAAATGGATAAACAATGGTTCTACATCCTCAATGATTCCAATGTTTTTTCAATGGTTACATATCGACACTCATATCTCTAACAGCCTATCCCACATGAAAACTAAAGACCACTATAAACTCTATGCCATTATCACTATAAAAAAATTAAAATAAACCAATTTAAAATTAGAGGATAAATATTCTACTCCAGGGAATAAGTCAAGGGAGAGAAATTAGACTTAATAAATAGAAAATGTAAAGGAATGGAGGAATAATTCATCGATGATCACCATAAATTAATCACAGTAATCCCATGAATTAACTTGTTTAAATTTCATATAATCTCTTGGAGATATCTCTACTACCCTCATAGAGTATTAGAAGAAGACAATGATTTTATAGAATACTGAGGGTATGATGATCATAATTAGAACAACTCCAAATGGTTATTCTCCTTCTAAATGTGTTATTCACACCATGAATATACCATATTTAACATTCCTAAAAAAATATTTGGCCTCTAAAATTTCATAGATGAATATAATTTATGTCATGAATTTAAAATTTAGTATGCATGTTCTTGTGGTTACTTATGATTATCCAAAATATCATCCCATTCAAATCATTATTCTAACTCATATCCTGAATATACATAGTGACACATCCCATAGATGATTCATGAAATTCATGTTGTCCCTTAACTATACCCTGACACAAGTATCAAACATCAAATAAATTATGCGTAAATAATTCACATAATTTGATCCCGGTGATTCTATATTATATATCCCAATATGTATAAACACATTTTGAGCATAATTTAAACCCCATGGGATTCTAAAATACGCACTGTGATCGTATTAGAGGAAACAATACCTTAAAAATGAAACATTAAGGATAAATTATATTTCATAATAAAAATTTCACCATATATCCATACAATAGAATACAAAATAAAGAAAACAATTATTCATTTTAATGGAATAATCATTAAATTATCAAAATATCATACTTTATATTTATTCAATGAGGAGGACCCGAAATCAAGAAAAATAGAAAAGAAGAGGAGGGGGAGGATGAGTGAAGGGGAGAGGGAGAGGGAGAGGTGGGAGCAGGAACATACCTAGATTAAGGGGGCTTGAAATAATGGAGCCCGAGGGCATCTCCTCGAATTAGATTAATCCCTTCCGCTTTGAGAGTAACTGCACTGAGGATGTAAATCTCTTTTGAACCCAAGACACCCATGGATGCCAGGTAATCTGCAACCTTATCCACTCTCTCCATGTGTGATTGATCCGAATCCGGCTATCAAGGAACTTGTTGCACTTCCGGATTGTATAACCCACTGTCCAAGGAGTAGGAATTCTACCCGTTAGAGAATCATAAAGGTTCCATGAGTCTGTTTCCACTTTGGAGAGTGCAATAACTTTCGGTTTGCATAAATTGAGCCATTAGAGAACCGCATGGGCCTCCGCCTGAAGAGCACTACCTTCACCATAACTGGCTGTGATGGCCAGGAAGAAACTCCCTTCTGAATTTCGAACCACTCTACCTCCCTGCATGTCCCTCTTAATGTATGAACCATCCGAGTTTAACTTCAAACCATCAGTATGAGGAGAAAACTTGATCCACTGCCCCCGTGATCTCAACGCTTGAGGAATGGCTGAATTTGAGGGAAGTCCACAATGAAGAAACTGCATGGATCGAGCGTCACGCCAATTATCAACTAGGGAGACCCAGCCGATCAGTAGGATCCTGGTTCTCAAGATGATGGACCGACCTGTGGAGAGTGTCCCCTCAAATATCACCTTGTTGTGGGGTTTCCATAGGCACCAACACCCAGAACTGAGGATGGAGGTCCTCGCCGCACTCTAGGGGCCTCTGTCTGGAGTCCCCTGGAACCAACTCTCCTGAAACGACATGGCTCGTAGCCCTGGGGAAGAATCCTAGAAGTAGTCCCCAACGAAATACCAAACCTCTTGTGTCCATGCACCATCAAAGAAGATATGGTTTTTTCTTTCTTCCTGATTGAATTTGCAGCACTGACAGCGGGAGGCAAGATTGATACCCTCTTTTTGGATACCTTCATCAGATGTGATCTTGGAGTTCCTGATCCTCCACAGAAGAAAATTAAATTCTGTCTGTATTTTACTACACCAAAGTATATCATTATAGTCTTCCTGGTGCACCCCAGGTGTTGAGATCTCTCGAAAGTCCTTAGTGTTAAACTTCCCGGACAGTGAGGGGGTGAAGACACACTAGTCTGCTTCTAAGGTGAGGGTAATAGAGTCAATGTTTTTTTTCTGGCCCTCGTCCAGCACAGCCTTGATGAAGTCAGGGTGTATACTTGCGTCCATGAAGGTAATCGAAGGAACCAGGTACTCTGGAATGTACAACCCCGAGCCGCTCCAGTTCTGCTTCCAGAATGAAATATTTCCCTCCCCCACAATCCACCGATTAAAAAATTGAGGGATTTTTATTCATAGTTCACCAAAAACATATATTTAATTAATAAATTCAATATAATACAATAACAAAACAAAAATCCAAATATTGTATCATATAAGTATGTTGGAATATTTTCGTTCTTGTAAAACACTTTGTTCAACATAATCAATGTCATTATTCAATGAAAATCGTGTATATGGAATACTAATGTCTATCGAGGATTATTGGATTGTGTGTAAAGATGTCACACTTTAGTGTTTATTTATACTCATGGATCTGTTTAGATTTTAGGTATAATATTTTACCTCATGAACAAGGGGTGACTTGTGTAAATTTATGAATTCATTATTCTTTTTTTATTTGTTATAGCTTTTTTACATAATTTTTATTTGTGTTTGAGGATAAAAATTTGGATTTTGGGATAAACAGTTAGGGGCGCACGATTGGTGCATGGTTATTGGAACCATTTCTCCTCATCCCAGGTAACCATGTGATAGATTGGTATTTTTGGACTGAAGGTACTATATGACATACATAAGAGAAGTCATGAAATGTGGGATAATCTTGCATTATATTCCCCTTATACTATGAGGGGTGCATAATCACCACATGGTATAATAGACTGTCCAGGATTACCACGTTTGGTTTAAATGTAATTAAAAATTTTGTATTTATTTTTACTTCGCCCTAATTATTATACAAAAATACACCCATATCTCTCCAATATCGGATATCCATTTATAGGAACCTCCTACACCTTCCCTGGATCCCTTGGATCTCAACTTTTATAGGTGAATTCTATTGGAACCTCTAATAAATCTTCATGTATGTTATTTTTTTCCATGATTCATCCCCTATTATTATGATTCCACTATTCCTTTAGTTAAAGTGTTATTTTTATGGTTGAATATTGTATTTTAGGGTATAATATTTCTTATTTTGTTTTATATTTCATATCCATGGTCATGTAGTGATGTTGTTGTCGTTTTCACTATTATCCATTTGTTTCTCCATTCGATGTAGGTACTACCATACGATGATATTGTTGGATGATTTTAATATTCTTTTTTGTGTATTTAAATATGTTCTATGGTTCATTTTATGGTGTGAAGTAATGTTTGGAAGTGTTTTGAAATGAATGTATGATTAATGTGTATTTTTGAAGGATATGGTTATGTTTTCATGTGTACTTCATTAGGGTACTTATTGGAAGTGTCTTTATGATTATATGAAAGGTGAGAAATGTTTATTCAATGTCACATGAGTTGTGAATTTATTATTAGTGGATTATACAATGGTAATGGATTATTTTGGCCTGTTTTATTTTTTTTGCATCGTTAAACTAGAACACTAAATTGGGTAAATTATGTGGATCACATTTTTTGGGGGAACTTGTTCTATATCTAGTCTTAAAAGGGGTGGATTTCCCAATTAAAATTTTTTAATATAGATATTTTCCTTCATATAAGGATTTCAAAGGGATTTATTGAATTATTTATGAAATGGATAATGCATTTGAAAATGGTTTTCGTGTATTATAAATGGAAAATTGTTTTGTTAAAGGAAAATGGTGATTTCAATTTTTATAAATTTTTGGAAAATGTATGTGAAAGTTGTTATATGTTTGAAATTTGGACATGAATTGTGGAAAAAGGGAATTCTTAGTATCTTGGTGGGTATAATTAATCTAGTAATGTAGTTATATTGAATTGGGTACTCGTGGTTTCACTTATCTAGACTGATGAATAAAAAACTAACTATACTATGGTGATGATTGTTCTACACTAGAATTTTTGATGTTTCTCCTCTCTAATAGATCATTCACAAGGATGATGGCAGTTGTTGCAACTACACAACCATTCACCAAAGTACCAGGTTTTAGTGACTCACTCATATATGATCACCATTCATGATTTATCAGGCATGTTATTTTATTAAATGAGACTTATGTGATGTGGTTCCATCTATCAGAATATGATAGAACTTGATTTTTCTTCATTTTAATTCATGATTTTTAGTTTAATATTAATTTTTCAATGTTACTGTGGAATTTTATTTGGTGAAATCCTTTCAATAATGAATTTTTTTTCATTTGTAGGTCTTTTACCTGAGCAAGGTTCTTCTTACAAATATATTCAATTTAATTTTTTCAAAGGATTATAGTTGAATGATCATGATAATTTATCGTTTAATGTTATAGAATGTAATTTTAAATTTTAGGTGGTATACTACATGGATTTATTATTACACACTAAATAAAACGGTGGGTGTATAAATTCCTTGAATGTTATGATCTAGGATAATGAAATATGTATCATGTTGGCTTGTATTTATACTATTCAATCTCATATAGGTGTTAGTGATGATGGATTAAGGGTATTTCCCCTCTAGTTGCATAGAGACATTGGGTTAGTTTTGAGTTCCTTTTCTTCTTATTGTATTTTTTGTTTTTTGGATGGAATTGTAAAATAATTATTTTGAAAATTTATATACCTTGTTTGATTTTTCTTTTTGAATAATGTTTTTCTGGTTATTGTTGAATGTTTATATTAATAGAGTTTGACGAAATCATTAATTTTTTATTTCAATACCCAGTAACTATTTTCAAAATTTTATGGTTCAAAAGCAGTCCTCGGGTTATTCTACAGTCATGTATAGGTGTTGGTTTATATGAAACTTTGTTAGGGTTGATTAAAAAAAGATATCAGACTAGGTAACACTCTTTCTGTGACAATTTTTTAGGATGGGTATGGACATATTGGATCTATGATTGATGAGGATTGAGGTTCTCATTAGGAATACAATTCCTGGAAAACACACCTCGTGGTGGGACACTAGTTTCCATTGGAATTCAGATTTTATTTGTGTAATTTAGTTCTTATGGTAAGATTGATGTTTTTGAAATGAAGTGTGAAACGACCCCATGTTTTATGAATAGATTTTTTATTCTTATAACTATTCCTTATAGAATAAATAATCACAAATAAATATATTGATACTAAATACTATGTGACCATTAAACATAAATTTTCCACTTATATGTTTTAAATTTCAAAAATATGGAAAACACAGTTGTGATTAATTTGTTATTTGGAGTTGGATAGGAAGAATGAAATATTTTGTGAATAGTAACCTCACCGTTATGATAGTAACGTAACCTTATGAATAGTTATGTAACCAAATAATGGTAAATTTTTCTATGATATTATAAAAATAATATTCATGTGAAATTATTAGGTACATATGTTTTACTATAAGTTAATGAATGTTTTGAAACTGATTTTTAAAATAATAAATTTTTATTTTAATTAAATATTATGTTAATCATATAAAGAAATTTACTTTAGAAATATGGATTTCATTTTTAGATTATAGGAATCATATAATGTTTAGGGTGAATTTTTGGTAATTTTTTGAAATACATCAATTTTCTGGTGAATAGTAAAAATACAGTTTTTCAAAAACTGGTATATCTTTAATTTCATTATTAATGATTTAATGGTGAAATAAAATTTCTAGAACATCAGGATAGGCCATTTCCTTTTTCATTTCATAAATGGTTCTTTAAAATTCAATAAACCAAACTTCCATACATAAAAAACATTCCAGAACCTAAATTCAAAAAGTGATTCATTAAAAATAATTTTCTCTTTCTTTTAACATTCCTTTTAAATAATTAATAAATTATTATTTTAATTATGATTTAATGTATGAAACTAATTATTTTTTATTAATATATGATTTATGATGTCAAAAAACTACTATTACATGTTTAACATTTGATATATTATTTTATTTAATATTTTATTCTAAAACAACCCCTCCTCATGTATAAATATCCCCTATCGCTCCCCATGGAAAAACAATCATATCACCAATACTAAGCCTAATATCTGTCCAAATTCTACCACTAAAGCCTCTTTTAATACATTGGCATGTTCTGGAGACCTCTAACTCCAATCACCAAGGTGGTTGTAGTTTCGTTCAAATAGAGATACACCGAGGATAGAGAAAGACTCTATTAAATCTTATCTCTTATCCCTATATGTTTAAAAAACAGATGCTAAAAAATTTATTATGAAATAATATAACATTATATTAATGATGTTAAAATACTATAATTATCATATTACTTAAAAATATAAATTTCTTACATTCTTTTACCGCACTATCGACAATGTACCATTAATGATGGATTAACCATCAATGGGGATGTTGCGAAGACAATTTTTATAAACTCCTACATATATTGAAAACATAACTTATATAAAATATATTCATATAAAATTACATGTACTATATTATTCTGGAACAAATTAGACTAATTTATTAATTACATTTTATAAAAAGTGGAATCATTTTATGACCTATTGTTTTTAAGTAAAATATGATATCAAAATGATTAAATTTCATCATTGTAATTTCTAAAATAAAATAAAATGAATATAATAGATATATATTTCTATAAAATTAATATAAATAACATTTAGAAAATTGTTTTAAATAAATATATTTATTATTCAGGAGGCGCATAAGATATAAAATTATGCAAAAATTAAAGTAAGGGATCCTCTCCATTTCACTCTAAATCAAAATTTTCTTCTATTCTATGCCTTTTATGTGTAATCCATAATTATGGGGTAATATTTCTAACCTCCCCCATTATTCCCACTTGGTTTATGATGGATTAGAAACCGCTTTTATCTATCATAAATCCCTTTTTTGTCCACATGATTCCATGCAAATAATCCGTATGGAATTCCACCCAAACCACCTTTATTCATTCGTCTTGCTCTATCATTCATTTTATAAAAATGAAGTTATATATTATTTTTTAGTTAATTTTCATCATTCTGATTCTTTTCTCAGGAATCATGTTCCAATAACAATACCTCATTCTCTTTCAGTGATATAGATGTCTTTAAGTGACTCCCACCTCGATACTTCTATATAAGAAATAGTTTTCTAAAGGAACATCCAAAAATATTACCCAATTTCAAGTGCAATATATAATAATTTTTAAGAAAATATTTTCATTATAAAATATTATTTTACCTTTTTTATTCACTTCTTGTTTTATATAAAAGGTTTTTCCCTTTTCAATTTTGGAAATTTTATTGTATTTTTCTTTATAACCACACAAAAAGTTTTAAAATGATAAAATTTCTCAAATATATTTCATACATATTGTCTATGCTTTTTAACATCACATACCATTATATATGAATATTTTACCTTATAAAAGTCTGAATATTTTCTAAATATTTTATGTCATGGACACTTTCATGATACACCCATTGGTTTTGCTTTATGTCATGATTGTGGTACCCCATTATTTCCATGGGTAACCCTTATGTTTATTTAAGACAAATTATTTATTATAAATTATGTGGAAGAAATATTCATGAAAATTAAGATGGTTGCACTCATATAGTTCTCCAATGAATTGGGTAATGTTATGTCTTATGAGATACTATGTTAAATAGTCTTGGCAGTTAGCCTTGTCTTGTGCTTCTATGAGAAATAGGATTGGCGGTTAGCCTTGACACATTAAAATATGGGAAATGATATTAGAGGTTAGCCTTGAATCATAATAAAGACATGTTTTATGTTTCTTCAACATTTATATGATTCCATGTTTATATGATCCCATGTTTATATTTTAGGAATTCAGATATTCTGTGCTTTTGGTATCATTTTGTAATGCCTCGTAACTCAAGTTCGTAAGCATCATTCTTATGTTCATTCCCTTAAAATGATTTTTACTTCATCCCATTGTTCATGTGTTCTCAAGGGTACCATATAGAGATTCTTGGGATCAAATAAAGTTAGTTTCTCTTTATGGATATTAAATAAAGAAGTGTTTTTAGACACATATTTAATGTTTTATGTACTTTTTATTCAATGGTGATAGAAATCACCTTCCATGGATTGTACTATGATGTATAATTATGCATAAAATCATGTACGGTTATATGTTAAAGTCTCTCATTTCTACAGTTGGTATTAGGGGATGGTCTATTTATTTTTGGAGATTAAGAATAAGGAACTTTAGTGATAACCATAAGGATGAGACTATGTATAAGAAAACATCACTAATTTTTTATGAGTGTTGAGTAACTGGTTTATCAATAAAAAATCCCTTTCTTGATATGAGATGTTAGTGGTGGATCTTGAGTAGATGTATCTTGGGGTAGAAATCAAAAACAACACTTTGAGCTAGACTCAAATAGGAACTGGTGCACAACAATGGGTCTTGATGCACTCTTGGTAATGACACTCCTGAGGGATATGTTATTGGAAAATTCATGAGCTTAGTAAAAACCATTATTAAAGTTATAATAAAATTCCGTAAGAATATATCTAATAAAATATAGCAAGGATAACCTAGATTTAGTCATAATGATTAAAAATTTAGGATATAATTATCCATTATAAGTTTATCCTGTTATGTTTAAATTTTTTTTTATGCTCAATATCTAATTATTCAACCCCTCTAATTTTTCTTTATTTTTCAATGTTAATGGCGAGAAATATAAGAAAATGTTCCAATAACCAATGTGAGAGGCAATTTGATGATTAATCTAATCACATGCCAGATAAGATGTGATTGGGTGATCAAAACATCCTGAGTGTACATTCTCAACTAGCTCAAGTTATGAATAATAACTTGAATCATGTGGAACTCCCTCCTCATCCAATGAAACATTAATTTTCTGTATAATATTTAATGTGGCAAAGGCTTCCAATGTTTATCAGTTCTTCTGATCCCCTCCACTTTTAATAGTGGATTAACAACATTGAAAATATATTCTCCAACAACTAGTTCTTGGAAGAAGATAATGTGGCACTGTATGTCTATCGCTTTAAGGGGGAAGTTGATCAGTGGTTGTCACTAATCAAGAATATGAATACCTGGGAGGAAATTGATTACATGGACATGTAGTAATTCAATAGGATTTTATTCAATAAATATTTTCCTTTAACCCTCCTTCTCAAAATAGAAAAAGAGTTCATAAGACTCTAGCAGAAGAAAGATATGTCCATTGGGTTGATTGAATCAAAATTCAAATGGTTTGAAAGATACATCATTGTCCTTTTCATGAACATTAATTGTAATTTGGATCGGTTATTTAGTGGACTAATGATGAGTCTATGAAAATCATTAGAAATTATAGACTTCGACAATTATGGGGAGATTGTATATTGTTCCCTCGAGGTTGAAATTGAAATTGGAGACTCTCATTAGTCCTTGGGACTAATGAAAAGAAGCATTAAAATTGAGTAAAAAAAGATTTGTTCAGAGAACATATCCCATAATGGAATGAATCAAGTATATCCCACCTATAAAATTTGTGGGAAGATCCATATTGGGAAATATCTAAAAAGAACAATGATTTCCATTAAAAGTGGAATAATGAGGCATCTGTCCATGAATTTCCAGAGGGATATGAAAAACCCAAAAAATGTGGCATAAGAAAGGAAGATTTATATTAATTCTCACCCAGTGATGCATCGTAACAACTGCAAGGAGCATGGCCATTATGAAATCAATTTTCCAAATCCATGGGTTGTTAGAGGATATAAAAAACATATAAGGAAATAATTAAGGGATAATGCTATCACTACTACTGAGGTGGAGTCAGACAATAATGTGGACACATGTACGCTAGTTAATTAATCAATAATAGTGAACTTAATATTTGATTATTCTTCTATGCATTGTTTCATATCTTTCATGTTTAGTAGAACTATTAAAACACAACCTCAAAATGTGGAGGAAAATTTATCTATAAGAACATCGAATGGGAAAATTCTTGTATCCAAGTTATATACCTTATCCATTATTAATTTTTATAGACTAGAACTCCTAGAAAGTCTTTTCATATTTAATTTAGTGTATTTTTATGCTATCTTATGCATTGATTGGGGATCTTTATACAAATCCAACATCAACTGTCAGTAAAACGAAATATATTTTCACATTCCAAATCATCCCATGATCCTCTACAAATTAAAATATGATCAGGAATCTCCTTTCAAAAATCCTTCAACAGTGTGGGTCCTGATTCTGTATGAACAGAAATACATTTCTCAAATGGTATAGTCAAATGAAAGTGTCATCCTTGTAGAAATTACTATCACAAAGAATATGGTGATGTATTTATAGAAGAGTTACTAGACATCCCCTAGATCATGAGGTGGAGTTCTCAATATAAATCGTTCCCGGAGCTACTCCTATATCAATTTGTCCCTATATGATGGCTCGTATCATACATTATGAGTTAAAGAAGAAGCTATGATAGAATTTGGACAAATGGTTCATACACCCTAGTAAATAAAGTTGGGGTGCACTTTTTATTTTGTGAAGAAGTATGAGGGAAAAATTTTGATGTGTATCGATTATAGGGAACTCAAAAAGATCACCATAAAGAAAAGTATCCTCTTCCTAGGATTGATGATTTTTTCAATCAGTAATAATTAAATCAATACTTCTCAAAGGTAGATATTCATTCTCCACATCATCCGCTAAATGTGATGAAGGAAGATATTTAGATGACTATCTTCTGTACATGATATGTGCACTATGAGGTTCTTGTGATACACATTAGACTTACTAATGCCCCTAAAATAATAATGTATTTTCTGAATAGATTCATTAGACATTACCTCAACAAATTTTTGTATTTTTTACAGATTATATTCTCATATACTCTATGAGAAAGGAAAAACGTAAAGAACATAAAAGACTTGTGATCGTTACATTGATAAAGGATAATTTATTCTCTATGTTTAGAAAGTGTGAATTTTTGAAAAATAAATTCACGTTTTTTGGACATGTTATCAAAAGTGGGGGAATTTAAGTGGACCCTTAAAGAACAATGTTGATTGGGGAATGGCCCAGGCCCTCTAGTGTCACATAAATCTGTAGTTTTCTTCGATTAGAGGGGTAGTACCATTTTTTGTGAGAAATTTTTCAAGATTGTCAAGCATGTAATCTAAGTTAACCATGAAAGGATTAATTTATGTATGGACATAAGAATGTGAGGGAAGCTTCTTGTAGATAAAGAGAAGGATGATCACTGAACCAATACTCACACTACAAAAAACATAGAGATTGTTTTTTGATATAATGTTATGCATCAATGAATGGCTTGGGTTGCGTACTCATTCAAAATGATAATGTGATATACTACACCTCATGACAATTGAAGATCCAAGAACAGAACTACACGACGCATGGTCTAGAGTTGGCAGCTCTGATTGTTTCCACGAAAATCAGGAGGCACTTCCTTTATGGTCAGAAGTGTGACATATACACCGACCATAAGAGTTTAAAGTATTTATTCATAAGAAATGATCACAAAATTAATCAAAGTATATTTTTAGATATAATCAATTATTTTTATTTTATTATTCACTATAATCATATAATGGTGAACAATGTAGATTCCAATCTATGAAGAAAAGAACATGCTAGTATATAAATGATACAGATTGAGAAATATCCTATCATCGTGGATATTCAATGGATCGATTTTTAAATAATAAGTTCATGGGATTCCTCCCACCTTACACAAATTATTTAATAACAATCTATCAAATATAATTTTAATTAATCACAATGGGATGATCAAATGTTACAAAATATTGTTAATGTAGTAAAGAGAGGGTAACTGAAAAAGTTCTATATCGAAAATGATGGTGTGATTTGATTTGGAACAAGACATTGTGTGTCATCATCACCTGAGATAAAGATATAGATATTGGAAAATTAATATAGCTCAATATTCTTTATCCATCCTAGTATTACCAATATTTACAAAGATCTCAAAGAACAATTCTGGTGGGAAAACATGAAGAAGGAGATTGTGGAATATATATCATGAAGATTGGTATTTAAGTATGTTAATGCTCATAGGAAATGTCCAAAGGGAAGATGTAGCCATTGACTACACCCTTGTGGAAATGGGAGAATGTCACTATGTACTTTGTCATGGGTCTCCCAATGATATCCTAGGAAAATAATTCGATATGTGTTGTTGTTGACTGACTCACCAAGACTTCTCATTTTACTACTATTCGAGAAGATCACTTGCAACAACAAATTGAAAAGACATATCTGAAGGAAGTCGTGAGACTGAATAGTGTTCCAATAACAATTGTCTCTGATCATTATCCAAGGTCCACATCGATATTATGGAGGAATTTTCAACATGCTTTGAGTGCTGAATTAAATTTCATCATGACCTATCACCCCCAAACTGAAGGATAATCTGAAAGGACAATTCATACCCATGAAGAAATGCTATGATACAGATCTATATAATTTTAAGGTGGATGAAATCAACATCTCATGTTGTTTCAGTTCTCATAAAACAATATATTGCACTCGATTATTCATTCTGCTCCATCTGAAGCTTTGTATGGAATGTGATATAGAACTCTAACCTATTGCGATGAATTTGGATGAGGAACACTACATGGACCTGATGTTGTGAAAGAGATGATAGAGAAGGTTCAAGTTATCCAAAAAATATCAATGATGCTCAGAATTGGAAAAAAAGTTATAGTGACAACCCTCTAAGGGACTTGAAGTTTAATTGTGGAGATAAAGTCTTCCTTATAACATCACCATGGATAAGATTCATGCATTTTAGAAAGAAAGGGAATCTATTCCCAAAGTAAATCGACCCCATCGAGATCCTTGACCACATAAGTTCCATTTTCTATCGACATGGAATTCCACTGAATATAAATATTGTTTTTGATTTTTATCACGTATCCCTCCTGAGGAAGTACATACAGATCCCCCATATGTGCTAAACATAGAGGTGGTATAACTAGAAGATGATATCTATTATTAGGATAACCTAGTAATGATTCTGGAACGGAGAGATAAGATTATATGTAACAAGAAACCCCACCTTTTCAATGTGATTTAGAGGAACCATATGTTTGAAGAAGCATCTTGGGAACCAGAGTAGGGGTTGAATGAGATCTACCCTCAACTATTTTTTAAAATGAAATTTCTATGATGAAATTTCCTAAGGGGGGAAGAATGTAAAAACCTATAGTTTTATCAATGGAAAACCCTACTGATAATTATTCTTTATATTAATAGAAATCACACTGACATATCATTGTAATAAATTCTATGTGACCATTTATCATAATTCGTCCACTTCTATATTTTGTATTTTGAAAATATGACAAACAATGTTGCGATCAGTAAGTTATTTGGAGGCCTATTGGAAAACATAATATTTCATGAATAGTAACATACCCTTATGAATAGTTATATATTTTGATGAATAATAACCTTAAATATTATATTATAAATTCAATATTCAAGTGATTTCATGATGTATGTATATTTTAGAATAAGTAAACAAATGTTCTAAAATTGGTATTTTTTTAATAATAAATTGTGATATTAATTTAAAAATAAATTAATCATATTAATAAAATTATTTTCGAAAAATGGATTTCATTTTTGAATTATACACCTCGAAAAATGGTAATAGTAATTTTTTTGTTAATTTTATGAAATACATGAATTTTATGGTAAATAGTAAAAGTGCAGTTTTTCAAATATCCGGTATATCTTGAATTACATCATTCATGATGTTATGATGACATAAAAATTATATAAATTCAGGATCATAAATTTTAATTTTATTTTATAATTGGTTCCATAAAATACAATACACTCAATTTGTAGACCTAAAATAACTTTCCCAAACCTATATTCAAAAAGTGATTCTTTAAAAATCATTTCCCATTATTTCAAATTTCCTTTTAATAAATAAATTATTTCAAATTATAAAGATGATTTAAGGTCTAAAATGAATTATATTATATTAATATGTGATTTCTATTGTCATAAAACAACATTTACAAGTCAAAAATTTGATATATTATTTTATTTAATATTTTATTGTAAAACACCCCTCGTCACGTATAAATAACATCTCTCCCGCCCCTTGAAAAAAATGACGTCTCATCCATTACTAAGCTGAATATATGCCCAAATTCTCCCAATCAAGCCTCTTAGAATACATAGAGATGATCTGGACCCCTCCAAATCCAATCACTTAGGGATTTATAGTTTCATGCAAGAGGAGCTACACTGAGGAGAGTGTAAGACTCTATTAAATCTTCTCCCCATTTTTTCATTTTTTACCATATCCAATCAAAAAACATTATACTAAAAAATTTAATTATTAAGTAAATTAAAATTATTATAATGATTTTAACCTATTGTAATTATCATATTAATGTAAAAATATATATGTCAGAGTTCCCTTTCCTGCACTATCGACAATGTCCAATTAAAGGACGATTAACCATCAATAGGGACGTTGCCATAATAATTATTATAAAAAACATCATGTATGGACAACATAAATTATTTAAAATAAAATAATATCAACTTACATGCAATTTATTCATTTTGAACTAATTATACCAATATCTATAATACATTTAATAAAAATGAAAATCGTCTCAAGATGGGAAATTTTTATGTAAAATGGTATATCAAAACGCTTCAATTTCATCAACAAAAATAATGAAATAAAATCCAAGGAACATTATTGATAAATATTTATATTTAGTGAATAAAAATAAATTATATATAACTGGTTTAATTACAAAAAAATTTATATTTCTGAAGGTGCATAATAGACAACATTAAGAAGAAATTATGGCAATGGATCCTCTCTATTTCTATCTTAACCAAGATTGTATTATATTCAATATCTTTAATGTGTAACCCAGAATGGTGGGGTATGATTTAAAACCTCCAATATAATAACATATTGATTTATATCTATTGATAAACCCATTTTCTCTCTCACCAATTCCTTTTAGGTACACCCGATACCAAGTCGATAATCCGTAAGGAATTCTAGCTGAACTGACTTTATTCCATCATGTTGTTATTTTATAATTTTTATACAAATGAAGACTTCTTTTATATTTATGTGAAACTTATAAACTATTTTTATATTCTCCAAACTCATTTTTCCATGATTAATCCATCATTTTCATTTGGCGATATACATGTTTTTATGTAATTCCCACCTCAATACTTCCTTATAAGCAATCTGGTTTTAAGGGAACATACAAAAAATTTAACCAATTTCATGTGAACTATATCCTATATATGAAGCCACCATTGTCTTTATGAAAATAGTATTTTTACCTTCTATGTTAAATTTTTGTTTTATATAAAATTTTGTTCACATTTCTCTTTTGAAAGATGTATTGTACTTTCTTTAAAACATCACAAAAAGTTTTAAATGATAATCATTCTCAAATACATTTCATACATATTACCACCTCTATTTGACATCACATAACATGAAATATACCTATTTAACATCATAAATGTCAATGTATGTTCTTATTCCTTTTTTTTCATGGAAACATTCCTACTACAACTATTTTTTATGCTTTATGTCATGATTGTGGTACCCAATTATTTCCTGTGGTAACCCTTATGTTTCTGTAAAAAATATTATGTTTGATTCTTTATGTGGAATTGTTTTTCATAAAAGGTAATATGGGTTCACCGAAATAGCTCTCCATTGCATTGGGTAATGTTAAGTCTCATGAAAGGCTTTGTGGAATGTCCATGATTGTTATCCTTGGCTTGTGATGATATGAGAAATGTGATTGGATGTTATCCTTGACTGATAATACTATTGGAAACAAGATCGGTGGTTAGCCATGACTAATAATAAAGACATGTTTAATGTTGCTTCCACATTTATATGATTCCATGTTTGTATGATCATATATTTATTTGTAATGATTTCATATGTTCCATGCTTTTGGTATCATTATTATATGCCTCATAACTCTAGTGGTTATTCATTATTCTTATGTACATTCCCTTACTAGGGATTTTAGCTCATCCATTTTTTCATCTTTTCCCTAGGGAAAACAATTCATTTGTAAGGGCTCAATGGAAGATTGTATCTATTTATGGATATTAAATAAAGAAGGGGTTTTTAGGTGAAAGATTCATGTTTTATGTACATATACTTCAACGACTCTACACTTCACTATCCTTATCTTTTAATCTGATGAATAATTATGTTATAAATAATGTAATTTTATATGTAAAAGGCTCATCCCACTATAAAGTGTGAGATGGGGTACAGATTAATGTGATATTTTAGGGCATAGAAGCCATGTGGAGATCAGAAAATTGCCATCAATTTCACATTATGATAGTGCTATGATTTCCATATGGCCACTAACCATATGGGTGAGTCATCCATCGACACTAGCTTCCCCTTGTGAATTTCCTTCTTTCATATTTAATACCAAAAATTATTTGGGAAATAATTTTTTGAAAATTATGACAAATTTATATTAAAAAGAAAATTGTTTTCTTTTAGGAGGATGGAAAATTATGTTTTCAAAAACATTTTCTAGAAATACATTAAATTTGTATTTTTTTAAAACAAATTGTTGTAAAACAAGGATGGAATTACAAATATTTGGATTTATATAATTGGAACCTCATGTTTCCTAAAATTATTAGATTACGAAATAGTAATTTATCCTAATTATGTCTTGATGGTTTGTTTTAAAGGAGGAGGAATGAGCTTACCCAAATTATTTTTTTGTAAATAGCGAAGGATTTTATAGATAAATGAGTTTTTTAACCAAATCGTGGGGTTTTTATGAATTGGATTATTTAAAAAACAAGAATTTAGTTTCAATGGTATTATTAGAATCAATTTTGAATTATATGTAATGGCTATTAATTTTTTTTTATAAAATTTGAATTAAATTGACTATTTGGTGGGTTGAGTGTTTTTTAGGAAGGTGGAAAGGTTTAGTTTTGACCATTGGAATTTACATGAGTTATCACATTCATATAAATATGGGGGAATTTTAATTGTTGATGATTGGTGGTGATGAGTACTTGGTTTGGCATGGGAATAGTAATGTGAGAGGATTCATAGAATAACATAAATTTGTGTTCAATAAAAAAAGCGTGTTTCATTAAAATGTGATTTTAAAAGAAGATGTGGTGTTTTTATAAATGAGGGTTTTCCGGTGTGCCTCTATGCGATTAGGGAACTTTTCAGCTGATGTGTTTTTAGTGTGACATATCTTCATTTTTTCTCAGTGTTTCATGTTTGAGTTCGACCAATGAGTTGGTTTTGGGAAAGTGGTTAGTGAAATAATTAAAAAAATGTTTTTGTTACGCTTTTTGTTTGAACCCCTTGTGATTGTCTTGGTAAATTATGGTTGATGAATCATCATTTATTGAGTTATTAATATCCTTATTTCAATTAGTGCACCAACAAAGAGATTCAATGTACATTATGGAGTACCTACATGTGGTTCACCATTGCATGACCCTCTAGTTGATCAATATAAGTTTGATTTTCATGATTTTCAAAATAGAATTGAAATCTATTTCTCGATTAAGTGGTTTCTTTCCAAGTGGAAGGTTGTATGTGGAAAATATAAAGAAGATGTAGCTGCCTTGAATTTTTTGAGTCATTAAAGGTGAAGTTATTATCCATTATGCATGAAGGTCCTATCTGGAAGCGGTGGAGGTAATTTCTTTGAAGAATTTGGAAAGATTCATATGAATATTGACACTAGCCATGGTGTGAAAATGTCATTGTGTATTTTTACTTTTAATCATGGTATCAAGTCATTCCACCAGTTTTGAAAGTCATGTAATAAGAATATATCATGTCTGTTAGCTAGAATAATGCGTTGTTCATTAGGATTGGGGTGTTTTATTTTCATTAAAATTTATAAATGTGTGTTTTGAAACTTTAAAGATCACAATTTTTAATGGAATATTGTTTTTTCCTAGTAATTTTTAATTCCACTTTTTAGATGGGGGTATCTTCCATTAGACATTTTCCATTATTTTATTCGAGATGAAAATATGATAGAGCATTTGAATCTTCTACATCATTATCTTAGTGAAGAGATATGTAGAGATTAAGTCATTCTTATATTATGTGGTGCTCTTTTAATTCAACCAAGAGTGTTATGTGATCTCACATGAGACCACAGAAGGTGATCCAGTTGGGGATTGTCTACCTTTTACTGTTATGTATGATATGCTTTAAACATCAGGGATTCAACCTTATGAATCAAACTCAATCTCACATGGACTCTGGAATCCTAGGGGTGTGAGGCATATTATTTTGTCTTGGTCTCAAATTTTTTATGGGTATAAGTAAAACATTTCTATGAAACTATATTTGTTTTGAATGATTCTGTTTTTTGTGTAGTGTCATGAGGGTCTCATTATAAGTTGTGACCTATGTAGGTGGAAAAGTTACTACATGGATAAAAGGTGGCAGAATTTCATTGATTTCCTGAAAATCAGTTGCTAAACATTTATAGGATGTGATTATTGAAGTGGTTTTCCTTAGGTGGTCATACTTGTAAAGTAGTTTTGGTTTTGGATTGTTCTCATATGATGATTGTCATGTCCCATGGGAATGGTGAAGAAAATAGTTTTTTCCATTTGGTTTGGTGTTTAATTCGTTGCATCCTTTATTGTGGGGAAATTTTCTATGTGAGAAATTTCTAACATATACTATTATGGATTCCTAGGATGGTCGGTGTTGTTTGGTTGTGTTGGATGGTTTTTATAGTTGGGAGACCCACCATAGGTTGCATTGAAATTCCTACTTCAGTATATCAGTTCATGATTATTTCAAATTGTGGGGTGGTAATTCAGGCATCCCTATGAAGATAATATGTTCTATTTTCTATTTTTGGATTGTTAATGGGTATCCCTATTTAGATTTATAGGACATAGGGTTCCTCCAATTAGTAAACATTGAGGTCGGAGTAAACCAAATAGTTTATTGATACAAGGATATGGATGTGTACATGAAATGTGGTTTTAGTTTTTTTGTGTTCATTTTGAATAAATGGTGTTGTTTTAGTTTTACAATGTGTAATGTGTATTGTAAAACGGTGATAATTAATTTTATTTTATATTAATAAATGGCAGTTATTTCATCTTTTTTGTGTGGCAGAAGGAACATGGATGGGTGTTCATTCTGGAATATCATGTTCAAATTGGGGAACATAGATTTCTATAGAGGATGTTTCTGTTTTCTCCTCATTTCATGCTATTTGGAAAACTCTTTGATTTGTGAAGGAGTATTAGTTTTTTGGATCAATCCTTATTTTGGCCTTCTAGGGGTGGAAACCCTAATGTTGGGGATAATTGATACATGATGGTTTTTATTTACTCGCTTGGATATGTTCTATTATTGGGTCTCGAAATTTCCCCTATGAACCAATTTTGAAAGGTTTTAATTTTGGATGTAATTATTATCATTAACAATTTTCTTAATTTTTCGTTTTTCCATTCCTTTTATTTTTTGTATAAAATTTTTATATTTGGTCAAAATAGTCACTCAATCATAGTTGGTGAACTATTAGTGGAATCCGTGAACCCCACCTAGGTAATTGTGCAATAGGTTGGAGTTTGTGGAAAAAATCTATTGAACAACTTAAGAATACATAGTCAATTCCATGTGGGATAACGATCAGGTAGGTAACTCATAGTGTGTGATTTCCAGGTCATTTAAAAGTTCATTTTTATTTTTCTCTCTCTGATATTTTTATACCCAAATCATCTCCTCTCTATCAAATTCCCTCTCATCACCACTTTTTCTCTAAGAAATAATTATATATGTGAGTTTATTCCTAGATTTATCTTCCTTTATAGGGGTTTCCCTTATTCATATTCATGTTTAATTTATCCCCCATGAAGGGTGACAATTTTTGGGTCTAATCTTTTTTATTAGAGTTTAATTATATTGTATTTGCTTCAATATTTAATTTATAGTGTCTTGGGGTTTTTTGGTTTTGGATTCATAACATTTTCAAGATTATTCTCCATTCGAGGTAGGTGGTTCCATGCCCCAACATTATCATACGATTTCAATATTCTTAATCAGGTATTTTAATATGTACTATGTTTTATTTATGTTGTGATAAATATATTTTTTTCATTTATTGATATGACTATTTGGTGAATGTTTTTTTAATGACATGGCTATGTTTGCATGTATGCTTTGTTAGAGTAATTATGAAGCATATCAATATTGCACAAAGACTTGGTGTTAAGAGAGGTACATTTCCCTTTAACAATCTTGGGGTTCCCTTATTCTAAGGATGGGTAAAACATGCCCATTTAGAAGGAATTTCTCTTAAAATTACCAATAATCTTGCAAGTTGGAATTGGAAGGCCATGTACCAGGATGGTAGAGTATGCCTTGTCAAATCTAGGATACCATCTATGTTTGTCTATTCTTTTTCTGTGTATAGATGGTCAACACTTCTTTTAAAGGATTTGACTAGAATGATTCTGAGTTTCATTGGGACTAGATCAATTCATCATAAAAAACATGTGACTATTTCATTGAAGGATTATATAAAGCCAATAGATATATGGAGGAATTGGAATTAAGGATTTTATAATCGTCAATAATGCACTTCATCAGATATTTACTTGGAGCCTTATCTATACGCCTGATTTTTCTATGGAATTTCTAGTTGGCAGATTTGTGGACAGAATTCACAAAAGTAAATGAAATTTTTTGAAATCTTCAGTGTGGCCTTTAATTAAGACTACTTATTCATCAATAATATATCAGTCGAAATGTTTTCTTTCTCTGGAATCTCATCTAAACTGCTAGGACACAACATGGTTTTCCACCTTATTAAAGGATCATGTTGATATTCCCCCTTCTCTAGAATCACATTCCATTTCTGATATACATGGAAACATAGCTTTTCATGAGATCATTCATAGAAACATTCGAATGGAAATGGATAACTATGACTATATTGATTCTCACATCTTGATCTGGAAACCTGTTCTCACTGGATCATTTTCTAGCTGGAATTTCTATAACATGCAGCGTGTTGTTTTTTATGGTATTCCTTATTGGATAACAGGTATTCGTCGGCCATATATCTCCCATAGTGATGTTCTGCTGATCTGGCGGATATGGAAAAAAGGATGCCTATACAATGTGTGTTGGAGTGAACTAGAATCAACCTTGCCTCGATATGTCATTTCTGTATAAACAGTGATGAATCCCTCCTTCATCTGTTTATTCATTGCACATTTTCTTTGTGTTTATTGGATTATGTACAGTTAATTTTAAATTGCTGTATTGATTTCTATTTTTTTGAATCAGTTTTATGTTCAAACTTGAAGAATGATTTCAGTGGTCAACAAAAATCCCTTTTTACTACTGCTTCTATTTTGGGTTTTTCATAGATTTGGAAAGCTCATAATTCTATTGTTTTTATCAATGCACATCCCACCATCTGGGATGGTGTTCTTCATATTCACCAAATCATTACATCAGGGTCCAGGAATCAGACTGGATCCATGATCAATGAAATATCTGAATTTATTATTATGAGATCCCTTGGTGTTAGTGGTAGGGAAAGAAGACCTAGATTGATTAAATATATTAGGGATTCCACCTATTTTAGACTGGCTGAAACTGAGTGTTGTTGGGGAAGCCTCTGGTGCACCATTCCCTGCTGGGTGTGGTTGGTTTTCAGAACTCTAGTGGGCATTTTGAAAGGATGATTCTTCCATTATATTGGTTATGCTCATTCGATTGAAGCTGAACTATGGGCGAAGATCAAAGCTATCAGGTATGGGGTATGTTATGGTTGTCATAGAGTATGGTTAGAGCCTGATTCGTCTCTTGTTGTGCAGATTTTGAAAGATAGATCTCGAAATGTTTCTTGGAGGATGATGCCTGCCTGGATCTTTTGTCTTCTAATTTCTAAAAGCTTGTGTCTTGATGTCTCCCATGCATATCGAGAAGCTAACCATGTTGCTGAGGTTCTATCTAAAAAGGGATATTACGTCGGTCAGTTCCGGTTGTTCTATTTTCCTTCCCTTTTATTCTTAAAATATGCTTTCCAATGATAGAAATGGTTCTTTGTACACTAATATTTGCAAGGCCTCCAGATCTTGAGTTTTATTGTAATGTTTACTATTTTTCATATTATTTTTTTGGAGCAGTTTTGTCCTGTCCCCTGAATCTTTTGTCTATTCAATTTTGGGTGGAATGCTTTTAGGATTTTTCTCACTCCATACGTACACCTTTGGGATTATGCAATATTTACATTGTATGACTGAGGTTGGGAAAATATGTGTTATATTATATTCGGTTTCTAGAGTTCCATCTTGTGGAAGTGTATGTTTTTGTGGATTTACGGTGATTCCCCTCTTCTCATATGGATACCTTGGGGTAGTTTTGAGATCCATTTCATTTTGTTGTATTTTTTGTTTTCGGTTTGAATTGTAAGACCTTGATTCTATAATTTTATATACCTTGTTTGGTTTTGGTTTTTATGTTATGTTTTTCTTGTTATTGTTGGTTTAATAAATTTATGGAGTTGGGAGAAATCGTTCCACTATTATTTTATCGATACGAGGGAACATGTTTCTGACCTGTGTGGATTAAGAACCTCGTTTGAGTTATTGAACAGACTAGGTCAGTTGTTGGGTTGAATGGTACTTTGGCTTGGTTCATGATGGAATATAATGAAATCTATGGTAAATATATATTAAATGATAATTAATTTATAAATCAGGACATAATTGAATAATATGATATCATCATTGAAATACATAAAGAGAATCTAGGAGATGAAAATTTATTTCCTCCACATAAAAAACATACCAATCCAACAATAGTTACTAATGAAATAAACAATGCGGAATAATTTCCCCTAAAAACAAAATATATTGATTTGGAATATATATATTGTTAATGAGCCTATTAATATTCTATTCATACTATTAAATAGTGAATTGTTTAAATAAAATCTCATATATATTGATTTTAAAATAGTTGATTTATACCAAAAAACCAATTAGGGTAAAATTAAAATTAGAGAACCATAAAAATGATTGGTTATGGTATACTTAAGGTGCAATAATTAATTTGGAGACATTCAAATTTAATGTAAACATGTAACAACCCAACCCTAATACATAGAGCCGGTGCATTATTACATAACATTGGCATGATCACATAAGATCATGTCGTGAAAGGCCGATTAGTTTAGCAGCCTGTGATGTACTAGATACATTTTTAAGGATTTCATTACATCATAAAATGGAAAACTACGACCACATTGTTTCGATAGACAACAATGAGATCCCATAGACTATCCCTATAGGTCAATCCTAATATACTTATTTTCATACAGGGAAAAATAAAATATATAAATGGGTGATCTTAGATGCTCAGTAAAGATAACAATATTGCCGAAATTTTCATAAATATGCCAAAACATTTTAGGAAATGCATAAGACTAAAAAATCCTTTTAATATTGAACTTCTTCAGAATATGGAAATGATAAAAATCATATAATTTCAATTACTTATTCACATGGATGTTCTACTAGTCGAATAATCACATGCAATATCAATAGCCACAATCCTAATGATGGAATCGATAACGCCAGACATTCATAATCACATAGTCAAGGCATTGAGCCAAGACTACAAATAAGAGTTTTTCAAAGACTTGTTCCAAGACACTAGTGTGTCTCATGAGACATACTGATTCATCATGGAGCTATAGCAGGTTCCACCCATCACTTACTAAGTCTAATACATTCTTCATATGAAAGGGTTTAAACATAACATAAAAATTCATATTAAAACTAGCATACGAAATGTCAATGAATTATCCATAAACCATGAATTGTGTAAAAATAACACATCCACAAAGAGTTACAGAAATGATTCATCTCGAATTGTTCCTCTCAGGTTGGGAGAGTGCGTCGCAAACTATAGGTTTTTGAAAATCAAAGAGGCTCAGGGTGACTTCTTCGATCTTTTCTCCTCATGGAATTAGAGGATATGATCTGGGAACTTCATTCGAAGGAAATAGGGACTCCAAAAAGAGAGGAGCCGACTCAAATCACAAATCTGAGGGTAAATGGGATATCCTTCCTCTATTTTTTAACATGCTCTAAGAAAACCAAGAAGCCTATGTATAATTAAATGAGGATAAAGAGAACGGATGATGGTGGGTTCTGTATTGAAGCTGATCCATCAATGATTCAACAACACTCACAGTTTTGTATGTACTCAATCATGGGTTGTGTTGCGTAGCTAAAAGGTGATTCCCCCTGGTCTTACACTGAATTAAAAGTGAAAATTTCTACTTTCTGGGGTTTTGCTAACTAGAAACTTGTTTCTCTTGCGAAAGGTTATTTCCACATTCTTGTCCCTACACAAACAGTCCTAGATCGTGCCTGGTTTATTGGTAATTTAAATCTGAAATCAGGCCTTCTTAGACTCACCGAGTGGGATTTTCCATTAAATCTAGATTTATATAGGAATAACACTACTCAGGTGTGGGATTGAATGTTTAATCTCAACTATTTTTTTTGGAATCCCTAGATTCTTAATGATATTGCTAGCTGCATTGGTACACCCATTAATGTGGATGGAATAACATTGAATGGGGACTGAGTATTATATGCTAGAGTGCTAATTGAAGTTAATTAGGAAACTAAACCAACACAATCTATCACTTTTACTGCTGAGGATTATAAAGCGGTGGTGAAACTAGAAAATGAAATACCTACACCATATTGTGATTTTTGTGAAATGGTTGGACACTCCATTCACAATTGTTGGATGGTGCACAAAGCGACTCCACAAATAGGATATAATGGATGGATTGAAGTCAAAAGTAATAGGAGGGATAAAGAAAAGGTTGTAGAAAAAACTTAATATTTAGAAAAAGAGGAAATATGGGTTGTCAAGTCCAACTCCTTCGGGTTATTGGACTCCAAAAAGTGAAAAACATGTAAAGACATTTCTGAAGAGCATGATTGGGAAATGATAGAACAATTTTTTAAAAATCATATTAAAGATGATGTTCTTATTATCATCTCACATCCTTGGACTGTCTCTGAGAAAACAAGCCATATTTTAGCAGTTTTTACCCCTTCAGTTTCAACTTTGTAGGAAGTTAACTTTGCTACGGTTCATAAAGGTTATGCATTGCAGGAGAAATCCATCATTGAAAATAAAGAGACTAATAACAAAACTGATATAACCAGTTCCTCTCTTGAATTCTCTATCTTATATACAGAAAACAATTTCTCTATTTCAAAACTGCAATTTGGAATTGTGGACCGCATGAAACAGGTGGAACCAAATTATATAGCTGCACTAATGTCCTCTTCGAGCAGTCAGGAGATGAGTAAAGGGTCCACTATGCCCTCCCCTGAACAGTCTGGAAGTAAAGACTCCCTTTCTCTGCTTACTCACTATCCTACTGCTTTGGTCCCCCCAAGAGGTTGACCTACAGGTTTACAAACATCAGAACAATGTCACCTTTTCCCCAGATTCTCAACCCAAACAGCTTGCCTCTGAATCTTTTCACCACGGTGAGTCTCACCCAATTATCCTGAGTTTTGTAGGTACTGCCAACCTGGTGGTTCATCACTTCTCATTACATGACATACAATGTATTGCTTCTAAGGAACCTACCCCTGGAATGGAAACCATGTCATTGACATCTGGATCGATGAAATAAGGGGACAACCCCACTAGAAAGAGGTATAAATGAATATATTGTACTAGAGTTTCCAAGGTATTTCTAACCTTGACACCTTTAACATCTTAAAAAGATTTATCTTTTCTCACTCCCCTAAACTCTTTGTGATTGTCGAGCCCCAAGTTGTCTTTGCTTCCAGATTCCCTTAGGAACCTCTTGGACACACATTCCAAGGGGCTTTCAATAATGGGATATCTAATGAATCTTTGTGGCTATTTTCTCATCCTTTATTGTAGAATGTTAGACAATATAATTTCTCAAAATAATTTATCATATTTGATTACATTTTGGACAATGTAACTGTCTTCACCACTTTTGTTTATTCTTGTAATAGATATCAGGACATGAGAGATATTTGTAATGACCTCACACAACTAAGTAACTCTATCCAGCAACCTTGGATTATTATGGGAGACATTAAATCTACCTTAAATAATAGTGAAAAAATAGGTCCCACACGTGACTCTATTTCTTCTTGGGAATTTAAATGTTGCATTGAAATGAACAAATTGACAGAGGTAAATCTAATAGTTGCAAAATTCACTTGGTTTAGACAAAATTATAATATAATGTTGGCCTGTAAACTTGATAGAGTGTTCACTAATATCCATGACCTGGATAAATGGGATAACATTACTAGTATTACTATAGAGAGGATTGCCTCCAATTATCATCCCATTTTGGTTTCCTTTTCCCATTAACCATCTTGACACATTGGTCCTTTCAGATTAAACGATTCGAGGTCATTTTATCCTGACTACAACGACATCATTAAAAACTCTTTAGATAATATGCATGTTTAAAAGGATCTCTTTGCCTTCTCGGTGAAACTGAAAATGCTTAAGTAGATTCTCAAATTATAGGGTAAATCCAAGTCTAATGAAATTAAAAATAATAATACCCTTTTTTAAAAGGATTTTCTAAATTTCAAAATGATAATTCGTCTTCTAATGTTTCTCATGACTCTAAACAAAAAAATAATATTTCCCCTAAGCTTATCAATTTACTCAACATTAAGGATGACCTTAGAAAGATCATTTTTAAAGCCAAATGGATTAATGATGGGTATAGGAATAATATGTTCTATAATTGTCTTCATAAAATTAGAAAGGATTATAGGCCTTTGGCCTATCTTCGAGTGGGGGACCAAATTCATGATTTAGAAGAAAGTATTACTAATCACATTGCCTCCAACTATCACAATATCCTCAATGGAACTAGTATTGATAAAGTTCTTTTTCATGACATCATTCCAAAGCTAGTTATGGTTGAGGATAATTATTTTCTTTATAGAATACATTTAGATCAAGAAATTAAAGATATTTTCCTCATCCATAACCTAAATGGTTCTCCTGGTCTAGATTGTTTTATTAATGGATTATATCAAAAACACTGGGATGTTCCCCAAGATGACATCTATCTTCTGGTTAAATCTTTCATTCCGTGAGGCATCATCCATCATGGGATTAATTCTCAATACTTAGTCTCATCCCCAAATTTTTGAATGCTGACGAAATTCAACTCTTCAAACCCATTGGTCTTATAAATTCCCTCTTTATGATTATTAATAAATTAATTGCCAATTGAATGGATTCTATTAGCAATTGAATTATCTCTTAGAACTAGTTTGGAATCGTGAAAGGAATATCTATTTAGGAATGTAACTTTCTTGCCTCAAAAACCACTAATCTCTTGAACAAAAAAATTAGGTGTAAATGTTTCCATAGAACATGACATTGCCAAGGCCTTTGATACTATTGATTGGATCTTTATGTATAAAGTCCTAATTCAGTTTGGCTTCAATGAGACTTTTAAAAATTGGATAAAAACATTATTCAATCCGGCACATATTTCGGTCCTCATTAATGGTTCACATAGAGGCTACATCAGCTGCTCCAAGGGAGTGAGACAAGGTGGCCCACTCCCGGTGATTCTCTTCTCAATTGGTGAAGATTATATTAGTAGGCTGATTACTCATTCTATAGAACAAGGTACCATCAAACCCATCTATGATTCTACAAATTTGAATGCCCCTTCACAACTCCTTTATACAGATTATATAATTCTCTTTAACTAGAGGGTGAAAAAAAACATTCAAAAACTAAAATTTATTCTTCTCCATTGTTAAGAAGTGCCTCGTTAACACGTTAACTGCAGTAAATCTTACATTTACATTGGTAAAAACATTCCTCTAGAGAGGAAATATAACATCACAAATACTTTTGGAGTTAAGGAGGCCACCTTACCTTTTCCTTACCTTGGTGTTCTCATTTTCTGGTGTAGACCAAATGCTAATTACTTCCCCTCCATCACTGACCAAACGCTTCACCTCCTTTCATCCTAGAAGAGTAAGGACCTTTCTATGGCATAGAGAATTTGCCTTGTTAAATCCACCATTTTCTCTAAACTCATTGACTCGATGATGATTTATAAATGGCAGAAGAGTCTTATCAATCTTATTAATGTGGCTATTAAGAACTTTGTTTTGATGGGGAGTACTTTGGAGAATTTTTTTTAGAATCCCTTGGGTTAATTTTTGAAAACCTATTGACAACGGCGACATTGGTATTAAAACTCTTTCTTATTTTAATGTATCTTTTCAAGATAAACTCACATGGAACCCAATTCATAATAACTCTCCCTCTACGGAGTTTCTCAGAGCCTGCTTTCTCCATAAATATAAAAATAAGCATGTTCAATTTCTTGCATCCTCTATATGGCCTTACATTAAAAACACTTTCATGTTTATTATGACTAACTCTAGATGGATCATCAATAAGAATTCAGATCATAAATTTTGGTTTGATAACTTGACTGGTTTTCCCATGATCTATTTGATTGACAATAACCCGCCTCCTCCCCACATTAATGATACTATTAAAAATGTCTTGAAAATGTAGAACCCATACCTTCCTGAGAATTTTAATCATATTGTTGACAATTATCCATTCACTAACATGAGTGATTTTATTATTTGGGAACCAGTGCATTACTGGCTCCTAAATTTTAAAAGTTATTATAATCACTTGTTCAAAAAAATAGAGAACAATTTTTCCAGAATAATAAACTTCATCAATGTCTGGTTAAAACCCTCAAGATTCACATTAGTTTGGTAGGTTTCTAATGATAGAATACCCACGGATACCTACATTCAATTGTTTGTGATTAATCATTATTCCAAATTCCACATGTGTAATCAGCATAGAGATGATTTAAATAACCTCTTTCTTTCTTGTGACACGAAAACCAAACTCTGTCATTATATATTTGACATACTTGAGTGTAGATGGTCACTCTTTAGTTCCATTATCATGTATATACAACGGTTTTTGGAAGTTTCTTATTCTCAGCAGATCAAAAATCTCTTTGTCACAGCTATTGCAGAACTTCTGCATGTAATCTGCTATGGTAGGAATTCTTGTATTTTTCGTAACATCTCATTCAAGATTAATGCAGGGAAAACCAGAATCCTCATGGCCATTCTTGAGGAGGTTTCAATTCCAAAAGATCATTACAACCGATCCATTCGCGTCTTTGGGATTTTTAGATGCATTGGGGTGGATGAGAATTACCCTCGTCCGATGCATACCCTTGAAGTGTTTTGGCGACCCCCACCACCCTGGCCTAGTGGGTTGTGGGGCCATTTTTAGAATTCACCTTGACTAGATGCTTGGATGATTCTATGGATCATGTGGTGCAGCTTCATACCTGTAAGCTGAGATGATGAACATTATTCAGGCGACATCTTTTTCCTGGAATCATAATTGGAGAAATATCTGGATAGAGAGTGAGACCACTACTATTATTCTGGCCATTTGGAATGGTTCCATTCCCTTGGCTTCTGTAATAACCTGAGATTTTATAAGATATATTCTTTTTAATTTCTTTCATATCTTCTGTTGTACGATACATCAAGATTATCTTGCGCTATACGCAACACCGTATTAGCTTGCAGTATACACAACACTAATCCTGGATCGTGTTACACACAATTTCATGTTTGTTTGATAGTATTTATTCTACGAAACATTGAGTATATATATATATTCAATGTATTTTGTTATACTCATCAACAAAGGAGTCGTGCACTACACGCGACCCTGATTTGGCTTTCATTACACACAATCGCGACCTTCCGTGATAGCGTGTGTTGTACGCAATACCGAATTTTACAAAACAATGATATATTATTATAATATTATTAAGAACTAGAAGTTATGAATATTATTAACTAAATTTTGAATTTTATATCATTATTATTCATCTTACACATTTTCTAGAACATGGTATAAGAACAAACTAAATTTTTCGGGTAAAATAAGTATTTATCAAAAAATGCAGTTTTGCCGCCTTTTGATGGCGCACCGACATTAAATGTAGTTTTTGACATGTTTATTAGTTCAATTTTACAAAATGAAATTATTCTTTGGAATCATTATATAAAATTTTACCTTGGATAAATTTTTCATATTATTCTGATAACTTTCATATTTTAATGAAGAGTAAAAACACGCTATATTTTAATTAAAAACAACTTTTTTTTATCATAATAACTTATGTGGTTAAATTATAATATTGAATGGTTTTAAAGTATAAATAGAATATATTTTTACCATTTAATATAATGTATGTCATTAGCATTGATTTTACATTGAATTCGAAGGTGAAATCAATTCAATCTTTTGCAATGTTATAAACAAAAACTTGTTTTCATTCGACAACGGAATTAATTGTAATTTAATTTATCAAACTTCTGTTTATTGAATTTGAAAAAATGGATTCCATATTTGGAATCAGTGGGTCCAAATTATGTTAATAGGATTCTTTTTATTTTTGGGAATTATGAATAGTAACTACGGTAAATTTTATTTACCATAGTTAAAGGTAAATCAGGTAATTAAGGGTGAATATAATATTATAAAATTACCCAAATACATGCCAAAATTATATTGGATGACTAAAAGTCGGCCCATATCACATAAGGGTCGGATTAGATTCATTTTATGGACTTTTGACCACGAAAAGAATTTAATTATTATTAAAACCAAAGAAAGTGACAACATGTCACTCTCTTAAATATTATAAGTATAATAATTTTAACATAGTGATAAACATCATAAAACATCTAAAATGAATAGTCTCCAGAAAGATAATAAAATTATCTACATCATGATAATTTATTTATATTTTTTAGGGATTAAATAATTATCATTAATGGTGCTACTTTAATGATGGAAAAATTATTTATTAAGTGAAAAATCAGTAATATAGTTTTTATTGAAATAATAATACCCATTAAAGGGCCCACAAACCTGACCAAAACTTATTTTTAGTGTATAGCTATACCATAATCATCTAAATACCTAATATATAACCGTTTGGAGTATTATAAAAGTGATTATGACACTTATATTATTTTATTTTAAATGATGCCAAAGTTGTCACCTTCATAATTTAATAAATATAACAATTTAAATATTGTGATTTTAAGATAATAAATTCGAGTAAAAGTATTATTGTAAATTTAAAAGATTTATCTTCATCATAGGATTTTATTTTTAATTATTATGCAACAAATAATTATATTAAATAATTATACAAAACTTTTTTAGTAATTATTTGATTAAGAGATAAACCAAATAAATGGTTTTAAAAATAATAAAATAAATATTATATGAACTATTTAATGTGCTCCACGAATTTTATAGATACATATGGACTTTTATTAATCTATTAAAGCTTTTAGTTCAAACATATCTACTGTATATAGTTTATTTAAATTCATATAAATGAATAGTGTCAAAATTGACACTCTTTTTATTTTATAAAAATAACATATTATAAAATTGATTAAAAATCACAAAAATATTTAAAAATTATAAATTAAAATTTATATGGTCTAAAACGTTATTAAGTATCCAATTATGGACAATTCACAACAAATAAGTAATTTTTTAATATAAGTTAAAATTTAGAATGTTATTACCACAAATAAAATTAAATTGATTAAGGATAAATCAAGTTGATAATGATTTAAATAATTTCCTAACATGTCTAAATTTTATTTTTTTATGATCTTAAAACCCTATCTCATATTATATTCTAATATTAGTCATTTTTGGAGGTTTTTATTTGGGGTTAGATTTATTATAAATTAATATTTTTAAGATTTCCAAAGGTGCCCCTCTCCTCCCTTATAAAAGGGCACATCCTCCCTCTCTTCCTCACACCAATATGAGCCTTTAAGCTCCGGAAAAACCATACCATTTCCATTATAAACTTCTCTATGAACATCCTAGTGGTCCTGGTCTTCTTCAAAGACCAATTTTAGTACCCTAAAAGGAGGATTCAAAGAGGCGTTTCAAAGAAGAGGTAATATCCATTACCGATTCATTGAATTTTCTGTCTTCTTAAACTTGTTCTTATTTAGATGTTTCATTATGAAGTATTTACATCAGTATCACTCATATACTGATATGTTATTATAAGTATGAAACAACCATATTTCAGCACCTATCCATCCTATGGAAAATGAAATCACCGCGTGTGTGTACGTACAGAATACCGTCTCCACGCTGTGGTGTAATCTATTTTCCACGACCACCTTACTTGGATGGGTATAATGGTGAAATTAATGAATATATATGATTATTGTAAGTTGATATTGATTCTGTAATATTATACATACACTTTAATATAATTCTACGATCATGGGAATGATACCATCGCTCGTGTGTACGTACGGAATACCGCCTCCACAACGCGATTAGATTCACTCTCCATGATAACCATTCAAGAATGATTATAAAGTATATATAATAAGTAACAATAAAATATATGACATAATAATGCTACTGGATTTATGTATATATATATTTATGTCATCTACTTAATTCCATTCAATTCAATAAGGAAACGAAAACAATGTTCATGCGTACGTACGGCCTACCGTCTACATGAACAATGTATTTCATTCCATTTATGGATCAATTATATATATCTATATTATGAATATATATTATATAGAAATCATGTTTTATATTCTGGAATTAAGTAATCATGATCTATGTAATCATATGAATAATTACAAGTCAAAACACGGACGACAAATTGAACTATTTTACCCAAAACACTCTTCAACATGGAATTTACAAATGAACGGGTAATATAAAGTCATAAGTGAACCATATATGATATAATAACAATAAATATGATTCTGTAATAAGTCAATGAAATTATTTAAATCATTATACAAGAGGTTTTGATACATACGAAGAATATCAGATCTAAGGTAAGTGATAATTTTTCCAATCTCATTCTTATCTGAGATTGATTATTCGTAAGTATTTACTGGGGTTATGTTTATTATCCATGTCCATATGTTCTCAAAATGGATTCATAAAATATTTACTTTTCTTACATGTATGTTTAAAGTCATTCTTACACCTTTTTTTACTTTTACCACATCGTATGAAAGGAATCTTTCTTTTTTTACCATACGAGGTACTTTTTGACTTTTCCGACAAAAGTACGAGAAGAATGTTATTTTTAACTTATACAGCATGAACAGATTTTTACAGTTTCATAATGCCTCATTTTCATGAAGCATACTATACAATATTTTATTTCTATTTTCAAAAAAATAATTTCTTCTAAAATTTCATGGAATTTTGTGAAAAGAAAATGATTTTGAAGAAAAAAGGATATTTTCCTCAAAAATTCATTTCAAGTGTTTTATCAAAACCATTTTCCATCTAAGATGAAATTATTTCATATGTGTATGTTTCAAGTATAATGTCTCTATGATTTAAATGGTTTCACTTTTCTTATGATGAAATGATATCCATTTGTTTTATATGGATTATGTTATGATGTTATGATGTTTATGAAACCCATTTTATTCTTTGGGTTATGATGAATGTTTTAAGTTTATTTTGTGGCACAAGTAAGAATGATTTCATTATGAGATGGGTGGGTCCTATATCTCCCTCAAATGCATTGGGTAAAGATTTATATCTCATGAGATAGACATGATTGGAACGACAAGTTAAACCGGTTCACTAATACAGGACTGGAACGAGGAGTGAACTCGATTCAAAAAGGGACTTTGTCCACTAAGATGGTCTTGGAAGCAATGCCTTAGCTAATATGGAAATCATATCATGTGCTTAATGGTTTCCATAATTAAATTTTTTATTCCCATGCTATTTTATGATTCTTAATGTCTCTTTATGATCTAAGCCATACGTACTTCCATGTTTTATGTCATTGCTCAAGATTTTGATGTTTAAACATTATGTTCATGTTTTTAAGTTCAAATGTATATGGTATGTTTTATTTTATCCATGCTTACCCTTAATGAGCATTTTAGCTCACCCTTTTTATGTTTTCTTTTACCCAGGATATAACAAAAGGTTTTAGGTAAAGAAAAAAAGGGGAAGATCATTATGGGAGATGTTGAAGATCTTTCAACACGATTAGAAGATTACGTTCCATGTTTCCAAAGACACTAAAATATTACTGTCCTTGTGTGTCTGTTTTTGTTATGTATTAAGTATTCTGCAAAAGTAATGTAATGTTCATGTACCTCAAGCTTCGGGTCTCTACATTTGGTATTAGAGGAAATTTTTAGTCAACCTTTGGAAACTAGGATGCAAAAACGTTAGTGAGATCCCTAGAGATATTTCTAAAGTATGTCTAGGGATATCCCTAAGGATAAGTATACATATAGGATATATTCCTAGAACTATGGTAATGATCATAGAATTTAACCAAAGATGTTAGATATTGAGGGTAATTCCCCTTTACTATGTTGTTTTCCCTAGCATGATTTTTGCCTCTCACACTATTCTTTTTGGGTTTTAGAAAATGGCTGGAAACAGGAAGAGTCACGATAATGGAGGATATGACGAACAATGGAATGATATTCTTCATGAGAAACCAAATGAAACGGGATTTGGAAGTCCAAACATCATTATTATGCCTAATCAGAAATCTCATAATATGATCAATAATCTCAACTTTGGTATGTTTTTCCCGAATCAGATAATAAGAGAAAGATGGAGTTTCATGATGATCATAGAGGAGAGAAAGTTCAATTTCCTTCATGTAAATCATGTGGGAAGAGGCATCAGGGAGATTGTTTCAAAGGAACTGGAAGATGCTTTGGGTGTGGAAAAGAAGGACCCAAAGCCAGTAAGTGCAAAGGAAAAGGATCAGTTAACACCATGGAAAAGGAAAATGGTATTTCTACGACATCAACAATGATTAGATGTTTTAAATGTTGAATGTATGGGCATTATACAACCCAATGCCCTAAGGGAAAATCTCATGAAGAGAATCTGCATGGTCATACGGGTAGTATTTATGTGGATAATGATGAAGAGACTACAAATGAAATATGAGATGAAATAAATGATGAAGCTAATCTAGTGGTTTAAGAAGTTAGTGGAATGCTTATATGTTTATAAAGAACAATGTATTTTACTATGGAATAAAGAATCATCTAAGGATGGTTACACTATTGTTTTTCCTAAAGTATATGAAAGTATATGTTGAATGGTACCAGTAACCATGGAAGGTTATTCAGATATTTTTGGAAAGTAGATGATATGAGCATAATGAAGGGATAAGAAGATAATGAGATGTTTGATTGTATTAATGAGCTCATGACTAATATAAGGACTAAGTGATATTATGGTTTGATTATATAGAAATTTTGGGATTTTGGTATGTGGAAAGAGTTAACTTTTGACAGCATTCATGTTTTCACTAAGGTTAAATGGGTATTCATTTTTCAAGATAATACCTCATTAAGGTATTCACATGTTTTTAATTTGACCAACAAGATATATCTTATGATATATGGGGGATAAATGATGGCATTCACGTGATTGTTATGTGACATTTCATGTAATCATTTTCTTCATACTATGAGCTTGGACCGAAGTATTTTAGATAAGCCTAAAGATTGGAATGGATTATGTTGGACGTAAGATAGTATTGTTTAAGGATATAACTCTTTTTGATATTATTGATGGGATGTTATAGTAATGTAGTTTTAGAAAAAGGAAAACCTGCAGGACTGGCGACAGCTTATCACGTCAGACAAGGCTGTGGGAATCAAACTCACAACCGAAGTGCGACTGGACTTTATCGCCTACCACTAGCCTACAGGAAGTCCCTAGTTAGTAGAAACTAGTTTTATTTTATTAAGAGGTATGATATATGAAGTATATGTTCATTTTTGGAACCACATACGATTAATCTAACCATATGATGGACTTATAACATTGGCTAACCTTTTGTTTGAAACAGATGGAATGACCCATCATTCTATCACTTGATTTTCTAACACATCATGAATAACAAATTCAACTTCATTTCATTAAGGGATGAAGTGGAAATTGTTCAATTCACGAACAATAGTGAGATTTTACAAAAATCATGTAAGTATTTCTTTTAATTAATCAACATTAGGGAAATGATCTTAAAAAACAAAAATGTTGTCTTAGTGAACTTATATCCGATATATCAGATGGTACCTTAGATCATCACAAATCTATGGCTTTGTGATTGTTGGTTTTTTCATAGCCATGTTCTCTACCACTCTCTATCAGAACATGATGGTTATATTTCTCTTCCGTATCCATATTTTCACCTATGTTATCCTATGTGGAAACCCAGTGATTAGTTTATTTGGGAAACTGTTACGTTTCATACTTTAGTTTATAAAGATAAGTTTTGGTATTCTTTTTTACGATGTCGGTTTCAATTAAAGAACCTTTCAAGTAGAAAACCATTTATAACCCTGACGAATTTCGTGGGAGAAATTCATTTTAAGGGGAGTAGAATGTAATAACCCAAGATTTTATAACATATATTTTTTTTAATTTCATTCATATCTTCTGTTTTATGATACACCAAGATTATCTTGTGCTATACGCAACACCGTATTAGCTTGCAGTATACGCAACACTCACCCTTGATCGTGTTACACACAATTTCATGTTTGTTTGATAACAGTTATTCTATGAAACAATGAGTATATATATATATATATTAAATGTATTTTGTCATATGCAGCAACAAAGGAGTCGTCCACTACACGCAACCATGATTAGGCTTGCATTACACGCAATCTCGACCTTCCTCGATAGCGTGTGTTGTACACAATACCGAGTTTTACGAAACAACGATATATTATTATAATATTATTATGAACTAGGCGTTATGAATATTATTAACTAAATTTTGAATTTTATAACATTATGATTCATTTTACACATTTTCTAGAGCATGGTATAAGAACAAAATAAATTTTTTGGGTAAAATAATTATTTTAAAAAAAATGCAGTTTTGCCACCTTTTGATGGAGCACCTACTTTAAATCTAGTTTTTGTCATGTTTATAAGTTAAATTTTACAATATAAAATTATTCTTTGGAATCAGGATATAAAATTTTACCTTGGATAAATTTTTCTTATTATTCTGATAACTTTCATATTTTAAAGAATAGTAAAAACATTCTAGATTTTAATTAAAAACAACTTTTTTCATCATAATAACTTATGTGGTTAAATTATAATATTTAATGGGTTTAAAGTATAAATAGAATATATTTTTACCATTTAATATAATTTATGTCATTAGAATTGATTTTACATTGAATTCGTAGGTTAAATCAATTCAATCTTTTGCAATGTTTTAAACAAAAACTCGTTTTCATTCGACAGACGGATTAATTTTAATTTAATTTCTGAAAATTATGTGTATTGAATTTGAAAAAATGGATTCCATATTTGGAATTATTGGGTCCAAATTATGTTAATAGGATAATTTTTATTTTTGGGAATTATGAATAGTAACTACGGTAAATTTTATTTACCATAGTTAAAGGCAAATCAGGTAATTAATGGTGAATATAATATTATACAATTACCCTAACACATGAAAAAATTATATTGGATGACTAAAAGTCGACCCATATCACCTAAGAGTCAAATTAGATTCATTTTATGGACTTTTGACCATGAAAATAATTTAATTATTATTAAAACTAAAGAAAGTGACCACATGTCACTCTCTTAAATCTTATAAGTATAATAATTTTAATTTAGTGATAAAAATCATAAAACATCAAATATGAATAGTCTATAGAAATAAAATACAATTATCTACATAATGATAATTTATTTAGATTTTTAGGGATCAAATAAGTATCATTAATGGTAATACATTAATGATGCAGAAATTATTTATTAAGTGAAAAATCAGTAATATAGTTTTTATTGAAATAATAATACCCATTAAAGGCCCAAAAACCTGATCAAAAATTATTTTTACTGTATATCTATACCATATTCATATAATGTCCTAATATATAACCGTTTGGAGTCTTATAAAAGTGATTATGACACTTATATTATTTTATTTTAAATGATTCCAAAGTTGTCACCTTCATAATTTAATAAATATAACAATTTAAATATTGTGATTTTTTAGATGATAAATTCGAGTAAAAGTATTATGGTGAAATTTAATAGATTTATATTCATCATAGGAATTTATTTTTAATTTTTATTCAAAAGAACATATATTAAATAATTATACAAAAATGTTGTAGTAATTATTTTATTAAGAGATAAACCAAATAAATGGTTTTAAAAATAATAAAATAAATATTATATGAACTATTTAATGTGATCCACTAATTTTATAGATACATATGGCATTTTATGAATCTATTAAAGCTTTTATTTCGAACATATCTTTTGTATATATTTTATTTAAATTCATATAAATGAATAGTGTCAAAATTGACACTATTGTTATTTTATAAAAATAACATATCATAAAATTGTTTAAAAATCAAAAAAATATTTAAAAATTATAAATTTAAATTTATATGGTCTAAAATGTTATTAAGTATCCAATTATGGAAAATTCACAACAAATAAGTAATTTTTTGTTATAATTTAAAATATAGAATGTTATTACCACAAATAAAATTTAGTAGATCAAGTAAGGATAAATCAAGTTGATAATGTTTAAAATAATTTCCTAACATGTATATATTTTAGTGGTTGATGCCATTACAACCATATATCATCTTATATTCGAATATGAGTCATTATTGTAGGTTTTTAAGTGGGGTTAGATTTATTAAAAATTAATATTTTTAAGATTTCCAAAGGTGCCCCTCCCCTCCCTTATAAAAGGGCACCTCCTCCCTCTCTTCCTCACACCAATTTGAGGCTTTAAGCTCGGCCAAACCCTGACCATTTCCTTTCTCAACTTCCCTATCAACATCCTAGATGTCCTAGTATTCTTCAAAGACCAATTTTAGTAACCTAAGAGGAGGATTCAAAGAGGTGTGTCAAAGAAGAGGTAATATCCGTTACTGATTCATTCAATTTTCTTTCTTCTTCAACTTATTCTTCATTAGTTGTTTCATTATTAAGTAATAACAAAAGTATCTCTCATATACTGATATGTTTTTATAAATATGAAACAACCATATTTCACAATCTATCCATCCTACAAAAAATGAAATCACCGCGCGTGCGTACGTACGAAATACTGTCTCCACGCCGTGGTGTAATCTATTTTCCACCACCACCATACTTGGATGGGTATAATGGTGAAAGTAATGAATATATATGATTATTGTAAAGTGATATTGATTCTTTAATATTATACATACACTTTAATACAATTCTTCGATCATGGGAATGATATCATCGCTCATGCGTACGTACGGAATACCGTCTCCACAACACAATGAGATTCATTCTCCATGATATCCATTAAAGAATGATTATAAAGTATATATAATAAGTAATCATTAAATATATGACATAATAATGATACTCTATTTATGTATATATATATTTATTTCATCTACCTAATTCCATTTTATTCAATAAGGAAAAAAATAGCGTTCATGCGTACGTACGACCTACTGTCTCCATGAATGGTGTATTTCATTCCATTTATCGATCTATTATATATATGTATATTATGAATATATATTATATATAAATAATTTTTTATATTCTGGAATTAAGTAATCATGATCTAAGTAATCATATGAATAATTACATGTCAAAACACAAACGACAAATGAAACGATTTTACCCAAAATACTTTTTAACATGGAATTTATAAAAGAACGGGTAATATAAAGTCTTAAGTGAACCATGTATGATATAATAACAATGATTATGATTCTATAATAAGTCAATGACATTATTTAAATCATTATATAGGTGGTTTGGATACATACGAAACATATCAGACCTAAGGTAAGGGATAACTTTTCCAATCTCATTCTTATCTAAGATTGTTTATTCGTAAGTATTTACTGGGGTTATGTTTATTATCCATGTCCATATGTTCTCAAAATGTTTTCATAAAATATTTAATTTTCTTACATGTATTTTTAAATTCATTCTTACACTTTTTTTTACGTTTACCACATTTTATGAAAGGAATCTTTCTTTTGTTTACCATACGAGGTACTTTTTGACTTTTCTGAAAAAAGTACGAGAAGAATGTTATTTTTAACTTATATGGCATGAACGGATTTTTACAGTTTCATAATTCCTCATTTTCATGAAGCTTACTCTACAATAATTTATTACTATTTTCAACAAAAAAATTTCTTTTAAAATTGCATGGAATTTTGTGAAAGGAAAATGATTTTGAATAAAATAGGATATTTTCCTCAAAAATTCATCTCAAGTCTTTTATCAAAACCATTTTCCAACTAAGATGACATTATTTCATATGTGTATGTTTCAAGTATAATGTCTCTATGATTTACATGCTTTCACTTTTCTTATGATTAAATGATATCCATTTGTTTTATATGGATTATGTTATGATGGAATGATGTTTATGAAACACATTTTATTCATTAGGTTATGATAAATGTTTTACGTTTATTTTGTGGAACAAGTAAGAATGATTTCATTATGAGATGGGTGGGACCTATATCTCCCTCCAATGCATTGGGTAAAGATTTATATCTCATGAGATAGACATCGCTGGAACAACAAGTTAAACCGGTTCAGCAATACAGGACTAGAACGAGGAGTGAACTCGATTCAGAAAGGGACTTTGTCCACTAAGATGGTCTTGGCAGCAATGCCTTGGATAATATGGAAATAATATCATGTGCTTAATGGTTTCCATAATTATATGTTTCATTCCCATGCTATTTTATCCTTCTTAATGTTTCTTTATGATCTATGCCATACGTACTTCCATGTTTTATGTCATTTCTCATGCTTTTGATTTTTAAACATTATGTTCATGTTTTTAAGTTAAAATGTATATGGTATGTTTTATTTTATCCATGATTACCCTTACAGAGCATTTGAGCTCACCCTTTTTATGTTTTCTTTCCCCCAGGATATAATGAAAGGTTTTTGGTAAGGAAAAAAAGGGGAAGATCTTTATGGGAGATGTTGAAGATCTTTCACCATGATTAGAAGATTACGTTCCATGTTTCCAAAGACACTAAACTATTAAGGTCCTTATGTTTCTATTTTTGTTATGTATTAAGTATTCCACAAAAGTAATGTAATATTCATGTATGTCAATCTTCGGGTCTCTATAGCTTCGATGCTCACTTCGCATTGGATTTACTCCGTAAACATTCTTTTAGATATCAATTCCATCCCCACTAATACTTATCGTGAAGCTAAAAATATTTCCAATGGTATTTCCAACACGGGTGTTACTCCCAAGATGCATTGTAGTGATGTTCTTCCTCCTGAGTTAATCCCACTCTATGTCAAGGATGTTAGAAAAATGCCATATTTCATACATATGTAATCCTTTTATTCAATAAAATTTTGTGTTTTTGTTTTTGACCAAAACACAACTTCTTATAATAAAAACACATCCATGGTTAAACATATCACAAAAACCTTGAATAGAATATGGAAGATTTGTATCATAATAAATCAACTTCAGAGAAGTTTAAAATACATCAAAGGATATTGACATAGATGAAAATGATTTTCAAAACTCTTTGAGTGAAATATAACTTTTTCATGAAAATAATTAAAAGTCACACAATTTAGAAAGGATGAAATTTAATGACATTTTGTGAATCAATGTGTCCCATACCAATTTGAAACTTTTTAATGGAATTTAAATTTTGAAAACATACATTTCTATATAAATATATCCTTAAAACCATTTAGAAAACATGGAAATTAATGATACTGATTTAAGATAATAAATATTTAAAGTATTTGAAATGATGTTTTAGTAAAGAAATGTCTTTTAAAATAATCCCTTTGAAAACTTATTCATGAATCATGGGAATGGATAATAAATATGTCCTTGTATATACTTATGTAAAAACAACCTCAGATAATAAAGAGATTGTGAAATTAACCCTTACCATGTAATTTTCCTTGGTATAGGGTATGTTAGACTCCTTTATAATGGTTGAATAATTGTTATTAAATTATACTATAATCATATACATTAATATTATATCATATATGATCTTTTAACATTGCTTGGTTAATAATACCTTAGTATTATCGTCGTTTCGGGTGTTAACTGATTCCTTTTCCATTATATGCTTTATTACATAAGTAATGTTTATTATTGATAAGATGTATCTTATTCATATTCAGAATGATATTAAGTCATTAAAAATTATTTTTAATCATATAATGAAAATAAGTCTTGATTGGATTATGATGGGGAATGAATCTCATCGTGTTCGTGGAGACGATAATCCATTAGTTCTTAAGAGCGAAAATATCATTCTTTTGATATTAAAATAATATATAATTGGATGTTATATAATATATAAAAATAATTATCATGTTATATTTATTTTATACATTAATTACACATAATTATTAAACCATCCAAATAATAATGTATTGAATAACAATTACACCATGACGTAGAGACGGTAAGTCGAACGCATGCAGGTATGGTGACATGTAATTCAATGGATTGATAGAAAAATAAATATGGTTGTGCCATATTTATAATAACATCACAGTATATAGAAGATACTGGAGTTGTTATTTTATAATGTAAATAACAAAGAAAGATGATTTGGAAGAAGAAATGAACTTGAACAAGGAGATGAAATATTTACCTCTTCTTCGAGTTCTTCCTTTTAATTTGATATAAAGGGCTCCATAAAATGGCTTTATGACCAAAATAAGGCCTATAGGATTATGGGAGGATATTTGGGAGGATATATGGGCATTGTTTGGCCGAGAAAAATTGTATTGGAGGTGTGAATTATTGAGAAGGGGAGTTCCCTTTTATAAGAGCGGTGAGGGGCACCGTAGGAAAAGCTAGAAATATTATTTTATAATAAAATAATTATAGGTTTATAATGGATCAAAAATAAATTATTTAAAGGCTAAGGTGGGGATTGTTGAAAATCACTCATCCAATTGGTTTTAGATAGGTTTGGGTCACTATATTAACTTTATCTTTTAGATTTAACTCCTACTTAAATAGTTTTACATTTACCACGTCTCTTTGTATTTTTATATTATATGGTTAATAAACTTACTATATACTTTGATGAGAACCCATGTGGATCATTAATGATACATATATCATTTTATAAGTCTTTTGGGAGATCCTTAGATTTTTAGGAATAGAATATCAATTAATAATATAATATTTTTTTAAAACTCTTTTGTGTCAATTCTGACACTATTTGGTTTTTTGTTTTTGTAAAATTCATTGCATCATTATTACTTCGAAAATAATTCATCTAACCAACCCTAAAATATCATAATAACATATAAAATTCGTTTATTTCATAAAAAATCTAAAATTATATTTATTTGGATATTTATAATAACAATTATTTTAATATTTCATTAATTAGGTAATTATTGCATCATCATTGTGTCATAAATAAATTAATATATATAAATTATAAAAAATATAAATAAAATACCATTATGTATTAAATATAGTTATATTTATAATGAATATTTATACTTGAATTTATCTTATGTATAACCATATATTAAAAATGTTTTAGTTATTAAACATTGTTTTTACCTCTTTTAAGTCCTCTTTAAATAAAATAATAATAAGTGTCCTAATCTCAACCAATTGGACCAAAGGGGTTCATTTATTATTACTAAGGCTGTTTTTGGTCGAATTAAACCTATCAAATTGAAATACGACATGTTTTAGGGTTATAATAATGTCACATTAACAAATAATTTCCCTGTTTACTTTTAACAGTTGTAAATAAAATTAAAACATTACTACTCACTGAAAAATATTTTCATCTTATTGAACAAAATTTTAATTAATGATATCAACCTTATCTCTCATATTTTTGAAATAAAATTTAAATATGTGGTAAAATTATGTTTTATTCAAATTTTCAAATCCTCCTAGGAGTTGGGTAAAAGAAGGTAAGAAGTTCGATACAATTTTTTATATCTAAAATAATTATAAACTGACCACAACGAATTATATTGAACTTATATAGGTATAATGTATCTATTTTTATATAAAATATATTTAAATAAAATAAACAATTATTTAAATAAAATTTTGGTTTTAATCAGAAACTCAGTGTTTTTCATTATTCATCAAAAATTGAAAGTTTTTTTTAAAATACCAAAAATCACTCTAAGCTAATTTTGTTATGGAAAATTAAAATCTTAATTATATTTTAACAATTTCAAAATATAGAAGTGGTATTAATTAATTTAAAATGAATTTCTATTGTCAAAACCAAAAAGTGTATTTTTACGAAATAATAACTATCAAAAAATTGACACTTGTTTATATCCAATTTCAATGTAAATTACTTACAATTTAATCGGATTAAATGGTAAAAATATAATCTAAATATTCTTCCAAACCATTAAAATGTATAATTAAACACTATAAATTATTATGATCAAAAACACTATTTTCTGTTAAAATATAGTATTTTTTACTATTCACATAAATATGAATGTTACCAGAAAAACAACAATAATTTATTGAAAATAAATAATTTCATCCCGATTCTAAAGAATAAGTTTATTATTTATAATTGAATATATAAATGTTTTAAATTTTGGATTAAAAAATGGTTCTCCATTAAAAGGCCATAAAATTGCATTTTTCGGAAGGTAATTTTTGTATCGGAAAAAAATTATTTTGTTCTTACATTATTTAAAAGAAACTCATAATAGGGATTTTAAAATTATAATGATTATATATAGATAAAAATTCAGTTAAAAAAATACATAATCACTTTTGAACTACTAGTTTGGTAAGTTGTGGTGTGCTTGAACTCAGTGTTGCGTGTAGTGCAAGTTATTGCATTACTTTGAAAAATAATGTACTATGAAATATTGGGGTGTTACATTATACCCTACTTCAATAAATAGCCTGCTCAAAATTTTAAATTGTTATCTGAAAAAAAAGGTTGAAAATAGAAAATACCTTTGGGGGAATACCCACATCAGAAATTGGGTTAATAATATTTATTTTTAATAAGAGGAAAAGGGGAATGAAAAAAAGTCACCACAAAATTATTATCTCGATTTGGAGAACCTTAAAGGAAATTAGAGACATATAATTGGAGGAAAACATAAATATTTATAGGTAGTGATTTATGTCATCAGCCACAATCAATTGTAGAATTGAGGGCCTAAAATCCATCAATCTATGATTATTTAAAATATCATTAGTTTAACCAAACATAGGGTTTTAGGATAACAAATTTTTAGTTATAAGATCCCTTACCTAATGTTGAAGAATTAATTTCTTCATAGTAAAAGTGAATAAAAAAATCTACTTGACAAGTAGGGTACCATCCTTTAACTAATTTCTACCACTAACTCATCTTTCACTCTAAATGATAGTAGAACATAATAAAATATTCTATTAATCCTATTCGTATAGGGTTCCACAAAAAAGGATTTATATTTCACCTATCAGGCCCTTTATAAAAACTACATTATATAATCAAGGGACTTTATGTAGTCCCATGGTAGGCGATAAATCCCAATTGCACTATGGTTTTGGGTTCGATTCCCATAGATTTGTCCAACGCGATGGGTTCTCACATGGTCTTCATATTGTCCTTTTTATAAATATCAAAAAATAACCTTAACAATAGTATCAAATTTAAAACATAATCCATTCCAACCATTAAACTTATCAAAAAAATTCTATCCAAAATCACAATATAAAATTTATAAGGAAGTTAATCACAATGAAGATCATTTTTTTCCATGTAAAAATATGTGAACAACATCTCCATATATTATTCTATAATATGTTAACACCCTGAATTGTTGTAAAACAATATTGATTACATTCATGCTTCATTATCCTTTATATAATATTGGATATATTCCTTATATCCAAAAATTTTGAAAATTACAACAATGATAAAATAAAAAAAACTATTAATCAGTTCCCTAGAATTCAAAAATATCCAATATTATTTATCCAAATAAACCATCCCTTATTCCAAAATCACTACCACATTATCAGGACCATATTAAGATTTAAATTTACTTCAACCATGTAATTTTCCAAGATGTGTAGCTAACAATTATGTCACTTTTCTTAGAACCATATAATCTAAAATAATAAATAAAATAGCATTGCATTAAAATCATTACTTATCTCCATAATTCATATAACCATTATATTGCTGATACAACACTCAAATGAAATAATTCTATAATAACAACATAAGAACAGTAGTCAATCCTCTTCATCTGAGGTAGTATCATAACTTTATTATTATCCAATAGCATCATTTGTGGTATTATCTAATGACTGGGTTATTGATTTGTGTGGTTTCCCAATGCCATTAATTTTAATCATTTTACATTTGAAACCTTTTTCGTAGCCTAGAAATCATGTACTTGGTGTCCTTTCTCTCCACACTTATGACAAACTCTTATTCCCTTCAAACATTTACCAAGGTGATTCTTTACACTGTTATCACGAATGGTAAAATCCTTGTTTTCCCTCTTCCCATTGTCCATCATTATCTCTTTCATCCTTTTCTTCTATTGCTTCCCATAAAATCCATAGGATTCATATAAATATTTACGTATATTATTAACACATGATACCATTTCATTATATATTGAGAATACATGGGAGACTATTTCCCTTCTAAATGTTGGCTTAATACCATGAACGATATGATCCATCTTACTCTTTGGATCATATGTATTTCTGGAGTTCACATTCCTTCTATTGGGCGCCATTTCGATACAATTGAATACACTAGGTCAGTTTATGAATTGTAATGAATAATTCCAAACTAGTAAAATACCTAACACAAATTGAACAGATTATGGATATTATTCATAATCATAAAAATATTTTCTATGAGGAAGTATATACTTGTAAATACTTTATAATGTTTTTTTAAGAACATGAGAATTATCCTAAGCATATCCCCCGGGAGTGTTATAACGTAGAGCGCAGCAAGGCCCGTTTTCGTGCACCAATTCCCATTTGAGTCTAGCTCAAAGTGGTGTTTTTGGGATTTACCCCTATGTACATCTGTGCCAGAGCCACCTCTAACTACCCGTATCCATACATGGGTGTATTTCATTGAAAACTCACAAAATTTCTACCTTACCAAAATTCTAGGAAGTTTTTCTATACTAATCCTCAATTCATATATAAGGGTTATGTTCTCTAGTCAGAGTTTATCTAAATCTAGTTTCCTTGGTTTGTACTAAACATCCCTTGAAACCAACTGTAATGCCCCAAACCTCGTTTCCTAGAGTCGGTGCATTATTACATAAAATTGGATTGATAAAAAATGGTCATATCTTAAAAGATTGATTATTTTAGTAGCCTTGGAAGTACTAGTTAAATTTATAAGGTTTACATTACATCATAAAATGGAAAAATACAACAACATTGTTTCCATAGACAACACTGAGATCCCATAGACTATCACTATAGGTCAGTAAAAATTAACTTCTTCGCATCATAGGGAAAATAAAACATAGATGTTCGTGAGATCTGATGCTCAGTATGGACAATAATATATCAGAAACATTCATAAATAAGCATAAACATTTAAGGCAATGTATACGACTAAAAAAAGCTTCTTAAAATTGATATTCTACATAATATTGCAAAGATGAAAATCAAATAATTCCATTTACTTATTCAAATGGATATTCTAAAAGTCGAATAATCACATGAAATATAAATAGTCACATTCATAATGATGGATTTCATAATGCCATACTTTCATAATAACATAGTCAAGGCCTTGTTGCAAAAATTTAAAAAAAATTTTTTCAAGGCCTTGTCCCAAGACACTAGTTTGTCTGATGAGACCTACCAATGCATCAAGGATCTATTGCGGGTGCCACCCATCACTTACAAAGTCCAATTCATTCCTTATATGAATATGTTTAAACATAAAATAAACATTCGTATTAAAAATATCATATGAAATGTCAATACATTAACCATTAACAATGAAGGTTATAAAAATAACACATCTACAATTAAACATATCAAAAAAACCTTCAATATAATATGGATGATTTTATCATAATAAATCAACATCAATCAAATTTAAAATCAAATAAAGGATCTTTACATAGATGAAAATGACTTGTAAGACTCGTTGAGAGAAATATCCCTTTTTCATGAAATTGTATAAAAGTCAAACAATTTATAAAGGAAGACATATAAAGACATTTTTTTGAATCAAAGTGTCCCATACCACTTAGAATATTTGGAAAGGAAATGAAATTTTTAAAAAAATCATCTATATATAAATGAATTCTTAAAAATAATTTTGAAAACATTGACACTAATGAGAATGAATTAGGGGAACAAATATTTAATACATTTGAAATAATGATTTAGTAAAAAAAATCCCTTTAAAATATTCATTTTGAAAACTCTTTCATGAAACATGGACATTGATAATAAATATGTCCCAGTATATACTTACATAAAAACAACCACATATAATAAAAAGATTGTGAAATTAACCCTTACCTTGTACTTTTCTTTTGTCGAGGGTAGGTTAACCTACAATATAATGGTGAACTAATTTTTATTAAATTATACAATAATTATATAAATTAATATTATATCACATATGTTCTTTTAATATTGCTTTGTTAATAGTATCATAGTAATATCGTCATTTTGGGTGTTAACTAATTCGTTTTCCTTTATATGATTTGTTACATAAGTAATGTTTGTTATGTATAGTATGTATCTGATTGATTTTCATAATGATACTAAGTATTTAAAAATCATTTTTAATAATCTAATGAATTTTAGTATTGAAATGATTATGATGGGTAAGGAATCTCATCGCATCCGTGGAGACGGTAATCTGTACGCACGCACAAGGGACAATATCATTCTTTTGATCTTAAAATAATATATAATTGAATGGTATATCATATATAAAGAGGAATTATCATTTTATATTTATATTTTACATTAATTACACAAAATTATTATACCCATCCAAATAATAATGTATTGAATAACAATTACACCACAACGTGGAGACAGTAAGTGGTACATGTGCCCGTATGGTGACATGTCATTCAAATGATAGATAGAATAATGAATAAGGTTGTGCCATATTTAAAATAACATCATAGTATATAGCAGATACTGAAGTTATTATTTTAGATGGGAAACAACATATAAATATGAATTAGAAGAAGTAATGAATTTGAATGAGGTGAAGAAATATTAACCTCTTCTTCGGGTTCTTCCTTTTGATTTGATCTAAAGGGATCTTTAAAATGGATTTCTTACCGAAATAAAGCCCCTAAAATGAAGGGAGGATATTTGGGAGTGTATTTGGGTAGTGGTTTGACGATTCAAATGACTTTGGAGGTGTCAATTATTGATAAGGGGGAGTTCCCTTTTATATGAGGGGTGAGGGGCACCTTAGAAAAAACTAGAAATATTATTTTGTGATGAAATCATATTCAGATTCTAATGGTTCCAAAATGAATTATTTAATTTCTATGGTGGTGATGGGTCTAAAAACACTCATCCAATAGGTTTTATACTGGGTTGGGTTACTATATTAAATTTATCTTTTACATTAAACTCTTAGTTATATAGTTTGACATTTACCATGTCTCTTTGGATATTTATATTATATGGTTAATAAACATACTAAATACTTATAAGAGAACCCCAAGAGGTTAATTAATGATACAACTATAATTATATAAGATTTTTTAGAGAACCATAGTTTTTCAGGAATTTAAAATAAATTAATTATATAATATTTGTTTAAAAAATTATTTTATGTCAATTTTGACACTATTTGGTATTTTGTTTTTGATAAATTAATAACAACATTAATACATCGAAAATAATTCATCTAGCCAACCCTAACTTGTAATTTTAACTTATAAAATTAGTGTAATTCATAAAATTATCAAATTACATTTATTTGCATATTTATAATATCTATTATTTTATTATTTGATTAATTAGGCAATTACTGCATCATCATTGTGTCAAAAATAAATTAAATTATATAATGTATGAAAAATATGAATAAAATTCTTTAATGTAGGAAATATTTTTAGCTTCCTAATGAATAATTATAGTTGAATTTATCTGATGTAAGACCTTATATTAAAAATGTTTTAGTTTTTAAAATTTGATTTTAAATCTTTTAACTCTTCTTTAAATATAATAATAATATGTGTCCTAATCTAAACCATGTGGACCAAATGGGGTTCATATTTTTTTACTATGGTTTTTTTGGGTCCAATTACACTTCTCCAATAGAATTAGGACATGTGTTGGGGTAATAATATTGTCATTTTTCCCTTAATTACCCTATTTACTTTTAAACATTTTAAATAAAAGTAAAGTGTTACTACACAGGAAAAATTATTTTCATCTTATTGAAAAAAATATTAAATACTACTAAAAACTGTGCCTCTAGGATTATTGAAATTAATTTCACAAAAGCGGTAAAATTACGTTTTATGCAAATTTTAAATTTCTCCTAGGAGGTGGGTAAAAGACGGTAAAAAGTTCGATAAATTTTTTATATATCAAAAATAATTATAAATGGACCATAATTAATTACATTAAAATTATATTGGTATTATGATACTATTTTTATCTAAAACAAATATAAATTAAATAAATTATTATTTAAAGAAAAAGTTGGTTTTGAACTATAACTCATTGTTTTTCAATATTAAAAAAATTGAATGTTTTCAGAAAAATACCAAAAATTCACCATAAGATAATGTTGATATTCTGAATTCAAAAATGAATTCTATTTTACCATTTTAAAAACAATTAAGTTTCATTAATTAATTTAAATTTAATTATCATTGTTAAAACCAAAAAGCGTATTTTTATGAAATATTAACTATCAAAAAATTGACACTTGTTTATATCCAATTTCAATGTGAAATTATTTTCAAGGAATATCATTGAATTAAATGGTAAAAATATAATCTAATTTTACTTCTAAACCATTAAAATGTATAATTCAACAATATAAATTATTTTGATTAAAAAAGTTTTTTTAGTTAACATCTAATATTTTTCACTATTCACCCGAATATAAATGTTATCAGAAAAACAAAAAATATTTATTGAATCTAAATTATTTTGTGCTGATTCTAATGAAAAAGTTTATTTTTCAAATTAAATATATAAAAGTTTTAAATATTGGATTAAAAAAAATGGTTTTCCATTAAAGGGTGGTAAAATTAATTTTATTTGAAAAATACTTCTTCTATAAAAAAAATGAATTTGTTCTTACATTATTTACAAGAAACTAATAATATGGATTCAAAAATTAGAAGTATTATATAAAGTAAAAAATTTAGTTAATACTATTTATAATTTCTTTTGAATGACTAATTAGGTAGGTCATGGTGCGCTTGAACTCAATGTTGCGCATAGTGCAAGTTATTGCATTAATATGAAAAAAATAACGTACTATGAAATCTTGGTATGTTAAAAAAATAATAGTATTCAATATAAAATAACATTTGTGGTATCTTCTTACACATTGAATGTTATTCATAGCTACAAGCTGTTATATAATAAATACCTAAGATGACATAATTAAAATGAACTTTTTCTACGAGTACGAGATAATTAATATGTAACAATGAATTGAAGTGAACCTACCACCAATCTTAAATGAGGAGTAACAATATATGGATTATGATATGGTTAATTACCATAATTGTTTAAACCATTAATTCCCCATAAAAAATAGTTTAATGTGTCAAAACAATTTGGATTTGGAAAATAATTATCTGAATATAAATTTTTAGAATTTTTATACATTTCATATGTAAATTATATAAATTGAATGATTGAAAAAAAATCTATGTAGGATAAATGTAGTGTGGATCTCCCAATTTCTTTACCATCACCATTTCAAAATAATTCCCTTATTAAATAAAATTTCATATTCAAAATACATTTATAACAGGGAATAAATTAAACATGTATTTCATGACACTTATTTCAATAATGAACATTCCCAGACATCACATGGTGTTGTTAATTGTTTTTTAAAAATTTATTACATGTAAATATAATAGTAAACTATCATAAGTTTAATAATATATATATTTATAATTCTACACAACAGTTGGTATAAAATTACATCAAATTTGTTTTAAATATTTTATAAAAAGGTTCTAATATTTTATGTTTCTTGATTCATTATAGTTTTGAGTATTAATGTATTAATAAGAACAATACGTAGGTTAAAAAATTTTTTCTAATAAAAACTAGGTTCTTATTTTTTAAATGGTTGTTTGAAGAATGAAAATTTTTCTTCACGCAAGGCATCTGAACATAAAACAGGGAATAATTTACACACATTAACAGACCATGATAACAATTTTTCAAATTTTAAGATTATAAAATCCTACTGATTAAGGGAAATAAATAGGAAAGAAACCCATTGTTCCAATTAAAAGTACAAAAATTCCTTAATATATTTTTTATGCTAATTAAATATACAATGAAAAAAATTAATCATTTATAAGAAATATATATTTATTTCCAACATTTTAACAAAATAAATCTCATATAAACATATAATATAATAATTAAAATAATTATGGTTTCATAAAAAAACATGATCAAATTTCGTTGATAACAATGATTTTCTCCACAATGGTTTTAAACATTGATAAAATTATAAAATCATTTGTATATTTAAAATTAAATTTATTAAATGAAAAACTATTTTAATGAATCTAATAAACATGTACCTACAATGAGTTTTATCTTGTTAGTAGTCTTATAATCTCACAGATAACCCCCTTTATAAATTAAAAAATATAATCTATTAATTATTTCATATATTCCCTTAAGAACAATTCAGTACCAACACTATTGGATAGATATACCAAAATCATCCAAAATCATTTAAAATTCCATGAAAAATTATATAACATAAAAACATAAAATATTTCATTTAAATGATAAAATTCAAAATAATATTAATTGTGGTGTATATTAAAAAAATTATGTTTTACCATAAAACTAAGATGAAATGTTTTGTTATGTTGGAAAAAATATTAAAACTATATAATCAATAAAAATGTTAAAAAAGTAATCTTTTTAAAGAAATGAAACTATATTAGGATTCTAGATATTGCATCATTTTTAATAAACAATATAATGGTGTCTATCAAAAAAAGGTAAAAATAATTTTTAATATTGTTTTCAGATAATTAATTTCTATATGATACTAAAATTATTGAAAACATTCATTTTTTACTATTTTTTAAAAATTCAACGATAGTGAAAATAGAATTTAATTAATCATTTGAGAATAAATAAGATACAATGTTGAGGGATATTACTGAATTGGTATATAGATGAAAAATATTTCAATGTATGTATTTAAAACCTATGAATCTATATAATAAAATGATATATTTTACCACACGTCTTGAATTTTTCGTGTTTTTATTTAAACTTTTAGAATAATAATAATTTTTTAACTTTTTAGTTTAATAAAAAAATTAATGTCTATAAATTTTCAATATTTCTTGTATTTGATTAATTATAATGATCTATTTACTTGGTAAATATTTTATGATTACATTGTATATATGGAAATCAATCATATCATAATATCCAAAATATGCTCAGTACATTGACCATTTCAGTTGGAGTTGTTGTCCTATAATATCTGAAATCATAAAAAAATTATTATTATCATGATTAAAATTTTAATAAACTTTTCCAGATATCTATTTATGGAATTAATGTAAAATGACAAGTGTCATTTTTCTATAAAAGTTAGTTTAATTCATATATGTGAAACATTAACATTTTCCATTATATAGGAGGGAAAAAATTTATATAATATATTCAATATACAACATCATAATTTTTTCATTGATATAATATATATTCACTAATCCATATTTATAACTATTAAACTAATGTGGGGATGTAAAAAAAGAAAAATTGTCAATGGATGAAATATATAGTATATACAGACATGAAACATTTTATTTTTATATAAGAATGAATGGGTATGGGAAAATGATTCAGAATTAAAGAATATAATTTTATTATTTCAAATATAGTAATTTGATTATATTTTTAAAATTATATGTTTTTTATAGGACGGTTATGAAGAAATAATTATGACTGTACCTGGTAAACACATTTACCTTGTCCATCAAAACCCCCATTTTTATTTCTCATTATGCCATATTTGATTTTTCATTTTGATAGGCGAGTACCTATATGATTTGGAAAACATATTTAGAAAGTGGTTTTGGAAAAGAAATTGCTTAGATATGATGCTCAACATGTATAAAGAAGTGGTCAGAGAATGTTTCCTTTTATAAGTTATAACAGTTTCACCCTTATAAATATTAAGAACCATTAAATATAATAAAGTTATTTTCCCATGAATGTGTATATAATTTATACCAATTATGAATAATGATATTTCAACATATAAATATATCATACACCCAAAATGGGTAGTTTTTTAATGATATTGGATGCATTTTCTCATATTATAACATTTTACAACATTAATCATTTAATGTAGTAACTAATTTTTTACCAAGGTATCATAATTTATTCACTAAGGAAATGGAAAGTATTAAATATTTTGTAAATTTTTCATTCAAATATGAAAAGAAATTTATAGTATAAAATTTTAATTATTTTTAAAAACTACATTTAGAATGTGTGTGTGTGCAATACACAATACATCAATTTTTTAATAAAAAAATCATTTCAACGTATACAAAAAATAAATTTACATAAAAATAATGTGTATAATTTATTCACAATCTTTTGTTAGTTTATTATTATATTTTTTTTGTTTTTTTACATTTAAATCAATCAAAAACATAGTGAAATCACATAAAAATATAATTACAAATAAATTTTTTGAAAATGTTTTCTTATTTGAATAATATATGACAAGGGTTCCATAATTTGAGTACCGTTTACAATATTAAAAATAGTGTATTAAATAATTTATCTTAAACCATAAATAATTATTTCATCAATATAATTATTTTATAAATTATTGAGAGTTTATTATATCATCCAGATGACATGATATTATCATTATTTATGAAAATGGTATTATCTTTATTCTTTAAAAGAATTAAACAAATTTATAAAATCTCAAAAATAACCAAAATATAAATTTGAGAAGATTATGTAAAAAATAAATCAATTTAATTGAATTAATGTAAATAAACATGGAAATTTTAAATTAATATAATTTTATATAATGAATCGAAAACAACATAATTGGAATAAATGAATTTCTTATTCAGTTGAAAAAATTAATAAAATTAGTATAATAGACACGACACAAAAAATATAATAATAAATATTAATAAGACATGAAATTTATTTAGAATTAACTTCATGTGGTTTTCACACACCCCTAATTTTTTCTTGACATATTTTTATTCAAGTGAAACATGTGGAGAATTTTTATCCATATTAATTTTTTAGATTACCATGTTGAGTCTTCATTCAATTTGATTATTAATAAATATTTAAGATGATTATCACCCGTTCTCAACAATTAATAAATTGAACTGTTATTTCTATATAATAATGACTATCATCCAACTAATCAATTTCAAGGATCAATATATGAGATGAAATAGATACAAATTTCCATATATTTAAATTGAACCACATAATATACATGAGATAAAATCATACACAATTACACTCTTTAAAAAACTATCCAAAATTTATAGTAATTTCATTCTAGAAATATTCAAAAGGCATAATTCACCTCTTAATAAAAAATTCATTAAACTTTTATGTGGATACACATTAATAAAAGCATTTTCTTTTGACTCAAATGATATATATTTCCTCCAACTATGAATGTAACTATTCTTCATTATCTGAAAAACATGTATATGGTGTTAAATAATCTTTGTTTTATAAAATAACTCTTCCTCCATTTCCGATCCAAACTAATTTTTCCTGGGAATCATTAAAATATATTATTTTCCAACACATGTATACAAGTAGTTCCTCAATTCACCCCTCTGTTTAATTGAACAAAAAAATATTTTTATATAGAATATCAGTAACAAATTATATTAATCCCAAAACAAATCATAATATAATGTTATATTATATAATATATGCTAAATTATTTTAATTATCAACTTTATGTTTCCATTAGATAGGCTGTGAAAACCTATAAATAATCTTAACAATGTATTAAATAACTTCATATGTCCATAAAAAAATTTGATATAAATATGTGATAACAAAAATATAAAATAAAAATGGGGAAACCATATAGAATAAATATTTCTTTATGATATTGTATATAATCCTAATCTATTTATACTATATGTTAAATATGACTAAAATTCACATATTTTGTCCAATGGTAAAAAAAACATAATAACATCATTAATTCATGATAGCATTGGTAATCCAACCCTAAAATCCATGAAAATATCCTCCTATTTCTATATGGGTACTTAAAATGATTAAATCATCCCCTTTGGTAGTCTTTTATAACCATTATTCATTTGATAATCCAAATATTTCATGTTAAAATACGAATTAACAGTAATCTTTCATACCCATTAAAATTATTTTTGAATTTCGAGTTTCAACTTATTAATTAATAGAAAAATTAAAAAGATTGATATGTCATCCTCGTTAAATAGATTTTTTAAAACAAAAAGTCATCTAATATATATACTCATTATAAATATAATATTTTATTATTTATCAAAAATAAACTCCAAAAAAAATTACTTAAATAATTATAATATTATTTACAATATGTGATCTTATATGGAATCCTGATTAATTATTTAGAGAAATGAATTTTTTTCAAAATATGATGGATAAAAAAAATTTCTTTTCTATAAAAAATAAAAATCCTAGATTTAGTTAATATTTTAATTATGGATTATATAATTAATATATCATTGTGAATGATGCATTATTATTTCAACTGATGTCTTCTTCTACCTTTTCATCATTTTGTGGATGATAATTAGTCATCAGATCATAGTCATTTATCCATGTTATCCATCTTCTCTAAACCAAATTCAAATAAATTTTGGATAACATATATTTCATTATTTTATTATCTATACATATTTCACATTTATCCATATATAAAATTGTATGCAAATAATTTGTTTTGATGAAAATATAACCTAATTGTTTTTTCTACTCATCAGTTTTCAATTGGAAAGACTAGTATGGAAGTAATTGGTCATAATACATCAAAATGAAAAAAAATTAGTTTATAATTATCATTATAAATAAAAACAACAAATTTATATTCATGATGCTCAAAAAATTGATTAATAATATATTTTATTCATTACCGTTAAAAATTTAAAATATCCATCTACCTAGATGAATCTATCAGATTTGTTTAACATGGTTAGTGGGATATATATAGAAATTAAATGTTTTTTAAAAATAATTACAAGTATCCAAATAAACCAATAAAAATTCTATAATCACAGTAATTTTTAGGTATTTTCAATTATTACTTGATTTTATTTTTTGTAGGATAAAATGATAGACATTTCTAGAATCAATATGCACTATAAAAGAAATATGTTTTGTCCAAATTTCATATTTTTCAAATTTCTCTTATAACATCAGTTCATTTAATTTTGGGGTCAAATACTTACATGATTATCTTGATCATCATAAATTTTAGAATGTATTAGAAAATCAACAACAAATTCATCCAAAAATTCATGGAAAAGCTAAATGTAAGACCCATTAATGTAGCTAGTTCATTTTCCATCATAAATAGAATAAACATAAAATCATTATGATTATTCTTATCTTGAATTTGAATCCTCAATATATATTCATCCATTAAATTATTCTAATGATACCATGATCTAAGGTATATCATTAAAAAAATATAAAGCTGAGTATAGTTGATCAATAAAGTCATTACTATGAAGAATCATATATTTATTCATTATTGTAAGGTTAGTTTTTAATAAAAAATTCATAAAATCATTGAATTGACCTTTATTTTAATAAATAATACATTATCACTCTAAGGTGGAGTTAAAGGGATGTGGAAAACCTCAACAGGTAAATCATTGAACTAGTTTTTAATTTCATTATCTATAATGCATCTAATTGATAAGGTTGATTTAAAATTTTTGTACCGTCCAAAAGTAAGTCATTGATGAATTAAACATTAAAATTTGATATTATACATTGTTAATAATTATTAACCATTATATGCAATTTATTTACCACAAATACATGAAAAACTAAATTATTCCCTTTTTCTATGAAATGTCAATGATAAAACTCATTTCCATTTTGTTATATATTTCAATTTTCTTATATTTTATCATTATTATATACTGGTTCTCATATATAAAAATAATCTTAGTGTGAAAATTTAATCACTTTTCTCAATTATAAAATAGATTTTTCTTGGATAACGGATCATCCAATCCGTACAAAGAATAACTTAAAACTACAATATTGGTATGAAATCATTTCTTATAGGAATAAAAATTTTCATGAAAGATAATAGGTTCGTTCTTATTAATATTTATTAATATAATACATACTCTATTATTTTTTACAAAAAATAGACTTTATTATATATTATAATATATCCATAATAAATTTCTTTTTTGAATAAATAAAATAACACATGAAACCCGAATGAAAAATAAAATTTAAGGGATGAGAATAAAAATATAATGGAAAAATCACCAAATCACTTGATGGTCCTATATTCAATGAGTTAGAAATAAATTAATTATAGACTGTATTGTAGTAATGGTCATGATGGTTTATATGCACAAAAATTATCTTAAAACACACATAATTATATTTATTAATCACATCATAATTAAAACGTTATCTTATTTATTGTGTTAATTGGTATGACCATTACCATGTCATTTTTTCATTATAGTCATGAGATGTATATTCTAACATAACTCATCAATAAAATATTTAGACTTCATTATACATTACATAGAACATATTTTATTACAAATATCACAATATAGAAACATAATTTCTTTATAAAAGGATTTATTCAATGGATGCCACTGTAGAGCTCTTCATATGGACCTATTCTTATCATTTTTTGGTATAAATATAAAAAACTCAATCTCACCCTTTTTAATACATCGATTATTTTTATGACAACTTTTAAAATCATGAAAATCCAATGCCCTTCACACACATTATTTTAATCCTAAATAAAATTGATCAATTTGAGAATAATTTTCCATAATAAAATTTTGTTCTAACCATTAGAACTATGTAAACTATTCATTATAGTTAGTGGATAATAAACATTAATTTTATTTATTTAATTTATTTATCCATCCATTTAATAGAAAGGAAAGATATTAAATATTTATCAATGCAAATATCATTAAATTATATTGACTAAAAATAATCAGTATCCTCATTTTATTTAGTATTTCTAACCTTTTTCCAGCACTAGTCTCCTTCACCATCAAAATAAAAAATGGATATAGTTTCCTTTTAAAATGTAGAACATCAAAATTCATCTATTATATTTTTTAAATAACTATTCCATATATTATGTTATACTGTGATTAAAGATTCACCATATTTTGGAGTCTTCAATTATCTGAAATGTATCACTATAAACATGCTCCTATACAATGAATTAAACATCTTTATTTTATTAAAACACCATATAATATCATTTATTTACTAATTCTAACATCCCATTTACTATTTTATTCAAATTCCAAAAATTATTGAATTATGATTGCGAAGGATAGAATAATATTTCTATATTATTAACTCATTCATTGTTTTTTAACTATTATAATTGCTTCTAAAAAAATAAACATAATTAAGTATCCTAAAGACCATCATATTTTGTTTCATAATATTATCATTGATTGATTTTTGCAACCTATTATTATTTTCATGAACAAATCATGACCTCATAAATTATGATAAAATTTATTTTTATATGTATACTATATAACATTTAATATATTCAAACAATAATTTTAGTTATTCATTAAAAAATATTTAATTTTTTAAATTCTTTTGATCTTATATGTTGTGTTTTTTGTTTTTATTGTTTCTGGAAATTAATTTCATAAAAATGAGGATAGTTCTACACATTTTACACAATTCTCAAAATGGTTATAATTCATATAGATGTATTTCATTTATGAATAAATTATTTCATATTTTTCACTATTAACCATACTACAATTAAAAAACATTAATAAACATAGTTGAAAGCATTTCGAAAATTTGTGTGGAAAAAGAATATTGACAAGTGAAATATAAATAAACTCAGCTCAACATTGAAATTTAAAATCATGGAATCCCAAATGATGTTTTTCCATTTAACATAATAATAATTAATAATAATAATAATTCAATTGCACATAAAAAATTATGACTAAATATTTATCATTAAAAATCACTAAATAACTATTGGAAGAAAACATTACAATCATTGGGGATCGTTAAAAAACTACCAAACATATTATCAAAAACATATTATCTAAATTTTTCATAAATATTTATAAAATATTTATATAATTTTCCTACTGTTGGAATTTAAATATTTAGATAAAAAAACAATTTTTATGAATATAATAATAATTTTGGTATTAGGTTAAATTATCTTCAAATCACTGTTACAATCACACTTCTAATCATGATTATAAAAGTAATAAAACAATCGATTAATACAAATTATATATTTATCAAATGAAATTTCATTTTCAAAAATAATTGAATGGATATATTATACCAATCCATCATTATAATCACTGTTTGATAACAATAATATTAATTAAAATCATAATATTTTTAATTTCTATACCAATACTCATCAAAATCAATAATTTAGTCTACAACAAATCAAAAAAATGATTTTTAATATACATGTACCTTGAAATAAATTAATATTCATTTATTTGAGATAATGAAATAAAAATTGTTCTGAAATATTAGGTAAATAATAATATATAAAATAATTTTAATAATAAAAGATAATGAAATGAAAAAAATAACAATCAATTAAAAATTATAAAATTTCATGGATAATAAAAAAATATGATTAAAAGGGTTATTCATTATCAAATAACTTGTTACTATATAAATAAATTTTTTTAATAATATTTTATTAATATTATGGTATACAATAATATCTAAATACCCAAAATATATGTTTCCATTAAATAATATCTTAGACACTTAATTTTCAAAAAAAATTATTTTTTTGAAAAGAGATTTTGTTTTTTTAAATGTATCAACATTAAAATAATAATTTTAAATTGTAGAATTAGAAATACATAACATTGATATGTTTTTTAGTTTATATTTTTAAAAATCTCTTAGTATGACTTTTTAGCAGTTTTATGAAATATTTTACTATTTTTTGAAAAATAAAAAAATGTAGTTTTTATCAAGACAATAAATTATATATATTTCCATTATGTAACTGGAACCTATAATTTTATAAATCTATTATTTTATAGATAGATGTGTTCATGTAATAAATAAAATTTTTGTTAATAATATTCATGTCACGACCCCCTCCCCACAAAGTGTACCCCTCTTGGGCCGACAATGTGAGAAGGGAGATAATGACCCCCAAGTCCCACCTCCAGTAGGCCTCGGGTTGGAGACTAGCACCAAGGGTATAGTAACACACAAATGGGAGGCATTACCCTCTAAGAGAACACATGCAGAAGAGAGAGATAATATAGACACCAATCAACTCTAACTCAAAATTGGAAATATAAAAGAAAACCCAAGTGCACAAATAGAAAGTCATGAACAAGTACTACAACTATAAAAGGAAAAACTTCAAGTACCAAAAAGAAAGTAAAAAAAAACCGCAATCACAAGCCCGAACAGCTCCTGCAACCTCAACTAGTAGAAACCGGCCTGATCTCCAACCTGCTCCAAGTGACCTGAAAAATAGTTTATATATACATACAGTGAGTATAACAGTATACTCAGTAGGAGCCTCCTCAAAACCTCTTCTGCAAAGGTAATGAAAGCATACTAAAGCACAGTGGAAAAAAGTGAAACTAACTCATCACCAAAATAGTTATACTATGTTTCCAACTTCACAATGGCTACTCTCACCAAGTAACGCATACAAGAATATATCATATAATAAATAATATCAAGGGTACCATGCTACTACTTCCCCACTGGTTTGCCGCTTTGTCCCAACGTCACACGTCCTGAGCTTCTCTCATCAAAAAGGATTGCCCACAGACACTTGGGTTAAGAACCACAATCTGCACCTTGTGTACCACAAAGACTTTCCCTCAGACACCTGGGAGAAGCACCACACCATCCTCACAACAAAATATAACCAGGTAGTTTCCGGGAGCCACCAAAGATCGCATAACGTGTATCATACATCAAGTATTATACCTCAAGCCATTACCGACCATACACCTTGTAAGGATACTCAAGCCATAATAGACTATACATATTATACCTATAATAGTCCATGATATAATATATAAAGAATATATGTGTGTGAATAACAACAAGAAATTACAGACCTCTACACACATATATGGGGAAAACTAACCGTTGTGCCTAACTGCACAAGTATCTACCAAGAGAAGAGAGAGGGGCCAAAGGGGGTAGTAATCCATTCATCCCCCACTAGAATGTCGTGTAAAACACCCCCATGGATTAGAATACAAGGCCTGTCTGTTTCCCTTACCTACAAGGGGGAGTAGCATATAGAAACACAAAAAGTACAAATATATTATAACTCACAACCACACTATGGGAATAACCTTGACATAGACACAACTACAGCTAATGTCTCTCGAACTCCGAGATTCCACTTCTAAGACTAGGTATTCTATAATCACAAAACCATTTAAGGAACATTATTATATTACTTCACTCCCTTTTTATCAGTTTCACTTTACGTTAATTAAGTAATTAAACATTAATTAACCAAGAATAATTCCAAATTAGACTTCATTAACATCACTCCCAAAGTAAACTATCCCTTTAAGAAAATTTCAACGTCTCCATTATGTTCCAGCAAACTCCAACCCCATTGGTTATCCCCATTTATTCAATATTCATAACAGAAACACTTTCCTATATTCCTAGGCATTATAGAAAATCATTCTATGCTAATAACATGAGGGGATCAACACGGTGAGTAGATGTACTACACATCAAGTATTTGCCGCCTATATCAAGAGCGTATACCCATCCTCCTGGGAGAAGCTAAACACGAAATGCACGTGTCATACCCCGCACATCATCGCCTCTTTCGGAAGAAGGAGAAAAAAATGACCAGCTGCCTTGAGTAGATGGGAAAAGTATAGTAGAAAAAGAAACCATAGAACTAGCAATAATTTAACAATCACATCCATCCCATTCAATCATCCCTAGTTTCCTCACAGACACCCATATGCATAAACTGATGCATCTCTCCACTCTAGGTGTCATCTTCTGCCACATCCAAAAAGGCCTCTATGCCCCCACATATCACAACAACCATCCATGATCACATCACATCACAAACAACAAGAAAGGAAACATCACATCAAATTGGGATCTTGGCCCTTTTACAATCAAGAGTGTAACTCATAATCCTTCAAGAAATTATCAAACAATCAAATTCATTAATCAATCTTGAATTAACAGATATATTATTCGTAGGTTCCAAATTCCGGAAAACTAATCATTATGCTATCACAAAAAAATTAAACTTTCTTACTGCACCCATTTCATTAACATCAAAATACAAAAAGAACCAGATTCGTTCAGATGCCTCATTATCATTAGCCAAACGAAATATCAATTAATGCTGGCATACATTCTTTACTGATTTCCATCACGAACAACAGCTAAGAAAAGCAAGCATAGATATCGAACTATTTATCCAAACAAGAGGAAATAACATACGATCGATACAATTTCTTAATCCAATTCAAAATATTTATTATGTCAATTCCATTGTCATCCTGGGCGATAAAAAATTATAACATTATAGATGCACGTAAAGGAAAGAGAAGCAACGAATCCCCTACCTCTATGTTTTTTGATGAAAACAAAGATGGTCAATGAATTCTCAAGAAACCCAGGTCGATTCTCCAAAACCCGCCTTATATCACTTCTCATAGAAACATCAAGACCAAAGCTCATCATATTTGGTGTCGACAAACTTAAATCTACCAATAATGGGCATAGACCTATAGAATTGTGAGAAGAGGAGAAGTATATCTAAGTAGATCTTATAAATCGACAAAGAACGATCACATACCAGAAGAAACCAGCTTTAATTTTCTATGAGAAGCCTTCAGATTGCCTCCAAAACCCTTGGGAGAGGTTCTCCTACCTTCAAGGAAGGGTAATCCCGAGTTATGGCTGCCTAAGAGCTTAAATGGTCATGTTAGAGGAGAAACGGTTGGGATCCACAATTTTAGGATCTAATTTAAGTGCCTACACGGTTTGCTCCCACGATTAGACAAACTGTGTGCTAACCATGCGGTCTCAACTTCCTCATCAAACACTCCTCGTACGGTTAGACCGTAGGATTAGACAACCCGTGAGCTGACCATGCGTTAGTCACTGCCTCCAACACGAACCTCCTACAGTTTGGCCGCATGGTTTAGAAAAACCACGCGCCACCAGTGTGAAATCTATTACCCATTAGTTTTCCTTAAAGTCCACCCAAACACACCCCAATTCACCTTAACCTCCCAGAACACCTCTAACACCGCATTTTCACAATGTAATGGACTGGGGAGCTCCGGGCCATTACAATAGATACCTCTCAAAACACTCTCGTTCTCGAGAATCCAAAACCCACCTAAATTGAAAAAGAAACAGGGTCTGAACAAGCACCCATCAAGATACTTCTGAAAATAGAGAAATCCACCAAAACAACAATGGAAGACATCTCATAATCTTGAAATTTTGAAAACCACATAAGTTACATCAAAACCTGAATAGAGTTAAACATTAAACAAATCTTGTTATTGATCACATATATGTGAATCACTTTCCCATGTACTCTCCTCCAAGACACCGTGTCACCACAAGACATGAACTAAATGAATAGAATGCCCGCACAATACCTTATCCTTGTCATATTGGATCTCCACGAGTCGCTCCTCAATGGTTGCATCATCATCAACATCGATCTATCCCCAATCGATGATGTGAGAGTCATCATGAATATAACGATGGAGCTATGATACATGGAAAAAATCTTGTTTCTGACTCTTCTATGGGGGGAGTGCTACTCAATAAGCCACAGCTCCAACACAACCTAACACCTCAAAAGGCCCAAAAAACATGGTAGAAAGCTTACGTCCATGACCAAACCATCGCTTCCCATTATATGGAGTCACCATCAGAAACATATGATCCCCAACATTAAACTCTAAGGGCCTATTTCTTTGACCGGAATATTATTTCTGATGATATTGTGATGTCTTCATCTGATCACAACTCATCTGAACCATCTTTGTAGTATTCTGCACTAGTTCTGGTATGAGAATCTCGGACTCTCTGACCCAAGTCCAACACAGTGGAGAACAACCTGGCCGGCCATTCAAGGCTTCAAATGGTTCTATATCAAGGGTGTAGTGAAAACTAGTATTGTACACGAACTCCACCAAGGGTATGTGCCTCATCCAAAATCCTCCAAAATATATAAAACAAGAGATTAACATGTCATCAAGAGTCTGGATGGTTCTCTCTGTCTAACCATTCGTTTGAGGATGACAAGCAGTGATAAGGAATTGTTTAGAACCGAAAGCATGTTGGAAACCTTACCATAGTCTGGAGGTAAAATGAGGATCTCGATCAGAAATGATCATCCTAAGGTCTCCATGAAGTCTCTCCACCTCCTCTGATAACACTCTATCATGACCCCCTCCCCACAAAGTGTACCCCTCCGGGGCGGGCAATGTGAGAAGGGAGATAATGACCCCCCATGTCCCGCCTCCAGTATCCCTCGGGTTGGCGACTAGCACTGAGGGTATAGTAACACACAAATGGGAGGCATTACCCTATAAGAGAACACATGTGGAAGAGATAGATAAGATAGAAACCCATCAAAACCAACTCAGAACAGGAAATATAAACAAAACCCAAGTGAACAAATGGAATGTTCTGAATAAGTTCAACACCTATAAGGGAAAAACAACAAGTATCCAAAAAAACATAAAAATAGCCACAATCACAATCCCGAACAGCTCATGCAACCACAACTAGTAGAAAATAGCATGATCTCTAAACTCCTCCAAGTGACATGAAAAATAGTTTATATATGCATAGGGTGAGTATAAAAATATAATCAGTAGGATCCTCACCAAAGCCTCTCGTTCAAAAGAAAAAGTAAGCATGATAAAGCACTGTGAAAAACAAGTTAAACTAAATCGTCACCTAAACAGCTATACTAAGTTCCCAACCTCATCATGGCTACTCTCACCAAGTATCTCATACAAGAGTATATCATATATTAAAGAATATCAAGGGTACCCTGGTACTACATCCACACTGGTTTGATTCTTTTCCCCAACATCGCACATCCTGAGCATCTACCTCCAAAAGGCTTTCCCACATACACCAGGGTGAAGCACCACAATCTACACCTCATGCACCACAAAGGCTTGCCTGCAGACACCTGGGCGAAACATGACACCATCCTCACAACCAAATGTAACCAGGTAGTTTCCAATATCCACCTAATCTTGCATAATGTGTACCATACATCAGGTATTATACCAAAATCCATTACAACCCATACACTGAGTTAGGATCCTCAAGCCATCACAACCTATAAACACTACACCTATAGTATTCCATAAGAAACTATATCCATAATATATTTGTGTGAATAACCATAATCCATTACATCCTTCTATACAAATATATGGGGAATACTAACCGCTATGCCTAATGACACAAGTATCTAATAAGAGAATAGAGAAGGGCCAAAGGGGGTAGTCATCCATTCATTCTCCCACCAGAATGTTGTGGAAAAAACCCCCAAGGATCAAAATCCCCGAGGTGTCATTTGACCTTACCAGTTGGGTGGTGTAGCATATAGAAAGACAAAAATTACAAATATACTATATCTCACAACAACACAATGGGTATAACCTAGTCTTAGAAACAACTATTGCTAACGTCTCTATGACTCCAGGCTTCCACTTCTATGACTAGTTATCCTATAAGCACACAACCATTTAAGGAACTTTATTATAACTTCACCCCCTTTTTATCTGTTTCACATTATGTTAATTAAGTATTTAATCATTAATTAACCAAGGAAAATTCCACATTAATCTTCATTAACATCATGTCCAATGTCCACTATCCCTTTAAGAAAATTTCATCCTCTCCATTATGTTCCAGGGAACTCCAACCCCATGGGTGAACCCCATTTATTCAATATTCATTACATAAACACATCCCTATATTCCCATGCATTATAAAAAAGTATTTTATGCTAATAACACAACGAGATCAACATGGTGAGTAGATGTACTACCCATTGAGTCTTTGCTGCCTATAGAAAGAGAGTTGACCCATCCTCCTGGGGGAAGATAAACTCAGAAAGCACGTGGCATGCCCCGTGCATCTTCAACTCATTCGGAAAAAGTGGAAAACAAGACCAGCTCCCTTTAGTAGCGGGGAAAAGTAAAGTGGATAACAAACACAGAACACAAAAGCATTCAACAATCACATACAACCCATTCCATCATCCCTAGTTTCCTCCCAGGCACTCATATTCATATATCGATGCATATCGCCACTCTAGGAATCATCTGCTACCATAAACAAGAGGCCTCTATTCCCCCACATATCACAACAACCATCCAGGATCACATCACAACACAAACTATAGAAAAGAAAACATCACATAAAATTGTGCTCTTTTCCCATTAACAGTCAAGAGGGTAACTCAGAACCCTTCAAGGAATTATTAAAAAATTAAATTATTTAATCAATTTAAATTAAAATATTTATTATTCGTCGGTTCCAAAATTGGAAAACCTAATCAGTAAGCCATCACAAATAATTAAACATGCTTACAGTGCCTATTTGATTAACATCAAAATACAAAAAGAAACATATTCATTCACATGCCATTATCTTTAGACTAATGAAATATCAATTAATGCTGGTTTACATTATTTACCGATTTCCATCAAGAACAACAGCTAAGAAAAGAAAGCATAGATATCAAAGTATCTTGAAAAACAAGAGACAATAACACACTATCAATACAATTTCATTATGCGGTTCAAAATATTTATTATGTCAATTCTATTATCATCTAGTGGGATAAAACATGCTTATATTATAGTTGCACATAATGGAAAGAGAAGCAATAGATCCATTACCTCTATGGTTTTTGAAGAAAAACACAATGATCAAAGAATGCTCATGAAACCCAAGTCGAATCTCCAAAACCCGCCTTAGATATATTCTCCTAGAAAGATCAAAACCAATCCTCATTATAATTGGTGTCGACACACATAGATGTACCCATAACGTGTGTAGATGTAAGAAACTGAGAGAAGAGGAGATGTAGATCTAAGTAGATCTAAGAAACCGACGAAGAATGATCACATACCAGAAGAAACCTGCTTAGATTCTCCAATATAAGCCTTCCGATTGCATCCAAAATGCTTGGGAGTGGTTCTCCTACCTTTATGAAAGGGTAATTCCGAGTTATGGCACCTTAGGATCATAAAAGAGAATGTTAGAGGCGAAACAGATGAGATCCCCAATTTTAGGATCTAATTTAATTGCATGTATGGTTTTGTCGCATGGTTAGACAACCCGTCTGCTAACCTTGCGATCTCTATTACATCTTCAAACACTCCTTGCATGGTTAGACCAGATGATTATAAAAACATTGCGCTAACTATGCGCTAGCCACTGCATCCAACACCAACCTCGCACGGTTTGGCTGCACGGTTTATACAAAATGTGTGTCGCCCGTGCGAAAGCTATTTCCATTTAGTTTTCCTTAAAGTCCACCAAAACGCACCCCAAGTCACCTTAACCTCACAGAATAGCTCTAACACTGCATTTTCACAATGTAATGGACTAGAGAGTTCCAGGCCATTAAAATTCAATATTTATAAATCATAATATTAACATTTCCTGAACATGTGTAATAATTTCACATCAAGAACATATTTTAAGGCCTTTCATTTACCGAAATATTATTTTTGTAAAATTTGACCCAACACTTATTTTAAATATACATAATATTTCTATATTTTATGATAATATAATATATATCATTGATATCAAATATAGTTTTAATGTTTTCCTAAATATAAAAATCTAATCTAAAAATATTCTTTTTATAAAAAAGTTTTTTAAAGTACATGGGTTAGTGAAATAGTTTTTTTCGTACATTTGGTAAGATTATTTGTTAAAATAATAATAATATTTTAAATTATTGTGCCAAAATTATCATATAAGTGATATATTATTCTTATTCATTAAAAATTAATGACTTATGTAGAAAGTAGTTACTTTAGTAAAAGTGAAATAGGAGAGGAATGATAACCTAATGGAAAAAAGGAATAATAAGTCAATGCCATGATTCAAATTTTGTGTTTTTATTATTGATGGATTCTCTTAACTTTAATAACTTATTGGACATTTTTAATTCACCATGATTTGTGAAAAATGTTCACCAATTTTATTTACATTAATTATTTATAAAAATTAAATGTTTACCTGATATAAAATTTGTCTATAAACCCTGTCAATTGCACTCATAGTTTTAGGGATTACTCTTCAAGATATTCCCTTTGTCGTACACATAAATTTTAATTTTATTTTTCTTACCATAAAACCCCAAAAATTTTTTATATACCCTCTAATTAAATAGAACATTTCAATGGAAAACACACCTCATTAATGGGAGTACTAAATATTCCAAAACATATTTTAATTAATTTCATACATTCCCAAATATAATTCTATCATTATTATATACATACATATAAATTTGTTTTGTAATTCATTTTTAATAATTATTCATAACTATTAACCATTATGATTATTTTCAGTTAATAAAAATGAAAATGTCATTTGAGTGTTTGCAGACAACTGCCTTAAAAAAGGAACATATATCATTTTTTAATTTGGATTCATTATTATTTATTCAACTCAAGTAATATATTATTTAAAAAGATATAGAATAGAAATAATATTACATTATTATTATAATAATTATATAATTAAAGAAACTTCATAACTATACATGATGTGTTATAATGGAATGTTCGTATTTTGGTTGGTCTAATGAAATAATATTAAAAATAAAAATATTGTATTATCGATGAAAATAATAATTTAGTTATAAATAATGTTTAATATGAATACTATAATTTTATATTTACTTTTCAACGTAATTTTAACATTAGTATTGAACCCATGAATTATGATACTAATATTCATTAACTAAAATTAACTAAAACATGATCATCATTGATTTATCATTTATGGTCGATAAACAAAACAAAAATTAAATAAAATTATAATGTGATAAATAATTTTAATTTATTAATTATAGGGACTTTTATGATCAAGCGATGAATACAAATTGGGGATTATATAATAACAACACCTCTATTGTGAAAAATTTTCATAACAATTTGATTTCCTCATACTCAATAATGACAATAGAGAATAACTGAGTAATATAAATATATATAATACCATTAAATATTTATTATATGATGATATATATATATATATTTCATAAATAGATTCTTAGAATATTTATTTATTAATACGTGATATTACTCAAATACAGTGGAATTCAGTAATTAAGGAATGTGTTTATTTTTCATAAATTTAATTTTAAGATACATAATTATTATTATTATATATTATAACATTATTATTTTTTGATTACTACATAATAAATTATTTTAACCAAATTAATTTTATTTTTGGGATTTGAATATATATACCAAATTCTGTAGTTAAAAATATCTTCATTTGATTGATATCATTTTTAAAAGGGATTATATACCCCAATTTTTATTTTCATGAGACATGTTTTATAATGTGAACCATAAATTCTTTATATGGTTTATTTTATATCCTATTTAATTTATATATAATAAATATCATTATTTTAACAATAATTTAATTTCCATTTCATGGTAATCATATTAATTTATAAATTTTTTCCTATACCATTACAGAAATCTATTGTTCATGAGTCTCTAATTAAAATTAATTCTATTTTTGAAAGATAAAACATATATCTAATTTAAATTAACATTTCTAAAAACAAAATAATTTTAATATCTTATAATTATAATTTTTGTTTTATTCATAATCACATTAATTCATTTTCCCCATATAGCTCCTTATTCACTAATTTTACGGAAAATGCCGTACCTATTCTTTTCAATCTGGAATATCGTAGTTAAATATAAGAATTTTTTTAATTCATTATATAATGTATTTCTATATACCTAAATAATTTAACGATTTGAGTTTCGATTAATCTATATATATTTGATGAAATTTAATGAAATTTTAATCATTTTTTATAACATTTATTTCTTCATAGTGAAAAAATATTCTCAATTTAGAATATTCAATGTGAACACACCCTTCAATAATTTTTTGAGTCTTATAACCAATGTTTTCATGGATTCTAAATGATATTATTATTCAACTATTTTTTACCACATTTTTTTAAAAAAATATTTATAATAGACAATGAATGATCATTTTCTATAACCGGAATTTCAAAATTCCATGAAATAATAGATTTCATTTATTCTAATGTATCATTATGATATTTTATGGGTAATAAATTATATTATACCGATGGAAACATCCAACTTCATTCTCAAGATGTCATATAAATTGTTCGTTATCTATTATAGGAGTGTCCCATTTCAATCTTTTTTCTCTCATATATAACACCTATGAATAAGGATAACCATTTATCCAATGTATTTTCTTCATATATAAAATGATTTGTATTTAATGTATTTAATTGTGTTAATATATATTCTATAAATTAATTGATTAAAAAAATTATTTAATAATAATTATAGACATTAACTATATGGTGTAAATACTATATACGTCATTGAATGATATCTTCCTATAATTTATTTAGTTTGTTTAATACCAATTTATAATCCTTGGGTTTATCACATTATGATTATAGATTTAATTATTAATTATTTATATATGTAATTGAATTTTAAAAGGATATGAAACCAATTTTATTATCATGATTCATTCCTAATATAATTAATGATTAATTTTTAATGGTGCACATTATATTGATAATGATTCCCAGTTTCCTATATAAACCTATAATTCATTTTTTAATGATTTATATCTTATGAGTTATCAATAGATTGATATAACCACTTTATTTCACCAAAAAATGGTGCATATAGTTGGAATTTTTTATAACATATGTGGTGGGCATAATTTTATTTCCAGACAGTATGTTTTAGTGCGTATGGATTTTTTTATAGAATGTGAAAAATTAATATTTATATTATATGTATAATATTTATGATTTATTATTACATTTTCCATGATTTGTTATAAGATTTCTGACCTCTTATATTTTGGGAATCACATTTTTATGAATCATAATTCTATCAATATGATCAACTGATCCCCAATTAAGTTCATTGATTATTATCACTTATGCATACCCTTATTTATCATATAAACTCACAAATTATTTATGTATCCATATTTCCATGATTTAAGCTAATGATATATATATTATGTATATGTATTAGTATATTAGGAAGAGAAATTTATGGGGTTGTTGAAGGCTTGGTATGGATGATGTTGTTATGTAGTTTAGAAAATTACCTTTAGTTGTCAAAGATAATGGTTGTGTTATGTCAAAATTCTAAAATATTTTAATACAGAAATATCATTGTAATGTTTTATGATGGGAATTATTATTAAATTCATATAATTTAGAGATACTCATCCACACACCCATTGGATTTCAATATTTTTTATAGATGTGGTTTTATATAATACAAGAGCAGAATATGTTAGTTGGTTATAATTTAATGCTGATAAGATATAGATGATTGTAATTTAAATGTTATTTGAATCAATTATAGTTAGTTGAGTAAATAGTTAATATTTTGGATATTAATATAGAAAAATTTATTTAAAACACTTTTGATAAACCAAAGAGATAATTCAATTTACAAGATAATATCCCAAATGTTTGGTAATATAGGGATTGAGTGTTTCTCAATGAAATTATATCCCTGTTTAGATATAGTGAGGTGGGTGATTTTTTAGAACATATTAAATAAGTATTTTTAACATTGAAAAAATGATGGTCAAGTATTAGCTCAATATTTACTATAGTTCACAATGAGTATCCATAACACTACACACATGGTTACAAACACTATGGAATGTTATTTTCATAATAAGATTCTATTTAAAATAAATTATTATATTTTAACTATGTAAAATAAAGAAGATAATGAATATAGATATCAAAAACTAATGAGACATAGACTAAACAGATAATGGTCTAGGAAAAAGTGAAACATAATGTAAATTATTTTAAATATTATTTCAGTTTTATATTTTTTTATATGGACGTATAATAATAATTATCCAATGGTTCTCATCAATCACATTAAATTTTTTTTTTAAGAATTGATTAAACGTGATGAAACCATGTTAATAAAGGATTCTATGTAAAATGTATAGATATAAACAATGATAAAAAAAATTTAATTTGATATTAATGGAGTAATATTTTGGTTATTCCAAATCAGAAATCATGATCTATGATTAACAAAATAATTTTAGTTGAGTTTTTCAGACAGAGTATTTGATACATATATAGTGTATAATTGATGATGAGGAAAAAAACATGATAAGGGAATAATTTTTTAATTTCTTATAAGTTAAATTTTTTTTGAATATGATTCTATGTAAATATCACATAGGAATTGGATGGTGTATTATATGTTTGAAATGATGGAGTATTCAACAAATTGGTAATGAAACGTGAAGAGTAGAGTAGAAATAGATAAGGGTAATAGAGTTTTATTTTAGGTCCTAATAATATTTAAATGTATTAAATTTTTAAAAATGTGAAATTATCATAGTCAATGACCAAATAAAAGATCATTATGGATGATAGTTACAAGAAACCTGGATGATAAATGTATACCTATGAAACAATATTTGTGGGTGTGGGTTCAAAAAATGTTTTGAAATGAGGTATATAATCATCTACTATAGAACTATTTATGTTATATATGTATAATGTTTAACCAACAAATATGATTTTAGAATGTCCAATTTCACATTAAAATTGTATCTTAAATTACTAAATGTAATATTATTATATAAAATCATGTGGTATGATTTTTAAACAAATTCGTATAACTCATATCTAATAAGAATTTCTCGAAATATGTTTCAAATAAAATATTATTATCTTTAATTTTTGTCAAAAGTTATTTTATTATTAGGAATGTCTTGGATAATTAGGAAATAAATTCGCTAATAATTAAAAAAATAGTATAATCACAAATGAAAATAACATATCAACCTATTAATAAAAATATGAAAATAAATTCCTTTGAAAATTAACCCACTATATTTGGTATTTATCACAAATGGTTAGAGATAAAATCTAAAATCATTATATTATTATTATTTGGAAAAAAAAATTTCATTTCTAGTCAAGCAAAATATTTTTATAATGAATCTTCATTGGATATTAAATCTTCAGTGATTAAAATACATTAATTTTTAGGCAAGTAAAAATCAAAATATGTAGGAAAAAATTTATGTAATGGTAGAGAATGTAAAAAATTTACATTTGACAATATATTATCCCTTAGAACCACTTTTTTTTTTGATTCAGATGCAACCCGAAAATGATACAATTAGTTAAAAATTATTTGAAAATTATTAATGATAAAGACCACAATAATAAAAAATTTAGTAAATAAAAACACCAAAAAACAACTAATATTTTATTTATATTGATAAAAAAAAATATACTAAAAAACTCTTTTTATTCAAATAATTTATCACAGGGTTTAGAAAATTATTCTACCAATATTAAATGAATATTATGATAATTGATAATATTGCATTATTTAAATTATAAATTGGAAAGTAATAATATCACGAACGTACTATTTTCAGAAATACATTAGAAAAATTGTTTTATTTATATTTTATTTTAAAATGGTAAATTAATAAATTTATTAATTTAAATTGAAGAAAAATATTCTAATTTTACAATTTATAATGTATAATTATACATTGTAAAATGTTTTCTTCATCTCTATGAAATCATTTATAATTATGAGAATAGTAAGAAATAGATATTTTACAGATATTTTATATTTTATGACCATATAATTATATAACTAAGTGATATAAATTTATAAACCCCTATAAATCCAAAAAAAAAACATTATTATGTAATAAAAATAATTCTTGTTAAACAGTATCCAAAATTTATAAAACCATTGTATAACATTTTCAGATCATATGTAATCGTTTCAAATAAAAGGAAATGGTTTTGGTATTTGATTCTTTAAAAAATTTACACTCATAAAATATATTTACAGATTGTATTGATGGCCAAATCAATTATATTTGTCATATAATAAAAAAATTTATTTCATGCAAATTAATTTCCTTGATAATTTTATCATATAAATAAATTTTATGATTAAAAATAAACATTTTATATAAATGGGTTTTTACATGATACAAACACTTGAGTTTAAATTGATTTTTCGTACATATTTACATTTAATCTAATAAATTAATATAATAAATTTAATTACAAGGTAATTTTTTTTAATATAATTAGTTTTACTATTTTTCATTAAAGATGAATTATTTAGGCAAAGGCTAGTTACCATGATAAAGGTAAAAAAATAGTTATCTGAAGTTGTAAAAGGCCAAGTATATGAAAAAAATTATAATTGAGATACTAGTTTTCTAATAGTAAAACACATTAAAAAATAAAATATTTTCCATTTTGGGTACTTTATTACATTTTAAACAATTGAACTTTTTATATTAAAAGGAAAAATTTTAAAAAATACAAATACCCCCACATATAAAATGTTCCTTTATCACCCCATCCTGAAAAAACTTAAATTTATGTTTCTTTATGAATATATAAAAATTTTCATTCATATATAATTCTGTTTCAATTATTATATTTTAATTTAATTAATATTTATCACAATCAAACAATTTCTACTGAGTTTTTAATGGGTGTTCCAAATTCCTCAACATTAATACTAAATTTCAAATTATTTCATTTTCTACGTTAATTTTAGAAAGAAAATTGTATAACTAATATATAATTGCATAATTAAATAATTAATAATGAGATTTATTATTCAATTAAAATATATAATAACAACCCTTACTCATTTCATATAATTAAAAGAACTTTATTGATGTGTGTGTGTGAACTAGCTTTGACACTATGTAACATATTTCATTTATCATCTGTTTTTATTATTATAACAGAATAACTATTTATATTGGATTTAATTAGATAAATATAAATTTATAATATTAATATAAATTTATTATTATTATAAAACCAAAAGGGTACACATCGATAAGAATACTCGTCCATTGATTAGTGTGTGTTCATGTTTGGGCCAGTCTAATCACCTACTTGAATAATGAAATAAAATAATATCAGGGATATATGTGAGAAATATATAAATATTAATATAATATATAAATAAATAATATATTATTTTATTATTATCTAATATTGGTAACATCTGTATTAAACTAGAAAATTTAGATACGAACACGTGATAATTAAAAAACACTAAAAACATTGACATCCTTGACTATATAATTGTGGATCAAAAAAATACTCACATTGAATGAAATTATGTCCTTAAATAATTTATAATTCAAAACCTCTAGTACCATGTATGATCATGGAATGATGATCCGTGGAAGAAAATAAAATAACATCACTTTTATAAAATTATATCAAAATGATCAAGATTACTGCCATTTGATATTGAAATACACAACAGAAAAAATATATTAATTTATAGATTAATTTTAAATGAAATTTATAAATATTTTAAAAAATTTATTAATTCTAAAACATTGTTTATTATTTTTTATCATATAGTATATTCAATCAATTTAATGGACATTATGAATTAATGTTAAGAGTTCTTTACATCATATTTAATTTCATGCTGCATAATTGTTATTGTTCACTATAATATCTGTAATATTGTGTGATTATGACCTAATTAAGGTATTTTACCATATTCATGTAATTAATCATGTTTTAATAGGTATATCATATTCAATATTTTCATGGATACTAATTCAAAGTATATCATATTTAAAAGGACTTTTCCAATATCAATTTTAATTTTATGAGACTAGTTCAATATCACACATAATAAGTCCAATAATATTGTGGATTAAATTATTTACAATATTCCTATATAAAATATATCAATTTATATCATTATATTTGAATTTAAATTTTGTTTTAACCCTCTTTTATTCTTTTGATTCTGATGTTACCATTTCTATAGGGGTTTATTTCACCAATATTAATTTCAATTCATGATTGTTTTTTAATATAGTTTTTTTAAATATTTTCCTTCTTTTTGTAAAAATTTCAATAATTTTATTATCTTATTTTGTTAATATTTTTATATTTCATTGAACCACTTCAATTTACACTTTTTTAATTATTGACACATTATATGATGAAAAACTACTTCATATTTTCTATTGGTACTCTCCGCTATATGTTCTGATATGAAATGTATTTTATTGATAATTCCCAAATATATTCCTAAATAATTTATTATTTTAGTAATGTACGTCAATTATTTTCATTAAATTGATAAAAATATATTTTTTATGTTTTTCTTAAAACTCATTTGAAAAATCTGTGAAAAACATGATTTTTATATTTCCCATGCGAACTCATGTTTCATTTTATTTACTTTTCTATGAATATTCCAATGTAATTTTATGCTTTCTAAAAAATAAATTACTACTAATCAGGTTTTATAAAATATTTATATAAATGTTTCAAAATTAAAAAGATAGTTTTATATTTTTTTGATATTTTTTTACTAAATCTCTATCAAATTTATTCCATCTATGTCCAAATCCATTGAATTCATTTTATTTATCATGTATATTTATCCAATTATATTATCTACATTCATTTAATGAAATGTTATGAGCATTGTTTTTGTATTATATGAGTATTCCATCATTGTATTTTTATTTTCTATAAATCACATGTGAATATTATTAAAATTTAATTCAATTTGATTCATTAATTAGTACATTATTTTCAATATTATTTATCGAATGGTTTTCACCTCGATTTCATACATTAATTAATGGTAGAGATTATGTAATACTTAATATATCACTTTTATGTATAGTGTATATACCATATACATACATGATGGTCATCTAACTTGATAGTTTTTATTTATGACGTGATACATGTTTGCTTTACATGAGTTTATAATGTTATGATCATGGATGAAATTATGAATCATTTCTTTATCTGATTTCATATTAAAAGGATATAAAACAAATTTTATTTCCATATTTTACGAATGACATGATGAAATAATGATTTCAGGTGGCATTGATATATATGGTTAACCCCATGTTTGGTTATATTTTCTGGTCCTATTAATTAGTTAAGGATTTACATCTTTTGAAATAATGGTTCTCAGATATTCATTCATTTTTTAGAAAAATTTAAGAATATAATTGTACTGGTTCATAAAATAATATGTATATATGTTGGTATTTTATTACAGTTATTTCTTGTTCACATGGTTATACAATGATTATTTAAAGGATTGATGTTTCTATTATATAATATATATTAATGTTGTATTCAAGAATTATTACTAGATATTATACATTTTAAACATTGGTTATATATTTATTGTGATAATTTATTATACTCATTTTCTTATCATATGTTCACTTATTAACTTTTGTTGTTAACTTTTATGTTTAGACTTAATATTAATATTCATAAACATATTATTATTAGTCTATTTCCCTGTTGAATGACAAAAAAACTTGTTTACGATGTATATAAAACAGTATCATATATGATGAAATTAAAAGAGATGTTTAAGGGATGTTATGGATTAATTATTTGAATTTTTAGTGGAAAATTTTCCATTAGTTTAAAATTATATGTGTTATGATTTTTCATAATACTGAATAAATGTATAACTAAAATACCACTGCAATGTACATAACTAAAATTTATTCATTCTAATTTTTATATAAGGATGTCATGTTCATCGTAACATTATCTGTTATGATGAAAAAAACATTCATTTATCTCATAAAAATGAGATGAGTTTTCAATTTCTTGTTTTAATAACACTGAATCAAAATATATACGTACAAAAAGAATAATTAATTTTAAAAAAAACACTAAAAAGAATATATCTTTTATAATAATGTATAAAAGATATTATGGATTAAAATTATACCAAACACCTATCATGAAAAAAATATGATTTCTCTTTATTAAATAATGATCAAAATAAATCATTGTAAAATAATTGAATGTATTCATTTTATAAAACCTTGTTAAAAATTTGAGATATAGTTTAAGTGACATGAATAATGCATATATGTATAAATAATTCCATTGATGAATCATTTTGAATATCAGGTACATTTTGAAACAATATTTATAAGGAATTTATTATAACATTTCAAACATTATTTAAAAGAGGAATCCATAACCTTGTATCCTCACTCCAAATGTGCATCCCCAATATTTTTAAACAATAAATTTACATTAATTACATATATTATTAATATCCTATTTAGTGTTCATTACAACAAAAATTTTCATTTATGAAAAATAATTTCATATTTTAATTAATTTCTAAATAAGTGTAATTTATATCATATATTTTGAGTTTTTCTGATTCATAATATTAAAAAAAATTCAGATGTTTTACCATGGTAAAATGTTTTATGGTTACACAGTCTCATTTTCCAAAAAAATTTATAATTATAATTTCCAAAAATGTTATATATATTTCATACCATCTATTTATGGTGATCTGGAAAAATTAAACACTTTGATTCATGGAAGAAGTAGTATTCATGGCCAGAAGAGTGGAGTTTTCATTTTTTAATGAAGGTGAGTTCATTATCATTTATACTAGGTTATTATAAATAAATAATAATTATATCATAAATTTAATAAATTTATTCATTATATCTATCATTTGAGAGATACATATATTACTATGAACAATGTTTATATATGTCGTCCAGGGCTGTAATAGAGGACATGTACTAATGGGAATTTTTTTTTATATTATTGAATGAATGTGGTAAAAGGTTATAAAATAAAAAAATAACATCAAATATAATTTTTATCTTAATACTAATGTTATTGATTATTTTAATGTATATAAATAATCATGTATCCTTAATGAACTTAGTTATGGTTTTTATATCTTACATGCTAATTATCTATTGGATTACAACTTATAAATCATTTGATTAGTATTTTGGTGAGAATTTGATAAAAAATATGATTTAAATAGATTTGTTAGGTATTTAGGTAGATTAATATATATCTATATTACATAATGTGTATAGTGATTTTGGGAGATAAGGTTCCTTTTATATAAGTAAGTGTTTTTATAAGGACTTCATCCTCAAGTAGCCCATAGTCGGTAGTCATTTTATAAAAAACGACATATATACAAGAAATCATATCACTATGGATTGATCAGTTCTGTATCATTAAAGACTATATATACATGTAAGGTTCTATTACTATATATGTAGTTAAACATTTTAAATAATAATGGAATATAAATGAAAAACATAAAAATTATTCAAACATTTCTATATTCATAACCTGTGTAATGGAAAAAATAATGGGTGAGTGAAGAATCCCAATAAAGGTTACATGAATCAATAATAAGTGAATAAAAGTAAATAAGCATTAGTATTATTGAAAGGTAAATCATATGAAAAACACATGTCATCAAAAATATAAGAAAGAAAATTCATCGATTGATTTTCTCATTGTTAAAATCTCAAGTAATGTAATAACTGAATATTGAATGAATAAAATAATTATTTGGGCATTTTGAATCTGGAAAATTAATAATTATATTGTCAAGTTGATATAAGTCTATGAGAAAAAACCCTTATGATTTTGTATTGGAAAAAACACAAATGGTTCATCACCAACAATTTTTCCTCATGAGAAATGTTGATGTATTGAGGGGTAACCTATAAACGGGCCCGACACATAAAAGAAATTCCAAATCATTCTCCATACATAGATTCACGTCATCAAAATTCAAATAAAACAACGTTTATAAAAATAGAATTCAACTAAAACAATAATCATGTCAATGATATATGATATGTGGATATTTCATTTAATAATAAATGAAATTCATAATAATTAAAATGAGAGTATAATAAATGGGTTACAATAGGGAAAGAAGCACACTTGAAATGGAAAAAATACATGTAAATCACTTTCCCAAGAACATGAACCCACTACTACACCCTGATCACATCCCCACCCATACCACCCCATTTGAGCGTATGGGGAACCCAATAAAAGTGGAGTACACTAAAACCACACATTATAATAAGTTTTTAATAATGAATATATGATGGGAAATTATTTCCAACATAAATTAAATCATGTAAAAAGTATGTTTAAAAAACATAAGAAAAGAGACTATTTAGGGTTGTTTAATGAAATAAATATAAAATTATTTTAAATGGGAAATGGAATAAATGATTTTATAAATTCAGATAAGAAAATTTATAGTTTTTTAAGAAATTAATATTAATTCTCAAAAAAATTGGTTTCTTAAAAAAGGATATTATGTTTACCTGAAAATGGGTAATAGAATGGATTTCCCCCATAAACCTTGCTTCTAAATTGTGGGGATTTAAAAGTGAACCTTATAATACATGTATTTACACATAAATGAAAGAAAAAATGAACTATAATCCTTATTTTAGAAAGAATACATAGATTTTATAACAATTACATAAAAATAATGCGAAATTAAATTGGGTTATGGATTCATAAAGCATCACCTGAATGAAAAATTGAGATTCAGGGAGATTATAGTACCATATTTCCAAATATGTAATGCACATGAAACTTTTGTATTGGATAATGAGAGTTAATTAATTAATTTATTAATTAACAAATTTTTATAAAATCATTTGATTTTTTATAATTTTTTATGTTTTATTAACATCCTTTTTGAATAAATATGAGAAAAAAATTACCATTCAGGGGCATTCATTTCCATGGTTTTCATGATTTCTTTACATGTAAAATTTTTTGGAAGATCATTTAAACTGAGAATAATTGTCTAGAAATGAACTTATATGTTATTAATGAACAAAAATTAATATTAAATTGTCATATATTTCATTTATTTATATGGTATGTAGATGAAAAATTATGTTAATTGTTAGTGATAATAATTTTAATTATTTTGGAATTTTAAGATCACCACACACTAGTTCAGTTTTATTAATCAATATTCTATATATGTAATGATTCCAGAGAACTAAATTATATATAATTCATATATTATAATAATTTTGAAAAATAAATTTATTTCTGACATCTTTAATGTAGAAATGATAAATGAGAATGCATCGCCCATGAAGGTGGTAAATCGACACCTTGTGATTGATTTTTTCATTTTTTTGAATTCAGGGAAGAGGAGACAAAAAATGATGGTTTATTTTACATTAACCCAAAAAAAAATTACTTTATAAATAATAAAATTGAGATATGATGAATAGTTTTATAGAGGATTTGATGAGAAAATATGAAATGAAATGAAATTTAATGATATTGAATGAGAATGAAAAAGGGTTTCAACTCTTGACTTCTTCTCATGGGGACCCTAAATAAGGATATTGGTATTTCTCTATTATTGATACCATAGGCTAATATATGTGTGGATAGTCTAGGGAAGGGATTGGGAATTAATTGGAAGATCTTCATGGATTATGATTTATTTGGAGAAGAAGTGGCAGGGGGTGGTAATTATAGTAGAGGAGAGTTGTGTTTTTATGAATTTTTTATCTGGATATTATTTTGGGATAAAACTATGAAATATATGGGTTATTATTTTTAAATAAATTTTCTAATTAATATTATGTAGAACCAATGGACAGTTAAATAATCGATTATTAAATATTTTAAAAAAAATTCAAGTATTTTATTTTATTTTTAAATTCCATAAATTAACATATTTTAATATATATAAAAAATACACTCTTTTAGAAATATAACCAAAAATCAACCTAAAATTTTTTTATGGGTAGAAATCAAAAAGATACATCATTTTATTAAATTATGTTTCAAATTATTTTAAATGTTTTTTTCCTTCAAATCATTATTTACACGAAAAATCAAATATTTAAAAATATATCTGACATTATATAACATTGAAAATTTAATTATGGTCTAATAAAATTAGATTTAAAAATTTTAATTTTATGATTATATATAAAAAATAAATAAATTTTCAATTAATTAACTTTATTACTTATAATATTATAAATAAATATTTTTGTTTTTTTAAAAATAATAATAATTAATTTATCATTTTCAAAATATTTTTTTGGTATTTACAATAATATAATTATATCATATTTTCTATTATAAGATTCATAAATTTTATTTATAAATTCTTATGTTATGTTACTATCCTATTTTCTGAGTTACTATTCTAATGGATCATTTTATTGATCCAAATATCATGTTATTATTTTATTTTTATATGTTCATTATTTTCTAGGAAAATATTTTTATTTCATTAAATCACTATTTAAATTTTTTTGTCTATGAGGTTATTTTGTATGAGTGATAGTATGTGAAATACTTTCTTTGTGAAAGGTAAGATATCGAATGAATAGAATTTATTTGATAGGATACAAACCCTAAAATATTAAGGTGTTATATTATTCTATCCTAAAAAAGATCAACCTTAAAAAGTTTTCTCAACATTTCCCACCAAATAGATATGTGTGGTTCTTCATCATAAAATACATATGTTCCCATGCTTCCTATTCAATTTTATGGTTTATCCAAACAACCTTTACCATTTCATTCAACCAATTTATCAATAGTGAAATATTATTTCAGGAATCATTATAGGTTCTTCAAAATAAGACGAATTAGTTTCTAGATCTATATCATCATAAGTGATTACATTAATTGGTTCTGGAATTTCATTATTTAATAATGATATGGGAAACACATCCCAAAACTTGGAGAGGCGTGGGAGAATTTGTAAATTGTAAACTACAGCTCCAATTCCTTCTAGAATTTCAAATGGTCTATTGTGTCTACGACATAGCATCCCTTTATTACTATATCTAAAGACACAATTCAATGGAGACACATTTAGAAAGATATGATCCCCCATAGAAAATTATAAAAAATTTCTCCAGTTATCAGCTTAACCCTTTTTTTACATTGATCCACATTGATATGGGCCTAATTATAATTTCCCATTTTCATTTTCTAATCAATATATTAAGGGCCAAATTTTTTTGTATCAACAACATAATACCCTCATGTTTGAGCCAAAAATATATTTCTATACAATACATCATATGGTTCCATTTTATTAATATAATGGAAACTATTATTGTATGAAAAATACACCAAAAGAAAATAAAGATCCCACACACTGTGAAAGTCAAGTTAGAGTGATCTCAAAATGTATTCTGTTTCATATATGTAATATATTTCATTAATGTCTAGTCTCGAGATGATAGCATCATACTACAAAATACTTTCTTGTTACTTTTGTTTTAATCTATGTAAATCTCTCTTTGTTTTGGTTTGTTTCTCAGGAAGGATATAGTTTTCAAGTTTGTATACTTAACTGTTATCCAATCCATTTCTCATATTTTTTCCACTATATTATTCTATATAAATGACAAATATTTATTAGAATATATCTAATGGAAATATACATCATGTTATACTTTTTCCATTTCATCACACCCAATCTCTAGAAATATCTTATTGAGGTTGTTTTTTCACTGAAAAAAACTCAATGGAATAGTAGTCAAAAAAATTAATGGGGATTCTAATTTATAAAATGTCCAACCAAGGTGTAGTGTAGTTATTATAAAAAAGGAAATCCTTAATTTTTCCATGGGTATTAATTCTTTTCTTAACATTAGTCTCCATTTCTAAACAAATATATAATCTAAATTAGGTTATGAATCATAATAAAATATTTCAAACTAGAAATAGTAATAACATAATTTGAAACATTATTAATAGCTAACCTCCTAATCATTAACATGGTTTCATTGGGGACATATTTACTTTTAAATACTTTATACTATTTTGTGAAGTGAATATAAATTATCCTATAAATATCCTCTTGTAGTGTAAAACTAGGAACATAGTGAGGTCTATTTTCATCAACTAGGTTACACTTATTCAAGTCTAATGTAACTTGTTAGATTTTTAAAACATATTTACATCTATTATTGAACAACATCCAGTTTTAGAATACAGATGAGAATATATTTATAGGTAACCCCACACAATATATTCCTTACCAATAAAAATATTTTTCTTCTATTTTACCCACAAATTATATCTTAATGTTCTATTCCAAAATAATCAATTTCTAAATATATTTACCATGGATTCTACAAAAAATTCTCTAATACCAACTATAACAACCCCGACCCCTATATCCTAAATTTTATGGTCATTTTATAACAACAAAATTAATATATGTGATCACATTACCAAGGATCAATTAATTTAGTATTCTTGAAAAAACTATATACATAAATGGTTCCTTTGTTAAATTTCTAGTTAAAAATTGTACAAAATAAAGAAAATTAAACATATTTCAGAAATGTAATTAAGAAATTCCATTTTATTAATAATGGTATAGAAAAAAAATAAAATGGTGAACTAAAATAATCATTTAGGATAACATGAATCAATAATTTGTGAGGAAACATAAGTTGAGAAGAATTATTATAACATGGTAATTAATCTAAAAAACTAATGTGATCAATAATATTAGAATAATAAGACTTCCCTATATTTTTTCACTGAGAAAATATCATTAAAATTAATAACTCAATACTGAATTAATAAATTAATTATTTTAATTTCATTTATTTATAACATAAACCATTATACTTTTAAGATAGTATGTGTTTGTGGGTAAAACCCATCTTATTCAACTTGAAAATACGTGCAGTGTTTGTCACCAACTATTTTGTCTAATGAGACCTATCAATGAATCAAGTGGATATCTATAAATGGTCCACACATGTCACTATAATACTAAATAATTCATCCAAAATTGATTCAATTCAACAACATTCGATGAAATCCTTTTATGAAAAAATGGTGTCATACGTCGAGAAATATCAAATCCATGATACATGAAATATGGATATTTAATGAAATATTTGATGAATAATGATCCAAAATAAAATTTTATTATAAATAAAACTAGAAAAAGAAATGATTCGTTAATAAGTACTATATAATGATAAATGCATTCGAATATAAAATAAAACATCTAAAAAGAGTTTTTAAAAAATTAAAAAAGAACCACATTACTGCAATTAATTGAATAATATCTATGATTCATTTAAAATAGTAAAATAATAATTGTTAATATAAAACCAGAAGTGGAAAAATATAATATGTAGATGATAAGAATATTTACATTAGAAATATTTTTTGGATTAAAATACGATATTTAATGTACTTGAAAATTATTAATAAAAAGGAATGTTCAATTAAATCAATCTTTCTTATAAGGAGGAATTGAAAAGGGAACCATATAAAAAATGTATTTCCCCATCCAATAAGATGAACTAATCAAGATAAATTACTTTATTAAGTATAAAAATAATTTATTATAATTATAGAAAAAGTATGAAGAATTAAATTGGGGTCAAGAGAGAGAAAGCATAATCAGAATGAAAAATACTGATTTACAGATAATATCTTTTATTTTCATCCAATGTGCTGTGTATTATATCATATTTTCATGGATACTAAAATTAATTATTTAATTAATTATGAGATGGTTATAAATGTATTTTATTTATTAAAATTTTATTATTTTCATTTATGGACTTTTTGATGATCTTTAAGAAAAAATATTACCATTCAAGAGAGTTCATTTCCTTGGTATTTATGATCGGTTTACTATTATATATGTATGGAATATCATATAATATGATAATAGATTTACATAATTGAAATTATATTCCATTAATAAAATTATATAATTTATATAGTTACATAATTTATTTGGTTATATGATATAAATATGAATAATTAGATAAAACGATAGTGATACACATTTAAATGTGTTTGGATTTTTTTGATCATCATGAACTAGTTTTTTAATAAATTTATATTTTGTATATATACTGCTTGTAGAGAACTAATTAATATATAATAAATATTTTAAAATATTATTAAGAATAAGAATGGTTTTATAGCCATTATTTATAGTAAAAAAACTAAAACATGTCCTCCAAAAAAGGCGGAAAATCAGAACCTCACAGATGATGATTTAAGTTTTTGAATAAAAGGAGAAGGAGAAGAAACATTATGGTCAATATTACATTAAAATAATAAAATTATTTAATTTATAATATAATATAGTTATTATTCATGTTTGGACTGAGGGGTGAGTAGAGGATAGAAAAATAATTGAATTTGAATGAAATTGAAAGAGGATGAAAAGGGTCTTACCTTTGGAATTCGTTCATTAAGATCCTCTATAAAGGGATTGGTATTGGGATTTTGGGGATAATAAAAGATATTGGACATGTTTTATAGTCTTGCCATTGTTATTGAGTATAAATCATACATTATTCAAAGCATTAGAGGTGTGAGGAGACAAGGTGGTGAGGGGTGTAATTGCTAGTGGAGGAGATAGGTGTCTTTTTAGTTTATAAATCAAATTTTGTTATTTTGGGTCAAAAATATGAATATTGATGATAATTATTAATATATATTTGAAATAATTCATGTGAGTTCAAAATCATGGCAACCTAAATCAACCATGACACATGCAAGCCTCAAAAAATTATTTATTTTATACATTGGTAAATATCATAAATATTAGTATTTTAGTATTCATAAGAATCATATATTCTATATAAATCCCAAATCACAACCCTAAAAATTTATCTAGATATATAATAAAAAACAAACATCATTTTATGAAATAAATTTTCCAAATTTCAGAAATTTAATATTTCATTAAAATCATCAATTTCTCAAAAAATCTAAAATTTTAAATTCGTAGTGATTATATAGCGCATTTACAAATAAATTATATTCTAATAAAATTATATTATAAGAAAAATTTATTTTATGATTCTATTTTATTAAAATAAATATTATTGTATATAATTAAACGGATTATAGAATTTTAAATAAACATTTATGTTTTATAATAACAGTAATAATTAATTTATAATTTTAAAAATATTTATTTACTAATAATATATTACAATTATGTGATATTTCTTCATATAATATTCTTAATTTTAATTCATACGTTTATATGTGATGTTTCAATACCAGTAGCTGAGTTAGTATTCATAAGGGTCACATTATTGTCCAATAGGTCATGTTACTATTTCATTTGTGTATGTTTTTTAATTTCTAGAAAAAGCCACTTATTCCATTAATTAATTTTTTTAAATATCTTTTTTCTATATGGGAATTAATATGATTTATTCTACATGAAATAAATTTTTTTTGAAATTTATGCTAATAAATGAATTAAATTTATTTTATTGGATACATAGAAAAATTTTTGTTGTGTTATGTTCTTCCCTCCTTCCAAAATTCCCTCCTTGGAGTATCTTATGAATATTGTTCTATATATAGATGTGGGTGGTTATTCTCCAAAAAATTCTCTAGTTCTATTATTTCTTCTTCCATATTGTGGTTTCTCCAAATAACCTTTTATAATCGAGCCACCCAATTTCTTAATACATGGTTTCTCTTGTCAGGAATCTCTGTAGCCTCTTAATAGTAAGAAATATTTGGTTATAATAATATTTATTCATATGTGAGTACATGTGTTGGATATTACATGTGAAAATGTAACAATGATAAGTGGAAATCATTGTGGAATATTGATAAACTTGAATTCATTACTAAATGAAAAGTTACCACTCTAATTCTTTCAAGAATTTAAAATTGTCAAATGTATATAAGTATTACATTAAATTTCATACTAAAAACAATGACACCATTCCATGGAGATAATTTATAAATGACTTGAACTATCACTTGAAATTCCAAATCCATTCTCTGGTTGTCATCATAACTCTTTTTCCCAAAATCATAAACAATAATATAAGCCTGAATAGTATATTCCATTTTCATATCTCTCCAATAAGGTGTAGGCCTATATGTATTCTCACACAAACATCATACAAAAAATATATAGTATTAATTCTCTTTCAGTATAATTCCTTATATGGAGAAATTTCATTTCATGAATGGAAATTATTATTGTATGTAAAATCCCCCAACGGTATTTATAATCCCACATACCATGACTATCTTGTGAACATGGTCTTAACATGTTTACAAAATCACATATGTAATATATAGATTATATGCAGAGTCTTATAAGGTAGCCTCATACTCTTCAGCTCTATTTTCTTCCTTTTTTGTTATGCTAATGAATTTATTCTTCATTTTAGTCTATTTATCATGGGGTAATTAATTTTTAAAAAATATATCATTAAAATTTATAGATTACTTGTAATCTATTTCATCTTCCTCTTAGTATTATTGATCAATTACCACCATTATCCAGTGTTTCCAATGAGTAAAAATACCACTAGTACTACCTTTTCCTGTTCGTCACATATCACATCTAGAAATATCAGTTAGACGAACATGATCCACTAATCATCTAGCACCAGATTTTTAGTCCCAATTTTATAAGTGGTACTTTCAGAAAAAAATAACCCAACTTAGGTATAGTATGGATATTCATCATAAACATGGTATGTTTCAATAATATGTTCATGGGCATCTCACATCCAACACTATCTATGATTAATTTCTCAGAATTTCAATCCACATATTATCTATGGGCATTGATTCATTTCCTTCAAATATTCCAAAATTTTACAAAATAAAAATTAATAAATTCAGTTATGAATCATAATCACCAATTTTGAACAAGAAAAACACTTTTCATAAATTTAAAATCTATGAATATCTAATATAAAAAACATTTAAATGTTTTCTTAGGATACATATTTTTTTTATATCCATCATAAATAATTTTAAAGACAATTCATATTCTCTTAATAATATTCCCCTGAGTGTCATAATAGGTTTATAGTATGTCCCATTATCATGTTCTAGGTTATGTCGAGTCAGTTTTGACTCACCTTGTCGGTGTTTTTACACCAGGGTTCATCTATTCCAAAACCACGTCCACCTGTAGTATTCAGAGAGGAACATTTTTCCTGTGAAACCAACATAACATCTAAATTTCCATTTTTTGATCATGTTGCTATATACGTACTATAAATTTTTTATCTTAGGGTTCTATTTTCTTATCAATGTTTTTTAAATATAGTTTTAAAGTATTATATTAAAATTTCTACGATACAAACTATAAGAACCCAAAAACTATTATTTAAAAGTTAATATTTATTTTACTACTATTTGAATTATATATAGATCACACCACTAGGGATTAATCAGTCTAGTATCCTTTAAGAATCAAGATATATACACATATCCCTTGTTACATTGGTAGTTAAACATAGTACATAATAAACAAATATAATCTTATTCCATGAATCATATTAAAAAATTAAATCTTCATAACGTGGGAAAAGAAAACAAATAAATCGCTTCCCATAAATTCATAGTAATATGTACTTGAATCAATAATAAGTGAAGTAATTTCAATATTGCATATGTATTATGTAAAAGAAAATAATATAAAAAACACACATAATTAAAAATATTTAAATGAAAAATAATGAGTAGATTTTATCATTGTGAAAATATCTAGGAATTATATAACGAAATAATGAATTGTTGATGAAATTATTCGGAAATTATTAATTTGGAATATAGACCATTATTCAATCAATCTAGTTTATGTTTGTGGGTAATGACCCATCTATTACTATTTTGAATCAAACATGGAGGGTTTTCCAACACCTTGTTTTTATCAGGAGACATGCCAACATATTGAGGGTCTACCATTAACTAGGATCTACCCATAACAATATGTCTAAATAATTCTGCATACATTGATTCTATCCAATAGAATTTAATGAAAGCATCATATGTAAAAATTCCATATGACTTAGAAGACAATTATATCCATGATACAAGGACTGTTAATATTTAAAGAAATATTAGATAAATGAAGGACAAAAATAAACTAGGAGTATAAATACACCACTCATAGTTAGTATGTAGTCAGTATGTCCTAGATCATGATAAATGAACTCCAATTGAAATGAAAACATGTAATATGGTGTTTAATAAACATTTCAAAAGAGCCTCATTAGTGTGGTTTTTGAAAAAAGATCATTGAATATTTTAAAATGGGAAAGGAATAATTATTTTTATAAAACTAGAAATATTATGATAATAAGATATATATATTTTTTAATTTTTTGGATTAAATTAGAATATGATGTTTACATTTAAATGGGTAATAAAATGGAATGTCCCCTTAATCAGGCTCAAATTTCCGGAGGAATTGAAAAGATAACCTTATAAAACATGTATGTCCCCATAAATTAAAGTTAAATTGATCTGGATACAATATATTAGAATATATACATGGAATATATAAGGATTATATGATAATAATGAATAATTAGATTTCTTTAAATAGAGATAAAGTGTAACCAGAATTAAAAATGGGGATTCTGAGAGAATCTCTTATCTTATGTCTGAATATGTTTTGAAATTGATCTTAATTTACTACAAAATAATATTAAAATAATAAATAAATTATTTCATAACATTTTCTACTCGTATTTTATTTATAATAAATTTTTTATATTCATTTATGGTCTTTATTATGGGCTATAAGATATAATGTTATAATTATGGTGTGTTCATTTCCTTGGGTTTTATGACTATTTTAATTGTATACATCTATTGAAAATCATGTAAAAATAATAGATGTATATAATTGGAAGTATATGTTAGTAATGAATTTGTTGGATATTAAATTTTAGTATGATTGATTTGGTTTTATGGTATGTGGATTAATTAGTAGATAATACGTTATTGATAATCATTTAGATTATTTTTGAATTTATTCATTGATCATGAATAGTTTTTGATTTATAAATTAATATTATGTCAATATTGTAGTATCATAACACCAAATAAAAGGTAATACCTATATCAAAATCTAATTTAACCATAAAAATTATTTTATGACCCAAATTCTGGGATGAAATGAAAAACTAAAACACATCATCCTTCACCGCTCTAAATCTACACCGTATAGATAATATTTTAATTTTTCTAATATAAATAAGAGAATAAGTTCCTTCATGCAAAATTTTAAATTAAAATAATAAAATTATAGCATATATTTATATATAAATATAAAAATATATATTTATCATTAATGTTTGGATAGAGGATGTCAGTAGAAAATAATATAACAAATTAAATTGAATGAAATTGAAATGGATGGAATTAGGGATTTAACTCTTGAATTTTTCTCACTAAGACACTCCTTGAGGGAAAATTGATTGGTATATTAGTTTGCGAAAAATATTTTTGATGTGGGGGAATGATTTGTGAATGGTATTTGTAAAAATTGGACAGTTGAGAAAACATGAGAGTTTTGATGTGAAGAGGTCATGAGTGGTGGTATTTATAGTAGATGAACGAGGTGTTTTTGGATTATTTTATTTATTTATTTATTATTTTAGATCATCACTATGAATAAAAAAATATTATATTGAATAAATACAGTCTCTAATGAATTGATATTTATACCAATGGAACCCTAAATAATCAATTACACAACCATGTCTAAAAAAATCTTGTATTTAATTATAATGTTAAATAACATAAATTACCATATTTTATTAATCATAAAAAATAAATATATTTTTATCAAAATCCCAAAAGATAAATTTTTCAATGTATAATTCAAAAACAAACTTCATTTAATGAAAATTATTTTCTAAATATTAGAACATTAATTTTTTATTAATATAATCACTCAATAATATAATACTAATTTTTAAATTATAACTTATTTTATAATAGAGTGAAAAATCAATTATTGTATAAAAAAATATGTTATAAAAAATTAAAAATTCATGACATTATTTTATGAAAATAAATTATTCACTACATTTTTATAATAAATATAAAATTTTAAAGAAAACATTTTGGTCTATAAAATACCATGAATTAATATATCATTTTCAAATTATTAATATACTTATAAAATGATATAATTATATCATATTTCATTTATATGGTTCCAATTTTTTTTTAAACATTCATAGGAGAGGATATTATTCTATTTACATTGTTCATATTCTTATGGTTAACATTACTATTCTGATGTTCAACTTACTCTTTAATTGGTGTATGTTCCTCTATTTCTAGAAAAAGAATCTTAATCATAATTTATTAAATTTAAAATTTTTAGGGTTCAATATGTGATTTTATTTGATTTATTGTATATGAAATAGTTTTGTATTAAATTTATGATACCAAATGAAAAGAATTTATTCAACATGAAAGATACCCAAAATTCATGGTGTGTGATTATAGTGGCATCATTATAGATAATATGAAAAACTAAATATAATAAATGTCAATCATAAAAAATATGTATCCAGTTTTTTCCAATTGAATATGTATGATATTTGAATATAGAACACCACTCATCTGAACAGAATTATTAATTTAGTAGATATATTTATAGACCTAGCCCTTAATTTATAAATTTTCCTAATTAATCTTTTACCACGTCATGTAAATTTTTACCTAGGTCACATGGTTATATTGTTACAAATAAAATGGGAATTATTTTATAATATAAAATGATTTAAGAAATTTAAAAATAAGAAAAATAAATTTTACCTTGGGATAAAAGTTATTTTTTATATAAAATTATAAAATCAAAAGAATATTTCTTAAAAGTAATTTTCTTTTTTGAAAATAAAAACTAAATTTACATAAATATATTTTAATGAATTAATTTAAATTAGTTTTTATTTTATTTTGAAATTTTTTTGTTTATTATAAATTAATATAATATCAATAAAATTAGAATTATTGAAAATCCTTTTTTGGTAATATATAAAAAACATTATTATGTTAAAATATATCTAAGGTTCCAAGAATCCAATCATGAGTTTCCAATTTCAAAATACTGACTTTAAATTAAATTTTGTTATCTTGAAAAAAAATTGGTAAATCAAATGTTATTATAAACAAATATTTCTTTCATATATTATTATTCTGGAAAACAAATCTCGGTATTTCATAAAAAATAATATTTTTAATTTTCACCCTAAAAATTTTAAAATTTCTAATAATCCTAAAAAATCACCTAATGCTAACTTTCAAATGATAATTTTTAAACTAAATTTGGCTTCATTAAATTTTAAATAAAATATTTATAAATTTATCTTTTATTTTTTCTAATATAATATAAAAAAATTAATTTTTTAGAATCCAATGTCATTTTCGATTGAAAATTTACATCAAATTATAATAGTTAATTGGACATTAAAAAATATTATCATTAATATTAATATGACATGAAATGGTTTATTTTTTTTATTCACTATGTTATCATTAATATAATTAATTATTCTTTATTGGGTTATATCTAAATATATTACATGTTATCAATATATATAATACTAAATCACCATAATCCTTTTCATCAGATGTAATCTTACTGAAAGGGATTTTCTCGTGACACATGTGGCATAAATCATACCACCTGAATCATATAATAAAATTGAATATAAATCCTCATAATATTATTTATATCACTTTTCATGTATCCCACATGAATCCTTCACCCTAGAATTATTAATAACCATGTATTCAACCACTAACAATCCCAATATTATAAGCATAAGACATATCATCCACAAATGCACAATGAATCCACTTATTTCCCAACACGTGTCAAAACATCACCACCTCTACACAATATATAATATAACCCCAAATGTATAGATAATTGATTGGGTGGTGTTTAAATACATATTTTGTGGATATTGATCATGATTCCGGAATGTTATTGGGTAATTTAAAATTTTATATCAAGTATCTTTCATAGTGGCCCACTAATACCATTTTTAAAACCATACATCCTTATATAAACTAATTTAATGAGTCTAAAACCTTATATAGTTTCTTCTAAAAACCTAGTATCCCCATATCTTGAAAATGATATATATTCACTCTCATGTTACACCTTCATTGAATGATGGTTTTCCACTCTTCCTTAACTATGTTTGATATAGTGAGACACAAAAGATTGTCAGATCCTCCATAAAATAGTCTGACTACCCTACAAATAATATATTTTTCCCCATGATGACCAACTAATTCCCAATGGAGATCTACCCACTAGTCCAATATACAATTTGGTGATTTTTGAACCATGTCAAATTCCTCATGAGTATAGTGTGAGAACATTACATGTGCTACTAATATTTACCCATGTGATGTGTATATATATATATATTTAATATAAAAAAAATAATAAATAATAATAATTAAAAAACATAATGAACAAGGATTTTATATTACATTGATAGTTTGTAATTTTTCATGATATATAGATACCTCCAATTATAAAGAAAATATTAAAATATAAAAAAACTATAGTATAGTTGTTTCATTGGTGAATTCGTGTTTCGGAAGAGAATCACTAAGAACCTTCAGACCTATTGTAATTTTATGGTGACACGCCAAGACATCCTTCATTTTTCTGAGGGATTATGAATAACTCCTAGTATGCATATCAATCAAATGGTAGGCCTTAGACTAGGAATATGTAAACACACACACATCTCCGGAAATGTTTAACATGAAGATAGATTAATATATTTTACATTAAATTCAGGTGAAAGACAAAATGGTTTGTGAAAATAGTATAAAATGATTTTAATATTCCAAATATAATCCCAAAAAAATTTATAAATCAGTTTAACTTACAACAATAAATAAAAAATTATTATCTTGGATTTCAGAATCAGTCTATAATCTATGGAGTCCAATAATTATCCACTATATCATGATAAAACTAGGCCCCATAAAAATATTTTCCAACTAAAAAGACATGATATTTAATGGAAAATCCTATTAAGGGGTGAGTATAAACATAAACATGCCTATTAAGACAAATTCAAAATAGAAAAAAAATTCATCAATGATGGAGTTAGTTCTAAATACTAATAGAAATTTAATATAGTAAATATGATGATATTTTAAATGGAGGAATCCAAGACATAGGTGAGTTATTTTATTACTTATATCCTAGACATTAGATAAAATTATATAAGGTAACAATAATCTATTGAAACTCACTTAACTGATATTTAAATAATATTGTAAATAACTTGAGAGGTTTTACACACCACGACGTTCAATGATTATGATTGCAATGCATCTCTTGAGAAGGTGATACCGAACAATGGAATAACACCAAGATACTATATGGGATAATTGACTGAATCTCGAATAAAAAACAAGGAAGGATATCATACACATTGGAAATAATCCAAGAGATACCTAACCCAACTTCTTGAAGATATAGATAATTGATAATACCCCTTAAATTTTAGATTAATATATTAATTTATCTGGGAATATTCTATAGTGTGGATCCATCATCCTTTAGAAAATATTTTATCCATCATTCTCCCATCTTGGGGAAGGATAAAAGAGAGAAAAAACTGACATTAAAATAAGAATCAGCCTATTAGTCAAATTAATTATATAATAATTTTATATAAATTTGATATTATTTTAGATGGAAAATAATACTAATCAAATAGAGGTGTCCACCTGATTTTCAATCATAGTATGACAGATTGAGTAACTCTGAAACACCTGATATTCCACCCAACATTACACACACAAATTCTCCCTCTACTTTAATCATGGTCATCACTTAATAATGTCTTGGATTTTTTTTCTATTTATTATTCATCAACAACAAACATAAGTACGGAAATATCCACACATGATTTCTTACAAAACCATTTTCACCTTATATAATAATTGGATTTCTGTCATCACCATCATGCCTCTTCAATGTCTCTAATCCCAACCATAGACCGAAAAAAACTTATCTGAAATATATATATTCAGACAAAAAGGAAAAATTGTTTCTAGATATTTTGAATAATTAAAAATTAAACGTTGGATATGAACCTTTATCAATGAGATTAAGGCATAGAATAATAATGTCAACAATAAAAACTTCCATGTTCATTTGGCGTCCATTGATAGAAAAAAATCTACTTGGAATATAAAACAAGAAAAATTATGGTAAACCATAATTATAAAGATTTAAAATTTATTTAACATTCCTAAAAATAAATTCAATGGAATGTTTTTGTCCAATATTACTCTAGAATCAACAGAAAATAAAATTAAATCCCAAATCAATAAAGTACATCCATAGTTGGATTAATTAAAAAAAAATATGAAACCTCTACAAGAACTGGTTATAGTTTACTCATTTCATATGTTACAGGCTCAATAAATTATCGTACCCTTCAATCATTGGTATCCATGAATGATCCTTAATTTCCCAATGTTTGAAATTAACGAAAGAACATGAAAACCACTATTTATAGTAATAACGTTGAGAGAACTTATTCTCACACGGGCATCTCTAAAGTATCAGTTTGAACTCTAGAAAATATTGGTATAAATGTATTCCACAAAAGGGGGGATCTAAATTGGTAAAAATAAATAAAACTGAAATTATATCACTTTAAAGAACCATTTTAATGAAATAATAATTTCCAATATTTAAAATTCCTATGAACTTAGAATATATATGATCAATTGTAATTTCAATATGATCCTAATGCTGACAAATATTCCTCTAGGGAAAACACCATTTCCATGGTGTTTATGAATATTCCCATGAAATAATATCCCATATGTTTTGTCCAAAATACTATTATACCTTTTCCCTCCTCATAACTTATACCCTATCCCTGTTGAGTTTTCCAACACTGTGGTTTACTAGGACCATTACATTGGGACATATCTCGGTTGTATCACAAAAATGCCATTTCACCCCACTCTCATTCTACAACAATGAACACTAGGGTAACTATATTATCCACCATGTAGTGCTATTTCACTTATGGGAATAAAAACAATAGATTAATAAATATATCTTACATGAATAATAAATGGGCCTAAATATATTATTTACTATTTAAGTATATATTTAAATTAAATTAAAATTATAAAAAAGTAATAAATAGAAATATTTCATAATTTCATTCTCCCAAATTTGGGGATTTGAATCCCAAAAAGTTAAAAAAATACATAATATAACATGTATGGACACAGTAATATCATCTGTCTCTCAAACTCCCTCGATCATTCATATAGGTACATATACTACCAAAAAGTGTCAAATATTTTCTTTCTTTGAGCAGTATTTTGATATCGATCTGTGACAGCCCCAATGTACTCTGTGATGTTGTCTCCATAAATAATGGCTATATTACAAATTTCAACAATGGTTTTTAGTTCATGTATGTATCTTCTTGTAAATGAAATGTCGAAGTTATAATGTAATGGGTCTAAATGATGAAGTATGTACAAGAGGTATTCCACCATTTCAACTCTACAAATTATCTAAAGTTTCCAATTAGAAATGGAGATAAATCTCTACATAATCTAAATCTATACTCCAACGCTTATACTTGGATCTAGTGGTAACCTGAACAGGGAAAATCTGTGAATACTAACTCTTCTCTTTTAGATGATCAATGATATCATCATTTTTGAGTACTAGAAATTATATCTTTATGTTCGAAAAATTTTTTTAATGACATCCATAACATATCCTAAGGAACACGACTATCTTCATGGGGAATAATTATGGGGCCTTCTAGTGGAACACACTATGTCTAATGAATACCTTACTCTATTGATATTATAACATCACCTATATCTCTCTAAGAACTATGTAAAACATTTCATATGGTATCACATATTTTAGTGTAGTTGTATAGTGAAGGTTTTTATATAACATGAATTCCAAATAGATATTCAACCATGACAATTCTTAAAAAAATATTTCATCATCATCCATAAAAACAATATTGAATTGAATGCTCATAACATCAACATATCTCAATGATATACTAATTATCTAATGAGAATTTTTTTATCCTCCTACTTATGATCCAATAATGATCCTCTTACATATAATCATCTACAATGGTGGAAATTCTCATCCCAGCTACCAGGATGCACAACATACACCATCTTATGTATTTATTCATTATATGGAATTAAGAGATATAATCAATTCATAATTGGATATTATAGTGTCTAATCTTAGCTATGAAGAGATCACATACAATGATCTATAATCCAAGAGTCATTTAGTACATTATAATCTAGTAATGGTAACCAAATACCCCCTTGTTGGAGTCATTAGGATTAATGGTTTTTCTAAAAACTGAACTAGAATATCCAAGTGTCAAAAAAATTATGTGTAAATAAAGGATTATATTCTATATGTGTCTATAAAAACATCAGGTAAGATAAAGTACACACTAGATCGTACATCAGATAACACCATTATCTTCTATGTCATAATGAATTACTACATGAAGCATTCAATGTCCACAATAAACACCTTTCTACGAATTATGTTGATATCCTAGTTGTGGTAGCAGTTGTAGCTGATAATAATTTTAAAAACTACATGTAGATATCCTAGAAAATATATGATATCTTCCAACGTATAGAGCACCATTCATATGCCTCTATATATTATTTGGTTGTATATCTCCATATTCCATATCAAAATAAAAATAGGTTAGTTTTTCAATGAATTTATAACACCACCTATAATGTACAAAAATATTAATCTAAAAATATGATATATTTTTATAGAAATATTCAATGTATTTAAAAAATATGTGTTTAAGAACCATAAAGTAATAATGTATTTGTAGAAATCATATTTAATTTTCATATTTAATGAATGAGAATCAACATATACCATAATGCTCACCCCACATCATATTCTTCATAGACATACCCAACATAAAAATATATTCATGACTTGGTGAAAGGAAACATATGAGAGGGTGACATCATTTTCTCATATAGGTTAACAATAAAAATACCAATGATCAGAAATCATGTAATGAGAATAAGGGTATCAAAAAATGATTAAAATAATTTAAATTCATACACTATATGAAATTGATCATAAACATGAGTCATGAAATTAATCGTGGAATTTTATAAGAAAATAATCGTAATGGAATCAAAGAACATAATCCTTGAGATCATAACATCTGAATATGACATAGATTAGTGGAATGAACATAATATTATAAAATTGTTTATGTATTAGTAAATGATTATATAAAAGTTTCTCATATTGGAGTGGGTTAATTTTCCAAAACCATCATGATACTAAAGGTTATTTTTCAAATCTATGCGAACTAATATTGTCCCTTATTTAATTTGGATTACTCCCCATAGCAGTACTTTTTATCCATATAGATACCAATTATTACCAAATGCATTATTGGGAGATATAGGTCCCACTAATAAAATGAAGAAAATAAAACATCTGTTCACTACAATATCATAAAACATTCATTATTTCATAACATGTTACAAAAAATATTCATTATAATATATAATTATATTAAAGACCATGAAAATATATGGATTTGATGAACATTTAATCATATAATATCCTTTGTAAAATAAATTCTATTCATTAAAATCATTTAATTAACAAAATAAAAACATCTAGAAAATTATTAATGATGGTAACATTAGATCATATCTCTAGTAAAGCATAATTAACAACAAAGGCTATCATTTTTTATGGGAAATGAATTAGAGAATAACGATGAAATATTTCTGGAGAAAAATAACCATTCCTATAAAAATTAGTTATTATACATGCAACTCATAATATTTAATCAAAATAAAATTCAATGAGGATAACCTTTTTAAATTATATTTTATTCTTTAAAACATTATGTGGTCATGAAGGATTTAAATTCTTTTGATGATTTACAACATAAAATAAATTTTTCATTCAAAATTATAATAAAATCCAAAAAGACCATATTTAGATAAAAATGTGAATATTAAATTAAACAAACATTCATAAATTTAAAACATGTTTAAAATTATATTTTATAAAATAATTATAATAATAATACAATTTATTAGAATATTTGTACACATCATTATTTTAGAAATAGTGTTTTCATCTGAAGGGAGAGATGAATTCAATAATAATTAAAAAATACTGTAACCACATGAGTAAAAAATAAGATGAAAATGATAATAAATGTGTAAATTCATGAAATAACAATTTAAGAATAAAATTTTATATTTTCTAAATAAATATATTATAATATTCCATCATTGGAAACACAAGGAAAAAAATACCAATAAATAATGTGATTTTAATCTAAAACTCAAATGAATTTGGTTTCATTTTACTTATAGGTCTAATTTAAGAAAAATAAACCGAATTAAACATTAAATATAATGAATAGAATTATATTCCTAAAATAAAATGTCAAAGGCGATGTATATAGAAAACATAATCAAGTGAGTAAAGAATATCGCATGGGTCTCCCAAAAATCAAATAGCTACTTGAAATCCATTACCACAAGTCTCAAAATGCTTCATACATGTTTAAAATGAATAATTCACATATAAATTTATTTTATTTCTAATAAATAACCTCAATTATGCATATCTTACTTTATACTATTAAATATGACTTTTTATTACTCGTTTATTTGCGATTCCCTATTCAAATCACAATTTGGGGTACTAACTACATTGTTTTTCAAGTATGTTATGAATTTTCAATTTATATTATTTTACCTAAATAATTATACCACTTTCCCATTAATTATAAAAAAATATAAATATAATATTTATTTATTATATATGTATTTATATTAATACATAAATGTTATAGAGAAAAAAAATGAAATACAGTGTTCTTGGAGATGGAAAGTTATAAGTATGCATGAAATATATTTATTTTATCTCAATTTATTTATATATAATAAAAATAAATTTTATTTATCCTTTATTGATTCATTATTATTATATATATATGATATTTAAAAATACAATCTATCCTTATTACCATCCATTTAAAATTTTATTAAAACTATTCTTATCGCAATGTGGTGGCAGTACACCCTATGTACGTAGGAGGGACAACATTATTTTTCCATTGGGTTAGACGGTATGAGTTTATATGACATATTATGTATATATATATATAAATTATTGTAAAAAATTATCAAATATAATATTTTATTTTACTGTTACTACCTCTAATGTAAAGTGGAAGTGAAAACTGAGTCACATCATTTTACGAGGTGAGAGTATTGAGTACACATAAGATACTTTTTTTGTATTCTAAGAATAAATCCACCATTATATATTTCCTTCAATCGTTTGATGGAAATTGAAGAATATCTATCGGGAGGAGAATGTCCTCCATTGACACAATCAAAAATTTCATTTTCCATTTGAATATATCATGGTCATTAAATTAATATTATGAAATATTAGGCTATTTCATTAACACATGTTATAATTATAACCTAATTTATGAGTATTTTAAGGATATTAAATTATAAATAAAAGAATAATTAATGTTTAAACTTTTTCACCTTTTTCAGAGAGGATCGTTAGGGTTATACCAAAATCCATCATATAATGTAATTATGATCAATCCACGATTGTAGTATTTCTATAGGTAAGTTATTAATTTATCTGGGTAGGTAATTATTTACAAATTGTTATTGGATGTATGGAGAGAAGAGGAGGATCAGTGGACTTTATCAGTAACGGTGAAGACACAAATGGAATTTTTTATGAAAATAAATTATAACCAAATTGATTCACATTTCAGAATTAGCTAATATAGTAATTATATAACATTATACGATCAATGATCTATATATTTCCATAGAATGCGTGTTTTTAATGTTTTTTTCATTTTGAACCCTTAGGTTTACTGATAGAACCACATATTAAACAATTTATACATTAATCATAGTAAATAATTTCAACTTTTTAAATATTCATTCTAGTCAAAATATAATTTAATAATATTCTAATTAATAAATAAAACAGATTTCAAATATTTAATTCATTTTTTATTAAATTAAATAAAATCATAATATTAATCTATGTTATAAAAATAATCATGAAAAAAATATAGCATTCCAAAAAAATGACCCTAATTAAAGAATGATACAATATAAAAATTAAAACACAATTATTACAATGCACTCAATTAGATTAAATAAATATAGTTATACTAAAGCTTTATTTAATATCATATTAAATAAAAAATTTAATTTATATATAATGGGAATGAAAATTATGTTTTCGTTGAAAACCCATTTTTTCACTATTAGTCAAAAAGATAAATTTTAAGAAAATTCTTAATATTTATCCCAAATATACTTTTGAAAATTATAAATTAAGAAATGATGTTAATTTTTTAAAATAAAATTTTAAAAATTTTAAAAATTAATTTTTATTAATTTTTGAGAAAGAAAAATATAAATAATTATTTATAAAAATATACATTTGAATAATAGTAAACACATGTCTATAGATAACGTTCTTTTATACCAATATATGTAAATTACATTTAAAAATTAAATATAGTTATAATAATTTTCTAATTAAAATTCATACTTCTCAATTTAATTTTTTAGCTAAAATTTTCATGTTTGATAAATAATATTAATATTATATCATGGATTGTAAAAAAGTAGTGTTATGTGGAATGAATGACATCAAATGAATTAAATTTATTTTGTAATTATTTTATAAAATACTAGGGAATAAAATCATCCTATCTTTTATTCAACCTCCTTTAAAATGTGGTTGTCATAAAAAAGTATATCATATTGGTATATGCAATTGAGGTTACTTCTGCCTCATTACATCCTCAGGTTCCCATATAGCTTTTATAATATATTTGTTTCAGAAAAATACATTTTCAACGTGAGTGGTTTTAATTCATATGAAATTATCTTTTTGATCCACAATCTCTATTTTTGTTTCCTCAGATTACTGAAAATATACCATTAGTATGTCCTCAATGTTCAATACTTATTTTGGGCCATGTTTTTTCATCACCATTATAGATAAAATGAATAGATAAAAAACCTAATGGAGGATTAATATAAGTACAAGTCAATATGAGATCATCTCAATACGATCATTAATTTAAATAGTTCCAGTAGAATTAAGCATTATTTGGTAGTTATTTATTCCATGTACAAATTATAAGAAAAAACATCACACGAAAATTAAATTTTATAAAAATCGATGTTTATCAATATACTATTACATTCTTCAACATTTCTCTATAATGTAATGCTAATAGATCTATACATTTATTTGATTTATTTAAATAGAACATGTACCATTATATTTCATTCTATAAAATCATCCCATCATGTCGTAATTTTCAAAGTACTTAAATTTAAGCCTTAATAAATATCCATCTGAATAATTGGGTGTAAGCTAATTTTATATGAAAATTAAATGAGTGGAATGTATTGATTCATATCATATTTGAAATCCAATGAAGAATATTCTAGTTTATCAACTACGATTTGAATTTCCCTCTTATAATAACCATATTTCTAAGGATGATAGGGAGGGATGAAACTCAGTTTTGTAGCATGTACACTTTGAAGAGATCAAATAAAATTTGTTGTAATCCTCAAATCAAAATCATATTCAATTGGCTTTTCATCTAAAAATATCATTACAAATTCCATTTTAAATATCAGTGAAAAACAATAAAAATATAAATATTCTCAAATGAAATATTCTTATTAGGACATCATATTGAGATTTAATATAAGAAATTTATAATTTTTCCTAATATATTGTTATTCCAATTAAGATAAAAATACCATACTGACATTTTGGCACTACTATTTTCAAATGAGTTGGGGTTGTAATATCTCTTAATACATTTTCAAATCATCCATCACATAATTACATACCATGTGTCGAGATAAAAACATTGTAATATCTCCCTTTATTCAATTACATATGATATCGTCTGTCACAAAAGATGGTGGTATGTTTTTTAACCTTACTACATGATGGTAGTAGGTTGAATCCTTGTGAACATTCTAAATATGATCGGTTGTCACTCAAAAAGTTGTTCATCCATTATATACAAGTTAAACCCATTATGGTACCCATAAATTAAATCACATGTTTATAAAATATAAAGTCTGCCTTCCCCAGATATAATTTTTCACTTGAATCATATACAAAACAAAAGGGGTTTAAAACTATTAATTTATATACAATCTATCCTTAATCATGATATAGTCTCATCCCATTAATCAAAAACATGGGATTTTGAGACATTGACCTTATAATCAACCATAGAATCTTATATCCCATATGATATCCTCATATCTATAAATATTCTAATAAATGACAATTCACACTTTATTCCATAATTAATCTCCACACATAGACTAAATAATTTCCATTGGATGAATGGTTTCATCCTTCCACAGATAAAATATACAATGTGGTTTAATTTTTACATAATTTATTTATAAGTAGATATCCAATTCTCATAATCACAAAACATTTCGTAAAATGATGAACACTTTAATTTTCATAGATCTTATTCATAAAAAAATCACCTAATCCATAATAGATGATAGGTGTTCCTCCTCACGATTTCATTATCATACAACTCATTTCATTAATAATCAATTGATATTTACCTTTTTGACATTGATGGATAGGTTACTAATTTTCATCACAATCATTAACAATCATATTTTTCAATTGGTTAGCATAATTACCATCTTCTTTAAATTTTATACACTGACATGTGGGTGGTGTTATTTTTGAATTTTTTTATATTAACATTAACAACTGAATTATTTTTCGTAATTCAATTGACTATGTCCTAATGACCTTTCATTCCACACATATATGAGTCTACAGAACCAATATATAAATTTAATCTATTTTTTTCAATACATCATTCTTGAAATAATGTTCATCTTCTAATTTAGAGGTATTTTAAAATTTTAATTGAATTTCAATTTATTCTAATTTCCCAAAAAATGAAATTAAAGGATAACTCAAATATCCATTTACACATAAAAAATTAGTTATTACATTATAGATACCTAATTATATTTTTTAATACCATTTGTGGACATGGTTTTTATCCACTAAAGAATCAATAATCATTACATTTAAGTTGGATGATAGTGCTAGAAATGAAAATAAAGTGTTTTTTTAAAAATTACTCATAGGTATTAAGAGATTAATCATCCATATATTGCATCTCAAATAATTACTTCACCATTTTCATATGAATGACATGATTGAGAAATTATTAAAAATTAATCTTTTTGAAATATCCCACACTGTGGAGTCAATTTCATCATCTTATATTGAATTATTTTTTAGATTCCATCATTAATATTCTTCACCTTAAAAATGATACATATAAAAAATTAATTTTTCATATTATTGAAATTAGAGAATGGTAAATTTGTTCTCATTGGTATGATACATTACACAAAAAGTAATAGTTCAGTAATAATGTAAATTTTGGTTTTCATTTCCTTATGATGATCACAACATAACATTGTTCCCTCTTCTATTTTTAAATATTAGTATGATTTATAGATGGAGAATGTTGTGTCCGCATATTAATGATATTTTTCTTTCCTATTCTCATATTATTATTTTACCTTAAATAATATAACTCCAATTTTTTATATATTTAGAATTATAGTAGTTCTTTTGTGATCTATCTATTGAATAAAATAACAAATTATAATTTCAAAAAAAAATATTATTATGGAAAAACACAATTTCCTGAAAAATTATATATATGATCTATAATTAATAAACATTATTTTAAATATGTAATCACATTGGTTTATCCTAGATCATTAATGATCTTAATATATTAAAATACATAATTATAGATTGTAAATACATTATTAATTAACCAATGGATATTAATTAGAGTGTCAAACCTACTGTAAAGTAAGGATCACTATTTTGTACCATGTAATTCATGAGTAAATCTTAATTTGATTTTTTTAGAGTTATTACACCATTTTATAACAGATTTACAACCACTACCACTACTTGTATTTATACAAGGATATATTTCCAGGTAAATCATATAATCCCTTCCTTATCATATACTAAGGATCATCCAAAGCATTCACACTAATATTATCTCATTCCAATTTAAAGTTGTTAACTAACTGTTTTATTTGATACCAAATATAATGAGCTATTAATGTTATTAATAAATAAAACATCATTTTAGATGAATATTCAATGAAAAAAGAGAATAAATTCACAATGAATGTATATGTTTAAAATATTGATAGTATAGATACATAATCATATTATTTCATGAAGGCTGGTGATCATACCCCACAATGTTCTCCCTATATAGTATTCCTCATAGTCATACACTACATAAGGCATTTAATCATGATCTTGGTAATGGAAAGATCCGAACGGGTGAGTTCATATGAATATTAAGGATAGAAAAAGAATATATAAATGATTACATAATAATGAAAAGAGAATAGTTGTATGAGAATATGAGTATAGCATTTAAAAACCATACTCGATATAACATATATAACAAACAAATATCATGACATATAGTGTAAATGATCAGATAAAATGAATCATAAATTAATTTAAGAACATAAGTATAGAGAGAATAATATTATAATAAGAAATATATTAGTTTAATACACATAATCATATAATATGTTTTACTTAGTAGTAAAGGACAATTTCCAATGCAATCATAGTGGTGCGTTTTGAATCCCCAAACAATCATAGTAGTCAATGGTAACTCCATTTTTTACTATAGTGGACATAGCCCATTGTTGAACTGGGGTCACACCCCATTCCAATCCTCTTTCTATCTGTAGATAGAAATAATTACCATATTTGTTAGAGTGTAATATATTTTCAACCAAATAAATAATTAAAATCATGTAGTTGTGGGATACACGATCGTAAAACATTTCTCAAATCCTAACACACGAAACTTAATGGGATCTAAAAACAATCATTATATCCAAACCCATTAATGAAATGTTCATCATAAACCTATCATCATTTTATAACCATTAAAAATAAATGGGTTTAATAAACATGTTTTCATCCGAATCATAAAATCATTTAGAGAATAAAATATGGAAACATTGTATCACTTACCATATATAGAATATTTAGAATCAATTGATTTATTATTATGCATAAAATTATTTTGAAAGTTATGTTAATACATTTATTAATGAAAATCACAATTCATTTAGAAAGAATAATTTTTTAAATTTATAAATTCATTACTTATTTTTGAAATAACTCTCGTTAATTACAATCATCAAATCTTATAATTTGATCATTAAAACATTTATTTTTCAAGAGGTTAAGAAACCTGGATCATTACGTGCTTGTGAAAATTGATATTAATAACATATTATTGGTAAATTACGGATGGTACATGATTAGAATACTACATGGTGACACATTTCAAAACAAATAAATTAAGAAATTCAAATATGATAACAATTTTTTTTCAATCGATGACCGAGATGATGGTAAATTTCATTGAAAAATATTTCAGAAAAATCAATATAAAAATAGAAAAAAATTAATGCACAAGATGTATATTGATTAAATTTCAATATCAGTTTAATAGTTTTTGTTTCTTGAGATTTATTTCAATGGATGTTATTGGAGGAAACATACATATAATCTCCCTCAATAAAGGATGTGATTGAAACATAAATTCATAACATTTTTGTTTCTATTGATTGATTGGAACCCTGATATAATTTCCACAAATGAAAAATTAAATTTCACAAAATTATGTATAATAATTATATTATATCTCAATGTCCCATTACATACACCATAGATGTAACACCCCAGGTAAATAAAGAATATGAAATTTTCATATTTATCCATATTTGTGAATAAAATATTAATATGACTTTAAAGGGGACGCTATGCTCGATGGCGTACCCAACACGCAACAACGAGTTTCTTGGGAATCTTACGTTGCACTCTAATAATAAAATAATATTATTTTAAATGGTAGTTAACATGTAGCCGTTGTATTGGCGGGAATGGATAGAAATAACTAAAATATGATTATATATGTTTTTAAATGTTTTTACTTTTATCCAATAAAAGATAAAGGCTTAAAATACGGAAAGAATTCAATTTTAGGCGTATATGCCCTAGTTTTCACTAAATGTTCACCTATCGCCTTTTAATGGAGAAATGTCATTAAATATAGTTTTGATCACTCTTATACATTCTTTTGGACCAAATAAAACTCTTATTAAGAATCGAGACATCAAATTTTACTTTGTGTAATTTTTTGGTATTTTTTCGATAAAGTTCATTTTTTAATGAATAGTGTAAAATGTTGTATTTTAATTCAAAACCTCTTTTTAATATAATTTATTTATATTATTAGATTATATTTTGAATTGGTTTTAAAGTGAAATTAGAAAATATTTTTACCATTAAATCCAATAGTGGTCGTTGGAATTAATTTCACTTTGAAATCGGACTTAAACTAGTGTCAATCTTTTGATACTTATTGTTTTATAAAAACACGCTATTTGCTCTGACAGCAGGAATTAATTATTAAATTAATTAATGTGATTAATATGTTTTGAATTTTGTAAAACGGACTTCATTTTTGAATTCAGAATATCAAATATAGCTTATGGTGAATTATTGGGATTTTTCTGAAAAACTTCAATTTTTGATGAATAGTGAAACCACTAAGTGGTACTTATAAAAACTGATTTTTCCGTTTAAATGAAATTTTGCCATCTTTGTGTTTTGAATTTCAAAAATCCAACATACATGGTTGTCATTAAGAAGTAAAATGTGGTTCAATGAGATTAAAATATTTTTTGGTGAATAGTAACTTATTAAGTTTTAATCGCGATTAGTGGTAATTAGTGTAGTTTAAGGTAAAAACAATGCTTTAATAATATTAGATGAGCTTGACACATGTCCTACCCTCATTGGTTGTGTCATGGCCGACCAAGACAAGCCATGGGTCAACATGTGGACCCCATGGATCCAATTTGGTTGGGAAATGACATAAATAACTTTTTATTTAATGTAAAAGTAAAAATGACACAAACATGATATGTTTTACTAAAACTATTTTTAAGTGGGGTTATACAAGTCATATTTTTGATTATAAATAGTAATTGGAAAGATAAAAAGATTTCCTACATCATAGTATTTTGTTTATAATTTTTAGACATTAAATAAATTAAATTATATATGACATAATAATGATGCAGCGATGACATCATTATTTGACGATTTAAATAAAATGGAAAGATAATGTAAAATCTATGAACTAAACATGTCCAAAACTTATTGTATGAGTAGATTTAGAAGAAGTATCACCTTATCCACGAATTATATCAATGTGGGACCTTTTGAAACCGAAACACATTTTCAAATAAAGTAATATTTCTTTACATTCCAAAAGTGCCCCTCCTCTCCTCTTATAAAAGGCCCCCACCTCTACCTCATTTAACACACTCATCAAGCCTTTGTCTCGGCCAACCCCTGCCCATTTACTATCTCCTCATCCCTCTCCTCATACTAGAGGATTCCCTTTGGGCATAATCCTTTCAAAGGAATCCTTTAGGGTCAAATCAAAAGGCGTTACACTTTTAAAGGCAATTCATTTTCTCATGTTCATTTGTTTTATTTTGCTTCTCCAACCCACTAAACTCTTTTTATTTACATATTTTGTAACAAAAACAGTATCTTCAATATACTAGGATGTTGTTATAAGATTTATTCGAGCTACACTCTCACACAACTACATCAAATGGTTAAAGAACATACGGTTTCCGTGGATGGTGAAATTCTGCCTCCTGAAACGATGATTGTTCAATACTCATTTAACACCTTAAAAGGTGGCCATTATGATGTCACTATTTTTATATATGATATATAATATGTTTATGTTTTATTTATTCTTCTGTATTTTTCATTTTTGTCTTACCTTTATGACTTCCATTATGGGTATACGCGATATCTTCATTTAAGGAAGTGCGGACTACCGCCCCCTCAAAGTGATTTGATTCGTTAAATACCATATGTGGGATGTATAAAGGATGGAAATATGATATTATATATGATATTATACTGTAATTATAATATACCTTTATATCATTATTATTCCATTCTATAAAATATGAAATAGAAATGAAAGTAGCGTTCATGCGTACGTACGGCTTACCGTCTCCATGAACGGTGCATTTCATTTCTTACCTCTAAATGATTATGTAATGTTATAAATGCATGAATGTACTGGATATATGTGACATATATGATATCTACATAATTAATACAATTCTTTATATAATAAACATTTGGCCACACGAACATCATGTAATTGTAAGAAGACCACATTCGACTTAAAAACCAAATATCGGCAAAACAAATATTATTAACTTAAATGATTACATAATGTTTATGACATGGTAATAAGTGGTATAAAAGTAATAATTAACTTGTAAAATGGTTCTTAAGGAATTAGAAATTAACTCAAGTTTATTATTCAGGAGATTAAAGAACGATCGAGTTAAGTCGGACCCGAGGTAAGGGATCCAACAACTCTCTTTCTTTTTAAGTACACTCTTTTATGTAATCTATTTTAAGCTCATCTTTCTTATGATTGGGATGTTATTTTATATTAAATTTACTGTAATTTTTATTTTCATGTGATGAGAGACCCTATTCTCTCTCATCAATCCATTTTGGAAGTTTTGAGTGGCGCCGTTAGGCTGCCGAACTTTCGTAAGAGATCTAACCTCTCTCTTTCTTTTTAAGTACTCTTCTTTATGTCACTTCTTTTAAACTCCTCCTTGCAATGTTGGGGGATTTTCTTTTATATTCCAGTTGATGTAAATTCTATTGTAATATGATGGGATACTCTCATCAATTTATATTCGGAAGTTTTATGTGGCGCCGTGAGGCTGCCGCGTTTTCGTAAGGGATTTTTCATCTCACTTTTATTCCCGTGAGATTTATGCTACATTCGCCACAAATTCGATTGAGTGGTGTATGCACTTCCCATTATTCTACTCTTTGTGTAATATACTTTCATTTATGAGTATTTACATCAATGACCTATTGTCTTTCTTTCATGGGGTGTATGTTTTGAAAGATACCCAAGTCGGTAAGGGAAACTTTCACCCTCCTCTTTTTTAAAAGACTTATTTTATTGGGTCTTTTAATTTACATATTTTTATGTTGGGATATGTTATAATACATCCTTATTGATGTAACTTTTATGTCCAAGTGATGAGATACACTTTTTATCTATCATCAACTCATTTTGATGTGATGCTGTTAGGCTGTCAAGGGAACTTTTTAACCCAATTTCGATTTCTTTGGGTTCAACTTTTAGTCATTGAATATGTCATCCATTGAATATGTGTGAATGACCTTTTATTGTTTTACACTTAATATCCAATTATATTGGGTGTATATATATTTTTCACACATATTTTTGAGATTTATTTGTCCTTAATTTAAGGATACCTTCTTTATAAGGGATTTCATCACATTTGACATTTCTATTGAGGGTTCATTGTTGTTATGCACCAATTCACTCTTATATGGTGTATATACTGTCCTTTGGAATATTATATCATGAATCCTTTTATTCTCATGATATTATAAAGTTCTGACTAAATGTTATTCCTCGATTATTGTATTCAAGTGTCTCTAATTTTGGTAAAACCCCTTTAACCAAAATATCGTTTTAAATGTTTTAATTATTTGTTCTTATTAATATCCATGTTTTCAAAATGGTTTTAAGGATTTATTTATATGGATATTAATGGTTTAAAATGTTAAAAGTTTCAAGGTGGTATGGGACACTTTGAATCAAAAATCTCTTTATTAAATGTTATAAATGGTTTTGGAAATGGTTTCTTTTTGAATGGATTCATTATTTCAATATCCTAAAATGTTATATTATGATTGAAATGTGGGAATGTTATGTTTCCTTTATTCATGTTTATGTGATACGATTATGTTATGGTTCTTGGGCATTGTTATGAAGAACGGGTGGTTCAGTGATAAACTAAGGGCAGGTGAGCCCGATATAGCTCTCCAATGCATTGGGTAACGCGAAGGAGTGAAACGTTAAGGTTTATCCGAAAAGATTTAGGGAATATACTGTGATGGGTATTCCAAACGTAACCAAGAGGGTTACTCCCTACGTAAGAATGTTATGAATGCCTCAAGTTACCTTTATGTATTATGTTTTCTATGATTTATTCATGATTTGATATGCCTATGTTTTATGGGTAAAGTATGATTTCATTCTTATGTATATATGAACTCATGTTTCCTTTCCATATTTTTATAACCCTTACTGAGCTTTTTATGCTCATCCCAAGTTTTTGAAATGTTTTTCACAGGTCAAGGGAAAGGTACATGATGTGACGATAGTGTCAAGGATGTGTCAAGAAATAATCCGTGTTTTATTTTAAATAGGTTTCCATTGATGGGAAGAATGAATATTGTCTTTTATGTAACCACCTTGTTTAAATGTGGAATGTAATGCAAGTTTCATGATCTAATTCTCTAAAACTCTAAACCTGAAAAGATCCTCAATGTGTAATCTTGTAATAACTCAAGTTTAAGTAAGGTTTAAGGCTGGGGCCTTATAGTTGGTATCAGAGGTCGGTTTAGATAACTTTAGAGGTTAGGGTATTCTTTAAGCATAAGTGACATTACCATAATGGTTAGGATTTCAGAAAGAGTCCCAGTTTTAGATAAATTGAATGAGTAAGTATATCTTAGTGTTTATCTTACTCATTAGTACATGATGGTTTTGTTGATATACTCACACTGACCTTTTTGGTTTTAGTAAATGACTGGATCTAGCAGGCACCAAAGTAACAGTGGATGTGAAGGAAACTGTGACAGTTTTTTGAGCAAGGAACTGAATGATATGGGAGCTGCAATGAGAACTCTTTTGATTATCCTCAACCAACTATCTGGAGTCATGATTGACCACCTAATCCTTGGAGATTTCTCTAAGGCATCATATATGCAAGAAACAAATCCCTACGGAAGTACAGTTAATAATCATAAAGGTATGTGTGTTCAAAAACCTATGTGTCAAAGATGTGGAAAGAAACACCTAGGAAAATGTTTCAAAGGGACAAAAATATGCTATAGATGTGGAAATGAAGGTCATAAAGCAAGAACCTTCCATGGAAAAAGGAAGCATCCAGTTGACTCGAGGAAAGGGAAAGAAGTTCTTTCTGAACGATCAATTGAATGTTTTAAATGTGGTGTGCATGGTCATTATGCAAACACATGTCCTATGAAGAATTTTCGTGAATGGGGTCACCAAGAGCGTACCAATATTCGTTTACCAATACCTAATGCCATTCCGATTGAGGATGAAGAAACTGACAATGACCAATCAAAGGTATGTACTATTTCATGACTATTGTTTTCTTATTTTAGAATCTTAGGATATGATTAATGATTTTGTTTGTAGGAAAGCAGTATTTCGGAATAAGTTGGAAAGGAATGGATAATGGATCATGAAGAATGTTGAATGAGTAAGATGTCAACATATAAGGGCTTCAAGAGTTAGGGTGAAATTCTTAAGAGTATTAAGTCTCTTTTGATGATGGGGTTACATTAGAAGACTTTTTATATTATTTGTAACCCTGATGTTTAATATAGGAAAATTTTATTCAAGTAATAGTTATCTTTTCTTTTGTGGACATAGTTATAAAGAACCATTTGGGTTTATATGATCCTTACTTTTGAGGTAATTATGGGTTACCATATGTTATGATTGAAGTGAAGGGCATGAGATAAAATTGAGGTTAAATTATGTTATGGTTATTTTTGATGATTTTATCCTTTTTTGGGTAATGATTTGAGAATTATATGGTTTTGGAAAAAGGACAACACGCAGACCGTGTGACAACCCGTCGCGTCGGACAATGCTGCAGGAATCGAACCCACAACCAAAGTGCGACTGGTATTTATCGCCTACCACTGGACTACGTGAAGTCCCTCGTTAGTTTGACTGATTCTTTTTAGTTATATGATTTTATGAATTAAGAGTAAGTTGATTTTGGAGGATATGTGATTAGGATAATTACTTTTCAATGTGAGACTTTAGGAGCGACTAATGTTGTTTGGAGATAAATGTTACGATTTAACTTGGAAGACTATGTGACTAAATCCTTCAAATATTTGGGTTTCAATCTTATATTGGTTTACTTTGAAGAATTTTAGGGACAAATTGTTTATCGGATGGTCCTCGTTGAACTTTGGGTTTTGTTGGACAAATTTTGGAGATTAAGAATAGATTTTCTTTTTATAAGGGGTTATCCTTTTCTAAATTATCTGATATTGTACTTACCTTTTTGGTTTTGGTTTTGGTTAAAGCCTAAATACATGGGATGTATATAGTTCTCTTTTGGGGATTAGGTGATTCTCTAGAACTTGATTATAGTACTCTTAATGAGAACAAGTCTCCCTAAATACTCGTCTTTTGGAAAAAATATGAGTTTGACTAAGGAATCTAGTAAAAGATGAAAGTCAACATGATAAGTGATTATGCTTCCTTATGAATAAATTCCTCAATAAAAAGTAACATAAAACAAAAATGTTGTCTATTAACTTTTCCTATTGGGGAACCCAACACCTTTTAACCCATCACAAGTTTGTGATTTTCTTATTGTTAACTTTCTCTTAAACATGTTTTCTATCACTCTCCAACGGAACATGACCCTATGTTTTCTCCTCCATGTCCATATTTTCATACATAGAATCCTAGTATGGGTTAACTCGGGTGACCCTTGTGCTTATCTTTCTTTATTTTAAAGTGATTGTTTTACCGACTCTTATTCCGATGCGGGACGTTCAAGGATGTTTCCAAGAGCAATTTTAAAATTGTGAGGACGCAATTCCCAAAAGGGGGGAAGGATGTAACACCCCAGGTAAATAAAGAATATGACATTTTAATATTTATCCATATTTTTGAATAAAATATTAATATGACTTTAAAGGGGACGCTATGCTCGATGGCGTACCCAACACGCAACAACGAGTTTCTTGGGAATCTTACGTTGCACTCTAATAATAAAATAATATTATTTTAAATGGTAGTTAACATGTAGCCGTTGTATTGGCGGGAATGGATAGAAATAACTAAAATATGATTATTTATGTTTTTAAATGTTTTTACTTTTATCCAATAAAAGCTAAAGGCTTAAAATACGGAAAGAATTCAATTTTAGGCGTATATTCCCTAGTTTTCACTAAAGGTTCACCTATCGCCTTTTAATGGAGAACTGTCATTAAATATAGTTTTGAACACTCTTATACATTCTTTTGGACCAAATAAAACTCTTATTAAGAATCGAGACATCAAATTTTACTTTGTGTAATTTTTTGGTATTTTGTCGATAAAGTTCATTTTTTAATGAATAATGTAAAATGTTGTGTTTTAATTCAAAACCTCTTTTTAATATAATTTATTTATATGATTAGATTATATTTTGAATTGGTTTTAAAGTGAAATTAGAAAATATTTTTACCATTAAATCCAATAGTGGTCGTTGGAATTAATTTCACTTTGAAATCGGACTTAAACTAGTGTCAATCTTTTGATACTTATTGTTTTATAAAAACACGCTATTTGCTCTGACAGCGGGAATTAATTATTAAACTAATTAATGTGATTAATATGTTTTGAATTTTGTAAAACGGACTTCATTTTTGAATTTGTAATATCAAATATAGCTTATGGTGAATTTTTGGGATTTTTTCGAAAAACTTCAATTTTTGATGAATAGTGAAACCACTAAGTGGTACTTATAAAAACTGATTTTTCCGTTTAAATGAAAATTTTCCATCTTTGTGTTTTGAATTTCAAAAATCCGACATATATGGTTGTCATTAAGAAGTAAAATGTGGTTCAATGTGATTAAAATATTTTTTTGGTGAATAGTAACTTATTAAGTTTTAATCGCGATTAGTGGTAATTAGTGTAGTTTAAGGTAAAAATAATGCTTTAATAAAATTAGATGAGCTTGACACATGTCCTACCCTCATTGGTTGTGTCATGGCCGACCAAGAAAAGCCATGGGTCAACTTGTGGACCCCATGGATCCACTTTGGTTGGGAAATGACATAAATTACTTTTTATTTAATGTAAAAGTAAAAATGACACAAACTTGATATGTTTAACTTAAACAATTTTTAAGTGGGGTTATACAAGTCATATTTTTGATTATAAATAGTAATTGGAAAGCTAAAAAGCTTTCCTAAATCATAGTAATTTTTTTATAATTTTTAGACATTAAATAAATTACATTATATATGACATAATAATGATGCAGCCATGACATCATTATTTAACGATTTAAATAAAATGGAAAGATAATGTAAACTCTATGAACTAAACATGTCCAAAACTTATTGGATGAGTAGAGTTAGAAGCCTTATCACCTTATCCACGAATTATATCAATGTGGGACCTTTTGAAACCGAAACACATTTTCAAATAAAGTAATATTTCTTTACTTTCCAAAAGTGCCCCTCCTCTCCTCTTATAAAAGGCCCCCACCTATACCTCATTTAACACACTCATAAAGCCTTTGGCTCGGCCAACCCCTGCCCATTTACTCTCTCATCATCCGTCGCCTCATCCTAGAAGATTCCCTTTGGGCAGAATCCTTTCAAAAGAAGCCTTTAGGCTCAAATCAAAAGGAGTTACACTTTTAAAGGTAATTCATTCTCTCATGTTCATTGGTTTTATTTTGCTTCTCCAACCCCCTAAAATCTTTTTATTTACTTCTTTTTTAACCACACCAGTATCTTCAATATACTAGGATGTTGTTATAAGATTTATTTGAGCTACACTCTCACACAACTACATCAAATGGTTAAAGAACATACGGTTTCCGTGGATGGTGAAATTCTGCCTCCCGAAACGATGATTGTTCAATACTCATTTAACACCTTCAAAGGTGGCCATTATGATGTCACAATCTTTATATATGATATATAATATGTTTATGTTTTATTTATGCTTCTGTATTTTTCATTTTTGTCTTACCTTTATGGATTCCATTATGGGTATACGCGATATCTTCATTTAAGGAAGTGCGGACTACCGCCCCCTCAAAGTGATTTGATTCGTTAAATACCATATGTGGGATGTATAAAGGATGGAAATATGATATTATATATGATATTATACTGTAATTATAATATACCTTTATATAATTATTATTCCATTCTATAAAATACGAAATAGAAATGAAAGTAGCGTTCATGCGTACGTACGGCTTACCGTCTCCATGAACGGTGCATTTCATTTCTTACCTCTAAATGATTATGTAATGTTATAAATGCATGAATTTACTGGATATATATGACATATATGATATCTACATAATGAATAAAATTATGGATATAATAAACATTTGGCCACACGAACAACATGTAATTGTAAGAAGACCACTTTCGACTTAAGAACCAAATATCGGCAAAACAAATATTATTAACTTAAATGATTACATAATGTTTATGACATGGTAATAAGTGGTATAAAAGTAATAATGAACTTGAAAAATGGTTCTTAAGTAATTAGAAATTAACTCAAGTTTATTATTCAGGAGATTAAAGAACGATCGAGTCAAGTCGGACCCGAGGTAAGGGATCCTACAACTCTCTTTCTTTTTAAGTACACTCTTTTATGTCATCTATTTTAAGCTCATCTTTCATATGATTGGGATGTTATTTTATATTAAATTTACTGTAATTTTTATGTTCATGTGATGAGAGACCCTATTCTCTCTCATCAATCCATTTTGGAAGTTTTGAGTGGCACCGTTAGGCTGCCGAACTTTCGTAAGAGATCTAACCTCTCTCTTTCTTTTTAAGTACTCTCCTTTATGTCTCTTCTTTTAAACTCCTCCTTGCAATGTTGGGGGATTTTATTTTATATCCCACTTGATGTAAATTCTATTGTAATATGATGGGATACTCTCATCAATCCATATTCGGAAGTTTTATGTGGCGCCGTTAGGCTGCCGCGTTTTCGTAAGGGGTTTTTCATCTCACTTTTATTCCCGTGAGATTTATGCTACATTCGCCACAAATTCGATTGAGTGGTGTGTGTACTTCCCATTATTCTACTCTTTGTGTAATATACTTTCATTTATGAGTATTTACATCAATGACCTATTGTATTTCTTTCATGGGGTGTATGTTTTGAAAGATACTCAAGTCGGTAAGGGAAACTTTCACCCTCCACGTTTTTAAGACTTCTTTTATTGGGTCTTTTAATTTACATATTTTTATGTTGGGATATGTTCTCATACATCCTTATTGATGTAAATTTTATTTCCAAGTGATGAGATACACTTTTTATCTCTCATCAACTCATTTTGATGTGATGCCGTTAGGCTGTCAAGGGAACTTTTTAACCCAATTTCGATTTCTTTGGGTTCAACTTGTAGTCATTGAATATGTCATCCATTGAATATGTTTGAATGAAATTTTATTGTTTTACACTTAATATCCACTTATATTGGGTGTATATATATTTTTCACACATATTTCTGAGATTTATTTGTCCTTAATTTAAGGATACCTTTTTTATAAGGGATTTCATCACATTTGACATTTCTATTGAGGGTTCATTGTTGTTATGCACCAATTCACTCTTATATGGTGTATATACTGTCCTTTGGAGTATTATATCATGAATCATTTTATTTTCATGATATTATAAAGTTATGACTAAATGTTATTCCTCGATTATTGTATTCAAGTGTCTCTAATTTTGGTAAAACCCCTTTAACCAAAATATCGTTTTAAATGTTTTAATTATTTGTTCTTATTAATATCCATGTTTTAAAAATGGTTTTAAGTATTTATTTATATGGATATTAATGGTTTAAAATGTTAAAAGCTTCAAGGTGGTATGGGACACTTTGAATCAAAAATCTCTTTATTAAATGTTTTAAATGGTTTTGGAAATGGTTTCTTTTTGAATGGATTCATTATTTCAATATCCTAAAATGTTATATTGTGATTGAAATGTGGAAATGTTATGTTTCCTTTATTCATGTTTATGTGATACGATTATGTTATGGTTCTTGGGCATTGTTATGAAGAACGGGTGGTTCCGTGATAAACTAAGGGCGGGTGAGCCCGATATAGCTCTCCAATGCATTGGGTAACGCGAAGGAGTGAAACATTAAGGTTTCTCCGAAGAGATTTAGGGAATATACTGTGATGGGTATTCCAAACGTAACCAAGAGGGTTACTCCCTACGTAAGAATGTTATGAATTCCTCAAGTTACCTTTATGTCTTATGTTTTCTATGATTTATTCATGATTTGATATGCCTATGTTTTATGGGTAAAGTATGATTTCATTCTTATGTATATATGAACTCATGTTTCCGTTCCATATTTTTATAACCCTTACTGAGATTTTTATGCTCATCCCATGTTTTTGAAATGTTTTTCACAGGTCAAGGGAAAGGTACATGATCTGACGATAATGTCAAGGATGTGTCAAGAAAGAATCCGTGTTTTATTTTAAATAGGTTTCGATTTATGGGAAGAATGAATATTGTCTTTTATGTAACCACCTTGTTTAAATGTGGAATGTAATGCAAGTTTCATGATCTAATTCTCTAAAACTCTAAACCTGAAAAGATCCTCAATGTGTAATCTTGTAATAACTCAAGTTTAAGTAGGGTTTAAGGCTGGGGCCTTATAATAGACTCACATGAGTTTGAAATATAGAATGTTTCTCCCAGAAATAAAATAGAGACTTGAAATCCCCTACCTAATGTCATGAAATCTATAATACAGTTTTGAACATCAATTATTATAAATATATATTAATTATATTTCTATCATAGTACCATAATTATAAATATCATTACATATATGGTATACAATGACCTTTTATTAAAAAAATTAACCATTCACTACTGAAAGGATGGTTTAATGTATTAACAATATTTTTTCTCATGTATTATTTGACTTAGAAATTTCACTATGTTTACATATATGGTGGTAAAAAATTATCCATAATTATAAAAAAGATATAAATATCATATAATTTGTTATATATTTATTTAATTTAATCCATAATTTCTATAGATAAATAATGAAATACTCCAATAAGGTACCTGATAAGCCAAACTTACAAATGAATGGTGATACTACTATATTAATTCATATAATTAAAAGAAAGTAAATATTATGTATATATTATTTAGTATTTATTAATTATCATATAAAAAATAAATTAATGACAACCATATTTCTTTCCATATAATAAATGATTAAATGAAAAATGGTTCACATCACTATGTCGATGTTGTAGTCTACACATACACACAAGTGAGTTTATTTTTTCTAATGGGTTATATGGTAAGAAATTAGATGTGATATTATAATTCATTAATTATGATTAGTTTAATAATATCATATATAAATTTAAATATATCTATTATACCTTCCATGAAATGTATATGTGAAAAATAGATCACATTATATCAAGAGGTGGTGGTCCATCATACTAAGGAGTGACTTTATTGAATCTCCCATGGAATGGAATGTAATAATTATTATGTGATATAATAATTATAGTAGAATAATAATGTAAAAAAATTTCATAAAAATTTTATAAATATATAATTATATCCCGATTAGAAATATGGTGTTCACTACTAGAAAACATTGTTATACCCACGATTTTTTAAAACCCATGGGTATAGGTCTCCCCAATACCCATTTTTAATTACACAATTTTAATAGGTTTAATGGGAAATAAAATTTTCATGAAAATGACATAAACTAATGATTCTATAAAAAATCCGGGTATAGTTTACTTGTATAACAACATGTCTTGTGCTCCCTGAGAATTGGTTTGCTGGAAAAAAAATCACTGCAAGGAACAATACCTACTATTGTCCAAAAAACCAATTTTATGTGGAATTATAATACCAATTGTTTTCATAAACTGTGAAATTATATTTCATTGTAAAACAAATATAAAAATTTCATAGTAAATAATATACCCATAGTTTGACCAAACCATGGGAATAGAAAATTTTCCATGGCACCTATACGAAAAGTTATCATAAACTATTCGTATAGGTCACTAATATATGAAATTGTAACAAACCATGTGTATAACATGGAAAATTAGTTTTCCATGATCATAATAAGAATAAATAATTTAATATAAATATAAATATAAATATAAATAAATAATAAAATAAATATATATATATATTAATAAGAGTGAAAACATTTTTTGGTAAGATAGTGGTAATGTGATTTTATTAAAATTGGAAAGAGGTGGGATCAATTACAAATGGGAATATTTTTATGTATGAAAAAAGCTATAGTTTGACTAAACCGAGGAAATATTTTCTCCCATTTTTTTCCCATTGTAATTAAATAATAATATAAATAATTAAAAATAATTATATATATACACATTAAGATATATATATATATATCAATATAAGAACAGAATATGTGTCATGTGATATTGGTAATATCCTTAGAGTGCATGAAGAATATGCTAGGATCAATTCATAATAGATTATTTTTTTTTATTTCGACCTATACCAAATGTTTTACAAAACCTCAAGAATAGATCATTACACATATTGTGGTCAATCTATGAGTATAGTTATTTCAATTGAAATTTCTGACACCAATGGTTTATAAAGTATCGGTATATGTCTTCCTAGATCTCTTAAGTCCACCAATTCATAGAAATGTGGGTATAAACTAAACCCTAATTTTTTGGGGTATACCTAGAGTCCTGAATCAATTGTATAGGTAAATTTTCTAAAATTGACTGTTACAAACCACATCAGTTTATGAAGTTATACTCCCTTGTATGCAACATCAATGGTTTTGTTTCCTATTTTGTGGATAAGATATTGAACAATTTTATTAATTTAATATAATTTGATATTAATATATGTTATATGGTGATATTAGATTGTCATAATTTAATAATATTTTCTTATGGTGGGGAATAAGTAATATAAAAAATCATGTTTATTGATTTAACTCTTCTTTGGAGATCCTCTATAGGTTCATACATAGAGGATTCTGAAAATATACTTATGATAAAAATGGATTATATGATTAATGAAGTGAATCATGTGACTTACATTTATTTTTATTTGATGATCCTATGGGTTTTATAAATATTATGATAAGAAAGGAGGGGGTTTCATTTAATATATGTAAGGGATGACATACATGTTATTTTGAAAATAATAAAGTGTAACTGTGTTTTTTACATGACTTAAAGTGAAATAAACTGAAAATATTTATCCTTATTGGTGATATTGTCTATATATGTCAATAAAAAATGATTTGGATATGTTTTGGGTCATTTTTATAACATATCATTTTTCATGGACCCTAGGAAAATACATTTTATCATTAGATGTAATAAATAATATTTCATAATTCCTATATTCTATAAGATCCGAAAAAATGTTGAAATTATTATATAATATAAAAAAATATTATACTAAATTTGGATTTTTTTTCCAAATTATCTTCATAGATTAGGAAAAGTTTAATACAAAATTAAACCCATATAGATAACAAATATTATTGTTTTAAAGTGAAAATCATCATAAAAAAATTATGTCTTAATATAAAAATTCAATGGAAAATCGATTTAAATGAAAAAAATATGATTAATAATCATTTAATTGACATAATTTGACTTTTAGAACCATTTAAATAGAATAATATTATTATGAATTATATAATCAAAATGTTTTTTTCAATAAAAACTTGTATAATTAATGTTTATTCAAAAAATTAACCTAAAAAAATAAAAAATGTAACCCAATAGTTCTTTTTACATATTAATATATAAAAAATTTAATTTTTCAACTAAATTTTACGAACATTCAGAAAATTATTTTTATTTTTTTGGAAAATTTAATAATGGTTATTTTCATGAAAAATAAAATTTAGAATCATATTATATTATATTCTTAAAATTGACATCTTATATAACATTATATTTTATTTTGCAAAATCATTTATTGATAACATTAAAAATGAATTCTATCATTAATTTACCTAATGGGAATCGAGATACAACTATCCCAAGCCTAACTCTATAGGGTATGGGGGGATAATAAGTATTATTGGGCATATCGAATATGGGAGTCCTTCACCTAGGTAAATGTATGCATACACACAAATATATCCATATAGAATATTAGAGGAATAAATAAACTATAATAAGATCTAGAGTAACATTTATTCATGAAAAAACATGTTGGTAATGCAATATTATGACCATGTTATCTAAAATGTAAATGAAAAAAAACACACGAATACAAAAACACGTCCCAACCAAAAATATTATAAAATTTAATACTAAGGTATCCCAACATGAAATCACAATTAATTTTCAAACATATAATGTGAAATTCCTTGGGCTTATTCTATTCATATTGGTAATAAAATCATACATGTTCTTTGTCTACAAAAGAAACCACACATGTCATCAATGCCCATGCAGATGTAGTAGTAAGAGACATTATAGAAGTAAATAGATCAAAACATAGTAAGACATAAACAAAAACAAATATATATATATATATATATATTCTCATAAAAACATAATATGATAGATAAAGGTGATCTTCATGTCATGGTCCATCCCAGGAAAATACATTTTCATTAGTAATTGAAGTTCATCAATGATTCTGTTCATCTCATGTGTCACTCGAAGAAGCATCCAATTCATGCCACATCTCTCAACTATGAGAAATAGTTGTTGGTTATATTATCTAGGTAGAGGACCCATCACCATTTTCAATAGGATGTTTCCACACAAATGGGTAGATAAAGTCCTTATTCCCTAACTCCATTTGAGGGTTCGTGTATCAACGCAAATATCTTGAAAGGTAATTATTTCCTGAAATGTTTTATTTTATACTCAAAAATATTATATATATTTAATAGTTATGTGATTTTAAATTTAAATTTAACCATCTAGTGTTTAACATCATATGATTGTTTTTCAATATGATCATTGGAAACACTTGAAAACAATTTTAACATTATCATTAGTGTTTGAAAATAATATTTATTACATAAGAAAATTGATATCGAAAAAAACATCAATGGCTTAAACAAGTAGTGTTGTACCAATTGATGATCATCATTCATTATTTTTATGGGGGTTATAATAACTGGTTTTCTACCATGAAAAATTCCAATCATAACATTAGAAAGTTATTTTTGAACTAAATCACTAATGGTAGAAGTTCATGTTAGTGAAGATTACCACTTAGTCGATGTTAACTGAGCCTCCACGGGAGTCTAACAACATCACACAACTTACTATTAGGTTATATGTTAGTGAAATAACTGTTTATGTTTCATGACCCTGGTTACATGATGTTTAAATATCTTGTATAAATAAAATTTATATTCGGTCATTTTTTAAGAATAATTTTTCTTCATTAGATTAAAATAGAATTCGATAAATTGAATTTTCGGTTAGAAATTATTCTTTACAGAAAAGAATTTATTTTTATAATAAACATATATATTATTAATAATGAATATATTAATGATATGGAATGATTAAATCACAATAATTTTAATTTATAGGATAAAATTATTTATTTCTTTCATGTATCATTGTTTTTTCCATTCTTTTTCTATAAGCTATGAATTTTTTAAAAATTACGATTGTTATATTTACAAGATAAAGTTCTCATTAATATAGAATTTATATGAAAAAATAAATATCAATTTCTAGATAAACATATCTATATTTAGTCAAGTTAAATTTATCAGAATATTTTAAAAAGTTTTTTCAGTGAATAGTAAAAAAAAAATACTATTTATGTTAATCAATATGTTTAATGACTTCACAATGATGTAATATGCAATAGAGAATATTATTAAACTTATTGGGAAAAAAATAAAATAATAGGTGTCCCATGTGGCCAATACCATGGGATATCCAATGGTTTTGAACTTAACACTATAAAGGTGTCCAAGGATATTATTAATCAAATCCCCCTCATTTTTATAAATACTTTCCCATTTATCAATTTTCATTCATTAAAAATTACTCTACCAGAATGCTATGATCTTTTGAAATCCCATGGAGTCCTCCCATGTTTTCATAATCCCCCCATTATCCCAATATTTTTATTTTAGGAAAATTATTAAAGGTAAGGGAAATCTCAACTACTCTTTTCCATTCAAGATTGTATTTCATGTGTTATATTTTTAAAATGACCATAATATGTTCTACTATCCATTTTATTATATCTCATTACTATATTAAGATTTTTTGACTAAGTTGAGACCCTTGTTCTCTCCCTTTTGTTGTTTTCTTAAACCATGTTTCATAACACTTGTGCTTCTAATGTTTCTTCTCAAATTTTCAACACTTTCCCAAAAAATTTTCTTATTTTTTTTGTGAATACACAAAACTATTTATTTTATAATGGTTTTCAACCATATTTAGAAATGATATATTTTATTTTTGGATTATCACTCCTGAAATAAACATTACATTATATTTGTTTAATATTTGCATAAAGATCATTCATTTAAGAAATTTTTTTTAATGTCATCATTTTGAAATGTGACACATTTATTTTATTCTCCACGGTTCACGTATGAATTTTTTTTATAATATAGAAGTGTCAAATTAATTAATACATATGATGGTTGTTTCATGATATCTCTCAAAATACTTTGGTAAAGAATTAAATCTCAAGGTATGTCATGTTTCTTGACACCTTCGTAATTATTATGTCACCTCCATGAAAAACCATTCTGATATGATTATGAATGACTAAATTAAATGTCGCAAACACATTTCCATGTTATTATTCATGTTGTTTTATTTAATATATGACAAATTATTTATTTTTTAATTCTATAATGATATTCATTAAATTTTTATTAATTTCCCTCATAATCACATGTAAATAATTTCCCTTGTATTCCATTACTAGGATATATAATCACCCTTTTAAATTGATTTATGTCCCTAGGATAGGATATTTAGTAATTTTATTTAGGGGGAACCAAATAAGAATCCATTCAAGTGGATTATATTATTTTTTAATGTTGTCAGGTACATTGTACATTTTTCAATGAAAATAAACTATAGACGATCATATGTTTTGTACCATGTAATGAAAATTATATGTAATCAAAAGGAGGGATTCCATAGTGCCACTCTAATAGTTGAGGAAACATTCACCTTTTCAATGTTTATGTTCAACTCTGATAGTTGATAGAGGAAAAATACCTTATGCACTTATGAGGGTTCCACTATATTGGACAATAACTTTTTCCATTATATCGCATGAGGGTTCCACTCTAATAGTCAATAGATTCCCCATGTACTATACTAGAAAAAAGATTCCACACTAATTATTTAGAACCAATGCCCTGACATCACCATATAATTCCACTCTGATTGTCGATAGTGGACTCATTACCTATCAAATCCAAAGAGTCAAAATCTAGTGTTCAATGACACAAGACCTCATATCACCAGAGGATTCAACTAACATACTCTCCAGAAGAACCATTCCATATCTCAATTGGATGATTCAATTCTTATGACTCATATAATTTAACTAGATTAGTTCCATCCATGACCATCGCCAAAAAAATTCCCACCCTCATAACATCAATCATTATATGTGAAACCCCATTGTAGATCCTACTATCCCATTTGATGTATAAAAAAATATGTAAAACTCTAATTGGGGGCCAAAATCCAAGTCCAAACTAAGGTTTTATGATATGATAATGTTTCCAAAAAATTAGGCTACATGGTGTGAAAGGACAACCACATGGAATATTCTCCCAACCTACTGTCTATATATGTCCTTAAAAACATAGGTAAAAACCCATATAGCCTTATGTGTCATATATGGAAACTACATATCATTAATTTTCCATCAGGGGTACTGCATGTGCCCATGGATGTGTTCTTGTACCATGTTCAGGATTGTGTACCTATCCATATGCATAATAAGTCTTGTGTGTGTGTAATCATAGATTGCACATTAGATCACAATTAGTGGGTCACAACGTGTGTGGTGTTCCCACTCGGCATGTTACATTGAAACCACCTGCACACTCTATCCTCTATTGCCATGTACCTCATGGTATATAATCTTCATACTACAAGGTATGTGTTAAGGTTATTCAAGGAATTCTATATATTATCCCCAATATCCATGTAATTTTTCAATGCTTCAATTCACACATCTTTGATAACTAAAATCATTAAAAATATCACCCTTTAATCTTTTTCATCACACCAGTGGATATACTTTAGATTGTATTGATCCATTATGGTTTTTAGTTCCCTACGTGCCTCACATTTCCATTTGATGACCTCATATCCCCGATCAATGGAGATCATCACCCAAATCCCCCACCAGATCCAGATCATTCAACAGACCATATATCTATTATCTTCTATGGATTATTCCACATAAATTATGTTTGAATCATCCTCTATCAACCATTAAATAGTTTAATGTTGACACTAGGATCCAATGTTGAAGAACATGGATAAAGGTGGGGGAAATTCAATGATTTAACTAATTATTCATTAAGAATTATTAGAGAAATATTCAACAAGTGAATATCCAACATCAAACACATGGTAGAACATGTGTTAATCAAAGCAAAATATTACATATGATTTGTTGTAGCATTAAAAGTGTAAAATTTGATGTACGTCAATGATTGACTAAGGATCTTGTTCAGTCACTTAACCATATGCCTGGAAATAAAAAAACGACGGGTCCTACCAATGTATTATATCAGATGATGATAAAATACAATTCTTCCATATAAGGATTAAGAATGTGATGCATTCATTTTTCATTGATATACCAAGATTTATCAGTTGATCATTTCCCGACTGGGTTCTTCCAATGAGTTATGGTTTATTCTTCCCTCAATGGTCCTAGGGATATGTAGAAAACCCAATTTATCTTCATTAATGATGTATTTATAGAGGTTAAAAAATTAAGAAAATAAATGAATGAAGTTTTTTATCTTAACTAAATGTACCCGCAAATGGCCACATAATCTGAGTTTCATCCTCTAATAAAATAGATGGAATTACAAAGGCGATACACACATTTCAGATTCAATCATGTCTCATATTTCTGATCCAATAAATAATTTAATATATATCTTATTTTTCATTAAAAAATTTCTGTGAAATTAAAAATATATTTAGTATTATTATATAATTTATTCTAGGAACACAAGAATTGTAATTGGTCACCATCTTAGTGCATGACTATGGATATATTTCTATATATATTTGAAATTACTAAAAATAATAACCATTTTCTATATATTATTCCATTCTTCAATATTTTTATCCTCAAAATGAAAACACAAAAAAATATCATGATATTATGCCTGTATATGGCTATCCAACTCCATGGATCTATCCTACATTATCTTGTGTTGCCACAACACATGAATCAAGGGGATGTAATATCCAAATAATAATCACTCTTATGAATCCTCAATATCCAATGGTTTATCCATTAATTTGGAACCATATTTTATTTCCATATATCCCCATTCAATGACATATGTGGGGTGAAGCACATATCTCCTCAACCATGACACGTGGAATAAACAAGGAACCTGCTCCCATTGTGGGTATATTTTTAAGTGGTATTCAACCTTTCCTCCCAACTATATAATCTCTAATATCCCAATAGTTCATTAGGATAACTTTTCTCATTGGCCGAATATACTAAATATAAAAAATGGGAAGACTATCTTAAAATCATGGTCTCTATTCTCAAACTCTAAGGGCATGTGACTTGAATATGCATTTAATTTATTAATTTTTTGATTTGACCTTAAATGATCATAGATCATCCAGACCATATCTATTGTAATCTATTCCATCTATAGCTCATTAAAATATGCCTATGTATTCCCTATCCATCACATGGATGACTTGTGGGATATCCTTTTTGGGGACTCAAAATGAACCAAAACAATTATAAAGATGTATATATTATTATAAAAAAACTCATAAATGGGAATGTGACCCTCTAATCTCCCATAAAATTCGGACACATAATCCCTATGCATGTCCTTTGGCCCCCTGAAAGTGCACTTGGTCTACCCATATGTATGGTGTTGATGTGATATACTAATCATTGTATAGGTCGTGAGAGCCTCATGCATACCTCTCCAAAATAAAATTGTGTACCAAAAATCATGGTCAAAGAATTCTTTGAGGGAACCCCATTAAGTAAAAATATCATTTGAATGTAAAAATACTCAAAAATATCCCACGACATTCACTCCTTGAGATGAAGTAAGTGTGTTGACATCTTAATTTAGTTAACTAAAACATATATGGAATCATGGCCTCTATCAATACATATAATAACTATATCAATGTTCATGGATATGCCATCCCATTTCTACTCTGTGATCTCAAGAGATTGCAATAAACCATCCAAAACATATTTCTCAAACATCTCATTATGAAAAGTGACCCATAATGTGATAAACTCATCCATAATCCACATAATTTTGACCAAAACACCTATCATTTAAGGTACCTTTTCATCATACCCACACAAGGATATACAAAAAAGGGAAGTGTGAAGATCCCTTGTCACCTCCTTCCACAACATGACTGGGACCATTTTTGGTCCCTATGAATGAATAACATCATTCACTGCTTCAGAAAATACATCTGGCAAATGTAGTGAGGATATCGGGACACAAAAAGACTCACAACTAAAATCATTCATCTTGGACACTATCCCAGTTTTAGAAGCGGAGGTGTCAACATGATCAACTAAATAAAAACTGCACCCTCCTCCATAACTAGTTTCAACTTCTTTGAATCCAACTCCTTATTCAACTCTTCTATCAACCATTTCCAGTAGTTCCTACCTTTATAATCTTCAACCATGTTTCTATTCAATATATTATAGAGTATCTTTAAGTTACAATCCTGATGGTACTCTAACTATAACATTTATCTCAGGTTGATGTCACTATATGTTAATATATACCTTATAATCTGATTTTGTATGTAAACATAAATGTTCAATACAATATGATAGTTCTCCCACATCCTCTGAATGAGAATAAAATTAGATAGATCTAAGATAGAAGTCGTATATTTATCAGGGATGGGTTTAAACTACCTAAACCCATTTTAAATAACTATTAGCATATGCATCAACACATAGATGAGAACAACTCTAATAGGATTTTAATACATTACATTCGATACACCATCATCCATTAGTTTCAATATTTGAGTACTCGTTAGCATGATTATAAACTCCTAAAAGGATATCTAGCACTGATAGTATGGATTAATGACTCCCCTTTCTATATCAATGTTCTCAATTGGGATTCAATGTTGGGGAAATCAACCATAAACAACTTTTGGTAAATATATAAATAAATATGATCATCTAACATACTCTCGGGTGGACCCCTAGAAAACACTATATCATCCTATATATGGTCCATATCTATTATATGCACTTAAATGACATTCCATATACATTAAAACACATTATTCTTTAACTGGAATATCATGATATCACCATATTGACGATGAACCTTATACATGTCTATCACCGTCCCCATGTGCCATCAATGGTCATCCTCTATAATATAGTATATGATTATGAAATTGTTGAAGCTGAAATCATAGTTGTCCAATTATTATTTGATGATGAGGTTCATGATGTCCATAAAAACAGTGTGGGAATTTGTCACATAGTATTGCATCAGCTGGAACTCATAATTCCCACAGTGACATCGGAATTCCATCTATAGAATATCATTATCATATACTCTTATATAGTGGTATATAAATCAGGTATAGGTCTTCTAATACCATCAAATTCAACCAAATCTATCAAATAGCTAATCAAAACATGGAAAATAGTACATCTTCTTCGGTTTTTCCTAGTATGGGTGATGATAATCCATAAAAAAACACAATCTCCATTCTAATTTTTTTTGAAAAAATGAAATTATTCCCAGGGGATCTTTGGGAATTATAAAAAACTTATATATATGGTCAGACAACATCACCCTCATCTCAAAGAACATGCTAGGGCCATCTGATATTCTATTAAAGACATTGTTGTAGTCATACAGTGCATGTTAATGAATAAAAACCCTCTCCTGCAATAGGGGGTGTCTGGAAATGTCCTCTGGATATAAACCCACATTATCATCCACAATTGAATTAATAATGATTCATTAAGGGATTGATTTGAAAGGGAGACCCTATCCATATGATGGGGGATATGTTATCGACACCTACTCTCAAAACCCACTCTTCATACCATGAGGAAAATCTCGGCCAAAAAGTATAATCTCATCCCATTAGTGTGAAGTCATCTAACTCTTCTATGGTGAGAGTAAATTTGGATATGTACCATGGACAATAAATAAATACACGAGATGATGTTATAAAGTTTAACCATGATAAAAAAAGGTTCTATGAGAATCAAAATCTGTTAAGAGATAACATTCACTACTGGTATATAAAAGGTATTAAGGAACTATTCCCTATAAGAATGTCAAGGAAAAGATGTAGGGATAATGTCTCAACTGGGACCTCCATCACTCACATAAAGGTCATAGAGATGAATTCATGACTTCTACTAGTATCTACATGAATTTATAAAAGTTTTGAATAATAAAAGATTATACATATGATCATCATGTGTTTTGACAGGTCATATGACTCTACAGCCTACAGTTGCATATAACACTGACCTATAGTTCCCTATGTCTGATATTGGCCAATAAGGTTTGATGTTTCAAGGAGAATGTAATTTCATCAACCTCATATATCTCAACCACTTGAAGGCCGCACAATCTACATTTCCACTGATTCCTCCATAGGTTCTTCCCTACCCACACCAATGAAATCCTTCACAGTGCTACCTCATCCTTGGTGGCCTATTGGATATATTCTAACCCTCCTAAACATTTTGGTTTAATAAATCATGGTTCATGTAAACTAACCCTAAACATATATAGCATATCCACGCTTTTGAATGGTGTGGCTTCCCATTGACATGAATCTCAATTTTACCAATATAATCTTCAACACATCGACATAAGTGGGACTGCATAGGGTACCATACTTGCACGAATGTCTGAGGTGTGACCCTTCTAAAATCTCAATGACTCAAAGTATCCATCCTATATAATGTCAAGGTAATATAATATATGGTTAGTGAATCTTTTGGCATACTCCAAAATTGGCATCCATCCCTTCAACAGCCCCAGAATCACATGAATATTGAATTTAAAAAAAACAAAGGGTAGTTCTCCTCCAAAATAGTTTTTAGATATAAGTTAATTAGAGTTTCAATTCATCATGCATCAATGTGACCTGAATCATTTGGCGAAAAACTAGCCCATGGAAAAGACTGGTTGATAGTGAATCATCCTGATTAGTTGATGATCATATAATCCTAAAATCATATATAAAAAAATCAATCCAATCATCTTATTCCTGAGGATCTAGATCATTGTGTGTACATAGTGGTATTCTATGACAGAACTCATAGTGTATTATTAGATTCTACACATGATGCGACTTTTCTTCTGGTACTATCTGTATCACAATATGTGGGGTCACTTCTACCTATCCACCCAGATCAATAATATCATGTGGTAACCCCTCATGATCTGGAATTACTCACCATGATGGAATTATTTGTGGAGGAAACCTAAAAATTAAATAAATATATTCAATAGTTAAATGATTATATATATATGGTGAAATGAAAGAAGATTGGAATTAAGAAGACTCAAACCTATATTATTAATGTTCCATTGATCCCTAAAAAGATGAATTTGTGTGTCATGTCGAAAATTAGGTAGTTAGGGTCTTGGTGAATGGTTACGCCACCCATTGTAACAATAATTGGTTTTATTCCCTTAAATACACAATCTAAATACATTAACACTATTTCCCTATGTCCCAGTAAAATCCATGTAAGGGGACAACACTAAATACCATCTAGTAGAATAAACCCCAAAGATACCAATATGTTACGACCATACCCAACAGGTCTCATTCCATAACTAGACCAAGCCCACCTCCATAGTCCAGGGGATGGAATCAGACACTAAAATTTATTTATAATATGGTAGGACTTCAACTATGTACCTACTCCCCCAACCTTCTCTGAAGATACGTTTTATGGAATAAAGATAATATATTAACACTTACAGTGACAATAATGCAGGTAACAACCTCTAAGGAATACAACAATATGATAGTATAATTTCAAATGTAAAAGGAAAAATACATTTCAATGAAAATAGATAAACCAACAAGAAAAAAATAGGAAATGTAAAATATGAGAGAGCCCAACACCAAATCTCAAACCGTTGACCTCCATACAATTTCAGATTTAGTAGGGTAACCCTATATTGCATTGTAATCACTAATGACATGTCTATCACCATCATAAGACAAATAATGTGTGGGATTAGATTCTTTATTGTTGAGTATATGCATATCTTGCTGGATGAGTCAAAATATGAAGTGGGTGCTAGAAAGGAGATGATAGAATTATACAAATCATACCATACTATGAGATAAATGAAAACCAACAAAAAATTATATATATGATCAAAAACCCCCATATGAGATATAATGATTATCCCTATCCCATAACATATATAAGTAATAGAGTTTGTAATCAGTTCCAGAAGATATCCAATGATTCCCAACATCTCATGTGTCTCCTAAAAGATGTATTAATTCCAGGGAACATCACTCCACTATGTAGAAAAATTGAACTGACTAATATATTGGTAGAAAACCCATGATCTTATAAAATATAATGGTTCCACTAAAAGTTTTATATTGATGACCCATGCCATGATTCTGTAGGAGGGTTCCACATTAGGGTTCACAGAACCATGCCCTAGAAAAAAAATGATACCAATAAGATAGTCAATGTAATGTCCATGATCTATCCTAATATGAGGGTTCCACTTTTGTGGTCAATGACCCATGAATTTATACGGCAGGAGGGTTCCACTCCGATAGTTAATAGAGAATCCATTTCCCATCCCATCAAGAGTCTTCCACAGTAGTGGTGAAGGATCCAATCACTGTTATCGTAGTAGTGATCCACTATGATAATCAATAGAGGGACTATGACATACCCTATTATAATGGTGTAAATATATTGTTCAAGGACTTATTAAGGGAAACCATATAAGGGTGACACTCATATAGACTATAGTGGAATAGTTCAATTTTTTTAATATGATGATGCCCCTCAGATTTCTCTACTGATCCTGATCGATCACTGCAATTTTTAGACATATACTAATTAAATGAAACCCTTATAACATATCTCATTATATCTCTATATCCACAATGAACTCCACCATTCTGTTCTAAATAGAATCAAAATCATGATAGTATACACTTGGTCTAGTAAATGACATAAAACTATAGAGATACAGAGGTATATGATTCCTAAAAAAGGATAATGCATAGCGTGTAAGGGGATACACATGGAATGTGGTTACACCTTACTAACTATATATGTCCTACACTAATACATGGATCACATCCTATGTATCCAAAAGTTGTTTGTATTGTTTCTATATAGAATTCCGTTGGTGTCTTCAACATGCTATTATGAATGTCTATGTACAATTGACATGTCTATGTACCTAGTCATGTTCGTGGCCATTCCAGTGTCGAGGTATTTCTAGAGTCAGCACCAGGTAACCAATAGTGGGTCACATGGAATATGTGGTTCATACACATCATGTTTCAATTCACACAATTGTAATTTCTATCCTCTATAATATGGGTCCTACAAATCATGTTCTCATCTGAATACATGGCCTATTGTTTGGGATTTCATATAATTTTTGATACAATCCCATCTATCCAACCCACATACTGGATCCTCAAATCATTCCCCTATGATACCTACAATTTATGTAATGTGAGTTTTTTCATTGCGTAGTGCCCAATTATTTCCATAATTCACATTCCATTGAAACATTGTTTTTTCTTGTATTCCATGTGCACTACTAATCCTCATCAGTTGATCCCAGATCCCATATCTGATTGGAGAATCACCCAAATTCCTCAAGACATTTGTATATATACCTAAATCATCAACCCAGTCAGAGGTAATGAATCTAAAATGTATCCCATTGTCTGATGATCTTTTGACCCACCATTTAATAGTTGTCTTGTTTCCCCATGGTCGAATGATGAAGAACATGAAGAATGGTGGATGAAAGAAAATATAAGAAAAGGTGAAACACTATTGGACATTTATTATTAGAAAAAAAACTTAATTGAGGATAACAGTCTGTGATATATTGTAGAACAATGTTTAGTCAAATAAAGTAAATTTAATATGATTGGTTGGTGGAGGAAAATGGATAACATTATGTAGACAAAAGAAATAAGAATTACCACGATCAATCAATTAATGAATAGGGAAAAATACACATACCCAATAAGCTACCATTTATTAAGTAAGAAAAGAAAAAATAAGAATAACGGATGAGGAAAAATAAGAACATGTGTTCTCATCCACCAAGAAATAGGTCTACATATCATAATACAACATATCATTTCCATAATCAGAGTCACCTGAAGTCTCCCACTCAGATTGAGCATTTTCCTGATTGAAAATTTTAAGTATACTTGCATCCACCTTCCTTGACTCGTTAGAAATCGACCTGGTCAACACAGTCCTAGGAAGATTTCGAATATTCATTTCATGGTCTCCTCATTGAGGGAATATGGGTGAAACCCTCACTATTTGTGACCTTTTCCGTGTAAATTATGATTGAATCATTGTAAGAGGCATGCCCAACACTTCCAAATTCCCTATAAGGCGTACCAATATTCCCTCTTTCATCCTCATAAATGTTCCCCCATTTCCCTGATAATTCAGATGACCAAAGGAGATTTTGAATTTCCTGATGACAATCAATAGGTTGTTGCTGATTAGAGACGTCAACCTGAGGGGGGTTAGGGGTCATAAATCCCAAAGACCGTGTAGGGATGTCCTCAACTGAAGTAACCTCTGTAGACAAGTCAACCCGAGCATTAGAGGGGCCACTATGAGCCCTCTCTGGAGACACATCCACCAGTGGTCTTTTTCCTTCCACATTAGCCATAGTGGAGGGTGGCACTTTAAGAGGAAATTTGGTCTTTGACAAACTTAAATCTTTCAGCTTCGACATCCTTTGACAAAGATTTTCTAAATGACCCCTCATCCCACATTACTCACATGAAACATTATTTCTATATTTCCTTAATGAGTGCCTAACAACCATAAATTTATTTGTAGAAAAGAGGCTTTTCATACTTAACATATATTTGAATGTTATCAGAAGGAGTGGATATTGTTACCTTGTTAATCAGAGTAGATCTCTGATCAAACACCACCAAAATCCTTGTAAAGTGACCATACTGAAGATCCTTAGTTTCCTTGTCAATATGGATAGGAGTCCAAACTTTCGTGCCAATATCATGCAGAAATTTTGGATGCCAAATGACCCAATAGATTCCATGAAGGCGAACCCAGATATGAGAGAATGCATTCCTTTAATGCGAGACATTGAAATCTAGAGACCATTTGTGTTAGTGAATCCATCCATACTTCAAGAATAGGGTCCCAATACTCCATGCTCGAGGCTTCAAATCATCAGAAGGAAATAAGGAGTGGAAAAAACCTCGACCAAGAGAGACACATTTCCAATTAGAGTAACCCCTAAAAGGGAGGTTCATCGAAAAGAATCATCAAGCTTCCAAGGTTGTTCACCCATAGGATGAAAAATGTGTGCAATAAAAGAATTTTTCCCAATCACAATTCTCTTAGAAAATTCTGCAGGATTGGCTTCAACATGAGCCAATGAAACCTTGCGAATAATTTTACCAGGAGAAGAGTCCTTGAGCAGATCTTGGGAATGAGCTCCATCCAGCTTTGGACCTGAAATTGATTTCATCACATTGAGAAAAGATTTAGAACCAAAATCCATGTGAGTTTCCCGCAGCGATGAAACCTTCTCAGTCACTTCTACATCGCTCATCCGAGATTCTCTGCCAAAATTAGTAGATCTCCTTAACACATCTTTAGATCCGATGAGTGAATCTGGATCCGATCTAAAGCATACTGTTGGTTCCACCGCAATCGAAGCAATTCAAATTTCATCGGCCACCCATGGGGCATGAGCAGACGGCGATGAGGGAATAGTCAACTGATCTCATTCCACCAATAATGAATTGTGGATTGTCCTCTTAATGGTCCTTGGGTAATGTGGCTAACCCTATGGATATGTTTTACAGATTTATATATAGTTCTTATAATATTATTAAATTTTATAAAATAATTATCTTTACTTCTTTATTTATATTAATCAAACTCTCTAATGGATTCATAATCAAAACTCCCCGCACAAACCAACTTTAGATCATGTATATGGTAATGGTTTCAATCTAGATTTAGATATTGTGTTCATATTTTCAATCCATGAAACCATATAATAGATATCCAATTTTCACAAAAAAAAGTTCTCACACAGTTCAAAATACATTTAATAATTCATTAAAAATAATTCAAGATGCACCATGCCTCAGAATCATGTACCATATGAGAACCTATCACTGAAAAAACGTGAATTTATATTATCAATTACGTACAAAAAAATATGTTCTGTACATATTTATTTCTATTTATACCTATAAGGATATCTATACGGTTATATTGGACACATTTTATGTAACAGCCCAAGATTTTATAAAAAAATATTCTTTTTAATTTTATTAATGTCTTGTGTTGTACGCTACACCAAAAGGAGCTTGCACAACACACATCCTTGACTTGACTTGCATTACACGCAATCACGACCTTCCTCGATAGCGTGTGTAGTACGCAATACCGAGTTTCACTAAACAACGATATGCTATAAAAATATTATTAAAACTAGCCGTTATGAATAGTAATAACCACTTTTTGAAATCCATTAAATCTTATTTTTCATAATGAACTTTATTTTTGCATTCGGAGTATCGAATTTAGCCTAAGGTGAAATTTTGGTACTTTTCGGATAACTTTCATATTCTGATGAATAGTGAAAATTACTAAATTATAATTAAAAACAACTTTTTTAATCGAAATAATTAATAGTGATAAATCATTAATTTGAGTGGTTTTAAAGTATATTTAGAATATATTTTTACAATTCAATACAATGTTGGTCATTGGATGTAGTTTCACATTTAATCTAGACATAAACAAGTGTCAATCTTTTGATAGATATTGTTTCTTAAAAACACGCTATTAGTTTTAACAGCGGGATTTAATTATAAAATTAATTAATGCAACTTTTATGTTATGAATTTGCTAAAATAGACTTCATTTTTGAATTCGGAATATAAAATATATCTTGGGATGAAATTTTGGCATTGTTCTGAAAAACATCAATTTTTGATGATTAGTGAAACTACTAAGTGATAGGTTAAAAACTGAATTTTACATAAAACTTAATTTTACCGCTTCTGTGAATGGAATTTCAAAAATCCGAGAGACACGGTTAATATCAAGGACTAAAATGTGGTTCAATGAGATGAAAATAATTTTTTGATGAATAGTAACTTTTTACTTTTTTTACCACGGTTAATAGTAAATAAGGTAACTATGGGTAAATATGATATTAATATTACCCTGACACATGTCCTAATTCTATTGGACAAGTGTAATTCGACCAAAAACAAACTTAGGAATAAAATATGACCATTTAGGCCCACTTGGATTAGATTAGGACATTTATTATTAATTTATTTAAAGAAGGGTTAAAATAGTTAAAATCAAAGTTTAATAAGTAAATCATTTTTAATATGGGGTTATACATAAGATTAATTCGATTTTAAATATTCATTAGAAAGCTAAAAAGATTTACTACACGATGGTATTTTATTTGTAATTTTTAGACATCAAATAATTTAATTTATTTATGACACAATGATGATGCAGTAATTATCTTATTAATGAAATATTGACGTAATTGATGTTATAAACACCAAAATAAATATAATTTGAGACTTTTTATGAATTACACTAATTTTCTAGGTTACTATGATATATTAGTGTTGATTTAATCAACTTGGTTCGAACATATAATTCTGTTATGACTTTCACAAAAATCATATATCAAATAGTGTCAAAATTGACACAAATTAGTTTTTAAATCAAATATTATATTATTAATTGTTATTTTATTCCTAAAAATCTAAGGTTCGGCCAAATGACTTAGATAAGGATATTTATATTAATAATAAACAATTTGGGGATCGTTTCGCATGTTATAGTAAGTGTATTAACCATATAGTGAAAGAAAACAAAAAGACACGGTAAAAGTTAAATTATTTAACTTAGAGTTAAATCTAATTGATAAGGTTAAAATAATACCCTAAACTTGTCTAAATCTTATTGGTTGATAGGATTTCGACCCATCCCCACTTTAGCTTCGAAATAAGACCCTTTGGAACCATTATAAACCGATTTTGACTTTAATATAAAATAATATTTTGAGATATTCCTAAGGTGCCCCTCTCCTCCCCTATAAAAGGACACCTCCTTCCCCTCCTCCTCACACCAATTTGAGCACTCAAGATCGGCCAAACCCTGCCAAAATCTCTTCTCCACTTCCCTAGAAACATCCTAGAGGTTCTGGTCTTCCTCAAAGACCAATTCTAGTTCCCTAAGAAGAGGTCTCAAAGAGGCACTTCAAAGAAGAGGTAATTACCGTTACCAATTCTTTCATCTTTATTTCTTCTTCCACTTCTTCTTCTTAGGTTGTTTCATTATGAAGTAATAATATCAGTATCACTCATATACTGATATGTTATTATAAGTATGAAACAACCCTATTTCACCATCTATCCATCCTACGGAAAAAGAAATCACCGCGCGTGCGTACGTACGGAATACCGTCTCCACGCCATGGTGTAATCTATTTTCCACCACCACCTTACATGGATGGGTATAATGGTGTAAAGAATAACTATAAATAGTTATTACAACATCATATTGATTCTTATATATTGTATAATCCACTCCAATTCAATTCAATATTTATAGAAATGATATCATCGCTCGTGCGTACGTACGGAATACCGTATCCACGACGCGATGAGATTCATTCTCCATGTTAACCATTTAAGAATGATTATAATGTATATATAAGAAATAATAATGAAATATATGACATTATAAAGCTACTGGATTTATGTATATATATACCTATGTATTTCATCTACTTACTTCCATTTCAAGACAATAAGGAAAGGAAAACAGCGTTCATGCGTACGTACGGACTACCGTCTCCATGAACGGTGTTTTTCATTTTATTTATCTACCTATTATATATATATATACTGAATGTATATGATATATAAATCATATTTTATATTCTGGAAGTAAGTAAATCATGATATAAGTAATAATGATGTCAAGAACAACGAGTCAAAACACCTACGATAAATGAAACGATTTTACCCAAAACGCTTCTTTAACATGGAATTTACAAAAGAACGGGTAATATAATGTCATAAGTGAACCATATATGATATCATAACAATGAATATGATTCTGTAATAAGTCAATAACATGATTTAAATCATTATACAGGAGGTTCGGACACTTACAAAGCAAGTCGGACCTAAGGTAAGGGAAATATCACAATCTCATTTTTTATCCGAGATTGTTTATTCGTAAGTATTTACTGGGGTGTATTTTATCATCCACATCCATGTTTCATCAAAATGTAATATTATTTCCATCCACATACAATTGTTTAAAACCATTTTTACCCTTCGGTGAGTTTTTAGTAATATGTATGAAAGGAATCTTTTGTCGTACGAGGTACTTTTTGACTTTTCCGACAAAAGTACGAAGAATGTTTTTTTTTACTTATACGGCACGAACGGATTTATACTGTTTTATAAAGCCTTATTTTCATGAAGATTACTCTAAAATATTTCATGACTATTTTCAATAAAATCTCTTTCTTTTAAAATTGCATGATGTTTTGTGAAAAGAAATTGATTTTGAAGAAGAAAGGATATTTTCCTCAAGAATGGAGTTCAAGTGTTTTATCAAAATTATTTTCCATCTAAGATAATAAAGGGTTCTGTTTTTATCCCTATTATTACATTGATTTGATTATGTTGTGATGGAATTATTTTTATGAATTCCTTTTTCTTATATGAATTGTTTTATGATGTCATGATGTTTAAGATTCCCATTTGTATTACATGGGTTATGCGATGATGTATGATTTATGATTTTGTGTCACACATAAGAAAGGATTCATTAAGAGATGGGTGGGACCTATATCTCCCTCCAATGCATTGGGTAAAGATTTTATATCTCATGAGATAGACATGGCTGGAATGGTAGGTTATACCGGTTCAGTGAAACAGGACTGAAACGAGGATTACTCGATTCAGAAAGGGACTTTGTCCACTAAGATAGTCTTGGAAATGAGTCTTGACTAACAAGAAATGATTCTCTATGATTATGTGTGTATTCCACAATGAGTAATGTTTTAAGTTATGATTTCATTTCACTACTATGATTTATCCCATGTTATGAAATTATGCTCTCTTTTACAGGTTAAGATTTCCAAAAATGTTATGTTCTTATGAAAATTATGTGATTGATATTTCCTTTGTTTACCCTTACTGAGCATTTGATCTCACCCTTTTATGTTTTCTTTTCCCCAGGATATAAAGAAAGGTTTTAGGTAAAATAAAAAGGAAGATCTTTATGGGAGATGTTGAAGATCTTTCCCCACGATTAGAAGATTATACTCCGAGTTTCCAATGACACTAAACTATTACGGTCCTTGTGTGTGTGTTTTTGTTATGTACTAAGTATTCCGCAAAAGTAATGTAAAGTCCATGTACGTCAAGATACGGGTCTCTACAGTTGGTATCAGAGGAAAGGTTTAGTCAACCTTTGGAAACTAGGACGCGAAAACATTAGTGAGATCCCTAGAGATATTTCTAAGGTATGTCTAGGGATGCCCCTAAGGATAAGTATACGTATAGGATATAGTCCTAGAACTATGGTAACGATATTAGATTAAACCAAAGATGTTAGATATTTAAGTTACTCCCCCTTTATTATGATTTTTTCCTCTCACACTATTCTTTTTTGGGTTTTAGAATATGGCTGGAAACAAGATGATTCACGATAATGGAGGATATGATGGACAATGGAATGATATTCTTCATGAGCAACCAAATGAAATGGGATTTGGATGCCCAAACATCATTATTATGCCGAATCAGCAATCTCACAACATGATCAATAAAGTAAAATTTGGTAAGTTTCCTGACTCGACTAATAAGAGAAAGATGGAGTTCCATGATGATCATAGAGGAAAGAAAGTTCAATTTCCCCTATGTAAATCATGTGGGAAGAGGCATCAAGGAGAATGTTTCAAGGGAACTGGAAGATGCTTTGGGTGTGGAAAAGAAGGACACAAAGCAAGTAAGTGCAAAGGAAAAGGGTCGGTTAACACCATGGATGAGGATAATGGTATTGCTACGACATCAAAAATGGTTAAGTGTTATAAATGTGGAATGTGTGGGCATTATGCAAACAAATGCCCTAAGGGAAAGACTCATGAAGAGAATCAGTATGGTCATATGGGTAGTATTTATGTGGATGATGATGAAGAGACTACAAATGATATGTGAGATGAAAGAATTTTTGAAGCTCGGTCAATGGTTTGAGAATGTAGTGGAATGATTACATGTTTATCATGTGTAATTTTGGAATAAAGAAACATCTATGGATTGTTACACTGTTGTCTTTCCTTGTGTTTTGAAAGTGTATGATTAATGTTACCAGTATCCATGAAAGGTTATTCAGATATTTTTGGAATGTAGATGATATGCGAATAATGAGGGGATAAGGAGAAAATTAAATGTTTGATAGTATTCATGAGCTCATGATTGATATAAGGACTAAGTGATATCATGGTTTGAGTATATAGAATTTTGAGGATTTTGGTATGTGGAAAGTGTTAACTTTTAACTGCACTCATGTTTTCACTAAGGTATTCAAGAGAATACACGATTAAGGACTTTGAATGTTTGGAATGTGACCAACAAGACATATCTTATGATATGTGGGGATCAACGACAGTATTAAATCTCTGGTAATCGTTGTCACTATATTATGAGAGTGGACTGCAGTATTATGTATAAGCCTAAAGATTAGACTGGATTATGTTGGACATAAGTTAGTATTGTTTAAGGATAGAAGATTTTCGATATTATTGATGGGATGTTATAGTAACGTAGTTTTTGAAAAAGGGACAACCTGAAGGATGAGCGACAGCCCATCGCTTCGGACAAGGCTGTAGGAATCGAACCCACAACCGAAGTGCGACTGGCCTTTATCACCTACCACTGACCTACAGGAAGTCCCTGTTTAGTAGAAACTAGTTTTATTATATCAATCAGTATGATATATGAAGTATAAGTCCATTTTAGGAACCATATATGATTAATCCCACTATAGATCGACTTATGTATATAAATTTTGCTAACCTTTTGAGACAGATGGAATGACCCGTCATTCTATCACATGATCTGCTAACACTTCACGAATAACAAATTCAACTTCATTTATTTAAGAGATGAAGTGGAAATTGTTAAAGGCACGAACAACAGTGAGATTGTACCAAAATAAAGTAAGTATTTATTCTAATTCAAATTCTTTAACTTTAGGGAAATAATCTTGAAAACCAAAAATGTTTTCCTAGTTCTCTTATACCTGATAAATCAGATGGTACCTTAGATCGTCACAAATTTATGGATTTGTGATTACTGGCTTTTCCATAGCCATGTTCTCTACCACTCTCCATCAGAACATGATGGTTAGATTTCTCTTCCATATCCATATTTTCACCTATGTGGAAACCTAGTGATTAGTTTATTTGGGTAATCGTTACATTTCATACTTTATTTTTTAAAGCCAAGTTTTGGTATTCCCTTTTACGATGTGGGTTTCTATTAAAGAAACTTTCAAATAGTAAACCATTTATAACCCCGACGAATTTCGAGGGCGAAATTCATTTTAAGGGGGGTAGAATGTAACAGCCCAAGATTTTATAAAAAAATATTCTTTTTAATTTTATTAATGTCTTGTGTTGTACTCTACACCAAAAGGAGCTTGCACAACACACATCCTTGACTTGACTTGCATTACACGCAATCACGACCTTCCTCGATAGCGTGTGTAGTACGCAATACCGAGTTTCACTAAACAACGATATGCTATAAAAATATTATTAAAACTAGCCGTTATGAATAGTAATAACCACTTTTTGAAATCCATTAAATCTTATTTTTCAAAATGAACTTTATTTTTGGATTCGGAGTATCGAATTTAGCCTAAGGTGAAATTTTGGTACTTTTCGGATAACTTTCATATTCTGATGAATAGTGAAAATTACTAAATTATAATTAAAAACAACTTTTTTAATCGAAATAATTAATAGTGATAAATCATTAATTTGAGTGGTTTTAAAGTATATTTAGAATATATTTTTACAATTCAATACAATGTTGGTCACTGGATGTAGTTTCACATTTAATCTAGACATAAACAAGTGTCAATCTTTTGATAGATATTGTTTCTTAAAAACACGCTATTAGTTTTAACAGCGGGATTTAATTATAAAATTAATTAATGCAACTTTTATGTTATGAATTTGCTAAAATAGACTTCATTTTTGAATTCGGAATATAAAATATAGCTTGGGATGAAATTTTGGCATTGTTCTGAAAAACATCAATTTTTGATGAATAGTGAAACTACTAAGTGATAGGTTAAAAACTGAATTTTACATAAAACTTAATTTTACCGCTTCTGTGAATGGAATTTCGAAAATCCGAGAGACACGGTTAATATCAAGGACTAAAATGTGGTTCAATGAGATGAAAATAATTTTTTGGTGAATAGTAACTTTTTACTTTTTTTACCACGGTTAATAGTAAATAAGGTAACTATGGGTAAATATGATATTAATATTACCCTGACACATGTCCTAATTCTATTGGACAAGTGTAATTCGACCAAAAACAAACTTAGTAATAAAATATGACCATTTAGGCCCACTTGGATTAGATTAGGACATTTATTATTAATTTATTTAAAGAAGGGTTAAAATAGTTAAAATCAAAGTTTAATAAGTAAATCATTTTTAATATGGGGTTATACATAAGATTAATTCGATTTTAAATATTCATTAGAAAGCTAAAAAGATTTACTACATGATGGTATTTTATTTGTAATTTTTAGACATCAAATAATTTAATTTATTTATGACACAATGATGATGCAGTAATTATCTTATTAATGAAATATTGACGTAATTGATGTTATAAACACCAAAATAAATATAATTTGAGACTTTTTATGAATTACACTAATTTTCTAGGTTACTATGATATATTAGTGTTGATTTAATCAACTTGGTTCGAACATATAATTCTGTTATGACTTTCACAAAAATCATATATCAAATAGTGTCAAAATTGACACAAATTAGTTTTTAAATCAAATATTATATTATTAATTGTTATTGTATTCCTAAAAATCTAAGGTTCGGCCAAATTACTTAGATAAGGATATGTATATTAATAATAAACAATTTGGGGATCGTTTGGCATGTTATAGTAAGTGTATTAACCATATAGTGAAAGAAAACAAAAAGACACGGTAAAAGTTAAATTATTTAACTTAGAGTTAAATCTAATTGATAAGGTTACAATAATACCCTAAACTTATCTAAATCTTATTGGTTGATAGGATTTCGACCCATCCCCACTTTAGCTTCTAAATAAGACCCTTTGGAACCATTATAAACCTATTTTGACTTTAATATAAAATAATATTTTGAGATATTCCTAAGGTGCCCCTCTCCTCCCCTATAAAAGGACACCTCCTTCCCCTCCTCCTCACACCAATTTGAGCACTCAAGATCGGCCAACCCCTGCCAAAATCTCTTCTCCACTTCCCTAGCAACATCCTAGAGGTTCTGGTCTTCCTCAAAGACCAATTCTAGTTCCCTAAGAAGAGGTCTCAAAGAGGCACTTCAAAGAAGAGGTAATTACCGTTACCAATTCTTTCATCTTTATTTCTTCTTCCACTTCTTCTTCTTAGGTTGTTTCATTATGAAGTAATAATATCAGTGTCACTCATATACTGATATGTTATTATAAGTATGAAACAACCCTATTTCACCATCTATCCATCCTACGGAAAAAGAAATCACCGCGCGTGCGTACGTACGGAATACCGTCTCCACGCCGTGGTGTAATCTATTTTCCACCACCACCTTACATGGATGGGTATAATGGTGTAAAGAATAACTATAAATAGTTATTACAACATCATATTGACTCTTATATATTGTATAATCCACTCCAATTCAATTCAATATTTATAGAAATGATATCATCGCTCGTGCGTACGTACGGAATACCGTCTCCACGACGCGATGAGATTCATTCTCCATGTTAACCATTTAAGAATGATTATAATGTATATATAAGAAATAATAATGAAATATATGACATTATAAAGCTACTGGATTTATGTATATATATATACCTATGTATGTCATCTACTTACTTCCATTTCAAGACAATAAGGAAAGGAAAACAGCGTTCATGCGTACGTACGGACTACCGTCTCCATGAACGGTGTTTTTCATTTTATTTATCTACCTATTATATATATATATATACTGAATATATATGATATATAAATCATATTTTATATTCTGGAAGTAAGTAAATCATGATATAAGTAATAATGATGTCAAGAACAACGAGTCAAAACACCTACGATAAATGAAACGATTTTACCCAAAACGCTTCTTTAACATGGAATTTACAAAAGAACGGGTAATATAATGTCATAAGTGAACCATATATGATATCATAACAATGAATATGATTCTGTAATAAGTCAATAACATGATTTAAATCATTATACAGGAGGTTCGGACACTTACAAAGCAAGTCGGACCTAAGGTAAGGGAAATATCACAATCTCATTTTTTATCCGAGATTGTTTATTCGTAAGTATTAACTGGGGTGTATTTTATCATCCACATCCATGTTTCATCAAAATGTAATATTATTTCCATCCACATACAATTGTTTAAAACCATTTTTACCCTTCGGTGAGTTTTTAGTAATATGTATGAAAGGAATCTTTTGTCGTACGAGGTACTTTTTGACTTTTCCGACAAAAGTACGAAGAATGTTTTTTTTTACTTATACGGCACGAACGGATTTATACTGTTTTATAAAGCCTTATTTTCATGAAGATTACTCTAAAATATTTCATGACTATTTTCAATAAAATCTCTTTCTTTTAAAATTGCATGATGTTTTGTGAAAAGAAATTGATTTTGAAGAAGAAAGGATATTTTCCTCAAGAATGGAGTTCAAGTGTTTTATCAAAATTAATTTCCATATAAGATAATAAAGGGTTCTTTTTTTATCCCTATTATTACATTGATTTGATTATGTTGTGATGGAATTATTTTTATGAATTCCTTTTTCTTATATGAATTGTTTTATGATGTCATGATGTTTAAGATTCCCATTTGTATTACATGGGTTATGCGATGATGTATGATTTATGATTTTGTGGCACACATAAGAAAGGATTCATTAAGAGATGGGTGGGACCTATATCTCCCTCCAATGCATTGGGTAAAGATTTTATATCTCATGAGATAGACATGGCTGGAATGGTAGGTTATACCGGTTCAGTGAAACAGGACTGAAACGAGGATTACTCGATTCAGAAAGGGACTTTGTCCACTAAGATAGTCTTGGAAATGAGTCTTGACTAACAAGAAATGATTCTCTATGATTATGTGTGTATGCCACAATGAGTAATGTTTTAAGTTATGATTTCATTTCACTACTATGATTTATCCCATGTTATGAAATTATGCTCTCTTTTGCAGGTTAAGATTTCAAAAAATGTTATGTTCTTATGAAAATTATGTGATTGATATTTCCTTTGTTTACCCTTACTGAGCATTTGAGCTCACCCTTTTATGTTTTCTTTTCCCCAGGATATAAATAAAGGTTTTAGGTAAAATAAAAAGGAAGATCTTTATGGGAGATGTTGAAGATCTTTCCCCACGATTAGAAGATTATACTCCGAGTTTCCAAAGACACTAAACTATTACGGTCCTTGTGTTTGTGTTTTTGTTATGTACTAAGTATTCCGCAAAAGTAATTTAAAGTCCATGTACGTCAAGATACGGGTCTCTACAGTTTAGATATAATGTTTATATTATATCATGCTTCCTTATTACTCAGTGTTTTAAATAATCTATCAAATATAGGAAATATATTGGATGAAATATATTTTTGTAAAATATCAAGATGGATAATATTGTCATGTTACATCACCCGTCACAAGTGTATCATCTCATCACCATGGACTAGAAGAAATATCCTTGAAAATTTCAAATGGATGTCCCTCTATTTTAAAACTATGTATGAAAAAACCTCATATTTCAGGATTCCTTTTTATGTCATTGCATACTATAAATTGAATTATATGATAAATGTAATCTACTTTGAGTAACAAAAATCACAAGATGTGAAAAACAATTACCCCTATAATCAAGTCACACTCTTGATCCCTAATATAAAAAAGTGATTCAATGATAATGCACTACATCTTAGATATCATAATGGAGGACACACTAAAAGGATCAAGAATGAATGTAACTAGCATGAATTATAGCCTTGAAATACTATATATTTTTTTAGAATATCAATTCATAATACACAACTAATAGGATAAACTACTTTTACAATGTATGCTACAATATATATTATTCCTGCAATGCCCCATGTTACCAATAATATTGGAATACGTGTAAAACATTCCATAATTCAGGTTGACCTTATCATGTAGTTGAACCAAAAAGCTCAACCAAATCATTATAGGGACATAAATATTGACCACTGCGATAATTACCATATGGTTTGGAGGATCCGAATAAGTAAAATAGCATTGTATACTAGCATGATCCCTCCCTATGTTGGATCGTGTTAAATTTATCATTTAATAACTAATGATAATAATTTCTAGAACTTATAAATCATATTAATCGTTCATGCGTCCTTTTTTGATAGTTCTAAAATGACCAGTTTATCTACATGTATGGATATTATAAAAAATATTCACTGAGTACACACTCATTCAATGTTAATTAGACTAAATCCTCATTGAAAAATTTATCATCATCATGATTCAAATGTGGAAACTTGGCTATATGACAAACAGGATGTATTATTTAATTATCATGAAAAGTTTTATTTATAATACAATATATAGTGTATATTAATATATATGTAAATTAAATCTAAATTATATTCATATATTAAGTATATTCATAATATTTCTTTACAACCAGTGAATATATGTACCACGTAATGAATTGAGGTCAACATTTGCATTGTGAATAGATACATCATTCATTGCACCATCACTAGGGTTAGCTGGCTAGAGATTCAAACTCATGAGAGTTTAACAAAATTTATATTTTTAGTAATCCTATCCTCATAACTATACTATATAAAAAATTTGAACATAAGATTGCCTAACCTATGATTGAACTCATCTATGTCATGGACCACTAGGGCCCGGGTATCTAGCATTATGCTAAATGATCCACTGACATCCCACATCCAAAATATAATGGAATATTATTTTGTGCCATGTATGTATATCATACACATGTAAGACCATAGAGTATCTACATGTAAAAATAATGCAACTCCAATCAGAAGTTAATATTTTAAATCACAATTTAAAAAAACATGATAAAAATAAAAACTCCTATGAGAGTATGAGAAAATAGTATGGAAATTTACCATGCAGTGAAATAAAATACCTATAATACTATAAAATAGAATGACCTAATTTAAAAAGGAGAAAAAATACCAAAAACATACATTAGAATATATCTATTGTTTCAATAGTCCAACTATGCCCACCAGCACTTCATCCACCTAACACTAAATTAGTTGGGAATTAATTTCATAAAACATTTTTTTTTTCAGAATACCCTATAATGGGGTGACACTTTATATACAATGTAAAAAATATTTAAAAATACAAAAAAATAGAATCATTGAATTAATGAGCTATAAAAAATTAGAATTTTCAAATAATATAAAAACAAGATATTATCATTGTATGTCCCACATATTATAATGCAGAATGTCCCCATTTCCATCATTTTTATACTTCACAATTCTCATTTTTAATAGTCATTCTATGGAACTCACTTCAATAGTATTTCGAAAATCGATATAACACATTAGATAAATATATGCGTATTTATTTTCCAAGATTATGTATATTCTAGAACTCATAAGCTTCTAATACATAGGTAGGGGATCATCCCTATGGTAACTATTGGATACACAACCCTCTTAGAAGTGTCCTACTTAAATCTTCATCTTACAACTTGGATGTTGGTCATGGGATGCTCAAAATGAACCAAGGATGAAAAAACAATAAAATAAAATCCTAGAATTTGTATAGGAATACAAGAATATATCTTTAATGGTCCAACATAATAGAAAATTCATCCTATTTGTATGATTGGATGCCTCATTATGCCCATATAGGAATTGAATAAAATTATGGAACACACCAACCCTCAAAGAGGAACATGCCAAGGTATCTCACAATATGTTGAAATGGTATATGGAACTACTATATTCCCAAAACCAAAAAGGGTTTTTAGTAGAATAATGTGTACAAAAGATGTTCACCAAATCAAAATGATCATTGCGAAGTACAATGATACTTATAAAAGATCTCTATTCTAGGAAACATCACTTCTACCCCTTCATCTTCTTCTTCTTCTATGGTTCACATATTATATCCCAATGTATATTTTTTACGTGTTGCAGTAATAGTTCAATAACCTTTAGGTGGAATCATATATAGAATATGGATCACAAACTCATCAGCACCCACACCATCAATGAATTTCTCCATCACTTCTATTCTATATTCACCACTATAATCCTAACATGAGACCTATATATTAATATCCATTATCCTATATACAACACACACCATGAATGTGGTTTTTGGATATAGTTTAATCAAATCCCCATCAAACAGTAGTGATGAATTTAGAAAAAATACAAGAATTAATAAAAATAAAATATGGTTAAAAAATGAAGTTCGTTTTCCTTCATCAGTACATTAAGTATACTAAGTATGGTAGCTAATCTCAACATAAAAAATAATGTTAAAACAAAAAAATAAAACTATAAAAAAATTATTATGTAATCTAAAAAATGATTCTTTAGAGGTATTTGATCTATGTTAACTTTAGATTTGGGTAAAAATGGGTATAAATAAAAAATATTTAAAGTCCTACCTTGCATTGTTATGATTGATATATGAGGAATCATCAATATGCACTGGTTTTGGAGTACACGTTATGATTTATATTAGTGAAGAAAAATCCCCATCACTTTATATATTTGAACACATATAATGATACTTTATTACCAGAGGTTCATCCATACCTCATAAAAAATTTAATTTCTCTAAGTAACAACATTGTAGAGAGAATTCATACTCTCCCCATTTTTACTGTGTCTTGTGGACATTTAGATAACACCCTGATAAATGGGAAACACAAAATAGTGGAGAATATTAAATGAAAAATTGCAGAAATACAATTAAGATTTCCTATAAACCCCTCATAAATAAAACACATGATAAACTCATGAAAATGAGTGTGATCTGAGAAGGAAGATAATAATTTAGTAAATCTCAAAATTGGCCAATCATGAAATTATTCCTTCATGTTCAACAAAACATCATGGTATTCTTGAAGGTGACTGTGTGAGGGATATCTATATGGAATGTATCTAATTTTTTCCTACATTTCCATCACTACAAATTGAACCATGTCTGGGTAAGGTCTTAAAAGAACCCATATTTTTATTAATTTAAACTCAATTAATATAATTATTCAATATATGATAATCTACATATAATCACTTTAAAAATAGAATAAAAACATTATGAATAAAAAATTAGTGAAGTAATATGTTTTTAGTGATGTTAATTATAATATAACAAGGAAATATTAACAGAATACTAGGAATATTAATATGACACTTATGAATAGTAAGTGGTCTAAATTAATAGTAACCTCACGCATTAATGTATTGAAAAAATTAGGCATCTTATAAATGAATGTATGATAAAATTATATCATAGTAAATCAATGTAGAGTTTTAAATATTAATTTATTATTTGTTAGTATTTTTGTAAACAATAATTATTTAATTACTATATTGTTATTTATTTAATAATTTTAAGAAATATATTTTCATAAAATATATTCATAAAATAATAATTTTCATTTTTTTTATTTTTTTATAAATTAATGATACATTGGTTAAATTTTCAAAGTGTTATTAAAGATGTTATAATTTTAAAATATGTATTTTTTAGGTAACTAATGATTTTAATTAAAAAATAAATTTATAATATCTAGAAAATAATTTCATAAAATTTATTTATTTTATGAATTATAATCATAAAAAAAATAGTTATGGTGGAATTTTTAGATTTGACTATTGTAATTGAATTAATTGTGAGTAGTAAAATATTTTAATTTACATTATAAATAAATTATAAATTAAACACACTATTGATTGAGTCATGGATAATGTAAGAATGATAATATAAAATTAACCATACTTATTGAATTTATATAGTGTTAATGATAAACCAATTTATTTTCGTGAAACAAGATAATAAACTACTGAATAAAATAAAGTGAAAACACACCTCTCGTCCACTATAAATACCACCCCTCACATCATACTCCCCTCAATCCTTATAATCATCTATAATTGTATAAATTATTCCCAAAACATTCCCAAGACCTCCCCCATGACTCAAAGAGCTTGTACACATCAAACATCCAAACCCTTTTAACATAAGGAGGTTCTCTAGGAGAAGGATTCAAAAGGTAAAATCCTCTTTCGTTCTTTATAATTTTTTTCTTGTTCTTTTCTTTTCTTTTTATATCCTCAACTCCCCTCATACTAATGTAATGATAACTCCAATACATTAAATATACTATAATTTCATTATCCTAATTTAATAATCCATCATATAACCCCTTATCTTATCCCTTTTATCCTAAAAAATAATTCATCACCAATAATGTGTAAATGAATAGTCATCGTGGGAGATCCATTTTTATTTTCCATTAACACCATTAAGTATGTTAATAAGACAAATATATGGGTTTCTATATAAATTAAAATATTTTTCATAATAATCTTCATATTGTTGAATTAATATATATATATATATATATAATTCTAAATGATGAAGCGATACGAGTTCTTTGTGAACAATGAATTATAAAAATTTACCTAAATTGATCATCATTAACATTTATCTAGAAATCATCCACATACAATAAAATAAATTATTCATAATATAATTTATATTTATGTATGATCATTAATAACATATGATAAAAATTATGGATATTTATATTCATCTTATATAATCATCCATTCATGTATCTAAGTGAATCGATAATGAAAACTAAGAAAAAAAAATACACATCGAACGATGATATTAAACTCTATAAATCAATACAATTATCATAAATGAACATAATAAATCAATAATGAATAAAATGAAATTATAAAATCTTATAATTTTTTTAATTATTCACGTAATTTTTATAATATAGGATATTAGTGTGAAAAAATCATTTGGAAAAGGGTTAGGGGTATTCTCAAACCCAATTCAATTCTAATAGGTTTTCCCTATTTGTTAAAATTTCAAATAAGGATATTATTTTTAGGTTTCTTAAATATAATTTATTTACACTTCAATTATCTATTTTTGTTTATACATGATTCAAACATTCCTTTAATGTAATTGAAAAGGAATTTCAAAAATAACTCTTCTTTCAAAAATACAATATTTAATTCTTTTGAGAATGTAACTTCTTAACTCATGATAGATGATTCCTCTTCCAGGTATGTTAGTCCATCATTGATTTCTAATCTACAACGTTTATGGATATATTCTTCATGAAATGATCCACATTCCCTTCCATGGATTATTTTTTTCATATATTAATATACATTATATATTTCATGTATAAGTATGTAAATAATATGATGGGATGTGTGCACTCTGAATTATAAAACACATGTAAATGTTACAGTTTCATGGGTTTTCTGATAATTATATAGTGATCCAATGAATTAGTTAATTTGACAAATATCATGATATATAACGATATATACCTAAACCTGATGCTATCTTTGTTCACAACCACGTTTGGAAGTATTACACTAAGCCATGTTGATTAATTTATATTCTTTACCACATTACATGAAATTATCTAATGCTGACATTCATGATTATTATGATGTTGTTTTGTTTCTAATAATTGACACTCTAATATATATTGTTCAATTTTTTTTATATATTTTCTTTCTTAGCTTCTATGAAACGTCATTCATTGATTTATACCCTCAGAAGATTATGTGTACATTGGAGAATGTGATATCCAATATTAATTTTGAGGAGAATTTATTACCAAATTTTTGTATAATTTTTTAACAGTTTTGTTTAATCCTTATTTTTCAAAGACACTAAATTGGTAGATCATTGTTTTCTAACACTACAATGTTATTTATTTTGAGTGATGTAATACTCATATAAGAATAGCAGGCATGATATAGTTTTAATCGAAGCATGATTTAGATATTATGTAATTACGATAAGAAAACAATTGTTAACTACATTGTATTAGACTATATATGTTTAATATCACCTATGGAATTGTATTAAAGAAATGATAAGAATATAAATTCCACAGGATATGCCACAAAATTAAATTGAACAATGGAATAAATTATTCATGATATTTTTACATATGATTTGTTTGAAAATTTTCTATTTTAAAAAATTTTGGAGACAAGGATAAATTAAAAAATACATATGTAAGATACAATGTAGTGATTTCCTGAATGAAATCCACAATGCCTTGGGTGGTGCTATTCAGAATTATATGGGGATGATTACCGATCTTTCTCATGATATAAAAAATAACCAATCAATATGGAATTGCTTTGACGAAACTTTCTGATATTTTGTTTTAATGGTGTTTTGTTTTTTTTTGATATCTAACTATATATTAAGTGGAATGTTTTGGTTCTATTGGAATAGTATCCAGATTCAGGGTAATATGGTCTTTGTAATGAATACTAAAAGATCAGATCCTATCGAGACAAGGGAGAATGTTTTTTTCCATATTCCAAATAGTTAGGATTGGAAAAAATAGATGCATAGAATTGTATTTAGGTTCATTAGAAAAACAGTGAAAATAATTGTGTTCAATAAAATTAGAGAAATAATGATGTCATGGAACAATTTTTAAATATGAAATTGAAGTCAAGAGATTTAATGATTTCAATCTTTCAATAAAAATGTGGTGAAGCATTGATGATTCATATTTCATAAATCATATGTGGATTTAAGAACATAAGTTAAAATAATGATATAAGAATCCTAAAAATATGCGTATTCAAATAATAAGAAATTGTTCCTAGGAAATATGGATTCAGATTGAGAATGATTGAAATATGGTGCTGAGGATTGTAATCAGAATAATCGTACCTAGAATTATCATATTTAGGTATAAGGGAAGAATGAGATGTTACTGGTTAAAAAGGGATCCTACTAGGGAACAATAGGATCTTATCAATCATAATGGGCATAATAAAAATTTTATACCAAGGATGTTCTTACTTAGGATCAGGAAGAAATAGGTCATACCCATTATGATGGTTTTCAGAATGATTGTATGCATACTAATCGTACTCAAGAAAATCGTACTGATATTTTCCTACTTGTATTAAAAAACAAATATTTTCATAATAATATTTCTATACTAATAAATTCATTCAAAATTATTCATAATGAATAATTCATGGTAAGAAATAAGAATATTGTACATTGTATAGAACAAAAAAGATCGTATTGATATGAGAATGAAAAATATAAAAACTAGTTGCGAATGAAACTAATCATCACGAGATGATAAGGGTATGATGAATTGAAGTGGTCATGCATTAATTTCAATTCTGTGTAAATCTCATTGAAATATAAATAAATTTTTAGATATAAAATTTAATGCTTCAAATGAGAGAGATTTTTAGAGATTTAGATATTTAATGAAGAAGAGAAAAGTTCAAAATTTCCAAACTCTGATTTATGAGTTCCTAATAAATACATCCTAAAATCATTCATTCATTAATAACATTCACATTTAATGAAGATAAAGAGAAAAATAGAATTCAAATGTGAATGTTCTCATCTTATTGAAGAGGAATTGAATTGATAATTCTACCCAAGTTTGAGATTTACAAATTGAGAGTGAGTTCATTGTTGTGAGATAATAGGATCGAAAAACACCTAACTCATATAATTGCATCCATAATATTAATACATGGAAAATAAGATACATAAGAATCCATCATAGTATTATGAAAAAATGTGATCCAATATTATCATATTCTGTGAATCAGATCTAGCATTAGCATTTTGATTGAATTGGATCAAGCCAAAATAGACTAAGGATTCAGACTAAGAAATTGTGGATATCATTCAACTATATATTTATTCATTTGATTGGATAAATTTTTTTATAATTAAACATTATAATCGATTGTAATTAATTATAATCATTCCTATCAAGTGATAGAGGTTTTCTAGAAGGAGTTGGAACATGTTTTATTCACTTATTCTTAATAGTACATTTCTATAGACCCAAAGGAGTCTCTAAATAAAGATGTTTATCCTTGTGAATCCTATGATAATGAAGATGATGAGTTGAATGGTGTAATCAATTCTTTTATATCCATGAAATATCTATTTCGAAGAGGAAATCAAGGAGGTAAATATCCACTAAATGTTTTTGAGTGTGGTGAAATCATACATTTTTATTAATTTTACAAAGCATAAATTCAGAGAATATCATCTGGATTCAGATAGAAGACCAAATGGAAGATGTGGAACGAAATTGATAAAAAAATACAGGTCTTCTAATAGATATAAGAAGTAGTTAACTTGAAAATATTAATTACTTTGATTAAGAAACATGAATTAGACTCATATGAGACCAATTATTCTGAAGATGAAAATTAAAAAAATGTGAAAAACATCATTATTAATGATGAGAAAACAAAATGTTCTTTAGAGAGTAATGAATTTGGTGAATAATATTATAGAGAGTATCATATCATAACCAAAATTAATTCTTGTTTTGGGAAAATAAAAACACTCAATAACTAAATTAGAGTAACAAAGAAATTTTTTCATGAAGTTTCTTATTTAATAAAAGATGTTATCAAGTTGGTTTAATAGTAAATCGAGGAGATTATAAGTTATTAACATATTATTTATGAATAAGGAATTATGAATGAAGATCATATTAAGAAAACAGAGACTATGGAAGAACAATTTAACATGTTTGATTAAAAAATTATTTATTCTAAAATCACATTGAAGAAGATGAATAAAAACCTCTAATTAATCTTTGGAAGTAAAATATGAGACTTCTAATGTTGCTGAGAAGGATCAATACAAGAAATAGGTGAAATCTTATCTTATGAAAATTAATATTTCATCTGATTATTTTAAAATTTTAGGTTATAGAAAAATCATTAGGAATGATTGGCTTGAAAAGATTTAATAATCCTATTAAAATGATAAATGTTGAAAACTCATTCTATATATAAATATGGTCCATATACTGTGATTGTTTTTTATGAAAGAAGTTACCTACCATAGTAAATGTTCAATATAGAAATATATTATTTCTATAGAAAATAATGATTTTAATGTTTTTTATTGTGTTGTGGAATATATGGGAATATGAAATAAAATTTTATACACATCATATCCATACCCGGATGAAGGTTTGTGAAGAGTGGATGAAATAGAAAATGTATAATTAGAAACATTCCTAACATAAATAAGGATGAAAAGGTGAATTATCATGATGGTAGAAACATTCCAACAAGAAATAAATTTGAATATTTGGATGAAGATTTTGGATGATGTGATCAAGTTCGTCATCATGATGCAATATTACGACACTCTGTCCTGAACATTTTTCTTGTGAAAGAAATGAATTGAAATATGAAAATAAAAAAATCGAGTAAAAATGTTAGGTTTTGAAAAAATATTAAAATAAAGTAAACGAAATAATTAATGGATAAAATAATGGTGTATTCACATCACATATTATAGGGGATATAAAAAATCCTAAATCATGTTAAAAGTCATTATGGAGGTGGAGTTAACTTTGTTAATAATTGTTCTTTAATAATTAGATTAAGTATAATGGATGAGATTGAAGATGATATGTTGAAATATAAGGATGTTTTATTTTTTTATGGGATAAGACATAACATAAATAGTGTAATTTGTTTTGTAATGATGAAAAGGATTTCATTTCATGAGAATATATTTGTATCATAAAATGTGTGAATGATGGAAAATTCATTACAAAAGGAGAATGAACTGGTGGTAATCTATTTAAAAATGTATTATTAAATAAAAAATATTACATGATTTATGAATATGATAACAAATTGTGGCACTTAAGACATGTCCACCTCTGGAATAGATAAATGAATAATCATTCTAATGTTTATATAGATTATAATTTTTAAGAATTGAATAGAATAAGTAAATATATTTGTATTAAATTCCATTACCTAAATATTACTAAAAAATGTAATAATAAAATTGAGGTTAAATCTACCAGAATAGTTGTATTATTTATTCAAATTTATGTGGTCTGATGAGACATCAATCAAAAAAAATTATATTTATAATTTATCAATTTTATTGAAGATTTAACGTGGATGAAAAACAATATGTTTATGATGAAACCATTAGAACTTATTAAAAAATTCAAATTCATTTGGAAATATGTTGTCAATGAAATTGGTGTTTCCATAAAAATGGATAGAAAACATAGTGGTACTGATTTCATAAAAAATTATTTTAAAACTTATATTAAAAACCAGGTAGTAAAACATCATAATATTCGACCTTATACTCCACAAAAAAATTAATGTATTATAATTAAAGAATAGGGGATTAAGGAAATTGGAATATGTTTGTTAGCTAAATAAAATCATTCCAATTTCTGTTGGAGAAAATATGTTAGTACATAAATACACATTCATAAAATATTCTTGTCGAGACCAGAAACTAAAACTAATTCTTATGAAATGTTGTTTGACAAAACACCTTCGTTAAAATACTTCAATATTTTTTTGTAGTCCTTGTTTTCATAAAATGTAACACTAAGAACTTAATTATAAATGTAAAAATTACTATTTTAGTTAATATAATTTTTATTCATTCGTTAATTAAAATTTTTGTTTTTCATTACAAATGTTCAAATAGATTGAGAATCAATAAATTCAAACACTGAAATATTTCATTGATAAAAGAGATTAAAACTACTGAAGAAAAATGAACATCACTATAAGACTGATTAAGTAACCTTCTTCCCTTGAATCCATCAACACAACAAAATAAATGTTCATATGAATAGTTAAAATATTAAATGTCCATAGAATATAGAGAACTATCCTCTTAAGAAAATAAATGTTCTTAATTTATTGAATACCATGAATGGGTATTTATACATATTAAAATCATTATTCTATGTAGTTGTTTGAATTTTCAAGTAACCTTTGTTGTCTTATGGTTTTTGGGTATTATAGAGGCTAAATGATTTAATTTTTATAAAATGAAATTTTATGGATAAATAAAATTAACGGTTTTAACTCTGGGCTGTTATTTTGAATTTGGTAATTAAAATATAAAACATGGGTGATCATGTTAATTAAAATATGAGTGTTTCAGTTGTTAGTGTTTTTTAAAAATTGTATTATAAATTTTAAGTTATCATCAATTAATTTTTTTATAATAAAAAATATAGAGATACAAGTAATGGGAAAGTAATATATATAAAAATAAGAAAACAAATATTTCATTATTTTGTAATGTTTATATAAATAATAATAAAATTTACTAAAAATGTAGGAAAGGTTCCCAGCAGCCAAGGGCATCCTTATAGACTAGGACTTGAAGGCCATGCTTGGAACTTAGCAGTAAACTTGAGTAGTGTAGGAGGGAACCATATTAAGAATAGTGGAATAAATACATGTGTGATCCCTTGTATATGGCATGTTTAGGTGCATGTAGAGGTTGGGATATGCACGTGCAGGTGGAGACCCATGTGTAAGGACTCCAGAGTGTTTGTTTGTGTCATCTATAGATGGAACCACACATAAAATCTTATAATGCATTTCTGAAACCTGTTGTGTTTTGATGTGGAACTTGAAATTTTATGTAGTACGTGATCTATACCGTCTAATCTCACTACATGATATCCTGACCATCCGCACCGATACACTATTTGAGTTCTTGTTCCACAAATTAACACCACACGATATTTTGGACCTCTCGATATGTACATTCTAGTTCTATACCATAAATCCATTTTAAATCACATGGATCGACGATGGTCGTTGATCAAACCATGATCTAATTTCATCAGTCTGTTTCTTTTAAATCGAGAAAATCAATCTTGGATGTCAGATTGATTCAAGGATTGATATAAGCCATCCGTTTCTTCAGTCGAAAGTCTATCAATGTTAAATTTCATTGGGATTAATATGTAACCTTTTATTGGACCGGAATTAATCTAAGCCATATGTTTCTTCACACTTCATCATCCTTATTATAGCTAAACCAATCCCCATCACATTTTTGAAGTTATTATCCCCTCTATATCCCCTCTTTCTCGTGATTCTTCTCTATGTGTTTCCATTAGTCTCAGCCCCTTGTTTTATTTTCTAATAGTGGTGTTATTGTAAACCAATAATCATATTAAATGACTCATATCGTCCTCCTTGTTTCAGTTTTATAATTTTAGGGTTTCAATTAACACTATTTCCCATTGAATTTTCACTAATTTAAACTTTTTTATTATATTTTTCTATTCAGATCGATAATTTGAAAATTTTAGGTTTTTTAAAAACATCAACTTGGAACCATATAGCTACCAAAAATATCTCTATTCCAAGTCATCTCATTATCCCTCATTCTGATTTCCATGAACTCTCAGCAGAATTCTAATCAGAACCATATAAGGTAATGTTTTTTATTTTCATTTTAAATTTTAATTGTGTGTGTGCACATATATATATAACCATATTTTTCATTCTAATATAATTTTCATGTATGATATGAATTCTCTCGTTTTAATGGATCTATTTATGAGGAATTGTGGTTTTTTGTTTTACTACCTTGTGGCGATCTTTTACCTATAATTGTATATATATATATATGTTGATATATATGTGTATAATAACAGGTATATATTAATTATTTCTGTATATATATCTGTGTGTGGGTGTGTGTGTTAAGGGATTATTTTACATGAATCTTTATTTAAATACATGTTTACTAACATAGTTTTAAAAATCAATTATACATGTGAGTATAATTATAATACTACATGCATGTAAAACACATTTACATTCATCAAAATTCTTGGTGTGTGATCCTATGGGTGGGTTATAGCTCTAAAATTTCGAAGGAGTTTTATGCACACAAACCAATAATATATATACATTGATATACAATTATATATATAATTATATATATACATATATATGTACTTTGTGATAAACACCATAAGTATAGAAGTTCTCCCTCATTTATAGAAATTATAAATGGTGTTTGTAAATATCCAAACTGATGATTTTAAATACCTATAAACACATTGATTGCTAAATTCAATGAGATAAACCATGTAATTTTATGTTAAAAAATAAAACACTTTATAGTTTCTTGTACGAACCCTATTTTTATATTGTGTAAATTGTTTAAACAACTAAATGTGACAAACCATATCATTTCATGTGAGAAACTTATTTATTTTATTTTATACAAACAATATATTCATTATATTGTACACATTCATTTATTTCATTATTCTCTTTATTTATGGATTAAAAATAAATAAAATCTATTTAAGTATGAGATAAATCTTTTTATGATAATAAATGGATTAAGAAATAAAAATTTCAAGGTGGTATGTGACACATTGAATCGTTTAATTAACTTACATAAACTAAAAATAACATTTAAATAAATCAATGTGGCAGATAATGCCTTACTTTATGGAAATATTTTTATTTGACATGTGACAAATGCATAAGACTTATCATTTGAAGGGTGAGGCCATATATAGCCTCTTGATTCATCTATATGCATCGTGAGACAAACTAGATCTTGGAACATTTCCTTGATGAATTGACTATGTATGATCTTGGCATGTGAAATTGAGTTTTTTATTATTTCATGCATTATGAATTCTCTTATAATGATTTTAGTGAGTAAATATCCATTTTAGTATTCATCTAGTAAAATATCCCTATCTAATGATCAAAATATTATGGTCTAGTATTGATCTATTTTTTATATTCATATACACAAGGCCTAATGTTTTATATTTATATGAATATAATCATATGGAAAATAATGTATAGTGAAGGGTTAATATTTAGTCTCCATGAAAAAATGACAAATGACATCATTTATGTGGAAATCTTAAAATAATATTATTTCATGTATATATTCATATCAAAACATTTGGAAAATCATATAATGATTAAATATGGTCATTATCTATCTAGTAGGAGGTAGTTCATGTGTTTCATTTGATGTCTGTGGATGATTTTGTAATGCATTATATTTATAAATCCTACATACTTTTAGAAATTTTTATCATGACATTATCCTTAAATATGTAACAAAATCGCTCTAGAAAAAGATGATGACATGTAATGGGAAATGTTAATTTCATCACATTAAAGATATATTTTAATAAAATGTTTTAATGAAAAGTTATTTCTTAACAGTATTGTTTTAAATCCCCTTACTATGTATTTTTGTTCTCACTCTATATATTTAAATTATCCTTATAGGTTTAGTATAAGTGCTGCAAATAATTTCTAATATGAAATCATTGCTCTAATGTTACTTTTATTAATAATGAATATGTGTTTTACTTTTCTAACTAAATGTATTACTATAAATCATATTCTCTAAAACCATGGACATCAAAAGATCCCATATTTTACGTAAAGATGTTTATTTATTCTGAAATATTATCAATAGAAATTTCACAGAATTTGTAAGGGTTTTTCCCGGGGCTTAGGATTTAATGTATTATAGATGGTATCATAGGAACGACCTAGCGATCATTGGAAAATTAGAATAATTATTATAATTTATGTATGTTTTATTAAATTGGGTACATTTCATAAATTGTTTAGATAGCATATGAGGTTTCAACAATAGAATCATTTCACTTCCTGGGGAGTAACTCAATACTGTAACAACCAAATAATTTTTATTTGCTTACCGGTCTTTTTAAAACCTACTTCGGACCTACAAACACTTCTACCAGGAATCAAATAACTCAAATTTCCTTCAACCCCACTAAGGACCAAATCATGTATACTACTTTATGTCGCATTCACAACTTTCATATTATGTTCATAACATAATTTTCTAAGAAGGTAACTTCCTATGTTTCACTTATTCATATACTTATTAGGAAATAGAATAATATCGAGAAACTATAGAGGTGGGTTAACCTAGTGCAGCCTATTTGTTTTAGGTTCTAATGTTTAGCATGAATGGAATACTTTATGGTATCTATTTTTTAGAAGAAAACAACGTTTCTAACTAATCCATCCAAACCGAGTCCATTTCAATATCTCAAAACATTACACCTCCTGGTCCACTCTTTGGAAGACCTACTAGAATCCACATAAGATGAACCCGTACATCTCTTGATTCATTTAAGAAAATGAAATAGTATAAATTAAAAATGTTTTGGGGATAAAAAAGACAGGAAGGACATACCAAGAATGTATCCAATGGTGGTGGATTCAGTGAAGCTATAAATTAAATATTATTCATTATAATATTTTTAATACTTTAATAATTTTTTAACAAATTGGTATATTGAGGATGATGTTAGAACATTGGTTCTGGTTGATCTGTATGATGAAAATATAATTCAGAGGGAGTAATGAACTTAAGGGATATATTATGGCACCCCATATTAATTATAAATGTAATAATAATTTTAGTCATTATCATTATTATTATTATTTAATGTGAATTTGTGTATTTTATTTCAAATATGCTAATTATAAAGAGAAACATTTTTTCCAAACATTGAAATATTATGTTGATTAAGGTTGTTACAACTACACTAGAAAACTCATTAAAAGACCTAAAATAATAAATATAAGACCACCCAAAATCACCATAAGAATGATTGAATTACCTTCATCCCTTGAATCCCCCAAACCAAAAAAATAAATAGTTTGATGAATAGAAAAAATACACAGATTCAAGGGAATATAGAGATCCATCCTCTTAAAACCAAAACTATTCATGATCTTTTTAATAATAGTAATCAGTATTTATATATCACAAAATGAATGTTATAATTAGCTATAAAGGTTTTCAAGTTACTATTTATGTGATATGGTAGTTGGCTATTTTATGTGATAAATGGTTCAAATATTTAAAAATAACTTTTTTAAATAATATTAATGTTTTAAATTATGTGATATTATTGAATATGTTTTTTAAAATAAAAAACATGGGTGTTCATGTTATCTAAAAAAATGGCGTTTTAATTGACATGGACTATAAAAAATGAAAGATTAATTTTAATTATTAAAATTTAATGTTTTTTATAACAATAACCATAAAGATAAAAATAAAGGGAAACTAATATATTTACAAATAATAAAATGAATATTTCTTAATTTTTAATGAATATTGATATAGATTTATATAACAATAAATGTTTTGACAAAAAAAATATGGCTAAAGTATCCACCAGCCATGGGCGGCCTTATAGGCCATGCTGTCAAGACCAAGGTGGGTGCCTAGAAGAATTCATGGGGCGTGCTAGAGTGAACCATAGTTAGCATTTTGGAGGAAAGATGTGTATAGTACAGTTTATAGGTCCAGGTCATGCACAATAAGTGGGTAGGTAAGAACTTGAAAGGGGACTCTTTTGTCTACGGATTTCGGAGTTTGTGTTTGTGTCATCAAGAGATGGAACTATATGTGGAAGCATTTGAAGAATTCATGAAACCAAGCAGTCTCGATGTGGGATGAAATTTTTCCCATATTAAACTATCTAAGTCATCTGATATTATCATATAAGATCATGACCATCTGCAATTGTACACCATTCGAGTCACATCACCAATGATTAATGTCGCATGCTTTTGCAGACCATTTGATCTGGCCATGCTAGATCGGGACCATCAGATGATTTTAAAACTCACATTTACACCATGTCCATTTGATCAAACTATATTGATATCTCATCTGTCTATTTATTTTTAATCAGTTGGATCAGTCCTGGATGTCTGATCAATGCACAAATCGATCTAGGATGTCCGTTTCTTTAGCTCTAAGTCTTCCCTTGTTAAATTTTTTTAGGGTTAATCTTGACCCTTCAATAAGACCAGAAATAATCCAAGATGTCACTTTATTCTCTCATATTCATCCTTATTTAATCCAAACCAATCCCCATCACATCTTTTAGTCTTCATTCCCTCTCCATCCCCTCTTTCACATGATTCTTTTCAATATGTTTCCCTCTGTCATGGACCGTTGTTTTATTTTCCAAATGTGGTAATATTTTTCACCAAGAATCATAGTTCATTACATGAACCATCCTCCCCATTTAATTTTTAAAATTCCATAGTGTCTATTAGACCTATTTCAATTTGAATTTTCACTAATTAAAAATATTTTTATTATAATTTTCTATTTGGATCAATAATTTAAAAACATTGCTGTTTTTAAAACATCGCCTTCTCCCAAAATTTCTAATTTTAATTTAACTCTTCCAAGTTCCCTTTGTCTCTCTCGGTTACAAGATCTCTAAACCTACTACTAATCATAACCATGTAAATGAATTTTTATTATTTTTTTTGAAATATTAATCATGTATACATATATAGACATTTTTTCCTTCCAATTTAATTTACATAAATGATATGAATTCATAATTATTCAAGGATATATTTTTGAAGAATTAATCATTATAAATTTACTAACATTATATGATTTTTACCTAAAAGTATATATATGTGTGTGTGTGTCTGTGTTTATATATACATGAGTATATACACATGAATAAGTTAATATTTTCTGAAAAAATGTGTATGTGTGTGTGTGTGTGTTTGGTTATGGTTTATTTTCCATTAATCATTGTTTAGAAACATATGTATTGATTTTTATTTCACAATTCATTATACATGTTAGTAGAATTTTAATCCTACATGAAGGTAAAACACAATTAAATTAATTATCTTTTTTTGATGTGTGGTCGTATGGGAGGGTTCCTGCACTAAATTTTCAAAGGATTTTTATGAATAAGAACAATATATATATATACAAGAATACATATTTATATATAAATAGTTATATATATATATATATATAAATTTATATAAATTTGGTTATAAACAACATAAGTACAGTAGTTATAACACTTTTTATAACATTATAAATGGTGTTTTCAAATCTCCAAACCTATTATTTTAAATTCTTATAAACACATTGAATGAACAACATCATTATATAAACCATATGATTTTATGTTAAATTAGTAAACATGTTATTCTTTGATGCTGGAAACATATTCATCTATTGTATAATTTTTTTAGTCAACTTCATGAGAGAAACCTTAACATTTCATATATTAATGCTATTTATTTTAATTAAGACAAAACAATAAATTCATTTTTTATTAAATGCACATTTTTATTATTATTCAATTTGTTGCTGAATTACAATTAAATTGAAACATTTTAATTATGAGATGAATATTTTTATGATAATATATGGGTTAAAAATTAAACATTTAACGGTGGTATGTGACAATTTTGTTTTTTTAGTAATTTTTTTCATCTATGAAAAAAAATTAAATAAATAAATGTGGTTCGGGAAATTTTTTTTAAATACATAATATAATTAGACATGTGTGAAATTAATATGAATTATTATGTGACTGGTGAGTCCCTTTAAAGCCTCTATATGCAACGATAGGTCTCATTTGACAAAATAGGTCATGGCATGGGGCATTGACAAAATGATTATATATGGTCTTGACACGAGGACATAAAATAATATTTATATTGTTAGGAATTATTCATTCCATCATAATGATTCTACTAAGATATATTACATGTTATTATTTAGATAGTAAAATATCAATGGCTAAAGATCATCCTCTTATGAACCAGTATTAATTAATTTTATATTTCAATGTGCACATGGCTTATTGTTTTATATTTAAATATATATACATGAATTATAATTCTTATGTATAGAAGGATAAATATTTAGTCTCCAATCTAAAATGATAAATTACATCATCTTTTTTAAAATTATGAAAATAAAATTATTTCATGTGTAATCTCTTATTTTAACCTTTTTCATGTCATAGAATAATTAATAATGGTCATTATCTAACTTGTAGGTGGAACATCATGCATTGTTTTTTATGTTTGTGAATGATTTTATATTGCATTCTATTTATAACTCCTAAATATTTTTTTCAATTTTGATCTTCGGTTTTTCCTAATAGTTTTTTCAGAATCTGTCTAGAAAATGATGATGACATATTATGAGAAATATTAATTTCATGATTTAAAGCATCTATTTTTAATAATTTTGTAAAAGAAAAATTATTTCATAATGGTATCGTTTTAAACCACCTTACTAGGAATTTTTGGGCTCACCCAATATATTTGAATTATCCTTAATGGATTAGTGGATGTTATATGAAGAAATTATATAATGGAATAGTTTCTATGATGTTAATATTTTTATAGTTTACAATTTTTTGTAATTTTTTATCAAAATGTATTACTAGAATTCTCATTCTATAAAAACCTAGGCCGATAAAAGATCCTTGGCTTCATGTAATGTTTTGTATTTATTCTAGGATATTTGGTTTTTAAAAAATACATATCATTTGTAAGGGATAAGTTTAGTTTCTTAGGCTTCGGTATGTAACAGAAAATAAATAATTTGGATTATGGAAAAAACTGATGAGAAAGATGAGGAAGGAACTTTTATTCGTTATTCACCAAATGGAAGAAGTTTGAAATTTTGGAAAAACCATTTACAAAATTTTGTGGACTCATATGAAGCAAAGGTAATTTAAAATCAAATTTCCTTAACAAAATTTATTTATAATACTGAGAATGATAATTTATAGAATTCCAACAATGCTTAATGTAATTCTAAAAAAATATCAAGACTGAAAATAATCATGTTATGTGGAAATTTTAGTTTGGGAAGAAACATTGCAATTTTATACATTAAACAATATGATGAATCCCAGAATATTATTGGGAAATACAAGGCTTCAATTCAGATATGAAGAATGTTGAGATTAGATGATTTGAATTCACATATCTTAAAATATAAACTAGAATCAGTTTTAAAACATATTCAACACAATGAATGGACATATGATCTGAATGAAGAGTTGGATAAGATTGAGAAGAATGAGGCATGAGAATTTGTGTTGCGGTAAAAAATAAAAAATGTTATCTGAACCAAGTTGGTTTATATTAAAAAATTTAATTAACATTGAGTATTTTGAATAAAAATTAATAATTAATCCTTTTTAAATGATATGCATCGGTGGAAGGTGAGTATTTTGATGAAACATTTTTCCCATTTATAACGATATCAACTATTCAAATGTTTATTGCAGTCGATTCTCATCAAAATTACATAGCCTATCAGATGGATATAAAGTCATCTTTCATAAATGGTGAGATTGAGGAAGAATTTTACATTGATCAATCATGTGGGTTTCTAATATATGATAATGACATCAATTTTTATAAAATAATGAAATATTTAAATGTCGTGAAACATGATCCATGCGGTTGATATTTTAAATATGGAAACGTTGTTGAGAATATTGAACATTTTTTAATGAAATTTAGATAGAAATTTATACATTTATGATTTCACCCTAAAGACCAAACTGTAATTATTTATGTGGATGATATTTTTTCTTGTGGTTAGATATGATTCTTGTAATAAATTTTGTCAGCAATGAAGAATAATTTTGATATATCTATATTGGGATAATAAAATTTCATATATGTCTCACATGATCAGTAAAAGGAAAAATTAATTTTATAATCTCAACAAAATAATGAGAGAGGCTTGGTATAAAAAGGTATGGATGGAAGAATCCTGAGAATCTTCAATTGCTATTATAGTGAGAATAAAATATGAGAAAAGGTGAATTTGTAATAATAGTGAATCAGAACGACATTTAGAAGCTGATAGGAGGTCTTCTTTTTATTATTGATTCAAGTCCTCATATTGTTTATGATGTTACCATATATGCAGTGAATCAATTTAATTTGAAGGAATCATATATTTTGGAAGAAAAAATAATTCTAAGATATGTCAAAGGAATAACATTAGATGTATTTTTTAAAAAAAATAAACTGTGAAATGAATTTTAATGTTAATTCTTATGTATATTGGGTTTTAGTTTTCAATTATAGAAAAAAATAACTTAGGATTAAAATTTTACTTGTGTGAATATTATATGAGTTGGTTTAGTAAGAAAAAATATCACTAATATAGAGAATATCTAAATCTGAATATGTTGCAACTACTATTTCTTGTAATAAAATGTAGTTGATGAATGTTTATCTAAATGATTTTATAGTAAATGTTTCTAAAAAATTAAAGATACACCATGATAATATTATTGAAATTGATATTTCTAGGAATCATATCCAACATTCTATAACAATGCACATTAGTATAAAATATGACTTTATAAAATCAAATTTAATTAGAGGATATAATTTTCATGAATAGATTTTAAAAAAAATCAGATTGTTAATAAGATTATAAAGAAATGACAAGCGAATGGATTATAGAATCAAGGTTGCAACATCATGTTTATCCTCCACCTATTTCTTCCTAAATCTCATAAGTATGTACACCCCCCTCACTACACATTTTATTAAATTGAAAATAGGGGGATATAACATATCGAATTTATGATTTTTATGATGTTCTAATTTTAATTTTTTAATGAATCTGATGTCATGGTTATCATAAAATGGGGGAAGGGAAAAAAGTGGGAAAATAATGTGTGAATGGAATGAATGGGGTAGATATAAATAATTTTTGAATAGAAATGTGAGGAGAGAATATCTTTAAATGGCGACAAAATTTTATTCCCAATTAGGGAATAAATTCCTTCAAAGACATCACATTATTTGATTGTGCCATGTTATAAAACTATTCTTTTAAGAATGTATATGTTTTTAATTAATGTAGAAACGTTTAGTTGTTTACAAAATTTGAGTTATGATAAATTTTGAGAGATTGAAATGATGTTAATAGGGATTGTCAACAAATCTTAATGTGGATATTATAACCCATTTATTGTGTTTTTTACAATGTTTTTTATTTTCTGAAAACTAACTCTCTTTGTAGATGAATGTTTTTTATTTCTAGTAATCATATTCAAATTAATCATAAAGAGTTTTTTGTAATGAATTAGAAAGATCAGATCAAAAACAATGGTGTAGAACTTAGTTTCCCATATACATACAAATCAGAGTGGCAAGCATGAGATGCATAGAATTATATTCAGGTTTATTGGCATCAAATAGAAAATAATTAAATTAAAAAATATCATATATTGAATGATTTTTCTTAATAGTTTTAAAATAATAAATTGATTTTTTCAGTTATATATTTTCAATTCTTATAATCATATTTATTAATGAATTGAAGATTCATATTTAATAAATAATAGTTTTATTGAATGACATATGATATTGAATTAATGGATAAAAAGGGAAAAATATGAATCATAATGAAAAGATATCATACCTGGTATAATCATATTTATGCTAAGAGGGGATGAAATAATGTTTTGATTATCATAATTAGAATACTCATACCATGATTTATTGTATATAGATGGATGAAAAAAAGATGATGATGCATTAAAATGAAATATACTCCAGCATTGTATCATCTGATAATTAATCATATGCATAAAAAATTTAATACCCTAGATGATTATAATGTGGATCAGGATGAACGAAATAATAGGTATTATTATTTAATTTATAATGATTGTATCCTGACTAATAGTACTCAATAAAATCATACTATGATTTTTGTGCTCAGATTTTCATAATTAAATTTTCGTAATCAGAATTTTTTACTAATGAAATCATTCTAAAATGTTCATTATGAATTATTCATTTTGATAAATATATACATTGAAATGAGATATGAAAGGAAAATATCATAATGATATGAGAGAGAAAAATATCGTAATGAGATGTGAAAAAAACAAATTTTAATGATGTGAGAATGGTATGATTAAATGAAGAGGTCAAACATATATTTAAATTTTCCTTAAATATCAATGAAATCTTAAGAGGTATGAATTAGTCAATCAATATGTTTTATGGTGATATATATTCATAAATTTTGAGATTTTAGGAATAAAGGGATGTTACAATGTTTCCTTTGTTTTCTATGTTTTCTATAAATACATCCCTAGATCATCCGTTAATTCAGAATAATCACATACTCAAATAAGGAGGAGTGCTTGAAAATTTGAAAAATGAATGTTCTCATATAATTGAAGAATAATATAATTTATTATTATATCATAGATTTATTTTTTTATATTTACAGTGATACAATTGTATGAATAGAATAATATCCATAATAATCATACTCAGAAAATTAGATCATGAATCATAGTACAAAAAAAATTGGATCTGAAATCTTGTATCATTTTTAAGAATGTATTTGATCCAACATTAACGTATTTAGAAAATTAGTTCCATAATTATCATATTAAAATAATCAGATCCAACCAAATCATACTAGGGATTCAGACTGTGAAATTGTGGATTATATTCAGAAATGTATACATTCTTTATTATTGGGACAATTTTATTATAATATAACATTAAAAACTAACAGTAGTTAGTATAATTATTCATAGAGAGGTATAGAATGTGTCCAATGGGAGTTGTTACATATTGTATTCATTTAATTTTAATAATGGATTTTCATATACCCACAAGAGTGGCAATGTCAATTATGTAGGTTCTCACAGTAAGGATGAACCGTGTAAATCATATGTGATTTTATTTCTTTCCTACTATATCATGAATGGTTATTCACTAAAATTTGATAAGGATAAAAATTGTAATAGTTTTCATGGGTTATATTTATGAAAATATATTAAAACTAATAAATGTGAACAACTGAATCAACCCCCTCCTAAGTTGTTATTTGATCGTTTCAAGTCTCTTCCATCCTTCCCATAAGATTGTTAAATTGGCTATAAAGACATTTCTATGGAAATGAACACCAATTATTAGATGATATTTGAATCCATTATTGATGGATTATTAGGTCAACTCATGGGAGATGATCTTTTTTGTGATTCTCTATTTTGACATAGAGAAGGTGACTCAGGTTGTTTATCCTCCCTATTGAGATTCCCATAAATGGACGGTGTTTATTAACAATAAAACACTAAAGGATAAAATTTAATAGTTTTCTATTGGAAGAATTTAATATTGTGTTTCCCAAAAATAATTTCCCTCTAAATATTCATATAATAGTAGGGAGATAATTCATAGATCTGAGGAAAAATAAGGAGAATTCATCATGTATTATGGAGAAATTTAACAATGATTTTGATGTATGCCTTGGGTTTTAATAATTACAAAGATAACTAAATCGATAGATTCATTAGTCGTTTAAATCCACACAATGGATAGTCTCATGAAATTCGATACAATGGGATTTATGAAGGTGTAATTCAATGTGACTTCAATGGGAATATGGAATTTTGAAAATGGTCTCATGGATCTCTTAATAAGAAAATATGATGGAGCTTTACAATAGAGAATAAAATGAAAATCATTGAATGAAAACTCATCCACCTACATTTAAAAAATATGGGATCAAGAATCATGTGAACTACAAAAATGGTATGGGGAAATGGATTATGTGTGGGAGAGAAGTCCACAATACTCATTAATGTTTAAAATATATGAGGAATTAGAAAAATTTTGAGGATGAAAGTAGAACACCACCCATTGTTCAATGATTCAACTATTGGGAGCAAGGGAACTATGCAAGGCAGTAAACTAAACCTCAACCCTATAAGGGAAATATGCATCAATAGACACGAAATCACAAATTGAATGAGAAGGCCTATTCCATCAATACTACATAGGTGATTCCCAATAAATATGAGGTTATCATTATGTTGGCCATTCAGTCAAGAATAAAAAATGTGAGATTTAATTCTGTTTCTATTCATTCATTCATATTTATCACGATTATAAGAACTATTCAATTACCCCCCACCATCAATATGGATTTTTGGTAATCATTGAGCATAAAAAATTGTGAAATTATTGAATCTAATGTTTATAAAACCTCTCCAATTACTATTTGTTTACTAGAACTCCCACTATATATGTTCATTCTCCCTTTGGTAATGTTTGAATCAATTTTAGGCATGTATTGGCTTCTTTATTCAAATTCAACATCAACTATTGTGGATGGGAGATCACTCTTCGCATTCTAATGAATCATCCCATTCTACACACGTCGAATAATTATGATGTATCTCCACCAGAATATTCATCTCAAGCATGGAAATTATTTCATTATGATATTATATATATAGCTCTAATTATTGTAAAAATTGAGAGATATTGGCTTCAAAACAATCCCATTGTTAGGGACTACACTAATGTGTTTCCCAATCAAATAATTTGACCTCATCATGATGGAGAGGATGTTTTATTAAGTGAACTTATTCATTAGTCTCTTTTTATTTGACTAAAATATTATAGAACGGCATCTACTGAGCTAGAAGAACATAAGAAGCAGTTACAATAGAATCTATGAAAGGGTTTTATATGCCTGATTTCATCAACATGGGATTCACCAATGCTCTCTTTCAAGAAGAAGGAAGGATCAATATGCCTTTTAAATTATAATTATGAGCTCAAAATATCATTTTATTGAATATGAATCATTTACTATGGATAGATGACTTGTTCGATCAACAGTTTGGTGCATAGTTTTCTCAATGGTTGAACTTCTATTAGGATATAAACAATTAATGATGGGGATGGATGCCATTCCTAGAAATACATTTTGAGAAACTTTAAAACACTATAAGTTAATAATGATTCCCTTTGGACTCACTAATTCTCTAGAAAAATTCACTGACATAATGAATATATCCTTTAGTGATTACCTTGAATTTTTGTTGTTGTCTCAATTGATGATATTCTAATATCCTCTAACAGCACATAAGAACTTGAGGAGTATTTCAATACATTTATAAAGACTTTTTGAATGTTTAAGATTTATTAAATGTTTAGTAAATGGGAGATTGGAATGGGGGAGTATCATTATTTGTCATGTAATCACCAAAAAAGAATGCTCTATTGACCATTATAATTAAATGGATATAAAAGAGTGACCTAGGATAACATATCTAATGGATATCTATAGTTTCCTTAGTCTATCTGGGAATTAGAAAGTATTTTTTTAGGAATGTATCAAAATTTTCTATTCATTATCCAATATTAATAGGAAGGGAGAGAAGATTTTGGGAGACATTGAATATAATAATTTCTTCAATGAGTAAAAATGTGGTTTATCACTATGCTATTACTCCTACTTCCAATACGTTTGGTACACATTATGGTATATAGTGATGCATTAAAGAATGGATTTGGTCATGTAATGGTGATAATAATAATATGATATCATACTCCTCATTTCAGTTGAAAATTCATGAGAAAAAAAATACCACACATGATATGGACTGGAAATATATGATCCATTCATTAAAAATAATGATCCATTATATATATGGGGAGAGGAGTGAGGTATATATTGATCATAAAAGTCTCAATTGTATATTAAGACATATGAATATTGATATTTACATGCGAAGATGTTTATATCACATCATGGATTACAAATAATCAATCCACTACAATCATAATAAAGAAAATAACGTGGTGGATGCTATATGCTGAAAACATCATTCAACATTATCAAGGACGTGAATTATGAAGTACCCAATATTTGTATATTTTCTATGGATGGAAATGGGAATATTTAATGATGTAACATCATAAATAATTTTCAAATGCTTTCTTAGCCATCCCTTAAGGATAAAATAAAGGATTCCAAAAAATTATGTCGAAATTCAAAATAATATTGAAGCTATGAGAAAGTTGAATACTATAGAATTGAAAATTTATAAGGATAAAGGTTTTTATTTGGATCATGTCTATGTGTAACATCTGATCTAGACATAAAAAATGATCTTAAGAATGAAACCAATAGTTTATCTATCCCTATTCACCCAAGGATTACAATGATGTATAATGATCTTGGAGAGAACTATTGGTGGGACATCATGAACAAGGAGGTCATAGAATATACATCGATGTGCCCAATATATCATCAAGTGAATGATGAATGATAGTAGTCTAAGGGGGAGAAAAATACATTAAAAATATAATTATAAGGCCTAGGCCTTAAACATTACTTAATATTTAATTAAATGAATAATTCACATTGATGATCTTTTCAGGTATAGAGTTTTAGAGAATTAGGACCTAACTGTTACATCTCAAAAGATTACAAAGTAGACACTTCCACTAAGTCTCAATAGAATAAAAAACTCTTAAAAAGAAACATGTCTAGTTCCATGTTTTATATATAATGACTTTCCCTTGATCCCATCCTTGACCCTATTCCACATTAAGTCCTATGAAAAACATTTAAAAAAATTTGGGGTGAGAATAAAAAGCTCAGTAAGGGATACACAAAGAATGAAAAATGTTAGTTTTTAAAACATCAACTACACCATGTATACTTTATCAAAGTAATACCTTCACCTTCATGAAGTAGTAAAAACTCTTCACTGAATAAAATATCATTACTTACCCTTTTGTAACAAAAGGATTACCATAAAACCCATATAAAGAACACATAACATATAAAGGTAACTTGGGTCATAAACATACTTAAGTGGAATAACCATATGGTTGACTTCCACACATATCACATAATGGAATAGCCATACGGACAACTTCCATACGTACTTAATGGAATAGCCATACGGCCGAATTCCATACCAAATGCATTGGAGGTTATAACGTAACCACCCGTCCTGGTATTCATGGCACCACCCGTCATATGGTTTATCACGTAACCACCCGTCAAATGTCCAAGTACCATTATAAAAATCATAATACACAAAACATATATAATGGAAAGAAAACATTTCCACACTTTGATCACAATATATCACTTAAATATATTGACATAACAAATCCATTATAAAAAAAATATTCAATACCAAAATACATAAAAGAGTAAATGGTATTTATTTCATTTTAAAAATAGTACGACTTGTTGAGGAAGCCAAAGACCAAATAATACTCGCGGCGGCGGAAAAGGTCGTTGTCACCGCATACATTAAAAGAAACAATCCTTTTTTTCGTCTTGTAAAACGCTTCGTAGAAAAAGATTCCTTTTTTATAAAATTAAATGTAAAAGGGGTTTATACACCTTATAAAAGAAATTTGTGTATAAAACAAAATATGCCTCAATGAAAGGTGACTGAGACGAAGTCCCTTACCTAAGGTCCGACTTGACTTGATCATTCTTTAAAGTCCTGAATAATAAACTTGAGTTAATTTCAATTTTCTTAAGAACATTTTTCAAGTTCATTATTCCTTTTATATTACTTATTTCCATGTTGTAAACATTATGTTACCATTTATGTTAATAATGTTTGTTTTGTAGATATTTGGTTCTTAAGTCGAAAGTGGACTTCTTACAATTACATGTTGTTTGTGTGGTCAAAGGTTCTTTATATCCAAAATGACATTCCCTATTTGGATATCATATATATCATATATAAATAACATATACATGTATTTATAATATCACATAATCATTTATAGGTAAGAAATGAAATGCACCGTTCATGGAGACGGTAAGCCGTACGTACGCATGAACGCAACTTTCATTTCTATGTCATATTAATGGAATTAAAACTAAATGAGAGGTATGTATATTTTAATTCCAGAATTATATTAATCATTTACATGTAACATAAACATATATATCCATTATATATATGTATTTATAATAGTACATTACATTTGGGGATAAGAAATGAAATGCACCGTTCATGGAGACGGTAAGCCGTACGTACGCATGGACGCTACTTTTATTTCTATCTCATAATTTAATGGAAAGAAATAATAATGATGTAGAGGTATATTATAATTCCATTATAACATCATATATAATAACTTTAAATCCATCCTTTATATGTCCCAAATATGGCATTAACGAATCCAATCACTTTGAGGGGGCGGTAGTCCGCACTTCCTAAAATGAAATTACCGTGTTTACCCACAATGGAAACCATAAAGGTAAACCACAAATGAAAAATATAGAAGCATAAGGAAAACATAAAAATATAATATATCATATATAAATAGAGTGAAATCTTAATGGCCACCATTAAAGGTGTTTAAAAGAAGATTGAACAATCATCGTTTCGTGAGGCAGAAATTTTCCAACCACAGAAACAGTATGTTCTTTAACCATTAGATGTAGATGTGTGTAATTTTAGCTCGAAAGACTCTTATAAAAAAATAATAGTATATTTTATATAATGGATTTGTTACAAAAGAAATTAATAAAAAGAGTTTAGGGGGTTGGAGAACAAAATAAAACAAAAGAACACAAGTGAAGATATCACCTTAAAATCGGGTAACTCTCATAGATTTGAGATCAATGGATTCCTTGGGATGACTTCTGCCCAAATTGAGGCTTAAAGGAGTAATAGAAGGATGTGGAGAGACAAAATGGTCAGGGTTTGGCCGATCCAAAGGCTTTGGAAGTGTGGGTAAGGTGGTAGAGGTGGGGGCCTTTTATAAGAGGAGAGGAGGGGCACTCTTGGAAAGTAAAGAAATGTTACTTTATTTTAGAATGTGTTTCGGATTTTAATGGTCTCAAATTGATGTGTTTCGAGGATAAGGTGATAAGGACTCGATATACACCCATCCAATAGGTTTTTTACAAGTGTAGTTCTTAGATGTTACATTATCGTTTCATTTTATTTAAATCGTTAAATAATGAGGTAATCGCTGCATCATCATGGTGTCATAAATAATTTAATTTATGTAATGTCTAAAAAATATTAAACAAATACTATGTTGTAGGAAATATTTTTTCCTTTCCAATGAATATTTATAGTCAAAAATATGATTTGTATAACCCCATGTAAAAATTGTTTTTGTAAAATAACTCATGTCTGTGACATTTTTATTTTAACTTTAAATAAAATGATATTAATGTCATTTTCCGACTAATGTGGCTCCATTGGGTCCCCAAGTTGACCTATGGATTTTCGTGGTCGGCCATGACACATCCAGTAAGGGTAGGACATGTGTCAAGTTCATTTCATAATATTAAAACATTATTTTTACCTTAAACTACACTAATTACCTCTAATCGCGATTAAAAACTTAAAAGTTACTATTCAACAAAAAATTATTTTAATCCCATTGAACTGAATTTTACTTCTTAATGAAAACCATGTATGTCGGATTTTTGAAATTCAAAACACAGACGTGGTAAAATTTCATTTAAACGAAAAATCAGTTTTTATAAGTACCACTTTGTGGTTTCACTATTCATCAAAAATTGAAGTTTTTTAGAAAAATACCAAAAATTCACCCTAAGCTATATTTGATATCCCGAATTAAAAAATGAAGTCTATTTTAAAAATTTGAGAACATATAAGTTGCATTAATTAATTTAATAATTAATTCCCGCTGTCAGAGCAAATAACATGTTTTCATGAAACAATAAGTATCAAAAGATTGACACTAGTTTATGTCCGATTTCAAAGTGAAATTAATTTCAATGACCACTATTGGATTTAATGGTAAAAATATAGTCTAATTTCACTTTAAAAAAAATTCAAATGATAATCTTATCATATAAATAAATTAGATTAAAAAGAGGTTTTGAATTAAAATACAACATTTTACACTATTCATTAAAAAATGAACTTTATCGGTAAAATAAAAAAAATTTACAGAAAGTAAATTTTGATGTCCCAATTATAAAGAAGGGTTTTATTTGGTCCAATAGAATGTATAAAAGTGACCAAAACTATATTTAATGACGGTTCACCATCAAAAGGTGATAAGTGAACCTTTAGTGAAAATTAGGGAATAAAAGCCTAAAATTGAATTCTTTTCGTATTTTAAGCCTTTATCTTTTATTGGATAAATGTAAAAACATTTAAAAACATATATAATAAAATTTTAGTTATTTCTATCCATTCCTGCAAATACAACATCTATGTGTTAACTACCATTTAAAATAATATTATTTTATTACTAGTGTGGAACGTAAGATTTCAATGAAACTCTTTGTTGAGTATCGGGTAAGCTATTAAACATAGCAACCCCTTTAAAGTAAAATTAATATTTAATTTGTAAATATTAATAAATATGAAAATTCTTTATTCTTTATTTACCTGGGATGTAACATCCTTCCCCCCTTTTGGTAATTTCATCCTCGCAATTTAATTCACTTATCAAAATAAGTGGGGGTATTTATCCCCCATAGCATTTTCAGATTCCCACGTAGCCTTTTCAATCATATGGTTTTTCCAAAAAACCATTACCTGGTGGATTACCTTATTTCGCAACATTTTCTCTCTTTGGTCAAGAATATGGACTGGTTGTTCTTCATAAGAGAGATTCTCTTCCAATAGAACTACCTCTGGGCTCAAAACATGAGATGGATCTGGCATATACTTCCTCAACATCGAAACATGAAAAACATTGTTTACCTAAGATAAACTCAGAGGTAAATCCACTCGATAAGCAATTGATCCAACTTTCTCCGGAATTTCATATGGTCCAATGAACCTTGGACTCAGCTTTCCTTTCTTACCAAATCGCATCACACTTTTCCATGGATAAACCTTGAGAAAAACATGATCACCTACCTCGGAAGATAGATCTTTCCTTTAGTTATCCGAATAACTCTTCTGCATGCTCTGAGCTGTTTTCATGTGTTTCTGAATCAACTGAACTTTTTCTGCCAACTCTTCTATCAATTCTAGTCCCATCAACTTCCTTTCACGCACTTCATCCCGAAAAGTTGGAGTTCGACACTGCTTCCCATATAATGTCTCAAACGGTTCCATCAATATACTAGAATGAAAACTTTTATTATATGAAAACTCATCCAAAGAAAGATGTTGGTCCCAAATTCCCTGATAATCCATCGAACAAGCTCGTAGCATATCCTCCAAGGAATGAATTGTTCGTTCTGACTGCCCATCAGATTGTGGATGAAAAGCTGTACTAAAATTTAATTCAGTACCCAATGACTTCTGAAGGCCTTTCCAAAAGTTATAAGTAAACCTAGGATCAAGGTCAGATACAATGGAGAGAGGAAATCCATGTAACATGACTATCTCTTTAAGATACAAATGGGAATGTTGATCTTGGGAAAAGGTATCTCGTATAGCAAGGAAATGAGCAGATTTAGTCAATCGATCAAAAATAACCCAGATTGCATTATTACCTCGAGATGTCCTTTGTAATCCCACAACAAAGTCCATGGATATGTTTTCCCATTTCCACTCCAGCACTGGTAAAGGCTGAAGCATCCCTTTTGGTAACTGTCACTCTGCCTTAACCAACTGACAATTCAAACACTTCACAGTAAAATCAGCAATATCCCTTTTCATTCCATCCCACCAGTAATACTCCCGCAGATCTCTGTACATCTTAGTACTGCCAGGATGAACCGAAAACGGGGAACTATGAGCCTCACACAACAGCTCATTCTTCAACTGTGAATCACAAGGCACACATAATCTCTTCCCAAACCTCAAAACACAATAATTATAAATGTTGAATTCAGGCAACTTACCCTTTTGAACCAGCTCTACATTTTTCTGTGACTCAATGTATTCCCTCTGTGCTTGCTTAATTCTGTCTGATAGGGATGATCTCACTGATAGCAGAAAAAAACAGAAGAAGTTCTTGCACCAACAACTTCCATGCCAAAGCTCATCAAATCCTTAACCAATGGATAATGTTCTAAATGCAACATTGTTAATGAAGCATTACTTTTTCGACTCAAAGCCTCAACCACTTAATTTGATTTTCCAGGATGGTAAAAAATTGTACAATCATAATCCTTGATTAATTACAGCCATCTCCTCTATCTCAAGATCAACTCGTTCTGAGTGAATATATACTTTAAACTTTTGTGATCAGTATATATTTAATACTTTACTCCATACAAATGATGCCTCCAAATTTTTAGATAAAAAACAACAATAGCTAATTCCAAATCATGTGTAGGGTAATTTACTTCACGAGTTTTCAACTGACGTGAAGCATATGCAATTACCTGATCATTATACATAAGGACACAACCAAGTCCCTTCAATGAAGCATCACTGTATATAACAAACTCACCATTATTGGAAGGAAGTGCCAAAACTGGAGCTTTCCCCAATCATCTTTTCAATTCCTTTGGTAGTAACCTGAGTCAACTGAACCATCACTACAACAAACTATTTAGTTCTGATTTTGACCATATCAGGATACTGATTTGGAAGGTTTTCTTCCTCCTGATGTCGTCCCATCATAGCTGCTTTGTTTCCTCTGTGGAAAAACATTCTGAACACAGAAATATATTAGGCGAAAGAACATGGTAATCCGTAAATTCTATATCATTTCAATCATACCATAAATTAATTTATAAGTTAACACTTTTCTAACTCCTAAAGTTGTCTAAACCGACCTTTCATACCAACTATAAGGCCCCGACCTTAATCATTACTTAATATTGAATTAAATGAATAATTCACATTGAGGATCTTTTCAGGTTTAGAGTTTTAGAGAATTAGGACATAACTATTACATCTCAAAAGATTACAAAGTAGACACTTCCACTAAGTCTCTATAGATTAAAAAACTCTTAAAAAGAAACATGTCTAGTTCCATGTTTTCTATAACATGATTTTCCCTTGATCCCATCCTAAACCCTATTCCACATTAAGTCCATTGAAAAACATTTCAAAAAAACTTGGGGTGAGCATAAAAAGCTTAGTAAGGGATACACAAAGAATGAAAACTGTTAGTTTTTCAAACCTCAAGTAAACCATGTATACTTTATCAAAGTAATACCATCACCTTCATGAAGTAGTAAAAACTCTTCACAGAATAAAATATCATTACTTACACTTTTGTAACCAAAGGATTACCATAAAACCCATATAAAGAACACATAACATATAAAGGTAACTTGGGACATAAACATACTTAAGTGGAATAACTATACGGTCGACTTCCACGCATATCACTTAATGGAATATCCATACAGCCAACTTCCATACATACTTATTGGAATAGCCATACGGACGAATTCCATACCCAATGCATTGGAGGTTATAATGTAACCACCCATCCTGGTATTCACGGCACCACCCGACATATGGTTTATCACGTAACCACCCATCAAATGTCCATGTACCATTATAAAAATCATAAGACATAAAACAAATATAATGGAAAGAAAAAATTTCCACACTTTGATCACAATATTTCACTTAAATATATTGACATAAAAAATACATTATAAAAACCATTTTCAATACTAAAATAAATAAAAGAGTATATGGTATTTATTTCATTTTAAAAACATTACGACTTGTTGAAGAAGCCAAAGACCAAATAATACCCGCGGCGGCAGAAAAGGACGTTGTCACCGCGTACGTTATAAGAAACATTCCTTTTTGTCGTTTTGTAAAACACGTTGTAGAAAAAGATTCATTTTGTATAAAATTAAAATTCAAAGGGGTTTATACACCATATAAAAGAATGTTGTGTATAAAACGAAATATGCCACAATGAAAGGAGATTGAGACAAAGTCCCTTACCACAGGTCCGACTTGACTCGATCGTTCTTTAATGTCCTAAATAATAAACTTGAGTTAATTTCTATTTGATTAAGAACCTTTTTCAAGTTCATTATTCCTTTTATATTACTTATTCCCATGTTATAAAAATTATGTAACCATTTAAGTTAATAATGTTTGTTTTGTCGATATTTGGTTCTTAAGTCGAAAGTGGACTTCTTACAATTACATGTTGTTCATGAGGTCAAAGGTTCTTTATATCCAGAATGACATTCCTGATTTGGATATATTATATATCATATATATCTAGCATATACATGTATTTATAATATCACATAATCATTTATAGGTAAGAAATGAAATGCACCGTACATGGAGACGGTAAGCCGTACGTACGCATGAACACTTCTTTCATTTCTATGTCATATTAATGGAATTAAAACTAAATGAGAGGTATGTATATTTTAATTATGGAATTATATTAATAATTTATATGTAACATACTTCATATATATCCATTATATATATGTACTTATAATAGTACATTACATTTGGGGATAATAAATGAAATGCACCGTTCATGGAGACGGTAAGCCGTACGTACGCATGAATGCTACTTTCATTTCTATCTCATACTTTAATGGAAAGAAATAATAATGATATAGAGGTATATTATAATTCCAGTATAACATCATATATAATAACAATAAATCCATCCTTTATAAGTCCCACATATGGCATCAACGAATCAAATCACTTTGAGGGGGCGGTAGTCCGCACTTCCTAAAATGAAATTATCGTGTTTACCCACAATAGAAACCATAAAGGTAAACCACAAATGAAAAATAAATAATGATAAGGAAAAAATAAAAATATTATATATCATATATAAATATAGTTACATCTTAATGGCCACCATTAAATGTGTTTAAAAGAAGATTGAACAATCATCGTTTCGTGAGGCAGAAATTCACCAACCACAGAAACATTATGTTCATTAACCATTAGATGTAGATGTGTCTATGTGTAGCTCTAAATATTATTATAACAACAACCTATTATATTTATGATACTGGAGTTGTTACAAAATAAATTAATAAAAATAGTTTAGGGGGTTGGAGAAGCAAAATAATACAAAAGAACACAAGTGAAGACATCACCTTAAAATCTGGTAACTCTATTAGATTTGAGCTCAAAGGATTCCTTGGGAATACTTCTGCCCAAAGTGAGGCTTCAAGGAGTAATATAGGGATGTGGAGAGACAAAATAGGAAGGGGTTGGACGATCCAAAGGCTTTGGAAGTGTGGGTAAGGTGGTAGAGGTGGGGGCCTTTTATAAGAGGAGAGTAGGGGCACTCTTGGAAAGTAAGGAAATGTTACTTTATTTTAGAATGAGTTTCGGATTTTAATGGTCCCACATTGATGTGTTTCGAGGATAAGTTGATAAGGATTAGAAATCCACCCATACAATAGGTTTTTGACATTTTTATGTCTTAGAGATTACATTATCATTCCATTTTATTTAAATAGTTAAATAATGAGGTAATAGCTGCATCGTCATGGTGTCATAAACAATTTAATTTATTTAATGTCAAAAAAATATAAAAGAAATACTATGATGTAGGAAATAGTTATATCTTTCCGATGAATTTTTATAGTCAAAAATCTGATTTGTATAACCCCATGTAAAAGTGTTTAAGTAAAACAACTCATGTTTGTGACATTTTTATTTTAACTTTAAATAAAAAGATATTAATGTCATTTTCCAACTACAGTGGCTCCATGGGGTGCCCAAGTTGACCCATGGATTTTCTTGGTCGTCCATGACATGTCCAATAAGGGTAAGACATGTGTCAAGTTCATGTTATTTTATTAAAACATTATTTTTACCTTAAACTACACTAATTACCTCTAAACGCGAATAAATACTTAAAAGTTACTATTCACCAAAAATTATTTTAATCCCATTGAACCACATTTTACATATTAATGACAACCATGTATGTCGGATTTTAGAAATTCAAAACACAGAAGTGGTAAAATTTCATTTAAACGAAAAATCTGTTTTTATAAGTACCACTTAGTGGTTTCACTATTCATCAAAAATTGATGTTTTTCAGAAAAATACCAAAAATTCAACCTATGATATATTTGATATTCCTAATTCAAAAATGAAGTCTATTTTACAAAATTCAAAACATATAAGTTGAATTAATTAATATAATAATTAATTCCCGCTGTCAGAGAAAATAGCACGTTTTCATGAAACAATAAGTATCAAAAGATTGACACTAGTTTAAATCCGATTTCACAGTGAAATTAATTCCAATGACCCCTATTGGATTTAGTGGTAAAAATATATTCTAATTTCACTTTAAAACCAACTCAAAAGAAAATCTTATCATATAAATAAATTAGATTAAAAATAGGTTTTGAATTAAAATACAACATTTTACACTATTCATTAAAAAATGAACTTTATCGATAAAATACCAAAACTTTACACAAAGTAAATTTCGATGTCCCAATTCTAAAGAAGAGTTTTATTTGGTCCAATAGAATGTATAAAAGTGACCGAAACTATATTTAATGACGGTTCTCCATCAAAAGGCGATAAGTGAACCTTTAGTGAAAATTAGGGTATAAAAGCTTAAAATTGAATTCTTTTTGTATTTTAAGCCTTTATCTTTTATTGGATAAAGGTAAAAACATTTAAAAACATATATAATAATATTTTAGTTATTTATATCCATTCCCGCCAATACAACGACTATGTGTTAACTACCATTTAAAATAATATTATTTTATTACTAGTGTGCAACGTAAGATTTCAATGAAACCCTTTATTGCGTATCAGGTACGCTATCGAACATAGCAACCCCTTTAAAGTAAAATTAATATTTTATTCATAAATATTAATAAATATGAAAATTATTCATTTTTTATTTACCTCGGATGTAACAATAATCATGGAAAAATTTATAAAAATCACCAGAGTATTTTCCACAGGACAACCAAAGACATCCAGAGGTAACAATGATATATGGGTTGGTGTTGATAATCTTACAAAGACAACACAAATTATTACAATTCAATATGACATATAACTAGATCAAATATCCTAAATATACATCTTAGAAGAGGTAATGCTGCATTGAGTACCCTTATGAATTGAATCTGATCATGATCTTAGATTCACCATCATGTTCTTGAAAACAATCCAATATTATATGAAAAATTGAGTTGAAGAATAGCACATCCAATCTTTATCAAACATATCTCTAATAATAGAAAAATATTTATAAAATTGAATCCATGTTTTAGAATGTATTATATATTTAAAAGGATGATGGGACTAATATCTATATATGGTCATTTTTTTCATAAAATATGAAATTTCACATGATCTTCCAAATCGCTCCCTATGAAACACATTATGGGAAAAGATTAAAATAACCAATAGTATGGGATTTTTTCTGTGAACATATTCTTATAAGAATTGAAATGGTTGAAAAATGGAGCATAAGGAGATAAGAATTCATGAGCACATCAAGGATTCCCATGGTCGGTATATGGGATAGTAAAACAATTTTCCAAGAGATCTGAGTAGGGGTTCAGAAACATGTTATTCTCCAAATATCTCCATGGAATAAGATCATGGTATTTGGAAAGAAATAATTTTTTTTCTTATGTACATTGTAATATTCAATATCCATGATCGTATTGGATATAAGTCCTATAAACTAGAACATCCATCTACTATTCTCGAAGAACTTAATGTATTCAATGTATTTCTCTTGAGGAAGAACATAATAGATCATTCACATGTAGTCAATGTAGAAGTAGTCTAGTTAGAAAATTAACTATGTTATTAGAATAATCCATTAAAGATCATGTAACACATTGATAGAGTTAAATCAATCAAGAATACTCACCAATTCATAATATTATGGTGGGAAGATAAGTATAATGATGAAAATGGGAACACGAGGAAGTGAAGAAGGAGAAATACCTTAACCAGATTTCAACGAACAATATAAAACAAAATTTTGATGGTAAAATTTCAAAAATGTGGAATAATTTTATTATGAAAAATTTTATTAGTGTAAAATCCATTTAATAATTATTTTATATAGTATAAACCACATGAAAACACTTTTATAACATAATAAGAACATTTTTGTGAAAGATGAATGAAATAACATGTTTCTCAATATTATAAGGAACTTATATCAGGAAAAAGTAATGACACGTTAAGAATAGTACAATGAAACCTTTGGATATTAAACAGTCGAAAAGAATAGTAGTCTACTCATTAATGTATAAACTAAATTTAGGTATCTTATAAATTAATGTATAACATAATTATATTATTGTATAAATAAATAAATGATTAAAAAATATTGTTGGAATTTTTATAAGTCAAAAAAATTTGATTAAAATTTTATAATTAATTTAATAATTAAAATGATATAGTATTTTAATAAAATAATATCTTGTTTTCTTATTATTTTGAGATAATTTTTTGACACCTGAATTATTTTCTCAATGTGTTATAAATAAATTATTATTTTAAATTCTTTATTTTTTAGTAAATTTTGAATTTAATTAAAAATAAAATATCTCATATTTATTAAATTTTTCTAATAAAATATACTTAATTTTTTAATTCTATTCATCAAAAATGGTTTGTGTAATATCTATTTATTTTTATAAAATATTTTAATTTTTTATGAATATTGAGATACAGTAATTTAAAAAATATATACAAAAATAATTAAACAAACTCTTAATTGATTCATGGATGATTTGCCCCCAATAATTTCCAATTATAATTATTTAATTTATTTATTTTTAATCCTATAACTATTCATAGACTTGATCCAAACTAATATACTAGTGAATAAAATAATGACAAAACACCCCTCTCCTCCATTACAAATACAACAACTCAGCACATCTTCCCCTCACACATTCCAATATTTGATGTTTGTAAAAATTATTCCCAATATTATTTTAAAGACCCTACCAACCGTCAAAGTGTTTTGGGTCTCATCAAAAGACCAATCCTTTTTCCCGAATGATGTTGTTAAGGATAATGATTCTAGGGGTAAAATATTCTATCATTCCTTTTAATTCATTTTTATGTTCTTTTACTTTCTTATTCTCTACTTTATTCCACTCATCCAAATGTAATGTTAACACTAATACCTTACATATAATATAGTTTCATTTTATTAATTTAATAATCCATTATAAAATCACTTATCCTCTACATTTTATTCTAAAAATGCAATCATCACCCGTGATGAGTGAATTTACTAACATCTTGGATGAAACATTTTTATTTTACATTGAAACCTTCAAGTCTATTCATAAAACCAAACTAATGGTATATAATGTATTTAAAACATATTAATTAACCATTTTCATTTTTTTCAATGAATATATATAATTAATACTATATGACAATACAAAACAAGTTCTCTATGGTCCAAAATCAATAAAATTATCCTAAAAATCCCACCGCTAACTTTTATCAAATGATTAATCCTCATAAATGATAAAATTATTTTTCATAATATCATTTAAACTTATGTAAGATAATTAATAACTTATAATAACAATTTTTGATATTTTTCTACATTTTACATGATATTCCTCCCATGTATACAAGTGAATTGTATATGAAAAGTAAGAAAAAAACACACACAAATGATAATATTAAAATATACAACTCATCAAAATACCATTAATGAACATTATAAAACTATAATGAATAATATATATTTTTAAATAATTTTTGTTATTTGAATAATTTTATTGTAATATCAAGGTTATTAATTTGAAGAAACCATTCAGACAAAGGTAAAGTGAATTCTAGAACACAACTCAATTTCATTTGTGTTTTCCTCTTTCACATCATTTTCATTCTGGTTATTTATTTAATTATCCATAAATACCATTTATTTACGCATCACATAAAATTTATAGGATTAACATTCTTCCAATATTATTTTATGACTAATGAATTGTTTATTTCAAAATCGCTATTTATTTTAAAAAACATTTTTTACTCTTCACGAGATAGTTTCTTATTCAATAAATTTTGATGATTCTTATGCATAGTATGCTATTCCCCCTTTTTTAGTAACCCCAATGGTTGTGAATATATTATCATAAAAATTTAACCCATATTATTCCATGGGTTCTTTTTTTCATAGATTAAAATATGTTCTATGTGGAAATTAAGATTATATAAATGTTATGAGGTGAAAATTACACCCATAATTATATAGCACATGTAAATGTTATGATATGATTGGTGAAACTAGAATTATATTGTACTCCAATTAATATGGAAATGTGATGAATCTAATGAGATAATGTGTAATATACATGTGCATTATTTTTTTTGTGCACAACTATGTGTTGTAGTGGACCACTAAGGAATGATGTTCCATTTTTTCGAATTTTCAAATTACATTCCTTTATCTAATTCGTTCTCTCATGGTCATGAAGATGATTATGATCACCTCATTCTATATAGATAAATTTTATTATTTTTCATCTAAATGATAATTTAGACCACATACTTCATTGATTAATATCATTATATGATTACTTATATTAATAATAATGTTAAATACAATAGGAAGTTAGATTAGAATGGTCTAAATAAAATTTATTTTTTATTTTGTAAAACATATGTTAATGAAATGTTTTCGAAAAACACTAATTTTATTAGTCATAGTTGATTAAAATTATTACACTATTTATTTTCAATATGTTGTAATAATATTTTAAGAAAATTAGGGCCTCCATAAGACTTACATATATAAGGAGGACAAGGCCTTTCACCAATAAAAACATCTGGTTGATCGCATTACCAATACATTTCACCCACGATTGTTTTATATAGTGGAAGAACCATGACACTATGACTTTATCATGGATTTTTTTTTAAATTTGAATATAAAGTCACTAAACCCCAAAATTAATCTGTCAACTACCATCGTGGCGATTGTAAATAATATATTGACTCCACTCCACTCAATGAACATAAAATTTATAACCTTCCAATGTATTGAACAGAATAAATAGTCTGTATGTTATCCACAGATCTTGTCTTTTCATATATTTTATTCAACATCCACATAACAATATCTAGTTTATTCTTTTATGATTTATAAAATAATACATATTTTTATTATAAATATTGAAAATTAAAAGAAAATTTTAACAAGTTAATTTGGGTTCACATGGATTGATGAAATATTTTAGGATAATATGAACATTATATGTTCATTTTAGTTCCCTAAAACTAGATATGATGTCGTTTTTTAATCATTGAATAACAAATAAAACAATATATATTTTAATATTAATAATATATTTTTAAATACAAACACATTATAATTATGTATTTTCAGGGATTTGGATCATAATTATATATTTAAAAACTGAAACATTTTATTCTTGATTACTCTATTGTAAATCTATTTCAATTCAATCTATTTTAATTTAAAATATTTTTTAAAACCTATATAAATATAATGATCTAATTATAAATATAAATATATAATTTAATAATATTAAAATGTAGACATTTTAATAATATCAATAATATATATATATATTAAATTAAATTAATAAAAAATCCATTCATTCCTCAGGTTTATAGATTACTTTTTAAAAAATAATTTCATTTTTTCTGAAAATGAATTAATAGATATTTTTTAATAGAAAACATTCGTGTTCAAGTTCCCATGAAAAATAATAGATGTTGGAATCTGAATTCAATATTCATATGGCATAATGCCGCAAAACATGTGAAATATTTGTCCTGTTGTTAGGTATATAATTTCACTAAAACTATATCATTTATTTTTTATATTTATAGGGAGTATTAAAATAGATATTTGAGCCATAAAAAAATTCAAGATAAAAATATTTAAGTGCATGTTATGTAGCATTCTGGTACATAGAATGTAGAAATGGTACAACTATATCCCATTGAACATATAGTGTAAAAAGTTACAATGTTTATCATTAAAAATATATGAAAGGTACTTATTAATAAATATTATATAAAAAATTATTTTAATTTTTTTAGAAGTAAGGTGTAATCCATAAAACCCGAATATATTAACACCCACATACATAAAATTTTCTATTTTTTAAGGTGATGTATTATAATATATTATAATATTTTTAACTATCATTATTTATAATACATGGGTATCGATGATGGATAATTTATTTGATAATAACTCAAAATAAAATACCCATTAATTATTCATTATTAATTTTTTAATATTTTTTTTATATTTCATTATTTTTTTCTAAATTCCAAGATGGTTTTGTTAAATCATTGAAATGTATGATTATTCATGTGTCCTCATTAAAATACGATCACATAGAAAAAAAATTAATGAATGTGATGATGACATGATCCAACAAAGCATCATAATATTGATGTAATTTATTTTAATTGAAATGAATATTTTATATATTATAGAAATTATTCCTAAAATAATATCCATGATTATGACAATAGCTGATGCACCACTATTAAATGAATCATTTACATTAAGGAGTCAATCTATGGAAATGTTAAAAAATAAATTTTTTCCATTTGTTAAATGTTTATCAATTATATTAATAGTAGACTGACCTAAACAAGTAATGACATTCATAACAAGACCATTTTTATGATATTCATTATATTTTATAGAATATCTAATATCATGGAGCATACCAATATGATTGATATATTCATATTGATTACACTTATATGCCATTTGTTTTATTTTTTCAAATATTAAAATATTGTAGTTCCACCATCCTAGATGACCCAAATTGTATGGACTCCGAAGTAAATTTTTTATATATGATACAAATAATTTTTACTTACATTGAGAAATCAAAACCACGATGAAACATCATCCAACATAACTTTATCCCTCCTGAAGATTCCATACATTATCATATTTACTGACAAGAAATAATTCATCGATGGAGGTACCTTACTACACCAAATGTTATGTATTCCTGAACATCATAGTGTATAACACATATTTTTCACATTAATATAACATTATATGTAATATATGGAGAACCAATCTCTTTCTTTGACTAGATTATGGTGTTGTTTTCACTAATATAAAATTTTAACTACTCACATGTCACTACTAATGAGATCATAGAACTAAATAACATTAATTCTTATTATTTCCATTAGGTTTCTTCATTTATAGTGTATCAATAATTTTTTATATAATGATACTAATTTATAAAATATTTTGGAGGAAAATGAAACATCCACAACACATGACCAATTTTTGTTTGACCTAATTATTGGTCATACACAATATTTAAAATATAATTATAATTTGGATGGTGATAAATTTTTTTAACTAGTGACCCTATTAAAATAATTAGGGAATAATGGGTTTTACCTGATGGGGTGACTATCTAATAGTATATTCTCCCCAACATCTAAAAAATATATCACCATAAGAATCAAGATTCTAATACTCTATAAAATCATATTCAACTCATCCAATTAGTTATTCCTCATATATACTAATTTTTTTTATATATTTATTATTGGAAAACTTCAATAAGAAACTATGAAAAACACGGTACTCTACCACCACCTAATCATTGAAAATACATGAATTAACGAACCAATGAATAGATGATTGAGATTTTAAACCCAAACACATAGAATAATGGGTAGATATGATATTATATCCAATATTTGATTCAAAATAATATCCATAACCATCATACTAATATAGTTTATCCACGAACATTTGGAAGAGTTCTTCATGAGTTCTCGAGTATACAAATACTATCTTATCTATAAAGGCCTATGAACTGGATTTCCTTATATTATTTATTATATCATTATTTGTAGATTATATATATATATTCATTGTTTATATTATTAGTGTGATGTTTATAATAGATGTAAAACAAATATTGGTAAATTCAATAAATGACATCAACATGTCAAAAAAATCATCACACATATTTTATTATTTATTTATTTCTATTCCTCTTCGTGTCAAATGATTTGATGTATTGAGTTTTTTTAACTCGATGAGGTAATGTAACCTATATTATATAATACTCTTTCTGGTATAATTTACTAGTGGAACATTTAATTTTTTAAAAATCCATTTAAAATTCATCATTCGTTTATAATTATACAAAATAATAATATATAAATTCATAGATATGATATTTTTTAAATGAATTATTAATTTATCATGACAAGCCATCCAATGAGATTTTTTGGGACCAATTATTATTTAATCCCAATTATGTGTTTTGATTTTTCATCATGAATTAAAATTGTAAAATTATAATATAATTTGAATTTTTCTCATGGGGATCAAAATAAAAAAAATAGTGGATTTATTTGAATATATTCTAATATAGTTTTTCATTTTAAAGTGAATTTATTTATCTATATTAGTCAATTTTGAGTTATAAAGAACCGTATAAACTTAAAAACAAAATTTATACAAAATTTACTTACCCATATTTTTCATTATTAAAAGACGGGTTTGGTGGCCATGGATTCCATTTTCATATCCTTTAACATATCAATTCTAGATTCGACAACTATATTTATGTGTACTAGTGCATGTTAATATTTATATATATTATAATTAGATTAAATTGTAAAAATAATAATCTAACTCAATAATTGAAGTATATATATATATATAGTTATATATATAATGGTTAAATTAATTTTTAATTCTCATTATATCTAAAACAACTAATTACAAGAATAAAAAAGTAAGGTTGATAACATTATAGTTTTTTGGGAATGTCCAGTTTCATTTATGTTAAATCACACAAGTATTTTTTTATTTATGCATCTTATACTCTACATGAAATAAAATTTAAAATATACCCACCATCAATCTACATTAAAATATAAATTTCAAATTATAATACATTGATTTCATTATTATTAGATGCACATAACCATGAATAAAGAAATTAAATTTTATAGAATATTTTTTGATAAATTTCATTAAAAAAATTATAGTCAAAAATATATACTATTAGTAAAAAATCCATGGGAATGTGTATGTTATGTGTAATAATTATTATAACAATAAATATGAAATAACTATTATTTTAACTATTTATAATATTTTTACTAATGATAAATTATATCCATGAACATATTTTAGAAATAAAAGTGTAATATTCTTTTATTTTTAATATGTATAATAAAATATATTTGTTTATTTATATGGTGGTTTAATGAATAGTTATTGTAACGACCCAAAATATAATAAACAAATCCAAATTTTGAATAAAATATATGAATTTTTATGTAATATGGTTATAGAAAACACATGCACTCTATTGGAATTAATATATACTATCAAGTTTAAAATATATTTTATCATAATTTTCATTTTTGATATAGTTCATTAATAGTGATAATATGATTTGTATAAATATATGGTTTTATATAACTAATAGACACAGAAGAAGGAGGTGATAGCCTGAACTAGTATAATTATACCATATGAATCCCACTTTTCAAAACATCCATGGGAGATATCATCACTAGGATTTTCCATTGACCAAGACCAAGCTTAGTTAAAAAAAATGAAGCCCTAGTTATATTATTTTTAGTTTAAGTTCAATTACATCGATATCATGATTGAAATGAAATGTGACGAACCACCCCATTATAGTAACATTGTTGTCCATCTTACTGTTATGGGAATTTTTTTGTTTATTTAAGGGATATGTACCTGTCCCAGTAAATTAGTTTATGTACATGATATTTTTAAAATAATTAATATATTTTTATATAATAATATTTAATTTATAAATGATTTTTATTTTGATATAATAAAACCCAAATAGTAATTTAAGTTAATATTTAATTTCAATTAATGAAATTATTTTTTATTAATTAATGGTTTTATTGAAATAAAATTTAGTAAAACAAAATATTATTATTAAATAATTTATATCAAATATACATGATCATATTAGTGCAATGATGTAAAATTCAGTTTATATAAGGTTATAAAAATTGTTATTGTCAACCAACCTAGATTCTATCAATAAATGTTGATTATTATTTTAAAAGTGAAAACACAAATATTAGAAGAATTATTTGGATATAATGAATATTATTTTTTGAATATGATATTTAAAATTACCCAATGTTGAATGTTTCATATGTTTTTGAGATAGTCCAACATTAGGGTAAAATTGAATATGGTATTAATATAATGTCTATATTTTTACATAATAATGACCCAAATTGATGTAATATAAATTAATAAGGGAATAAAAGTCCATCTAAATGTTTTAAATCTGTTTATTAGGGATTTTATGATTATTGTTTTAATTTTAATATTCATTGAGATTCCTCCAAAACCATTAATATATCTTATTTTTTTCAAATAATATAATTAAGTGTATTACTCATTTCGACATAATAAAGTTTATTATATTATGATATTAAGCACTTTATGTTATAAAATAATGGAACCAATAAAAATTTATACAAATAATGTTTAAAAACAATAAATGGTTTTTGGATTGGTCATCTTATTATAAACAGTTCAAACCTTATGTTTGAGAAATAATAAATATTTTCCCACTCCTTTCTTATTTAAAACCACCAATGAACCAATTTCACATCAATATAAATACCTAGATAGAATCCATAAAAAATAATCCCTTTTGTGGAGTTTTAAATATTTTCTCACAATTTGCGAAGAAGCTCCAACCATGTATTTGGGGTCACACAATCAAATAAGAGAACCTCACCTTCTATTATTTATTTACGTTTATTTATTATCATATTCCTTCTATTTCTTATTCCTAATGGTTGGAAATGTATTTCCGTTCCTCTATTATTATCCATTTTATTTTAAAATGATGAGAGACACATTTTTCTCTCATCATCAAATTTTATAATTTTTTATGTGACATCGTTACACTACCGAAATCTAATTGTGATATTTCATTCCGAAACAACTGTGAAGTAAATACAATAACCATTTCCTATCAAAGGTGTTCACCATTGTAAACTTATAATTATTTTAATTAGGAATTTTGTGTCACTAAATAATATTTAAAATTATACATTTTTAGTACGTTTAATTTTTTATAGTTTTATCTATACCTGAAACCATCTAATATTACAATACACACAATTAAGAGTTCGTTTGTGTTATATACATGGATGAGTTTTAGTGAAAAAAATATATTTTAAGAATACTATTATCTAAATTAATTATATATTAATTAGCCATTAATTTTGTGATTATGAATAGTATCAACTATCTTTTGAAAATATTTTGTTGAATTTGTGGGTTACAAAATAATTAAAAATTAATATAGGAATAAACATAATATATAGGAAGTGATTATAAAATGAAATATATGTATCCTTACAATGAGTTTTTATTCAAATTTATTAAATTTATTACTGTTATTGAATGTTATTAATGTAATATATGTTTAATAAAATATTTTTAACATTAATCCAATGGATTTAGTATCCATAAGATAAGAAGAAAATATTATTTTATGCAAAACACCATATATATGTATAAAGGAATTTTTACTATCTTTTATTGGAGATCCTTTTTTAAATACAATTTTAGACACTTTTATATATGTTATTTTACAGAATTAATGTTATATTTTAAATAATAATATGAATATATCAATTGGTTGAATATATTGTTATTTTTCTGAAAAATATCATGTTTTATAACTAATTATAAAATATTGAATTTTAATAGGGAAATATGTTTTTGTCAATAATTTATAGAGTTGAATAATTTTTTTAATTTATTTTAAAAAACAGTAATATCATTATTTTATAATTTTGTATTATTAAGGTTATTTAAATAAATTTTATAATGAAGATGGACAATAAAACATTTTAATCTATTTGACACTTTCACATTAACAATCTGTTTTCTCATTCTATTTGTAAGACTAATTTAAATTTAATTACTAAAACTTTTTTGGGTTTGAATATCTAAAAATGGATTCCATATTTAAACTCTATGGTTCCAAAATATTAAAAAATATTCCCTTTATTTTTATCCATAATAGTAATAACATTATTATTTTTGTATTTATCTTGGTTATGGGTTAATAATAAAATTAAGTGTAAAAAATATTATATTACTACACTTAAACATTTCATAATTTCGTTGGATGATATATTATTAAAAGTTCACCATTAGACCGATTTTATGGTCTCACAGATCCTCTAGGATGACTATAAGAATATTTCAGTTGTTTATTGTAAAAGAAGTCTTATAGGTCACGATCATGTTTTAAGAAAGGTATTAAATATTTTATATATGGTTGTTAAAAAGATATATTTAACTATAAATAATCATTGTAAATATAAATTTTTTAACACCATCATTATATTTTATTAGTCAAGAAATAATTATATTAATGGATTTCACATTGATTATGGAGTAATTCATTATTTAAAGAACATATAAAACTTTTTCATTAAAAAAAGAAGAATAAAGTTAATTTTTTAAAACTAATGTCTTCTAAAAATTTTCTAGATGATGGAGAAATATTAAGGTTAAAATAATATTTTTTTATGTAATATTACATATTTGTATTTTATGAAAGGACATGAATTGAATAATGTCAAAATTTACATTAATGATATTCAAAAAAATTATATTAAATGATATAAAGTTCATATAAATTTAAATTCCATCGAAATAATTGGGATATCGTTTAATATTTTATCCATTAATCATTTGTGGCTTGTATGAAAATTTATTTTAAATATATTAACACGTAAAGAGTTAAATTTTATGATGTCATGGTAAGAGTTAAAGGGTGTAACAAAGGGTTAAATATAAAATATATTTTTATAAATGTGATATAAACTTGTATAAAAATTATTGGTTGAGATATTATGGAACCATTATCTTATTAAATTAAATATAAATATACTTTTGGTCTATTTTAAATTGAAAAATAATTTATATAAATATTATATTTTGAGACATTCCTAAAGTACCCCTCACATCATTTATAAAAGTGAAACTCACTCCTCACTTCCTCATAAAAAAATTTGCCTCTAGATAATCCCAACCCTACCCAAATATGATCATAACCACCGTAACCTAATTATAGAAGCCTCAATTTTCTATGAATTTAATCCAAGGAAGGCATTAGTATAAACAAAACTAAGTTACCAGAATTAGAGATCTCATTTATTAATAATATCTTTAGTTTTATTTCATTCCAAACTCCATTTATTATTAATCCATTATTATATAATAAAAAAATATCATATTTGTAGAGATTTTTTTAAATGAAATTTTCTATATAAAACTATACATATATCTATCAAATGGGTAACGAAACTACCATTCATATATGATAAACTACAAATTTGTGAAACAATGTCCTTCATTTTTTTGTATACCACCTATCATGGGTTGTCACTATGATAGAGACACTATTTTATATGATATATGAAAATGATTTTGTATTCATAGATATTTATTTTTTATTTAACGCATAACATAATTCTTTCTAGTTTTTTATATACCACAACATCGGTTTTGAAAACTTGGATTACTATATCCTAAAAGTGAGGTGATTTTGTTCACACTATACATGGATCACATAGAGTATGTTTTTAATAAAAATATATGATATATGTGAAATATATATTATAATGTATTTATAACATATTTATTATTTACATTTAATTTATTTAACATGGATATGAAATGAAAGTAGACTTCATGAAAAAAAACGACCAACCAACTCCATAAAAAGTGAATTTCATTTCAAATTTCTAAATTTTATTGATTATTATAAATATATATACAATGAATATATAGAATATTTTAATACTGATATTCATAAATTATATTTTTAAATCATGATCTTAGTAATAGTATGAACAAATAACAAGGGAAAACATACTCGATATACTACGCAATTAACACAAAAAATAGTGAAATTTATGAATTATTATTAATATATGTGTGATTGAATAATATAATAATATCATAAATGATATTACAAAATATAAAAAAATTTAATATAATTTAATAACGTGATTTATACCATTATATAATATCTTAATTCACGTAAAAATATAATTGAATTGTAAGGTAAGGGAAAATTTTCTTAGTTTGACTTCTTTTGGACACATGGTTCAAACACATCATTATTTATTTATGTCGTTAATTTAAGGCCCATGAAAGTATTTTTTTAATATTACCATTAATATTATGTTAATTCTATATACATATAATATTATTTAATTAATGGTAATTTGATTTTACTGATTATAAATGTTGTATGGGTTTATATCACAATCACATCATTATTTTGGACTGTTTGAGTTTATGTCTTTAATGGGGAATGATTATCTTCCATGTTGGATTTTTTGAAAATGATTTCAATAATGTTCTTAACATTATATATTTATTTTTGGATATCATTTTTACCACTTATTGAATTTTTATAAAATTCATCCAAATTAATCACCATGTCATTTTCCATACATGGTACTTCATGACTTTTTATAAAATAGTAAATGGAATGTTTTTTATCTTATACAACATGAAAAGCAATTCCAACCATCATGACAAAGAAATCTATTGAAGAATAATTTTTAATTATCAACGGTTATTCCCAGTGAAAAATTTTCTTTTTTAAATATGTGGCCTTTTAAATTGATGACTACTAATTGGTAAATCATTTTATCTCAATTAACGTTCCCTTTAGGATTAGTTTTTTATGGATGTAGATAAATTTATATGGTGTATATACATCCCATTCACATGATATATCATTAATATCCCTATTATCACGATATTCTGTGTTCCATTTAATTTTAAACCTCCATAGGGATTATTATTACAATGTTTCATTGTTTATTGGGATAGTTTGGAATTCATAAAAAGTATTTACCTCATGAATGTTTTTAATATTATTTTAATGTTATTTACATTAATCAACACCAAAATCACTTATTTTCACTTATCCTAAATAGAATAATTATTGATAAAAATAATTACTTATTTAATATGGATATTTATTGGAAAAATATATTATATATTAAATAAATCGATTATTCGATATACGAGGAGGATTTCGACAGACAAGTCACAAGATGGGGGCCTAGTAATAAAATAATTATAGATTCTGGTCCATTTTTTTAAAGTTATACTATTTGGGGAACATATAAGGAATTCCACACGATCCATCTGTAATATCATGAGATCAATTTAGTTGTTGAAAAATCCTTAGATTATATATCCAAGAAGAATAGATTTGTTTCTAAATATAGACTAAAAATCATTTGAATGGTATTGCTGGTAGTGGTTCATCTGCTAGATACAATATGTTTAGTAATTAAACATTTAGAACAATTAAATTATTATTATTTTTGATATATTTTTCTGTAAAGTGAGAATGAATTCATTTCATTATCAATTTTTTGATTAAATATAATGTGTTTATGATGTCTAATATATCATATTAGTAGTTTCTTATATTGTTTTTTTAAATGTAATATGATCTTAGTAATTTTCCTTTCAATGTTGATTTATTATAATTAATTCATTATTTCTTCCATTATACTTACCCATTACTGTAAATTTGAGTAAACACTTTAATTTGTTATATTTACCCAGGTTATGAGGATGGAATTCACGAATGAGTTGAAGGATGAAAATTAATTTCTATTTGTATGTTTCACGCTTTACTGATGTAACAATGGAAAAATTTATTTAACATGTTCTTCAAGACTACTATAACAATTGGTACTTTTGATTTTTATTCCTTTTAATCATGCAAATTTATTAATATAATTCACTAGCTATATGATTTTCAGATAGGTTTGTTCCAGTTTGTATTAATATAGGTTAAATTGTAACCATGTGAAATAGATTTATTAAAACATAAATTAAGGAACACACCCAATTGATTTATTATGGGTGAAACGTTACATAAGGAATAATTTATTTGGATTTAATAGAATCAATTTTAAATTTATGTATATCTACTATGGTTTATATAATATAGGAATATAAGGAAATTATTTGGACTTATATTATCTGGAATAACGAATGAATCTAATTTGGTATAAATTGCGATTAAAAAATTTCATTAATGTAGAATATATATAGGTATTATTTTATCATTTTTTGAAAGTATTTATATAGTCTAATAAAAAGTAAATCCCATATGTTGGTTGAAAACCCATCATGTATGGCTTAGTCATGGGGTTTGAACCCATAGACAAAGGGCGACAATGGTGAATCCCATACCACAATCCCCCCAAAGTCTTCATCTTAGTGACATTTTTAATTAAACTATATAATGGTTAAATTTTATTTTGAATTTAAATTTATTTTATTTATCAGATTTATTACTTTGGTATAGGAAAATTGTTTTTTGATTCTATGATTAATGTTATATCAGCTTATGTTCACTATTTTATGAAGCCTATATGGTTATTGTAATTATATACTATGATATTGTTTTTTCAAATTAAAAGTACAATTAAATTTTATAATAATATATGATTTTATTTTGGACCTTTTGGGAATATTATAATTTATGGAAATGTTTATAATATCATGGAGATTATGTTATTTAGAAAATTACTTTTTTGGTATGAGTCTCTATTATTGATTAAAGTTATTTAGAATTTAATATGATCAAATACGTTAGATTTTTCCTTTTAATACAATGTTTAGAATATATTTGTGGATAAATAATTATTTGTTGAATGATATATATGGAAATTATGTTATTACTATTGATTTTCGGTGATTAATGTAGTGGTCAATAAGAGAATAATTTATTATTTTTGGGGAATTATCATGTTTATCCTAACAATATTGGTTCAGGTTAATTTATAATGATATGTGAAATAGATATTTGTACATTTATGGGTATTGTTATAAATATAATTTTATTCAAATTCATTAATCATGAAATAAATAATCTTAAATACATATCATTTGGAGAAAAAATTCAATCTGTGGGGAAAATTGATTAAAGGGTGAAAATATACTTATCAAGAAATTATGTTTCCTTATATTTTTATTCTAGGAAGTAAGTTAACTCCTTAAATCTTGAAATATTATTTTAGAATAAAAAAATAGTTCGTTTAATTTTCTTACTAAGAAATCAACATCCTCTTCAACCATTCACAAATTTATAGTATTTTGATGGTATAGTTTTCTTTTGACAATGATCACTATCATTCTCCATTAGAACATGATAGTTATATTTGTCTTCCATATAAATCTTTTCATTAATTTCCTCAAATTCAAAACCCTAGTTTCAGATCACTTTCGTATATCCTTTTACAAATTATTATGATTATGTATTATTAACACTATTTATGAAATGATATTTTCATAAATTATTTATTTTTCAAATATCAAAAACTATACTAACATGATTATACTTAAATTTTTAGGTCATAATATATTTTTGTATGGAGAATGTAACACCCCAAGAAATTGTAGTATTTAAATTTTTCCTTAATTTTAATTATTTTTGATTTTTTTCGTTAGATAAACAATTTTAATATTATTCTTGAGACAAATTTTTGTTGGCATTCATTACTTGAAAGGCTGAGTTTCACAGAATAACAATATATTAATACATAATATTGTTTAATATAATAAGATATAAACTTGAAATAAATTTTTATGTCATAAATAATATTAACTATCTTCTGAAAATTTATGGCTGAATTCAATGGTTAAAAATTAATTATTAATATATATATTAACAAAATGAATATATATGAAATGTTTTCATAAAGAAGAATTTTTAGGCTCAATAAATAACATTATTCAACAAATGTAAATTTTTTCTAATATATTAAATTAATTAGAATTATTTAATTATATGAATATAATATATTTTAAATAAAATATTTTTTTTTCGATCATACAATATATTTAATTTGGCATTAGATAAGAACAACCCAAATTTTATAAACAAAACACTACAGTTTTCGGAAGTCATTATTACCACATTTTAATAAAGAATAAATTTGAAATCCATTATTTAAACATTTATATATATTATTTTATTTCAAATCCTATTTCAATAAATAATAAAATAAAATTTTACTTTTATTGATTATTTTAGTATTTTTCTAATAAGTTTCATGTTTTTATGAATACTAATAAAATATTGCAATGTGATTGATCTTTTTTTTTCGAAATAATTTATAGTGTTAAATTAATTTATGAAATGATTTTATAGTATAATTATATCATAAATATAACATTTAATATAATATAAGTCATTGGAATCAATTTAATTTTTTACTTTTATATAAAAACATATTAATATTTTAAATTTTTTCTCTTTTAAAACATGTTTTTTCATTCAATCTATGAGATTATTTTTCAAATAGTTAATGAAAATTCTGTGTTTTGAATTCGTAAAAATTGATACAATATTAGGAATTATTGGGTCCAATATATGTAAATAATTTCATTTAATTTTTGAAAAATATGATTAATAAATTTAGTATTTTTAAATACCATGTTAAAGGGTAAATTAGGTATTTACGAGGAAAACAAATTTTAAAATTAGACTAACACATGTAAACTTTTATAGGATCAAATATTGTCAACCAAAATAATCCTTTGGTTGATTTGATGACCTATTGTATCAATAAAAATGAATTTAATTATTATTTTTTGTATTTTATTTTAATGGAATTCCAATATGAAACCCTCGTGTTTTGAAAAAATGAATTACATTTTTATAAATGTCTATTGAATATATATCATTGAATATAAATAGTAATTAGAATGAAATTTTTTTATCTTAATCCTGATTATTTATTTTTTATTTATCTGTATTAAATAATTAAATCAATGGCTTCCACATTGATGATAGAGTAATTGTTTAATTAAAATAAAAAACCAATAAATTTTATTAAAAATTTAATAATTAATATAATTACATTTAATTAATTTTTTCAAATATTTTCCTTTAATATCTATAATTACTAGTAATGTATAAATGGTTTTATTTCTATGTTATCGTTTGTATTGATATTTTCAAAAAATGTACTGAATTGAATTGTCCCAAAGATGACAATAATGATATTTTAAAAAAAATACTATTTTATTAAATGATATATAAGTCATAATAACTCAAAAATCATCCAAATAACTGGGTTAATGTTTAAAATTTCATAAAGACTCATTTACTATTTTTTCATTTTATTGTAACAATATTAACACATAAAGAGTCAAAAGTGGAGTTATCATGGTAGTAAAAAAACATTTTTTCTATGGGCTAATTCCAAAAGATAAGAGTATTAATGTGACCAAAAAAAGTCTATAAAATAATGGATTATATTATTCCAAAACAAAATAATATTATTCTAGATATAAATATCTTTATAAATATTTATAATTGAAAATTAATTTATATTAGTTTAATATTTTTATTGTTTCTTAATGTTCTCCTCACATAAATGTTAAAATGGGACCTCCTCCCTCACATCCCCACACCAAATTGAGCCTTATAGGATGTAAAAATATAGCAAAATTGGCTCCCTACATTCCTAAACACATTATATAAGAAAAAATATTTGATTAATATAGAAAATGTCTGGATTATTCTATATATCGAAAGGATTCATGCAAATAAGAGGTAATGTTCTTCAACGATCACTTTTGTATTATTTCATTCCCCTCGTTCATTTGTTATTATTACATGATTATATATTAACACTATTATACAAAATATATTGAAATTTTTTTACAGTTTAAACATAAACCTTACACATTTTTCAATCAGATGGGTAATGAATTTATCGTTCGTGTATTGCGAACTACTACAACATAAAATGATGGTGTTCATTTTTTATATTTCACCTCCTATGGTTTTTCATTATTATGTACACAATATTTTAGTATGATATATATGATATTTTTTTCATACATAGTTAATTTTTTATAACTCATACCTCCATTATTTATATATTTTGTAAACACGATAACATCCATGGTCAATTTGTGGACTGACTCTTACCCCATGAGATGTGATTCGTTCAAACTATCCATGAAACATACAAATGATGTTTTTAATAAAAATATATTATATATAATAAATATATATGATAATTTAATTCTAATATATATATATATATATATTACATTTCATTATTTTAATATAGAAAATTAATGAAAGTGGCATTCTTGCATATGTACAGTCTACCGTCTCCTTGAATGATGCCTTTAATTTCTATCTTCAAATGTTATGGGTTGTGAAATATATATATATATATATATACAATGAATATATATGATATTTACAAAATGTTTTACATTACTGATATGGTGAAAAAATTATATATTTAATAAGGAAAACAAATAAAAAGTCAAAAAAAACATGAGAAACAAGGGAATTAAAAAGGGAAATAGTCAAAATTGTGAAAGATTATTAATTAATGTTTCATAACATAATATTAAAATATCATATTTGATATCATAGATACGAATAAGTTTCTAATATATATTTGTAACATTAATTAAATAATTTTACATGAGGTTGGGTTACATATAATTAAAATGTCAGTATGAGGAAAGGGTTCATTGTCTCATTTTTAAATAAAGCGAACACATGCCTTATACATTATTCACCTATTTTTTTGGTTTTTATACCTCACAACAATGAGTTTTATGATTATTATTATGAATATTATAGTATTTCCATACCCATAAAATTTTATTTCATTCATTTTCAAATTATTCTCCTCAATATAATGTTATAAAGGGTTATTTCATAATCTCATCATTATTCAGGATTGTTTACTACTAATTATCCACTCCTGAATATTTATCGTATATGATTGTGTATTCAAGAAACGTTTTAAAAAGTTTTTCACTATTTTGTTTTCATTATTAAATTATAATTAACTATTTTTCTAATTTTTGAAAAATCCTTTAAAAGGAATCATCCATTTGTTTTCCAAAATCAAGTTATATTATGACTTTTCATACAAAACAGAAATGTAATTTTTTAACATATACGACATGAAAATAATTTCCCACTATCAGGTCACCATAATGATTATAATTTTAATATAATATTTTAATATATTCATTAAAATAAATTATTATATTTAAAAAAAATTTGTCCTCTTAATTACATCACTATAAAGTGGTTAGGGATTTTGTTTGAATTTTCATTCCATTTAGACATATATGTTTCTATGCACCTGGTTTCATATATAAGGTTTATATAATACAATTTCACATTTCATATATTTAATTTTATTATTATTATGAAATTATATGATTTATTTAATGTTATTGCATCATCGGGATTATGATTCAAATTTCTAAAAGTTGTATGGGACAGTTCAGAATGTTTAAATAATATTTTCCTGAAGAATATTTTTATTGGTCATTCAATGGTATTTCCATTCATCAATGTCAGAAAAACTTGTTTTTTACTTATCTATAACTTATGAATTACTCACTTATCTATAATTTTTTTTTAAATATCTATTTTTTATGTTATATCAAATTGTTTATTTATTAAATAATTTATTCGAAATATATGGAAATCTTTGGATGAGTGTGAAATGATTTGGGGAAAAATTAATTAAATCAATATGTGTTTGGGATAGGTTATTTCAATAATTTTGGGTCTGGGACTATTTAAATAAATCCCCATGATGCATCCAAAATATCAGGATATGAATTTGTTGGTGAAAAACCCTTTGAGTTTGTTTCCAATATAATAGATGGATTATACCACATACATCAACCATATTATGAAATATTTTGATGGAAGTGGTTCATGTGACAGATACAAGAAATTGAATGATTAATCATTTCATTAAATTATTTATTATTATTAGTGAGATATTTTCATTGAAATATATATAGATTTATTTCATTAAAAATTTTGTATTAAATGTAACATGTGTAGATATCTACTTTATCATATTGGTTGTGAAAATCTATATATTTAAGTTTAATGAGTTCTACATTATTTAACATTACATGTTTATTTATTATCTTTAAAAAATTATCGATTCAGTTTTACTTTCACTTACTGATTATCTAAGCTCACGCTTTTGTATCTTCAACTTTTCCATGGAAATAAAGGAGAAATTTATGAATCAATTAAAGGATGGATATTATATTCCATTTTAATTTTTTATTTATTGACAATGTAATAATGGAAAAATTTATGTATCTAGTTATTAAAGGCAACTAAACAGATCAATCATTCATGATTTTATTCCTTGTAATCATGCTAATGTAATAAAATAATTCACTTTCTCTAGGATTCTATAGTAAGGGCATTATAACTTAAATATATGTATTACACACCCATTTATAATGTTATAAATGTAATAATGATTGAATCTATGTTTCCTGATCTACGTGGAACACTTAATCAAGAAAATGAAATGAATGTGATAGGTGACACCAGAATTATATTTCACTCAAATTCATTGAGGAATGTCCTTCCCCGAATGACATCATGTTAGGACATTGAGTAACAGTGATTCGTTATAAGACTTTGTCAATAATGATAATCTATAAGTTAGCATTTAACATTTTTTAGGATTTATTATTTTATGTTTTTCATCATTTCCAAAAATTCCTTTAATACAATCATTATATAACATGACTTTTTACTCATGTTTAGGATTCATTATCTTTTTATTCCCTATTGATATTCCTAGTATCTAAAATGTATTATTCACTTCATGTTATTCCATTTTCATCCCTTATTGGGATGTATAGCTGTCCACTATATTATGTATTTCCCTAGGTAATCACATGGTGATTTTTGTGTGAGTGAGTTATGTATTATTTCACAAAACATGAATTTTTTCTTGTTTTATATTTCTATGTAATGTACATAATGGAAAAGACAGTATACTTCTCATTCATTTGGGTTGTATTAATCATAACAATGCTTAATAAATATTATATGAATTTGAAATAGTAAATATTTTTATTATTATTTTTAACTAAGGAAAAGTATATTTATTTTTTTTAATATGATTATAAAACAATGGTGATGGCCTTATAGATCGGGATTGTTATAAGAAAACACCCCTATATTTTGAAATGAATATAGAAAGTGGTTTTTAAAGAATATAAATCCATATATGGATAAAAAAATTAGATGTGTCTCTATGGTAGATGTAAATATGTGTAAAACCATAAAATATTTCATTGAGTTAGACACTATTGGGACTGTGTGAGTGACTGTAGTCCTTGGGAAAAAAAATTATTTGACATTTCTAGGAGATATGATTAATAAAATTCATAATCTCATTACGATCAAATTGTTTTGGGTCAATGAATCCCCATAATATTCTATGATGGTTAATTGGTCGTCGATAAAATATATTGAAGACAAAAAATTATGATGCTAAGGAAATGATTGTAATTTATATTTTATCAATTTAATGTAATTTCAATCTCTTATATGAATAAATAATTAAAAAATTATAATCCATAATTTTCAATTTATTATAACATATTCCTAAAAAATGAGAAATGAGGAAATAAATCAATGTGAATGTTTGTGTGATGATTGCCATAATGAGATTTCAAAACCTATAGAAGTGGGAGTGATGATCGTAGTAATGATAATATCTCAGCTGACACATATAATGCATAAAAACCTAGTTCTTAAAGAGTTCCCAAATCATACTAAGAACGATCATGCTGCTATTGATAGTATTATGTAAAAAGTACCACAAGTGTCAATGTATCATCTGATCTGTTAAATATATATCAATGGATCAACTACATAGATACAATCATTTTCAAACATCAACGTTCTGAAAAAGAGAATATTTTCATTTTTATTAATAGTATGGGGATATTATGATCAATGGTGGAAATGATCTAGAATATGAATCATAAGGAATATATTGAATCCACGTGGTTGACGGAATTTTAACAAGTTTTTTTCAATTATTATTTTCCGCCACTCTCTATCATAAAAAGGAACGGGATTTCCATAAAGTCATGAAAAAATGGAGATGAATCTATCATTGTGTATGACGAAAAAATTACATGACATTCAAAACACACCTCAAGATTTGTTGTTACCCCTTAATTCATGTTTTATACCATCAATAGTGGGATTAAAACAAGTCTAAAAGATCCATATGGATCCATGCCTATGTTATCTTAGAGGAAATTTTTTTGAATTTCCCTAAAACTAACAATTGATATTAGATAATGTGAAGGATATCATGGGGTTATTAATTTTAATGTGAATTATAATTATACTTGTCAAATTGAGAAATCTAATGGTGTTATGAAATTTAAACATCCCAGTTCTCAATAGTGGGGTATTAAGTACCCTAAAATTTATTATGGGGGATGAGGAAATGATTTAGGTGAGGCAAGAAAGTGAACCTATCTAACTATTATAGATAGAAGAATCTTACTAATCATTAGTGGAGAGGAATACTTTGATCATCCCTCTGTGAAATATTATTTTCTTAAATTTCAAGGAACAATTGCACTTTTCAAGTAAAGGCACGATGAAAATGTTTTTAAGAGACTACCAACAACCTCCAAGGATACAAGGGATATATTTTTTCATACCAATTGAAGAGGATCAAAACATTCTAGTCTTGAGATATACTCTTTTTATTTGTTAAATAATATTGAATATATGTGTTGATTTCAGTTCTACACATTCCTTCATACAGAAATTATAATTATAACTATTCAGAGAACATTATAAATCATAGATGTATAGCTATATGGGAAATTGGAAAATTGTTTAATTTTTTCATCCAATTTATATAACTCATTCGCAATAAAAATTTGTTGGTTGAACATCCCAGTGAACTTTGTTATACTCCCTTTTGTGGATTTTAATTAAACTATGGATATGGATTGTCATTCCTTATATATATCCAACCAAAATTTTCATGTGAGTGAAATCATTCTCTATATCCAGAATAAACAATCAATTTTATACATGTTAAAGAAGGAGGATTCATATTGTTTAGTAAATACATTTAAGAAATGTATATTATTTCTCAATTAGCATGCATAACTAGCTAAAATGGTTGATTAAAAGTTTATAATCATCGCTGAAGACATCCCCATTGTGAGGGAGTACACTAAAGTATCTACTAAATAATTTAATTTTATTACTTCATCTTTATAGGATTATTTTTTATTTTATCATATACCTATATAATTACCATTATGCAAGACTCTATATTGAATTGTTTTCGTAGAAAATGAGGAGATAAAGAATCAACTACAAGAGAATATAGACAAAGGGTTCATATGCCCATGTGCTTCACCATCGAGTTAAAATTCTCTATTAATAATGAATATGGATTGGTAAACCGTCCTTTATATATATTATCAAGATCATAACATGTTCATGATATGGAAATAGTATCCCTTATGTCAAATTGATGAATTTTTAGATCTAATAAATGGAACACAATACTTCTTCAGGGTAGATATAGGGTCATGATATTACTAATTGTTGTTTAATAAGGATTACATACATATGAAATATTTCCTTACAAGGTATGGGAATTAAGATTTCATAATTAACCCATTCAGACTAACTAATTTTCCGTTAATAATTAGGGATTTGATGAATAAAGTATTTTTCGATCACTTCCGGAAATTTGTACTAGTTTTTATAGATGATTTTCAAATATAATATAAACCAAGAAGGACAATGAATATCATCGCAGTAATATTCTAAAGATCTTATGCTTTGACAATATTTAATCCAATTATTGAAAATGTTAGTTCGGGTTGATGTAAATTTAATACATGGGTAAAATAATTAAATAAAACTGAATAAATGTGGACACTTTCAAGATAGAATCCATTTATGGATTTCAAAAAATAGTATGTGATAGATATCTATATATTTCAGGGAATATTTGGGCACTATAATTTATTTTTACAAATTGTTGGTGATTTTCATTCCCTGTATCCAAGAAAAATCAGAAGGGATTCATATACTCCTAGAATAATGAATGTGAAGAGATCATCATGTATTTGAAAAAAGTGACTTATCAATTCCCCTAATATAATTATACCCACATGTGTAGAACATATCATATTATTAAATGATTCCAAGAATAAGGGATTGGGATGTGAGTTAATGATTATTGGAAAAGTGATCATTGATGAACATTGAATATATTTTAGCATTATCTATTTGTTTATAAATTTGAAATATATATGGATCACAAAATCATCTTGTATATATTCATATTTAAATAGTTGAAAAGAATCCAATGAAGATAGTTATAGATGATTAATTACAATGACTACCTTCCTGAATGGCCCTAAGGCCTTATTTTATTATTTTATTATGGATAAACCCCCTTTTAAGGGTTGAAGGGGAACCCGTACAGGACCCTTAAGACCAAGGCACGGGGCCCGACAAACCCGAAAAACTTGACACGAAGGCCAAGAGGCATACCATGACCAATACATGACCCATAGGCCCATCCCACTTGAACTACCCCTCCCTAGATTTCTACATCATTGATCACCTAGTTACCACATTGCATTGCTAATCAGCTAGCATTACCCCGTACAAAGCTTCACGATGCCTGGTCCCGATGGCGACTGCCATACACTCTCATTCTTCCAATCCTGTTAGCTCTACATCTAGTGGCTGCGACTCCTATTACTCTGATATTGTTATATGGAATGTTTTGTGTGAACTGGGCTACTCCATGTTCTACGTGACCCGAAGTTCATGTGGCTCGAAGGCCTTTGATGTCCCGAAGGCCCTGGAGACCCATAGGCCCAAACCGGTGGCCCGAAGGCCCAAATAGGGTGAATATTTTCGGCTGCAATAGTACCGAATAGTAACTACTACAGTACTTCTACAGTACCCTGGAAATTTACCTCCACCTGGTTTTGAACACGGGTCTCTTGGATGCCAAGAAGGAGCCCTTACCATTCGGGTATGGGCTCGTTGGCTTACAATGACTACACAATTCACTACCATATGGGGAATGAGAATAATGTGATAGATTTTATAGGTACAAATGATCTAGATATTTTATCCTTGATGAGAATTGAGAAGGATCTGGACTTATTATAATAGAATAGTGTGAAAATGGGAATCATTATGGAATGAAAATCATCATTCCTTTTCATAAATGATTAATCAACCAACTCTTTCAGAATATATAAAGGGTTCCTGATGTATTTATAATGAAATTAAAGATAAAATTGGATGTTATTAAAAAATTTAAATATTCAGAGTTAATTTTTAATAAAGAAGGTGTTCTAATATATGGGTCCAGAATATGTGTAACATAAAATAAAGAGTTAAAGAATATGATTTTGGATGATTCACATAGCTCACCTATCTCAATCCGTCTTGGAAACACAAATATTTTTCGAGATCTAAAAGAACACTATTGGTGGGAAAATATGAAGAAGGAGATCATAGAATATATATAAATATGTCTTTAATTTTCGAATGTGATGGTGGACAGGAAACAATATAATTATTTTATTCTACTGTTACCAATACGTACAAGAGAATGAGAATTTATCACTATTTAAATTTTTATCAGACTAGCGATGACAACAAGTGAAAGAAATAATCTCAAGGTTGTGGTGGATTCTATTACAATGACTGCATACATTGTTATGATTTTAATGTATTTTTCGTTGTATCGACATTCAAAAGTATTCATAAATAACGTTGTGAGGATGTAAAGACTACCAATATCAATTTCATATGATCTAGATTTATGATTCACATCAATATTCTTTTAATTTCTTTACCAAGATCAAAATTAGGATATGAACATTAGTACAACCAATTTTTTGAAAACTGATATCCAATATCCGATGACTATTAAAAAACTACAATACATGTTGAGATTATTTTCTACATAATTAAAAGGTGGAAGGTATCAACATCGTCCTCCAGACATGTTCATAGTAATTAACATTTTAAACTCTAGCATCACAATGGATCCCTAAGAAGCTCTTTAGGGGAAACTATGCAGAACAATTGCATACTAGGATGATGTTGGGGAATGGTAACAGATGTACCCTAAAATGGTCATGTATATTTTGAATAAGGTCAAGACAATTCAGTGGCACATAAAGAATGATCAGATTTGAAAAAAAATCTATGACGGAAATCATCAAATAGACCAATATTTTAATTTTGATGAAAAGGTATACATTCACATATCTCTATGGAATAAATTCATAATATTTGGAAACATGCAAAATCATTGTCTACGATGAATCTTCCCCTTTTAGCACCATGATCAATTCAAAGTGGTGGTCTATTGACTATCATTACAACCTAAGCTATCTCAAGTACCTGATGTATTCCATCTATCCCTATTGATGAAGTACATAACAAATCCCACAAATATACTCAATCTAGTTGTGGTAAAATTAGATAATAATCAATTTCTATGAATAGTAGATGATGATGATCATAGATCATTGAGACGGTGTACTATGAAATAAGTCAATCCACATGGTTATTATGTTATAGGGAAACAAAAATTTGTAAGAAGAAATGCGGTAACCGAAAGAAATAAGGAATCAAAATTAACCTTTTCAATTTTAGTGTGGTAGATTAAAATTTCATGGTCTGAAATTCTTATTGTGGATGATTATAACGACCCTATGTGTTTTAAATAAAATTTCCACATTATTTTTAATAAAATTATTTATATTGTAATATGGTTATTGAAAAGACATTCACTCTATTGGTTTGATTATTATCTTATATGATTTAAAAGGACATTATATATCATTACTTGTCACAGTATAGTCATTGAATAGTGAACATATGACTAGTATAAATATAGGTTTTTATCAAATCCATTTGACATAGCCAAAGGCAGTGATGGAATCAAATTGATGGATCATACCTTATGAATCCTGTTTATCATACCCTTATACTGAGACTATATCTCTTTGATTTTTTACATCAACAACACTAAGATGAGATCCAAAAACATAATAATGTGTGAAATATTTCCAAGGGTAATTTCAAGGTCACCGAGATCATGGATCAAACCATGTATAATGAACTATTTCATGAATTTATCATTGTCACATGCCTTCCTCTTAATGTGTCTATTATTTTCATAATGGGATATGTATCAAGACCTGAAAGATATATGTATTTAAATTATTTTTTATATAATTATGAATATATTTTCATCTAATGATAGTTACTATATATTGTTTTTTATTTTTATTCTATAAAACTGAAATATTATTTTTGATCAATAATATAATTAAATTAAGGAATTTATTTAGATGAACTAATGGAATTTTGAAATTTATGATTTTTCAATAAAAAATTATATTTACATAATTTTTATAATATTTTAATGATCAAAAAAAATTATCAAGTCAAATGTATCTTTTCTAAGAATATGAAAACTGTGATTATCAAAAAACAAATCATATCATAATAAAAGTAGTTTTTTATTTTAAAAGATAACCTAAACATATTTATCAAATTATTTAAATAAAACTAAAATTATTTTTCGAATCTTATCTCTGAAATTATACAATGGTGTATTTATCCTAATATTTGCAGAATGTCAATATTTTTTGTATCAATTTAAATGTGGTATATATATAGTGGTAATTATGAATTTATAATGACCCTTAAGTGATGTTATAAATACAATAAATTGTACCCAGGACCAAATAAAATTTTCCATTTAAAATATTTTTTATAAGATTAATTATTTGAAGAAATTGTGAATCATCCAATGCCATAAATATATTTTAATGTTGTAAAATAGTTTCATTAAGAGTACGAATCACTTCCACATAAGGAATGGTATTATTTTATAAATTTCGGCCCTTTTCCATATAAAATAATGTAAATCTCCATAATTTCACAAAAAACATGGGAAAAAACATGGAAATGTTTTTCATTTTGGTTATATTATTATAATGTACAAAATCTATAATTGGGAAATAATAAAGATATCCCCACAAATATCCTATATACACTCACATAATCATCTATTTATCATCACTCAGAATCCATTTATAACATCATTATGCATCCCTCTCTTCTCTAGAGTCCTCCAATTGTTCCCCAACGCTCTAAATAAGCCCCACCCCTCAAGAATTTGGAGTCAGACAGTAATATATGGCTTTCTCGCCTTCCATTCGTTATTAATATTTCTTTTTTATCTTATACCAACTATTTACAATTAAAAATGTTGGGACATGTCCTTCCATGCCCCTATTAAATCCCATTTGAGGTAAAAATGTCGATATACCTCTTTATCTTTCATCAAAAAATTTTATGCATTTTTACGTAATGTTGTTATGATGCTGAAAGTTTACATTACTTTTCCAAGCCAAACCAATTGTGTTTTGAATACCATAACCATTTCTTATCAATTTTTTCACCCTAATAAACATTAGATTTTCCAAATGGTATGAAAATGTATTTATTTAAAACCTAATTATCATGGAATAAAAATTATGATGAATAAATCAATTTCGTATGATATATGTGGCACCTTAATCGTGATAATGAAATGAATGTGTCGTGTGTGTAAGGAATTATAAAACACTCCAATGAATTGGATAACATTTAGTATCATAATTCATCTTCTTGGGATAATAATTGAACCAAATTCTTTTATGTGAATTTTTCCATTATGATGTTTCTGAACTTATCCTTGACCTATGTCGATGTTTTTGTGTTTTATGATATTTCCACATTTCCAATGTTTCTTATAGGATTTTCATTCTATATCTTGTCTCAGTTTTTATTTTTAGGATTCCTACAAAATTTATTGCCCATTTATATGTCTATATCTTAAATATATTTTAATAATCATCTTATTACATGTTTATACCTTTACAAGGCGTTATATCTCACACCATTCTTATGTATATCCCTAGGTTATCTCATGCATTTCTTAGTTCTATAATGTTAAGGATGTTTTTAATAACGAAGAGTTTTTTCTTTTTTAAAATTTTTATGTTATGTAACTTATTTAAAAAGAAACTAAATTATATATATTATGTTTAATTATGTGTAATATTATGTTACAATTAATGTGTTAATGTGAAATAATAAAAAGGATTGTAATATTCCATCCTAGGTGTGAAATTTTTTTTGTGGTGGGAAATTTGTGGAGTCCCAATTTTTGATAAATATTATTTTCATGATAAATTATTATATATGAATAAATATAAAATATCATTATATATTAATTTAAATTTTATGTAATTAATTTTAATTAATAAAATATATATTTCCCATTTATATATGTATAACATGATAATATACCGAGTAAAGTAATTAAAATTCAGGAAACAATGAAAAAATCCATAATTTTTAATGAATTGGAATTTACTATTATAATTTGTAGTTTTTTGAAATAAAGGACAAGAAACACAGCATGAAAAAATTACTTATTGATATAATTATAGGTGTATTAATCCTAGCTGATGGTGACAAACATGTCATGCCCCACATAAAAACTGGAATGGATTAAGATTATAGTACCTCATATTGCGTGTTGTATGGTTATCTATTTTCATGGATAGATCATTGAACACACCAAAATTCCACCAAATACTCCAAATGAACTGTGAGTTTTATAATGGAAAACTTTTCAAGGGCCACCATTGACATACAAAATTCATTTTAATAAAAAATACATTTAAAAACCAGTATGTGATATTTTATCCAAATTTTGTAGAATAATTATGATCCCCTATCTAACTAATGTTTTAATTTCGTGGTTTGATATTGTTTTTAATTTAATATTTTTTATTATTAAATGTTCTTTTTTATTAATCCGTTTTTTTATAATACTATGAGAATGATTTTTTTTCAATTTTTTTTGTATTCCCTTAACCATGATAAGATATTAGTTACAATATTGTAGGTTTTTTTATATTGCATCATTTAATGATGTATGAGTTATTATTCAGTCCCAACATGTATTATAATTATTTATTATTTCAAAATATAATTTATTTAATTAAAAAATATTTCATCCAAAATTAAATGAAAAATTATTTCTAGATCTAATAAAAAATAATTATTTTTTAATATTGATCAAATTATCATTATAATTCCATATAATACATATTAATAGTAATATACATAATAATTTTGTAATTATTTATATTATACCAGAATAAATTATTATTTTAATAAAAAACACTATGACCATAATTATAACATGTACATTTTACCCTTTATGGAAATGAATTTAATTATAAATATTTCCAAAAATATATAATCACATTTTCATGTACTCACAAAAAATTTTAAAATGATTTTTTTTTATAATTGATACGTATCGATTTTTTTTGTTATATTCCCAATAAAGTATAATTTTTTTATTTTTAAACTTCTTAATTAGTTAAAAAATCAATGAAAAACTATTATAAGAATCCATATCCAAGTAGATGAACCATGATATTTTTGTATTACATAATATATCTAAGCAACTAAATTTATTCATTATTGTGATGAACATAACGATAACATGATTATATCTATAATATATTATACCAATGTGTTCTCCTTCCCCTAATGGTATTGTTCGTATTTTTCCCTTCATATTATGTTTAAATAATTAAAAAAAATATATTAATCAATTAAAATCATTATATATATCAAACATATCTCCATAGATATAAATTTTTTAAAATCATGGATAAAAATATTATATACAAGAAATAAATATCACGACATAGAATGTGTTTCATATAGAAGATTAACTATTACCGGGGATTGGAAATCACTTTGTATCTTTTTAAAATCATGTATTTCAATAAACTTATTTATGAAAAATTTTTATAGTAAAACTTTTTCTAGTTTGTGTAGTGTGATTTTATATAAATGGACTATCACATTAATCAACACTTTGATTTAGTCTTCACATCCATCTTTCATGAAACATTTCACACCCATTCAGGCTAACAAGTTGAATGTGTTTGATAATAATGAGTCATTTATCACTAAACCCAAATAATACTAATATAGAATAGGAACACTATTCTTTTATCTGAAGGAAGATGGTTTTAGTCCTAATTTTTAAAATAAAATTAATAAATTACTTATCAATAGTAATTTAATATTTATTACATGATTGATGTGTTATCAAATTATAGTTTCTCTAGAGGGGAGTTCAATGATATCATGACCTACACATTGAAAAATATATTTAAAACCACATTCTTTTACATGGGAAAGGTTACGTTTCATATTTTTGGAGGAAATCGATTTCTTAAAATATCATCCAGTTAATTTTCATAACTGGGATATTGATGTGTAATGTAAGGGATTAGACCCCTTAATGAATTAGTTTCCTACTAGAAACAATGGTTTTGGGTGGTCATTGAAAATTCATAGATCTTGAGATAGGTTGGGGATGCATATAGAACTTATATTTCCACCTATTAAATGTTTGAGATCTATCCACTATATGCTTGCATAGGAAATTATTTTGTATGTGATACTCAAAAACTCAATAAGTTGATGGGTGATGGATATCAGCTAGACCTCTATGATATTTTTTAATCGATGGAATCAAGGTAATTTTACTAGGGAAACAATGTTAGTACCCTTTCAGTGTTATATTCTTTCCACATGTCTAGTAGCTCCTCATCTACACCATTTTCTCCCCAATGTTCATCTTGATGAATCCCCATTGATCCATGGATATTTTAGATTCCATTTCATGGTATTTTAAACAATGAGTAAGACAAAAAATCCATTTCAATATCTATTTATTTCATCTAATATTTATTTTTTCAACTATTTTATGAATATAAAACAACAATAGATTAGTTGAATCATCACGTGTTATTGAAAAAAGCATGATGTCTACTGATATTATGTATCAATATTAACCTTCATTCCTTCACCACGTGATTTTATCATGATATGTAGATGGTTTATTTTTTTAATGGTTTTGGATTTAATTCAAATATTTCATCGTATGAATCAATTTTAGATGTAAGGGTATTGTCATGGGGTAGTGTATGGGTCATGGTACATCACTTTAGTGTGTTATTGTTCTGGGTTGTAGTGTGTCATGACAACCAATAGAGTTATTTTTCATTGTGTAGAAGTGGTTTACCATGGTAAATTATCATATATTTATATATATTTATACTAAATTTATAATCAATTAACCTATATTTATTGGATATGATTTAGTTCCATATTTTGTTGGGGATTTGTCCTCAGTCGTCTATGATCTTGAGTATTGGGTTATTTACCTCAAGTTCAATTGAAGGCTCCATATTAATTATATATTGTCTCTTTGATTTTCTATAAAAGTTTTATTTCTTATTAAATTTGAAATTGATATACATTTTGAAATTTGTGTTTAATGGCCGAAAAAATTATTATTCCTATTATATGTTCTCTAAATCCCAACCTAGTTTTATTAGAATATTCCCACAAATAATTGGATGACGAAAACAGCAACACAAACAACCTGATTTGGGAGTGTTTTTATTTTTGAAATTCGGAAATCCCATTTTTATATTCTTATATTATTATAAACACAACACCCCTTTAGAGTGTCTATTTCTAGGATCTATGAAAATCATTAATTATCCTTAGTCAACTAAACACCCCTTTATGGTGTGTTTTCATTTTCATGTTAATGGGGAAATTATTAATATTGATGTTTGGTATTACATTAGTAACATGAATAATGTTGCATTAAACGAATTTATTGGATAATTATTGGGTCCCAATAATTATTTTGGTTTTAAATACATAAATGGAAATGAGTAATTATTATTTTCAGTGTAGTGGGAAACATCTGAAAAACAAGGTAGAAATATCAAAATAATTACTTACGAGAATAAATTCATTATATGAAAACATTTAATTGCGTTACATTTAACATATAATTTATTAAAACAGAATGACTTTTAAATTGTGATTTTCTATACCATATGAAAAGGAAACTAATTAAAGAACTTTTTCACACATTCTTTCTTCTTATGTAACTCAATCAAGCCATTGAATTATATTTAGAATTCCTTGATAATATTCAGGGGATTCACAATGATTAGTTGAGGGAATATAGTTTAACGTCATGTGGGAATATGAAATTCAGTTTGAAATCATACCAGATGATGGCATTCTATTTAACGCCATGCAAGAAGATGAGAAATTATTTATCATATTGATTGATGTGGGAAAATAGTTTAATGCCATATGGGACGAGGTCATACTATTTAACATCATTCGGTGTGAGGGAATGGGGATTATACTTGCGGAGATTTCCAAATAGGATATCATGATCGATGTTTGATGTATGGTGACAAAAGTCATGGTTAGTGTAAGAAAAAATTGGTAATAGGAAACCAGATGATCATGTCTCGAATCATCTGTCCATAAGGGATGTCATTGGGAACACACAATACTAGAAAACTAATGAGATATATATTGCGACATACATCATTAGGTAAGCACTAAGGGAGTCTTGTTTCATGTAAGGATGATGAATTTCCCAACTATATAGGTGAGGGACGTATCACTCCCACAGAGTTGAGTGGGTGTGGATATTTTCCAAGGTTTATCACCCCATGTTCATGGATTGGGGTGGGGATAGAGATTAAAATTATTTAATGAGGATGATTGTTCTTCAAAAATTAATGTCTGACAGGTTGGATGGTGAGTGCTCATTCCTCATCCCTTTGACATACATAACATGTACAAAAAATATATGGGGGCAATAAGGCAAAATAAATTACAAGAAGGAGTGAGGTGGATGATTTTTAGGTCCAATGGGTTAGATACCCTTATAGGGGGGAGGTGAATCACGGTATGACAGATTAAAACAACTACCCATATTGATCTTGTTTTGCTGTTAACAAAAACAATTTTCTCTATTTTTCCCGATGTAAAGTATTAAATAATTAAATAATGCATGGGACACAATGAATTTTACATGGTTATAATTCAAATGGATATGTCTAAGAGGAATACAACAACAATGTGCCGATATACCCAATCCACTATAAGTGTACTGCTATTTACAAGTTCGAAGTGGAATCACTATCCCTTATTGTTAACAACCACTCACTATATAAAATCTCACTTCTATCTCAACTGATGTGTGCACACTGCTTCGCAGAAGGTCCACTCATAGTTTATAGACCTTTGAGTCTCTTCTTTATCACTAATGAAATATGTATCATTAACTGTTGATAGATGCTCTGTTGAAATTCAACATTCACCGGCAGATGAATTTCACTTTTCAACGAGTGTACCATGAAACTGAAACATTTCCTGAAACTCTTATTGTTCCTTGCACAAAAAATTATGGATTTGTATACAAGATTACACCTTTTCACAAAAAACCCTTTATGTGAAACATCAATAATTCGTGCAACTCAATTACTATGTGCAGCTACCTTAGCTTGCGCGCAACTCAATATGTTTCACTACACTACCTTTGTGGTAAATTCTTACATGATCCAGTGCTCGGATTTTCACTATGTGTTGATATCTCTCGAATTAAGGGGGTCACATCATATTTTTAGGAATTCTTGACCCCTATGGGGAGGATTCCAATTTGGTCAAGCAATTTCCTCTTTCAGCTCACAAAACGCCTCTTGACGTCACCTTTGGCGCGTATGTTTCTATTAATGTTTGCAGAACTCTGTTTTACATTGTTTTGGGCATGTATGTTCCTTTCATGGAACCTCCTCTTTAAAAATCATTTTCAAATACTTCATGCACGCCATGCCTTTTCCATTTTTCGGCGTTCTTCTCCCGAAACATGCCTTGTGCATGAACTTTCTTCGTGCAACTCCATCTTTTACGCACATCTTCAAATATTTTTCGCCCATTTCAGGATCTTGTTCCCAACTCATGCTTCTGCTATTTTTCGATGTTCTGACCAACAAACATGCCTTGAGAACATGTTTCCAGGCCAGCCTTGATCTTCCGTCAAACTTCCTTTACCAAAAACATGTTTCCAGAAAACCCTTAGATCTGTTGTTTTGTATAACCTCCAAATCATCCCTTCTTTTTCCATTTTTTATTTTGTAAAAATAGGTTGTAAAAAGTATGTATCAAACTCATCAAATCACTATGTAAACCCCATTTTTCATTAAAATTAACAATGTGGTCTTCCTTGTCAACAATCACCACATGGAGGTCCGCTTTATGAACCAACACAATCACAAAAAATTGATTCAACGATACCATTAGGGATTTTGGAAAAAATACCCCCCTTTGGGTTTGATGAAAATTCTTCTAATAATGATTCACTTCACTTCGTTACCACATTAATAGTCTTTCCAACTACTACTTCCACTCGACGCTTGCGATTTTGATATAATTAAAGGATTAACATAACAGGTACTATATAACCACATGATCAATGATTTCCATGATAAACAATAGTAAATGAAAAGATCATCAATGAATCGCTTCATTTCAAACACCAACTGTTGAAACCAAACTGATACAAATTGTAAAAATGATAGCAATTGCGGATCACTTGAAAAGTTCTCACACTATTCCAACATCACTCTTCTCCTTTTATCATGATCCTTAGATGTCCTCATATCTACTATTTTACTGATCAATTATATAATCGTCAGATTTAATACCCATACCCCCCCATTTATTGTTGCTCTCCCCCAATCTCGCTGCTCCACCTGTCAACATCTCCCCATGTCTTTGTCTAAGAAATTTTCTCTATTCTTTACAGTTTCTCCCCCTTTAGGAGTCAATATTCTTTCCACCTTTTCAGAAAACCCAAAGGTCACTCTTTTTTGGTTTGAAACAGTGTAGATAACACATATCATCATATTATAAAAAATACACCATACATCAGGGATTGGGGGGGGGAGGGAGGTTCACAGCCACAATATTTCAAGTGTGTGGAGTTGACTGGACTTCTAAAGCAAGTCGATGACTCTCAAAATCTTTCTTTAATATGGCCTTTATTATAATTTCTGCAACCATTAGCTCTGTAGTCATATACTCTAACATGACTACCCCTTTCTCAACTTTATCCTTAATAAAATGACATCTTATCTCAATGTGTTATTTTCTTGAGTTATAGACTGGATTTTTTCTATGATTTATATCATTTGAGTTATCACACTACATTCCAAACAGTGATTTCACTTTAACTCCCATATCATCAAGCTTCTACTTCATCCACAATAACTATGTCCAAGCTTGGTTGGTGACAATATACTTAACATATGTGGTGAATAATGAAATGAAATCTTGCTTCTTGTTTAGACAAGAAATACATATTCCACCAAGTAAGAATGCACCTCCAGACATTGATTTCCTTTACTCTGATGAAATGGCCCTATATGAATCTTTATATCCCAATAACTCAGTCTGATATTTCTCATAATACATCAAGACGAAATCCACTGTACCTTTAATATACCAAATTATTCTTTTCATTGAATTCATGTGGATTTCCTTGGGATTTCATTGATATCACGCTACTTGGAATTCGGCGAATACAATTTCATTCCATGTTTCTATTTGATACAGTATACTCCCAATTATTTTATTGTACTCTATCATATTAACTATCGTTCCTTGATTATCTTTTATAATGTCTCATCCATGTAGCAACCATAGTCTTCATTTCCTTGGTATTATCCAATACAATTCTTTTCAGAACCTCCTTGGAATATTTGAATTGAGAAATGAATGGTCCATTCAATCACTGTGTCACCTAGAAGCCATGGTAAAACTTCATATCTCTAAGAATTGACATTTAGAACTCACTTTTGATGAATTTGAAAAATTGTCTACACTGAGCTTTATCTGATCCTCTAAATAATATCTCGTCGACATAAACTAGAACCATCATACTTTGATTACTATTGTTGATGAAATAGATATTGTAAACAACTCAACCACACTGGAAACCATGATTCTTCAAATACTGATCATTTCTTGAGTACCATGTTCTTGGATCTTGTTTTAGCTTATATAATGCCCTCTTCAGCGGATGAACCTTGTTATCATTCTAATAAATGAGAAAACCATCTGGATGCTCGAAATACACTTCATCCTCTAGAAAATAATTCTAAATGAATAATTTATGTCCATATGAAAAACATTGATCTTTCGTTTCACTACAATGGATAGGAATAATCTGATTGTCTCTAGCCTCAGGAACTGTGCAAGTGTCTCATTAAAATCTATTGCCTCTATCTGGGAGTATCCTTTGAACTCAAGTCATTCATTTTTCAAAATAAATGTTTCATATTCATTCATCTTGTTGTGAAAGAACCATTTAGTCCCGATGATATTATTATCAGTAGGCCTCAAAACAATCTCCCAAGTCTGATTCTTCTCAATCTGATCTAACTCTTCATTATATCATGAACCATGTTTTCATCTTCACCTATATCTACAAAGAATTTAGGCTCTACATGAGATAATAATGTTTTTTGTTTCAGTGAATTTATTCTTCTTGTTTAAATTGGAGCTAATCGATCCCCAATAATATTTTTCCTATCAATTTCTACTTGATTACATTGGTTTCTATGCAGATCCTAATTTTCATTCATCATGATCATTATCAGTATCTTCTTCTGAATCAGCATCTTCCACTTATGTTCCTATTGTGTTTGTTTCCTCCTCATCGCTTAAATTAGGAAATTTTTCACAGTGTAGTATAGTCTTCTCATCTTTTTCCACAATATTGACATCATTACTCTCATCTACTTTTCCCATAATTTTATTAAAGCATTTATCTGCTTTTCTATTTCATGAGTTTCCAATGAATACTACTTAAACTCTACGTGACTCAAATTTCCCATATTTTTCTTTATTGATATTAATGCACTAAATCCCATATATTTGAAAGTACTTCACGGTTCGCCTCTTATATTACTACATTTCATATGGAGTCTTTCATTCCATTGACACAATATATCCCTGTTAGAAATATAGACTGAGGTTAATACTGCTTCCTTCCAAATTTTCACTGGTAGATATTTTGCAATAATCATCATTCTAGCCATATTGTTGATGTTTAGATTTATACTTTAAACCACTCCATTTTGTTGGGTAGTTCATACTAAAGAAAGTTGATTCTTTATCCGGTGTTTCTTGATATAGTCCTCCACATAACAGTTTGTAAATTCCAAACCAATGTCAGTACAAAACTCCAGACTTTTCTACCCAAGCATCATTTCATATTCACTTCTATACTGTTTTAGGCAACTGAACACATGAGACTTATGGGAAATTAAAAATACCCATGTCATTCTACTATAGTAATCATTGAAAATAATGTAATACCTTTTTTCGTAAATGGATCTTGGTGAAATAGGTCCACATACATGAGCATGCACCAATTCAAGCACTTTTGATGACATATTTCCCTTTGCCTTGCATTTCTTTCTAATGATATTACCTTGTGGAAAAGAATCACACTTACTTGTATGATCAATTGATAGCTTAGGTAGGTCTTTTGCTGCTTCAAACATTACAAGATCTTCCAGGAATGGTTGACATAGATGACAATGTTGCATAGTCCACAATTTGTTCTCCACCACTTTGGATAAAAAGAACATATATTCTTCTCCATTTACAATGTGGAGATTCCATTTTATTCTTCTTCCATGTAGTATAATTGTACCATATCTTCCCATGATTACAAAAGCCTTATTGGTAAACTGTATAGAATTCCCTGAGTCACAGAATTAACTGACACTTTGAAAATTGTGACTGAAACCTTCTACAACAAAAACATAATCACGACTTTTTTACTTTTTCCCCAAACGAGTACTTTCTCGATCCAATTATCATCAGGCCTTCATCTTTTACATACATGAAAACTCCTTCATTGAAAAATTTTATTCCTATAACCAAATCATTGTTTTCGATCATGTGAGATGTACAACCATTGCCAAGGATCCACACACCATAATGGTCTGATGCTTTAAGCGATATTTCAACTACCACTACCTTCTCTGACCACTTCTTCTTGGTCTATATTTTTGTCTGCATAATCGTTATTGATTTGAGACTTCTAATAATTTTTAGATTATGATGAACTGACTTCATCTTGAAAATCTACAAATATATTTTGTATTTTCAACTCACCTTTTGGTTCATTGATATGCTACTTGCAAACATTTTAATACATCTTGGGAACATTCCTCTATATGTTTGATGTGCAGTACCTAGTCCTATGACCAAATCCTCTACACCAAAAAACATTTACATTGAAATTTGTTCTGGGGAACTATTCATTGTTGGGATACCACCTCTGTTCTTGTGCCCTTCGATATCATCTATCTATAGAGCACACACATTGTGAGTGTCCCCTATTTCCAAAAAAATAACACCTGATGAAAGGCACATTCCTGCATGTCACTTCTATACTACCAGTTGTCCCTTGAGTTCCCTGAGTTTTCTGATTCTTCTGTTTACCCCCATAAATTTTCATCTTTAGAATGGGTGCTTGTTGTCTGACATCAACCCTGACTACTTTCTATTCCTAATAAAGCCCCAAATCTGCCTTAACATCTAATATCAATTTCTCTTCTTTCATGCTGAATAACTAGGATCGTCTTTTCTGTTTTCTATCTTCTGATCTATCTTATTTCCATATTATGTGCTTGTAATCCAATGATTTTCTTTATCCTTAACATTTTTTCATAGACAGAAAACTTCTCCATCATGATCATCGATACACTTGATTTTATCTTTCATTGTGTCTTTCAAGCCATCAATATCCCTTATCTTTTCTTGAATCATGATTTTATTGTTACTGACTGATCTTGAGTTCTTTGGATTTTATTACGTGAGATTTATGATTTCGTCCAAAAAATAAAACATCTCTTCTACCTTCTGCAGTATATAGAGTTTGGTGTCACAAACTAATTTTTTATCATTCTTTGGGTTGGATTTCCATACATCAATCTATATAAGCATAGCCTTTAACTCAGCTAGCATATCAATTATTTCATCAACTTCTAATTCTTCTTCTTCAATGTCAGCTTCTTCCTTTTCCTATGCACTACCAACAATTTCCACAATAAACCTTTCTCTAGGTTCGTTGCATTTTTCAATATCCACATCCTCTTCATCCTAAGACTCATCTAAACATTCAAATTCTTGTTAAAGATGATTCTTCATGGTGAAGAAATTTCTCATGAATTGTTTCTTCCCATTCAAAAATGTTGAAGACTTCTTTTTGGGAATTTCATCCTTTTCATCATCATTGTTGTTATCATTAACCTTTTTGGGGAACCTGGCAACAAGATGACCACACTTTCCACATCAAAAGCTTGATAATTGATGTTTCCATTTAATAGTTCCTTTTACTCATTAATGATTTTGAGAAAGGAATGACATCACCTCATTTGTCCCATCTTCATCTTGAGAATCATCAATTTTGATCTTCTTTATAGACTTAAATGCCACTTATTTGGATTTCACAATTTCCAAAGCATCGTTATCATCATTTCAAATTTCATATTCAACAAGGGTGTGGTGGAGGTTATCCAATGTCAGCTCTTTTGGGTATTTATCTTCCAAAACTGAAACATTCTCATTGAACCGAGGAGGAAGATTCCTCATGATGCACATTGAAATTTTTATGTCTTCAATAAATTCACTAAGTCATCTCATGTCCTACAATACAACATTTACCCTATCGAATAATGCATCTATAGATTAATTTGTGTTTATTCCCATGTATTATTAATTTTTACACAACACTTGCAGATTTGTTTCTCTGACCTTTGTTTCCCATCATATATGTTCAAAAGATTTTCCCAAATAGCATGTGATGTTTTTCATGACATCAACTTGGTATATATAGAATTGTATAGGTCTCACTCTAAATAATTGATTACATATGTGTAAGCATCCAATTCTCTTTTCTCATCTTCTGATAATGCACCTATATTAATATTAGTTATGATACCGTGCGTTGCTGTTGTAAACACATCCTTTCCAAATGATCATAATTAATGTTGCATCTGATTCTTCCATAGCTGAAAATTGTTCCCATAAAAGATCGGAATCCCTTTTTGATTTATGGCCTCCATTTTAGAGAGAAACCTATATCAGCCATTCCCTCTGATACAAATTTTTAGTTCCACTATGTTAGATATTTAGAGAGGGGGTGGTGGAATCAGGGTATGACAGATTAAAATAACCGCCCCTATTGATCTTGTTTTGTTATTAAAGAAAATAGTTTTCTACTTATATCCTGAAGAAAAGTATAAAAAAATTGAATCATGCATGAGACAATATGATTTTTACTTGGTTTAACCTCATATGGAAACGTCCAAGGAGCATACACCGACAATGTGCCGATGAACCAAATCCACTATAAGTGCACTGTTATTTAGAACATTGAAGCGGACTCACTTTAACTTTTGGTTTATTACCACTCACTATATGAAATCCCACTAATCTCTCAACTGAAGTCTGAACACTGCTTCTTCAGAATATCCACTCGCAGTTTATAGACCTTATGGTCTCTTCATTATCACTAATGAAATCTGCATCGTTAACTATTGATAAATGCTCTGTTGAATTTCAACATTAACACACATATGAATATCACTTTGCACCAGGTGTACTGGGAAACTGAAATTTTTCTCACAACCCTTATTGTGCCATGCATGCAACATTAATGAAGTGCATTAAATATTCCACTTTTTCCACGAAAACTCATTTTTATGTAACTTCAATCTTGTTCACACCTCAATTCTTACATGCAACTGACTATTCTTGCATGCAACTCAATATCATTCAAGAAACTACCTTTGTAGGAATTTCTTACACATTCCATTGATCGGATCTTCACTAAGTGTTGAGCTCTCTCAAATGAGGGGGATCACGTCGTATTTATAGGCATTCTTGACCACTATACGGATGATTCCACATTGGTCGTGCAAGTTTCTCTTTGAGAGTGAATAACCCCTCTTGACGTCACCTTTGTCAAGAAAAACCATTTTTCATGTAAGTTTCTCTTCGAGCGCGCAACACCCAGTTTAACATCACACTTTTCATGAAAAACCCCTTTGGGAAAAAGTTTCTATTTGAGTGCACAAAACCCTATATGATGTATTTTTGGGCGTCAATTTCCATTCGCCCAACATCCTATTTTGCACCCATTTTAAAATATTTCATGCACCCCATGTCATTCCCATTTTTCAGTGTTATTCTCATGAAACCTAGAATGCTCACAAAATTAAATCGTGAAACTACATCTTTAACACACAACTTAAAATATTTCTTGCACATTTATTGATCTTGCACGCACCTCACGCCTTGTCCATTTATCGACGTTCTGACCCTGAAACATTCCTTTCGCCCATGTTTCTAAACCACCCTTAGATCTGTTATTTTTGTACCACCTATAGATCATTAATTACATTCCCATATTTCATTTTCAACATATGTTGTCAATAATATCAATGGGACTTTAAAAATCACCATGTAAACCCCAATTATCAACAAAATTAACAATGTGGTCTTTTATATCCAAAATCAGTACATGGAGGTCTGCTTTGTCAAAAAACCCAATCACCACAATAATGCTTCAAGAATACCTTGAGGGATTTTCCCCAACAAATAGTGGTAAATTTAGAGGCCAAATTTTGTGTGGGTATGTGAAGATGTAATAGTTATTAGCATTCCTATGATAAAAAATCATTATGTAGGGAAACGAAACATAGAGAACCATTCAAGGAACTAGAAAATTATAATCAGAAAGCCTGAAGGGACACATGAATGAGGTTTTGTAGAGAAGTAAATGTTTCATGGAAAAAGAACTCAAACATTGTGCCTTGGGGTAAGGACTACACATGGAGTCTCTAAGAGAGGGGTGCTAAAAATATTAGAGTTAGTCATGCAATATAGGGTGTATGAGTGCAAGGGGCAGCACATAAGGGTAATGATGCCTTCTAAGAGGGTTCTAATTATAAAAACATCCCTTATGAAAAATGAAATGGTCAAGGGTCAAGCGCTATTCATCCTGCCAGAAGGGTTGCCCATGGGGGACCTGTCTTGCCTATTCTAATTCCCTGACGTGCGGACTATCATGTAGAGCTGGAAGGGATCTTCTTTCCCATATTAATGTGGCAGTTCTACATTATGAGAATTACATCCAATGGATTGTGTAACCTTCAATTTATCATAGGAAATATAACACGAATATCATAAGGAGGTTTTCACGAAATATTCCACTTTACATTGAATTGGGAACCTATGATCATTATGTGTGGAATTTATTCTAGCATGCAACTAGGCCTTCCTTTGAAAATATGAAATGGATATTTTTTCACATATCAAATATAAAATTTGGTTTTAATGTTTCATTGGGTGAATATGATCTGTTCACATTGGAAACCAATATTTCACTCGGCCTTCATGTGATTCCAAGAATCATCTGCATAATGAAAATATAGCTTGAAGTTGTTCAAATATGAAAGTTGATGGCTTCAATCAGATTTTGGAACAAACAAATTTACACATAGTAATATGATCTAAATTTGGAATTGAAGGTCAAGATTCAAGGGAAATTCCAAGTAGAAAAAAAACATTAATGATGGTGCATGAAAAATGGAGGATCATGGGCACAAAAAACCATGAGAAAAAGGTAGAAGACCAGGTGAACACCTAAAAATACAAATTTTGGCCCAAGTAACTACTCCTTCAATTTATATATTATATGAAATTTTCCCTCTTGTGTGTTTTTTTCATTTCTATTAGGGTGAAACAAGATAAATTTATTCATTGTGTGCTGCTGTAAAATCATGTGTGTAATTGACTTTTACAGTTTTTTCCTTGGTCTTCAAACAATCTTGCAAGAAACTAGACATTTTACACACTAGACTACAATTTATCATGCTAAACTTGTATATTATTTTAATCCTTATAGATTTATCCATTAAATATAATACTGTAGAGTGGGAGGCTGTTGTGGCTACATAGAGAGCGTAGATTAGAAAACACCTCCAAATTTGTCTTGTGAGTAGGGTAATATAATACAATTAGATGCTCATACTAATGATCATGAAGTATAAAAAGAAAAAATACATAAGATATATCCACCATTTGTGGAACTCTTGTATTTTGGATGAGGTGTGGATGTAGAGCTTTGAGAATGACATTCCACGATCCTCGGGGATGCGAGAATATGGCCATCAAATGTTAAACATCACAAACAATGATCAACCATGGATGGATACTTGGTATATGTAAATTTACATCCTTAATGTAAAATATAGGACAATGATATGTGGTGAACTAGTAACTAAATCATCCCCATCCACTATACAAGAACATTCAGGATGAGTATCAATGTTGAGAGAAAGGGCTAGAAAATGAACCATGACCATATTATTTTGAAAATTTTCATGAGTGAGTTGGCATGGGTTTATTGGATATTCCAAACATGTGAGTATTTTAGAGTGGATTATATAAACATTGGGCTATTCGAGTTTGTGATCACATTGCAATTCCATTTTTACTACTAGAATGACATAGGTTCAGTGATGCTCAACATGTTGTCCCCTGACACAAAAATATTCATCATCCACCATGGGATGGTTATTATTACACATTGAAACATCCTGTACATTATATTCATACATGTATAAGGGTTCTATATTGATTATTTTATTCTATCAGAAAATGACTGGGGAGAAAAAAAGAACCCTTTCCAACATGGAATATACTAAATTCGTTGAAGGAGAGGTTGAAAATAATGTACATCATAAAAAACATTTCATACCCTTGATTTTTTAGTATGTTCCTCAGGTAGGATATGAACATAATTGTGTCCATGTGAGGGAAATTGGGTCCAAACACATCATAGTAGGGAAAATCCATGTTTTATTGGATGGTCCTGGAGGTAGGGAATACTAATCATTAGTATTAAGCATTTATGAAAGCATGGATATGAATGTTTTATATCATGGTTTTCTATTCTCCTTCCTCACAGGGTGGCTACATCCATTGATGTACATAAGGAAGAGGGCCCTTCTAGGGACACTAGTGAGGGTCGGGATCATGGAAGCCCACCAAAGGGTCAATCAAGGCGTGTCATTATTAGTGATACTATACAATATCATATGTAACATTTTAATAGGATGTACACCCAAAAAAATCATTATACTGTTTAAAATACTTCATGAATGAGTTATAGTACACTATGGTGGGTATAATTTTCCAAACTCCATTTTTCCTTAATGATACAACCTACGACCATCTCTACTAAACATAAGTATGGTTTGGAAATTGAAAATTAAGGATGACGAGGTCAATATCATGATCTAAAATCATGAAAACATAATCTTCCACTCAATCCATACCATAGTTGTCCAGATTGTGGATGAACATTGAGGTCTATTTGAGTATATACAGTAGCATCTCATTATTAGGGGTGGTATTCTAGTGGACCAGATTAATGGGAAGATTTTCTACCAACCCTCTCTTCCATTAGGGTTCTCAATGTAGTATTAGTGAGTGTAGTAGATGCTAATGAAAGTATACATAGATTTTTAGGAAGATAAGCCCCCATATATCATTTGATTGTTTTGGATAATGACAATAAATATTGTATTTGATTAAAAAATTTCCTCCCCCCACATATTGTCAACACCGGTGTTACAAAAGGATATATTGATAACTGGGTGGTGGCATTTTCAGAAGGAATTTTTCAGAAGTGCATTCAGAAAATTTATGCAGTGAATATAGATTCTGAATGGTATGTGGCCGGTGAGGTGCTACTGGGGCAGAAAGAGAAGAGGCGGGGTGGTTTACTAGGGAGGCACAACTTGGAACCTCGATAGTAGAAGCATCACAAGGTGAATTTGTACCTCCATCATCTGATTCGAGGATGTCTCATATGAAACATTGTGCGGAAACTAGTGAATAAATAAGAATGAATTGAAGATATCTCTTACATCCCACTATTGATGTCATTTTCCATTCTCAATGGTATTCCTGGATAACTATGTGACAATAAATGTGAAATGAATTTTTTTGGTGAAGACTACCATGAACTAGCCTCGACCTACGAGATCTGTGGTGTATTCAGTTTGTATAAATGGTGGGCTATCATTCATGAAACCTGTAGGTGGCATCCATGGATGCCTTTTCATGCCAATTGGGGTGGTACGATTTATTACATCTCATGGTCAATGTAATTTACTTTTAAGAGCACTACCATGAAGAAATTAAACATGGGGATGATAATTATGATGAAGAATATGAAGAGGTTGAGGAAATGGAAGAGTAAGAATTGGAGGTTGAGGATGAGGATCCAGTTGGCAAAGGATCATAGGGTATAGAGACCCATTAGAAAATCCCATGAGAGCAACAAAATTACAGTCTCTGATGAGGAACTAGACAAACAGCTCAATGTAATTTTAACTCATATATCTCTGGGTCCCTTCTATTTTCATAACTATGATATTCTAACAGAAATATTTTTTTCTTATGAACACATTGGCAGTGATAATCAAAAGGTGCATGGTATAGGTGGTGAAAATTAGATGATGGATGTAGAAGATCATCTACATAAACCCACAATTATCTGTTGTCAGGGCGGAGGACCAATCAAGGATGAAGCAGTCCGTGGTGAACCAATAAAATGGTCCAGAATGAAAAACATAAAATCATAGGTTGTACCAACTATATAGATAAAATATGCCCTAATCATTGGATTAAATGGCACTGAAAGATCTATTGAGGTGTATGTTCCATTGTAGAATCAGATTCTTGATTGACCTACACTTAGGTCTTATATGTATCCATATATATAGACCCTTATCTTCTATCTAAAAATCTAGCTGACCTAGGTAATAATTCTCTATGAAACAATTATAAGACTGGAATCCCAGAAAACATTTGATTTTGGGACTTAAGTGGGAGATCCATCATATATATCATCTATACATGGGGAAGCAGTCATTCATGTTGATCTAACCATAGTTCCCAGTGAGTAGGAGGTGATGGTTATTGGTGATTCAATTTATATTGCAGATCTAAAAGTAGGTAGAGGAAAAGAGACTGAAAAAGAATTGAGTGAATATGGTTGTTCGAACATCATTGAGCCTAGCCCCTTAGAATTGATGTCATACGTAGAGCATGCCACTGAGCTTATATCTATATTTCTTGAATACATACCTACATATCCATAATAGTTGTAAGAAGGTGATACTAAAACAACCTAGTTAACTCTTACGAAATAGTGTCGAGCCTATAAGTTTTAAAAAATAGTATCAGTCTTTCAGATGATGAATGCATGATTCGAATGAGTTCGTTTCACATATACCTATTATTTTTCACTGTTGGATGTGTGTATTCTCACCATCATCATTCAATTTTATATTACAATCATGCTACGACTATGTGGGAGAGAATATAACACGTAGAATCTTTCTAGTTATTGGAAATAAATGAAAATCTATAAATTTTATTAGTATATAAACGAAATAGGATACCATGATGAGTAGATGAGAGAACATGTCAAAATTTTCATTAATAAATCCGGAATTTTTGAACAATTGAGGTTCAAGATGATTGAGGAACAAGAGAAGCTACTACAAGATAATATTCAAATAACTAAAGACAAACTGAGTTGGAATGAATGGAGATCAGGGATAATGACATTCCCTCTATGGCTGTTATTGAGGATATGTTCTTTAGGAGATGGCAAGATACTCTAGAAGCTACGTACCCCAATGTGGGGATGATGAATAAGTCTATTGAAATGGAAGATTCGTAAGGGCCTTATTTTTTTCAAACTCACAAACATATTTTCGTTATTTCTTGTTTACATTATATTAAAAAAATCTTGTTATATTTTTAAATTATCAAACCTCCTTCATATATATGAATCATATAATAATAAATCTATAATCTCATGTGGGTCACACCTGGTGTGAGGCCTAAAGTACGACTATAAAATTGTTCATTCTATATGAGAGTGTGGGATAATAATTGAGTGATTTGGATCTGTAGTTATTTCTGAACACATAGAGCATTCGGGATGAAAAAGGTCATGGTTGGATAACCAGACTCACAGAGCATCCAAATTTCATTTCCCAATGTGCACTAGTGCATTAGTGGGGCAATTCAATGGTATTTGAATTGAATATGAATAAGGGGTAAATGGGATGTTTGAATCACATTCCCATACATCATAACACCATGAAAGTGGAATGAATATGAGAGTAACTACTGACCATATTTAACACACAACATCCTTTTCTCATTGGCCTAAAATGGGAAAAACTAACAAGGTCCAACCACATGTCAAATTTGAAAACATGAGGTCAAACTCAAAATGTCATCTGATGCCCTTCATAATGTTGGATCATGATGGCAGGTGAGCCTAATCAGTATTAGAAAATTCCATTAGGGGTCCCTTCTGACATGAAAGAGGATGAATATCTGAATAAAGGGCATATAAATCATGATTTGAGTTATGAAATGTTTGAAACAATTCAAACACTCATGAAATTATGCCACAATAGCCGAGAACATAATAGTGATGGAATATTAGTCTAACTAATGTTCTATCCTAGCTCCTGGATGATGATGTCTCTGTATAGGGCTAAGATAGCATTTCAATTTTTTTATCATGCATGCGAGTATGGTATACATAGTTTATCATAATATGGTAAAAACAATACAATATATAGTTCAAAAAAAATATGATTAATTCATGTCTAACCATTTAATGTCGTGTGATTGGGATATGGCACATAGATTATGTAAACACTTCCTAGAACCAATAGAATAGTTTCTTATTGTGTTTCACTCACAATGTTTTCTCTTCAATTTTTTTTCAAATAATTATAGAGATGAATCCAATGTGAATGATTCAATGGAGAATCACAGACCATACAAAAACCAGAAAATATTAGGGAATGAATCATGCATGATGTGGTAATTGAAAAAACTCAAAGAGAATGATGGATGAGGAGACCTACCATAAATTTTCACAGAACATATTCCTATAAGGATCCTAGATTATGGTCATAGTATTTGGACAGGAATTTGGTCAAAATGTTTATAATGGTTAATGGACCTATGGATGGGATCAAGGTGAATTCATGCACATCACAACGTATCCAGTTAAGATGGAAAAATGTTTCACATTGATCATGAGACATAGAATGGTGAAATACCAAAACTTTTTGGGAAATACTATTTAGTGGGGATGAAGAAGTTTCCCATAATTACCATGTGGCATCCTAATCATTTCCACCATAAGGTTTCAGTTTAACTTTATAGAAGAAGGACATGAAAAGTGGAAATAAAGTTTCTTCATGACCAATGATTGATGATATGGAATCATTATGTTTCCCATATTAGTAGAAATCAATATAAACATTGTTTTAGAAGTGGGATTTCACAATGTTGGTTTGAACCATGCACATAAAGAATAGACCTTATATATATGTTGTTTGTGCTATTGTTTTTTTTGTGTAGTTTTTATTTAGGGACTAAACTAGGATGTGAATTCCAAGTGTCACTACAGGAATAAAGCCTGGAGAATGTCATGACAAGTGGCATACTGGTGTCCAGTGCCAATGGTGATGTCCTCTCAAGTGATATCACCATAATGTAACATCATTTTTCATCATGAGATCAGGATAATGATGTTTCTGTTTAAGGTCATATGATTGGACCAGATCATGTATTTTAACATCATATGGTTACGACGCAATAGTTTAATGTCATATGGGATATTGTATCTTAATTTAAGGTCATATCTCTTTGATGAATGATATCCTAGTTTATGGTCATGGAACTCAGACTATATGGATTTGTAAAACATTTATGAGGGTATGAATCGACTAAAACCCCCAATCCCACATGATACATGATAAGTTTAGAAAACAAGGTTCAGTGTCAGACTTCCTGCATCACATGAGAGAATACAGTAGTGAAAGAGAAATATTAGGTTGTAAAATAAAAACCACACCATCATTCCTAATCGATGCATGATGATTTATGGATAAATAATACCAAGTGTTTTGGATACCCATAAGAATAGAAGGGTATGAAAACGTGATTCCCCATGTATGATATCTTATAGATAATAAAAAAATTCACTGATGGAGGATATATGTTGACCGTATTTGAAGAACTATATCCATGTCATGGGGCTTGAGATGGGAAACAACTACAATGGTGTAACGTGCCAACCTGAATTTCCCTCGAACTGATAGCCATACTGATCACCACATGACCTCATGCACATTTCCCACACAAATAAAGATACTGAATTGCAACAAGGGTCTATGGATAGTCACTGGGATGAATATACTCTCATATACAAAGTCCAATGTTGAATGAGATAGTAAACTCAATAAACAATAGAAGAAGATATAAAATAATATTTAACTGAATAATGAAAATGTTCAATGCCAGTTTATACAATGAAAGCATGTCATGGTGATACAATGTGGACATCAGTTAACAAAACAACATGAATTACATTACAATATATAAATAATGAAAAGACTAAAATCCCCATGGGTGATCTCCCTGACCATATCGAGCTCCCACTCTATCCATTTCTCCTAACTACTGAGTACCTGTAACAACCACAAGCAAAGGTCTATAGTCCTACAATATGAATGTCTACACGGGCACCCCAATGCAATGGAGGACTGAATATGGAGTGAGATATACATATAATTACTCCGCAAACATCAGTTTTCTAGATAAATCATGATAATTAAATATAAAAAAGGTTTGTAGATATACATAAGTAATAAAAGATTTGAATTAATAACCAAGAACTCATCCAGGGTTCAGAGGGACACCAAACATCGATATATACTTTACCCTGTAGATGGAATAAGAGTCACCACAAGAATCATACAATTATACTTTTCAGGTATAAATACCTTTCAACACTTTACCGATTGTTCTCAGTTTAATCATTTATTATATCCAAGGTTCACATGGTTGCTCTTATCTCGATAATAGCATCTGATAATACCAGCATTCATATAATTATAAACCATTATTTATTTCATCACATTTAATTTTTGATTGATCATAACCTATCATATATTTCATAAATCATTATTTTCATTCCTTAGGTATTGAATTCCATGCTGGACACCCAAATTATCATACGGTGTATATCGACATGTCTAACACCCAATTCTCATTCGGTGTAGGTCGATATGTCAAACACCACAAATATAATCTGACCGATATTTCCTTGTCTGACACCCCAAATCTCATCTAGTGTAGTTCTCCATGAGTAACACCTTACATCAAAGAGCTTAGATAATTATTATGGAGTAATTCTAGGTCTAAGTAAAATTTTCTACATTGGTCTATAAATCCATGTCTAGCACCAATATTCTCAAACATTTACATAATTTAATAACTATTGGGGTGGAACTCCATTCCCAAGACCCATTTTCTCCATTGGTCAAGAATTCCATGTCAGACAACCAGTTCTCATTTGTTAATTAATTCAAGAATTAATTATTCAAGGACCAATAATTAATTCCTCAGGAATTATCCATATTAATTATCTTATCAATCCAATGACAACTGTAATATAACAAAATCAACTAGTTAACCCACAACTAACGAAGTCCAAACATTCCATTAATTAATTCATCAATTTTTTAATCTATTAACACAAATATAATTCTTTAATTATTCATCCACAATCAATTATCCCAATCATTACTGTAAAATCACATAATTAATACACCATTAATTATCTCAATTTATACAATGTTAATATCGCTATTAATCCACCAATATATTATATTAATTATCCTATTCAAAATATTATAATTAATCCCCTGATTAATTATATAAATTCCAACCTCAATGCACAAAATTAATTCACAGTTTAATTATATCGTATTACCCTACTCATGTAAAGACCCGTAAAATTCAAGGGAAATTTTTTTCTTAATTTTCTTTAGAATTTTACAAGAGCGCGGTTTCAGACGGCACCTGATTCCGAGGCCCGGAGTGCCCGGAATTAATTTCTGAAGTTTGGCTCGGGTACGTTAAGTGAACGAACGAGCGGGTATTTCTAACTTTTGATACGGTGCTCGGAATTGAAATCTGAGGGCACCGATGAACTCGCAGCGCCGATATTCGCTTAATGAGACCTTTTCGGAAGTTGCGTTTGTTGCGGGTTGAAAGTTAGTTTTTGGGTTTTTTAGTTTAAGTTAAATAAAATTTGTGAGGAACAAATTTTATTTTTATCTAGTTAAGTCCTACCAAAGGGAGTTGGGAGTGGGACCCACATCCACTTAACCTCCCTTGGGAGGATTAAGTAAGGTGGGGTCCACACGAACCCCAACTCCTCAAATTCTCTCAAAACCTCCCCTTTAACTCTTTGCATTAAATGTTGTCAACTTGAATTACTTAATTAATTAAGGGAGTTAAACCCTTTTTGAATTTCAAACCTTTGAAATTCTAATGTGTATTGTAATAATAAAATAAGAAGATGTCTTATTTTATTTTGGGTTGTTTGTTTTGTCTCCTTGAGAGCTTTTGGAGAGCCTCTTCTTCTTCTTCAAACTCAGCGAAGAACGCGAATAACGTCGTTCTTCAACGAAGAACTTCTCCACCGAAGAACACGATCCATCCGGACGCCGTATCCGCGACGCGACGTACTTCTTCCGCGTCATCTCTTCCGCGACGGTTTTCCGCGACGAACGCCTTCGACAACGACTCTTCCTCCGACGTCAAAGGAATCGACACCGATATTCCACGACTCTGTCAACGTGCGACTATCAAGGTAAGGGTTCTTGAGTTCGTTGTTTCCTTTTTATTTGACTTTCCTCGAGACTTGACGTAGAACGCTCAAGTTCCGACGAAGAACGCCGCTCCGCTCTTCTTCGTCTTCGGTGTCAACGAGAGAGAACACCGCACCTTCCTCGGACAACCTTCGTCGGCGTACAAGGATTCGCCAACGACGTGCCTCTTCGGACGCGCCTCTTCGTCGTTGAATTTGACGAACGACGACCGTGTCGCCCGACCTCCGCGACGTCGTCTTCCGCGGACATAGTCAAATCCTCGAACTTATACCCGAGGTAGGGGATGTTGATTTTAATATTTAATTATCTCATTCTTGCTCGTGGTTCGTATGACTAACGTGAGGATGTTGTTTATTTAATGTTGCGTTATTAATTTAACGTGAGGGGGCCGGACCGTACGAACACGGCCGAACCCCCTCCAACGTTCTTGTTTGTTCTTGCGGGTGGAAGCAAGTGGCGTGGTGCCGTCGCACCACGCGGTTGAACGTGCATTTATATTTTACGCGGCGTCGTCGCGCTACGCCAAGGAAAATCTTCAAGAACACGACGCCGTCGCGCCGCGTTGAAAGGATTCATGGCACGGCGAAAGGGGCGCGGTGCCGTCGCACCGCGCCGGACGACGAACACCGCGGCCGGTTCCGGGCCGCGGCGGGACGAGAAGACCGCGGCCGGTTCCGGGCCGCGGCGGGACGAGGAGACCGCGGCCGGTTCCGGGCCGCGGCGGAAGAGAAGACCGGCGGCCGGGCTGCCGGCGTCGGATGTCGAAGGCGGGACCGGAATTTCCGGTCCCGTTGGTAAAAACCGGCCGGCCAGCTGGCCGGCCGGATGGCTTAAAACCGAGGGAATTAAATCCCCCGGCCAGATCATTAAAACCCCCCTCTTAATGAGGGGGGCGGTTCTTGAGGGAAGGGGGCAACCGGCCCCCCTTTGGTTCGGCGCCAGCAGGCCCCCCACGTGCGGGGGGGGGGGGGGGGGGGGGGGGGCGTTTCATGAAATTGGCGCGGCACAAGGCCGCGCCGCCTATTCAATCAGCAGGGGATAAAATTCCCCCGCGCGGCCACCATGCGGCGCCAGCCGCCAAGCCTCCGCGGCCCGCCGCGCCGCCCCGGGGGGGGGGGGGGGGGGGGTCAGGCCGGGTCGGCCCGGACCCCGACCCCCCCATTCCGAACCAGATTTGATTTTTGGCTCATAACATGAGCCTCGGACCTCCGAATGACGAACCGTCTGCGGCAACGCGATCCTTGGATCGAGACGGTCGTTTTGGTATATCTCACTCAAGGTTTCGGATTACTTTGAGTTCGGCCGGGTTGGTTCGTTCACGGAACCAACCGGGCCTTCGGAGCGGAAACGCTCATATCTTGAGCTACGGACGTCCGATTGACGTGCCGTCAGTCGCGTAGTGTTCCTCTTATTGAGACGGATCTTTTGGCATACTCCGCCCGAGGTTTGGACGCAGGTGGAGTACGGTCGGGTTGGTTTTGCCTTAAAAACCAACCGGGCCCCGGAGACGAAGAAGCCAATAACTCACAGACCGGGCGTCCGATTGACGCGCCGTCTATTTCGTTGACTTCCTCTTGATGAGACGGAACTTTTGACATACTCCGCCCGAGTTTTGGATACAGTCGGAGTATGGCCGGGTTGGATTGTACCCGAAATCCAACCGGGCCCCTGGAACGAAAAAGCTGATATCTTTCAGACAGGACGTCCGTTTGACGAACCGTCAGCGGCGTTGGTGTTTACGTTTAGTAACGGTCCCTATGAGTATACCCTACGGGAGTTCGGGGTACAGTTGAGATACGGCCGGGATTGGTTCGCACTCGAAACCAACCGGGCCCCTGGGACGAAAAGGCTAATAACTCACAGACCGGGTGTCCGATCGACGTGCCGTCTGTTGCGTTGAGACCCCTGTGACGAAACGGACTTTTGAGATACTTCTTTGCGGGACTTTGAGATACTTGGAGTATCGACCTATAGCTCGTGGAGCGGACCCTCCCAGTGACGAGCGTGCGATGTACGGAGACCGTGTAGCTGGCTGAGACCTGACGACTGCTTGACCGACTCGACTTGGAGTGAGTCGACTAGCCCAGTGGACGGAGCACTACTTTCTGAGGTGCAGACCCATGGCGGACGGAGCACTACCTGTGTGACAGTGCAGACCCGCGGTGCTCGTCCGGAGAGTACCTCAGCAGGCTACTAGGGGGTGTGCACTACTGAGTTTGGGTGACATACCTCGGCGGGAAGCACTACTGTGTCTGGGTGGCTGACCCGCGGTACTCGACAGGAGGAGTACTTCAGCAGTCTTAGGTTAGTGAGCAGTACCTCGGAGTCGTGACAGGACCACTGTACACTCTAGAGACGGAGCTCTTCAACAGTTACGGTTTCGATAATGAAAATCCTGGTTTGAGCTGAGACTTTTGACCTTGTGTTTACCTCATGATTGAGATGGGTCACTTGCTAACTTTGGTATATGTATGGGCATATACCCGGGTAGTGGTTATCCGTCGTTTTCACAATCCTTGTGTTTCCTCATGATTGAGATGGGTTACTTGATAACTTAGGTATATGTATGGGCATATACCTAAGTAGATTTTATCTGTTGAGATCTTCTTGTGTTTATCCTTGTTGGTTTTAGTGAGACCTTGAGGGTCTCGGGGTCCCTAATGAGTATCGTTATACTCACCCCTGCACGGGCTATGCCCGCACCTCGTTGTGTTGGTTGCAGACGACGGACAGTGCGACGGCACCGCGCCCCTTTCGCCGTGCCATGATTCTTTTCAACGCGGCGCGACGGCGTCGCGTTCTTGAAGATTTTTCCTTGACGTAGCACGACGGCGCCGCGTAAATTATTTGTACGATCATCCGCGTGGTGCGACGGCACCACGCCACTTGCTTCCATCCGCATGAATAAACATAAACGATGGAGGGGGGTTCGGCCGTGTTCGTGCGGTCCGCCCCCCCCCCCCCCCCTCGCGTTAAAATTAAGTCCTACCAAAGGGAGTTGGGAGTGGGACCCATATCCACTTAACCTCCCTTGGGAGGATTAAGTAAGGTGGGGTCCACACGAACCCCAACTCCTCAAATTCTCTCAAAACCTCCCCTTTAACTCTTTGCATTAAATGTTGTCAACTTGAGTTACTTAATTAATTAAGGGAGTTAAACCCTTTTTGAATTTCAAACCTTTGAAATTCTAATGTGTATTGTAATAATAAAATAAGAAGATGTCTTATTTTATTTTGGGTTGTTTGTTTTGTCTCCTTGAGAGCTTTTGGAGAGCCTCTTCTTCTTCTTCAAACTCAGCGAAGAACGCGAATAACGTCGTTCTTCAATGAAGAACTTCTCCGCCGAAGAACACGATCCATCCGCGACGCCGTATCCGCGACGCGACGTACTTCTTCCGCGTCATCTCTTCCGCGACGGTTTTCCGCGACGAACGCCTTCGACAACGACTCTTCCTCCGACGTCAAAGGAATCGACACCGATATTCCACGACTCCGTCAACGTGCGACTATCAAGGTAAGGGTTCTTGAGTTCGTTGTTTCCTTTTTATTTGACTTTCCTCGAGACTTGACGTAGAACGCTCAAGTTCCGACGAAGAACGCCGCTCCGCTCTTCTTCGTCTTCGGTGTCAATGAGAGAGAACACCGCACCTTCCTCGGACAACCTTCGTCGGCGTACAAGGATTCGCCAACGACGTGCCTCTTCGGACGCGCCTCTTCGTCGTTGAATTTGACGAACGACGACCGCGTCGCCCGACCTCCGCGACGTCGTCTTCCGCGGACATAGTCAAATCCTCGAACTTATACCCGAGGTAGGGGATGTTGATTTTAATATTTAATTATCTCATTCTTGCTCGTGGTTCGTATGACTAACGTGAGGATGTTGTTTATTTAATGTTGCGTTATTAATTTAACGTGAGGGGGCCGGACTGTACGAACACGGCCGAACCCCCTCCAACGTTCTTGTTTGTTCTTGCGGGTGGAAGCAAGTGGCGTGGTGCCGTCGCACCACGCGGTTGAACGTGCATTTATATTTTACGCGGCGCCGTCGCGCTACGCCAAGGAAAATCTTCAAGAACGCGACGCCGTCGCGCCGCGTTGAAAGGATTCATGGCACGGCGAAAGGGGCGCGGTGTCGTCGCACCGCGCCGGACGACGAACACCGCGGCCGGTTCCGGGCCGCGGCGGGACGAGAAGACCGCGGCCGGTTCCGGGCCGCGGCGGAAGAAAAGACCGGCGGCCGGGCCACCGGCGTCGGAAGCCGAGGAGGGGACCGGAATTTCCGTTCCCGTTGGAGAAAACCGGCCGGCCAGCTGGCCGGCCGGATGTCTTTAAACCGGGGGAAATAATTCCCCCGGCCAGCACTTAAAACCACCCTCTTTAAGAGGGGGGGCGGTCCATGAAAGGGGGGCAGCAGCCCCCCCGGTTTGATCCTCCAAAACCGGCCCCCACGTGGGGCCGATTTGTTACCCAGGCGCGGCACAAAGGCCGCACCACTTTGAAGAAGGGGGGGGGGGGCAGCCGGCCCCCCGGTTCCGTTCCAGCAAGCCCCCCCCCCACGTGGCGGGGGGCGTTTTATTTAAAAACGGCGTGGCTAAGCCGCGCCGCCAGAGGAGAAGCGGGGGCTTAGCCCCCCGCGTGCCACCCACGTGCGGCGCCAGGCGCCGCCGCCGCTGCCCGCCGCCACCGCCGCCGCGCCGCCGCCGCGGCCCGCCGCCACCGCCGCCGCGCCGCCGCCGCGGCCCGCCGCCCCCGCCGCCGCGCCGCCGCCGCGGCCCGCCGCCACCGCCGCCGCGGCCCGCCGCCACCGCCGCCGCGCCGCCGCACGCCGCCGCCGCCGCCGCTGCCGCGCCGCCGCCCGCCGCCGCCGGCCACCGCGTCTCCCAGGGGGGGGGGGGGTCGGGCCGGGTCGGCCCGGACCCGGACCCCCCATTTCGAACCAGATTTGGTTTTTGGCCCATAACTTGAGCCTCGGACCTCCGAATGACGAACCGTCTGCGGCAACGCGATCCTTGGATCGAGACGGTCGTTTCGGTATATCGCACTCAAGGTTTCGGATTACTTTGAGTTCGGCCGGGTTGGTTCGTTCACAAAACCAACCGGGCCTTCGGAGCGGAAACGCTCATATCTTGAGCCACGAACGTCCGATTGACGCGCCGTCAGTCGCGTTGCGTTCCTCTTAATGAGACGGATCTTTTGGCATACTCCGCCAGAGGTTTGGATGCAGGTGGAGTACAGTCGGGTTGGTTTTGCCTTAAAAACCAACCGGGCCCCGGAGACGAAAAAGCCAATAACTCACAGACCGGGCGTCCGATTGACGCGCCGTCTGTTTCGTTGACTTCCTCTTGATGAGACGAAACTTTTGACATACTCCGCCCGAGTTTTGGATGCAGTCGGAGTATGGCCGGGTTGGATTGTACCCGAAATCCAACCGGGCCCCTGGAACGGGAAAGCTGATATCTTTCAGACAGGACGTCCGTTTGACGAACCGTCAGCAGCGTTGGTGTTTACGTTTAGTAACGGTCCCTATGAGTATACCCTATGGGAGTTCGGGGTACAGTTGAGATACGGCCGGGATTGGTTCGCACTCGAAACCAACCGGGCCCCTGGGACGAAAAGACTAATAACTCACAGACCGGGCGTCCGATCGACGCGCCGACTGTTGCGTTGAGACCCCTATGACGAGACGGACTTTTGAGATACTTCTTTGCGGGACCTTGTGATACTTGGAGTATCGACCAGTAGCTCGTGGAGCGGACCCTCCCGGAGACGAGCGTGCAGAGTACGGAGACCGTGTAACTGGCTGAGACCTGACGACTGCTTGACCGACTCGACTTGGAGTGAGTCGACTAGCCCAGTGGACGGAGCACTACTTTCTGAGGTGCAGACCCATGGCGGACAGAGCACTACCTGTGTGACAGTGCAGACCCGCGGTACTCGTCCGGAGAGTACCTCAGCAGGCTACTAGGGGGTGTGCACTACTGTGACTGGGTGACATACCTCGGCGGGAAGCACTACTGTGTCTGGGTGGCTGACCCGCGGTACTCGACAGGAGGAGTACTTCAGCAGTCTTAGGTTAGTGAGCAGTACCTCGGAGTCGTGACAGGACCACTGCACACTCCAGAGACGGAGCTCTTCAGCAGTTACGGTTTCGATAATGAAAATCCTGGTTTGAGCTGAGACTTTTGACCTTGTGTTTACTTCATGATTGAGATGGGTCACTTGCTAACTTGGGTATATGTATGGGCATATACCCGGGTAGTGGTTATCCGTCTTTTTCACAATTCTTGTGTTTCCTCATGATTGAGATGGGTTACTTGAAAACATAGGTATATGTATGGGCATATACCTAAGTAAGGTTTATCTGTTGAGATCTTCTTGTGTTTATCCTTGTTGGTTTTAGTGAGACCTTGAGGGTCTCGGGGTCCCTACTGAGTATCGTTATACTCACCCCTGCACGGGCTATGCCCGCACCTCGTTGTGTTGGTTGCAGACGACGGACAGTGCTGACAGAAGCCGAAGGTTCGAGGACAGGACGGTACCTGGAGGTGGACTATACGACGAGGTGGTACCCGGAGGTGGACTACTGGGCGGGACATACTCGGAGCGGATGGCGGGACCCGAGGAGCAGAGGAGCTATCTGTACCCACCCTTCAGGTGGGATTTCCAGTGGTCAGCTCGGCGTAGCAGCTTTACTTTTCAGTTGCTGTTTTTCCTTTCGAGTTGTACTTTACAGTTGGGCTTGTATTTCCGGCCCCTTTTTACTTTCCGCACTTTTAGTTGTACTCTGTTTTTGCTTAGTGTTACTTTCCGCTTGCTTACTCTGTGGTGTTTGTTTACTTTACAAAGGCAATGCCTTCCCTTTTTACCGGGATTTACGCCTTGGTGCTAGTCGCCAGCCCCTGGCCTATGGAAGGCGGGCTTGGGGTAGTCACGGCACGGACCCCGAGGGCGGGTCGTGACAACTCAATACTCATAATTAATCCCCTGATTAATTATCTCTATCTCAATATCAATGCACATAATTAATTCATAAGTTAATTATCATAAATTATATAATTATAAAATCATATTAAATTCCCTTATTGATTATTTCATGCCATCCTACCCTATTTTAATAATTACCACAGAAACCAAAAGTGCCAACATGTAACAGTGGAAATACGAAAAAACAAATCAAAAAGCTAAATTATCATATAATTATATCAATATGTGTTTAACATTAATGAATCACACATTGAGTAAGGGGTTTTATTACAAAAAAACATGATTTTTTTGTAATCTAATGTTTTTTACACATGGCTGTTCATTCCAAAATTTCAGTTAAAATTATCCAAAATTGGTAAATCAATAAAAATTGCATTTTTCCAACTAAATATAGGTTGTGTATACTCCCTTGATGAATTGGATGATCCAATTCTTTCTAACATAAACTATCATCTTCCCTAGTATAAACACCTCAACAGTAGCGTGGGCATACTCAGAATTGGTCACATCACCATACAACGACAACTGATAGCCACAATTAGTGCAATGATGAACAACTCACCTCTAATTAATTATCCACACCCCAAAATACACTGTATGTACCTAATTCAACATATGCTAAACCAATTATTGGGAATTTAGACATACCCAAATATGTTTTATGTGAACCAATTCAATACAAACATCCACATATTTAGTGGAATTGGTTGAATTATGGTCTACTGGGTCATAATACATCATCTAAACAACATAACATCGGAAGAATTGATGAAATAGATTTAATCATGGGCCTTAGGGTTTTTTCCTAAATGATATATGGTGATGGATAGATGATAAGTCAGATGTGATGAATAAAACATGTAGATAAGGATATAACATAATGAGACAACAATGTTTCGTGAAGGAACCATAAGGATCCAACATCCAGAGAGGAGGCATGAAGATGGTGTGTTGTGCCTCCTCCATGGGAGATGTGGGGTATACTCTTCACATGAAAGGAGATATGGGCTGAATCCCTCCAATTTTACCCAACTCATAAGCCATATTAGATATATAATAATTAATATAACAGTAATAATAATAACTCTATTATTATTGTTATCATTTAATTTAAACGCTTCATTGATAAACCATATAACTCCCCCATAACACATCAATTAATTAAATTATCCTCCAACAATTTTATTAAATAAATTCTTAAACATCATTATTTAATTGAATTCTGTCAATATAATTTAATTAAATAAAACCCCAATTTTTCATTAAATAATAATGTTCATCGTAATCCTGATTATAATAAGATAAAACCGTAACTCCACATTTATTCATCCTTTAATTATTTAGATATAAGTAAATATAACACACAACCATTATCATGTAAATAAATTCCCCCAATGTTAATTTAATTGAATGAAACCCCATTTTGAATCAACTTATTAAATTCCTATTAATAAATAATTTAATTAAATAAAAACCCCCCTAATCACAAAATTTAATTAATTCCCTCTCAATTGCAAATTTAATTAAAAATAATAATCAGAAACACAAAACTGGGATACATGCACGGTTTGACATGCACATTATAGAAAATGATGAACTAAAATTACGAAACAATATGTATAATGATCCCACTTAACATGATTTGTCCCACATAGTTTCCCTAATCGTGCATAAACTGAGAAAGAGTATCACTTTAAGATACTCACTTGGGCGGTTTTTCCCATTATTTTTGCCTAATCGTGCCCTGATTGTGGGAGAGTATCAGCCTTTTAGAATTAGTATTCACCTTATCCAAGAGGAGGTGGCATAGTTTTATAGGTTGTGTCCCATATATTCTCACTCTGTTGTTCCTAAAGCACCAGAATTTCACCAATCCAATGATCTATAATTCCAATCAGGAATCTGTGAAAATCCTTGACCTGTTACCAAGCACATTATAAAAACTTTTAAATGATCCCAACTAGAGAATCTTTTTCCCAATTCATTGTTATATGTCTGAGTCATACTAAAAATGAAATATTAAAAAACAATTCATATTTTAACATTGATAAATAACTAGGGACATTACATAATCCCGACAAAAAATATTCTTATTTCTAATATCCATTAGAATCTACAACAACACTAGAATACCCACAATAGACAATATGTATCATTTGAACGATTGCAATGTGTTCCCAAATTCCCAAATAACCATTAACCAAAATCACAAGGGTGATAGATTAAACATTTTTTTCCTGATCCAATGCTTTGAATAAATCCCAAAACATCAAAACGTTACATAACTATGCCCACCCATAGAGAGAAATGATCCAATAATTTTTCCCTCAACAATCTTATTGTTGGTACTTTTAAACAATGGTTTTAGCATATAATAGTGAACTTCCAAACTACAACTCTTTCCCAGAAAGACAACACCAATCCATAAAAACCACTCTTTCAATTGAATTGAAGACATGATTTTTATATTTTTCCATCACCAACCACATGTATGCCAACTTCCTCACCTGATTGATGGTGATAAATCTAGGTCAAGCCATCTCAAGGTTACATCAAAGCGGTCATTTCCCATAATTAATTAATGTGTAACCCAAATAACTATGCATCATGTGTAAAACCCGAATGAAAACAACTCATAATGACCATAAACATTAAAAACATTAGAAAATTTCAATACTTGTGCTACCTCAGTGCCTCTAGGATGAGGTCAAGGTATGGTACATGATCGTCTCAATCGAAAGATCACACTTAGTGTAATCCCATGTCACCAAAGATCATTCAAACTATCACCGATAAACTCTTTATTAAAAGGATCAGGTTCTCCTACTAACCGCTCATCAAACAAACCTTGATTATTGTATATGACCAAGGAATCCTGGTTATTAAATAGTCTCATAATGATACTCTTAAAAAAATATACTGGTGTAAAACTACCCACCATAAGATTTTCTATTTTGAGGATGAAAAAATTAGTCCCTCACAAGGGAACTAGTTTAGAAACACCTTAAACACATGTGTGACCATCCAAAAACCACAACCACCATGTCAACATCTTGCATGAAATCTGAAATATAAACCTATAAGTGTGTCATAACATCAGAGACCCAAAAATTATCCCTATCAGACTAATGAAACTACCATTATCCCAAGAACTCTTCTCTGAGGTTAACCCAAGGACATCATTAATGGATAATCCTGCTAAAGGCTTTTCTATCAAACATAATGAATAATTCCTCAATTCTTATTCCAATATCAATAGTAAAGATACAATGATCACCCCTCTAAACATGGATGTCATTCATTCAAACCCATAATTCATACTAAGGACAATAGAACATTAGTGGCAGTGACATCAAAAATCTCAATGTGGGAAAAAATCTTCTCAATGTCTAATGGGGCTACATACAACTTACTACTCCTTTACAAAGCGTAAACGTCAACCCTATCTCTTGGTAATTCTAAATAGAACACACTAGGATCAGAATCCCCCTATACATTTTTATCCATCTCAATATTTCATTTCACATCTAATCATTTTAATTAATTTTAACTAACCCACATATACTATTCTAAAACAATGAACTTGGATTTTAAACAACACCTCATGTGTAGCACATTCAAGGTTTAACAAACATACATTTAAGAATTTAACATTTAGATTTATTTCATTTTAAACACCCAATTTAGCATCTAAATACCTTTTAATTATAAGGAGACTTCTAAGGGTCCCATTTATTCAAAAAAGGCAGGTTCTTCAAAAACAATCCCTATAATATATCTTTCTCAAAAATCAATAGTTTTAAATTTTTAAATACAATCAAACAAATTATTTTTATACGAGGATCAAACAAATGGGTGGCTATCTACCAATAAATAAGGCACCTACAATCCTTAACACTGAAATTTTTCTCGAAATCTTCACATGAAATTTCCATTTAAAATTTTAAACATTAGAAACCTCTTTTTAATCATATAAATAAACGAGATAACCATTTCTTATTTTAAGGCATTCATACACATTAAAAGTGAAATCAGATCCCATCGTAAACACAATAAATCTATTTTATACTCTTGAAAAAATTTTAAGATCAAAATATATCTAGAAATTTATCATAAGCAGTAACACAAAATCACAATATAACATAAAAACCTATAATGACATCAAAAAATGCTAAAAATAGATTCATTTTGGTATATAAGAACCCAATAATGTTATATCTATAATAGAAATGATCTATCTAAATCGGAATGCTAAATAAAATCCAAAATGGAATTACACACAAGCAACACGATAAAAATTATTATGCATCCTATTAATACAACTTCATGGAATGTTATATGAATGGAATGTTAATCATTATGTTATTATGATGATTCATGGAATTATATTTCCTTACCAAATTAGGCAATATAATAATTTCTTGACTTATAAAAATCTATAAGTAGTGTAAAAATACACCATTCAATAATGGTGAAATCATATTAATTGTAATCTCAAGTGGTATCAACATTAATTACAATCCCTGGCCACATGGTAATTTTCCGTACCTGTGGTGATCAGTCCTAGGAATGAATATTAACTAAGTGGTGAAACATTCCTAGTCTCTTGTACACCATCAAAAAAAGAACAAAAAAAAGGAAAAATAATGTAAACATAAACCCTAGATACCACTTTGTATGACCCCGACCAGGCTTACCCTAAACTAGTATTTGAACCAGTCCCAGCACGATATCAATTATATCTACCCATATTCTAGACGCTATTTACTAGCAACAAGGGTATATGGATAGTCTGTGAGGAAATTATACCCTCATATACATAGTGCACAATTTAAATGGATAAAAAAACTCATAAAATAACAGAAGCTGGTATAATAAAATAAATAACTGAATAATGAAAACCGACAATACCTTTTTATACAATGAAAGGAATTCATTGTGATACAATGAAAAAATTATTAAAAAATAGCATGCTTCTCATTTCAATATTGAAATAACAAAAGGATCGAAGCCCTAAGAGAGATATCCATGAGCATCCTTATCCATCGATTAGTTCTTTTATACTAATTCCCATGTACATGTAACAACCACAAGCTGAGCTGCACAGTCCTGCAACAATAATGTCTACTCGGGTACCTTATTTTACCCCATAATTAACTAATTCCACAAATTATGTTAATTAATTTGTAAATAAATTAATCTATTAATAGCAATCTCTTTCCATAATTAATTATCCACAATAAATTATCCCAGCAATTTCTAAAAAATCACATAATTAATAAACTGATAATTATCTCATTATATCTAAAGCAACATATCACAACTAGTCTACTAATTAATAATCTAAATTATCCCATTAAATATCTTATAATTAATCCACAGATTAATTATCTATATAAAAATATCAATGAACATAATTAATTCAAAAAATTAGTTTTCTCATCACGTCCTTCTCAATGATTTTAATTAATATCCTAAATAATTATCTCTATCCCAATCTGAAGGTCCATAATTAACTCATAAATTAAATATCTTAACTTATTGAATTTAATTTTCATAATTAATTCTATGGTTTTTTAACTCAACATATCTTGTTCAATACTCATAACTACCACTGAAAAAAAGTACATCAACATGGAAATGCGACATTAAAAAACACATATCAGCAAGACGAACAAACATAGAAGACTGTTATTATGTATTTATCTTTAAGGTTGCACATATCTATTTAGGTGTTTTAATACAATAAAATGATGTTTTATAATCTAGAAAATTATTTTTCACATGGAATTACATTCTGTAATATGGGTTCAAATTAACAAAAGGTGGTAATTCAACAAAAACAATATTTTTTTAATTAAATCTATGTTGAGAACCCTACGTTGAGGAATTGGCTGAGCCAATAATATCTAACATAGACCATCATCTTCTCACGTACACGCACCTCAAAAACTATGTGTGTGTACTCAAAATTGGTCACATCACCCTAAAATGATAACTGTCACCAACAATTAGTGTTGCGAGGACCAATGCACTTCCAATTAATTAAATAAAACCCAAAATTTACTATATGCACCATGTTCACAGTGAGTGAAACCAATTATTGGGTAAATTACCTTCCCCAAATATGATATAGGTGAACCAAATAAAGCATAATTGCGACATACTTGGTGACGATTGTCGAAACATGGACCAACAGAACCTATGACATCATCTACACCGCATAGAATTGGAACAAGGAAAATAACTGAATTAATCCCAGAGCATAGGGTTTCATCCTGATAGATAAAAGGCTACAGAGAGCTGAGAAAACCATGGTGAAGAATAAAAGATTTTGAGAAGGAATATCTTCAATGAGATGAACAACATATGCGGTGTATAAGGGTCCATCCTATAATATAACATAATCTTGAATTAAGTTAATAATTCACAATGATGATATTTTTCAGGATTATATCTTTATAGAATTAGTTCATAACATATACTAATCAACTTTTATATTATAATCACACACTTCTAATAAGTATCCATTTTTTATAAAATAGAATCTCTAAAAAGAGGAACATTTTTAGTACCATGTTTTCTACAGCATTACATTTCCATGATTCTATCCTTGACACTATGCACCTTAATGTCTTATGAAAATGAAATTAAAAAAAATGTATAATCCTAAAAATATCAGTATATACAACATAAAGAAGGAAAAAATTAGTTTTTCAAAACAACATTTAAACTATCAACACATTATCATAAAATAATATTTTCCGATTAAAAATTAGCCAAAACACTTCACTGAATATAAGATAATTTATTGCCCTTTTGTAACCAAAATATTACCATAAATCCCATATAAAAAATTTATTAAATATAAAGGTAACATGGGACATAAACATAAATAAACGGAATAACCATATATTTGAATTCGACACATATCACTAAATCAAATAGCCACACGTGCAACTTCTATACCCAATGCATTGGAGGTTATAATGTATCCACCCATACTTGGTTTATCACGTAACCACCCATTATTTTAATTATCACATTACCTCAAGTCATTGGTTTTCCATGTATCCTCTTAAAAAATTTCCAAGTACCATTATACAATGATATCACATTAAAAATTGAAAATATCAACATTTCACTAATAACTTTTCATTTTCAGTCACAAGAAATTATTTCAAAATATTAAAGTACAAAATCTATTTCAAAAACCATTTTCAATACCAAAATACATAAAATGGGTACATGGTATTTATTTTCCTTTAAAAAACATTATGTCTTGTTTAGTAATCCAAATATCAAATAATGCTCATGTCGGTGGAATGTTCGTTATCGTCGCATACATTAAATGCATTCCATTTAATGTTTACTAAAACACTTTTTAGGAAAATATTAAATTTTAATAACATTACTAGTCAAAGGGATTTATAATACACTATATTAAATAATGAGGTGTATATTATCAAAAAATTCCATTTTGAAAGGATATTGAGACAATGTTTCTTACCTAGTGTCTAACTCATCATGTATGTTCCTTGTTATTCCACAATAATAAACATATGTTAATGAAAATATATTCATACTTTTTTTTTCTATTTATGTTTAAAATTTATATCACTTATTACCACATTATTAAATTTCATAATTATTTATGATAATATTAGTTATTTTGGAAATATTTTGTACCTGAGTCAAAAATGAACTTTCTATAATTACAAATTTTCCATCAGGTCAAAATTCCATTATCTCCAGACAGATATTAATGATTTAAGTATCATATATATCATATATATCTTTTGTATATGTAATTATAATAGTCCATATCATTTGGATGTAATAGATCAAATGCACCGTTCTTGGATACAGTAAGATGTACGTACGCATGAACTCTACTTTCAATTCAATCTAGTATTTAATGGAATGAAAACATGATGATACATATGTATATAAAAATTCTAGTATAATATCATATTTTTTAAATGTTACATATGGTCATTAAATCCATCCTTTATACATTTTATTTATGTCTTGAATGGGTCTAATTACTTTGAGGGGGTGATATTCCAGACTTCCTAAAATTAAATTATATTGTTTACACATTATGAAATGCATAAAATAATGTTGTAAATAACATATTGAAGTATAATGACAATATAAACATAATATATGTCTTATATAAATATATTCAAATAACAATGGCCTCCACATGTGGCGCTAGATATAATTTAACAATCATCAGTTCGTTAGGTAGTAGTTTGAATTTTATAGAAATGGTATGTTCTAAATCTATTAGATGGATAAGTGTGTATGTTTAGTTAGATTCCTTCTCATAAAAACTTCTATGTATGCTAAATACACTCTTATTGTTATAAAATAATTCCATAAACAGATTTTTGGCACTTTTATATGGAATATAAATTGAAAAATATTGATAGAAGACATTACCTCAAATTAGGTAACTCCTTTTTATATAAGCTACAATGCCTTCTTGATTGGCCTTCTACCCAAGGTAATTATTTTATAAGGAATAGAGCGATATTGGAAGAATATTTATGTATATGATGGATGAGAAAAGGGGGATTGATAGGTGTGAGTATGGGATAGAGGTGGTGGATTTTTATAACAGGTAGGAGGGGTAAGTAAAGAATGTTTGAAATATTATTTTATTATAAATTTAATTTTGATTTTAAAGAGGTCCAAAACTCATTCTATTAGAAAAAAATATGATGAGTGTTAGAAATCCTCTCAACCAATATTTTTTAGACTATGTTCTTTAAAATTTTAACTTATCATTTATCTTTATCCCTTAGTTAACTTATTTTACTCTTACCCTTTCTTCTTGTATATTCATACTATAGGGTTAATATAGTCACTATAAAAAGCCAATAGAACATGAAGTGATTTATTAATGAAATACTCATACTTATATAAGTCATTTTATCCAAATCAAAGATTTTTAGGCCTATTATATAATTTAATTAAATAGTATTTGATTTAAAAACTAATTTACGTCAATTTATATACTATTCATATCATGACTTATAAAAATCCATAAAAAAGTCATTATTTCTAAAAAAATAATTAATTAAAATATAAAATTCCTTAGGTATTCCTAAATTTCATGGATTCCTAAAAGGATTCAGAATAAAATTATATAAAATTATATAAATTTTATAATCTCATTTATCAAAAACATTCATTAATAAGGTAATCACTACAACATCATTGTGTCATAAATAAATTTATTTATATGATGTCTATAAAAGATAAATAAAATAAAATGATGCAGGAAATATTTTTTTTCATGTGACTATTTATAGTAAAAACAATAACATATATAATTTCATATAAAAATTGTTTTACTAAAATAAACATGTTTTGGGTTTATTTTCCTTAACATCAAATTAAATGTAACTAAATGTCATTTTAACACACAAGTGGCTCTAAGGGGTCTTAAAATCGACCGAAGAATTTCCATGGTAAGACATTTCTCATCAAATAGGGTTAGGAAATTTTTTAGCGTAATTTAATATTTTTATAATATTATTTGTTTACCATACTTATGGGATTTACCCTTTTAACCATGGTAAATAAAATATGTATAGAAGTTACAATTCCTAATGTCTTAAAATAAATGTTACCTATTAACAAAATTAGGACATTATTATTTGATATATGGAATCCATTTTTTTAAATTTAAAACACAAAATTGGAAAAAATAAATTTAAAATTTATTCCCATTGTCAAAACTGAAAATCGTGTTTTTAAGAAATAAAATCTACCAAACGTTTGATAAGAATTTATGTAAAATATCAGAGTAGAATTACACCAAATTTCCAAAAATGGATTACATGATAAAAAATATAATTTAATTCCACATTAAAACCATTTATTCCTACAATATAACTATATAAATAAATTAGATTAAATGGTAGTTTTCACTTAAAATGCAGAATTTTTCAGAAATCATTAAAAAAATCAATTTCTTGTAAAATACCCAAATTTCATCCAAAGTTAATTTTTATGCTATTCATCCAAATAATATGTTTAGTTTTTAGAATAATACATAAAAAGTTGTTAAAATAATATTTAATATGAGTTCTCCATCCAAAGGTGATAAACTGCATTTTTATAAAAATATTTAATTATTAAAAAAAATTAAATTATTATTATATCATATCTAGAAAACATATAAGATGAATTTAATAAATTACATTGAATCTATATTATATATGTTTTCTAAAATTAAAATCAATAAATATGGATATGAGAACACAATTATAGGTTTTCAGAAAAACACAGTTATTATATTCAAATGGTTTTTATTTCTATTTTTAATAAATATGGTGATCTATGAATCATTATTTAAACACATCTAAACAATATTTAAAGATTAATTTGGTACTATTAATTTACTCTATTCCAACATATAAGGGTTATCTACAATTTAAAATATTAATAATATTACTGTATTATTTTTTAGTATAACTCAATGTAGTGTGCAATGTAAGATTTCAGAGAAGCCTGTTTTTGAGTGTAGAGTACGCTAACAGAAAAAGAGTTCCCTTTAACATTAAATTGATATCTTATTCACATTTTCAATATAAATTAAAAGGTACTATTCTATAAAAACCTATTTCGTTACATACATCCCCCTTTTGAAAATTGTGTATTGAGAATTTAAAATAGTTCTTAGAAACTTAATTGAAAGGACCACATCGGAAAGAGATTCAATAAAACTGTCACATTAAAATAAATAGAGAACTATGAATGTCCCTTGAGATAAGACATACCAAGGTTCCATGAAAACAAGGATATGGAAGAGAAAACTAACCACCAGTTTCTAATCGAGATTGATTGAAAACATTATCAATAGAATGTTAACCACCTAAGAACCAAAAAGTTGGTATATGTCAAATGGTTATTGATTCCACCGTAGAAAATATAAAAGGATAATGTTTTTGGTTTTATGGTTACTTTAATAATGATGGATAATTTATTTCTGATATTTACTAAGACCCTAATGAAATATTCTTACTCTTCGTGTATACTATAATCCTTTAATAATCATCTACAAAAAAATCATATTTTCTCCAATTGATGAGTATTCAATATGACTTTGTCACAATTGAAGTGATATAATAATATTATAGAGAATAACATGCTTTACAATAGATGAACCATTTATTTCTCTATCTTTAGACATTAACAAAAACCCAGATGGTTAGTACAAGATCATATAATCCCCAAAAAATATAATATTTTTTAAATATAAATACTATTATTAATCTCTAGAATCAAACAGAAAATACCCAAATCTCAACAAAGACCATTCATAACACAATTTACCTTAATATTATTCAATGTAATTATATATCTGTTTTAATCCAAAATATTAGAGGGATTTGATGAAATACTACTCTAAAAAATCATAACATTTATCTCTAAATAACATCGACTACTCTTAATGTATTATACTAAAATATAATTAACTGAATGAAATATTTGAATGATTGGTTATTCATTTCCATAACTAAACCAGTTTGATATAAGTAATCAATAAAATCAAATGTTATTACATAATGAAATTTAACCATTACTCTTCAAATAAAATACCATAGTATTCAATTTTACTTTGGCATTTTGTTTCCCAAAAGAGATAATGTATTACAAAATAACATTTATCACTTAATCATAAAATAATTTTACTATACTGAGGTTATCTATTTGATATAATATATGTTCCCAAGACAATATTATTCTTTATCCATAAAATCATTTAACCATAAATATTTACTCATACTAACTAGGGACTTCACATAGTCCATTGGTAGGCAATAAATCAATGTCGCACAATTGTTGTGAGTTTGATTCCCATAGCTATGTCTGGTTTGATGGTTTGTCATATAGTATGAGTGTTTTATTTTTACAAAAACTATATAATTTTATAACATTCCAAAAAATGAGTTAAATTTTTCAAAAATTACGATAACATATTTTAACCTCGAATTTTATATCATACCCCTCATTTTAATCCCAAAAAGTAAGATGTTGTAATTAACTAAAATTTTAGGATAATATAAACCCAAATGGTTATATAAAACTATATCCACAAAATAAAAGAAAATTATTCCTCAATTAACATTTTTATATAACAAACATAAGTGTTACAACTACTATAAGTCTTCCAAGGTAACCCCATCATTAATACATTTAAACATATCATCATCTATAGATCCATGCTAACTCTTCAATTCATAAAATATCTGAATCTTAATCAGCAAACATTTTTTTTGATCATATATCCATTTTTTGTCATCTTTCTATTTTATACATCTTCCTTCAAACAAAATCATTAATTATGTCCTAATATTTTAATAATTCCAAGACACAAGATAAAAAATAATTCATACCTCTCTTCGGCCATGTTCTGTTTCCCCATCTTCAATTGGAATTACATTAGGTATTGGTAAACCTATGTCATTATGATATATATGATCCCATTCATAATCCATTTTGTGGGGCTTCTATTTGTGTAATGACCAAGTACAACACATTTAAAACATTAATTTGATCTCTAAGAAATAACTTCTTTACTTTTCATGGAGTCAACTATATGATTCCTTATTACAGTGTAGGTTCTTGGTTTATGACCTTCAATGCCACATCTATGGAATCATCCCGCAATATTAAATAATTTTCCTAGGTGGATCTTTCCACATCATTGACTAATAGGTTCTTGAATATACTTAATTTTATGATTATGACTTGATCATTGGTAGAGATTTTATTCTCACATATATGGTTCCTGATAAAAATCTATGAGGTTATGTTGGTCAATAGTCACTTGGGATAGTTTATTGAGAATAACAACATGTTTTCTCATTAAATCTCCCATTTCATTTGTATTCTTATTCAAAAAACTAGAACCTTATTCTTCTCAACCATTGTTACATTGGTTCCTGTATTATCCAACCATTTACTAAATCCAAAGTGGTCAGTGTGAGTATATCAATAATATCATCATATAATATCATATTAGGAGGGTAAACACTAGGATATAATTTTTAATGTTATACTAATCTCATTAAATTTATCTAAAATAACTATGACTCATTCTAATATTCTATCCATTATTGTTATTTCAGTTATGCTTAAATAACACCCATACCTCTATAGTTTTCAAAACTAACCTATGATAAAAAATATATGGCATTATACTTAAACATTAATTAATCATGAATTATGTTAATAATTAACATAGAGGATCTTTTCAGGTTTACATATTTAGAGAATTAGGCGATAACGTATAAATAAAAACATGAATCAGATAAGTAAACACATCAACTCACTAACGATTTTTTCAGAAAACAAATTCTCTAAAAAAGAAAAATATTTAGTTACATGTTTTAGACCAAATGTCTTTTAATTGAAACTATACTTGACCCTATTAATCTTATAGTCATGTGATTTTCATTACAAAAACAAGGTATGAGCATAAACATCTCAGCAACTATTACATAAATAAAGAGAACTATTAGTTTTTCAAAACAACATTTAAACCATGAATACTTAATTATAATGTAATTCAATTATTATTAAAGAAGTGGAAAAACACCTCAAAATGTATAAGCTCAATTCATACCCTTTTTTTAACCAAATGATTACCATAAAACCCACAGAAAACATGATAGAGAATATGAAGTTAACATGGGACATAAACATACATGAATTGAATAAACATATAGTTAACTTCCCCACATATTACTAAATGTATTGGTATTCGGCCTACTTGCATACCCAATGCATTGGATGATATAATGTGACCACCCATCCTTAGGTTATCACAGAACAACTCTTCATTTGGTTTATCACATAATCACACGTCATTGGATTATCACATAACCATGCGTCAAATGTCCACGTACCATTATATTATCATAAAAAATGGTAAATATAGACTTTTCTCTAGTAACATATCATTTGAAATCAAAATGAATAAATTAAAAATATTTAAATACAAAATCCATGTCAAAAACCATTTTTGATAAAAAAGACGTAAAAATGGTATATGGTATTTATTTCTCATTTTAAAAAACATACGACTTATTAAGGATGCCAAATATGAAATAATTCTCTTTGTGGAAGAATGGTCTTTGTCTCCACATACATTAATTTTTTTTTTGTTTAGTAAAACTCATTGTTGAAAAATATTCCCTTGGAATAAAAATATATTTCAACGTTTTTTACATTACACCATAAAAATTAAGGTGGTGTATATTATCAAAATATCGATAATTTAAATGAAATTGAGTCAAATTCCCTTACCATGCGTATGACTCTTCCCGTATCTCCCTAGTTCCACCAGAATAATAAAAGTATTTTAATTTACAAATGAATCAGAACCATATTAATATTTATTATTACATTTATATATCTTTTCACCAGGTTATAAATATGACATAATTATTTATGTTTATATCGGTCGTTTTCTTGGTATTCTGTACATGAGTCAAAAATGAACTTCTTATAATTATAAATTGTCCCTGAGGTAAAATTTCAACGATCTATAAAATGTTATTAATGATTTAAATATATTATGTAACATATACATCTAGTTTATATTTATTTTTAATATTCCATATCATTTGTGGATATGAAATGAAACATACAGTTCATGGAAATGGTAAAACCTATGTTCGCATAAACGATACATTCATTTGTATTAAATATTTTATGTCACGAAAGAATAATAATACATATATATATTATAATTCATGTATTAAATCATATTTTTTATATGTTACATATTTTCATTATCTCCATCCTTTATACGTTCCATGTATGACATGAATGAGTCAAATAACTTTGAGGGGGCGGTAGTCAGCACTTCCTCAAATGAAATTATCTTGTTTACATGTCATGAAAATCATAAAGATATATTTTGAATAAACATTATATAAGAATAATTAAATTATAAATATAGTATATAACATATATAAATACTGTGTTTTCTTAATGGCCGCCATTAGAGGCGGTTGGAGATATGTAATCAATCATCATTTCAGGAGGTAGTTGTTCTTCGTCCACAAAAACAATATGTTCTAAATCTATTAGATGGAGATGTGTGTAATTATAGTTTTAATATATATCATAACAAAATATTAGTATACATGAGAAACTATTTTTTTATAAAACAATGAAATAAATTGAGTTTAGGGGGTTTTAGAAGGAAAATAAATTGAAGACCCTTGAGGGAAGACATTACTTTAAATCGGGTAACTCCTTTAGTTTTAAGCTAAAAGGCCTTATTGAATTGCCTTTTTCCCATGGCAAGGATAATATGAGGAATATAGAGATATTGGTAGATTATTATGGTAGTGTGTGGACGTTCCATGGGTGCTTGAGAGGAGTGAGTAAGGGTTTGAGGTGGTGGCCTTTTATAAGGGGGGGGGGTACTTTAGGATTGTTTCAAAAATAATTTTATTATAAACTAATTTTCGATTTTCACGAGGTACAAAACTCATTAAATTATAAGATATTATATGTATTTTTCTATGTACTCTCAAATAATATTTTTTAGGCTGATTTTTCTTTCAAATTTTTCCTAATAATTTATCTTTAAACTTTAGTTAACTTATCTGACTCTTATCATTTCTTCTTGTATATTTATATTGTATGTTTTTTATAGTTACTATAAAATTCAAATATACCTCAAGTGGTTCATTAATGACATTGTAAACCATCTCTAAGTGATTTGGAAGAGTATTATATTTATAGGACTATTATATCCTTTAATTAAATAATATTTCTTTTTAAAACTCATTGATTTCAATTTAAATAGTATTCGTATCATTACTTTTAAAAAATCCATAAAAAATAGATATATTCAAAAAAAGTGATTATTTAATATAAATCATATCATAAATATCACTATAATTCATGTATAGCATTAAACATTTCAAAATAAATTTATTTTAATATTTATAATCTCATTTATTTAAGACATTCATTAGTAAGGTAATCACTACAGTATCATTATGTCATAAATACATTTATTTATCTGATATATTAAAATTATAAATAAAATTAAATGATGTAGGAAATAATTTTATCATTATAATGATTATTTATAGTCGAATATATAACTTATATAACCCCACAAAAAAATGGTTTTAATAAAATATCCATGTTTAGGTTTTATTTTCATTAACTTTAGATTAAAAGTAATTCAATGTAATTTTCACACACATTTGGATCCATGGGGTCCTAAAATAGACCCATGTATGTAAATGGTCTTAAATATCTCATAAAATTGGGTTAGGACATTTGTTAGGGTAATTTATTTTTGTTATAATATTATTGTTCTATCGTTATTTACCGGATTTAACCTTTTAACCATGGTAAATAAAATATTTTATGATGTTACTATTGAAAATTTCTAACAATAAAATGTATCTATTTAAACAATATTTACCTCCTTATCTAAAATATGGAATCTGTTTTTTCAAATTCAAAACGAAATAGTGGTAGGAATCAATTAAAAATTTCTTCATGTTGTCCAATCCCAAAAAGTGTGTTTTGATGTTGTAAAAACTACTAAAAGATTGGAATGGGTTTATGTAAAATTTCAAAGTGAAATTACTTAAAATGGGGGAAATTGGATTAAATGATAAAAATATAATCCAATAACACTTTTTAACTAATTAAATGTACAATTTAACTATATCAATAAATTAAATTAATAGGCAGTTATAAATTAACATGTTGTATTTTTGACTAATTATTAAAAAAATGAACTTATGCAGAAAAATTCCAAAATCTCATACAATGTAAATTTTCATGTTTCTATTATATATTATAAGTTTATGTTTTCAAATAAATCATAAAAATGATTCAAAAACTATATTTTAATGGTGTTAAACATTAAAAGGCGATAAACCTGCATTTTTAGAAACATACTTCTTTAATATGAAAAAATTGAATTTATTCATATATCATATCTAGAAAATATATAAGATGAATTTTAAACATTAAATTGAATATATATAATATATTTTCATTAAAAAAATCCATAATGAGTTATATGAAAACACAATTTTAGGTTTCCATAAAAAAATATTTATTATATTCTATTGAATTTTATTTCCATTTCTAATAAATTTGGAAATAAATTAATCAAAATGTAAAAAAAATTTAAACCATATTTTAAAAAAAATATACACTATTCATTCCATCCATTCCAATGACTAGGCATTAATGAGTGTTGAAAATAATAATAATATTATTGTATTCATTTTCTTTATAACTCAATGTTGTTTGTATGGTAAGATTTCAGAAAAGGTCATTGTTGCGTGTCGAGTATGATATCAAAAAAATTCTCTTTTAATGTAAAATTAATATCATATTAAAAATAATTAATATGAATCAAAAAGTATTATTCTATAAATACCTTAACTGTTACTTGGTGGAACCACCGTGATTTGGGACACTGAGAGGAGCTTCAAAGTGGGGGCTGTGTACCTCCACCATGGGGGTGAGGGGGTCTTACATGACGTAGGAGAAGAAGGGGCATGCCTACCTCTTATTTTATCCCTCAAATAACCCAAATAATATTTTTAAGAAATAATATATTAATAATAATAACCTTATTATTATTACTATCATTCAATTTAAATGCTTATTAGATAAACACCATAACTCCCCCACTACACACCAATTAATTAAATTCTCTTCCAAATAAATTAATTAAATATATTATCCCACTCATATTTATATAATTCAAATCTATCAACACATGTTAATTAAATATAACTCCAATTTTTTCATTATATAATTAAATTAATCATAAAATTTAATTTAATTACATAATACCACATCTCCACATTTATTACTCATTTAATTAAATTCTATTCAACTATATTACATTAAAAAAAATCCTAGTCATTATCATTTGATTAAATTAACTCAAAATTATTTTATTTAAATGAAACCAGATTCGAGTAAATTAATTTAATTCTTTTTAACCCATATATAAATTAAATATAAACCCCTTAATCAAGACATTTAATTAAATCCCTCTCATTGGGGAATTTAGTTAAATAAAATTACCCAAAACCCAAAATTGGTAATGCCACACAGTCTAGCATACACTTTCTTGGAAATCATGCTACAAACATGCGAAACCTTCTATCAATGGAACCCACATAACACAGTCTATCCTGCACAATTTTCATAATTGTGTGTAGACCATGTGATCATATCTATTTACACACCTTGCACAATTTTTCCTACTCAGTATTCCTAATAATTAATAGATCATGCAAGTTCCCATATCTCTCAGAATAAATATGTAGAATTTCATATAGAAGTCTGCATGGTTTAACATGTCATGGACCAACTGTTATATCTATTTTGTTCATAAAAACAATGACATTTCAAGATCAGACACACCTGAATTCAAATAATCCATCTGGGAAAATCCTCAAGATTTTATCCAAGTCAAATATAAACATGTTTAAATGAACCCAACATGTGAAAATTCTTCCAATGTCATTGTTTTATGAATGAAACATCAAAAAATGAAAAATTTAAAAAATGTTCGTATTTTAACCCGGTTGAAAAACAACATAAATTAATTAAGGGTTTTCAACTGACCATATTTGATTCATGGGACATTTCTCATGATTTAATTCAGAATCATCATGGATATTGGCTCTAAATGGTATGTGATCCATAAGGCAGTGAATTTATACCATTTGGGGGGTCACTTTAAATGTGAATCATAATGAAGTCCAAAATAATGAGACATTTGAGGAATAAAAGTCTACGTCCAATTCAACGTGATGTTTTATGGATGTCATTTATGAAGGAGTAATATAATGGGAAGTATGTGGCATGTTAATTACAAACCGGACATAAATTAGAAATGAGGAGTCCATACATGAAACCATGTATTTGTGAGGGAAATTTGGTAAATTGGCTAGAATGATAAAAGGGTGGCGCTACATGACCATAGAAAAAAATCTTAATAGATTCTATATATCCCATAAATATGAGAATATATCCATACATAGTAAATTATGGAGGAATGGAAATTTTACTAAATCAAAAGGGGATAAATTCTCTAAAATGAAAAAATTGTGGTTGTTATGCTGTTTTCTATCATGAAAACATAGACACTAAAAATTATAGTTTAAGGTCCTAGATTTTGGACCATAAGGGGAAGATCAGTGAAATGAAGCACCTAGAGGAAGCCTGATATTAATAATGAACATACATGAGGGCCACACTTCACCTTCCCCATGAGAAAACATAGACATAGAAATTGGAAAAAAGGTTCATGTGTCTATGGATGGACCTAGGATAAAACCGTTTGGTTGTCACTATTTATCCTGCAATTGTAGGATTAAAGCCACATGTTGTTCATCGAATGGCATGAAAATTGGCCAACGCCAAAGTCTTATCAGGAGAAGATATCGTAGTGCTATATAGTTTATCATCGTACACATTAGATGAAAAATGGTTAGTTTAATGTCATACAATAATGAATTAGGTTATCTTAGTTTAAGGTCATAGAGGTCAGTCTATTCCAAGGAGGAAAGGTGGAGATTGGTGAGATGATGTAACCCGACATGAATGAGCATCAATGAGATCCACAATAAACCACACATTACTGGTACCTAACATCATAGTTTAATGTCTTATAGGTTGGAAAATGTAGAAATGGTATTATTACATGGAGGTAAAAACATTACCATAACCCGAAATCCAATTACATCAATGAAAAATGTTGGAAACAAGGGGAGGAGAAGATCGTTATGACACATTTAAGTGCATGACAAGGGAATGGGGGTGTGGAGTCAAGGTTAACCCCACAATGTTGGTCCTCCCTCTAGACACACAAATGTGAAATAAGGGATGTCATCAACGATACTTAAATTATACATAGACATGAGGATGTGAATAGGGATGTGAATCACCCCATCCATATCATGTTAATGTATATGTGAATAAACTAATGAAGGATTTCTAAAAATATTAATCTAAAAAAGGGAAAAAACACAAAATTTCATACGCGATCCTTCAGGATGTTGGCCTAAAATAGCAGGAGAGACATGAGGCTAAGCATCTACACTGTTAGTGGTTCATTTCAGATTTGAAGGATGATGTAGACCAAAATAAAGGGACATGTGAATCATGGAGATGGAATGGGATAATTTTCAGTTAGAATCCTAATTTATAAGACCCACATCATGATGCATCTTTTTGATTTAATGTGGAAGGATTGATGTTTAGGGGCTCAATTATGGGAAGGTGACATTAGAGCCGGAGTTAATGAAAGGAACAAAATATGTCAGAGGACATAAGGATAGTCCTAAGGATAAAATATCCGGGAATCCAATCATAACCCATAAATATGGGAACCTAGTCATATATAGTTCATGTATGACATGATGTTTAATTTCATATGGTAAGGACATAAAAAATTGTCGAATTCTCTCATAGGTGATTTGTGGTGTTGCTGTTGTAAACTGAACTTGTATGTGAATCTTGGAGGACTCACACCACACCATGTGTAATCCCTAGAGAGAACTAAGGAAAAGAGGGATGGAGAAAGAATTGAACATAGGATGGACCTGAACAAAAAATGTATATGAATTTCTACATATGATTAAAGGTTAGAAATCAAGCCATATGTTATTGTTGGATGTTGTGTAGCTTAATGTCATGCGTAACGGACAATAACTGCAATGCATTCGATTTCTGTGTAGCTGGGAAAATGGGAATGAAAAAAATAATGGGGTTGTGTATGGTTTGGAAATGTATCACAACATGAATGAGAACAAATAATGTCTCATACCACACCACATGCTCCCAAATACCATCCCATGGGAGAACACATGCCAAGGGGTCCAGAATGGTGGCATCCCAAGTGTGTTCCCAGAGAAGAAATATATGGGTGTTCCAATATATCCCTTAAGTACGGGAATCAAGCCATATGATTTTACTGAACATCGTGCAACTTAACATCATGTGGTGATGATGTAATAGAAGTTTAACTTCATTTGGGATGAATTAAGACTTAGTTTAAGGTCATATTTCTTAGAATGAAATGTGGGACCTCTCTAGTAGATATACATGGTATCACGAGTTAACAAACCCGATGTGAATGGGGGATAAAGAGTCCCATAAGCACACCACATATTCCTAAGAGGTAATGGGGTATGAAAAATGGGAGTTCTTGATGAAAATATTTTTGTTCAGTCGTATATAGCTTTTAATGGATGGATTCAATACATTCATTTTTTAAATGCCATAAAATTTAACTTCAATCGGTAAGGATGTGAGATAAATTAAACTCATGTGGGACGGGGATTCTGGGCAGTTTAATGCCCTATAGCCCAAATGAAAAATAATGTGAGGTCCCTAATTGGGGATGTACTTGTTGAGGCACATTGAATAATTGAGGTGGGTGATGAATAACATGGTCTCATTTCAAACCATGTTATCCTCGGACTCTCAGTATGTTAGGATGATAGGATGAAATGATTTATTAGTCTAGGGGATGGTCCGAATGAAAAATTTCCAGGAATTCCTACATATCCAGCATAGGGTAGCAATACATAGTTCTTAAATGTTTTGCAATTTATTTTAATGTGGTGAATAAAAAAGTAACTTAATCATAATCTGGGATGAAGAAGACTACTCATATTAACCATATTATTACACAACATACCAAAACTACAAATCCTATGCGAGCCATGCTCAGTGTAGAAAATAAGGAGTGATGGTTCAATCTTCATAATGCATGGAGGCACATGTCCATGATAAGGATATAGAGGTTAACAACATCCCAATGACATTAAATTCCCAACTCAATGTACATAGATACACAATAAGAAAATAATAATAGAATTGGAGTCCCAATTATACATATGGTGGTGGAACGATTTGAATCACATATTTCAAAATTTGGATCATGTGATGGTGGCACAACAAAGAGGGATAACTAAAAACGATATTCAAAACATACCAGATATATCTCATTAGACAATAATGGAGTCCCAAAAATTAGCATTTATCGTTGACCATATTCAGGATAGGGTACCTCTCTCAAAATTTAATATGTTTTCTTCCAAAGCATTGACCCAAAACGGTTGGTGAGATAATTCGGCATGAGACCATTTTATCAGGAGGGAGGTCCCCTTTGTCATGGAAAAGGTTTCATATCCAACGAAATGTTTGTTGTGTATTTGACATGGAATGAGGGAATATCCACATAGAGATAATCACTCTAGGTTCAATACCACAACACACATGAGGATTCCCACAACACGTTCCCGATAAACGGTGTTGAACCCCTTCTTTAGGAAAAGGGTATTTATGATGTGAATTTCTTGTTTAAGATTATTGATTGAACTAATAAATCTCTATTTAGGATCATGGATTTTGGACCATTGTTATGTGACGTGGCTTATGGGAATGTACATTGGGGCTGATGTAGAAAAACCAAACGTAATTGGGGGCCAAGGAGGCCACCAACCTTATTCAATATTCCAATGAAACTCAAAAATATTCAAAATAAATGAAATTTGGATAAAGGATAATTAAATCAAAGTACTAGAACACATAATATACTAAAACAATTTAATATCATTTTTCATAGATAAGAAGGGGAATTCCCTTTAAGGTAGTGACAAAAGGACCATCATGCTTGTTTATTTTATCATCATTCAACTAGGATAGTGGTTGTTATGTGATTTATCATCATGAAAAAAGGAAGTGTGACTACATGTTTTTTAACATCATATGGGATGATCCTGTGCAGTTAACCAACATGCATGAAGAATGATATTTTATTTTATGTTAATGTATATCAGATAGTAATATGAGGCCAAAAGGGCAACTTAGGTTGATGAACCTTGGTTTAGGTATGAAGACAACATGATTGGGAATTTATGCTTATAATGTGATAGTTGAAATCTAGCTATACATTGTTCTTGAGAACCATTCTGTTTAATGTCATGCGATAAAGATAAAGTTATGGTTCCACACCATTTTGGGTGGAACAAAAGGTTCTCGCAGTTTAATTTCATGCATGACATCTAGTATCATGCATTTTAACATCACGAAGGATGATGATTCAGGGAAATTTATCATCTTACATCCTGAAAAAAAGTATTCTCATGTAAATTACTTCTTGAGAAATTTTTAATTGGTGGGAGGAGTAGTTATCTCACCATAAAGGGTACCAAAGAATAATAATTGTTAGGGAAAACCATGGGAACAATATATGGTCCCCACAACTTGAGTTCAAGCATTGGAGGCTTCCTACGAAGTATCATTGTAATCCTAAAATCCAAAATTGGGTCACCTTAAATTAATGAGTTGCGATTGACTTAAAATAAATAATTCTATATCAATAAAATTACGGTACCTCTCCAAGATATGAAACTCTCAAATAATGTTATCATCGAGGTATTTAATTCATCTAGATGGTCATCTACTTCTTTGTATGATATCTACTGATTGTAGATAGCTGTACTGAGCGATGATAACAGAATATTAATTGGAATAACAACCTTGGTCTCATACAATTGGGAATATGGATTCACCTGGGTGGAATTATGTTTCACTGTCTAATAATATTTGATTTTATTGGGGATATTTTTTGAACAAATTTTATTATTATAACAAACCATATTTTGAAAAATGTAAGACATGGTCTTGTAAAATTCCTCAATCTACCGATTTTCTTACACATGGTAAAAATGATTTTTTTAAGACCAAACAATGTACATGGGGTTCTATTTACATTGATCTGATGCTCAGAAATCGGTTTAGTTATCAATGAGGAAATTTGAGGAATGCTGATTTGATATATCATATTGATCCTCAAAAAATCAACGATAGAAAATCTCTTGAATTTCTTGAGTTAAACCACCTCTTCCCACATGGAAAATAAATACATACTGGTATGAATAAATATTCATTAGAGACCATTTACAATAGTATATAGTCTCGTGACATTAGTCCCCAAACTGATAGCGTTTAGGAATACATTGTAGTAATGAAAGGCTCTAGAGGATTCTGAAAAAAAAGTTTTCGTGGATAGGAAATCTGTGGGAGATCTTGGAAAACATATTACAGTCATGGAGAGTGGTGGGCCAAAAGAATCCCAACCTTAGAATCTGGTGAGAGAGTTTTGACCCAACCTCGTGATCTCCACTAGAACTACAAGAGTCATATTTTTTTAATATAGGGAGTCTTACATCCTTGAATACAACATAGTGTAATTCAATCAAACCAACATTTGTATATGTTCTTCTCAATGATGGGACAACTCAGGAGGGTAAAATTTATTGTGTGATGATGGTCCCATTCACATTCAACACTGTCTATTTGAATATTAGAGTTTTATAAAGGTACTCAAAAAATGTATATGTATAATCATGGGTCACTTATTTTATTTCATGGGGATCTGTTCGTCCTAATGTAGAAGAATCAGTGGTAAGATGTCTTGCCTATTGGTTCTTGTCATTATCCATAGAGGAAATAGGGATGACCCATTGATATTCCACATGAATAAACAAATCTCCCTAGTCATTCTCTACTAGAGATGTTGAATGGTGGTCCAAGTAATTGACTTGACCATTCAGTGACTTTAGGGATTGAAGAACATGTAACAGAGAGGGAAACCATGCCACCAGCTTGAATTTTCATTCTAACATGGTTATGATCTCTGTATATCTGATGATGTAGTCATTGATTATTTTAATAATGACTAACATGGAGTCCCCCTATGAATATATATGGGTAACATAAATCATTATGTCCATCTCAAGACATGTTATTAGAGCCTGATACTCGACCACATGGTTGGTGCACCCTTCTAAATACCATTATAAATAGGGAAGCACCACCTATGTTGGCATGTTAATGATGAAACACGGGAAAACACTATTGACCATGGGGTCATTGAGACTACTGCATGTCAGTCTTCATGAGGAACCATCAATGTGAAGTTTTCACTATGACATGGCTTGATCCACTGATAATATTTCATCATTTGAAAAGACAAGATTCTAGAAATTCTCTGAGGGTTCTAGATGGGTGGCAAGGAATTTTGCGAATGTCTGGCCTTTAACAGCCTTCTGCCGAATGAAGAGTATGTTTAACTAAAAAAGGATTAATCCCACTAATTTAAATTCCATTTCAATAAAATAAAGTTCATATTATACATCATTATATCCACACCGAACCCCATCTATATCTCATAATGTTATACGTCATGCCACAAAATATTCACTACAAAGATCAGTGCAAGGAAGATCCTTTTAATAGTGGTATGTCTATTCTTGGTACTTAGAAGTATTCCAATGAGATAGTGTATACTATTCTACATCAATTCATTATTCTTTTGAGTGAGAAGAGAACTAAGGGATCATTCCATTTCTATCACTTAATGTTCAAATAACATTTTAGAAATGGGTGTCACCAAAACCTGAGGTTGGAGAAGATAGAACATGATCTCTTAAAAAGAGATCTAGAACACCTCTTCCCATTTGTAGGTATAAAATATCATTTTGATTCAGGAAAAGGGATCATACATTAAATATAAATTCAACCTGAATTAGAATATATAGGATATGTGGCATTGAAAACCTCAGATCTCCCCAAGGTTTCTTCGAGGGTTCATTTGAATTATAGACTTTATATTGTCGATATATATCTGGAAGCCTCTATATGAGATGAAAAAGTTTAGGAACATTATGGAGATACCCTGAAAGAACACTACATGGGGTTCAACTTTATATGGATATAATAGATGAAGCCAAAAACGTCCTCAAGATCTACTAGATAGTCCCGGAATTGGTGGGATTTGACTTAAAAATTCTCCATATAACATTCCACTATTGTCCGAATATTTAGTTTGAATATGCAGCACATATCACACTGTACTGTATCTCCCACTTTCATCAAACCAAAACGCATTACCTAGTAACAAAAATGTAACTTGTGGTGTTCTGAAGGTTGTGTACTCTTACTCTATGTAATCCATCCATATCGGATTATACCTAGAATACCCATCAAAGAAGGATAGGTAACATAATCTAGTGGTGTCACTAATCAAATGCTCTATCATTGGAAGGGTAAATTCTTCCTTAAGACCGTGACAATTGATGTCCTTGATGATGATATTGACTCTAATTTTTTCATTCTTCTTCTTGATGATAAAATGGTTCCCCAATCATATGGGGTATTGGACTTCCATAATGAAGATGTCTTATATTATCGGTCCTACATTGACCACCACCCTGACCCCATTAAATGGGTGCATCTTCCGGGGTGGCTATTTGATCGCACAATGTCTTATTGGGAGGCCATGGTGGCGGAAGATGAACCGAGGATCTATTCCTGATATATCATCACAACTAAATAAAAATACACAATGATTTAATTTTAGTAGATCGATAGGAATAATTGTGCTGATCAGAACTGGCCAATGGTCTGCATCATACCGAGATTCAACTATAAAAAATTTTCTATGGTAGTGGAGATTATTTAATCAAATACCGGTGGGGAATAATTAAAATCTTCATCATTGTCTGAGGTGATAGTACCATCAAGAGGAGTTGATTCCTATAAGTTTTATATTCTTAGAATAATTCTATTTCTGGCCCGTGTGGCAGTGGAATCATCATTGGGAGACTCACGTACAACTGAAACCATGGTAACCAAGGATATTGGAAAATTTTGGATATTTATTTGACCAAGGGGCTCATGGTTGATGATATTAAAGAAGTATTCATGTGTCATCTTTAGTTGATTCAATCCAGATCAGTGGAACATGCATGTATGGTGTATTGCTACAGCTATAAGGTGAAGGTATTGATACAAAACTGGGAAATCGGTTGTTGAATCTCATTATACCCATTCATATTGGTGTAAGAGGTAATGTTACAACATTCCCTATATCCAATAATGTGGCTTCCGCTCATTTCAAAAACAACAAATAAGTGTCCCATGTCCAGGTTCATGTCCTATAACCTATTGATTGAGAGAATGAAAGTGTCATCGAAATCATCCCACTGGTCAACTGAAGGAGTAATGTGCTTAACTTTGTTGAATTTGACCCAATTTTAAAAGATATTATAGAATTCAAAATATATATAATATGAATCACAATAGTCAATGGTATATGTGTCACCTTAGAGTACACCAACGCGATCATTATGGGATAACATGAGGCACTGTAGATAAGATGAGTTAAATACTACATAAATATGGGACAAGGTTCATCCAATTAATTCATTCTAAGTGGTGTCCAATGAGATGAACAAAAATTCAGTATTGGAAACTAAGACACCAAAATAGTAAATCAAAATAATCATGCCATAAGTACTCTGCGCTGTCCAGTCCTAACCCAGAATTATTATGTCAGAGGGATCCTGATCTGTTTTAGAAATTCCTTTCTTGTGATGAATCCGGTTCTGGATGATATATATACCAGAACCATTGTCGAAAATATAGTGCAATAATTATACAATTCTAAACTTGCTAGTTATGTACAAAATTTTAATGTTTCGATGTGTGGTAGAAAATTAATCTTCCCCTGAGAATTAAATGATGGATTGTCACTTTGTTCTCTCAACTTCGTTATCAAGAAAGGCACTCCCCACTGATTCCTCAATCTCAAACTATAGGAATCATATCAATGAAAATAAGAGGGCCTCATTCATATATTTGAACATGTGGAGTGCCTCAAAGATTGAGAAATTTTTAGAAATGATGGAGAGATTGTTGATCACAACATATTTCAATGCTAGGTGAACAGTTCTTCTAGTAGAGAGTTGCTATTATGTAGGTGGTATGACAAACAATACCAGTAGTACGAGATGATTCGTGTTGTTTTTGGAAATAAACTAATACATAATAGGTGATCCCTTAAAAATGATGACCAGATGATCAGATGTTTGAGGCTCATCCATATATGGACATGGTTAATCAAAAGGTGGTCACATTGGCTCACTTTGATTGACTAGAAGAAAATATGGTGGTGGTGAATGTGATGAGACATGATGAGAGGTCACATGTGGAACTATATGTTGGTCCTACTATCTGGTCTCAATGGCTTGCACAACATGGATAAATGCACTTGAAGATACATTATGGTGATTTACATATCCATGGATTTTTCATAGGTGATGCGGATTGAAAACATTAGGAGGGCCTTTATTGCGTTCTTTGCCATTGGAAACCATGTGTGGGACCAACAACTTAATGGTATTTACTGAGGACTACTCATGATCATTATATTATAAATAATCCGTCATGTGGAGTATTTTGGATGATATTTCCATCTCTAGAGGAACGATTTCTCTGAGAGTTTAGGATATATTTGGCATAGATTAATGATTTTTCACTCCCTTAGGTGGTCGGTTTATGCTCTTCTGTGAAGTAGAAAGAGGAGATGTGGACCCAAAAAAAATATTCGAGAGGTGTACTGACTTTGGGAAGCTCAAGATGATGCAAATGTTCATGGATTATTCCATGAGCATGAGAAAATAAATTTTATGATAACCAATAATCATACATCTTATACCCACAGCTAGAGACCTGCTTCCATTTACCTTCACTTTTTCTATCATGTTTAATAGTGGCACATTCTATATGCACCTGGGTAGGGCCCCAAATGATTAAATATTTTTCGACTGAGTATTAGAGCTATTCCATGAACTAATGGAACTTATTGATATTATTTTAAAGGAATTAGTTGTAGGTACCGTAGTTGTGGTTATTAGTGAGATCAGACTCATGGGGTCATCTATACTCTGGATACTTCAGGATACCTTGATTCAAGGCTCTACAAAAATAATTGGGTACCTAAGAATAAAAAAAATATAATGAATTGTTTCACATATCTAATAATGGGACACTAGGATTCAGACCCAATCGAAGGGTTAGATCCTGATGGGTAGGGGGTGGGGGGTTAAAGACAGATTATCTCATCTAGGTGGCGGTTTTTGATGGGGTAGCATCGGTTGATTCTGCAGTAGGCAAGGTATTCCATAAGGCTGAGACTAAGGATACCTTCCTCAGGGTATATGTCGCGGAGTCACTTCTATTAATAAATTTAACGTTATGGGGGATTATACCTATGCAACGAGAGTTTTCTTAACCATGAAGGATCTTATTGAATGAACTGTGAGAGGTAATGTGAATGCCTATTCAGCAAGAATCAGGGCTTCCTCCAGGCATTGAACCTTGTTTGAAAAATACCGAAACCCACCCTGGATGTTATGAGTGATGATTTAAGGGCCTGATTCAGTCATTACATTCAGTATGCGCATCATTAGAAACTGATCTTGAGCGAGTAAATTGTCGTGTGAATATGGGAGTAATTTCCAACTACCGATAAAGACTGCGACTCAGTCAACTTTCTTTTAATTACTTTTGAGGAAATCTGAAATATTGTTCATTCAATTGGCGGTGAAGAATTAATAAAAAATTGATTATTTAGATCTTCCTAAATAGCTATATATCATAGGGATAAGTAGTTGTACTAGACTACTGTATTCCCATCTAGTATCTATATGAAGCATCGAATATTTGTAGCATCAATCAATGCCAGAGTTCCTGTCATGGGTATAAAACATGAAATGTTGTTTTCTAGGTGATTTAGCAGGTTTCTCATCCCATTGAATGTGGATAAAGTGGGATATGTAATTCAAATGGTGTTGGCATATCATTTACCCATGTTGTCTATGGATTTCTATCAGCAGGGATTGCCACATTTCATTTATCAAAAGTCTGATGGATGGCCATGAAATTGGTCATTGGATCATCCAAGTGGGGATTCCAGTAATTACAAGGAATCGTGATCAATAGAGAATTGGCGGTCTCCTGAACATGTTAATCTATCTCAATGGCTCAAGTTGCGAATAGTGGAATTACATAATGAGGTACTGGAGGACTGGCATGTAGATCAACATGGTTGATACACTAGATTGATTCCCAAGGAAAAATCTCACACAGTTCAAGTTGATACAACGATGCATATCATGGTCACTGGTCGTAAAATATAGTGTCCAACCAGTCATGATGGGGAGGGTTTTCCAGATCACTAGTTGAAGCCACATAATGGGGAAAATGATTCCCCTTCTGTCCAAGTGTAGTATGGGTGGGATCATGCTGAGGGTCTCTATAATCTAGATTTAGTTGTATAATTCTCTTTACAAGGGGACTGTCAATGTCCCTTTTCACTTCAGTGAGATATTTGAGAAATGTGACAAAATTTGGATCAACGTCAATCTTATGTACTTATCTAGATGGTAAATATGGATTAATATCTATAGTGTTTCTATTACTATTTTTGGGATCTCAAACTACGAGTAATAAGTCTACAGGGTCTGCAAGTTTAAGAAGCTTCCTTTGATACAGATTAACAACACCTAGGGGGTCTGGTAACCATTGTTTCACCTCAGGAGGTGGGTAATACACTTAAAACACATATTTAGTTTCTCTCTCCTTAATTTTTAAAATATTGGCCTTGTTTATCATGACTATGCTCGGACACATATCCTTGATGTTTTTGGGTAGGTACAATTGTCGTAAAATTGGGTTAAAATGGAGTGTTTCATTCTATCCCGAGCAACAGATCATAACAAGTGGTGATGACTCAATGATAATGATATAGAGCATCATGAATATATTGATTCATCATTTATTGAGGGTTTGCTAAAAACCAGGTGATGTAGGGTTCTGAACTATGAGAAGCATGAATAGTTCAACTAGGCTTCACTACCATTCAATATCATAATAAATGTTCTGGACATTGGGATTAGAGAACTGATGACGAAGGAGAAAGAAATGCATATCCCAGAGAGTCCAATGGAATCACAAGACATTATCATGGTTAGGTGTCTCTGGAGTGCTGAATTATAAGGTCATCATCATAAAAAATATATCATAAAACTGTTCAGCTATGAGAAGGTCTCACAAGCTCTTTCATTTATAATATGGTCTGACCTCGGATTTACCCACTCTTAAATGGGGGTGGAGGCGTATATGATAATGGAAATTTTGTGTATCATTGTGATGGTGCAGTAGAAATTGGAGAGAATAGTGCATGAGGGGAAACACCTCTGCATACTAGGTCATTCCTTAGGGATGGTACACAATGCATCCTCATGACCATGTAGTTGAGAGTGTCGACCACTACTTCATGTCAAAGGATAATGGTCATTGGTGGTAGATCTATCACGTTCTCACCATATTCCAATACCTAGAGAAAATCCTTGAGATCTCATGTTGAGGTTGAAAGTGCATATAGAAATGATAGATAATATATCATGACAGTATACTAGAATTGATTCAAATCATCATCCTCTTGCATATACCTACTGAGGGATTTGTGGATTGACTACATCACACTTTATTGGAGGATGAATATTACACATTGGATTCCTACTCCAAAACTCAATATTATGGATCCTGGTTATATATCCATCATCAGGTCACAATCTACTTCTGAATATAAAACCCGATAAAGATTGACTATGATCTAGAGAATCAAATAAATATTCCATTTTCAGAAATGGTTCTCCCATCATCCCTGGGATGGATCTTTAATGAAATAGAGATAATTTAAATGGGGAATGACCTCCCTGCGGGTTGGTGTTGTAGTAGAGGGGACCTCATTTAGAGATAGTGGTGTCACGAGGATGGCCTTCATATTGATTATCGTTGTGGTGGGGAGGACCTCCTGTTTGGTAGACTGATGAGAGATGATCACTTATGAATATATGAGACGGATCATGTGGAGGGCCTCTGTTCTTGTGGCTAGTCACCCAGAGAGGACCACCACTATAGGGATTAGAGGAGAAGGGAGTGACACATTTGGAGATGGTTGTATCATGGGGAGGACCTACGTGCTGATGAGAAACATGGTAGGAATAATCGTCACTTGGGTCTGTGGTGTCATAGAGAGGGTCTGTAAGAACCTGTATTTTACTGCGAAATACTTTGGAATATTCTTGATATTATTACAAAGCAGCGACTTCAGACGGGGTGCGATTCCGAGCCCCGGTGTGGCCGAAATTAAACATTCAGTGCGTTCACACGGGGAACGCAAAATAAAAGGGATAACTCCTAAACAGTGATCTAGATCAGAGATATGAGTGCACAGATAGGTCCAAAATGGGACGTTTAACCTAGGAACGACATAAAACATATCGACGCGGGGGTGTTTGGACCCCTCGATCGCTTCCGGAATGTTAAACCGATAAATAAAATAATTAATTAATTCATTTAACGACATAACTCAAGTATCTATTAAAAGGTAGCTCGGATTGGAAAACCAAGGGCACCGTTGAGTCCAGAGTGTGCCATTTACCATTGTAAGGCTGTAACTTTCACGGACGTGGGCCTTCTGTGAAAATTCTATTGAGGGCGTTTTCATAATTTTTCGGCCTCAGGCGTTGTGTTTAATAACTTTTGAACGGGGCCTCAGATTAAAATTCCGAGACTACCATTGTGCATTTGAGGTGGTTTTTGGTCTAGGGGAAGCTTAATCTCGACCCCGACAGATGTTTGGGTTTCGGCCGACTGGCGGGTGGTTAAGTGTGTTTATTTTTAAACACTTAACCCCCCTCTCTTCCCCTTTGTTCACCCCCCTGGTAGGAGCACTCAATGATGAAATGCTACTCTCCTCCACCTCTCTGGCGAGGCGCGACAACTACGGCGAGGCACATAATCTCTGACATATCGACGTTGAAGCTCCGGGAAATGCCCATGAGGTAGGATCGTGTGTTTCATTTTATCCTCCCCACACCTACTTTGAGCACGATTAATCACATCGAATTGCTGTTGTATTTTCGAAAAAATCATATGAATGCATAGTATATTTTCTGATCTTTTTGAAGTTGGTTACAGATTTGAATTCAAAGTCCCGAGCTGCCCACATCGGTCCAACAATGCTTGCGGATTTTTTGAGTGTTTCCGGCGGTTTTTGGGACGTTCCGGCGAGCCAGCACGGCGACAGGCAGCGGTGTAGCACGCTACGGCGGCATGAGGCCGAGCATAGGAGGCCGTGTTTGGTGGGGCTCCCAGGGTGAGGCAGCTAGCCGTCGAGGAACGTGGTCGACTGGGGTATGCAGCAGGCGGCTGCGGAGTCACGGTGGATCAGAGGCCGGCGGAGGCGGTGCGCGGCGGGTCTTCGACAGCAGGTGGTGACCCCGGGGGAGCCAGACCCATGTGCCGAGGGTCTCCATTGATGCGGTGGGCGACGAGGGTAGACCGGCTAGGGTGGCCGGTCCGTTTAGAAAATCGGACCCGAGGGGTGTTCGGTGCTTTGGAGGTGGGCTGCAGCCAGTGGGCCACGATGAACTGTACAGGACCTGCAGCTGGGCCGCAGGCTGGTTGGTTGAAGTGGGACGGTCGAGGTGGACTGGCCCCGTTAGGCCCTGCATGAATTTAGGGGGATGTATCTCTTAAACATCACCTCAGTTTGATGCGCCGTCTATGGTAGTGGTACCGTATCAATGAGAAAGACTTTTTGAGATGGTCTTGGGAATTTTTAATTCTCGAGAAGAGGGGTTCGGGGGTGTGGCATGACCGTTAAGTGGACGGGCATTCTTCTATGAGTTCTTGTGTTGGACGACACGGGCACATATGATGACCTTTTTTAGCGTCGTTAGTGGAATTGCAACCCTGGAGTCGAGCTGGAGTTTTCCAGGGTGGTTTTGAGTGTTGGAACCAGAGTTGGGGCGTGGACCCCACAACCCGTCTATTGAGCAGTTAGAAGCGTTTTGTAACATTTTCATCAGACTTAAATTTGGGGCGTGCGACCAGTCAATGTTTGGTGTTATTCTGAGGGAATTGCAATGGCGCAATCCGCCCGCTTTAATTCCACATGATGGTGTGGGCCCCACATGCGTCGTTTTGCGAATTGGTAGTGATTTCCAGCTTTATCACTGGGTGTCCGTTTTGGACAACTGATTAGTCAAACTTGTATACTTTTTCGAGAGGATCACAATAGTGTGATACGTTCATTGTGCCTTGGGACTGGGATGTGGGTCCCACATTGCACCGCTTTTGTGAGGTGTGCAAGAATGTATCTTTTTTCCAGATATCTGTTCCACTCAAGTGAACAATACTTTTGATGTATTTTCCCGAGGGGATCGCAATGGTGCGATGTGCCCGACTGTTTTCGGGGCCGAGGCTCAGGATCGCGGGACGCCGTTCGGGCGTAATGTGGTGTTGGAGAATTTTTTGTCAGATATCTGTTTGAGGCGAGTAGGTATTCTATCTCGCGTGTTTTTCAGCAAGGTTTACAACAGTGTAATCTGTTCAGGTGTGCAGAGCCTCTTGCATGATTTTATTAAATGTGGAATATGAAAGGTGTACCAGTTGTGGTTCCTCCTATGGTGTTTTTAGGGAACCCTTGGCATATGTTCGAGTTCACTCATGGGATAGTGATGTTGATGTTTAAAGAGATGTGGTTGGCCGTGCCTCAGTCGTTGAGGTGGAATGATGGAGTTTTTATGTTTACGCATCCGCGTTGACGATGGGTACCGTGTGAATGTTAGCCTTTTGGGTGGAGACGTGGTATACTCTGAGAGTATATGGGAACGTTGGGACGTACATGTAGATGTTAGTACCTGATAATGTTTTTGCTCTTGGTTGGGGTTTACATTGGACCACACGTCGTGTGGGCCCCATGTGCGTTTCATGTTCTGGTTTATGTACTTTTGAATAGCTGGGTGGAGTTTTCCCTTGGTTTCGTTCTGATTTTTTGACAAAAGGGTTGAATTTTTCCTTGGTTTCGTTCACTTTTGTTGACTAGCAGGGTTGAAATTCCCCTGGTCTTGTCCACGATCGTTTCGACCAGCATGGTTGAGTTGTTTTCCCCTGGTTCTGTTCTCGAGGGTTTGGCCAGCAGAGGTGTTTATTGTTCCCAAGTATAGTTCTTGTGGATTCGGTGTGACCAGCACATTATGAAGGCATTGTTCCTCTACCCAGGATGTTGTTTCTAGGAGGGCTGGCCAAGAGGTTGATTCCAGGTGGGCTGGACGATGAGGTAACATCCAAAAGGGATGGCCAGTGCAGTTACCATCAAGAAGGGATGACCAGTGGATTACCATCCAGTAGGGATGGCAAGTACAACGGTGTTCACCAAGCAGTACCATCCAGCATGGATGGTCAGAGCGGTTCTGGGATTACCTCCAGCTGGGCTGGGAAGTGGTCCACGATGAGAGTTCTAAGCCTCCCCCCAGGGGACTACCCTTTTAAGGGACTAGGCATTGGGACTCGTCAATGACTTTATCTGGGTCTCCCTCTAGTGTATTACCATTTCACAGGACTGGGCAGTGTGGAACCCGTTGACTCTTGCTTGGTTTCCCTCCAGTGGGATCTCGTCGACTTCCAGGGATTACCCTCCAGTGGGGCTAGGCAGGGGGTCACCTGTCGACATTGAGGAGACCTCTCGACTGATGGGTATAGACGAGGTGTGTCTTGAAATTCCCCCAGAACTCTCAAGTACTATGGGCGCTTTCCCCACTGAGACACGTCCTTGGGACTCGACCTAAAACCGTGTGGGCGAGTCAGTGCTGCCCAAAGTGGATAGTTTCAAGGTGCGGTGATTTGAGCCCCTTGACTTGCAGTTAAGGGTAGACGTGCATGATGCTGGCTATCGATGGTGTTTACTTCTGGGACTGTTGGCTGCTCACTTTCTTGGGCTGAGCTACAGGATGGAGATCCCCTTACGATCTTGTTCGAGCTTCATGACAAAGCATATATATGTATACATTATTCTAGTACCAACTTCATGGGTTTTGGATACTCTCTGTCCAAGAGAGGCAAAGACGCGTGGGGTATGCCACGTGCTTTCTATGTCTAGCAGCTTGTGGTTAGAAGAGTATACTCTCCTACTATAGGTAGAGAAGACTCGATGAGAAGTTCATCGCCTCACCATTTCTAGATCCTTGCGTTTGGATGAGTCTACATCCTTCATTTTTTTGGGTTGAGTTGGACTCTCTACTGTTACTCATCTGCAGTCTTGGTTGTACTCTAATTTTTTCGGTGCGATCAATTACTCACCCTTCGTTACCTCCTTTGTTGCCCCCTCAGGCCTTCAGGGTATTATACTGAGTATTTTTATACTTACCCCTACATGGGATTTCCCCGCACTTAGTGTGCCCTTGCAGACGACAGATAGGTTGGTCATGACTTCAGCAAATCTTATGAGTTTGGGAGCTTGGACCGCGTGCTATGGTTGGAGTCAGGTTCCTGGTGGGGGGACCCATCCAGCTGATTTTCTTTTGTTTACCTATTGTCGGGTTGTGAAACTTTTCTGGTTGGGCAGGTGTTTTTCCCCTTTTCATTTCAGTTTACCTTCAGCTTTTCCCTGGTACATTTAGAGGTCGATGCACATTGTGGTTTATTTATAGCAGTTGGTACTTTTCTTTTTTTTCTTTTTACTCTTCACTTTTGAATTGAGTGTGATGCGTGTGTGTGTGTATAGGTACTTAGGCAAAGGCCTCAAAGAGTTGTATAGCCTTCGACACTGGTCACCAGCCCCTGGCCTATGGAGTTGGGATTGGGGTAGTTGCAGCTCATGTTCGGGTAGGGTTGGGTCGTGACAGGGCCTCATCATGAGATGTAGATGATTTAAGGAGGACATTAAAATTTATATCCTGATAAATGAGGGAATTATCCTTATATGAGATCATGGGAATATGGAAGACCACCATGTTGCATGTCAACATGATGGGGAAAAAATCTTTATGGACAGATGCTAGTAGCAAGGGGATGACCTAAATGTTGATCATGAGAGCAGGTAGGATCTCTACTCTTGTTGATGATGGTATAGGGAAGACCTTTTTACTAAATTTATTCATCAAGGGTCCCATCACAATGGTTTCTTCTCATGCATGTGATAGAAAGAGACATCCCATTCATCTGATGGGGTGGCTTGGGAATCAATACCGACCAGGCATAGAAGCTCTCATGGTCTATAATAATAGGGAACATATATTATTCATTGGAAGTGGTGTGGGCCACAAAATCAATAGAATATAACACCAACTAAAAGGAGTATTCCTGACCAAGTGATCAAAATTGGCTTCGAGTTAGCCGACCGGGGATGGAAGAGAGAGGGGATAAACAAGCAGCTCTTCATCTAGAGGTACCAGTAGCAAATATAGATAATGTGGCATAGTGGTATCTCTTCATGGAAACTCCCAGGCAGTAGTTATCATTAGGATGACTCTGACGTCCATTACCCCTTTTGTATAGGGGAACAAGTATTAGAAATGTTCTAAAAGGACACTCTGGAAATAGGTAAATTTTAGAGTTGGTAGAAGTGGCTCCATATGCGGCGCTTGGTTATAGTGACTCCTACCTTTTACATGTGTCAATTTATGATTTTAATCATATATAAACATTCAATTACAATCAAATGATCGTAGAGTCTAGTGTCTTGGAAGGCTTGGTACATAGTAGAATATCGCAAACAGAAATTTAATTTAATCTCAATGATAAGCTCATAACAACCATTTATCTCATAGATATTCCTAGGATAAATTAGGGATATAACTTACAAATTGATGAACTTAAAATCCCAGTAAGGGAATAAATATATTAATAAAGCTTTAGCACATTGGTTAAGTGGCGTGACATAATGATATAAAATGGTAAGGAATAAGATTGATCATATGGGAAAATACCATATAAAACATGGTATGATTTTATGATAGAATCATAAAAATGTGGATGAAACATAAATCAAATCATTAACATTCATCAAGGTTCATTTCAATTAGAGGATTATGAGCCAAGGAAACCACCATGACCGTTGGGCTTGGAAGATGGGTCATGGTTAACTTCCATGAACGATGCATATAATATTTAATGAGACTAAAAATTAACAAATTCAATGTAGTTATATCTAAGAAAACCCATAATTACTTTTTCATTAATATTCTTTCTACAAAAAATAATCATACATAATGAATCATACATAAACATAAGGGTATCCATTGAAAGTATTGGGTATCATAATCATGTAACGTGGTATAATAAATGGATGTATCATATATGATTCCATGAAAGGGAATAATTAAAACTTTTATGGGAATTAATATGTTAAAATAGGCATATATCATGGTATGTGATTCCAAGAAGATGTCAAAACATTTATGGTGAGTATTTAAGAAAAAGTAGAAATTAAACGATTTATTATGGTTTTATGGTAAACACTAATGAGAATTTAAAATAGAATAGAGAATAATATTATATATAAAACCATAAGTGAACCATTAATTTTTTAACAAAAAAAGTGATTGTTTCAAAGACAATAAATGTAACTAAAATCAAAAGACATATTTCACTTGAAATTGGGTATGAATTCGAGATGTTCCCTTAAAGTAAGCATATTTTTCGAGTAGAATTGGAAAGGGAAACACATAAAAATGTATATATTCCAGAAACATAATGATGAATGGATATTGATACATGTGTTTTTAAAATATAAATTTAATTTTTAGGATGTACCTAAAATGAAAATATATATTTACTTGGGTTAAAATAATGATAGTGAAACCTGAATGAATAATTGAGGTTTAGGAAGAATCCCTTACCATAAGTCTGAAAGTGTTTTTCACATGATCATAATGTCCTGGATAATAAATTTAGATCAATAAATTAATATTTAAAAATCCTATTATAAAAGAAACATATTTGTTTTAACCTTATTTAGTTCACTCGTGTACTTTTTTATAGGTTAAGATGTTCAATTTCATTGTTTAATAGAATTTATTTCCTTGGTTTTCATGATCGAATTATTTATATACATGTATGGGAAATCATGTAAGATGTGGATGATAATTTTAATTAATGATATATATTATTAAATATCATCCATATTATTAAATTGTTATAATATTTATATGGTTATTTGGAGTGAGGATGATCCATTATATTAATCCACAATGATAACTATTTCGGTTAATTAGCCTTTTTCACAACAAACTAATTTTCATTTATAAATTAATTCCATTTGTAAAAAATGATTCCATAAAATTACATAGGGTATGTTACACACATAATAATCCATTTCAATAATTAAAATGGTTTAATGATAATAATTGATGACGATAATGGAAATCAAAAACATGTCATCCTTGAATGTGATATATTAACACATATCGAATGGTGTTTCCATTTCTAATATAAATGGATGGTAAATGAAGGAATATGAAATATTATTCAATTATAATAAAAAATTCCAATTTTTGTAAGGAAATAGAGTTTTCGATCCTTTTTTATGAGGGGATGTGATGATATATAAAATTATAATGGAACATGAAAAGAAATTTAAAGAAAATAGAAAAGGGTTTTACCATGTGATTATTTTCTCTTGAGAACCTCTATAGGGTAAGTGGTTTTTCTCTCTTGATTAGACCATGATATCCTTGACATGGTATATGTTATTAGGGATGTATTCAATTATACTTTGGGAAAATGAAAATGGATGAGAGGTGTGAGGATAAGGGGTGGTGAGGGTGGTTTTTATGGTGGGTGAGAGGGGAGTAATGTCAATATTTTATTCATTATGTTATCATTTTTATCAAAACAATAAATTATGATCATTATTTTTACCATAAACATTAATAATGGCATTTTTTTTGAATAATTGTCCATTACATCATCCATGACTCAATCATTATGCTTATATTCATTTATTTAGCATATTTTGTAAATTATCTAACTATTCACTAAGAATTCAAGTATTATAGAAAAACCCAAAAAAATAACCTATCCAATTTTAAATTCTTTTATTAAAAAAATGAACTCCATTTTGTGAATATAATTTTCTAAATACGAGAAATTTAATTTTTAAGTTAAATCATAATTTACATGAAAAAAATAATTTTAAAATTATAACTAATTTTATAACACATTAAAAACTAACTAAGGTCTCATAAAATTATCGTATAATTAGAAGACATAAAAATATTATCTCATGAATAAGTTTTTTGAAAATAATTTTTTTTAATTATTAAATTATTCATAAAATCATATTGAAATATTTTTCACTTACATGAAAATACCAACACCATCATATTATCACTTATTAGTTGAGTAAATTTCATTTATACTTTCATTGGTTTGTTTTTCATTCACTTGGTCAATTTACTATTAATAAGTGTCATATATACTATTCAAAAGGGTATCATTCTTATTAAAAATGGTATGGTACTATTCTAAAAATTATGTTTGTCCGGTCTGCCTCCAAACATTTTAATGATCGCAACCGTGTATTTCAAATTATTAGAATTTAAATCAATGGGGTGGAAAAATATTGTTTAAAGGGAATATAGTATTTAGTAGTTAATTAATTCAGGATGAGGAATTGTGTGGTGATTTTATGTTATCATACAATGTGAAAAAATTATAAGAATGTAATTTTCATTCGTTAATCTTTAGGTCGTTACATTCAACACTATTATAAAATATCTCTGTCATGTTTTTTTAACTTCTATGATGGAAAGTGGTGTGGGTAACATTCCTTATTAGCTTCCTCCAGTTCCCGTATTTCTTCTTTGTACTTCTGGTTTCTCCCTAGTTCATTGACTTGGTGGATATTCTTGTTACATTGAACATTATCTCTATGATCCGAGATCTTCAGTGGTTTCTCCTCACAAGAAAGATCATTCTCCAACTATACCGTCTCTTAATAAAGAACATGTGAACAATATACTATGTACTACCAGAAGAGTGATACATGGAAAACATCTTGTACTTTAGACATTATAGGAGGATGTTCTAGTCGATAGGACACGTCTCTAACATGATAAAGTATCTCGAAGGGGTAGATATAGCAGGGACAAAACATTCCATTATTCACAAAAAACATCACCTTCTTCGAAGGAGATATGTGGAAAAACACCATTTCTATGAAATTAAACTATATTTCTATTCCATGATTGTCTACTCAACGTTTTTAACGAATTTGGAATGATTTTAAATTATTTTGAACATTTTCACCTTATCCTCCTTTTCATCATCAATTTTTGGTCCTAATATATTACTCTCACCAACTTCATCCAATCTTGTCGGGTTTCTGTAAATTTTCCAATACTGTATTTCATATAGATCATATTAGATTTTGTAGTTGAATCTTATGTTATAGGAGAATTTGACTAGTTTATGATGTTGGCACCATACTCGTTTAAGGGCCTTAGACCACGCTCTCAACATGTCTTCTTGTTTTAGAATAGTTTTCCAATATTGGCCTTCAGTTTGAGTATGATAGGCCATAATGATGTTTAGTTTAGTTCTTAGAGTCTGTTTGAGGATTTTCCATAAAAGTTATGTTATTCAAGGATCACTTTAAGATTCTATAGATAGTGGATCTCTATGTCGCACACCCACCTCTATGATATTTTTTTTTCAAGTTCATCTAATGAGAATTACTCTCAAATTTTAATAATGTGAGATACCTTTGTTAGTCACTCCATAATTGTTTGGACTAGACTCTAGTTTCACAATGATGGTTCCTTATTTAATTACATACTCATATAAACATGGAATATGAATCAAAAAAGCATTTAGTAGTTTAGATGCATTGGAAATAAGATAGAAACATATGTTCAACATTAAAATTTGAAATGAAAATCAACATATAAAATACATTCAACAACATCAATAACTCCTAGTGTATTTCCACATATCATTCATAATAAAATCATCATGTAATGGTAAAATGAAACATAATCAAGGGTTGTTCTCAAATTCTCGTTATGAATAATAAATATAGTGAAATATATTATAAATATAAACATTAGGAATGTCGAATATCTAAAAACACATTCTTTTAACAAAAAAACATGAACACATTATGGAATGAATAAGTGATGAATAAATAATGCCATAATAAATATTATAATGGGTATTATAATAGTCTATAAACCACACAAACAATCAATAATATTTTCATAATGAAGGAATGCATAATTTAGTACATCATAACCATACTGTCGCTGTTTCGTGGAATGATGATAAATAATAATTTGGTCAAGGCCTTATGCCCTAAACATAGTTTGTCTCATGTGACATAGCGATGCACCGAGGGGCTATAGCAGGTCCCACCCAAAACATACTATTTCTAATGTATTCCTCACATGAATGTGGATAAACATAAACAAATTATAGTTTCATATTGAATCTAATATGTGTAATGTAAAAAAACATTCATCGAACATTAAGCATAAACACTAACCATTCATAGTATATTGGTGAATGGTTTTATGAGAGCACATCCATAGAAAACCTAAAAATAAACCATTAAATTAAATATGGTATATGATACCATGATATATTAAGCCGAATAATACATAAAAATCATCAAGAGTGTTGAACTATATGAATATACTCTTATAAATTATTTTATTTATTATTGAGATAAATACCCTTATTGAAAAGAAGAAATTTTTTGGAATGTTATTTGTTTAAAACTAGAAGTGATATAGGATAGTATTTTCATAATAAAATGATTGATTTTAGAAAGATAATTTTTTCTAAAACGTGATTATATATTTCCCTTGAAAATTGGTAAAAAATTGAACATTTCTATGTAACGAGATTGATTATCATCTTGGATTTTGGAATGATCCATTTGAAACATATAAATACCCATAAATGAACATATGATTCTGGTTCGTAATCATATATTTGAAATTCACATAGAATTTATGACGATTTAATGTTAATGAATAATAATTTAATTGAGGTATGTATAAAAGAAAAATACCTAGAACAAAAATGGAGGTTCTAGTGGAAAAACCTTACATTATATCTGAATGAGTTCCAATCATGAATTTAAGGTCATATAATATGAAATTGGACTCATTAATTAATTAATTCACAACCAATTGTATATTTATTTAGTTTATCATTATTTTATATTTATTTTATTTCTTTTTTTTATAAGTTATAATATTGAATTTTGATATTTTGGAGTGTCTGTTTTCTTGATGTTCATGATTGGTAATTTTGTATATGAGTATGCATGTTAATTTGTAAAGGATATAAATCTCCAAAATTGAAATAATTTATAATTTATTAACATATAAAATATTTATGGTAATATGTATAATTTTTTACATGGTATGAGGATGAATCATTGGATGAAATATAAATGACAGTCACTTAGATTATTTTGCGGTATTTGGATTGTTATGAACCAGTTTGTCATATAAATTAATATTGTGTACATATTCTGGTCATGCAATATTAAGTAGGATATAATTCCTTTCTTATAGTCTAGTTCAACACTAAAAATGGTTTCATGACCCTTGTTGAAGGAGAAATTGAAGAATGAAACTTCGTTATCCGTGAAGGTTGTAAATTGAAACCTCATGGTGGATGATTTCATTTATAAAAGTGAGAGTGAGTGTAAGAAGATTGATACTTGTTATTAAATTAACATGGAATAATTCCAGAATATAGATCATACAAGAGTTATGAGGATCAATTAGATAGATTACATTAGGAGATATTAGAGAAAAAAGATAATTTAAAATGAAACTAAATGAAAAATAAATATTTTGTACCTCTTGGAATAGTGTCCTTGAGAACATCCTTATGAGAAGGTTTTTTGGTATTTTTGAAATACCGAGATCTCCTAGAAATGGGGAGTTACTAGGTAAGGGTATTTTGGAAGAACATTGAGGTGATTAAAGGATTAGAAGTATTAATAGATGAGGGAGTTCAGGAAGGAGGGTTAATTGTGGAGGAGAGGAGGGTTTTCCTATTATTTTACTCATTATTTTATTATGAATCTAATGAAAACCATTTTATTGATTAGTAAGGATCATTTTCATGTAACATTATACCTCATGTCATGACCAATACTCCTTGTCGGAGTTTTCACACCTAGGTAAATCATTTCGAGAACCACATCAACTTTTAGTATCTAAAAATTAATGTATTTTCTATAAAGGTAAACATAATATATTCGTACAAAAAAATTTAGGATGCCACTGTATAGTTATTTTTAAAGATTATATCAGATTTTCATTCCCTAATCTACCTTCTCTAAATATAGTTTCCATGATTTCAACTAGACATCCTCTAATTCCAACTATAAGGACCCGACCATAGATTCCTGGTTCTAGTGCCTTATTTAATTTCAATGGAATTTCAATATTGTTTATACATTCCAAAGAAACGAGTAGTTTATTAGTATTGGAAACATGATACATACATTATTTCATCATTACAACTTAAAATGAAAAAATAGAAATTTTCTTTGACAAAATCAATAACTCCTAGGTTATTTTTGTATGACATGAATAATAAAAATAATTTGGCCTTGAAAAAAGGAAATTAAAGAAAGGGGTGATCCCATATTTTCATTAAGGGTAATAAATACAATTGAATATATCATAATATTAAACATTAGGCTTGTTGAAAAACATAAAACACATGCCTTTAACAATTTAAAATTAACACATTATGGTAGGAATACGAGTTGAATAAATAATGTCATAATATAACATAATCATGAGTTTTATAGTAGTAGAATAACCAAATGATCCATGAATACTGTTTTAATAATTAGGTAATTACTAATGAGGGACATCATTACCATACTGTCAAGGCCTCATTAAACTAACATACACAATCCTTTTTTGAGGGCCTTGTGAGAAGACCATTGTTTGTCTCATGAGACCTATAGATGCATCAGGAAGTTATAGCGGGCCCCATATGACAATTAATATCTCAAATTATTTCATCATATGAATGGGGATAATCATAAACAACATATACATTCATATTGAAACAAATAAAAAATGGTAAATATCTTTTCTCGAACAATATTCATAAACACTAACCATTCAATGTAAATTAGTGAATTATTATACGACACCACATACACAGACAATCTAATAAAAAAATAGTAAATTATATATATTATATGATACGAAGAAATATTAATCCAAATAATACATAACAATCGACAATAGTGTTCAAATAGATAATGATACTCTATTAAAATATTTGAGTAATTAATGAGATAAATATTCTTTTTAAAATGAAGAGTTCTTTTGGAGAAGTCTTTGTATAAAACTAGAAGTGAAGTAAGATAGTATTTTAATAAAAAAATTAAGGATTTTATAATTAAAATGGATTATAAAAACATATTATAGATTTCTCTTGGATATAGGTAAGAATTTGATAAATTCTCATGTAATGGGATTGTTTATCAGGAAGGATATTTGAAATATCCTTTAAAAAAAATATAATTCTCCATAAATTAAGGTATGATTATGGATGGTACACAAATATAGAACATTCACAAATAATTTACGATGAGTTCATTATAAAAGAGATATTGATAGAAAGAATATTAAAAATGGATAATACATTAAAATGGTATATTTTTAGTATATAGATGATTATAGACTTATATGGATCAATTTTACTGATGAGGTTAGGATAGAATAATAAAATAAGATAACTTGATATGAGACTAAATGAAAATGAAAGACGATTTACATTTTGAAATAAAATCCTTGGGAACACTCATAAGGGAAGGGGTTTTGGAGTTTTGGAAAGACCAAGATATCCTAGATGTGGGGAGTAACTAGGGATGTGTATTTGGGAAGTATTTTGATGATATAGAAGGTGTATATGGATGAAAAATAGAGGGAGTCAGGGGGGAGGGTTATAGTGGATGAGAAGAGGTTTTTCCCAATATTTTACTTAGTATTTTATTATTTTTCCTAAGATAACAAATAGTATTTATTATTATGAAAATAAATAGTAATAAGGGCATGCATGTTCAAAAATTTCATCATTTACATCATCCAAGACTTAATCATGGTTGTAAAATTCAATTAACTATCATATTTGGTAAATAATCTGATTATAATATTCACCAACAATTATGTTTGTCTTATTAGCCTATAAATATCTTACTAAATGTAAACATTTATTCCAATTTTTCAAATTTCAAATCATATAGGTGAATATGTTTTGTTTACTATCATGGTTTTTCCACAATGGTTTTATTTAGAAGCTTATTGTTTCATGCATTTAGTATTAAAATTATTTGAAAAATCATGGGGTATTACAACAATGACTCACATTGCATTATTTCTTATGGATGTCTTTGGAAGTCTATATAAAATGTCCATGGTGATATATCCCAATTCTAGGTTTGTATTGGTAGTGGTTCATTCATCCACTTATTATTTTTCCATTCAGCCTTCACATTCTTACATACAGTATACAATGTTTTATTCTCAGTAATATCCTTCATTATATTGTCCAACCGAAAATTATTATAGAGATCTCAAAACATCATTGGGCTCCCTGGGTAAATCTAAATGGTTTAGTTATGTCTGTCATTATGAAGCTCTTTATTTTTCACTGGATTGGATGGTACACATAAGTGTGGCCCAAATCATATGACTCCATATTTGATTATATTGATCATTGAGGTTTTCCAATTTCTAATAGCTTCCACCCTTTTCTGAAATTTCACGTAATTTCATTGATTATATTTATTTCTCCATGAGGGATGGATGAAAAATAATTTGAGAAATGATTGATTATATTCCTAACATAAGGATTTACATTCAAATCATTTCAAAATATAAGAATAATGGAGCATTTTCACTTTTCTTCATTGATAAAGATGCATGATCCTTTCTACATATAGAATGTACCCGCTTATTTTCCTTACTGAGTTTGTAGTTGATTGTGAAGTAATTGTCATTGATGAGCTATAATCATATTAGCTATAGCATATTAATCTCTTTCTATGTTAATATATACATTAGATTATTTTTATTAGTATTTATATCACACTTATCCTCATAGATATAATGCCGCCATATTTTCAATCCAATGTTCCCAACTGCAACTTCCACATAATGAGTGGGATAGTTTTCATCATGGATTTTAAGATTTATTTTAGAGAAGGCTATCACATTAACATTTTACATCAATACACAACCTATTCACTTCTCTTAATAATAATTGTACACTACAATGAGTTATCCACACATCAAGAGTTTGAATAATAGTGTAGTGATAAGCCTCTTTTTCATTTCCTTAAAGCATTCCACACATTCATGATTATAGATGAACTTCACAACCATCCGTGTTAGCATGGTCATTGGGTTTGACAATCATGATATGTTCTTTAAAAATCATATATAATACCCATATATAATTATAAATAGGTGTATCTCAATTAATGTTGTTTTCCTAGGTGACTATTCTATTACTGTTGTATTAAAGGGTTCCACAAATATACCTTTTCTAATGATGACATGCCCCACAAATAATTCTCCCCCATCCAGAACTCACATTTAATATTCATTATATATATTTTCACCCATTTAAATGTCTTCAATGATTTATTATAATTTCAATCACATTACACCTTGGTCACAGAGTATATCATAATATAATTTATAAAGACAACCAAAAATATGAAAAGGTAATATATAAGAAATATATTAATTAAATCCATGAATATTAATGGATAATTAGTTATTCATATTTGGATCACTCTCAACACATAGTTTTCATACCTTATTTGTCATTTAGAGTTCTGAATATCTTCCTTCCTCACCATTAATTGGTTGTATCCCGACCAGGGATCCTCCTTAGAGAAATAACTAGTCGCATGAAGCTCACCAAAAATTTCATCAATACATTTTCTAGGAGTAAAGTTATTTATCATGATATTATTATATTCACAATAATAAATTCATAGGGACACTGATCCATACTACATATTGATAAATAGGACTAGTTCCCCCAATGGTGAAGAAGTCAAACTTATGAAACCCTTCTCTAAATTATTTTATAACATTTTCTCAATCTCTTCCAGCTCATAAGTGGGCATTCCATAATGTGTATTTGATATAGGTATGAATCCAAGAATAATTTCAATGGGCAAATCATCCTCTTGATGAGAATTAAGTGTTGGAAACTAATTAGGTAATACATTGTTTTAATCCATCAAAATGGTAATAACTTTGAGACGTATCCTCTCCTTTATCTCAATAATTTATGAATGATATGATTTATAAAAAGAAAAAATTATGCACAACTGATGTGATGATTGTTAAGGAGCATAATTTTCATCCCTAAACTTGGAAAGTATTGGAGGATACTATAGGAAGTTAAGAGTGGTATCCCCATCTAAAAAGTTAATGTTGAATTTGTTTAAAGACAGAAAATCCATGACAAAAATATCATTGACCTCCACCAAATGATGTATAAAAATATTTTCTGGGAGGTTTAGTCCCAAATAATTTATATGGATAGGGTTATCAAACATGGATGCATTAATTTCCTCAATCACTATTCTCATAGTTAAATCAACCTCTAAATTTTTAATTTATATTTTAATAGTTCAACTAAACAAGCATGATATGAATGAAATCAAAGAACTAGAATGAAACAGTACATTCAATATTCATTAATGAATTACCAGATTACCTATCACCACATCATTATTTGGCTCTACCTCAGCATTTGTGTTATCATAAGACCATCCCTATATCCTTTGGGGTTTTTGTTGACTTCCTTTGAAAACCACTTTGTTAGGTAAATTTATCATATAATTCCCAAGTTCCATGCAAATGAAACTCATCACTACTGGATGAGGGTTGATATAAACAATCCTTTCTTCTTCCAAATTAGTGGAATTATTCATATACATTCAATAGATCATATCTAGATGTATGAATATTCCAAATATGATTAAAAAAATTCCTTTTAGACATTTCCTACTATTCTTCTTCGAATAATTTTTACAAAATGGGATGGATGGTATTCTTTCCATCATAGGATTTATTTGATGATTCACCCATATTTGGCTCCATTTTCCTTTTTCTTTAACTAGGATCATGAGACCATTGTGAGTCTCTAATATCCATTTTATCCTTGAGATATCAATAAAAAATCTCATCATAACTATCCTTGTCTCAAATCACCAATGTGTTTCATAGACATGGATTTAGTCTACTAAAGAAGGGATCCACCTTGTTTTTAGTGTTCATGACAATGATGGTAGGGAATTTTTCTAGCCTCTTAATTTTTTGATCATAAAACCCAATAGAATCATCTTCCTTATGCACATGTCCATGGAAATATCATCCTATAATAAGAGGGAGGTTTCATGGAAAAGTTTTATTGAATAAAATTTTCTTGAATTTCCCTCAATTCATGGTATCAATTTCCTCAGGGAAATTCCTATTCTTTATTAGTGCGATCTACTGATCTGTTCCCAATAAATATGGTAGACTCCAATCACAACATTCAAATATTCTATGAAATTTAGGACTGATAATACCTTTTCAATGGTGTTAATATACTTTTATTCCAGTAGAGGATTTTGATGATCCAAAACACATGGGAGGCCTTTTTAGCATGAAACATTCTACAACAACATGATATTTCTGGGTGGAGGAGGTACTTTCACATGTTTCATTTAATTTTTCAAACATGGATACAGTTGAGAATGTATTTCCATTATTTTTTGAGCCCCCATCCCCATAACATTTGGAAAATCATTAGAGAAATCTTCCCATTCCATGTCACATTGATTTTTGGAATGTCTTATTATATTTATCTCCATTAACTAATAAATTAAAGTGCAATTAGAATGCTTGAATAAATATAAAATAGAAATAATAAATGAAAAAATGAACATTAAATGATAATATTATAAAGGAAAAATATATCCTCTATAGTTATTCTCGTTGTTTAATAATAGGTTATCCTTGACATTTTTCTTAAATTATATTCTTAAGGTTTTTTCCCATAATAATGGGTTGTATTGAGATTATGAATTTATAGAATACTATCCAACATGATTTTCAAAATAGGTGCACAGTAAGTCATGTTATCATGTACATAGTTACACCGAGTTTGGTCTAGAACACCTAGTCAGAGATTCTACTCCTAGGTACATAAATTCTAGAACCTCATTCAGTTCTAATATCCAGAATGGGAATTATTTCAACGATATACCATTTACTATAATCTATTAAAAAGTTGTGGACATTTTATGTAGCATAGTCTTATATATAAGATTATTACTAAAGTGAAATATTCATAATATCAAAAAATAACGAATACATACTCTGATACCAACTATATCATCCCAGGACCTTTACACATATCATTACATGGTTTTATGGATGAGTAAATATAAAATTACATGCCAAGGATCATAGATTCTAGTGTCATGGAAGACATGGTGCATAGATAATCATCATAAAGGTAACATTTATATAATCTCCAAATTGATCTTCTAACATCCATTGTGCTCATACATCTGCATTGGATAACCTGTGGAAAACATGGGCAATGTGACGACATAAAAATACCACTATGGGAATAAGAAATTAAAAATTCTTTAGTACATGGGTTATAAGGGATGGCATAATGATATAAAAAGTCATGGGAAAATATTGATCATATAGAACCATAACATATAAAACATGAGACCATATAAACAAGATATTATCATAATTTGGAAGAAAAATTAAACCTTACTTTATCATGATTTGAGGATCATTTCATTGAGGTGTATAATTCTAGGATAACCTCCAAGACCGTTGCACATGTAACACGAGTCAAGCCTAACTGCCAACACCATTCTACATAATATCTCATAATACAAAAAATAACAGAATAGATTGGATATCTATCAAACCTCACCCATAATAGCATGTTCTTTAATTTTCATTCTATAAAAATAATCATACATAATCAATCAAACATTATCATTAGGGTACCCATGGAATCTAATGGTAATGATAGTCATTTTATAAATCATAATAAATGGGTGTATCATAAACAGTTACATGAATGAAATGAATTAAAAAATAAAAGGATGTTCATTAGTGAAAATAGTATTATATCATGGGATGTGATTTAAAAAATAAGTGACAACATATTATATGTGTTTTTAATAAATTATATCATTAAAACATCATTGTGTGGTTCTAAGAAAAATAATAAGGTGAACATAAAATAGAAAAGGGAATAATCATATATATATAAACAGAATTTATCCAAAAATGATTTCATAATAAGAAAACTAATTTTATAAATATAATGGATTCTTGAAACATATGATAGAGGGAACATGGAATTGGATAAGAATTCAGGAAAGTCACTTGAAATATGATTGCTTATTGGGAAGAATTGAGAAGGGGACTGCATAAAAATACCAATATTTTTTAAAGTGAATGTTGAACTGATATTGATATACAATTTTGGAACATATGCATAGAAATTAGATTCTTTACATAATGTTAAATGATATCTTCATTTAGGTGAAAATAAATACTGAGCAACCCAAATAAATAATATCGGTTTGGGTTGAAGCCCTTACATTATGTCTATAGGTGTACCTCACGTGATGTTAATTCCAAAGATAATAAAATTATATTTATTAATGAATAATTAATGAAATTGTTCTATATGTAATTTATTTATTATATCCTTATTAATTTCATTCATGGCCTTTTTTATGGTATAATATATCCAATTTCATTGTTCTGAAAAACAATTCCTTGGTTTTCAGGATCGATTTAATTATATATTTGTATGAATAATCTTTTAAGATAAGGAAGGTTGTCCATAATTGAAGTTATATTTTATTAGATAACATCCAAAATAATTAATGGCTATATATTTCATTTTTTATTCGGAGTGAGGATGATTCATTATATAAATCGCTAATGATAACTGTTTCGGTCAATTTCTGGTTATTTTATCACAAAAAAATAATTTTTCTTTATTAATTAATACCAGTTATAAAAAATTAGATAACATTAAATAATTTATATTACATAAATATTAGTCTGGTTGAACTAAAAAAATGTGTTCATGACCTGATTTGAAGACGATAATAGAAATTGAGTACTCATCGTCCTTGAAAGTGGCAAATTATCACATCTCGGATGGTGTTCCCTATTCCAGTATAAAAGTAGGGGAAATAAGTGAAGATGAAGAATTATAAAACTATCATAACAAAATATTACTATATTTATGGATATATTGTTTTCATTACTTTTGAATGTGGTGTAGTGATGATAGAAAATAAAGTAAAGGAATATAAAAAGAAATTCAAAGAAAACTGAAAAGGTGTCTACCTATTGATTATGTTCCATTGATAACCTATATATGGTAGCAGCCCCAAAACGTGGGAGAGATAATTAGGGAGGAATTTTCACCAAATTTGAAAAAGGAACAAGGCTTGGGAGGTGTGATGTGAATATGTTGTGAGGTGTGGTTTTCATAGTGGAGGAGAGGGGGGTTTTCTCAATATTTTATTCATTAGTTAATCATTAACCTCAAAATAAGATATAGTGATGATTTATTTTACCCAAAATAATAATAAAAATATTCCAGTTCTAACCAATGGACATTTACATCATCCTTGACTGAAACATGATGCAAAAATTCATCTATTTAGCATATTTTATAAATTATCAAATTTTACTAGGCCCCAAAAACTCAAGTATTTTTGAAAAATTAAAAATATTCACCCCAACCATTTTTTGACTTATAGAATACAAAACTGAACATAATTTTAGGAATATAATATTCTAAATAGGTGAAAATAATTTTTTAATTAAAATCATAGAATAGTTCAAAAATACAAATCTTGAAATTGTACCTAATTTTATAACACTTTGGAAAATTAACTAATGTCTCAAAAAATTATCATACAATCAAAAGACATAGAAAAGTTTACTTATGAATAAATTTTATAAGAAACAATTTTAATCTAGATTCAAAAGTTTATCATGATATTTAAATTAAATAATTATTAATTACTAAATATACTAACACTATCATTTTATAACATATATGTTCGATAATTTTTATTTATATATTCATTGGTAAGGTTACTATTGACATGAATAATTTACTATTCATAAGGATCATATTAATATTCGTATGGCTAACATTAATATTTCTTAGGTTATGTTACTATTCAATAAAAATTAACTTTGTCCTATCAGACTCTCAACATCTTACTGATCACTACCGTGTATTTCAGATATCCCAATTTCCAATAAAAGAATATTAAAAAATATGATTAATGTTAAAATAGTATTTATTATTTCATTAATTCATGATGTGGCACTGTTTTGTGGTTTTACGTAATTATACTATGTGAAAAAATTATACATATGGAATTTCCATTGATTAAAATTTTAGTTGTTACATTGGTGGTGACAGTTATGATGGGGAAAAAACCCTCCAAATCAATGTGAGACATGTCCTTAATTTAGATAACCCCAACTATTCATAAAATATGTTAAGAGTATCAATCACCCTTCTATGGATATCTTCTGAGGGATAGACATGGAGTGGGTGCTCACTAGCCATGGTCGTTGATGAAGTCATGGTGGAGGTGGACCTGTGTGGAAATGTTGCGTTTTCATTACCCCTACCCATGCATCCGTGGGTAGGAGGTGTTTGATTTCCAATATCTTTTTATTAAATCATGAAATTAATTAATATTAATCCCTTATAAGATATATTATGACTGAAATTCCCAATTCCCTAGAATCATTCAGTCTTCCATGGTTGGAGAAAAAGATTGATGATGACAATGCCACTGACTGGAATGAAAAAATATCAACTGCCCCAAATTCAAGTGAGTTTTATACTACAACCACTATTTTCCTATTGGGAACTAGTGCTAGATCGATGGATCTTATGAAACACTCATCTAATGATGTATTGAGCACTAATAATTCCCATGATTGGAGGGGAACTAGTTCATATCATTTTCACCATTCCTATTTCCGATGATTTTTGTCATTGTATATGTTGTCTATATTGTTGAACTTCTATTTTCCTGGATTTTATTATTCCTGAGGATGTCATAATTCACCACTTCGGCATATATGTCTCCTCTATGATCAAAATATAATTATGTTATATTGTTTCTTCCTTTTGTATATTCCTCCTTGAAATTTTTTCCTAATAAGGGTCTCTATGAATGATTAATATTATATTCTTGAACTCATTCAAGATGAAATATCTTTATAGAAATAGATTAATTATGATTCTTCCATCAGGAGATTCTAAAGGGTCATGTGTTTGAAGAATCCTTTAGTTATGATATTAGTCACATTGAGGCATATGTTGAATGTCTGGATGCTGAAAAAAAAGAACAACATAATTCTTCCAGGTTATTGGGCTTTTAAATGGGGGATAAACCTTAGGAATCCAACATATGTCATATTTTATCCTGTTCCAGAGGAATATCTTCGAGGATTTCCATGGGCAATTGTGTTTAACACAAGGAATGGATCACGTTAACTATATAGAGTCCACATATTTAACTGATCAGAACACTATAAGAGTGGATCATATTGGAACATCCCAAGACGGTAAAACCTATATAGTGTACCAGATATATGGATCATAAATCCAAATGTGGATGGAGATGAAATGGAATGTTCCAAAATTGGAAGGTTTCACACCATGATGGCTGATCTAGACACCACAAAGGGAGAATCAGAGAAGGGTGTCCTAGTATAGAGGACCACAAGGTTTACTATTATATGGGGATTATACCTATGGAGGCCTCCAAAATACCCTGTTAGGAAGACAGTATAAAAACCCACATAGATTGAAACAGTTATTATGGGATTCTACATGGATAGTTTTTCAACGATAGTGGGACACTCTTTGTTTGACGAGGGAGAATTATATGGGGGTTGAACATGTTTTGTTTTCTAGGTGATGTATGGAATAAAAATAGGATTAATTCCATGATCTCATAGGGATGTGGTGGCCTAGGTAAGAATCAATATGGATGACAAAGGTTTTGGTGATGTTAGTAGAATGAAAGATGTGAGGCCGATGCAAAGATGAGGGATTTGGGTTCAAACCTCGCGGAGGATTCCTACATATCCCAGTGGATGGGAATCAAATTTTATGTAGTTATTTAATGGGGTGATGAGAAACCTATATAGGAAGCTTGTGATAATAGATGTATGGATGGGTACTCAATGGAAATAGAACATCCATGTTAGGTTATGGTCTTCTCGTGGTAGAAAGGATCAACAGAAAGGCTAGGTTGGGAAATAGACGATGCGATTGATCCTCATGGAGTCATCCAACATATCCTAGTGGCTTGGAATCAAATTCAACTTAGTTAAAAGTATATTCATAGAATCATGGCATACATAATGGATAATAACCTGGATATTCCCCATAGTCTTATGAATGTATAGAAACCATTTGTAAGAGGGACACACATGGCTGGAGTAGTATAGTGAAATGTGTTGGGCTTATTCGTGGTAAGCTAACCAGAATGATGTATTAGAGAACCTTAGGGAGGCATATTTAAGAGTTGTGTCCCAAAAGGGGAAAATGACATATCAGAAGGGTACGTCCCTAGTGGTGTACCATAGTATACCATTGGTTTGAATTTTACCTCATGGTGGTGCCCTACGAACCAGAAAAAGATCAATACCCATGATGTTTTGAGCATGATGTTTTACATCATGGAGGAAGAATGAACTGGATTTATATAACAGGAACAAATGGATTGTGGGGAGTGATGAGATTGAACCTCATAGAGGCTTCCTACGTACCAGGATGGGAAAACATTCATCAAAGGCGATGTAGTTCAATGGGGAATACAATTTAACATCCTGAGGGATGAGGGAATACAAATTAACATCATGAGGGATGAGAGCATGCAAATTTAACATCATGTTGGATGAGTGAATAAAGTATAACAACATTCTTGATGATGGCATGTGAATTATACATGGTACGCATCCCAAATAAGATATTATGGTCCCTATTTTCAATAAGATCATGTGAGTCATGAAATATGTTTGAAACAAGAGGTAACAACAGTCCAACAGATTATTTCATGAATTGTGAGACAATTAGTAATGGTGTGGGGCTTACTTAGGGATATTATACTGGGGACATTAAAATTTGTACTTACTCTACGAGGGGAACCCTGAGGGATAATAATTCGTTTGGATGAGGTTCTCATTTCCATTCAGTGTGGTGGGGGAGGATTCACTCCCACGGAGGTGAGTGAGAATGAAAATTCCCAATGAGGAGAATCCCATGTTCATGGAATGTTTTGAGGATACAGTATAATGTCATGTGTTAAATATAATGGTTTGTGGTAGTTTAACATCATACAGATCAGACGGTGATGGATTGATCCTCATCCACTGTACATACATTAATTATACCAATCCACAAATTGGGGAAGAAAGGCACAAGTAATCCCCAATGAGTGTGAGGATGAGGTTTGGGAAATCAAGTGGGTAATGTTAATTTGGATATTCAAGTAAGAAAATTTTGTTTTGGTGAATATTAGAAGAAGCATTAGGAAGGGAAACACAACATGGAGAACCACTCAAGGGACCTGAAATTTAATACGTGCAAGCCTGGTCGATGTACATAGCTGTGTGAAAAATATGTTGATGTTTTGTGTAGGAAGATCTCATACATGGTTACTTGGGGTAAGGATAACCCATGGCGTCTCTTGGAAGGGGTGTACGCACGATTAGGGGCTCTAGTGCCTGGTGGGTCTATTTCATGCACTTGTGTTAGGGAAAAAGTGAATGGGTTAGTGGAATTCCCTAGTGGACCCACCTAATGGGGGACCAAAATGGACCTATTGAGGAAGATCCAATATATTCACATTTTTACTTTTGTGCGGTTGTTGAAGGGGTCGTCTTATTATCATGGGAGTTGTGGTTCTGCTTCTGGAGTGTTATATCGATGGAAGAGAGGTAGAAATCTATTTATAAAATAAAATATTGGTTGGAGTGTGTTAGGAGGACAACATAAAAGAGTCCATTTGAAGTCTCATTGGGTGCCTAAGATCTTTTCCCAATGATATCATTCTTTGGAATAGCTCATCCATTCATTTGGTGTCCGAGATTGATATTTTTTCAGAGACTAGATCTCAATTTCTGTATTGATGACACATTTGGTGTGTAAGATCCTGGTACTCATATTTCATTCGTGCACACATGCATCCAATCTTGCGCGAGGTTTCAATTAGATTTCCATAATAATATTTGATGTAAAAATTGATCATTAAATTTCTCAAATATGATGATCGATGGCCTCAAGTGGAATTTGAAAGCAACATAATCAAATAAAAATTGTTTAAGTATTTAATTATAATATCAAGGAATGATATAGACACCATGGATAAAAAAATTCAGTTGGATAATAGATCATATTTAATAAATTACATGGGACCTCCATGGACTCGAAACAGGTGGATTATGTAAGAATACTTGGACTTTTTTTGTGGGTTCATTGAAATTATATATTCAGTGACTCCATGGCCACATTTAATGGTTTTACATTATAATTAAAAAGTATCATGCTTAGATACTCACCTTTTAGGAAAAATAATGTTGGGAATTTTTGGTATTGAATGAGGTGACTGAGATCAACTAAATTCCTTTTAATTTAATGAAATATGTAACTATTCCTACACATTGATAAATTTGATAGCCATTGAATGGATTTAAATTGGGCCTTATTGGTGGTGGTCTATATAGTTGTACTCAAACAATGTTTGGTTCCTAGCATAGTACTTGATCAGGTTTCATGGATTCATGTAAGGGTATGGGTTTCTTCCTCATTGTAGATTATTGGTTGTGTTTTTTGTTGAGAATGTAAAAAAAGTGAAATAATTTTTTAATCAATATTATCAAAGAGAATGGATGTTTTTTCTCTTTTTTTCACTTCATATACTATTATGACATGTGTGATTACATCTATTATAAATTTAAATATATTTTCCACCACCATGTCATCTTTAATATTGTACTCGATTACTTGATTATGACTATTTTATTATTATGTACACATAAAAAGTTATATTTATTTATTTGATGGTTCACTATAGTAATCTGGGTATAGTCTCCCAATGGTACCACCACGCAACCTCACCACGTGATTAAATCCTCTGGATTAAGGGGAGGCACACTAGAGGTAATGTGGTCGTATTGTTCGATTACATTTATGTGGGCTGTGATATAAATGTCGAAAAATAATAATGAAAGAATATATTTTTATTTTTCCTTATTTGGATTGTAATATAGGATAATAGGAAGTGTCTGAAGCTAGGAATAAATTTTTCATGGGACTAGCTAACAAATTAACCATGGAAAATCCATGTTTCCAATAGAGGGACATTTTGTTATTAAAATAATTCCTTATAGTGTACTGGTTTATACATTTTTGGAGTTACTTTTATTTATCTAATTTTTTCTTTTACATGTACAATTGGGTTTGTACGATATGGCCATATTAGTGCATGAATCAATATAGGTGCATATTTATATACATCTCTTTAATATTAAGTATGAAAAATATCTCATAATGTTGACTGTTTGTTTCTATCTTTATATAAATTTTTCATTATTTTTGGACCATAGGAGACTATTTTACATCCTATATAGTATTAATAGTTTTACTAATCATAAATCACATCAACTCCAATTTATCATATTTACACTTTTTAATCATAATCGTTTATGTTTCAAATAAGTGAAATTAATTTTATCATTGATATCACATAAAGTTGGTTCATTATGTTAATATTTAAATTTTATGATTGTCCAAACAAAAATATTTTATATGTATAAAAGTCTAACACTAAAAAAATAGATGAGATGCTGACATTCCAACCGAGTCAACGTCGAATTACCTACCAACGTAGACGAACTATGAATAAAAATGACCTACCATTGTATTTTACCTACCAATTTAAATGAAATACCAATGAAGATGACTTACCAATAAAAAAGACATACCAATGAAAATTACCTACCTACATAGATGACCTACAATCCATTTTAGTGACCTACCGATGCATGTGGTTACCAACAGAAGGACTCACCAATAGTTAAAATGGGTCCATGATGCAATGAGTCACTGATGCATGAAGAGAGAGAAAATAATGACACAACGATGGAATGAGTCACTGATAGGTGGAGATACCAACTGAGGACTCACCAATAGACTATTTAAAATTTCTTCTATATGATTGTATTTCTAAAACTCATATTTTGAGGAAATTAATGATACTTACTATGTAAATGCCTTTATCAAGACATCTTAAAAGAGTATGTAAGAAATATGATGTAATGTGTCTACCTAAAACATGCACATTCCTGGGCTGCAATAATATACATATAGTGAAGTTAACATGAATGAAACATGGTTAGACTTGCGCAGAAATTCATACACAAGAAGATTTGAGAGAAAATTCACGAGCACAAAAACAAAGTAAAACACATGAGGTATTATTCATTCCTACTTGTTGTGAACCAGAAATCTGTTGATTTTAAAAATTCAATCATCTCAATAGCATTCATCAATATTGTAGGGGAAGAACCTCTCACTGTCCTGGAAGAGAGAACACAATTCTCCAAAACACTCTGTTTCCAGTGTCTACTTTAAGAAGGGGACTCGATCTTCAACTATGATACATTAAATAGTCCAATGATGAATGGAATGACACATAGGGATTCTTTAATCCCTTCTTAATATATTTTTCACTACTATGTAGTATTTAAAAAACATTTTGATCAGTGTTTGTTTCTATATTAAAAACACACATTGAATCTTTCACTATACTAGAGGATACTATATATCCTCAAAGAGCTATTTTCATACAATTTGTTTTCCCAGAAGAACTGTGGAAGAGGTCATATGTGGCATGATCGTAATTTTTCCCATGTAGAATTGTGGAAGATGTCTTGTGATAGGGATAACCTGTGTACTGATATGTTAAATATGATCCAAGGTGTGGGAAAAAAATTCTTATTTATATATTTTTCTTAGTGTAATTTGATCACCAAGTGGATTGGACTCTGTTTCTACACGAAACTAATCCTCTGGTTTTGTATCCTATGTGTTTTCAATATAGTCTTTCCCTGTTTTAAATAATTTTGCCAAAAATAATATATTATATTAATAGTTAGTCTTGGATTGTAGTTATAACTATTAGTTCTTATTAGGGTAGTCTCAAAAATTCTATCAATATCCCATATTTTTATAACTGATAATTAATCAATCTTCTAAAAATCTATTTGAACTGGAAACCTATTATAATTATACTACCATGGTTAACATGATAGATTTATTATAACATGGGGGAAAATTTAAAATAATAATTTTAACTGAAATTTTTATTTGAACTAAATAAACCCCCCACAAAAGATTCCCACTCAGAACAACATTTGGTATTAGAGGCATTTTTTAAGGTGGTGGTTGTAAAATTTTTTATTTTTCATTAGAATCGTTTTCCACTATGATTTTTGTTTTATTTTAATGTTATTTAAATTTCTATCAGTTATTAATTTATATTTCCTTAAAAGCCTATTTCTATAACATGGATAATATATTTTAATTTTATTCTACCAATAGACCTCCATTATTCAATGGAAAAAATTATACACAATTGAAATTTAAAATAAAAATTCACTGTGAATGTATGGGTGTTTATATTTGGTATTCAATTATAGGTGATCATAAAATTCCTGCTACTAATATAAATACATGGGATGAACTAACTAAGGTTTCCTATGAAAATAATTTCTAATCCATGAATGGAATATACAGTTATTTAGGTGATGAATATTTTCATAGAATTTATCCATGTAAAACAAGCCATGAAATTTGGGACAAATTATCTATATCACATGAAAAAACCTCTAGTGTTAATTAAATGAAACTTGACACATACACTGGTAAATATGATAACTTGAAAATGAATCATGGTGAGATAATTTATGACATACATCTCATGTTTAATAAATTATTAAGTACCATGATCTATCTAGGATGAGATGTTATTGATAAGGAGAAACTCATGCTTATACTAAGATTCTTACTAGATACCATGATAAGAACTTCTTTTTCAATTTATAAATCTAATGACATAATCATTTTTCATGTATAAGATATGAGAGTAATGTTTATGATGCATGAGGAGGAAATAAAATTCAAAAATGATGAGGAAGAATAACCCAAGATAAAACATGTTGGTGTCAAATATACTACCACCATATATAAGGAAGAAGTTCAAGATGGAACTAAAAGTTAAAGGGATGAAAAATCATTAGAAAAAACTGATAAATAGATGAGTCAAATATCCAAATGGTTTTCTTGTATTCATTTCACTGAAGGTATGTTATCAGTGTCCCAAACTGTATTACCCTGACAAGTATAGTACCAATAACGTGTTGATTCACATGAAAAAAAATTCTTGTGTATCTACTTTGTATTTTCTGTAGTGAATTTTACTGAATTAAGAGCTAGTTTTTTATTTTTGGATAAAATGTTGATTTGATTTGTATTTCTTTATCAAGTTACATAAAGGATAATAGAAAACACATGAATTTTGGTATTGATTAAAATATAGAGTAAAATTCATTTGGGATGTGGATTTTGAAGAGGTTATTTGTTAAATCAATTTTTTAATGAGGTTGTGTTGTTCATAATAACCCCACACACAAGGTTTTAATTATAACAAGTTTCCCTTGGTAAGGTAAAAAATGTATAGTACTGATGAAACTGACACCATGGTCCAGTAGATATTTTTTTCAAATTTATTTACTTATATTAGTCAATTCTGAAACTTTGAGTACTTCTATTGATCATGAATGTATAAATCATTATTCTTATTTTGAATCAGTGAAAATTCATCCCTTGGTCTAGCTCAAAATTTTCAGTGATAAAAAAGAAATTATTGAAGAATAATAAGAATGCTTAAATAGAACAAACATAATCATAAAAAATTAATCCAAATTACAACTCTATCTTCACCCCAATCCCCAACACAATTGGTTCTTAGTTACACATAGAAGTAAATATGAAAACAGAACTATCGATACCTATTGTGGTAATTATAGAATCTTAGGAGAGAGATGAGTTTTATGGTAGAATGGTGGAATAATGGAGTAGTGGAATGAAGTTAGTATGACAGTAGGGAAGAAGAACCTCCTTCCTTCAGATATTCACTAGTGAAACATCAAACCAGAGGCCATGGAATCTATTTATATAAAACACATGTACATGGCATATATCCAATGTACACTGCTTGTAGTCTCATCAATTCTCTTGGGCCATTTTTTTCAATCTGTTTGTGGCCTAACACACTGTCATTGACATAGAACATGGTGTCACCAGATTAGTGGTTGAACATGGTCTGTAGAACTACGATACATGTTGTGCGATCTCATTCATCAGACACCAACCACATCTAGAATTTCCACATAGTGTGTACATTGGTGTACATATCGTGTATCGGTCAACTGAAAACATGGGAATGTAGACCTCTTCTCATCCACCAATAGATTCTAGAAGAAGATACACAATTCATATATTAGGTAAACAACATGTATGTGCATCTGTTAACATTGGAATATACTTTTCCTAGCCATACCATGTCTTAGTCAGAATGTACACAACATGTATATATGTAGACACCTAGTAGTTGGTAATTTTTTATCAGTATTCCCCTAATTCATGTGTTTGGCCATAAACCACCTGATAATTAACAATTTCACAAAAATAAAAGTATATTTCCACTAACTATTAGGTATTTTCTGAAATCATTTTTTTATTTTCAATAAATAATGTACAAATTTTTATAAAAAATGAGTGCATCAAACTCTCTGATACATTTTCATTTTCATTCCCTGGAGAAAATATCATCCTCTGGTTAAAAGAGTCTAAATTTTAAAATCAAGACATTCTATTAATCAATAATAGTAAATGGTACAGTCAGAAGTGAAAATAATAAAATTGTACAAAATAGTCTAAATTTATATGATATTGTCATCATTCATCATATAAAATTCAATTTACTACATTGATCCTCATCTAGAAAAACTTTTCTACATTTTTAAAATAAGCAAGCCACATGATGATCTACTTCACCAATAAAAAAATAAACACTAAAAATATTTTAAGTAAAATTTATTTTCCATTAATGATATATAAACTATATCCATAGGTTTACAATAAATGTAGTTCTCTACTACATAAAATTTATTTACAAAAATCATGAGGGAATTTCAATAAGGTTTTGATGTCTATGTGGCTGAGGGATGGTATATAATGATGTGAATAATAAATCCTGAGGCTAGAAAAGGGAGACTAAATTATTTAAATAAAACTTCATGATATTCAAAATAATGATCAATGTAAATGCATCCTAAAAAACTCGGTCAAATCTCTTGTAACCACCATATCCCTTAGATTGTTAGTGTTCAGAAACCAACAATTGAGTATAAGGTACCCTTATCTATAACATTTTTTCATTTAAACATAATGAAAGGTACCACATAGAAATTTCACTAATAGGGGTTTGGAACTATTTCTTCCCCAGAAGAACCAGAGGGTCTCCCCCATACTTAATTTCATAACAATTTACAAAAATGTGCCATGTATTGCTAATTCTCTCTTTTATGATCATGTAAATTATTTTGAAAAGTTAAAAAAAATTTGGTAGAAAGGGAAATACCATTGTAATATGGATTCCTATCAGGGATGTTCATGATTTCTAGGGGCATCACGGAGATTGGATGTAGGTTAGGATTCACGATAAAAGTGGTAGAAACAATCTATTACCTCAATCATTTTAATTTAATTTAAAAATTCTTCTTTTTTCAAAATGAAAACATTCAAATTCTGGTAGTAATCTATATCCAATGAATCTATCTATAAATTGGTTATTAGAATGAATAAAACAAAGGGTTAATAATACCTCATAGGAGTGGGAAAAACAAATAATGAGACAATCAGGGCGTGAATTTCATATAAATGATTGGCATAATCAATGTAATTGTCTAAAAATTAAAAGTTTTAATTTAAACAATAACAACATTTATTTTAAAACACATAAGTACCAAAATAATGTTGAAACCTTTAAACCATTCTCACATTAGCCTTTCTATTTATAAATATAACCATCCAAAATATCTTAACATTTTCAAATATATATTCCAATAATTATGTCTCCTAGATGATGGTAAGGGAAAAGTATAAGGTTGTCAGAAGATTCTACCCCATACATAATAAATCACATATACTTCCATGTGCCATAGAAAGAAGGATAAGTCAATGTAGGGACACAATAGTGGACCAAGATTAGACGAAGTAATGGAATAAGTAAAACATGAATGAAAAAGAAAATAGAATCAAAAAAATACTCCACTCGTGTCTTGTTGAAGTAATACTAGAAGTGGTGGATAAGTACAACAAAAATCATTCTAGAGTACCTGTTATGGTCATGGAGAGAAACAAATTTCAAACATACACCAAAAAAACATAGGCCCAAGATATTGTAAAAATAAATATAGAGACTGGAAGAAATGATCCCAAACAACTAGTCAAGGGGTTGCCTCAAAAGAGTCATTATCCTATACAGAAGAAGCCGGTAAATAAGGATTAGTAGTCGTGTAAGTTGGAGGTAGAGAGCCCTTGGCCTGTGGTAGGCATTCCAGTGAAGGGGCGTCTATGATGGTGAGATCTGCATGAGGATCTATACCGGGACCTATAGTGAAGATTAGAACAGAATCCATGTCCACGACAGCCCTAGAAGGTGGTACGGGGAAGTCAGATGCACAAAATGATATGGAGCCTCCAGGGGAATGGGAATCCCATTTTGCTGTAGTTGTATCTCCACCATCTTCTCAATGTGGTCCATGCACTTAGTAGAGGCCATCTACTATTGCAGGAGAGTAGACTCTTGATGATCTAGATGATCCAGACGATGGCTGATCCGAGCTAGGTAGATGGGGAGGGGGAGGTTAGATGAGGGGTAGAAGGGGAAGGGGTTAGTGAGGTCATGGTGGGGTGATAGGAAACGAATAAGGGAAGGGTGACTAATCTGTAATGGGATTGACTGAGGTTCAGGCGCATCGGTATGGGTGGGAGGATTGGAATGGGGTGGGGGTGGTGCATGTGCATGGGCGTATGTGCCAATGTGCTTTGATACTAATCCCATGAGAGTAAGTATGAGAAATTCCATCCGATGAGTGGAATCTAACTGGTCGTGAGGTGGGGAGTGATCAAAAACACAGATGTGTTGGGCTATGCAGGTGGAGTGAAGCCCATAATTATGGTTTCCTAAATGGCCGGTGAATGTGGCAATGATGTGGGAGGAAGAATTGTAAAGGAGGTCCTTGTAGTCCAACTCGATGACACATGAGAGTATCTCCATGACATGGTCGGTCCCAACCACCATTTTTTCATGGGTGGGAAAAAAGGATGGTGCTAAAGAACTGATGTGTGATGTTGAGGATAAGGTCAACAATTAGGGTACTCTTCTGAGAAGTTGGGGTGTAGCGGTGGTAAGACCCAATTATATCCCACCACTTGTAAATGAGATAAGAATGCTCTGGGCAGTTCTGGGTGGAGACATGGGGTGGGGTGACAGGATGAGGATAGAAACCGTAACCTCAGCCAAACATGGTTATATTAATGGCGAAAGGTTGAACTCCTAGCCAAAATTAGACCACCTGAATAGCATCACATGGTTTATCTTGGTACATAGGCCCATCAAACTTGAATGATGTAGCGAACTCCAAAAAATTATCTCAAATTAGGAATAATACCCTAGAAGATCATGATTATCTTTGTGTGCTTGATGAGATTCTCCAAATCTTCGTAGGAACCCAACAGCTGATGTAATCTATTTTAAAGATAATGGTTGATCAACAGGATCAGGCGGCAAGAGATGCGTCAGACTCTAGCATGATCATGGTTTCAAAACAGAAACAACATGCAAGGATAGGGGACACCAGCAAGGGGAGGCCTTGGTGGTGGAGTATCAGGGGCTAGGTCGAGTGTTGTATCGACAACAATAGATGATGTCCAGCTTGATGTGGTGGCCAATGATGGATCAACTACGACCGAGGAGTGATCAGGACGTGTGGTGGCCGATGGTGGAGAGATAGTAGTCCTCGAAAGCTCCGTGCGGTGTGGTGGAGGTGTAGTACTAGGACCAACATCGGTCGAGGTGGTGGGTGGGGGTAGGATGGGCAGGGGAGGAGGCTGGTACACTGGGAAGTCTGGAGCTGTTGTTGTCGCGGGCCAGAGATGTATCCAGCAAAATGTGGACCTCTCACCCTCAGTAGAGGAGGCAGACCGCTACCCACCTGAAGGGTTTCTATCATCCATATCATGAAAACGAATGGATAACAAATCACAAAAATTGAAAATAAAAATCAATAGAAGAAAATTGAGAAAACTAGAAAAGTAAAAAAGAACACAGCGTGTAAACCTAGAGTACATGGTTTGTAGTGTAAGAAGGTCAGAATCTTGTCTGCTCTTGGTAGACACACAAAGTGGACATGTACTGGCTTGGTAATGATACACATAGTGTAGAAAAGAGACACTCCTTTTATATGAAAATGGTTTCCTGGCCATGTGGGAGCTGGACTCGGGCTGTCCTAGAGAAATGGTATACACGGCGTGGAATAGACATAAATTCCATGTATGTAAATCTGGTTTTTCTGGATGTGTGGATGAGGTACCCATACACGATGCAATATGGAAAACGGTGTGTATGAAACATACACCCAATGTAGATTCAAATTTCGAAAGAGCTACTCTTTAGTCATGTACGGAAGTACATGGCAAGCATTCTTGGTATCATGCCTGTGTACTGCCGAAGCTGAATCGTAAACCAATCCACAAATCTACCTAAAATCTTGTAAAATAATGAAATAAATATCGATGAACAGTGTACCTGAACATAGGATCGTAAGGCAGAATAAATCCGAAACAAAACTGCAGAAAAATTGTGGATTTGGAAATCAGGCAGCTGGAGGGCTCATGGGGGAAGAAAATAAGAAGAGGGGGGGGGGCACGCGATAGGGGCTCATGTCGGGTTGGGCATGACATTTATAGCCATAATACACGGTTTTTACTCTTTTACAGACTCTTTGGATTTCTTTTTTTAGCCACTATATACAATAAAATAAATATAGTAAACCAAATAATAATTAATATTGAAAATAAAAATAATATATATATATATATACTTATTTAATAAAAATAAAACTATACTCATAATGTATCGGTTTATCCATGCCATCTGTTCTGAAATTGGAAAAAGACATGTTTTACTTTTGGTCCAGTGCACGGGGCAAGGTTCAATCTGTTGATCGGCCGTTCCGGAAAAAAGTCCTCAACCATTGGTGTAGAGGTGGTCCTTCTGCTCAAATTTCTTACATAAATATATTTAATGTTCAAGGAATATACTACACAAGAGAATGAAAATGCAAGTTGTGTGGTTTTTAATTAGACAAAAAGATATGAATCCTGTAGATTAGTTGAGTTCGAACTCGACTATTTTGGATCGAAGGCTGAGAATATTCTAATCTTACAATGTCACCAGCATGTATTCCATTTTTTTGAAAATATTTTAAGTTTATTAATAAAAACATGGTACACAAAACATATATTGAAATACAGACCATGTAGTTTTTATAAAAAATGAAAAAAAATGATGGAAATGGGAATGTTTTCAGGGTTCGAACCCGAGTCTTTGGGAACCGAGTTATGACATTGGAAAACTGATCCATCCCAATTATTGATTTTTATACAATCAAATATATTTATAATTATTAAAATACCAAACACTCAGTGTAATAGAACACGAGAATAAAAAGGAGGATCCCAATGAAAATGGTATGTTGGTAGGGATTTGAACTACTGACGACTCAGATAAATTCTAGTGAAGTTACAATCTACACTAGAATCATCCTTTTATTTAATAGTTAATATAAATATTTATATAGTAATAATATAAATGAAAAGTAATATGTACATGTAATGCATAGAGGTGGTACACGTCGTGTATCCAATTGGTTTCCTCCCTGGAATCACCTTTTTTATGGTCATTGGCATGGCTGAGTTACATCTACAGACCTAAGATTTATTGTGTAGTGTGTTCCCAAAATGTCATCCAAGTGATCGTTAGTATTCATCCATTTTCCATTCATGTTTAACGGTTGGCCATCCTCTCCAGAAATTTTCACCGCTCCATGATGGTATAATATTATGACATAAGAATGGTCCTAACCATCAATACGTTAGCTTTCCTAGAAATAATCGAAGAAGGAAGTTAAAAATAAGTACATGAACACCAGTTTGGAATGATTTTCATGAAATCATCTGGTGATGTATTGCACTCGTCTTCTCCTTTTATATCATGGAATTATCATATTCCTCTAACTAGATGTCATAATGTTTCAATAGGTGGAACATACCCTTCACTTCAGCTGCCTTTATATCAAATTTCAGGCCCTTTATGTCCTAGTAATCATTGTGCTCCAACTCTAATGGAAAATGGCATGGCTTTCCATAGATGAGATGACTCGTGGACATCCCCAGAGGTGTGTTGACATCGGTCTGATATTCCGACGAAGCATCATCTAGTATCTTGGACTAGTATTTCCTTGAATGGTTCACCATTTTCTTCATAATATGATTGAACTTATAGTTGGAGAGCTCCACTAGTCCACTGGGATGGGGAAGATATGTCATCCCCATATGATGCATCACTCTATACTTTGACAGTACACCATTCATCAATGTGTTGTTGAGGTGGGTCCCTGTATCATGGGTCAGTACATAGGGAACCTTGGTCCTTCTAAAAATGTGATTCTTTAAAAATTACATGACCTTCTTGGCCTTGTCTTGTGGAATAGTAGTGGATTTTTCCACATGGAGACGTATTCGATGCAGACCATGATATAACTGTTCCCAAAAGATGGGGGAATGGACCCATGATATCTATTCCCCAAATGTTGAAGATCTGGACCTCCATGATGTTGTACTGGGACATCAGAGCTGAACACCCCACATTACCAGTTCTCTAGAATTGATCACAAAGGGATACAAAAGATCGGGTTACTCTATGAATAGTGTTCAAAAAAAAACCCATACTGTATGATCATTGTGGTAGTACGGTCTGGACCATGATATCCCCCAACTGGCGAGGCATGATAGAATAGCATGAATCCATTAACTTCAGTTTCTAGGATGTAACGGGGGATCACCCCATCACCATATGATCAAAATAGTATAAGATCATACAAGATGTATTTATTGAAATTAGAGAGAAACAACTTCTCTGGTAGAAGGAGTAGTTGGGGTGGATGGTTCCATTAACAAATAAATTTGCAATATCATCATAATAGGGTCTAGGTTATTATTTTACTGAAAAGAGGTTCTCTTCAAGGAAATCCTCCATAGTCACTATATCATCCACATTCTCTAAATGTGGAAGCTAAGGGTGTGAAATATTATTAGCAACAACTTTATCACTCCCATTATTATCTAGAATCTCTAGATACAGTTCTTGTAGGAGTACCCATTGTATTAGTCATGAATTTTCATCTTTCTTTTTCAGTAGGTATATGAGTGTTTTATGGTCAGTATAAAAAATTACTTTAGATTTCACTATATAAGAACAATACATATCAAAATCAAACCCAACATCCAAATATCTCAATTTCCGTGTTAGTGTAGTTCATCTATGACAATTATTTCATCTTTATGAAAAAATATATTGCACAGAAAACTCAGTCAAGCTACTGGACCAAGACTACTCCTAGTGCATAGTTTATGGAATCACACATCACATGAAATTGTTCCTCCTGGTTGGGAACAATCATCACTGGAGCTTCACCCAGGCACTAGTTCACGTGATCAAAATCTGTGGTGCATGGCTCATCGAACTCCATAATGGCATCATTGGTCAGATGGTTGGTTAGGGGTTTATATATTTTTGAGAAGTCACAGAAAAACAACATTTAGAAATACCATTTTCCCGAGAATCTATAGATGAATCTTACGGAAGACAAAATAGGAAGAGGTGAAATTAATTCTATCATTTTCAGTTCCGACTCAATACCCTTCTCCATGATTCTTTGTCTAAGGATGAGGCCACTATGTACCATGAAATTAAACCTTTTCAATATCTAAACTATTTTAGTGATCTCACATATTTCCAAAACCATCTCCAGGTTCCACAATCATGTATTGAATGTTGATTCATAAATGTAAAAAACATCCATGAATACAACTAGGATTAGTTCCTCAATGTCATGTAAGATACCAGCATAAATCACTGGAAGTTGTCAGGAGCATTGCACATCCCAAATGACATCATTCTATAAGAAATATTACCATAGGGGAAAGTAAATGGGATCATCTCTCGATCATGTAGAGAAATGGAAATCTGATTGTACCAGGAATATCCGTCGAGGAAGCAGTAAACGATGTACCCCACTATTATTTCTAGCATCTGATCCATGAATGGTAGGGTTAAAATGAACCTTCATTATGGGACCATTTAGATTTATATAATCCACACAGCCTCTCCATCCATTCACATTGCGTGTTGGAGTGAGATCATACTTATCATTTTATATCACAGCGATACACCCATTTATTGGTACCACTTATAGGGGACCCTCTCATGGACTATCATAGATGGGGTATTTGATTCCTTCATTCAACAAATTAATTATATATTTCTTTATAACATACTTCATGGGGGTCCAATAGTTGCTACGGTAGCCGATATTGCTTTGGTCCTTCTTCAAGAAACACCATGTGTGTAAAAATGGTTGGGATGATGCCTATTAAATCTATAACTGTCCACCCAATATTGTGCTTCGTCCTATTCAAAACATGCATATGTGCGTCCTCCTTCTATTGTGACAATGCTTTACTATGTATGGTGGGAAATGTCTGATGGTCTCCAAAATACACGTACATCAGAGAAGTTGGAATATTCTTTTGTCTAGTTCAGGTGCCCTTATAATCGAACGTAAAAGTGGATTCAACATTTCCCGATCTTAAATATATGATATATCAACACGTAGCCAGTAGTGGTCTCCCTGGCCGTCTATGAATTACATGTCCTATGGTGCTTCATCAACTAGATTTTCTAGAAAAACCATGTCCTATGAGGGGAAAGAAAATACAAGATCATCGCCATTTCTACTCAAGTGATCATCCACAACAATCACTACATATCATCCCTCATGCTATGAACATGATTCTTTCTTGATAGATAAGTGTAAATTTTAGGAGAATCATTCGTCTCTTACACTAAAAATTAGTTTCTCCTAGAGTACATCGATCAGTACCTTCCTGGTATCCATTAATGTCCTTCATAGAATGAGAGGCACCTCATGGTCTTCCTCTATGTTGAGGATTATGAAATATACAGTGAGTATTAGACTTCCCAAATTGACCATCATGTCCCCTAGTAGCCCCATTGGATATTTAATTGATCGGTCATCAAGCTGAAGGGATACTCATGTAGGGTTCAACTCATTGATCCCTAGATTCATAAAAAATTCAAGACGCATGAGGTTGATGATGGCCCCTAAGTCTCAAAGGGCCTTCCGAAACTCACAATGTCCAATAGGGTATGGGATAGTGATGCTACCTAGATCCTAGAGCTTGGGAGGTATTTAATGTTGTACGACTACTGAGCACTCCTTTTTCAGGGCAATGGTTCCCAGATCTTCAATCATTCTTTTGATGGATAGTATCTCCTTCATAAATTTCGCATATGTGGGCATATTCATCAGTGCCACTGCCAAAAAGATGTTGATGTGAGACATCCTGAATACTTCCACAAACATTCTGATCTAGTGGTCAAGCTGTAATAGCCCGAGATTTTATGAGAAATATTATTTTAAATTACATTGATGTCTTTTGTTTTACGCTACACCAAGATTATCTTGTACTATACGCAATACCGTATTAGCTTGCAGTATACACAACACTATTCTTGACTCGTGTTACACAATATTTCAAGTTCTTTTTGTGGAAATTATTCTAGGAAACATTAAGTATAGATTGTGTTTAATGTATAAATGAAATATGTTTTGATTATATTATACACAACACCAAATGAAGCTTTCACTACACGCAACACTGACTTGGCTTTTATTACACAAAGTCAAGACCTACTTTGATAGCGTGTGTAGTACGCAATACCAATTTTCACTAAACGAGATATTATTATATTATTATTATAAACTAGCCATTATGAATAGTAATACCCACCTTTTGAAATATTATCTTTCAAAATGGACTTCATTTTTGGATTTGGAATATCGAAATTAGCCTAGGGTGAGTTTTTTGAATTTTTCTGAAAATTTACAATTTTTGATGAATAATGAAAACACTAGGTTACTATTTAAAAACCGAAGTTTTATTTAAATAATAATTTATTTTATTTAAACATACATTAGGTCAAAATTGATGCATAAAACCTATATAAGTTCAATGTAATTCATTAGAGTCATTTTATAATAAATTTAGCTATGTAAAATTTTTATTTATCTTTTAACTGTCTTTTACCCACCTCCTAGGAGAATTTGAAAATTTACATAAAACATAATTTTACCGCTTCTGTGAGTGGAATTTCAAAAATCCAAGAAACATGGTTGATGACAGTAAGTAAAATGTTGTTCAATGAGATGAAAATAATTTTTGGTGAATAGTAACTTTTTTCTTTTATTTAACGCGGTTAAAAGTAAATAGGGTAATTAAGGGTAAAACTGATATTATTATTACCCTAAAACATGTCTTAATTCTATTGGATACGTGTAATTCGACCAAAAACAACCTTAGGAATAAAATATGATCATTTAGGTCCACATGGATTAGATTATGACATTTATTATTATTTAATTCAAAGAAGCGTTAAAAGAGTTAGAATCAATGTTTAATATGTAAAACATTTTTAATATAGGTTTATACATAAGATAAATTAGACTATAAATATTCCATAGATAGATAACAATATTTAATAGATAATTATATTTTATTTATGATTTTTATACATTAAATAATTTATGTTATTTTTGACACAATGATGATGCAGTAATTACCCTATTTATGAAATATTAACATAGTTGATGTTATAAATACCCAAATAAATGTAATTTTATACTTTTTATGAATTCAACTAATTTTACAGGTTAATATGACATATTCTTATTTTTTTAATTATCTTTTTTTCTAACTAATCATGCTGTTATGATTTTCACAAAAATCATGTACCAAATAGTGTCAAAATTGACATAAAATAGTTTTAAAAAAATTATTATATTATTAATTGTTATTTTATTCCTAAAAATCTAATTTTTGGCCAAATGACTTAGATAAGGATTTATATATTAATAATGAACCACTTGTGGTTCGTTTTACATGTTAATGTATATTTATTAACCATATAGTTTAAGAAAACAAAAAGACACGAAAAAAGTTAAATTATTTAACATAGAGTTAAATCTAAATGATAAGGATACAATAGTGACCTAAACTTGTCTAAAACCTATTTTTGAGAGGAATTCGACCCATCCCCTCCATAGCTTAGAAAAAAATCAATTTTGAGCTATTAAAAACAGAATATGACTTTATTATAAATTAATATAGTATGTTTTTCCTAAGGTACCCCTCTTCTCCCTTATAAAAGGGCACCCCTTCCCTCTTCTCTTCACACCCTTTTGAGCCTTGAAGCTCAGCTAACCCCCACCCATTTCTCTTCTCCACTTCCCTAGGAACATTTTTGTGGTTCTTATCTTCTCAAAAGACCAACTCTAGTCCCTTATGAGCTAGCTTAAAGAAGGTGCGTCGAAGAAGATGTAATCTCTTCTACCGATTATTTCAAGATTATTTCTTATCCAACTTCTTCTTATTTAGTTGTTTCATTATAAAGTAATATCATCAGTATCTATAATATACTGATATGTTATTATAAATATTAAAAAACCCCATTTAACTTTCTATCCATCCTATGGAAAATGAAATCACCGCGTGTGCGTACGTACGGAATACCATCACCACGCCGTGGTGTAATCGGTTTTTCCACCACCACCTTACTTGGATGGGTATAATGGTGTAAAGAATAACTATATATGGATATTATAACATCATACTAATTATTACATATTATATCATCCACTCCAATTCCATTCCAAATTTATGGGAATGATATCAGCGCTCGTGCGTACGTACGGATTACCGTCTCCATGACGCGATGAGATTCAATATCTATGATAACCATTAAAAATGATTATATAGTATATATAATGAATAATAATCATATATATAAGATAATAATGCTAATTTATTTATTTATATTTTATTTACTAAATTACATTCATGTCAATAAGGAAAGGAAAATAACGTTCATGCATACGTACGACATACCGTCTCCATGAATGGTGTATTTCATTTCTTTTATCTATCTATTATATATATATATACTGAATATATATGATATATAAATCATTATTTACATTCTGGAATTAATTAAAATAAGATATAAGTAATAATAATATGATGAACAACAAGTCCAAACAAGTATGATAAATAAAATGATTTTACCCAAAACACTGCTTTAACATGGAATTTACAAAAGAACGGGTAATATAAATTCATATGTAAACTATATACGATATCATAACAACGAATATGATTCTGTAATAAGTCAATGACATTATTTAATCATTATACAAGAGGTTAGGATACATACAAAGCATATCATACATAAGTTAAGGGTTAATGTTGCAATCTCAATTGTTTTCAATCCGAGATTGCTTATACGTAAGTATTTACTAGGGTTATATTTATCATCCATGTCCAAGTTTTATAAAAATGTTTTCATGTATGTTTAAATTCATTTTTACCAATTTTTGACTTCTACTACATTGTGTGTAAGGAATCTTTTTTTTGTTTACCATATGAGGTACTTTTTGACTTTTCTGAAAAAATTACGAGGAGATTTTTTTTAACATATATGGAAAGAACGGATTTTTATAGTTTCATATCGCCATCTTTTCATGAAGAATACTCTACCATATTTCGTGGTTATTTTCATCAAAATCATTTTTATTTAGAATTGTGTGGAATTTTTTAAAAGGAAATGATTTTGAAGAAGAAAGGATAGTTTCCTCAATAATTCATTTCAAGTGTTTTATCAAAACGATTTTCGATCTATGATTACATTATTTATCATGTTTATGATTCAAGTATAATGTATCTATTTTTTACATTTTGTGATTTTTTATGATGAAATGATATCCATTTGTTTTATATGGATTATGTTTTGATGGGATGATGTGTATGAAACCCATTTTTTTATTCTTTGGGTTATGATAAATGATTTATGTTTATTTTGTGGCACAAGTAAGAGTGATTTCATTATGAGATGGGTGGGACCTATATCTTCCTCCAATGCATTGTGTATAGATTTATATCTCATGATATAGACATTTCTGGAATGGTAAGTTAATCTGGTTCAGTATTACAGGACTGAAACGATGAGTGAACTCGATTTAGAAAGGGACTTTGTCCACTAAGATGGTCTTTCCAGCAATACCATGGATACTATGGAAATCATATCATGATCTTAATGGTTTTCCACAATTACATGTTTTCTTACCATGCAATTTAATCATTATTGATTTTCCATTATGATATATGCCTTACGTACTTCCAAGATTAAGGTCTTTGCTCAAGATTTTGATGTTTAGATTTTATGTTCAAGTTTTTGCAGTCAAATGTTTATGGATTGTTTTATGTTCTCTATGTTTACCCCTATTTGGAATTTGAGGTCACCCTTTATATGTTTTCTTTTCCCTAGGATATAAAGAATTGTTTTAGGTAATAAAATAAAAGGGGAAGATCTTTATGGGAGATGTTGAAGATCATTTACCATGATTAGATGATTATGTTCCGAGTTTCCGAAGACACTAAACTATTATGGTCCTTTGGTGCATATTTTTGTTATGTATTAAGTATTATGAAAAAGTAATGTAATGTCCATATACATAAAGCTTAGGGTATCTACAGTTGTTATCAGAGGAAAGGTTTAGTCAACCTTTGGAAACTGGGATGTGAGAACATTTGTGATATCCCAAGAAATATTTCCAAGGTATGTCTAGGGATGCCCCTAAGGTTAAGTATAAGTATAGGTTATAGTCCTAGAATTACGGTTACGATATTTTAATTAATCCTAGGATGTTATATATGGAAGTTACTCCCCCTTTATTATGTTGTTTTCCCTTTCATGATTTTTTCCTCAAAATATTCTTTTTGGGTTTTAGACGATGGATGGAACCTGAAGGAACCGTGTTGATCAATGAAATGGAAGGTGCAATGATTGTCCTTCTGATCAAACAAATGTTATGGGATATGGAGTGAACAATCTTATTTCTATAGTTACATAAGCTATGAATCATTTTGGACTTCCAAATTAGTAGATATAATAGAAACATTTTGTTGAATCAATCATGAGGCAGCGTCCACCTCCATTCCACGGGTCTACTGATCCATTAGTGGCTAAACAATGGATCAGTACCACTGAAAAGATATTTTCATTCTATCAAGGTTTTGAACATGATAAAGTCATCTTAGCAGTATATCTTTTGGAAGGTGAAGCTGATAAAAGGTGGAAGCTTATTAAGAATACAAGGCCCCAAGAATAAATTGAAACTATGGAAAAGGACGAGTTCAAGAAATTGTTTTTCAATAAGTACTTCTCACATATTCTTCAAACAAAGATGGAAAAGGAGTTCCTAGAGCTTAATAAAAATGATGATGAATCTATTGGTATATACGAGGAAAATTTTACAAAGTTATTTCCCTCGGAATCTGGGGATGACCGCCTTGATGGGAGGTTCAAACGTTCCGATCGGTTTATAACGGGTTTCTTCATAGAACCCGAAACATCCAATGATTCCAAATCCATTCAGACCTACTTTCCAAAGGTAGGTTCTCATTAGTTTGTGGACTGATGAGGCTTAGAAATTTTCATTCGTCGAGAGGATGGGAGGTAGGACTCATCAAACATTTTTGAGGGGAATTATTGTCTACTCCGGGACTCTCTTTGTAGATTTATGTTATGTTCGTGAATCCTTATTACATTACCATGTATAAAATGAGATTTCCTTCAGATTTGACAATCATTGATTAAATATGTAGGAAATTTAGAGAATCTTTTGTATGTATTTGAGGTTCTTCATCGATAGAGAATCATCTGTCTTTATTAGAGATTCTTGGTCAATGGTACCCTTCGATACATTTATACAGAAGTCTCTTGGTCATTATAATGACCATGCTATTTTTAAAGCCACTCAGTGGGGCACTTGATGTTTATTGTCATTCAGAAGGACATGGATTATTTTAGAGTTGGGATCGAACCCGTAGATGGGCTACCTACGTATCCTTTGTTTAGAAAAGGAATCAGAACCCACGTAGTTCAAGTAAGGGAGTATGATGTTTACGATTGATGGCTCAATGAAGGATGTCACAATTACCTTTACACTCTAAGCTCACGTGAGTCATGCTCGGTGTAAAAAAAAATGTATTGGTAAAAAATTAGAAAATTGTGCCATGAAAGATGCAATCATAAGAAATAATTTGGGGCTTATGTATGTATGACTGCGCAGATAAATGAAGGTTTAGGATTTACTTTAGAGAAGAAATCTAGGAACAGGGTCCATAAAGGTAAATGTGCTTCATAGAGATTTTGAATACTCTAACTTGGGGCTTACTCCTGAAAAGGAGGCCCAAATTAGGAGAAGACTTATGATTGGGTTTTACTCCTGAAAAGGAATCCCAGATCAACGGTAAATTAGGACTGGTTAAGAGGAATTAATACTGGGGCTTACTCCTGAAAAAGAGGCCCAAGTTAAGGGATTTATGACTGGGACTTACTCTTGAAAAGGAGGCCCAGGTTAAGGATTAAGGATTGTGGCTTACTCCTAAGGGATGCCCAAAAATTGAGGGACTTGGGGCTTACTCCTAAAGAGGATTCCCAGATTTGGGAATTTTAGGAATTTGGGGCTTACTCCTGAGGAAGATTACCATATTTGAGACTGGGGATTACTCCTGAAAAGGAAGCCTAGGTTAGGGGATCTGGGGCTTACTCCTAAGAGGATGCCCAAAAATTAAGGGACTTGGGGCTTACTCCTAAAGAGGACGCCCAGATTTGAGACTGGGGCTTACTCTTGAAAAGGAATCCCAGGTTAAGGATTCTCTCATCTTTAAAGGATGCGGTTGAATGAATGAAATCTCAATCTTTAGTGACATAAATTTGTATAAATCACTAGGTTTTGAGAGATATTCCACAGAATTCTTTTCAGATATGGAATTTAAATCAAGAAATCATGCCATAAATGGCTTTGGAGAGTGTCTTGAAGACTGAATCATGAATAGGAAATGTGTAATGGCTTAAGAGGGGTGAAATGGGCAAGAAAGGCACCCAAAAAGGTAGGGGCACGCAAGTCCTGGAAGGCGCCCAGGTACTGCATGGGCGCGCAAGTCCTGGTCGCGCATGTTCTAGTCGTGCAGATATGCCTGGGCGACACATGGTGTACTTGCGCGATAGTTAACCAGCAGGGTAATACTTAAGCGACTCTTCATTAAATCCTTTAGAATCCTCTTGAGGTTTTTTCAGAATAAGGGCGCGCAAGATCTAATGAAGGAGTAAGGCGGCGTGCAAGTGTGGCCCTTTTCCTTTAAGGGCTGGCCACTCAGGCGTGCAAGTGTTGATGAGTTTCAATACTTAGACCTTCCTCCCAATCTTTAGATCTTTTGTTCTAGGTATTAAATTACCTTAGAAGTATTTCTGAATCTTTGAGAAGATACTAGGGCGCCGGGAGCTCAAAGATGGGTTTCTCGAAAAAAAATCCTCCCCGAATGGGGGGACCACAGGGTCTATTTATAGGCAAGAGAAGACCCTGGGCAGTTACCAGGCGGTTATCACATAGGTCGCGCAAGTCACATGGGTGACCATGAGGCGGCGCACAAGTATACTTGCACGACCACTAGGCGGCGCGCAAGTGTACTTGCGCGACCATGAGGGAACTTGCGCAACCTATGGGCAATGATCTCCTTGTTCATCTCTTTGTCGATTTTTTATGTTTCTTAAAATGATGAATCACATTGGACTTAGATATTTCCCTTTTCCGATCTTTAGATTCTGTGACAAAAGGAGCATCAACAAAAGTCCCCCCTCAGAGTTGGATCCGGAGATAATAGAGGATTTGACTCTAAGGTGAAAAAGAAAAACAAGAAATCTGGCAGTTTAAAGTCATGCATGTCAGACATACAGAGGCTAATGTTTAAGGTTGAAATAGCTTTGACCGAAAATGGATTAGAATTGATTCAATTCCTTGAAAACTCATCTAAAAACATAGTACCATACTCAAGTATGAGGGAAAATATGTAAGCTATGACTTAAGAATATTTGAATCTGAGGAATGATATGAAAAAGAGATAAAAGGAATTTAGAAGAAGTAGTTCCCAATAATGAAGTTACCATTATTTAACAACCCCATTAGGGGGTGCGTAGTTAAATAAAATAGTATCTTTTGGCTAACAAGTCTGTTATGTAGACTGTTTATGCAAGGCCACCTATGGGCACGTGCTACAATGTCAGGGAAAAGAACTCTCAGAAATTTACTTTCCTAGTGCTAAAAGCCAGTGGAAGTTTATGGAGAATCAAATCTTCCAAAGTATAGAGTTTGCTGTATGGAAAGAGGTACTTGAATATGGAGAAGATATTTACAAACAAGATTCTCCATGAACTGGATAAATATCACTCCTACGAAGGTCTGACCCAAACGTACGGAAGGAGAATATAAACCATAGGCTTGAATACTTTCAGATCATGAAAAAGGATGTGGGACAAATATGTTAAGGATGACTATTTTTGTGGATCCCTATATACTGTCATTTAAGACAAATAAGGACAAAAGAGGAATTCTTCCCAAGAATGAACTTACCACTATCCGACAAACCTGTTAGGGGGTTGAATTATACAGGGCCACCTAAGGGCATTGGCTGCATAGTCAAATAATAGTATCTTTTGGCTAAAAAGTCTGTTATGTAGACTGTTTATGCAAGGCCGCCTATGGGCACATGCTGCATAGTCAGGCAAAAGAACTCTCAGAAGTTTGACATTTTTGTGACTAGAAGTCATGAATAGGGTTATGAGGATCTGGAAATATTGAAGGTTAGGATTATGACACATAAAGATGGGTATTGTTCATTGTATACAGAGATATAGAGATCAATACTAACCATAATCATGTTGTGGCTGGGTCCTGAATTGAAATGTTGGACTTCACTACGTATCCCATTAGGATGAGAGTCAATCCATAAGTAGTTCTCAAACTACAGTTTAACATCATGTGGGACAAAAGGATTAGATATCTTAGTTTAGGTTCATAGAGCCTGGACGATTGTATGAAATACACAGTGTGTGTTTTCATGGGGAATTTTCAGCCAAGGGACTAAAAGTGGAATTTGGGGTTAGGCCCAAAGACTTGGGGCTGGATTGGAGGGACACTCGAACGTTCCTACGTATCCCATAAGATTGGGAATCAAGACCACGTAGTTCTAGAAATACCCATTGTACAAATTTGGTTCGTACATGTGAAGGGTGAAAGTGGACTTTAGTGCAATGATGGTTTAACCCAGGGTAAAAGGTTTGGGCGTTGCCATGTATTTACGTCGTCTTTGAAATGAAACATGATTGAAAAAATCAATGAAAATAATGGTTCCCTCTCAGTGAGGGTATCAAATAAATTTTTAGTTTATTGTCATACTGGACAAAATTGTTGTATAGTTTAACATCGTATAACAAGGACGAAACTGAACCAATGTAAAGATATTGATTCTAAGGGTGGTTTCACGAATTATCATCATATTAGATAGAGATGAACCGACATGAAGAGATTGGTTTTGGGCTTGATCCTTGGGAGGATGCCTACATACCTAGTCTTGAAGTCAAGGATCAAAGTTCGTGTAGTTCAATTAAAGAATGAACTAATGATCAAGTTTTTCTTGGGGACAATGACCTAAAAAATGATGTTAGGACTTACTCATGGTTAACAGCCAAGAGAGAGTGTTATGGTTGAGGATTACTCTAATCTCACGTGAGTCATACTCGGTGTGAGAAACAAGAGGTAACAACAACCTTAAAGATTCATAGTTTAATGTCATGTAGGACATATAAAGGGACTATGCAGTTTAAAGTCTTGCAGTTAGGACTATTGGTGCTGCACAGTTTAGTGTCACGTAGCAGGGACAAAATACAGTTTAATTTCATGTACGACGTATCACGAACATTCTGTACAGTTTAGCATCATGTAGTTAGGACGATGGGGAAAATAGATTTTAACGTCATGTTCGACGAAAGGGGGGGGGGACTGGGTAGTTTAATGTCATGCAGTGTGGACAATAGAGTGCACCGTTTTAACGTCATGTTGGATGCATTGGGGATTTTTTCCACAGTTTAACGTCATGTTGGATGAAAAAGGGAAGATACAGTTTAGCGTCATGTTGGACGAAAGTTCGAATAGTTTAAGGTCATATGCATGGACCGTGGATGGTGCAGTTTAATGTCATGCTGGATGGTGGTGTAGTTTAAGTTCATACATGACCTTTGATGATTATGTAGTTTAACGTCTTTCTGTACGTAAGTTACTTTTATACATTTTAGCTTCATGTAGTTAGGACGTCACAATTTAACATCTTTCTGGACGTAAGGGACTTGCAAACAGTTTAGGGTCATATGCATGGACCGTTGATGATGCAATTTAAGGTCATACAGGACCTAGTTGCAGTTTAAGTTCATACTGGACCATTTAGGGAACTGTTATCATAGTTTAACGTCGTGTGGGATGAGGTTGTAGTTTAAGGTCATACTGGACCATTTCTGTATAGTTTTAATGTCATATAACAAGGAAAAACTGGTGACACACTGTTTAGTGACATGTTGCAGGGACATGGAACTTTTTTCACAGTTTAACATCGTGTGGGATGAGGTGCAGTTTAAGGTCATACTGGGCCATTGCTGTATAGTTTTAACATCATATAACAACGAAGAACTAGTGCCGCACATTTAGTGTCATGTTGCAGGGACATAGTACAGTTTAATGTCATTTAGGATGTATTAAAGGACTTTTGTACAGTTTAGCATCATGTAGCTAGGACGATGAAGGTGACACAGTTTAATGTCATGTTGGACGTATGTGCAAAATAGTTTAGGGTCATATGCTTGGACCGTTGCTGTATATTTTAACGTCATATAGCAAGGAAGAACTGGTGCCGCACAGTTCAGTGTCATGTTGCAGGGAAAAAATACATACTTTGCAGTTTATACAAAATACTTCTTCAAAAATATGGAATATGGATCTTTTAATTGAATCATATTAACAGAACCAAAGATTAACTCTTCATCTGATCAAGACTCTGCCTAATTAGCCTGTTTAGGCTATGCCGTTTGGTGGGGCGGTGCCCATGGCTTTGAAATAGATGGCATGAAGTCCGCCAAAGTCAGAGACAAGTTAGGCTTTGACACATACTCATCTTCTTCTGATTCTTTTTCTTTCTTTGAATCATTTCGTTTCTTTGAGGACTTTCCCTCTGACGAAGATGGTTTTGCTGCAACATTCATGGCAGAAGACACAATTGGTTTCCTTAATTGTGTTCGCAAAATAGCATGAGTTCTATTGATTGTCTTTCTGACAATCCAATCATCATACTTTTGTGCATTTTTGCTTTTGACTTCCCGCCATTCGTCTTCCTCCTCTGGAACTGTAGCAGTGACACATGCTACCTGGGCTGAGGAGCCTTTCAATGTGACATGTCCTGAGTCGACCATATTTTTCAGGAGGTATTTGAAGACAAAACACTCCTAGATGGGATGCCCCGACATTTGATGAAAAGGGAAATAATTAGGAGAATCTTCATCTCCTTTCTTGTTTGGCCTCTTGGGTATTGGGAATTGAACCAAATTGTTTTCCATAGTCGAAATGAAATAACCATGAACTTATTAATTTCAGAAAGAGTATGCTTTTCTGTTCAAATCCTCAAATTGTTTTTGTCTTTGATCTTTTTGATCGTCTGGACAAAAAGGAATTTGTTGTTGGGGCTCATAAGGTGGAGCCCTTCGAGAAGATGAAGGTTTTGAGGTAGAAATAGGTACAGGTGCTTGTTTAAGCATAACTGTAGTAGTTTCTGCTTTACCCATTCTCCTTCTTGGAGCTGATGGAATTACACGAGATTTAGCCTTAGCCTGTATAAGGTAATCTTTAATCTGCTGAGCGATTGAAGTAAGGTCTCGAAACCCTACTGTGTATTTCACAAGGATTAATGGCGTGCATAATTCGTCACATAGATTTGAAACACAGATCAGCAAAAATTCTTTTTGAGGGAGTGCTAAACACAAGGAATATGTTAATCCCTTACATCGAGCAATGAAATCAGTGACCCTTTCATTCTCCCTTTTCTTACAGTTTGTAAGATCGAAAACTGTTGTCTTTGGCAAAGTTGAGCTAAAATGAAGGAATAATTTTTGGTGAAGATCCTCCAATCTGGTAATTAACCGGGATTGCAAGCTTTTATACCAAACCAAAGCTGGTCCTTGCAAGGTTCGCACGAAGCATCTGAGTTTCACTGCTTCTTGCTGCTCCGAAGATCCCATCATAGGATCACAACAAGACATGTAATGCGTCAAATGTTGTTCTGGATCGCCTGATCCATTGAAAATAGGGAATACAGGGTTCCCAAAACTGGATGGAGGAGAAATTGAATCTACCCATTCAAGGTAAACTTTCTTTTCTAGTTGAACTTGCGCACGCTTCCCTTACATAGTTTCTAACTGAGCTGTTAATGACTAAATAGTAGTTATTAACTTTTGAGAAACATCCGGTTGAACTTGGACTTGGGTAGGTGAAATGACTGGAGCTTGGACAGATGTGGCTATTGGCACTAAAACTGATGGTAGAACTGCCAACTTTTGTTGCACTTGACCCGTAGGATTGGACCTGTGAGGGTGTACTGATAGAAGAGGATATTCTTGATCCATCTCAGTAGCTGTAACAAATTTCTTTGGCTAACTGACTCCAGTATTCTTAAGAAGAAGAATACTCTGAAGTAGTTCTGCATTCAACCTTCTTAATTCCTTCCTTTCTTCCTCCCGTTGTGCAAACCTCTTCTCTAGTGAGAGCGATTGACCTTCTCCAGAGGAAGAATATGTAACCTGGTTCTTTCCCTTCCCTTTGTTGGATCCTTTTCGGAGAGGGGGAAGTGGGTTACTCGAAGGATTACTTAAGTTCTGAGTAATCCTTTAATTCGTTTATGCACACCTTCTTAATTTTTGTTGGTGCGTACATCTTATTGAGTAGGAACCTCTTCATCTGAGTCCCCTGAGTGAGCCTCATCTGGTGGATCAGCAACAACGACATTGATGACATTTATCGATTCATAACTCATTGCATCCATTCTATCAGCATTTCTGTGATATGTCCTTCTTCTAAGTCTTTGATGAGACATTGCCTTTTGTTGATTCAATCCCTCAGGTACATCTTGATGAACCATAATTTGGAGGGAATCTCTTGATAATTTGGAACATCATTCCTCTTTAGGTTTCTTCCCAATCGAGAAAAGACCGAATTTCTATGAGGAGGGGATTGATGATTTGAAAAAGTCCCCAGTCCAATTGACTGGGGCTGTTCCTGCAGTTCTCGCTCAACTCCTTGGAACCTATTTCTTGATTCTGAGGGTTGGTTTAAAAGAGTCCCCAGTCTGGAGAGATGGGGTGGTTCTTGACATTCTATGTCTGAGACTTTCTTGAAATTCTTATTGATCGTGCGAACCTTAGTACGGAAATTAGCCGGATGCATTACTCTGTATCCGCTTTTATCACCCGGTTCAAAAGATTGTTGGATGATTTCCGATACATCTGTCATTTGGTGACGTGCTTCCTCCAAATGAGAGGCATGTTTTATATTCTCATTTTCTTGATGCAAAGGTAATTCAACAAATTGTTCTCTATATTCATGATTTTGAGAGGAACTAGTTGAAGCCTGTTCTTGGGAAAGCTTTTGATTACAAACAAAGCCCACTAACTATGGCCGGCCATGGGCAACAACATTGCATGAGACCATTTTCGGTGGGCTTTTCTGACTGGAGAGCACTGTAAAATGCAGTGCTCCATGAACACCCCATCCTCTGACATGAATACCAGATGGGGCATTGGAAAATAACTAAAGTAATCTACTTAGTGCGCCAAAGCATGAACGTTGAAGGGATCTCTTCTGCTTTTCAGCCATCGGACATCGAGAGACTGATAGAGACGCCAAATCAATCTGACGTTGTAACCCTTCTATTATCTTAAGATGATTTTCATATTCATCATAAGATAATAATTTATTTTTCAACTGACAAAGAGTTTTCTATATGTTGAGACGAATATCATGAATTTCATCTTCCATCAAAATTTCTGGAATATTATACTGAGAGTCACCCAGAGGCCAAAACATAACTGGCACCTCACCTTTCGCCAGTTGTTTTCTAATGTTCATCATTTCTTCTTTATAATTTGATGAAGATTATTCTACCTGATTTGACCAGAGTTGGGGTTTCCTTGTTGCTTTATTGGATTCAACAGGATTGGTAGAGAAATCATTGATCGCACTAGAAGATGCATGACTTAGGGGTGGTTCGGAGAATGACTTAAACCATGGGCTATCTTATGATTGAAAAAGTATTTCACCTTCTAGCGATGAAGCTTCAAACATGACTGGTTTCTAATTTTCAAGTGCCTCATGATAAGAGGGAATTCTCAGCACTACATTGTCCACTAGAGCATTTTCCGGGCAATGTGCATCACTAATGCGGAGAGGACTTTCGCAGCAAAATTCATCATCATGGGGAGGACCACCATAATGGGTTACAGTAAAAGATGAGATATATTGCTCCTTGTTCTTCTGACCAAATAGTGGGTTCCTGTGGCTCTCATCTGAAGATGAAACTTCGAGATCAACTGAATTGTCATGAAGCAAGCCTTTATGAGGAAGTGTCTATTGAAGACCTTCAGAATTAATGTTCCCACTATTGGGAACTGAGGGAGTAGAATCTTGAATTTCAACAGATAATTGTCTGAGGGCTTCAAGAACTCCAGCATCGAGCAAGGCCTTTTTACAGATTGGCACTTGATCTCCTGACTATACTGGGCGGGGAATTTTCTTAGACGCCTTCTTACTAGCCTTGGAAACCACTTGTTGAGGAAAGTGGCTGCTCTGAGCAGGTATATATGCCTGGTCAAGAAAAGATGGCCAGGTTAGGCTGAAGATCTCCTCTCAAATTAGGTGTATGTGCCTGGCTTGGTTGTCCGTATGATATGGGGGAGTATGACCCATAACCCTATTGGACTAGAACAGATGTGTGTGTCTGTTCCGGAGTTAATTGTTGATGTATCACACCACTGGTAGGGATAGATTTATGTGTCTTTCCCTAAGATGCCGCTGAATTTGTTATAATATCCTAGCAGGCATCCAGAATATGAGCAGGGATTTGTTTCTGCGCTTTCACCATTGATAGAATATGCTTGGTGACTTCAGCTGCCGGAATGGGAATATAAATCCATTCCGGGCATAGAGAAGGTGTATGTGCCTGCTCGTGTCCTCCTTTTCCTGTCAGTGAATCCTGACATTACTCAAGTGCGGGGGCAGAGAGTTGAGTCTGCCTCCTATTTGTTGTCGGGGCTTTCCGACTAACTTCTCCAAATGCTACCAAGCGAGACTGTTGGTATTCTTGATTAATACCATCAGGCGTTTGTGCCTGCTTATTGCACTTCACCAAACGTGATTGGCGAGATCCATCATATGTAGTCAGATGAGCCTGCTGACTAGCTGATGGTGTATATAAAGGTGTATGTTCTAGCCTATAGTACTCCACCAGAATTTCATGGCGGGATTGGCGTGATGCTGCCAGACGAGTCTGCTGGACAACAGAATTAAAACGGGCATGTGTATGTGCCTACTCGTTGTTTGCCACCAAGTTAGGTTGGTGGACTTCTATGGAGATGGGAGAGATGAGAACCTGCTCACTGTTGACCGGATTCCGCCTCTAGTGGTTCGTCTTGCTTGCTCGGGATCGAGGAACCTAAGCCAAACCCTGGAGTGGGTACCCTCATCATGTTGAGGGCGCACTACCGCACGAGTCTGGCAGCGATTGTTGGTGGGATCCCTCAGGAAGGACTCCTGTCTGTTTGAATTAAGGTGTCGAGGGACCTGCTCATTTACCTCCCCATAATAAGGGAGTGAATGGTGATTGCGTTCCAGGGATAACACCCCGAAACTTTTGGAGATGGTATTCAGCACCTCCTGCTTCTTGATCCCGGGTCGTCGTTGTCCGGATGACCGATGTGAGTTATTTACTTGGAGGGCTTGTCAGGCAGGCTCTAGAGTTGGGATGGTACCGTGTTGATGGTACTCCTTACCTAGTGTGTTTGATACCTAGCATTGAAGATGCTGAGTAGGTGATATCTTCCTAAGAGCGGACGACGATCCAGCAGGAGTAGCAGCAGTGTCATTTGCAGCAGCAGTATTCATAGGTGTGAACTTGAGAGAAGCCATTCTAGAAATGCAGATGATCTTGGAAAAGAGTTCCTTTTTGATATAACAGACGTAATCAAGATAAATTCAGCTACTACATCTTTTGGATGAGCACATATATCATTGATTTTTTTTGTTGGCCCTCTCATTTAGTTTTAAATAGGGGCCTTACAAAATAGGTAAAACATCATTTTAACATGGTTAAGGATTCACGTCGGGTTCACCATTTTTTGTTTCCCTCGGAATCTGGGGATGACCGCCTTGATGGGAGGTTCAAATGTTCTGATCGGTTTCTAACACGTTTCTTCGTAGAGCCGAAAACATCCAATAATTCCACATCCATTCGGACCTACTTTCCAAAGGTAGGTGCTCATTAGTTTGTGGACTGATGAGGCTTAGGAATTTGCATTGGTCGAGAGGATGGGAGGTCGGACTCATCACACCTTTTTTAGGGGAATTATTGTCTACTTTGGGACTCTCTTTGTAGATTTAAGTTATGTTCGTGAATCCTTATTACATTACCAAGTATAAAATGATCTTTCATTTAGATATGACAATCAATGATTAAATATGTAAGAAATTTAGAGAATCTTTTATATGTATTCGAGGTTCTCCATCGATAGAGAATCATCTGTATTTATTAGAGATTCTTGGTCAATGGTACCCTTCGACACATTTATACAGAAGTCTCTTGGACATTATAATGACCATGCTGGTTTTAAAGCCACTCAGTGGGGGCACTTGAAGTTTATTTTCATTCAGAAGGACATTGATTATTTTAGAGTTGGGATCGAACCCGTAGAGGGGCTACCTACATATCCTTTGTTTAGAAAAGGAATCAGAAACCACGTAGTTCAAGTAAGGGAGTATGATGTTTATGATTGATGGCTCAAAGAAGGATTTCACAATTACCCTTACTCTCTAAGATCACATGAATCATGCTCGATGTATGAAACAAGATTTATTGGTAAAAAATTAGACAATTGTTCCATGAAAGATGCAATCATAAGAAATAATGTGGGGTTTATGTATGTATGACTGCCCAGATAAATGAAGGTTTTGGATTTACTATAGAGAAGAAATCCAGGAACATGGTCCATAATGGTATATGTGCTTCATGGAGATTTTGAATACTCTAACTTGGGGCTTACTCCTGAAAAGGAGTCCTAATTTAGGAGAATACTTATGATTGGGATTTACTCCTGAAAAGGAATCCCAGATCAAAGGTAAATTAGAACTGGTTAAGAGGAATTATGATGGCGGCTTACTCCTGAAAAGGAGGCCCTTGTTAAGGGATTTATGACTGGTACTTACTCCTAAAACGGAGGCCCATGTTAAGGATTAAGGTTTGGGGCTTACTCCTAAGAGGATGCCCAAAAATTGAGGGTCTTGGGGATTACTCCTAAAGAGGATTCCCAGATTTGGGAATTTTAAGAATTTGGGGCTTACTCCTGAGGATGATTCCCATATTTGAGACTTGGGCTTACTCCTGAAAATTAAGCCCAGGTTAGGGGATCTGGGGCATACTCCTATGAGGATGCCCAAAAATTAAGGGACTTGGGGCTTACTCCTAAAGAGGATGCCCAAATTTGAGACTGGGGATTACTCTTGAAAAGGAATCCCAGGTTATGGATTCTCTCATCTTTAAACGATGATGTTGAATGAATGAAATCTCAATCTTCAGTGACATAAATATGTATAAATCACTTGGTTTTGAGAGATATTCCACATAATTCCTTTCAGATAAGGAAGTTAAATCAAGAAATCATTCCATAAATGGATTTGGAGAGTGTCTTGAAGACTGAATCTTGAATAGGAAAGGTGTAATGGATTAAGAGGGTTGAAATGGGAAAGAAAGGCACCCAAAAAGGTAGGGGCGCACAAGTCCTGGCAGGCGCCTAGGTACTGCATGGGCGCGCAAGTCCTGGTCACGCCGGTCCTGGTCGTGCAGATATGCCTACGCGACACATGGTGTACTTGCGCGATAGTTAACCAGCATGGTAATACTTGAGCGACTCTTCATTAAAGCCTTTTGAATCCTCTTGAGGTTTTTTTCCGAAGAAGGGCACGCAAGATCTAATGAATGAGTAAGGCGGCGCGCAAGTGTGGCTCTTTTCCCTTAAGGGCTGGCCACTCAGGCGTGCAAGTGTTGATGAGTTTCAACACTTAGGCCTCCCTCCCCCTCTTTAGATCATCCGTTCTAGGTATGAAATTACCTTAGATGTGTTTCAGAAGCTTTGAGAAGAGACTAGGGCGCTGGGAGCTCAAAGATGGGTTTCTCGAAAAGAAATCCTCCACGGATGGGGGGCCCACAGGGTCTATTTATAGGCAAGAGAAGACCCTGGGTGGTTACCGAGCGGTTATCACTTAGGTCGCGCAAGTCACATGGGCGACCATGAGGCGGCGCACAAGTATACATTCATGACCACTATGCGGCGCACAAGTACTTGCACAACCACTAGGGGTGCACAAGTTTACTTGCATGACCATGAGGTGGCGCGCAAGTGTACTTGTGGGACCATGAGGGAACTTGCGCGACCTGTGGGCAATGTTCTCTTTGTTCATCGCTTTGTCAATTTTTTATGTTTCTTCAAAGGAGGAATCACTTTGGACTCAAATATTCCCCTTTTCCGATATTTAGATTCTATGACAAAAGGAGCGTCAACAAAGGCTTCCAAGGAATGCATCTGGATTTATCATTCAACCTGAAAGTAATGTTGATCGATTCTTCAGTGGCTTAAAACCAAGTCATCAAAGGTCATTAACTATAAGTGACTTGAGTAGCTATGAATAAATTGTGTGTTGTGCTAGAAATGTTGAATTAGAAATTGGTGTTACATATCCATCTCATGGTTATGACAAGAAACGAAAGATGGAGTTCAATGAAAAATCTCAGAACAATTGTGAAAAGAAGATGAATGTTACTTTATGCTCAAATTGTGGAAAGAAGCATGGTGGAGATTATCTAAAAGGTACTAGAAAATGTTTCAAGTGTGAAACTAAGGTTATCGAGAAGTTGAGTGTCGAGGTAATGGGAAAATGGTAGCTAATTATGTGAATAGAGAAAAGACTATAGAGAATGCTCCATCAACACTTCAATACTTGAAGTGTCAGGAAATGGGGCATTATTCTAATCAATCCCCTAATCCAACGGTTAATGCAGATCGATGTGAGAAACCTCTTACGACAAAGGATAAAGGGAAGTCAAATGCAATCACTATTGGTGATATTGAGTATGGAAACAATTGGGTGGAATGAATAAGTGTTTATGTAAAGAGATTCCAAGATAACGTTGTGTAATCTCATTTAATGTATCATGGAATATTGGAATATCAATTTATTAGATCATTGTGGTTTATATTAATTTTATGGTACCGGTAACCATGAAAAGTGGTTGAAATATTTTTTGGAAAGAAAATTGAAATGCTCATAATGAAGGGATAACGATAAAATAATATATATGATAGTATTTATGAGGTCATGATTGATATAAGGACTAAGTGATATCATGGTTTGAGTATATATAATTTTTGGGATTTTGGTATGTGGAAAGAGTTATCTTTTAACAACATTCATGTTTCTACTAAGGTTCTATGATAATTCATTTTTCAAAAGAATACATGATAAAGGTAATCACATGTTTGGAATGTAAACAATAATATATATCATATGATATATGGGAGATAAATGATGGTATTCACATGCTCGATAGATGACATTTCTAGTAATTGTTTTCTTTATACTGTGAGCATGGACAAGAGTATTTTGGATAATCCTAAATACTGGAATGGATTATGTTGGACATAAGTAAGTATTGTTTAAGGCTAGAAATTTTTTTGAAATTATTTATGTAATGTTATAATAATGTAGTTTTAGAATAAGGACAACCTGCAGGATGGGCGACCATCCATCGCATCAGACAAGGCTGTGGAAATCGAACACACAACCAAAGTGAGACAAACCTTTATCGCCTACCACTGGCCTACAGGTAGTCCCTGGTAAGTAGAAACTAGTTTTATTTTATTATGCAGGATGATAGATGATGTATAATCCATTTGGGAACCATATCCGATTAATCTCACCATAGATGGACTTATGTATATAACTTTTTCTAGCTTATATCTGAGACAGATGGAATGACCTATCATTCTATTGCATGATCTGATAACACTTCACGAATGAAAAATTCATCTTCATTTTTTTATGAGATGAAGTGGAAATTTTTCAAGGAAAGAACAACGGTGAGATTGTACAGAAATAAAGAAAGTATTTCTTCTAATTCAATTTCTTCAAATTTAGGGAAATGATCTTGAAAAGAAAAAATGTTATCCTGTTGCCCTTATAACTGATGAATAAGATGGTACCTTAGATCATCACAAATTTATGGATTTGTGATTGTTGGATTTTTCATAGCCATGTCCTCTACCACTCTCCATCAGAACTTGATGGATGTATTTTTTTTCAATATCCATATTTCCACTTATGTTCTCTTATGTGGAAACCCAGTGATGAGTTAATCTGGGTAACCATTACAATTCTAAATTTCCTTTTTAAAATAATTATTTAGTATTCATTTTTATGATGTGGGTTTTTATGAAAGAAACTTTCAAGTATTAAAACATTTATAACCCCGATGAATTTTGAGGGTGAAATTCATTTTATGGGGGGTAGAATGTAACAACCTGAGATTTTATGAGAAATATTATTTTAAATTACTTTGATGTCTTGTGTTGTACACTGCACTAAGATTATCTTGTATTATATGCAACACCGTATTATCATGCAGTATATGCAACACTTTTCTTGGGTCATGTTAAATACAATTTCATGTTCATTTTGTGGAAATTATTCTAGGAAACAATAAGTATAGATTTTGTTTAATGTATAAATGAAATAAGTTTTTATTATGTTATACGCAATACTAAACATATCTTTCACTACACACAACCCTGACTTGGCTTTCATTACATGCAATCAAGACCTTCTTCAATAGCGTGTGTAGTATGCAATACCAAGTTTCACTAAACGATATATTATTATAATATTATTATGAACTAGCCATTATGAATAGTAATAACCACTTTTTGAAATTTTATCTTTCAAAATGGACTTCATTTTTGGATTCGGAATATCAAAATTATCCAAGGGTTAATTTTTGGTATTTTTCTGAAAACAGTCAATTATTGATGAATAGTGAAAACATTAGGTTACTATTTAAAAACCGACATTTTATTTAAATAATTACTTATTTAATTTAAATTCACTTTAGGTAAAAAATGATAAATAATACCTATATAAGATCAATGTAATTCATTGTAGTCATTTTATAATTATTTTTGATATATAAATATTTTATTGAACTTTTGACCGTCTTTTACCCACCTCCTAAGAGAATTTGAAAATTTTAATAAAACATAATTTTACCACTTCATTAAGTTGAATTTAAAAAATCTGAGACACACGGTTTATGACAGTAAGTAAAATTTGGTTCAATGAGATAAAAATAATTTTTGGTGAATAGTAACGTTTTTCTTTTATTTACCAAGGTTAAAAGTAAATAGGGTATCTAAGGGTAAAAATGATATTATTATTACCCTAACACATGTCCAAATTCTATTGGTTAAGTGTAATTAGACAAAATACAACCTTAGAAATAAAATATGACCATTTAGGACCACTTGGATTAGATTAGGACATTTATTATTATTTAATTCCAAGAAGAGTTAAAAGAGTTAAAATCAATGTTTAATAAGTAAAAAATTTTAATATAGGGTTATACATAAGATAAATTAGACTATAGATATTCATTATAAAGATATTAATATTATATAAATAATGATATTTTGTTTATGATTTTTAGACATTAAATAATTTATGTTATTTATGACACAATGATGATGCAGTAATTACCTTATAAATGAAATATTAACATAATTGATGTTATAAATACCCAAATAATGTAATTTTATACCTTTTATGATTTAAACTAGTTTTATATGTTAATATGAAATTTTAGTATTGATTTCATTAACTTTTTGAACTAATCATGATGTTATGAGTTTCACAAAAATCAGGTACCAAACAGTGTCAAAATTGATATAAAATAGTTTTTTAAAACAAATATTATATTATTAATTGTTATATTATTCCTAAAAATCTATGGATCGACCAAATTAAATATATAAGGATATATATATATATTAATAATGAACCACTTGGAGTTCTTTTGTCTTGTTATAGTAAGTTTATTAACCGTATCATTTAAGAAAACAAAAATACACGGTAAAAGTTAAATTATTTAACAAACAGTTAAATCAATATTATAAGGATACAATAGTGACATAAACTTGTCTAAAACCTATTGTATGAGAGGATTTCGACCCATCCCCATATTAGCTTCAATATAAATCAATTTGGAGCTATTAAAAACCGAATATGACTTTATTATAATATAATATTTTGTATTTTTCCTAAGGTACCCCTCTCCTCCCTTATAAAAGGGCACCCCTTACCTCTTCTATTCACAGCCATTTGAGCCTTGAATCTCGGACAAAAAATCCCCATTTCTCTTATCCATTTCCCTAGAAACATTCTGGAGGTTTTGGTCTTCTCAAAAGCCCATTTTTAGTCCCTTAATAGCAAGCTTAAAGAAGGTGCATCGAAGAAGAGGTAATCTCTTCTACAGATTATTTAAAGTATCTTTCTTCTTCAAATTCGTCTTCTTTAGTTGTTTCATTATAATGTAATAAAATCAGTATCTCTAATATATTTATATGTTATTATAAATATGAAACAACCCAATTTAACTTTCTATCCATCCTACGGAAAACGAAATCACCGCGTGTGCGTACGTACGGAATATCATCTCCACGTCGTGGTGTAATTTGTTAATTCACCACCACCTTACATGTATGGGTATAATGGTGTAAACAATTACTATATATGGATATTATAACATCAAACTGATTATGAGATATTATATCATCTACCCCAATTCCATTCAAAAATTATGGGAATGATATCATCGCTCGTGCATACGTACGGATTACCGTCTCCATGATGCGATGAGATTCAATCTCCATGTTAACCATTAAAGAATGATTATAAAGTATATATAATGCATAATAATGGTATATATAACATAATAATTCTACTGTAATTATTTATATGTTACCTACTTAATTCCAATTATGTCAATAAGGAAAGGAAAACAGCGTTCATGCGTTCGTACGACCTACCGTCTCCATGAACGGTGTATTTCATTTAATTTATCTATCTATTATAAGTATATATACTGAATATATATGATATATATATCATTATTTACATTCTGGAAGTAATTAAATCCTGAAATAAGTAATAATAATATCAAGAACAACAAGTCCAAACAACTAAGATAAATAAAATGATTTTACACAAAACGTTGCTTTAACATGGAATTTACAAATGAACGGGTAATATAAAGTCATAAGTAATCTATATATGAAATCATAACAATGAATATGATTCTGTAATAAGACAATGAAATTATTTAAATCATTATACTGGAGGTTTGGATACATACAAAGCATATCGGACATAAGGTAAGGGATAATGTTGTTATCTCAATTGTTTTCTATCCGATATTGCTTTTACATATATATTTACAAGGGTTATATTTATCATCCATGTCCATGTTTTATAAAAATATTTTCATGTATGTTTATAGTTATTTTTAACCATTTTTGACTTTTACCACATGGTATCTAAGGAATCTTTTTTTGTTTACCATAGAGGTACTTTTTGACATATCTTAAAAAAGTACGAGGAGAATTTTTTTACCTTATACGTCATGAACGGATTTTTAAGGTTTAATATCTCCTTATTTTCATGAAGCATACTCTACAATATTTCATGGTTATTTTCAAACAAAATAATTTTTTTAAAATTGTGTGGCAATTTTTGAAAAGAAAACGATTTGTAGGAAGAAAGTATATTTTCCTAAATAATTCATTTAAAGTGTTTTATCAAAACTATTTTCCATATATGATGTCATTATTTATCATGTTTATTTTTCAAGTATAATGTCTCTATTATTTACATGTTGTGATTTTTCTTATGATGGAATGATATCCATTTGTTCTATATGGATTATGTTATGATGGGATGATGTTTATGAAACCCATTTTTTATTCTTTGGGTTATGATAAATGATTTATGTTTATTTTGTGGAACAAGTAAGAATGATTTCATTATGAGATGGGTGGGACCTATATCTCCCACAAATGCATTAGGTAATGATTTATATCTCATGATATAGACATGGCTGGAACGGTAAGTTAATCCGGTTCAGTATAACCGGACTAAAACGAGGAGTAAACTCTATTCAGAAAGGGACTTTGTCCACTAAGATTGTCTAGGCAGTTATGCCTTGGCTACTATGGAAATCATATCACGTGCTTAATGGTTTTCCACAATTACATATTTTCTTCCCATGCTATTTTATTATGATTAATGTTTTATTATGATATATGCCTTACGTAATTCCAATATTTATGTCTATGCTCAAGATTTTGATGTTTTGATTTTATGATCATGTTTTTTCATTCAAATGTTTATGGATAGTTTTATATTCTCTATGTTTACCCCTACTGGGAATTTGAGATCACCCTTTATAATTTTTCCTTTCCCAAGGATATAATGAATGTTTTTAGGAACGAAAATAAAAGGGGAAGATCTTTATGGGAGATGTTGAAGATCATTCACCATGATTAGAAGATTATGTTCTGAGTTTCCAAAGACACTAAACTATTACGATCCTTTGGTGTCTATTTTTTATGTATTTTGTATTACGAAAAAGTAATGTAATGTCCATGTATGTCATGCTTTGGGTCTCTACAGTTGGTATTAGAGGAATGGTCTAGTCAACATTTGGAAACTAGGATGTGAGAACTTTAGTGAGATCCCTAGAGATATTTCTATGGTATGTCTAGGGATATACCTAAGGTTAAGTATATGTATAGGTTATAGTCCTGGAATTATGGTAATGATATTAGAATTAAACCTAGGATGTTAGATATGGAAGGTACTCTCCCGTTATTTTGTTGTTTTCCCTTTCATGATTTTTCCTCACACTATTCTTTTTGGGATTTAGACGATGGATGGAACCCGAAGGAACCGTGTTGACCAATGCAATGGAAGATGCAATGACATTCCTCATGATCAAACCAATGTTATGGGAGATGGAGTGAACAATCTTATTTCTTTACTTACACAAGCTATGAATCATTCTGGACTTCCAATTGAGCAGGTATGGGAGCAACATTCTGTTGAATCTTTCAGGAGGCAGTGTCCACCTTCATTCAATGGGTCCACTGGTCCATTAGTGGATGAACAATGGATCGGTACCAATGAAAAGATATACTAATTCATGCAATGTTTTGAACAAGATAATGTCATCTTAGCAGTATATCGTTTGGAAGGTGAAGCTGATCAATGGTGGAATCTTATCAAGAATACAAGGCACCACGATGAAATTGAAACCATGGAATGGGATGAGTTCAAGAAATTGTTTTTCAATAAGTTCTTCCCTCAAATTATTCGAACAAAGATGGAAAAGGTGTTCCTTGAGCTTAATCAAAAGGATGATGAATCTGCTGGTATATACGAGGTGAATTTATCAAGGCTTGCAAGGTAGCATCTGGATTTATCATTCAACCTGAATGTAAAGTTGATAGATTCTTCAGTGGCTTAAAAATATGTCTTCTAAGGGAATTAGCTATAAGAGACTTCAGTAGCTATGAATAAATTGTGTGTTGTGCTATCAAGGTAGAACTGGAAATTGGTGTTACATATACATCTCATGGTTTTGAGAAGAAAAGAAAGATGGAGTTCAAGGAAAAATCTCAGAACAATGGTGAAAAGAAGATGAATGTTAATTTATGATAAATGTGTTGAAATAAGCATGTTTGAGATTGTCAAAAATGTACTAGATAATGTTTCAAGTGTGGAAAATATGAACGTCGAGCAGTTGAGTGTCGAGGTAATAGGAAAATGGTAGCTAATGATGTGAATAGTGAAAAGATTACAAATAATTCTCTATCAACACTTCAATGCTTCAAGTGCCAGGAAATGGGGAATTATGCTAATCAATGCCCTAATCCAAGTGTTAATGCAGATCGGCGTGAGAAAACTCTTAAGGAAAAGGATAAAGGGAAGTCACATGCAATCACTATAGGTGATGTTGTGTATGAAAACGATTTGGTGGAATGAATAAGTGTTTATGTAACAGGATTCTGAGATAATGTTGTGGAATCTCATTTAAAGTATCGTGGAATATTGGAATATCAATGTATTATATCATTGTGGGTTTTAATAATTTTATGGTACCGGTATCCATGAAAAGTGATTGAAATATTTTTTGGAATGAAAATTGAAATGCGCATAATGAGGGATAACGAGAAAATAATATATATGATAGTATTCATGAGATCATGATTTATATAAGGACTAAGTGATACCATGGTTTGAGTATATATAATTTTTTGGATTTTGGTATGTGGGAAGAGTTAACTTTTAACAACATTCATATTTTCACTAAGGTTCTATGATAATTCATGTTTCAAAAGAATACATGATTAAGGTAATCACATGTTGGGAATGTGACCAAAAATATATATCGTATGATATATGGGGGATAAATGATGGTATTCACATGCTCGGAAGATGACATTTGTATTAATTTTTTTCTTCATACTATGAGCTTGGACAAGAGTATTTTGGATATGCCTAATGATTTGAATGGATTATGTTGGACATCAGTCATTATTGTTTAAGGCAAGAACTTTTTTCAAAATTATTTATGGAATGTTATAATAATGTAGTTTTAGAATGAGGACAACCTGCAGGATGGGCGACAACCCATTGCGTCGGACAGAGCTATGAAAATCAAACCCACAACCGAAGTGCGACATGCCTTTATCACCTACCACTGGCCTACAAGAAGTCCCTGGTTAGTAGAAACTAGTTTTATTTTATTATGAAGGATGATAGATGACATATAAGTCTATTTTGGAACCATATCCGATTAATCTCACCATAGATGGACTTAGGTATATAACTTTTGATAACTTATATTTGAGACAGATGGAATGACCTATCATTCTATCGCATGATCTGCTAACACTTCAAGAATGGAAAATTCATCTTCATTCCTTTAAGATATGAAGTGGAAATTGTTCAAGGCAGGAACAACAGTGAGATTGTACTAAAATAAAGTAAGTATTTCTTCTAATTCAAATTATTCAACTTAAGGGAAATGATCTTGAAATCCCGAAATGTTTTCCTAGTGCCCTTATATCTAATGAATCAGATGGTACCATAGATCATAAAAAAATAATGGCTTTGTGATTGTTGGATTTTTCATAGCCATGTCCTCTACCACTCTCCATAAGAACTTCATGGTTAGATTTTTTCCAATATCCATATTTCCACCTATGTTCTCATATATGGAAACCCAGTGATGAGTTAATCTGGGTAACCATTACATTTCTAACATTACTTTTTAAAATGAAGTTATAGTATTACTTTTTACGATGTGGGTTTCTATGAATGAATCTTTCAAGTAGTAAACCATTTATAACCCCGATGAATTTCGAGGGGGAAATTAATTTTAAGGGGGGTAGAATGTATCAACCCTAGAATTTATGAGAAATATTATTTTAAATGAATTTGATGTCTTTTGTTGTATGAAACACCAAGATTAGCTTGTACTATAAGCAACACCGTATTATCTTGCAGTATACACAACACTATTCTTGTCTCATGTTACACACAATTTCATGTTCGTTATGTGGAAATTATTCTAGGAAACATTAAGTATAGATTTTGTTTAATGTATAAATGAATGAAGTTTTGATTATGTTTTACGCAACACAAAATAGAGCTTTCACTACACATATCCATTACTTGGCTTGCATTACACACAATCAAGACCTTCTTCGATAGCATGTGCAGTACGCAATATCAAGATTCACTAAACGAGATATTATTACAATATTATTAAGAACTAGCCATTATGAATAGTAATACCCAGCATTTAAAATTTCATATTTCAAAATGGACTTCATTTTTCGATTCAGAATATCGATATTATCCAAGGGTTAATTTTTGGTATTTTTCTGAAAACATTCAATTTTTGTTGAATAGTGAAAACACTGGGTTAATATTTAAAAACCGACATTTTATTTAAATAATTATTTATTTTATTTAAATTTACTTTAGGTCAAAATTGATACATAATACATATATTAGTTCAATGTAATTCATTGGAATCATTTTATAATAATTTTAGATATATAAAAATTTTATTGAACATTTGACCGTCTTTTACCCACCTCCTAAGAGAATTTGCAAATTTACATAAAACATAATTCTACAACTTCTGTGAGTGGAATTTAAAAAATATGAGAGACACGATTGATGACAGTACATAAAATGTGGTTCAATGAGATAAAAATAATTTTTGGTGAATGGTAACTTTTTTAGTTTTATTTACCACGGTTAAAAGTAAATTGGGTAATTAAGGGTAAATATGATATTATTATTTTCCTAACACATGTCCTAATTCTATTGGATAAGTTCAATTCGACCAAAAAAAACCTTATTAATAACATATTACCATTTAGGTCCACTTGGATTAGATTAGGACATTTATTATTATTTAATTCAATAAAGAGTTAAAAGAGTTAAAATCAAAGTCTAATAAGTAAAACATTTTTAATATTGGGTTATACATATGATAAATTAGACTATAAATATAAATTAGAAATATAAAAATATGTCCTAAATAATTATATTTTATTTATGATTTTTAGATATTATATAATTTAAGTTATTTATGTCACAATGATGATGCTGTAGTTACCATATTAATGAAATATTAACATAATTGATTTATAAATACCCAAATAAGTGTAATTTTAGACTTTTTATGAAATAAACTAGTTTTATATGTTAATATGACATGTTATTATTGATTTAATTAACTTTTTTTGAACTAATCATAATGTTATGTGTTTCACAAAAATCAAGTACTAAATAGTGTCAAAAATGACATAAAATAGTTTTTTAAAACAAATATTATATTATTAATTGTCATTTTATTCCTAAAAATCAATGGTTCGGCCAAATTACTTAGATAAGGATTTATATATTAATAATGAACTACTTGTGGTTCGTTTGTCTTGTTATAGTATGTTTGATAACCATATAGTTTAGGAAAACAAAAAAGACATGGTAAAAGTTAAATTATTTAACTTAGACTTAAATCTAAATGATAAGGATAAAATATTGACATAAACATTTCTAAAACATATTGGAATAGAGGATTTCGACACATCCGCAACATTGCTTCGAAATAAATCAATTTTGAGCTAATAAAAACCAAATATGACTTTATTATAAAATAATACTTTATGTTTTTTCCTAAGGTACCCCTCTCCTCCCTTATAAAAGGGAACCCATTCCCTCTTCTCCTCACACAATTTTGAGCCTTGAAGCTCGGCCAACCCCTTCCCATTTCAATTATCCACTTCCCTAGATACATTCTAGATGTTTGGGTCTTCTAAAAAGACCAAATCTACTCCCTTAATAGCTATCTTAAAGAAGGTGCGTCGAAGAAGAGGTAATCTCTTCTACTAATTCTTTCAAGTTTCTGTCTTCTTAAAATTATTATTCTTTAGCTGTTTCAATATAAAGTAATAACATCAGCATCTATAATATACTGATATGTTATTATAAATATGAAACAACCCCATTTCACTTTCTATCCATCCTACGGAAAACGAAATCACCGAGCGTGCGTATGGATGAAATACCATCTCCCCGCCGTGGTGTAATTTGTTAATCCACCACCACCTTAATTGGATGGGTATAATTTTATAATGAATAAATTTATGTGGATATTATAACATCATACTGATTATGAGAAATTATATCATCCACTCCAATTCCATTCAAAAATTACGGAATGATGTCATCGCTCGTGCGTACGTACGAATTACCATCTCCATGAAGCGATGAGATTCAATCTCCATGTTAACCATTAAAGAATGATTATAAAGTATATATAATGAATAATAATGGTATATATAACATAATAATGCTACTGTATTTATTTATATGTTATTTACATTAATTCATTGAAGTCAATAAGGAAAGGAAAATAGTGTTCATGCGTACGTACGACCTACCGTCTCCATGAACGGTGTTTTTCATTTCATTTATCTATCTATTATATATATATATACTGAATATATATGATATATAAATCAATATTTACATTCTGGAAGTAATTAAATCATGATATATGTATTAATAATATAAATAACAACAATTCCAAACTAGTATGATAAATAAAATGATTTTACCCAAAACGCTGCTTTAATATGGAATTTACCAAAGAACGAGTATTACAAAGTCATAATTAAACTATATATGATATCATAACAATTAATATCTTTCTGTAATAAGTCAATGACATTATTTAAATCATTATACAAGAGGTTAGGATACATACAAAGCATAACATAAATGTATCACATAAAACATGCATAAAGGAAACAAAACATTTCCACATTTCAATCACAATATAACATTTTAGTATTTTGAAATAATGAATCCATACAAAAAGAAACCATTTCCAAAACCATTTAAAACATTTAATAAGGAGAATTTTGAATCAAAGTGCCCCATACCACCTTGAAGCGTTTAACATTTTAAACCATTAATATCCATATAAATAAATCCTTAAAACCATTTTGAAAACATGGATATTAATAAGAACAAGTCATTAAAACATTTAAAGCGATATTTTGGTCAAAGGGTTTTTACCCAAATTTGAGACACTTGAATACAATAATTGAGGAATAAAATTTAATCAGAACTTTATAATATCATGAGAATAAATAGATTCATGATATAATATTCCAAAGGACAGTATATACACCATATAAGAGTGAATTGGTGCATAACAACAATGAAGTCTCAATAGGGATGTAAAATGTGATGAAATCCCTTATAAGGAAGGTATCCTTAAATTAAGGATAAATCAATATCAAAATTATGTGTGACAAATATAAATACACCCAATATAATTGAATATTAAGTGTAAAAAAATAAAAGGTCATTCACACATATTGAAAGGATGACATATTCAATAACTACATGTTGAACCCAAAGAAATCGAAATTGGGTTAAAACGTTCCCTTGGTAAAATTCGACAGCCTAACGACGTCACTCCAAAAATTCAAAAAATGAGTTGATGAGAGACAAAAAGGGAATCTCATAACTTGGACATAAAATTTAAATCAATCAGGATATAGAAGAACATATCCCAACATAATCGTATGTGAATTAAAAGACATAACAAACGAAGTCTTTTAAAATGAGGAGGGTGAAAGGTTCCATTACCAACATGGGTAACTTTCGAAAAGTACACCCCATTGAAGAAGTGTCATAAAATGAATATGTAAATACCCATAAATGGAATTATATTACAAAAGGAGTGTAATAATGGGCAGTACATAAAACACTCAAATGAAATTTTGGGAAATGTATCATAAATCTCATAGGAATAAAAGTGAGATGAAAAATCCCTTACGAAAACTCGGCAGCCTAACGACGCCACTTAAAACATACAAAATGGATTGATGAGAGGAAATAGGGTATCTCATCATATGAAAATAATAAGTACAGTGGGAGTAATATAAAATAACATCCCAATCATAAGAAAGATGAGCTTAAAAGGAATGACATAAAAGAGTGTACTTAAAAAGAAAGAGAGGTGTAGGATCCCTTACCTCGGGTCCGACTTGACTCGATCATTCTATAACGTCCTGAATAATAAACATGAGTTAATTTTTACTTGATTAAGAACCTTTTACAAGTTCATTATTACTTTTATATCAATTATTTACATTTTATAAACATTATGTAATCATTTAAGTTAATAATGTTTGTTTTGTCGATATTTGGTTCTTAAGTCGAAAGTGGACTTCTTACAATTACATGTTGTTCATGTGGTCAAAGGATCTTTATATCCAGAATGACATTACTGATTTGGATATCATATATATCATATATATCTATAATATACATGTATTTATAATATCACTTAATTATTTAGAGGTAAGAAATGAAATGCACCGTTCATGGAGACGGTAAGCCGTACATACACATGAACACTACTTTCATTTCCTTTTCATATTAATGGAATTAAAACTAAATGAGAGGTATGTATATTTTAATTCCAGAATTATATTCATAATTTAGATGTATCATTAATCATATATATCCATTATATACATGTACTTATAATAGTACATTACATTTGGGGATAAGAAATGAAATGCACCGTTCATGGAGATGGTAAGCCGTACGTACGCATGAACGTTACTTTCATTTCTATCTCATACTTTAATGGAAAGAAATAATAATTATATATAGGTATATAATAATTCCAGTATAACATCATATATAAGAACATTAAATCAATCCTTTATACGTCCCACGTATGGAATTAACGAATCACATCACTTTGAGGGGGCGGTAGTCCGCACCTCCAAAAATGAATATATCACTTATACCCATAATGGAAGCCATAAAAGTAAGCCAAAAATAAAAAATACAGAAGATTAAGTAAAACATAAACATATTATATATCATATGTAAAAATAGTGACATCATAATGGCCACCTTTTAAGGTGTTAAATGAGTATTGAACAATCATCGTTTCGGGAGGCAGAATTTCGCCATCCACGGAAACCGTATGTTCTTTAACCATTTGATGTAGTTGTGTGAGTGTGTAGCTCGAATAAATCTTCTAACAACATCCTAGTATATTTAAGATACTGGTTTTGTTACAATATAAGTAAATAAAAAGATTTTAGGGTGTTGGAGAAGAAAAATAAAACAAATGAACATGAGAGAATGAATTACCTTTAAAAGTGTAACTCCTTTTGATTTGAGACTAAAGGCTTCCTTTGAGAGGATTATGCCCAATGGGAATCCTATAGGTTGAGGAGAGGGATGTGTAGAGAGTAAATGGGAAGGGGATGTCCGAGCCAAAGGCTTGAGGAGTGTGTGAAATGAGGTAGAGGTGGGGGCCTTTTATAAGAGGAGAGGAGGGGCACTTTTGGATATAATGAAACTATTATTTTATTTTCAAACGTTTTTCTAATTTCTAAGGTCCCACATTGATATATTTAGAATATAATATGATAAGGCTTCGAAATATTCCCATACAATAGTTTTTGGACATGTTTAGGTCTTAGATTTTATATTATCGTTTCATTTTATTTAAACTGTTCATTAATGAGGTCATCGCTGCATCATCATGATGTCATAAATAATTTAATTTATTTAAACTCTAAAAATTATAAAAAAAATACTATGATGTAGGAAATCCTTTTAGCTTTCCAATTACTATTTATAATCAAAACTCTGATCTTTTATAACCCCATGTAAAAATTGTTTTCGTAAAATAACTCAAGTTTGTGTCATTTTTACTTTAACATTAAATAAAAAGTTATTTATGTCATTTCCCAACCAAAGTGGATCCATGGGGTCCCCAAGTTGACCCATGGCTTGTATAGGTCGGTCATGACACAACCAATGAGGTTAGGACATGTTTCAAGTTCATTTCATATTATTAAAATATTATTTTTACCTTAAACTACACTAATTACCTCTAATCGCGATTAAAAACTTAATAAGTAACTATTCACCAAAAAATTATTTTTATCCCATTGAACCACATTTTACTTCTTAATGACAACCATGTATGTCGGATTTTGGAAATTAATAACACAAAGATGGAAAAATTTCATTTAAATGGAAAAATCAGTTTTTATAAGTACCACTTAGTGGTTTCACTATACATCAAAAATTGAAGTTTTTCAGAAAAATCCCAAAAATTCAACCTAAGCTATATTTGATATTCCAAATTCAAAAATGAAGTCTATTTTACAAAATTAAAAACATATAAGTCACATAAATTAATTTAATAATTAATTCCCGCTGTCAGAGCAAATAGCGTGTTTTTATGAAACAATAAGTATCAAAAGATTGACACTAATTTAAGTCTGATTTCAAAGTGAAATTAATTCCAACGACCACTATTGGATTTAATGGTAAAAATAAATTCTAATTTCACTTTAAAACCAATTCAAAAGATAATCTAATCATATAAATAAATTAGATTAAAAAGAGGTTTTGAATTAAAATACATCATTTTACACTATTCATTAAAAAACGAACTTTATCAGAAAGATACCAAAAATTTACACAAAGTAAATTTTGATGTCCCAACTCTTAAGAAGAGTTTTATTTGGTCCAAAAGGATGTATAATAGTGAACAAAACTATATTTAATGACGGTTCTCGATCAAAAGGTGATAAGTGAACCTTTAGTGAAAACTAGGGCATATACGCCTAATATTGAATTCTTTCCGTATATTATGCCTTTATCTTTTATTGGAAAAATGTAAAAACATTTAAAAACATATATAATCATATTTTAGTTATTTATATCCATTCTTGTCAATAAAACGGCTACATGTTAACTACCATTTAAAATAATATTATTTTATTATTAGAGTGCAACGTAAGATTCCCAAGAAACTCGTTGTTGCGTGTTGGGTACACCATCAAGCATAGCATCCCCTTTAAAGTCATATTAATATTTTATTCACAAATATGGATAAATATGAAAATTTCATATTCTTTATTTACCTGGGGTGTTACATCCTTCCCCATTTTGGGAATTGCGTCCTCGCAATTTTTTTAAAATTGAGCTTGGAAACATCCTCGGACGTCCTACATCAGAACAAGAGTCAGTAAAACAATCACTTTAAAATAAGGGAATATAAGTACAGAGGTCACCCGAGTTAACCCATAATAGGATTCCATGTAGAAAAACATGGACAGGGAAGAAAAAGCAAAGGGTCAGGTTCTTGAGGGAGAGTGATAGTAAACATGTCTATGAGAAAGTTAACAATGAGAAAATCACAAACTTGTGATGGGTTAAACGGTATTCGATTCCCCAGTAGGAAAAGCTAATAGACAACATTTTCGTGTTAAGTTACTTTTTATTGAGCAATTTATTCATAAGGAAACATAATCACTTATCATGTTTACTTTCAACCTTTACTGGATTCATTAATCAAACTCATATTTTTTTTCCAAAAGACGAGTATTTAGGGAGACTTGTTCGCATTAAGAGTACTATAATCAACTTATAGAGAGTCACCTAATCCAAAAAAAGAGAACTATATACTTCCCATGTCTCTAGACTTTAACCAAAACCAAAAAGGTTATTACAAAATCAGATAATCCAGAAAAGGATAACCCTTTATAAAAAAAATCTATTCTTAATCTCCAAGATTTGTCCAACAAAACCCAAAGTTCAACGAGGACCATTCTATAATCAATTTTTCCATAAAAGTCTTCAAAGTAAACCAAACTAAGATTTAAACCCAAATATTTTAAGGATTTAGTCACATAGTCTTCCATGTTAAATCGTAACATTTATCTCCAAACAACATCAGTTGCTCCTAAAGTCTCGTATTGAAAAGTAATTAACATAATCACATATCCTCCCTGATAGGTTAATCATTTCCATAAATAACCCAAAATAAACTTACTCTTAATTGATAAAATCATATAACTAGAATGAATCAGTCAAACTAACCAGGGACTTCACGTAGTCCAGTGGTAGGCGATAAATACCAGTCGCACTTTTGTTGTGGGTTCGATTCCCGCAGCTTTGTCCGACGCGACGGGTAGTCACACGGTCTGCGTGTTGTCCGTTTTTCAAAACTATATAATTTTTAAAACATTCCCCAAAATGAGATAAAATCTTCAATGATGATCATAACATATTTTAACCTCAAGTTTATCTCATGACTTTCATTTTCCATCATAACATATAATAACCCATAATTACCTCAAAAGTAAGGATCATATAAACCCAAATGGTTCTTTATAACTATGTCCAAAAAAGAAAAGATAACTATTCCTTGAATAAAATTTGCCTATATTAAACATCAGGGGTACACGTAATATAAAAAGTATTCTAATGTAACCCCATCATCAAAAGAGACTTAATACTCTTAAGAATTTCACCATAACTCTTGAAGCCCTTATATGTTGACATCTTACTCATTCAACATTCTTCATGATCCATTAACCATTCCTTTCCAACTTATTCTGAAATACCTCTTTCCTACAAACAAAATCATGAATCATATCCTAAGATTCCAAAATAGGAAAAAAATAGTCATGAAATAATACATACCATTGATTGGTCATTGTCATTTTCTTCATCCTCAATCGTAATGGAATTAGTTATTGGTAAACGAACATTTTTACGCTCTTGGTGATCCCATTCACGAAACGTCTTCATAGGACATGTGTTTGCATAATGACCATGCACACCACATTTAAAACATTCAATTGACCCCTCAGAAAGAACTTCTTTCCCTTTCCTTGAGTCAACTGGATGCTTCCTTTTTCCATTGCAGGTTCTTGACCTTCATTTCCACATCTATAACATATTCCTGTCCCTTTGAAACATTTTCCTAGGTGTTTCTTTCCACATCTTTGACACATAGGTTTTTGAACACACTTACCTTTATGATTATTACCTGTACTTCCATAGGGATTTTTTTCTCGCATATATGATGCCTTAGAGAAATATCCAAGGTTTAGGTGGTCAATCATGACTCTAGATAGTTGGTTGAGGATAATCACAAGAGTTCTCATTGCAGCTCCCATATCTTTCAATTGCTTGCTCAAAAAACTGTCACAGTTTCCTTCACATCCACTGCTACTTTGGTGCCTGCTAGATCCAGCCATTTACTAAAACCAAAAAGGCTAGTGTGAGTATATCAAAAAAGCCATCATGTACTAATTAGGAAGGTAAAAACTAAGATAAACTTACTCATTCACTTTATCTAAAACTAGGACTCTTTCTGAAATCATAACCTTTATGGTAATGTCACTTATGCTTTAGAATACCCTAACCTCTAAAGTTATCTAAACCGACCTTTGATACCAATTATAAGTCCCCAGCCTTAAAACTTACTTAATCTTGAGTTATTACAAGATTACACATTGAGGATCTTTTCAGGTTTAGAGTATTAGAGAATTAGATCATGAAACTTCCATTACATTCCACATTTAAACAAAGTGGTTACATAAAAGACAGTATTCATTCTTCAAATCAACGAAAAAATATTTAAAATAAAACATGGATTCTTTATTGACACATCCTTGACACTATCATCACATCATGTACCCTTCCCTTGACCTGTGAAAAACATTTCAAAAACTTGGGATGAGCATAAAAAGCTCAGTAAGGGATGTAAAAATATGGAAAGGAATCATGAGTACATATATACATAAGAATGAAATCATACTTTACCCATAAAACATAGGCACTTTAACATACCTCATCAAACCATGAATAAATCATTGAAATCATAAGACATAAAGGTAACTTGAGGAATTCATAACATTCTTACGTAGGGAGTAACCCTCTTGGTTACGTTTGGAATACCCATCACAGTATATTCCATAAATCTCTTCGGAGAAACCTTAACGATTCACTCCTTCGCGTTACCCAATGCATTGGAGAGCTATATCGGGCTCACCCGCCCTTAGTTTATCACGGAACCACCCGTTTTCTTAACAATCCCCAAGAACCATAACATAAACCAATCACATAAAACATGCATAAAGGAAACAAAACATTTCCACATTTCAATCACAATATAACATTTTAGTATTTTGAAATAATGAATCCATACAAAAAGAAACCATTTCCAAAACCATTTAAAACATTTAATAAGGAGAATTTTGAATCAAAGTGTCCCATACCACCTTGAAGCTTTTAACATTTTAAACCATTAATTTCCATATAAATAAATCCTTAAAAACATTTTGAAAACATGGATATTAATAAGAACAAGTCATTAAAACATTTAAAGCGATATTTTGGTCAAAGGGTTTTTACCAAAATTAGAGACACTTGAATAAAATAATTGAGGAATAAAATTTAATCAGAACATTATAATATCATGAGAATAAATGGATTCATGATATAATATTCCAAAGGACTGTATATACACCATATAAGAGTGAATTGGTGCATAACAACAATGAAGTCTCAATAGGGATGTAAAATGTGATGAAATCCCTTATAAGGAAGGTATCCTTAAATTAAGGATAAATCAATATCAAAATTATGTGTGACAAATATAAATACACCCAATATAATTGGATATTAAGTGTAAAAAAATAAAAGGTCATTCACACATATTGAAAGGATGACATATTCAATAACTACATGTTGAACCAAAGAAATCGAAATTGGGTTAAAATGTTCCCTTGGTAAAATTCGACAGCCTAACGGCGTCACTCCAAAAATTCAAAAAATGAGTTGATGAGAGATAAAAAGGGAATCTCATCACTTGGACAAAAAATTTACATCAATCAGGATATAGAAGAACATATCCCAACATAATAGTATGTGAATTAAAAGACATAACAAACGAAGTCTTTTAAAATGAGGAAGGTGAAAGGTTCCATTACCAACTTGGGTAACTTTCGAAAAGTACACCCCATTGAAGAAGTGTCATAAAATGAATATGTAAATACCCATAAATGGAATTATATTACAAAATTAGTGTAATAATGGGCAGTACATAAACCACTAAAATGAAATTGTGTCAAATGTAGCATAAATCTCATAGGAATAAAAGTGAGATGAAAAATCCCTTACGAAAACTCGGCAGCCTAACGGCGCTACTTAAAACATCCAAAATAGATTGATGAGAGGAAATAGGGTCTCTCATCATATGAACATAATAATTACAGTGGGAGTAATATAAAATAACATCCCAATCATAAGAAATATGAGCTTAAAAGGAATGACATAAAAGAGTGTACTGAAAAAGAAAGAGAGGTGTAGGATCCCTTACCTCGGGTCCGACTTGACTCGATCGTTCTTTAACGTCCTAAATAATAAACTTGAGTTAATTTTTACTTGCTTAAGAACCCTTTAGAAGTTAATTATTCCTTTTATATCAATTATTGACATTTTATAAACATTATGTAATCATTTAAGTTAATAATGTTTGTTTTTTCGATATTTGGTTCTTAAGTCGAAAGTGGACTTCTTACAATTACATGTTGTTCATGTGGTCAAAGGATCTTTATATCCAGAATGACATTCCTGATTTGGATATCATATATATCATATATATCTAGAATATACATGTATTTATAATATCACATAATCATTTAGAGGTAAGAAATAAAATGCACCGTTCATGGAGACGGTAAGCCGTACGTACGCATGAACGCTACTTTCATTTCTTTTTCATATTAATGGAATTAAAACTAAATGAGAGGTATGTATATTTTAATTCCAGAATTATATTCATCATTTATATGTATAATTAATCATATATTTCCATTATATACATGTACTTATAATAGTACATTACATTTGGGGATAGGAAATGAAATGCACCGTTCATGGAGATGGTAAGCCGTACGTACGCATGAACGCTACTTTCATTTCTATCTCATAATTTAATGGAAAGAAATAATAATGATATAGAGGTATATAATAATTCCAGTATAACATCATATATAATAACATTAAATCCATCCTTTATACGTCCCACGAATGGCATTAACGAATCACATCACTTTGAGGGGGCGGTAGTCCGCACTTCCTAAAATGAAGATATCGCTTATACCCATAATGGAAGCCATAAAGGTAAGCCAAAAATGAAAAATACAGAAGATTAAGTAAAACATAAACATATTATATATCATATATAAAAATAGTGACATCATAATGGCCACCTTTGAAGGTGTTAAATGAGTATTGAACAATCATCGTTTCGGGAGGCAGAATTTCGCCATCCACGGAAACCGTATGTTCTTTAACCATTTGATGTAGTTGTGTAAGAGTGTAGCTCGAATAAATCTTATAAAAACATCCTAGTATATTTACGATACTGGTGTTGTTACAAAATAAGTAAATAAAAAGAGTTTAGGGGGTTGGAGAAGCAAAATAAAACAAATGAACATGAGAGAATGAATTACCTTTAAAAGTGTAACTCCTTTTGATTCGAGCCTAAAGGCTTCCTTTGAGAAGATGCATCCCAATGGGAATCCTATAGGATGAGGAGAGGGATGTGGAGAGAGTAAATGGTAAGGTGATGGCCGAGCCAAAGGCTTGAGGAGTGTGTGAAATGAGGTAGAGGTGGGGGCCTTTTATAAGAGGAGAGGAGGGGCACTTTTGGATATCATGAAACTATTATTTTATTTTCAAACGTTTTTCAAATTTCTAATGTCTAACATTGATATATTTCTAAGATAAGATGATAAGGCTTAGAAATATTCCCATCCCATAGTTTTTGGACAAGTTTAGGTCTTAGAATTTATATTATCGTTTCATTTTATTTAAACTGTTCATTAATGAGGTCATCGCTGCATCATCATGATGTCATACATAATTTAATTTATTTAAACTCTAAAAATTATAAAAAAATACTATGATGTAGGAAATCGTTTTATCTTTCCAATGACTATTTATAATAAAAACTCTGATCTTTTATAACCCCATGTAAAAATTGTTTTCGTAAAATAACTCAAGTTTGTGTCATTTTTACTTTAACATTAAATAAAAAGTTATTTATGTCATTTCCCAACCAAAGTGGATCCATGGGGTCCCCAAGTTGACCCATGGCTTGTCGTGGTCGGCCATGACACAACCAATGAGGGTAGGACATGTTTCACGTTCATTTCATATTATTAAAATATTCTTTTTGCCTTAAACTACACTAATTACCTCTAATCGCGATTAAATACTTAATAAGTAACTATTCACCAAAAAATTATTTTTATCCCATTGAACCAAATTTTACTTCTTAATGACAACCATGTATGTAGAATTTTTGAAATTAAAAAAACAAAGATGGAAAAATTTCATTTAAACGGAAAAATCAGTTTTTATAAGACCCACTTAGTGGTTTCACTATTCATCAAATATTGAAGTTTTTCAGAAAAATCCCAAAAATTCACCCTAAGATATATTTTATATTATGAATTCAAAAATGAATTCTATTTTACAAAATTCAAAACATATAAGTCACATTAATTAATTTAATAATTAATTCCCGCTGTCAGAGCAAATAGCGTGTTTTTATGAAACAATAAGTATCAAAAGATTGACACTAGTTTAAGTCTGATTTCAATGTGAAATTAATTCCAACGACCACTATTGGATTTAATGGTAAAAATATATTCTAATTTCACTTTAAAACCAATTCATAAGATAATCTAATCATATAAATAAATTAGATTAAAAAGAGGTTTTGAATTAAAATACAACATTTTACACTATTCATTAAAAAATGAACTTTATCAGAATGATACCAAAAATTATCACAAAGTAAATTTTGATGTCCCAATTCTTAAGAAGAGTTTTATTTGGTCCAAAAAGATGTATAATAGTGAACAAAACTATATTTAATGACGGTTCTCGATCAAAAGGCGATATGTGAACCTTTAGTGAAAACTAGGGCATATACGCCTAAAATTGAATTCTTTCCATATTTTATGCCTTTATCTTTTATTGGATAAATGTAAAAACATTTAAAAACATATATAATCATATTTTAGTTGTTTATATCCATTCCTGTCAATACAACGGCTACATGTTAACTACCATTTAAAATAATATTATTTTATTATTAGTGTGCAACATAAGATTCCCAAGAAACTCGTTGTTGCGTGTTGGGTACGCCATCGAGCATAGCATCCCCTTTAAAGTCATATTAATATTTTATTCACAAATATGGATAAATATGAAAATGTCATATTCGTTATTTACCTGGGGTGTTACATCCTTCCCCCCTTTTGGGAATTGCGTCCTCACAATTTTTTTAAAATTGAGCTTGGAAACATCCTTGGACTTCCCACATCGGAACAAGAGTCGGTAAAACAATCACTTTAAAATAAAGGAATATAAGTACAGAGGTCACCCGAGTTAACCCATAATAGGATTCCATGTTAAAAACATGGACATGGAAGAAAAAGAAAAGGGTCAGGTTCTTGAGGGAGAGTGATAGTAAACATGTCTATGAGAAAGTTAACAATGAGAAAATCACAAACTTGTGATGGGTTAAACGGTATTCGATTCCCCAGTAGGAAAATCTAATAGACAACATTTTCCTATTAAGTTACTTTTTATTGAGGAATTTATTCATAAGGAAACATAATCACTTATCATGTTTACTTTCAACCTTTACTGGATTCCTTAATCAAAGTCATATTTTTTTTCCAAAAGACGAGTATTTAGGGAGATTTGTTCGCATTAAGAGTACTATAATCAACTTCTAGAGAGTCACCTAATCCAAAAAAAGAGAACAATATACTTCCCATGTCTCTATACTTTAACCAAAACCAAAAAGGTTATTACAAGATCAGATAATCCAGAAAAGGATAACCCTTTATAAAAATAAAATCTATTCTTAATCTCCAAAATTTGTCCAAAAAACCCAATGTTCAATGAGGACCATTCTATAATCAATTTTTCCATAAAAGTATTCAATGTAAACCAAACTAAGATTGAAACCCAAATATTTTAAGGATTTAGTCGCATAGTCTTCCAAGTTAAATCGTAACATTTATCTCCAAACAACATCAGTTGCTCCTAAAGTCTCGTATTGAAAAGTAATTAACCTAATCACATATCCTCCCTAATAGGTTAATCATTTCCATAAATAACCCAAAATCAACTTACTATTAATTGATAAAATCATATAACTAGAAAGAATCAGTCAAACTAACCAGGGACTTCACGTAGTCCAGTGTTAGGCGATAAATACCAATCGCACTTTGGTTGTGGGTTCAATTCCCGCAGCTTTGTCCGACGCGACGGGTAGTCACACGGTCTACGTGTTTTCCTTTTTCCAAAACTATATAATTCTTAAAACATTCCCCAAAATGAGATAAAATCTTCAAAGATGATCATAACATATTTTAACCTCAAGTTTATCTCATGCCTTTAATTTTCCATCATAACATATAATAACCCATAATTACCTCAAAAGTAAGGATCATATAAACCCAAATGGTTCTTTATAACTATGTACACAAAATAAAAGATAACTATTCCTTGAATAAAATTTTCCTATGTTAAACATCAGGGTTACACATAATATAAAAAGTCTTCTAATGTAACCCCATCATCAAAAGAGACTTAATACTCTTAAGAATTTCACCATAACTCTTAAAGCCCTTATATGTTGACATCTTACTCATTAAACATTCTTCATGATCCATTAACCATTCCTTTCCAACTTATGCCGAAATACCTCTTTCCTACAAACAAAATCATGAATCATATCCTAAGATTCCAAAATAGGAAAACAATAGTCATGAAATAATACATACCATTGATTGGTCATTGTCATTTTCTTCATCCTCAATCGGAATGGCATTATGTATTGGTAAACGAACATTTGTACACTCTTGGTGATCCCATTCCTGAAACTTATTCATAGGAAATGTGTTTGCTCAATGACCATGCACACCACATTTAAAACATTCAATTGATCCCTCAGAAAGAACTTCTTTCCCTTTCCTCGATTCAACTGGATGCTTCCTTTTTCCATTGCAGGTTCTTGATTTATGACCTTCATTTCCACATCTATAGCATATTCCTATCCCTTTGAAACATTTTCCTAGGTGTTTCTTTCCCCATCTTTGACACATTGGTTTTTGAACGCACTTACCTTTATGATTATTACCTGTACTTCCATAGGGATTTTTTTCTCGCATATATGATGCCTTAGAGAAATCGCCAAGGTTTAGGTGGTCAATCATGACTCCAGATAGTTGGTTGAGGATAATCACAAGAGTTCTCATTGCAGCTCCCATATCATTCAGTTTCATGCTCAAAAAATTGTCACAGTTTCCTTCACATCCACTGTTACTTTGGTGCCTGCTAGAACCATCCATTTACTAAAACCAAAAAGTTTACTGTGAGTATATCAAAAAAGCCATCATGTACTAATGAGGAAGGTACAAACTAAGATATACTTACTCATTCACTTTATCTAAAACTAGTACTCTTTCTGAAATCATAACCTTTATGGTAATGTCACTTATGCTTAAGAATACCCTAACCTCTAAAGTTATCTATACCGACCTTTGATACCAATTATAAGTCCCCAGCCTTAAACCTTACTTAATCTTGAGTTATTACAAGATTACACATTGAGGATCTTTTCAGGTTTAGAGTTTTAGAGAATTAGATCATGAAACTTCCATTACATTCCACATTTAAACAAAGTGGTTACATAAAAGACAATATTCATTCTTCCCATCGACGAAAACATATTTAAAATAAAATATGGATTCTTTCTTGACACATCCTTGACACTATCATCACATCATGTACCCTTTCCTTGACCTATGAAAAACATTTAAAAAACTTGGGATGAGCATAAAAAGCTCTGTAAGGGATATAAAAATATGGAAAGGAATCATGAGTACATGTATACATAAGAATGAAATCATACTTTACCCATAAAACATAGGCATTTTAACATACCTCATCAATCAATGAATAAATCATAGAAATCATAAGACATAAAGGTAACTTGAGGCATTCATAACATTCTTACGTAGGGTGTAACCCTCTTGGTTACGTTTGGAATACCCATCACAGTATATTCCCTAAATCTCGTTGGAGAAACCTTAACGATTCACTCCTTCGCGTTACCCAATGCATTGGAGAGCTATATGGGGCTCACCCGCCCTTAGTTTATCACGGAACCACCCGTATTCTTAACAATGCCCACGAACCATAACATAAACATATCACATAAAATATGCATAAAGGAAACAAAACATTTCCACATTTCAATCACAATATAATATTTTAGTATTTTGAAATAATGAATCCATACAAAAAGAAACCATTTCCAAAACCATTTAAAAAATTTAATAAGGAGAATTTTGAATTAATGTGTCCCATACCACCTTGAAGCTTTTAACATTTTAAACCATTAATATCCATATAAATAAATCCTTAAATACATTTTGAAAACATGGATATTAATAAGAACAAGTCATTAAAACATTTAAAGTGATATTTTGGTCGAAGGGTTTTTTCCAAAATTAGAGACACTTGAATACAATAATTGAGGAATAACATTTAATCAGAACATTATAATATCATGAGAATAAATGGATTCATGATATAATATTTCAAAGGACAGTATATACACCATATAAGAGTGAATTGGTGCATAACAACAATGAAGTCTCAATAGGGATGTAAAATGTGATGAAATCCCTTATAAGGAAGGTATCCTTAAATTAAGGATAAATCAATATCAAAATTATGTGTGACAAATATAAATACACCCAATATAATTGGATATTAAGTGTAAAACAATAAAAGTTAATTCACACATATTCAAAGGATGATATATTCAATAACTACATGTTGAACCCAAAGAAATCGAAATTGGGTTAAAATGTTCCCTTGGTAAAATTCGACAGCCTAACGATGTCACTTCAAAAATTCAGAAAATGAGTTGATGAGAGATAAAAAAGGAATCTCATCACTTGGAAATAAAATTTACATCAATCAGGATATAGAAGAACATATCCCAACACAATAGTATGTGAATTAAAAGACATAACAAACGAAGTCTTTTAAAATGAGGAGGGAGAAAGGTTCCATTTCCGACTTGGGCAACTTTCGAAAAGTACACCCCATTGAAGAAGTTTCATAAAATGAATATGTAAATACCCATAAATGGAATTATATTACAAAAGGAGTGTAATAATGGGCAGTACATAAACTACTCAAATGAAATTGTGGAAAATGTAGCATAAATCTCACAGGAATAAAAGTGAGATGAAAAATCCCTTACGAAAACTCGGCAGCCTAACGGCGCCACTTAAAACATCCAAAATGGGTTTATGAGAGGAAATAGGGTCTCTCATTATATGAACATAATATGTACAGTGGGAGTAATATAAAATAAAATCCCAATCATAAGAAAGATGACCTTAAAAGGAATGACATAAAAGAGTGTACATAAAAAGAAAGAGAGGTGTAGGATCCCTTACCTCGAGTCCGACTTGACTCGATCGTTCATTAATGTCCTGAATAATAAACTTGAGTTAATTTATACTTGCTTAAGAATCTTTTACAAGTTCATTATTCCTTTTATATCAATTATTGACATGTTATAAACATTATTTAATCATTTATGTTAATAATGTTTGTTTTGTCGATATTTGGTTCTTAAGTTGAAAGTTGACTTCTTACAATTAAATGTTGTTCGTGTTGTCAAAGGTTCTTTATATCCAGAATGAAATTCCTGATTTGGATATAATATATATAATATATATCTAGAATATACATGTATTTATAATATCACATAATCATTTAGAGGTAAGAAATGAAATGCACCGTTCATGGAGACGGTAAGCCGTACGTACGCATGAACGCTACTTTCATTTCTTTGTCATATTAATGGAATTAAAACTAAATGAGAGGTATGTATATTTTAATTCCAGAATTATATTCGTCATTTAGATGTATCATTCATCATATATATCAATTATATACATGTACTTATAATAGTACATTACATTTGGGGATAAGAAATGAAATGCACCGTTCATGGAGATGGTAAGCCGTACGCACGCATGAACGCTACTTTCATTTCTATCTCATACTTTAATGGAAAGAGATAATAATGATATAGAGGTATATAATAATTCCAGTATAACATAATATATAATAACATTAAATACATCCTTTATACGTCCCACGTATGGCATTAACGAATCACATCACTTTGAGGGGGCAGTAGTCCGCACTTCCTAAAATGAAGATATCGCTTATACCCATAATAAAAGCAATAAAAGTAAGCCACAAATGAAAAATACATAAGATTAAGTAAAACATAAACATATTATATATCATATATAATAATAGTGACATCATAATGTACACCTTTGAAGGTGTTAAATGTGTATTGAACAATCATCGTTTCAGGAGGCAGAATTTCGCCATCCACGGAAACCATATGTTCTTTAACCATTTGATGTAGTTGTGTGATATTGTAGCTCAAATAAATCTCAAAAAAACATGCTAGTATATTTAAGATACTGGTGTTGTTACAAAAGAAGTAAATAAAAATAGTTTAGGGGGTTGGAGAAGCAAAATAAAACAAATGAACATGAGAGAATGAATTACCTTTAAAAGTATAACTCCTTTTCATTTTAGCCTAAATGCTTCCTTTGAAAGGATTATGCCCAAAGGGAATCCTATAGGATGAGTATAGGGATGTGGAGAGAGTAAATGGGCAGGGTATGGCCGAGCCAAAGGCTTGAGGAGTGTGTGAAATGAGGTAGAGTTGGGGGCCTTTTATAAGAGGAGAGGAGGGGCACTTTTGGAAATCATGAAACTATTATTTTATTTTCAAAGGTGTGTCAAATTTCTAAGATCCCACATTGATATATTTCTAAGATAATATGATAAGGCTTAGAAATATTCCCATTAAATATTTTTTGGAAAAGTTTAGGTCTTAGAGTTTATATTATAATTTCATTTTATTTAAACTGTTCATTAATGAGGTCATCGCTGCATCATCATGATGTCATAAATAATTTAATTTATTTAAAGTATAAAAATTATAAAAAAAATACTATGATGTAGGATATCATTTTAGCTTTCCAATGACTATTTATAATAAAAACTCTGATCTTTATAACACCATGTAAAAATTGTTTTCATAAAATAACTCAAGTTTGTGTCATTTTTACTTTAACAATAAATAAAAAGTTATTTATGTCATTTCCCAACCAATGTGGATCCATGGGGTCCCCATGTTGACCAATGGATTGTCTTGGTCGGCCATGAAACAACCAATGAGGTTAGAACATGTTTCAAGTTAATTTCATATTATTAAAACATTATGTTTACCTTAAACTACACTAATTACTTCCAATCGTGATTAAAAACATAATAAGTTACTATTCACCAAAAAATTATTTTCATCCCATTGAACCACATTTTACTTCTTAATGACAACCATGTATGTCAGATTTTAGAAATTAAAAACCCAAATATGGCAAAATTTCATTTAAACGGAAAAATCAGTTTTTATAAGTACCACTTAGTGGTTTCACTATTCATCAAAAATTGAAGTTTTTCAGAAAAAATCCCAAAAATTCACCCTAAGCTATATTTGATATTCTGAATTCAAAAATGAAGTATATTTTACAAAATTCAAAACATATAAGTAACATTAATTAATTTAATAATTAATTCCCGCTGTCAGAGCAAATAGCGTGTTTTTATGAAACAATAAGTATCAAAAGATTGACACTAGTTTAAGTCTGATTTCAAAGTGAAATTAATTCCAACGACCACTATTGGATTTAATGGTAAAAATTTATTCTAATTTCACTTTAAAAACAATTCAAAAGACAATCTAATCATATAAATAAATTAGATTAAAAAGATTTTTTGAATTAAAATACAACATTTTACACTATTCATTAAAAAATGAACTTTATCAGAAAGATACCAAAAATTTACAAAAAGTAAATTTTGATGTCCCAATTCATAAGAAGAGTTTTATTTGGTCCAAAAGGATGTATAAGAGTGAACAAAACTATATTTAATGAAGGTTCTCCATCAAAAGGCGATAAGTGAACCTTTAGTGAAAACTAGGGCATATACGCCTATAATTGAATTCTTTCCGTATTTTATGCCTTTATCTTTTATTGGATAAATGTAAAAACATTTAAAAACATATATAATCATATTTTAGTTATTTGTATCCATTCCTGTCAATACAATGGCTACATGTTAACTACCATTTAAAATAATATTATTTTATTATTAGAGTGCAACGTAAGATTCCCAAGAAACTCATTGTTGCGTGTTGGGTACGCCATCGAGCATAACATCCCCTTTAAAAGTCATATTAATATTTTATTCACAAATATGGATAAATATGAAAATTTCATATTATTTATTTACCTGGGGTGTTACACAACCTTTATATGTTTTCTTTTCCCCATGATATAAAGAATGGTTTTAGGTAAGAAAACAAAATGGGAAGATCATTATGGGAGATGTTGAAGATCTTTCACCACAATTAGAAGATTATGTTCCGAGTTTCCAAAGACACTGAACTATTACGGTTCTTTGGTGTCTATTTTTTTTATGTATTAAGTATTACTCAAAAGTAATTTAATGTCCATGTACATCAAGAATTGGGTCTCTACACAAGCTTTCTCTATTTCATCCTCACCAGTAATGGTATGGAGAGCTTTAATGGATTGATAACCCCAATTCCTTTACTCTGTAAAGCCTATTTTGGTGGGACTTTGCATGAGGAGGGGTCTATAATTATTCCTTCTTCATCAGCAGGGGTGTGTGCAACTATTTGTGCAGATTCCTTCTGTTGTATGTCATTTACACTCCTTAGTGTGATTTCATCTCCCTCCTCTATCAGGTTCTTCTCAGTGTTATCCGGCAGTGTACTGGGATACCTTCCCAAGACGTGGTTTCCCGGTTGGTCAATTTAGTTATATAGGCATCGATTGGATGTCTCCTAATACTGGAATATTTTCTCAGCATTAGATAAAAATATTTTCTTGAAATCCTATAACCATGAGGTGTTCTTATGCTGAGGTGGATTTGTATTTGGTGGAGGTGGTGGTTTCCTTGACTATTGTGGGAAAGGGTTTTGATACCCTTTCCGCAATTAAGATCTCTAATATAGATTCTTTTTTCCTTTGTTAGTTTTCCTGATACTGAGGCAGACCTTAGCTGGGCAGTCATTGGGGAGGGAGTTTATGATGTTGTTGGTCCCGACTTGGGTTCTGGTGATTAGGCCATACCGGGTTCTGGTATTGCTGGTATTGGTTCGAACACCAGTTTTTAGCAAAATACTTAAACTCTCTCATCTAAGGGATGACTATTGGTCCCAGGATTTCACCCATGATGTGGTTATCACCACATTCACTGCATGCGAGATGGTTGTTTGCATGTACATGATACATTCTCATAAGCATCATCACATAGATATTTTTAGACACAGATTCCATTGGGGCATGAATAATAGTAGTATCTTTGATGGTGTGCATACCATGTTTTTGTGTTCCCAACTCGGAATGACACTGGAAAATATTGGAAGAAATTTTCTTCTAGTAGTTTGAAAATCCCTTCAGGGGACATCCTCATACCAGTACCTCCAGCTGCAACATCCACTAGGATCACTTATTTTGTCTTCAACCCATCATTGAAGGTTTGGTCCTACATCCAATGAAGGATTCCTTGGTGTGGTCGTCTGCGCATCATCTCTTTTAAATGCTCAAATGAATCGTACAATGTCTTTGGGTCCTGCTGCTTTAAGTTATGTATTTTATTCATCACAGTCACTGTCTTCAACAGTGGGAAGTATTTTGACAGGTGCACCCGAGCTATCTACTCCCTAGTATGGAAACATCAATACGACTAACCTTTTATGTTGATGTTCTATTTATCCCATAGAATGAAGGGAAAAGGGGAATAGAAATTCTATTTTTAGACAACCTCCAGTAGAGATACATGTCACAGACCTCCATGAAATTGGAGATATGGGAATCGGGGCCCTCGCTGGGCATGCCACCGAACTGAAAAATGTTTTGGATTAGCTTCATGATAGCAGCATTGATTTTGAAGTGTTGTGTGTAACGACCCAAAATTTTGAATAAATCTTGTTCCTAATTTTATGTGTTATTTTATTTTATTTTTATACTCAACAATATTTTTTCATTTGTTAGCATTTTTATAATTAAAATTAGACCGTTGGGTTTTGACTATTATATGACCATTAGTCAATATGACCGTTGGAAACTAAACATTTTGGTTTTGTCTCTAAATACAAGTAATCTTGGTTAATTATTATATAAAGAAGATTTTATGGCCTCTCCTAGTAGTCTTGGACCGATTGAAGCCCGTCTAACAGAACATGGGAAGGAGGTAGCACCACTGGGCTTTGCTCTGGACCAAACCCAAACCGAACATCATCGTGTGAAGATAGAACAGAATCGCCTTCACGAGAAGTTCAACCTGATAGAAATTACTACTCGTGCGATGTTGGCCGGGCATCCCTCAAATTCTCTCAACTTAGCACACCATACACTTAGGTCCTACGCTGGTGTGATAAGGGGCTATGTAAGGAGACCGTAACTGGCTTGTGTAATCCTTTGTTTTTTGGGATTTCTTATTATGATGATGTTTATGAATTTTCAAATGACGGGATAAATATAGTATTCATATTTTTGATGAATTTTAGAAAAAGGATATTTTAAAAATGTTTATGTAAACCTTATATAATTAAAAATGTGTAATGATATTCAAAAAATAATCTTCAACAATTATGTCCAGTACGAAATTTATAGTCTAATAAGATCAACTAGATTTTTAATGAATAGTAATTTATGAACAGTTATTTTATGATTAGGATTAGTAATGTGTCTAAATGGATTAGTAATCTCACTTAAATAAAGTATTTATATATTCTAGGCACCTTGATTAAGTAATGTGATTCAATAAAATGGTTAAATAACGGTTTCATAAATAATTATTCATGTATTAGTTTTTTTAGGTGAATAGTGTTATTTAATTAAAAATTAAATTAAAAATATTTAGAAAATAATTTCTATAAAATGGATTTCATTTTTGATCTCAGAGCATCGATATTATGTTAAGGAAAATTTTAGGGTTTTTTCAGAAAAAAATGAATTTTCGGTGAATAGTGTATTTATTTAAAAATGAAATTAAAAATATTTAGAAAATTATTTTTATAAAATGGAGTTCATTTTTGAAATCAGAGTATTTATATTTGGTTAATGTGAAAGTTTGGGATTTTTCTGAGAAAGTTGAATTTTCAGTGAATAGTAAAAATACAGTTTTAGGTTCTCGGTATGTTTAATGACATCATAACTGTGTCATGATGATTTCATGAGATATTTTAAGGATTGGACGACCAAAGGTGATGAATTATTGTATTGGGGAACCCATGTTTCCTAAATACATTGGAAATATCATGGGAGGACACATGGTTTGGAGAAAACCACATTTGAGGTGTCCCTTGGCCATTAATGCCTTGTCCCCTCACTTTTCCTATAAATACCAAGCCCTCCTCTCATCCATTCGACTCCAAAACCATCCTCAACGATGTTATGGTCTTTGTATCTCCCAATTAGTCCTCCTAAGGTTCCCCCAAGCCCTCATGGTCCAAACCATTGAGTTTTAAGAGTTACATTTTAAAGTAAGGGATCCGACCTCTCTCTTTCTTTTCATGAAATCTCTTTTATGACATTTCTTTTATTCTCCATGTTTTTATGTTAAAGGATGTTATTTTATAATACTATTACATCCCTTTTCATTTTCATATAATTAGAGATCCCCTCTTACTCTCATTATTTCGTTTTATGAGGTTTTAAGTGGCGCCGTTATGGTGCCAAACTTTTTGTAACAGATTCTTTCTCCTTTCTCAATTTTCAAGATCTATTTTCTTTTCAATTATTTCATGTTTCATTTTATTATGTTGGGGTATTATCTCTAAATATATCATACTGATTTTTTATCTTCATATTATTAGAGACCTTATTTTATCTCATCAATTCATTTTGTTGATGTTTAAGTGGTGCCGTTAGGCTGCCGAATTTTTAGGGGAATCTTTCACCCTTCTCATTTTCAAGATCTATTTTCTTGTCAAGTCTTTCATGTTTCTTTTTATTATGTTGGGGTATGATCTCTAAATATATCATACTGATCTTTTTTCATATGATTAGATACCCTATTTGATCTCATCAATTCATTTTTGTTGAAGATTAAGTGGCGTCATTAGGCTGCCGAATTTCTAAGGGGTTATTTCACCCTTCTCGTTTTCAAGATCTATTTTCATGGAAAGTATTTAAAGTTCCTTTTAATTATGTTGGGGTATGATATCTATATCTATCATATTGATCATTTATGTTCATATGATGAGAGACCCTATTTGATCTCGTCAATCCATTTTTGGAAAGTTTTAAATGACGCCGTTAGGCTGCCGAATTCTCATAAAAGAAATCTTATTTTTTTTCTTCCTTTCAAGTTCTTTGTTTCATATGGAATATCATTCAAATTTCATTACCATGTTCTTAAGTACTTTATATTCTGTTACCCTACTATTTTATGAATCATTTTTAGTGGGTGACCCATGTCCCCTCTCTTTTCAATGTTTTCTAAAACCATGTATTATAGACGTTATGCTGCATAGTTTTCGTCTCAAAATGCCTCCCTCTTTATCTCAAAATTATTTTATGTTATTAAGTGAATAATCAACGCTCTTATTTATATAGGGGTATTCACATATATATAAAAAATTTTCTATTTTATATTCTGGTATTTACATTCATGAAACCCACTTTCCCTTTTTTGTGGATTTAAATTGACATAAAGATCATGTCTTTAAAGCAGTTTTTAAAACGTTATGATTGTGAAATGAAACCCATTTATTTTATGCTATATGGGTTGTTTATGAAATGATTTATGATGATATATGTGGCTCACATGATAATAAATACATGTCAAGGGTGCGCCCAGATAGCGCTCCAATGAATTGGGTAATGACTTAATCTCTAGAGATGACCTTTTAGACTGATACCTTGGTGAATAACCTTGGTAATATTTAATGACACCTTGGGGATGGACCATGGTGAAACGAAATGATTTTCAATATTAAATGTTTTAGCCACATTTTCAAGTTATGAAAAATGTTATTTTTATTATGATATGCCTCATGATTTCATTCTAATTCCTTAAAGTTCTTTTCATGACTTTATTGATGTATCTCAAGTTCACATGTTAAATGTTTCCCTTGTTTCCCCTACTGGGCCTTCTGCTCACCCTTTATTTTGATGTATGTCCCCAGGTTATGAGATGTAGTAATGAACCTAGGGTGAACATGAGGAGAAGCCTTTCAAGTGTTTAAGAATAATATTTTATGTTTTCATGTTTTATGTTCCTGGTTTGCAAGACACTAATCCTTAAAGATCCTCAGTTTTGTAAAATGTAATGAAAGTTTATGTGATAAAAAGGAGGGATTCTATAGTTGGTATCAAAGGATGGTTTAATTATTTGTGGAAATTAGGATATGAAATATTTAGGAAGAATCCTATAGAAAATTTTATATATAGGAAATCTTCCTAGTATTTTGGTGAGTATTGAGTAATGGGTTGCCAAGCAAATACATCCCTATCTAGATACAAGCAGGTAGAGGTGGCTCTGGAACAGATGTACATAGGGATAAAACACGAAAACATTGCTTTGATAAATACTCAAATGAGAACTGGTACATGACAACGGGCCTTTCTACACTCTTGGTAATGACACTCCCGGGGGATATGCTTTGGTAAATTCCTAAGCTTAGTATGAACCATTGTTAAAGGAAGACAGAAAAAATAAAATAAAGATTCACATAAGAATATATGATCATGGATAACCTAGATGGGAACCTAGGGGATGACAAGTTAGGGTATAAATTTATTCTATATGTTATCCTTATATGCTTTAAGTTCCTTTTCATGATTATTGGCTAAGTATTCAAGCCCCTAATTGTACTTTCTTTTCATAGTTAATGGAGGGAAATAGAAGAACATGTCCCAACAAACAATGTGATAGAATATTAAATGATTTCCATATTAATATGACAGAGATGATTAGGGGATTAAAAAATGATTATTATTTTGGAAGACGTTCACTATTTTGGGGACCCTATATGATCAAGGTAAATAGATTACTAAGGTATTTTCATTGAGGAGTAAGGGTGACTTATATTTTGAAGAATCGATGAATTTAAGGTGGAATTATAGTTATTTAGGTTACTTATGTGAATGATTAACCTATATTGGGTAAAATATGTTTAGGTTAGCTACTTTTTTATAAGATGTTAGGAGTGGTTGATGTTGTTTGGAGATGAACAATGAAGCTTATTTTGGAACACTATGTTATCAAATCCTTCTTGTATTTGGGTTTCAATATTAGTTTGGTTTATTTTGAGGAATCATGAGGACCGTTATTTATGGAATGGTCTATGATGTACTTTGGGTAGTACCATAGAACTTTGAAGATTTAAAAGTAGTTTCCATTCCTACGGGATTGTTTCTTTTTGAAGAGTTGTTTTACCTTACCCTTTCTATTTTTGGGATAATTTTTAAAGATAGAATAAATAGATAATTAATCTATTGTGGATTATGTGATTCTCTAGAAGACGATTCTTGTGATTTTGAGGAGACCAAGTGTTTTTGAATTCTCATCATTTGGAGAAAAGATTAGTTTTGGTAGAGACTTATTAAAGGATGAAACTCTACTTGAAGGTAGGTATATTTTCTTATGTTTCTGTTCTATGTCGTAAATGAATTCCTCAAAATTATGAAAAGGAACTTGAAACAAAAATGTGGTTGGTTTACATTTACTACTAGGTAATGAAAGGCTGTATACACACATTATATGTTTAGGATTTTCTTATGGTTAACTTTCTCCTAATCATGTTCTCTATCACTCTCCCTCAGAACCGGACCCTTTGTTTTCTCCTCCATGCCCATGTTTTCCTACATGGAATCCTTGTGTCGGTTAACTCGGGTGACCTTTGTACTTCCATTTCATTCTTTTAAAGTAATAGTTTTAATGACTCTTTCTCTGATGTGGGACTTTCAATGAAATTTCAAAACCCAATTTTTTTAAAAATTACGAGGACGAAATTTTTTAAGGGGGGAAGATTGTAATGACCCGAAATTTTGAATAAATCATTATCCTAATTTTATGTGTTATTTTATTTTATTTTTATACTTAACAAAAAATTTTCATTTGATAACATGATTATAATTAAAATGAGACCGTTGGGTTTTGACTATTATATGACCATTAGTCAATATGACCGTTGGAAACTAAACGTTTTGATTTTTGACTCTAAATACAAGAAATCATGGGTAATTATTATAGAAAGAAGATTCGATGGCCTCGCCCAGTTGTCTAGGACCGATCGAAGCCCATCTAACAGAACTTGGGAAGGAGGTAGAACCACTGGGAATTTCTCTGGACCAAACCCAAGCTGAACTTCATCGTGTGAAGCTAGAATGGAATCTCCTTCGCGAGAAGTTCAACCTGATAGAAATTACTACTCGTACGATGTTGGTCGAGCCTCCCTCAGATTCTCTCACCTTAGCACACCTTACACTTAGGTCCTACGCTGGTGTGATACAGGGATATGTAAGGATACCGTAATTACCTTGTGTAATCCTTTGTTTTTTGGGAATTCATCTTATGATAATGTTTATGAATTTTAAAATGACCAGATAAATATGGAATGCATATTTTTGATGAATTTTAGAAAAAGGATATTTTAAAAATGTTTATGTAAGCCTTAAATAATTAAAAATGTGTAATGATATTCAAAAAATGGTCTTCTACAATTATGTCCAATATGAAATTTAGAGTCTAATAAGATCAACATGATTTTTGATGAATTGTAATTTATGAATAGTGATTTTATGATTAGGATTAGTAATGTTTCCAAATGGATTAGTAATCTCACTTAAAGAAAGTATTAATATAATTTAGGCACCTTGATTTAGTAAAGTGATTCAATAAAATGGTAAAATAACGGTTTCATAAATTATTATTCAAGTATTAGTTTTTTCAGGTGAATAGTGTTTTTAATTAAAAATTAAATTAAAAATATTTAGAAAAATATTTTTATAAAATGGATTTCATTTTTGAACTCAGAGCATCAATATTATGTTAAGGTAAATTTTGGGTTTTTAATGAAAAAAATGAATTTTCGGTGAATAGTGTATTTATTTAAAAATGAAATTAAAAATATTTAGAAACATATTTTTATAAAATGGAGTTCATTTTTGAAATCAGAGCATTGATATTTGGTTAAGGTAAAATTTTGTGATTTTTCTGAGAAAGTGGAATTTTAAGTGAATAGTAAAAATACAGTTTTAGGGTTTCAGTATGTTTAATGACATCATAACTGTGTCATGATGATGTCATGAGATATTTGAAGGGTTTTCCAACCAAAGGTGATTAATTATTGTATTGGGGGCTCCATGTGGCCTAACATCATGGGAAATATCATGGGAGAGAACATGGGTTGGAGAAAACCACTTTTGAGGTGTCCCTTGGCCATTAATGCCTTGTCCCCTCACTTTCCCAATAAATACCAAGCCCTCCTCTCATCCATTCGACTCCAAAACCTCCCTCAAAGAGGTTCTGGTCTCCTTACCTCCCAAGGAGTCCTCCCAAGGTTCCCCCAAGCCCTCAAGGCCCAAACCATTGAGTTTTAAGAATTACATTTTAAGGTAAGGGATATGACCTCTCTCTTTCTTTTCAAGAAATATCTTTTATGTCATTTATTTTATGCTCCATGTTCTTATGTTAAAGGATGTTATTTTATACTCCTCTTACTGACCTTTTCATGTTCATATAATGAGAGATCCCCTCTTACTCTCATTATTTCGTTTTATGAAGTTTTAAGTGGCAGCATTAGGCTGCCGAAATTTTTGTAACAGATTCTTTCTCCCTTCTCAATTTTCAAGATCTATTTTATTGTCAAGTATTTCATGTTTCTTTTTATTATTTTGGGGTATGATCTCTAAATATATCATACTGATCTTTTATGTTCATTTTATTAGAGACCCTATTTTATCTCATCAGTTCATTTTGTTGTAGTTTAAGTGGCGCCGTTAGGCTGCCGAATTTTTAAGAGATTCTTTCACCCTTCTCATTTTCAAGATCTATTTTCCTGTCAAGTCTTTAATGATTCTTTTTATTATATTGGGGTATGATATATAAATATATCATACTGATATTTTATGTTCATATGATGAGAGAACCTATTTGATCTCATCAATTCATTTTTGTTGATGTTTAAGTGGCGTCGTTAGGTTGCCGAATTTCTAAGGGGTTCTTTCACCCTTCTCGTTTTCAAGATCTATTTTCATGTCAAGTCTTTTAAGTTCCTTTTTATTATGTTAGGGTATGATATCTATATCAATAATACTGATAATTTATTTTCATATTATGAGAGACCCTATTTGATCTCGTCAATCCATTTTGGCAATGTTTTAAGTGACGTCGTTAGGCTGCCGAATTCTCATAAGAGAAATCTTATTTTTTGTCTTCCTTTCACGTTCTTCATTTCATATGGTATATCATTCAAATTTTATTACCATGTTCTTCAGTAATTTATATTCTATTACCATACTGTTTTATGAATCATTTTTAGTGGGTGACCCATGTCCCCTCTCTTTTCAATGTTTTCTAAAACCATGTATCATAGCCGTTATGCTGCATAGTTTTCGTCTCAAAATTCCTCCCTCATTATCTCAAAATTATATTATATTATTAAGTGAATACTCAAAGATCTTATTTCTATAGGTGTAATAAAATATATATCAAAATTTTCTATTTTAAATTATTGTATTTACATACATGAAACCAGCTTTCCCTTTTTCATGGATTTAAAGTGACATAAAGATCATGTCTTTAAAGCAGTTTTTAAAATGTTATGATTATGAAATGAAACCCATTTATTTTATGTTATATTCATTGTTTATGAAATGATTAATGATGATATATGTGTCTCACATGATGATAAATTCATTTCAAGGGTGTGCCCATATAGCGCTCCAATGCATTGGGTAAAGACTTAATCTCTAGAGATGACCTTTTAGACTGATACCTTGGTAAATAAACATGGTAATTTTTAATGACACCTTGGGGATGGACCTTGGTGAAACGAAATGATTGTCCATATTAAATGTCGTATCCACATCTTCAAGTTATGAAAAATGTTATTTTTATTATGATATGCCTCATGATTTCATTCTCATTCCTTAAAGTTCTTTTCATGACTTTATTGATGTATCTCAAGTTCACATGTTAAATGTTTCCCTTGTTTCCCTTACTGGGCCTTCTGCTCACCCTTTCTTTTGATGTATGTCCCCAGGTTATGAGATGCAGTAATGAACCTAGGGTGAACATAATGAGAATCCATTCAAGTGTTTAAGAAGAATATTTTATGTTTTCATGTTTTATGTTCCTGGTTTCCAAGACACTAAACCTTAAAGATCCTTGGTTTTGTAAAATTTAATGATAGTTTATGTGATAAAAAGGTGGGATGCTATATGTTGGGCCTACACCGGTGGACACACGATGCTGGTGTTAGATCTGTGAATAGATGATGTGCGATACTCCATGAAAGTATGACTGGATGATTCTATTGAGGGATTGGAGTCGGTATGTATTTCTATTCGTGAGGATCTATGTATGGCCCTGGACCTGGCTGAGGGAATGGTATCTGCTCTGGTTGGAATTATAGTAGCTGATATGGTCCATAACATGGAGCAAGGGGAGGTTGCTAGATCTGGTTTTCATCCGACCCAAATGGTAGTCCATCTCCTTGGATAGTATTGGTATCTTTTTATTCATTTCGCGCCATCAGATTGTTTTGGTTGTGCTCATCCATGAGTTCTCATTATCACCTCAAACGCTTTTGTTCGATCTTTGGATCAGTTGGGAGAATCTCCGATGACTCAGTGTTCATGGAATAAGAGAGGTAGCTACTCATATACCAATCAACCTATACAATAATAAACACACAATGCATAATTTTGGATGATGAATGATAAATAGAAATAAGAATATTAAAGATATTTTTTTAAATTTAATTTTTTTCTCTAAATTTGATACAAACATGATTTGAACATATAAAAAACAAACGTTTGTTCCACAATAAGGATTCCAAAAAATGGTAGTGGTCTCACCAAATGTATGTTATCTCTTTCCTAAATTGTATTACCCTGATAAGTATAGTACAATTAAGGGTTCAATCTATAGGGAATAGAAATTATTTTTTTTTCTTATCTAGTTTGTATTTGAATAGTGAAGTGTACTGAATTTAGAATCAATTTTTAATGATGGGATAAAATGTTGATTGAATTAGAATTTCTTTAGAAAATTACATAAAGGATATATTAAAACATGGTAATTTTCTTTTTTGTGAAAATATGGTTGGAAATGTGTTGGGGATGTGGATTTTTAAGATTTTGTTTATTAAATTATATTGATCATGAGAATGTGTGGTTCACGATAACAAAACACTCTAGGTTTCAATTGTAACAAGGTTCTATTTCTTTGGTAAACTTATGTATAGAACTGAGGAAACTAAATCCATGGCCTTGTAGTCAGTGTTTCATAGTTATTTGTTAGATTAGTCCATTTTTGAAACATCGAATACATTCGATGATCAAGAATGTATTCATCGTAATTCTTCTTTTGATTCCTTGAAAATTACAGCCATGGTTTGGATCTGAATTTTTAGTGATAAAAAGAAACAATTGAAGAAGAATAACAAATGTTAAAGAGAACAAACATAATCATAACAACTAATCCAAATCACAGCTCTTTCATCACCCTCAGCACCAAAAAACTAGGTGTTTCATTACACATAGAATAAAAGATGAAAACAGAACTCTCTATACCAGATGTGGCCCTCCCAAAAAATTCTAGAGAGATTAGTTATGTGAAAGAATAGGGGAATAATGGAGTAGTGGAACAACAGTTCTACAACAGCATGGCAGAGAAACCTCCTTTCTTCGAATCCACACTAATGAATATTCTAACAAGGCTCCAAGGCCTCAATTTGTATAAAACAAAAGTAAACATTGAGTACCGATAATGCAGGCCATGTATAATCATAAATGCACTTGTGCAATATTTTTCTCCACTGGTGGGTGGCCTAACAGGATGTCTTCGACTTGGAACATGACGCCTCTTAGTAGATGGAGGTAGACCAGTAGATAGCACCACCATACACGACATGGACAATCTTTCATCGACCACCAAATTCTAGAAGTTCCACATGGTGTGGAGATTGGTGTAAATAGTGTGTATCAGTCAGCCGATATCATGGGCGGGTGGACTTCTTCTCAGCCAGCAACCACTTCTAGAAGAGGATATACATAGTGTATATTATGTACATGATCTGTACATGATTCTGGTTACTAGGACATGTACTTGGCCTTGCCATTCCTTTTTTGAATTTTAATGTACAAAATATGTATATATGTACACACTATTTAGTTGGAAATTTTTGATCATTTTCTCCACGGTTCGTGTGTTTGAAAAAAAAACACCTTATAATTAACAAGATCACCAAAATCAATGTATTTTTCCACTAAGTAGTATGTATTTTCAGAAAAAAAATATTTTTATTTTCCAAAAAAATATGTGGAATCATAAACAAAAATAGGTTGAATAATTTTGAAATTTTATAGAATGGATAAATTCACTAGAAAGCCTCACTAAAAAGGTATGTATGGTAATATGGGAAATTGGTAAAAGGATTTGTAGAAAGGTGATTCTTCTAGTGAAATAATATTTTAAGAATGTAAGAATAAGGGACTTGTAAATTAAGACAATCCCAAGACAAAGTATAAACAATAAGTATGATGACAATGAAAAAAACTATAAAAATTCCATAAAGGTGTCTTGGAGAGATTCTGAGGACACCTCAAGTGACACATAATCCTGTCATGAAATAACAGAAAAAGCCAATATGTGTTTTCTGAAAAACACATAAGAGGTAACAGTAATTTATCCTGAACACAATTCTTGTTATTCTGGAGATGAAAGGGATTCTTAAAATATGACCAATTATGAAATGTTAGTATATTGAGAAATTAAAGAAGAAATATTTAATGAATTATAAGGTAAATTCAAACATTTAATGAAACAAAATTTTTTGAATACTACATTTCAATCATAACTCGAGGTGGAAAAAGGAAAATATTTTAAACTATATAAGGAGAACAATGAAGATAAATTATCAATTGATCAATTGAAAAAGGACGTATGTATATTTACCAATAATAATGAAATATTAGTTAAAATTATTTGGAGGAAAGTATCTCTAATGTATACTACTAGAATTTGATACCAACCTGGAATGTGGAATATTACAAAAACACATTTTGTATCGAAATATGGTAAATCTAGTTTTACCCCCAGAACTGATACTTTTTCTACATGTTCAAAATATGAAATATATTCTAATTTTTCATGATTTTCTATATGAAATAATGTAATTTTTAAAAATATTTGGCACACTTTTTATAGAAAACCCATAATAAAAATGCGGGCCCCAAAGTTATTATTACTAATATTACTGGAACCAAAAAATTTGGGTACCAAATTAATTTACTGTCTTTTTAGTTTTTTTGAAAAAATGATTGAAAAACTCTTGTAAAAGCTTATGGTAATTGGGATATGGATGTTAAAGACACAAAACTAGAGGTTACTCATTCCTCATCAACATGTTATATATTGAAGGTGAGAATGTCACTGTTGGTGAAAATTCCAATAAAAAAATATTTGGCATCAGCCTGATTGGTAACATTGACTCAATTTTAATTTCAAAATTATATTTCATTAGAATTATTAAAATAAAATATACTTTTTATCTCTTAGATATTTGATGATTTTATAATGTTAAATTATAAAATGATTCATCCAAAGTATTTAACTATAAAAATATGGTATTATTTACTTTTATTAGAAAAAAATATATAAGATGTTAACATATATTTTATTATTTTAAAAAACAATTCATTCTTGTGTCTTTTCAGAATGAATAATGGATTTGGTATATGAAATTATAAAACTAAAATATACACTCACATAGAAAGCTACGTTGAAAACTTTTAGTTAAAGATCTACCTAAACATGATTTTCCAAATGAAAATGTCTATAATCATTCCCAAAATGGAAAATAATGCAAAATAACTTTCAAAATAATGAATGATGTTTCAAATTATCAACCCTTCAGTTGGTCAACATACATTTGTTTGGACCTCATAGAATTTCATGTATATGTTTGATGTATTATCTCGATGTTCTTGTAGATGAATACTCTGTGTACGCTGGGATATTTCTCATGGCTCAAAAAATGTGAATCTTGCACTCATTTTACCAAGTATTCTATGAATATATAATATCATAGTCATTTTAAAATTAAATCCCCAACAATGGACCATTTTATTGTGATTTAAAAAAAACATTTAATAATTTTTTTCTCAGAAAATTCCTATATTCATAACTTATTTACTCCAAGGAAACCCCAACAAAATGGAGTTTTAGAGTAAAGGAAAAGAACCCTAAAAAATTGTAAAACCATGATTAGTGAGAATGTCTTAGTTATATTGTTTTGTGAAGAAGTTGCTAATATATCTTGATATATACTCAATAGAGTCTTTATTTGTACTATCCTTAAATGACCCCCTATGAGTTTTGAAAAAATAGAATACCCTAGGATAAATGAATCAATGATTCTGTTTGAAATGTCTATTTTTTTAAATGAGGAAAATATGGAAAACGTTTCCTCCAAGAGTGATTAATGAATTTTCCTAGGTTATTTAGTTTCTAGTAAATCCTAGATAGTCTTCAATAATAGAACCAAAAGTGTGGAAGAATATATACATGTCAATTTTTATGAGATATATCTACATAATACATAGAACTATCTAGAAAATATTTTGTATCATATGTAAAACCAGGATGTAAATACAAATATTTTGACCACCCTGGGAAGAAATCTATTAAAACATCAAGTTATAGTAATTTTATAAATTATAGTTATAATGAAACTAAAACAATTGATGAATATGATGTGACTAGTACATATTTTTCTATATATGATAGAACCCTTATGAACAATCCCTTAGTTTTTGCTTTCATAATTTAACAAGAAAAAATACCAGATCTTCTCTATGAAATCAGGTTGAACGTTAGGATTTTATATCATAGTACAAACTTAATACTATCAATGATGATATCAATGTTGAATTTTGGATGATGTATTTTCAAGAACAATTAAATCAGTTAGAAAGAAACAAAGTCTGGAAACATGTATATAGACACCAAGAAACCATCACTATTGGAACCAAATGGGTGTTTATGAATAATGTAGATATTTTTGGAAATATAGTTAGAAACAAAGATAGATTGGATGAATATGGTTATTTTCATGAAGGTGTAATTTCTTATTAGGAAACATTTTCACCAGTTGTTGGACTTGAGGGAATTTGAATCCTGCTTTCCAATGCAATACATTTTGATTTCAAACATTATCAAATGAATGTTATGAGTTAATTCATAAATGGGTATAAAGTTGAGGATGTTTTTTTTTTTGAAAAACCTCCTAGTTCTAGAAACCCTCATTTTCTAATTAATGTTTTTAAATTGAAATAAATATTATATTGTTTACATAATCCTCAAAGAGCATGTTTTGACAAGCTCAACAATATTCATATTTCTATTGATTTTACTAAAGGTATAGATGATCCTTCTCTCTTTATAAAAAAGACATCCAAAAAAATTTTAATAGTAAAAATTTAGGTATATGATATTATTTTTTGGATCTTCTTGAAATAAATTATTTGTTGATTCTTCAAACAAGATGCGAATTGAATTTGAAATAAGTTTAACTGGTAAACTCATATTCATTCTCGGATTTCAAATATTTATAAATAAAGAAGGTATAGTTTTCAATCAATGTCAATATATTAAGGATATTTTAAAATGAGTTTTATTTGAAATCACTAATTCTAGGGGAAATAAAATGTGTACCACTTTTATGTTTTTCTTTCGTAAATATGTTCAATATTTTGATCAATCCACATAATATGGATGTATTGGATGTTTACTCTACAATAATACTAGTCTACTATATGTTATGTTTAGTCTATGCATGTGTTCATGCTTTCATGAAAACCCGAAAGAATATCATATTCTTCTTGATAATTTATTTTTTCAACTAACTAAACCACTCTCCCAAACATCGATTATTCTATCCTAGAGAAGAACATTTTGATTTAGTGATTTATTCAGATGTTGATTTTGGTGGTTATATGTTAGATAGAAGAAACACCTATATCACATGCCACTTTTTGGGAATGTCTCGAGTTTCATGGTGTAGCATGAAATAAAACTCTATTACATTGTCTACTCTTGATGTTTAATATATAGCTAATGGTACTAGTTGTGTAAAAATTTTGTGTACCAAATACGATTTACTATAATATGGATATAAATTCTGACATGTCTATATAAATATTGATAACACAAGTGGTATTAATATTACTAAGAATCATTATTCAGATTCTGAAAAAAACACATTGATGTATTGAATTACTTTTTGAGAGACCATTATAAAAAATGTTAAATAAATTTAAAGTTAATTGGAACTAAACAAAATCTTGTTAACATTTTCAATAATTCATTTAGAACTAAAATAATCAGCTAAATTAGAAATGAATTAGGAATGATCAATCAATATGACCTTGCATTGCTACTACATTAATGATATTAAGTGAAGTTGTCATATCGATACTCATAGTATGAAGAGAATATGTAATGTCGACACAGTTTTCATGATGAAACCGAAATTATGTCATATCGATACAGTTGGGATGTCGACATTAATGCATTGTGGTGCCGATACTCTATCATGCTGACAACAATGCCTTCTTAAAATGACACTTCTAATGTTATCCAAAATAGTTCAAGTGGACACCGATGTCCAAATTTTTTATATATTTTATGTTTTTACCAAAACGGCATGGTTTCATTGATTTTGATGAACCTATTTCACGATTTCACGATTTTGATATTTTAAAATCCTTAAATGATATAAATTTTAATTTATCCTCTCTACTCCTTAACCCCTAAACTCTCTGATATATTTCATTATATACTCCTGACCATTCCCTTGATGACCATTAAATTGAGCTGTTGAAATGGTTCTTGTAAAGAGAGTTCTTGATGTTGGCGAGCCTCGTGCATGTATTAAAAAAAGGTGAATCGATAAAATTTTCAGAACCCATAAATACTACTTTGGTGATTACTGTTAGAACTCCATAAAAAATCCATGAATAATGGATATTAGAAATCTTGTCTTTAATGCTCATGGTACAGCAAGATCAAGGATGGCTCAAGTGGAACTCATATAATGAATGACCATTTTACCTGAATCTTTTCCATAGATTTTACATGAATATGGGGTTCCTACTGGAAGGAAATGATGTTCCTGGTTCAAGTCTATAATATGATTAAAGTGATTATAATTTTCTTTAATAAAATGATATTAATGACTTGATGTTCTTCATGAAGGTGTATTTGATGATTATCAAGGCACCTCTCAACATGAGAGTGATATGAACTATTTTGAGACAACTCTAATGGAGCGTACTAATAATGATGAGCATAGATGTCCATTTGCTACCTTATTCTGGGGATAATTTCGAATCTTTTTTATGTTTATTATGTATTAGATATTTCATAGGAATGTGGTATTTTCTTATAATAAGTATCAATATTTCTCCTTGGTGTATCTCCTAGGAAATGTGATCATGGTAAATTTATGTAGATACCTTACTATTCATATGGATGAGATGATCGATCATTTCTGAAAAACTATTTCGTTGATATATCCATGGATGGTATCAACTATGCTATTAGTTAATTTTTGTGTATATTAATTATAAGATGTTTTTCTTAGTACAGTGGGATATGTCCTAGTAAGGATATTATTAAGTTATTTTAAATCAACCAGAACCCATGGAAATGAAAATGAGTTAAATATGAAGACATGATCTATCAAAAGTTCAATCCAGTGGGATATCCAACTAGGCCTAATAATAGGGATGATCCTAGTCATGTACCAATTATGTATGTTAATTACTCTTCAGAACAAGAAGAATATCCTGCTTCTCAAGTTAGAGATTAGGGGCCACCTATCGATGATATGAGTGATCAGGAAAACACCAATTCTCACAATGGTTTTTCATTTGGATCTCCTTGTCCTCAACTTTTATTACCCTTTCATGATCCCACAATTATACAAATCCTAGATGAAGATATAAGAGTCTAAATAAATTTTTAATATGTATGTTGACTTAGGAACTCTGATGGAGAAGGAGAAAGTTAAGATGATTAATGTTATAGTGGTAGTGAAGTTGAAGAAGGTGAAGAAGATTTTGATAACAGTGGATATGAATAATATTTCTCTAGACATGATGACAATGAGAGACGTGAATGTTATAATGACCATAATATAGATGATCTTTTTATGGATGTTGAAATGGTTGAAGTTCTGTATCAGGCACAGTTAAAAGACCATCTTGATTATTTTAATGTAAGAGAAAATGTGGAATATATTGTTGAATTGGTATATCATGTAATTCTTGTACGTTGTTATGTTAATAAATGAGGAAGTCCTCATGTTAAATAGGAGAAACCAGTGAACATATATCAAATTGACAGGAATCCTAATGAATGGGAAGAACATTATGGTGAAGATCAGAAATTTGGAAGAGTAAAACTTGTTACTCTCACGCCTCTAGATGATGATGTATTATTTGAATGGGTATGGAATCTTGTGTATATGGAAATGGGATTTGATAATTAATACTAAGGTTTTTCTATTTGTGTACCACTTGAAATGGAATCAGTGGTCGAGACACTAACAAGTTACTTTTTCACTGAAGATGATTTTGAATGTTTTAAACATGAATTCAATTCTACTATAAGTATATCATTTCAATATCTGATGGTGATGAGATTCAAGTGGAATGAAGAGTAAAAACTGATCTGAGTGATGAATTACACTCTCTCTGATCTTCAATAGAGAAAATGAAGCTTCCTGGGAAATAATTTTCTATTACATGTAAGAAAATAGGTATAAGTGAGGCTGATGTGGCAAATGATGCAAAGAAAGCCATTATGGAGATCAGAACCAACATAAGTACAACTGATAAAAAATTCTACCAAGTACTACCAAATTGAGAAATAAAATGACTAGGATTACGTATTAAATAAATACATTGACCATAGACAAAAAAGTCTGTGTAGAGAATATTTATTAAACATTGATGACTCAAACATCATCTCGTACTGATATTCCTTCTATATATGGTCATATTTCTCAGACTATAGGCATTGAGGTAGTAAAAATAATTGAAAAATAAGAGCTCTAGTCATTATTTGATGCCTCTTGTTACATAATCTTTGAATGGATTGAGAATAATAGTCGTATTGTTCATGATATGTTCAGAATATCATCCTAGAGTGCTAAAAATACAAATGGTCAGATCACAGAAATGGTGGTCTACTATTTAAAAAAGATCATTACCAAGAATTAGTTAACCAGTATATTTATGTATTTTCAAGAGAACCTCTATTTTCCCCAAGTAACCAGAGATTTTAGAGATCGTGTACATATTTTGAAATACTTAACTACACTTTTGTAAAAAATCATGTAGAATAAGGATGAATTTGAGAAATAAATGAAGTATGGTGGTATGATTATTGACTATTTCATCAAACAATAAAAGTAACCCCTTCACGTATAATGCGAAGAAAGTATAGTACTTTTTATACAACTCTTCGACCTCTTGAATCAGTGCCTCCAACTTGAATGTAAATTGCTATAATTTTGACTCAAATTCACCTAGTGATCCAAGAACAGATTGAACCTTATATGTTTTCCCAAAAAAAACCCATACTTGTAAAAATATTCAAGAAGGGGTGATCTTAACTCCTATAAAAATTTATTCAGACCCTCCTACATCTCAATCCACCACCTAATAGACCATGTATTGACACATCTGATAAAAAAAAGTGTCATTTTATTCCTATGACGTAGTGTGGATGATTCAATGATAGGTATTTTTATTATATGTTTGGTATTTTTAATTGAATACATGAAACACGTTGTATATTAGTGATTAATGGAATTTTTTGTTCTTTCTGTTCCGATATTTCCCTTTTTTCTGTTACTCTATGACAATTTTTATTTGTTTTCTACCTGTTTCTTTTTTAAAATCCCAAAAGGGGGTGAAGTAGTTTGGTAATATCATTATTTACTTATCCTTTGATATAACTCTTAAATATGTTATTATTCTATTATATAAATTTACTCTTTATTTTAACTCTAAACATTATTTATAGTCATCCATAATGGGGGATGATAATTAGAATGTTCTCATTCCACATCAATTGATTGTACTGACTAATTCCATGATTTGAGATCATCAAAAGGTACAGATTGTTTGAAAATAGGAAATTGTTGGCCATCTTCTCTAGTATTAAAATTTTTAGTAATAACAAATCATGACTAGTCATATAATTATTGTCTACACATCTAAATCATAATAATTTAAGGCAACAATATATGAAATTATGTTTATCTATGATCTTAAAAAAATTACATTAATTCTATTAATATATAAATTATATGACAACCCAAATGAAAATATTTTCGGTGGGTGAAATACTGACACCGACTGAAGAAATGAGATACTGATAGCTCAAATGAGTCACGAACAAATGACATATTGAATTTGATATCCTACCAATTCAAATGACAAACCTATATAGATGAGATACTAATGAAAATGACCTAATGGAGGAAATGGCCTTCCGATGTAGACGACCTACCAATGAATACAACCTACTGACACAAATGACCTACTGATAGTTCAAGTGACCTACCGATTCATTTTTCTACCAATGCATGGACTCAATGAATGTAAAAATGATTCACGGATGCAATGTGTCATCGAGGCATGAGGTGACTGAAAACATGTCACATAAGTGTATTGAGTCACCGACAGATGGAGATAACGACTTAGGACTCCCTGATAGACTGTTTATAGTTTCGTTAATTTAAAATTATTTCTAATGTTCATATTTTTAGGGTTTTAATGTCACTACATAGATTAATGGATTTTTTGAAGACATATTAAATGAAGATGTCAGCAATATGCAATAATTTTTCTTCCACAAATATGAACATTTTCAGGCTTCAATGATATATATACTATGAAGAGAACATGGAAGACTCATGGTAAAACTCATGTAGGAATGCATACCCATGAAGATAAAAGAACAACTCCCTCAAGAACTAAATAAAATGGATAAATAGCATTGAATTATTAATTTATACTTGTTGTGAACCAATGAAATACTGATCATCAAAATTCCATCATCTCAATAACATACATCTATACCAATTGAGAAGAACATCTCTCTCTCCCTTGGAAGACAGAACACAATGCACCATGACACTATGTTTTTTGTGTTTTTTTAAAAAGAGGACTCAAGATTCAACTCAGATACATATGAGACTCTAGGGTTGAATTCAATAACACTCAGATCATATATATTCTCTTCGTAATATATTGATATCTATTGTGCACTTTATAACTAAACATTCGAGTAGTGTGGCGGTTTCAATAAAAAAACAATATCACCTCATCTAAACCGGAAAACACTAGATATCATCAAACATATATTTTTGTACATTTTTTATCCACAATAAACTATGGTAGAGGTATTGCATCGCCTGATTTTAATTTTTTCCTCATATAAAAAAATGGTAGCAGTCTTGTGTCATGGACAGTCTATGTACTATTGTGTTAACCCCGATATTGGGTGTTGATAAAAATCCATATTTATATAGATTTTTTGGGATTAGGGTGATCTCCAAGTGAATAGGAAGAATTATCTGGTTGAGATTGAACCTCGTTTTTTATAAACATTGTTTGATCAATTTATTCTTTCTCTAATTTAATTCAATTTTTAGAAAACTAAAAATTTCAATCATAGTTAGTCTTGGATAGTAGTTATATTAATTTTTCCATATCATAGTTTCAAAATTTGTGTTAATATATGATATATTCATTATTGAGAATTAATAAATATATTGAGAAACTATTTGAATAGTCAACCTATTAAAAATTTACTACCTTTTTTTACTGGCGAGTTTTGTTTTAACTTTGGGGACCCTTTAAAATAAAAGTTCTAATCAAAACATTTATAGGAACTCAATTCACCACTATTGATTGTCCTACCCCTACCAACAATTATGATTTTTAATTTATAACTGAACTTGTTAGAAATTTTTTTGGTTACTTAAATAATCTCCCATAACCTAAATAAGGTTTCCCAATATTTCTTGTTATTTTCATCTTATCTAACTATTTATTAATTATAATGATAAAAAATTAGTATTCAAAAATTATTAATCAATAATATGTAAATTCTATATATTTTTAATCGATTTGGAACTTAATTTTATTAAATCAATGTTATTATAGATGTTAGTTAGGTAAATGGTCAACCTATTTCAAATTAAAGTGTGTTTCAACTATAATGTGGTAACAACAAACCATATAATTGAATTGTTATCTGGTCAATTCTACCCTTATAGGTCGATCTCAGCATTATATTTCAATATAATAAACCACGTCAGGTTTTTTATTAAAAAACCTGAATGTATTAACAAAAGAATGTTATCAATTAAATTGGATACGTATTGTAGCTTATTGTGCTTACCTTCACTTCATTGGAATTGTGACACATATTATTTATCCTAGGTTGGATTGACATGACATTTCCTAAGTCAATCATATCATCTAATATCTTAGTTATTAATCCCATGGGTGAATATATATATATATATATATATATATATTAAATGAATTTTGTTATTTAATTTTTTAAAAAGAATCTATATAGTGTTTTCCCATATAGATTCTATGTGGAATTATACATAGTAAGATCTTATAATTTAAATTGAATAAGATAAATTCTATATAAGGATGAATCCATAAGGATATTAATAAGTAATTTATAGAAAAATACATAGCTTAGTACCAAAGTCTTGGAATAAAAACCCTGGATAAGAGATGTGGTTTATAATAATAAATGTGAATTAATGAAATTTCATAAATAAATCCATAAATATAAATGTTTCTAAAAAAACCGTAGTGTGTGGATCAATAAAAATGTTTCTATAGATTGTATGGGAGTTTAGTAATTTCCTCTGACACTCAATTGGTTTTTTTTATGTTTTACATAATGGTTAGTTAAGAGATCCTATTGAACATAAAATTTTGAAACTAGATCTAATGTTATTGAGTTATGTTAAGAGAGTGGTTAAATCGATTTTGGTAGCATTCAAAGAGATAAAAAGCATCCCTAGATTCTTATGTCATGTTATATGAAAGGAAATTGATTCACATTTGTAACATAGGATTTATTATGTCTTTGATATTGTGATCTAATACCCTGTATATGTGGGTGGACTTATTGGATATCTTTCATTAGAAAAGTTAAAAAAATATTTGATGCTTGAGTTTAACAGTACTAACATTCCTTGGGAATGATCTTCAATCTATTTGGTTTTAAGAGTTTATTTTATTTTATATATAATATAATAGGTTTCTATCTAGGATATAATGTCCCTCTGTAATGACACAATTAATGGGATTGATGATATTTAGAAGGCAAGTGCATGGTTGGAATGAATAGTCTTGCATGCCATAAAAATTATATAAAATATGTATTCCCATATAGTTTTAGAATTATCAAGGTATTACATTTTATTCATATGTAGATCCCATTGAATTAACGATTGGTGGAATTTTAAATGTGTCGTTCTATGGTAGTAATTATTTTACTAGATCAATTTTAGAAATGTAATCCTATTAACACCAAAAAGAGTATTTTCTCATGTATACATGGTAGTTAGTCGTGGGGTAATAAAAATCTATAAAAATAGTTCACTAATTGAGTATTTTAACCTATTTGTAAATAATACATTGCATGTGGTGTAGCCTGGAATTGTAAATAGAGAAATAATTTTATCCTAGTATTATGGATCACATTCTTAAATAATGGGGCTCTATGTATTGGGGAAAATGTGTAAGATTTTGGGAATTAATAAATTATGTCAATGATATGAGAGATCATATATTGGGAAGATCATATAATGTGTTTTTGTAAATAGACATGTTCTATTAATTATAATAATATGGTGGTGTAAATCCATGTTACGGGAAGTGAAAAACATGATGGTCAAACAAAGAATCATCATCGTGAATTATTTTGTAACGTTTGAAAATTTTTTAGTTTTATTTTTTAATATGGTATATATGTAATGATAAATGTAATGAAATAGTGTTTGATGGTGATTCAAGAATGATCCATGGGGATTATGATATTTTCCAAAAAAAATTAACTAGGAAATTATTGTAGTGGGGATCATTGAATTATCCATGGAAAGCACGACCTTCAGGTGAGCTGGATCATTATTTTTGGAATTATAGTCATTGATGGTTATAATTAAATTTTAATTCAAGTTATATAGAGTGGTCATATATTCAAGGTCATAGAGTTCGTTTTTGTTAATGATCCCGGAATGAATTTTTTTTATGGATGTTATATTTAGGATATGGTAAATATGGAATCCAATAAATGCATAAATATTTCAGTATATCGGTTCCTTAATATTGAATGATGACATAATGGTATATAGAGTATGAAATGGTTAAAACGAACCAATATACCGTTTTTTATTACACTGATTATGTCAAAATAATAACTAAGTACCTTTATAATTTAGCATATGATGATAAATTCCATAGATAATGCATCTAAAATAATTATGGAATAAATTTAAATTGGCCAACATCATGTGGTATAACTTATGCTTTAGTGAAGAGTTCTACGCTTGGAGATATGACCACTTTGTATATGTTATGTCTGGTATGTTGAATGGATTTTTAGTTATGAAACATTTTTCAAAATAGAAATGCTCATATGAATGATAAAACTAATTTTATTAATGAATATATTTGGTGGCCTGTGACACCACTATATAAAGAAGATTGAGAATGCATTTGTAAGGGTGCATCTGAATAATTTGAGCCGAGTGTAAAAAATCTACTGTATAACCGGATTTATGTTCAACATTGTAGTGATTATAGGTCAGAGGTAAGGGAATTACTATATTAGTGATCCTCCATATACCAGAAATTCATTTGAACCAATTGTGATAAATTTTTATTGTGTGTAAGACTGGTCATTAGATGGTCATTTTGGTCTAATGAAGCTGGTGATTAAGATTCATTTAATTTTTCATGATTACTCAGTGAATTCGTATTCCATTTCAAATAATGATTCTAATAGACTATATGTATGGGATTTGATCTTGGGATACAATGGGATAATCAGAGTGCATATTGTATTCTGAATTTTTCATTTCTCTTGTATAGAATGACAAAAAATCACTCTGGTTGTGTTGTAATGGTGTAGTAACATCAATAGTTGGGTATGTGATCATGTGATAATTTTGATTTAGAACAAGGGACTTCTATGGTAGAATCCCTATAATTGGGTGTTTTTTAATGTTTCAGGTATGGAATGTATTTTTTTAAGAATGTTGGATTGTGGTGGTTTGACTCACATTCTCCCTTACATTAGAATATGATCAGTATAGAACTGCGAAGAGCACATAGTTGTGTATATCATTGATGTTTTTAAAGTATTGGTTAGAGATTTATTGGAAATGTAAATCTTGATCTATTATATATCATGGTATATTGGATTTCAACAACTCTAAACTAGAATAAGAAAACGATGGTGGTTTCTTCTTGTAGAAACACATATGATGTATTAGAAATCATGTCAAGTACATGATTATAATTCCATAATACTATTCTTATTTTAATTATCATTTATGTATTCTCTATGAAATGTAATTAGAATCATTTATCTTATCTCAATTGTCCTATCGTTGACGGGTAGGGGTAAACACTACAATGGAATTTCATAAAATTATTAAAGTTATATCATGTATATGGGTGTTTATGTACTAGAAATTTATTTTATATATTTGAATAATTTTAAATACAATTACAATATAATGTGAACCTATAATTGGAATTTTGAATGTCATGGGTTTAAAAAATTATCATGAGAGATTATGGGGACAGGTAAAGCATGAGTGTTAATAAGGAAGAGAGTTTATACAACCCATTGATCGTATTTGTGTGTGGATAATTTTAAATTTTTAGTAGGAGTATAATTATATAACTGGGGTACTAATAATTTATAGAACTAGGGTTAATTTGAGTAAACAGTGGTATTTAAACAATATAAGTGTGTTTTTAGACTTGGAATAGTGGTTTTGGGTTTTCATCGAAGTCCAAGATGTATCGTTGGATATTAGGGCCAGTTATAATATAATAGTACCTTGTCCTTCTTGGTTGTATATCTAGTGTCCCAGTGAGGGATTATGGACACATTGGTTCATAGGTGGGTCCATCATCTATCAGGTAGCCTAAGCGATATTTTTTATTTGGGGGAAAGTAATTATTATTACTATGGGCACCCCATTAATACCCTACTCATGTGTTATCAATCTTCTATGTCCTTTATATCCTCTATGTTTTTTTCACCCCCCTATTATCATGAATTATATCCATTTCTACATTTTGATTTTTAATTTCATCAATAATGATCATGAAATTATGGTATGGATAACACATTTTCTAATCAATCATCAATTTCCCCTAATTTCATGTTTTATGTGAGTATGGTTTGCTAATCCTTCCACTAAATAATGGTGGAATCATACCCAGATTATTGAACATACTTTAAACTATGAGATATTGTATCTTGAGAAAACACTCACATGCCATAATTTGTTTTATTAATAGAGGAATGTGGCATGGATTATTTTTCATTTTTTTTATATTATATTTAATCTTTTATGTTTCAGTTCTATTTTATTGTAAATTTTCATATGGTACAACCAGTTCAAAAATAATGTGGCGTGGTTTATTTTCATACATTTAATTCATCTATCATATCCCACTCAACAAATATGTGTTATACACCATTTATTAGAAATAATAATTTATCTATAATAGAACCTACAATCATTTTCATCATACATCCATAGATTTTAAATAGGTTCATTGGGGATGGATGCATAGAAAATATTTTAAGATTACTATATGTCATTGATTCATGTATTCAATGGAAACATGAATTAAGTCTCCAGATAAATTAGATGGTTGAAATATGAGGAACTTATAGCATGGGAAGATATTGGTTGGGTTGGGGGGTGTATCCCATGAGGTTCTTGAGATCAAATTTTCTTTTATAATATTTCAATATACTCTAATTCTTTCACACTGTTACAATTTAAATTCACATAAGTGAATTTCATTATATACCATTGAAGTCTCTCTACTGAGATTTAATCCCTGGTAGTTCGGGATAAGGAATGGTACCCATACAGAGTTTTTAAATTTGTGTAATGATAAATAAATGATACCTCTAATGAATGATTGTTTTTAATTTAGGTTGGGAACATGGGACAAAAGGACTGATCTCATACTCAATATTCTCAAGGAGCATTGATGTTTTAGTTTTTATTGTTATATTATTAGACTATAAATACCTATATCATTCCATTAATGATGCATTGACATATATTTTCCACACCATGACATCATCTATTTATAGATCTTCTCAATTATCATAGGTATAATTTAATTATTATCTTATGAGATTGTTTCATCATGATTTTGATAACTTGCATATTTATTTAGAGGGTGTCAAATCTGCACAACACCATATATAACACTCATTTCTAATTGGATTCTTTTTTCATATGAGGAAGTGTGCTTTGTGCCATGTGGTCCATCTGTTCGGTTACGTATCAATGAACTAATCTAGTTGTAGCTTATTTAACATCCCTCTCGAATTGATTATCTCAAAAGGACAATTTTTAATAATATATTTTTGGACGAAATTAATATATGAAATGAAATATTAAAATATTATAATTTAATTTAATTTAGGGAATTAAATATTGATCCTCTACATCACTCCCTGAACTCCCAATGTAGGTATAGTGATTTTATTCAGATCCTTTAACTAATAATCTTACTACTATGTTAACCATGTTGACACATGATGATTACATGTTAAATGATATTTCAAAAAGGATCTCCCTCTAATTTTAAACTAGATGAAATAACCCTAACATATCTTTTCACCCATATTAATAGAATGGGTTACATATAATTTATTAAATAACATATATAATATAATTAAATAAGCTATATATAATTGTTATTTAGATGTTCAATATATAAATGTTGAATATCCCTACGAATAACATTTTTCACCAAATTATAACTTTTAATGATCATATATGTTGTATAATATCTTTAATAGAATAATGTAGAAGAAATATTATGGCATTTCCTCTTCTTTTGTTTCAATATCATTGTAAAAAAATTTATATATGTACATTAATCATAATTTGAAAAGATTGAGTAGAAGTATATTGGATTTTCATATGAACATTTTAGAATATTGTTTATGTATTCTATATAATTTTTTAATATTGATATTCAATTAATATAAATATAGAATATTCAGACTATTTAGCCCAAAATTACCCCTTATATTATCCAAAAACATAGGGCCCTTTCTATCCATTATTGAATAATTCATCCCAAAAAAATATCATATAAATTATTTTCCAATAATTCCTTAAACTCATAGCTCGTAATGATATCTACATCATAGTCATGAAATAATATAAATTAAAATAATATCCTCAAAATATCTATTATAATCATCCAAATTAAATCATTTGATTGAAAAATTATAAAACAATCAAAAATAATAATATCACCTTTGAATTATCATATATAAGAATAATATTTCTCTTATATATGTTATAATATGTCTAAATATCAATATAATATAAATTAAATTATAGTCAATACGTATATCTAAATATCGAACACATAAAATTGTGTTATAGTTCATAAGATCTCATAGTATAATTTTTTGAATAATATAATATATTAAAATAGGTTCCCTATATATATAAATTATTTATTCTCATATATTATTCCATTATTTTTCCAAACCCTGACTCATTAACAATGATAGATAATTCATAGAGAATGAATAATAATATAATATAAATATTTATTATAAATTTAGTTTTGTAACACCTAATATAAGTGATGATATATTAAATTTTATTCGATATGTATGAAGAAATTCATTGAAAAATATCTTAACAAAATATAATCATCTAATGTTATCCTAATTTTTATGAATATGATATATATATAAAGTCTATTATTGATAAAACATTCCCAATCAATATTATAAGTATGTATATAATTAATTTTTTCACATTATGAAATAATTAACAAAAAACATTCTTGATCTAACTATACTTGAAAAAACATTGGATTTTTTGAGAGAAAAAACAGATAGGAGTTTCAAGGAATTATGGTACAAAAACAATTTCCCAGACAAAGAATGTTACATATTCTGTCCTGAAAGTAAAATTTTAGGAATTTGTTGAATAACTAATCATTTAACAAATACTTCAACATTATTAATAAATTTTCCTCATTTTATTATTGATATATAAAATAATGAACAATAAATAATTCTTGGAATTTAAATACATATTAATTTAATAAGATCATCATAATAAATCCATGATTATTGGTGGAATATTTTCAAAATACACATAATAATGATATTTTTATTAATTTTCATTACTAATATAATCATAAAATAATATAATTTCATAATAATTATATTTTAATAATTTATTATGTGAATATTCCCTGATACATCAACATAAAATTGGTCATGAAATCGCATGTATATATTACACATTGACTTTAGATAATCCTTATTTTTCATGTCAACATATTTTTTAATATTGTATATTATACATTATAATTCATAAATATATAAAAACCATAAATGGTACAAACTATAATGAATAACATAAATAGAATACATTAAAATTTTGACCTATGAATATTCATAATCATTAATTTTCATATGTTGATGTCAACTTGAAAATACCCCCAAATAAAAATATTTTAAAATACCTAAATATCAAATTCACCTATTTGAGGACAACCATAAACTGATTTCCTTACAAAAACATACTAATGATTATGATGTTTAGAATCCAAATATTCACCATTATAAATTTTAATAAAATTATATTACTCATCACAATATGTTGTGAATTAGGAATATATAAAAATAAAAAATTACATAAAAAAGTAATATTACTATGAATATTTTAAAAATTATAAATCAATTTATGAACATTTTTATTGGATATAAAAACATAACACTCATAAAAGTGTTGATGAGTAGTCAATATATTAATCCAACTATACATTTGATGAAAAAATATCAGTAAGACCTAATTGCAATAATTTCCCCTATAAATCATTAAATATGTTTCTAATATCCATCTTTTTTTATTTTACAATAGGTCTATTAATAATATGTATTATAAGATAACCTTTATGATATTCAACCAATTACCTAAGTATTCACATTAATAAAAGTGGTCCTTTATTTCCCATAATGATATTATAAACAATCCAATTAGGAAAAAATTACATAAAATATTTTCTCTGATATAACACAATGTAAATAAAAATACAAAAAAAAATTTGTCTCCCATTTATCAGAACAAAACTCAGACATTAAATGATAAATATGAATAAATAAAAAAATACCTCAAAAATATTTTCCATTATCATGAACCTCGATAAAGACATTAACTTCACATATTAATTCTAAGTCAAAATATCAAATATGTCATTATATATTATCTTGATGAAGAAAAATTATATTGATCTTAAAAACAATAAATCAAATCATTAAAATTAAAATATATCATGTCATAATTCTTCTGTTATTTAGTTTTTGATGAATAATCTATAATATATACATCACATAACTCATAATAATAATAGGGAAATCCATGATGTTGTATTTTTCTAAAACATATTGAATATGTATATTAAATTTTAAACAATATAAATATATAATTTAATATAATCTATGAATTTTAAAACAATATTTAAAAAGTTTTAACACACATAAAAATATATATAAATTAATGAAAACATTATGACAAGAACCCATTCAATTATTGTTGAAATAGTATATCCAATTATCCACAAATTAGCTAAAACTTTAATCCATCACAAGAATAAAAATTTAACACATAACTGAAAAGTGTCTCATTAAATTATAAATAATATAATTTATATACAAAAAATATGATTATATCATAAAATGACTAATTATATATTACCTCCGAAAAAAATAAACCAGAAATCTATTTAAATAATCCAATATCATGTTGTTAAAAAATGAAAATAAATCCATGGTCTCCAAAAAATATTTCATTTCATAAATTTCCGTCCATTCGTGTGGGATTCAATTAAATCACATGATGCATTCCTAAAAAACCCATTTAATTTCAAGATAACATTTATGATTAATCTCTAAAATACTGATTAAATTGGATATTGTTTGGAAAAGTCCCTCAAGGTATTATTGAAACATTTTGGAGGTGATTGTGTTTGTTGAAAAAGTGGACATCTGTGTTCTGGTTGTTGACAAACCAAAACAATGACATAAAAATTTGTTGAAAAATGTGATTTCATGGTGGAATGTCTTGTTCATGAGCTGTGGACAACCATCCATGTTTCAATGAATAACGTCGACAAAGTAATGGATGATCTGCAGGCGGTACAAAAAGAAGAAACATGTGCACCTAATGTTTTTCAGGATTATGAGGTCAAAGTGTGGAAAATGAAAGTGTGATGCGCATGTATTGGTGTGGTCAAGCAGGTGACTTGCACACCATGAAGAGACTCGTGCGCCCATTCCTAGGAGGTTTGAGAACTTGTGCGCCTGTTATTTTTACGAATCAGAAGCTCAAAATACGACAATGGAAAGAGGGTCGCACATGTATTGTGTTGGTCGCATTGGTGACTTGTAAGGGTAGAGAACTACCTGTAGAATCTTGCGTGCCAAGGGGAGACATGCACGCCACCATGTAGGTTGACAAAATTCCTATAAATACTAGACCACCCCTCCTCATTTTCAACAGATTTCAACAATTAGAAAAATCAAAGCTCTTATCGAACAGGTGTGGTGGTCGGCCAAGGGGTGGTGTGTCGCACAAGTAGGGATTGCACACCAAATTTGAAGAAGGGCGATTATTGTTTGTTGCACGCCAACATTGGTTTGGGTGTAAAGGGAAGTGTGTCACGCACGTTTGGAGTTGAAGAAGCTTGTGTCGCGCAAGTGTCTGAGGTGGACTTGTGCACCAGTTGTGACATGCTGACCGATAATTTCGTGCCGAATTAGACTTGTGTTCCAAGTAAGGCTGATTCCCCAACAGTGTTTTCGGGCTGTGTGGAAGCTGGAGTTTTTCTCGATACCTTCAGTGCAAAGAGAGATTCATCTACGGGTGAATTTTGGACTTCAAAAGAGCATCCAATTACAACAGAGGATGCATTCATTAGTTATAATGAAGAGACCTACAAGTCTATAAACTGTGAGTGGATACATTCGAGATAAGTGAGCAAAGGAAGAGGAAGAAGGTGATCCTCTCCACCGACAGTGAGCTAGAGAGAGAGAAGCAGGGAGTGACCCTTGGAAAAGTAGTGAGCTGACCCTAAACATTGTAAAGGCAGTGATCCTAGGATAGAGTGACTATGCCCAAACCATGTAATCCAAATCTAGTAAATTTTAGTTGAATTTTGTATAACCGAGAACCTGTCAGTGTATGCTCCTTCGATGTATCCCTTATTGGTGAACCAAGTAAAAATTATTGTGTCCTATGCTAGCTTTACATTCTGTTTATATTGTTCAATAAGAAATAGAGAGAAGAGTGTTTTTCTTAACAACGAAACAAGATCAGAACAACCTTTAATTTTAAATTAGTCATACCCTGATACACCACTCCCTCTCATGGTATTCAGCCTTGTGGACCTAACGTATATAACACAACATGTGATTAAAAAATTATCATAAATATTTGAACAAAATTCACTCACATTAAAGAATATTTTATGGATCCTATATATGTAATTAAAGAATCATTGATTTTACTTTTATTTAGATTTGTTGAATATTTATCTTAAAATTCCACTATTATTCAGTGATATTACACATGAACAAATGTAATAGGGATATTTTTAGGCATGCAATAATTAATTTCAATCTCACAGTCTTTCTAACATTTAGTTGATAGAATATAAATAATAATTCTATATGGGAAGCAGGGATAACGAAGCATAGAGAATCGGGTCATGTTAGAGAAAGAGAGAGCATAATTTTTATTCATAGAGAGTAAAATATATAAAAAATAATTATTTTAATTAGTGAATGTTCATTATGAATGGTTACAAGAACATTCATCATGATAATAAATTGTTTTTAGTCCTATCATATTTTAATAATAACTTCCCAAAAATGAAACTGAACTTTACACAGTCTCAAACCTCGATTTAATTATTATTTTCATTATATTAATCATTATACCATCCCATATTATTTAAAATGCCATTTATTAGTTTGATTAAATCATTCATAAACTCCATGTACCATATAAATGTATAATCAAAATAAAAAAAATTAAATTTATTTGACATTTAAACTATCATTATGTTCCATCAAGGTCCAAAAATTAACATTAATACAATCTAAACATATAGTGTGCCACAACAACTCAATTTTACCAGTCTTATAATCAAATTATGTCATTTTTATCACCGTTTACTCTCACATTGATGACATTTAAACATGAATACATCCATACCATCTAAATTGATTTAGTAATATAATTTTAAAATACATAAAAAATTAAAAATCTTCCCAAAACTCATTATAAACATAGCCTAATGACAAATTAATTATGTACTAAAGTTCACAAAACCTTATTATTCGACCCACTAATGGTACAAACATTACTAATGGTTATGATTATTTAATAGCTATTTTCAATTGGTTTTCAGAAATTTTTTCCTTTCATTAATGTTATATAGTTGTCATATAATAACATTTTGGATTTTAAGAGTCAATTAAAATAATATATGAATATTTCATCAAACATTGAATTTAATTGTATATTTCTAATTTTATTATTAAATAATTTTAGAATTGATTTTTTTACTTCGTAGTGTTTATTAGTAATTGAGATTCGAGAATGTGTGAATAATATGAGATTTTCCAGGATTGTGTATAAATAATGTAGTATGTCTATAATATAGAAAGGATTCAATATAGTATTCACCAATTAATATGAAATAATGAAATTATGAATGTTTTTTATATCCTTATATTAGGAAAATGTAATGATTGAAATGTACGACACATCAACCATTGCAAAATCATCAACCACTATTGTTGTGTCACATAAACATTGCATATTGTATCCATTAGATGGGTTTTAAAATTTGTCCAATGATGAATTCATTAGTAGTAAATGATTAAATCCTATCAAATTCACTACAAAACCATAATAAATTATAGGGTGAGTTATTATACTCTTATCAGGATTTTTAGAACATCATAGTGACACTATAAAATAGTATAAAAGGAGATTTTAGAGTACATAAAGACACATAATATATAAAATCTATCCATAGGGAAGATCTATGAATAAATATGATTTTATTGTAATATTAAAAAAGAAATCATAAAACTATTAAATATGGATAATATAGAATCCTTAATATATTAGAAAGAAATTATCGAAAAAATGTTATGGTTGTTCTATATTAACAGTGAAAAATATATCGAGCATCTATAGAAATAGAATCAATTCATATTTATAAATATATGGATGGTAGTTTGATAGATAAATTGAAAAAACAAAAAATTTCTCATAAATTCATCCTCAGTTAGTCGTGGATAACATTAATAATTTACATCATATTTCTTCATAATATTTCATCAATAATTTGAAACAGAACAAATAATTTAACATGTGAAATGTTAATGATATATGACGAATGAAATGTATCCCAATTAATGTGGGAAAATTATATTATGATATTAGTGGCTTGATGGAAAATATATTCATTATGTAAGAGTTAAATGATGCAACATCACATGTGTTGAAGTCATATCAATGCACTATAAAAGATACTGCATAATTATTCAATATATTTCAAAATAACATAAAGGATGTGAGGATAGATAAAAACATGATCAAATGAACACATATAAATTATTAAACAAAGAAGAATAAAATTGTATTGTTAAAATAAGATAAAATGGAATTAGTGTAGATTCATTAAAAATTTTAAAGAACATGCATATATGACATTGATGGGAAATAATATTAATTATCATATCATTCACATTATTTGATATTTAATTATATTTATATTCATTTTTAGTAGAATATTTTGATTTTTTTATTCTATTAAATTATCACATATTTATATTATTTATAGAGTGTAATGTAATTTATTCTATAGATTGAATAAAATCTTGTTTTAATTGTAGTAAATTTGTAACCAATGAGTGTATTGGGTGTACAAAAAAAGGACATTTACCTAAACATATAGTAATTTTTTCACTATCACATGAAAATGAACTATGAAAAAGATGATTAAAAAATAGTTGAACTAGATTAGTGACAACATCTCAGGTCATATTCAACAATATAGGGGAATTAATTTCACTAAATCCATTCTCATTAGTGAATATAAATTGCACTTGTAATTGAGGGATATACCCAAAATATGTATCTAATAATATTGTGATGTTGAATTAAAATACCAATTACTGAAATAATATATAATCATAAATTATTATTGACAGAAAATATTAACTCTACAATGAATCTATTTTGTATGTAATATTAGTTGATTGTGAAAAACATCAATGGGAAAATATTTATTTTTCTTTTAATTATCATAAATACCATGGACACATAACAAATCATCATTGATTTCCAATTCCTATTGAAGCCTAATATCTCATTTTACAAATCATTGATTGGTAATGTGCATATTTGATACCTATATATAAATGTAACACATCACCACAATGGTATTTTTCGTATATTTTATATTTTCACAAAACCAAGGGATATACGATTCCCTACATGTACCTATAGATTTGACTAATTTCTATGAAAATTTTATTTTCATTAAATATAACTAAACACATAAAATTGAATTATTGTGGGGGTTGGAAATTTATTTGTATTACTATTGTTCAGGGGTAAATTAGTTTTTTCTTTATATTGAAAACAATAAAAATCATAAAATAAAAAAATAAAAAAATAAAGAAGAAAATATTTATGACTCATTAATTCATTATATCAATCAATATCATCATATTTTAAGCATGTCCTAGTAATATCATTATACATTTCATTGAACCTGAGTTGTAAAATCATATTGAATATTATTTATCAAAGGCTATTTATAGATTACATTGGAGTAATGAACATGATGCATATTTTTTATTTTATGAAGCAATTTAGAACTCATTCAGATGTTTTATAGTCTAAATAATATTCAAAAATAAAAAAATAATGATGATCATAATGATACTTCGATTTAAACACAATACATATACTGAATTATAGATATAAAAGAAGAAAAATAGATTAGTGAATAACAAAATTCATAAAGGTCTATTATAAATAACAAAAAATAGAAGATTCGATTAAAATTATAGAGCAAAAATGAAATAGGATTCTATGAAATTGGAATCTATGAAATAGAAATTAAATATTGGACTATTGTAAAATATAAGGAGGAGAATTAATAACCAGATCATGAGACAAAAAAGCGTTAGATAGAGATGATGAATGAAATAATGAATAAGATAATTACAAAATAAAAGTTTATATCAATATTTGGAATGTTCATAATAAAAAAAAGAACTCGAGAGTAGAATATAAATCATTTTACCACCCTTCATAGAAACTGATTTGATAAGAAACATTTTTTAGGGGGTGGACTAACTACTTCATTTTTCATAAATTGGTAGACTCCAAAATACTATTTTAATATATTAAAAAAGGTGTATTTAATAGTTTCATTTTGATATATATGTGTTGGTTTTGCTGAATATAATTATTAGGTATCAGACATGTTTATATATTATAAATGGAAGTCACAAACATGCTATATTTGGGATAATTGTACTAGAGAAACCGAGTGAAAGATATAGTAAACTATATATTATTAGTTGGGGAAACAATACATTAGAAGTTATGAAAAATCTGTAAAATTTTATTTTCATGTAAGTAATTATTATTTTCCCTAATGAGTGACTTAATAATTGGTACATATGGTTTTTATGAGGGATAAAAAGATTCAAAATGTAGAAAAACACATGTTATTGATGAAAAAATATGGATGTGATCAATATTTGTATTATATAGAATCAATTTAAATTTAATTTATATAACATTAATAATACATCCTTAAATATTTTTAATATTTTTATAAATTATGTATTAAATATTGGTTGTCAGTGTACGTGGTGTTATGTTTATGTAATCCATATTGATATATTATTATTATCAATATCCAGGGGAAAAAATCACCTAAAACATATGAGTTCTTATTTATAGGACACATAAATTAGGTATTAAAATATAATATTTAATGTGATTAAATATAATATAAAAATATACCATCTTTTGGGATAAATTATTGTAGAATTGTATACTATGATGGTGTATCACTGTAAGGATCGTCTATAAAAAATTAATAATTCATTAGAAATAGAGTAAAATGAGAAGTCAAGATCTGGTGAGGATTTAACGACGATTAATTGACACTATTTCATTGACTAACAAGTTATGACATAAATATTATTTAAGGATAATATTGAAAAAAAATTCGATCCATATTTTCAAATCCCGAGATACATCAATTAGTCATGGTGGAAGCCCACAGTCAATATGGTTTAGTTCTACATTAGGTTTAATCATTGAATCTATTAAATTCATATGATATGGATGAATTAAACAACTATGGATGTTCCTATAAATTAATTGTGTATTATAAAAAATAGAATTATGAACACAATTTATGAAGGAATATATTAACTATAAAATCACTGTATAAGATAAATCATCAATATTTAAAACAATATAGACAAGAGAAACACCAAAGAGATTTATTTATCATGTTATCATTTTTAAACTCATTATTAAAATAATTTTGGATAAATTTCCATTCATTGAATGAAGAATAACATTTTATGTGAAATTAAAAATGGGTGATATTTTTTGGACCATCTTATTTTAGAGAATGTAATGTGTCAATATTGGTGGCTTCCGATTGAAAAATATTTTCATTATTTTGTATTAATTTTCATTATAATTACATCTAAATTTATATTAATTTGAGATGTTAAATATTCATTATGAATATTTCATGATATATATATAATAATTAAATAACAATTCATAATACTATTATTCTAATTAAATTTTTTTAATCCTTGAATTTGTAACCAAATAATGTTCTAAAATTTGGTATTTGTATTTGACTGCAAGGATGACACAAAACACCAATTGTATGAGTAATTATAATACCCTGAAACTACAAAATATAATAAATATTAATTAAAATAAAACTCTTAATTTTAAGTAATTTAATGAAACAATAATTTTTAAATTTTTTACATGAAACAGTGTGTTGCATTGGCAGCTTGTGCTATATTAAAGAACGAATATTACTTAATTATAAAATAATAATAATTTTAATATCATTTAATATAATTGGTGAAAAATTGTTTTTAAATTCTATGGAATGAAAAATAATTACTAACATTGGAAGATATATTTTTTTTACACATTTATTAGTTATTTATTTTTTAGTAATATAATATGAATAATTTTATTCAACAAGAAATATTTTGTGAAAGAATGTATTTTTATGAATATGAGATTAGTATTTCATTTTACACAAAATTGTTAACAAATTTTATCCCATTATTAAAATTTATATGAAAAACCAAACATCATTTTTCATGTTATGTTTTCAAAAATAGCATAGTTTACCATTTTGGGATTTTATGAGATGATTCATATTTGGATGTATATTATAAAATAATGAATTATAAATGATAACGTGTTCTCATAAAAAAATATATATAATGGTAAATAATATTTTTAATTTTTTTATAATGTATCCTTAGATAATTATCATTATGAATTATCTAAACTTATTTCAGTGGAATAATTTTCAAATTTAACTTTTGTATAAAATTTAACATACATTTTAACCCATTAAGTTTAAAAACCATATTTATCATCATGTTTGCAGGTTTAATTTCAAATTAATTTTTTTAAATATGTTAATTGAATATATAAAAATCGAATCTATATTTGTAATCATCATAAATCTTAATTTCTAAATAAAATAAAGTAATATTTTTAGAAGAATTAATAGTCAATGTAATAAAAATTAATTACCTTGGTTATGTAAGAAATCAGTTTACCTATGTGTTATACTAAAATCATATGTTTAATAATGACATATAAACATGTATAAAAACTTTTATATATAAATATATATTATACTCAACCTATAATATTCTAAAATTTCACATTTTGGCCTCTTTTTCACATATTTAAAATAGGGGAGAAATCAATTCATTATAAAATAAAATGTCTGTCCTCCCCCCAAGTTATAAAAGAACACTCCCTATCCTCCCTTAATCACACGTTAAATAATATTATTTGTCATATATAGAACAAATTGATTCCTAAATTACCCATCTCTATCCTATATTTCAATGTTTTTTCATAATATCCATCATATGAGGTATTTAGTCAAATCTATGGAGGATTCACGAAGAAGTAGAAAGATTCATCAATGATCATATTTATCATTTATATATCTCTATATACATTAAATTTAATAACCCATAATGATATAATATCATAATTATATTATATATATTATTATTTTGTTATAATAAATAAATTACCTAAAACTATACGACTTTCATAGAATGTGGAATGAAAGCATCACTCTTGTGTATAGTGGATTACTATCTCAAGAAGTGATGATTCTATTGTTTCAATATCAACCACTAAAGGATTGTATTAATAATGGATATAGAATATATATATTATATTTATAAAATATTTATTATTATATAATTACTATATCATATAATAATTTTTTACTTCCATTTCTTGGGTTTTATTATGTTGTCTCTCGTGAGTGTGATGGACTATCGTCTCGCAAAGTGACGCGATTAGCCTTTCACTATGTCTTCACATTGAATGTGAAAAATATAATGCTAATAATATATTTTAAATATAAGAAATATTTATAATATTTCTATCATATTTATAATTATGGAAATATAATATTTTTCATTTTCATTCCTTCCTTTTCTATGATGTAAATATAATAATATCTTTCATGTGAGTGTGGAAATCCTCTTTAACAAAGTGATGTGATTCTCTTTCCAAAATCACACCACATGGATGATGTATATAAGAATATAATATTTAATATAAAAAATTATGACCGACATGTAGTATTAAAATAATAACTACCATATTTCCATAACGTTCGTTCAAAAATGGAAACATTATTTATGCGTACATACAACCAACAATCTCTATGATAAAAAAATATATCATTTTTCAAAAATATAATTCATGCAAAGTTTTAAAATTAAAATTGTTTTATGAAAAATATATCTAAATAATGATTATTATTATTGAAATGTTTTATGTATGTAATATTTTAAATTACAATATCATTCACGATGAAACAAAAATAAAAAAACAAGGAAATTAACACCTAAAAAATGAAAATAATGAATGATTATTGTAAAATATGTAATAAGATGTTATAAAATGATAAAATATGATAGTTGAAATATTAATATGGTTCATTAGTAAATTAATTAAACTTTTAAATCCATTATATATTAGGTAAATTGATATTGAAACAAAAGGAAGAGTTAGGTAAGGGATTTCTTCCCAATATCATTTAACTTATAAATCTTGTAATGTTAGAAGCCTGATTTTTTTATATTTGTTAATTATAATAGACTTTTGTCAAGAAATATGATGAATAAATCAATGTAATTGAAATATTAAGTTTCATTTTAAATTATTTATTTTAATGGTATTTGACTAAAAAGTCACATATTTGTAAAGAATTTCATAAATAAATTTTATTTAATTCGATTATATTACTCAGTGGTTTTCATAAATATTATAAAATTATGTGTATAATGGATTTTAATTGAGTTAATTGTATTTTTACATTTTTTTTGATATATATTTCAAATATCTAATATATTAATTGTTTAATTCTCCCTTAAACATTGTGATAATTGCAAATATTTATGTCACAATATTATTCGAATCATGATTGATTATTCATGAATTTTAGTTGATGTAATCTATTTATTAATTGTTTAATAAAGAATATTATTTTATTATACTATATATATTCTTGATATTTTCTACTAATAGTGCCATTAGTCATGTCTGTTGTATATAAAATAATTTAATAAATTTATTTAGAGTAATCCAATTTCATTTCTCTCTTCAATAAAAAAGAAGTTTTCTTAAAAAATGTTTCAAGAAATGATTTAAAGAAATTTTTCTTCACATTTTCTATATCATGTATTTATGGAAATTTCAATGATTTCTAATCTATAAAAATTGAATTCAATGTAATATTTTTACATTTTAAAAACAATGATCATTTTGATTTATTAAAAATGTTAATGGAATCTTATTATCAAAATATATACAAGAAACCATCCAATCCATTAGGAATTTAAAATAATATTTAATTTTTAACTTGTAAATAAATATGTAATTACCCACTAGCATGAAAATCCTTTTCTTATTATTCCACTGAATGTTTACTAGAATCTTCTTTAAAGTAATTGTTTTTTGTTTAATACGTGAAGATAAGATTTTTCAATATGTTTTTGAAAACGAAATGGATATTGCCATCAAGAATGATTTTAATTTTTTTATTATGGTATTTATATTAACAAATGAAAACATCCCCTTTCTCCAATTCCATTGGGTATTTCTTTATACAATCCTTAATCGTCATCTGGATGGTTGATGGTTATTTTTATTAATGATAGTGTGGGAATTCACATCCTTGATTCATTATATTTTTTCAGTAACATTCCCATGAGTTATTTAAATTCAATTAGATAATAAATTTAACCAAAATACCTGAATTACGTCTCACAGATATGTTTATGTATTAAACTATTTATTATTTCAAAAGATAGCATTTTACTTAGAATCTAATTTGATAAACTAGAGAAGTATTTATTAATATATATTCTTTACTCAATACAAAAACATTATTATAAGGGAAAATATTTTCAAATTAAATATATTATTAAATATATGAAAATTAGTATTAAATGTATTAAATTGTTCAAGTAACATTTATTGAAATCTCATCGATGCATCATTAGTCACCTAGGATGAATTAGTTGTTTATCGTTAATTAAATGGGGTATCAACCTATATGTTATAAACATTTCTTCAAAATGATCTTGACTAAAATGTTATCATGTTACTTTGAAAAATGATGTTAGATATAACTGAAATGCATTAATTCAGAGTGCTGTTTTTATTATAATTTATATTTTTTAAATGTGGTTATCACTAGGTTTATGTTATTATCATTAATTGATTAATTGATTCTATTACTATTTATTTATAATTTCAATATAATTTTCATTATACAGTTATGATAGTCAGTTTGTTGATTGAAAGAAATTTTATTGCCATTATTTAACTTTTCCAGTGATTCTTCTTATAAATTATTCAAATTCATTGCATGTTTATATATTTACCCAACCATATTTTTCGTTACGTAATGATAACACTTCATTTATTCATGATTATTTCCATTGTTCATAACTGTCACTGGGCAATTTATAACAGCCACATTTTTTTCCTTTCCCAAGTAAAAAATGGAGTTTCTTATGATTTAAATATGTCGATATTCTAGATTGAATAAAGATATTCTTTTAAAAAATCATGATATAATATCTGTTTTCTAATATAATATGGGTATCATGTATTTATCTAGTTTGAGAAAACTAGAAACAATTTGGTAATTTGGGATGTGATTCCATGTTTCTTAAAAAATGTAATAGAGGAAACACCATCCTTGGGATGTTAGTGTCTATGTCATTATTGTGGTTATCATGGAGAGGCTTAGTAGAAAAAATTTCATCAATATATTGGAAAACATATATTATGAGAATATAAACCTATGATAAACATTGGGGATAATTATTCAATAACATAATAATAAATTGGTATTGGAGAGATTACATTTCCCCATAGAAATAAATACCTATACAAATTCTACATGTGTATGTGGTTCTTGAACACAGGTTCCATGGGTAGTAAAAATGAAAAATACTTATTGGCTTTGACTTATACATTATTAGTTACACAATAATGAGAAATAATGTAAATATATATTAACATTCCAATGGAGATTGATTAAAAAATTTCACATTTAGATTAAAAAAAATTATGATGTAATATCATAGAAAATGGAAATTAATAACCCAGAATATGTATACTTTATCTTATATTTATAATAATATTTCATTGTTTAGAAATAAAGTGAATTGTTATATGGTTTTCACCAAATAATTATTGGTTTTAAGACTATTCTTTTCGTTTTTGACAATGGATGGAACTAGAAGAAATCAGGTTAGCATTGAACATTAATGGAAATTGGGAGATTATGAGAAACATAGTGGAATGATTATATGTGTGAAATATATCACAAATATTATAAATCATTTATCCCATGATATGATTAACAACCTATATATCAACAATGTATCAGAATCATAAAATAGTATAAGGATGATGTTCACTATGAGATCGAGTGACATGGACCATGGAGGAAAGACATCTTGATTTAGTTCATGTGTGAAATTTGGATATAAACACAAAAGTATGTGTCTAGATGAAATTGTAAAATTCATTATGTGCTGAAATGGATGGGAATAATGAAATTACATTTTGTAGAAAATTAATGAGAAAAATAGAAAGAAAGAAATATTATATTATGAATCCATTTATATTTATTTCATAAATATAAGGAACCAGTAAACTATTCATGTAAATTCCATATTCAAATGTTCAACCCCTATACCAATGAATTAATTGTGTTGAAATAAAAAGTATTAAGTATTTTATTATTGAGATTCAAAAATTTAATTGTAAAAATATTTTTACCAATGGTAATTTTGTATAAGAATCATGAAATGTATAAGGATTGTGTTAAAATTTAAAATCATTAATTTATTCAAAATTTTTTATTATTACAGACACCATAATTGGTTACTTAGTATAAGTTTTATCATAATTTAAAATTCTATAACATCTATTTATAATATATTAATAATAATATAACATTATTATGGATTTTTGGGAGAAAATTATTGCAATAAAATATATTAGTTTCGTATGTGTTTTAGTGAAAAAGTAATATTAGTAATAATTTGGACACATTCCTATAATGGGGCATAGTAAAAAATAAATTATATTTTTCCTATTGTAATGAACTCGATGACCAAGATTGTCTCACTTACGGAGACATTCAGTTTTTTCACATACATTTTCTAAATCACTTATGTTAACTATTCATTTGTTTTTTGTTATCTAATGAAAAAAGGAAAATATTTTTGAGTTTAATAAATAATAACTTGAAATAATGGATATTATATTTTATACTATCATGAAAATAAAAAAAGAATGATTTAATGAATTAAACTTCTTACTCTTGGATTCAGTCATGGAGTCAATCATTATTATCTTTTTAGTGATTGATTTAATTTCAATAATTACTTCAACAAACCTCATTATTTAATTACTATTTTTTTAGAAATTGGGTAATTTTTGTGATCCTAATAAATCTTAATTCCATCTCCTCTGATAATCAATATTGAGGAGACTCCTTTGTTTATTGTGTTTCATATTCTAGGACCCATATCAATCGATGTTGTTTTCATCCATTGATTATATCAGTATAATTGTTTGAAAAACTAACCTATAGAGAGTGGTAAAAGTGATTACATAAAATAATAGAGATATATTTAGTTAAATGTGATTAGAGGAAGTCAACACATTTGGGACATTCACCTAAACCATGAATGCCACTCAATTTTACCAACAAACATAAAGTTAAATATTACAGAAAATTCATGAACACCATGACCTCCCCTCGATCCAAGCCTCATGTTTAGCCTTTCATTTTCACGACTAACAGATAACATGGTTTAGTGGTTGGAAGATATTACAAAGAGATTAAAATTGAAGAAGGAATTGTGGATGAATAAAATAAAAATAGATGAATGGGGGATGAGGAGGAGAGAGATATGTAAGCAAAAGAAGAAAATAAGTTAAATTAAATAAAATTTATATGTAATATAAAAAATTATAAAATAAAAAAACTATTTTTTTTTTTATTCTTATTATATTTAAGAGACTGTTTTTCCTAAAGGTTTGAAGAATGAAAAAGGGAAACTAATTTATATTAAAAAATGTAATAAGTATACCAGTGATAACAACAACAACAACAACAACAACAACAAAGATAATAATAAATATAATACTTATAATAAAATAGGAAAATTGTGTAGAAGAATTGTGGGATGGTTTGAGAAACACAAATTCATTGATTAATTTAATAAAACTAAAATATAAATTACAATTGATAATAAATTAATATAATGAAAACTAAAAAAATGACGAATGATGAAATTGGGGAGGAAGAGTAGGAAGCACCGGTCCTCCTCCCATGGTTGAGATCTCATCCATGGTTCCGCATATGAAATGAGATGAATTATAGTGATTTGATAAGGAGGTCGTATTCTCTTTTTATAGGACATATTTCCCCATTGAGAGTTTCTATGTATTAGGCCTATAAAATGGCTGATTCACACATGGACCGCTTCATTAATGATATTCCCAATTTATTTATGAATATCCCCACCACATTTCAGCATATTTGGTAATATGTAGCGAGAGTTATGATCAATTATCTTTGAGAATTTTTTCTTCAAAGATATACTATTTTTATTCCATGTCTTTGGTTTCTGTTGCATTAATGGCTTTCCAAATTCTGGATTCAATTTTGGAATACATCACGGAAGTTGATAAGGAATTCCTTCTGTGCCTATCTTATAATATTCTCATAATCTAAGCTATCCTATCAAGATATATGGCCTCTCCCTAACAACTCAACATATATGTAAATAGTTATTAAGGCCTTAAATGTGAGCTGATTTTTGGCTTTCAAATGGTGGATTGAGATTTGTGTTCAGAATAATTAAATAAATACAAGGATGCGTAAAATACTAATAAGTAATACATTCACTATTTGTGTAAAATCCCCATTAAATAAAGAATAAGTCATATTTAATATTTACTAAAAGTTGTGAATTAAATTTTAATTTTAATTTATAGGGTTTTCTGTGTTCGATAGCATAACTGATACGCAACATTGGGTTTCTTTGAAATCTTACGTTGCACACTAATAATATAATATTATTATTTAAATTATAGTTAAATTATTGCCATTATATTTCAATAAATGAATAGAACTAACTAAAATATTATTATATATGTTTGTTAAATGTTTTTTCAATTATCCAATAAATTCTAGAGGCTAAAAATTTTAATGAATCGAATTTTATGTGTAATATTAATTTAAAGGTTGAGTTACCACCTTTTAATGGAGAATCCTATTTAAATCTCATTTTGTCACTTTTATATGTTCAATTTTACAAAATAAAATTCTTATTTATATTTGGGACAAATAAATTTACATTGGATTAAAATTTGGTAATATTCTAATAAAGTTCAATTTTCGATGAATAGTGAAAATAGTGTATTTTAATTCCAATGTTCCTTTTAAAAAAATTTATTTATATGGTTATGTTATCATTATAATTAGTTTTATAGTTTAATTGGAATCTATTTTTACCATTTAATCTAATTATAGTCATTGGAAATAATTTCATTTTTAAATTGGACATAAAAAAGCGTCAATTTTTTGATACTAATTATTTCTTAAAAACGCGTTATTTGTTTTGAGAGTAGGAGTTAATTTTATATTAATATATTCCAATTTTTTATTTTGAATTTGGAAAAATGGATTCCATAATTGGAACCAGTAGGTCCAAATTCTGTAAATTGGTAAATTTTATTTTTAGACATTTTGAATATTTACATCAGTAAAAATTTTATTTACCATGGTTAAAGGGTAAATCTGTTAAATAAGGGTAACACTATATTGTTATAATAATATAAAATTACACTAAAATGTGTCCTAATACTATTCGGTGATACATATCATACCATTGACATCTTTGGGTCGATTTTGGGTCCCCATGGAGCCACTTATGAGTGATAATGACACTTTAGATTAATTAATTTAAAGTAAAGACAAAAATGACATAAACCAATATCTTTTAGCATATTAATTTTTATAAGGGGAGATATAAATTATATTTTTGAATATAAATATTCATTGGAAATATGAAAATATTTCCTATATCATGGTAAATTTTTTATAATTTTTAGACATCATTTAAATTAATTTATTAATGACACAATAATGATGTATTATTTACCTCCTTAATAAATGATTTAAATAAATAACATTAAAAATATTAAAATAACATCCAAAACCTATCCAATTATTATTTGATGAATTTATTTCGACCATGAGTCATATAGTCTTCATCATTAATGATTTTCCGATATTTAGAAACTTAAGATAGGTTTAAAATAAAATAATATTTGCAAAAATTCCTAAAGAGCCCCTCCCCCCTTATAAAAAGAGACAATTTCTTGACAATTCCTCACTCCTCTCAAGCCATTTGGATCGTTGAACCTCCTTCCAATTAATCATCATACATCCCTCTCCTCCGCCAATAATTCTTAACTTAGGCATATGGCACTTCAAGGAGTCCTTTTGGTTCAAACAAAGGATGTTACCAAAATTAAAGGTAACAATTTTCTTAACTTCTTTTCTACTATTTTACATCTCAAACCCCTAAAATATTTTTATTCTTTTATTTTATAAGATAAACAGTATCCTTAATATACTATTATTTTGTTATGATAATTATTCTAACAACACATACACACACCTCTATCTAATCGGTGAAGAACATATTGTTTTTGTGGATGGAAAACTAACGCATCACGAGAAAATGATTGTTCGATTATCTCCTACCGCCTATCATGTTGGCCATTATGTAGAAATTATATTAATATATGAGACATATTATGTTAATGTTTTTTTATGATTCTTTAGTTTTGTTTTATAACATACCTTTATTGTTTCCATTATGGGTAAACATGATAATTTCATTTGAGGATGTGCAGACTACCGCCACCTCAAAGTGGTATGACTCATTAATTCCACATGTGAGATGAATAAATGATGGAGTTAATTATATTATATAAGATATTATACAGGATTTATAATATTCCTTTGTATCATTATGTTTTAATTCCATTAAAATCAAAAATAGAAAGGAAAGCAGCGTTCATGCATACGTACGACAAACCATCTCCATGAACAGTGCATTTCATTTCTTACCTCCAAATGATATGAAATGCTATATATAAATAAACAATTAAATAAATAAATAAATAATGGATAAATACGATAAATATGATATATATGATATCTAAATAATGAATATCATTCTAGATATAATGGACTATTGACCACATGGGAAACTTGAAATATAAGGTGTTCATTTTTTACTAAAGTACCAAATGTTGATAAAATGATCGTTATTAACCTAAATGATTACATAATGTTTATATCTTGGTAATAAATTATATTAATGGAATAATAAATATGAAAAATGTTATTAAGAAAATATATATTTACTTTAGATTATTATTCAAGAAATTAAATAATGATCAAGTCAAGTCAGACACGACGTAAGGGACATCGTCTCAATATCCTTTCATTAAGGCATATTTTGTTATAATACATTACATTCTTTTATAATTTGTATGAACACCTTTGTCTTTTCATTTCATTCGAAGTGAATCATTTTCAACGAAGCATTATACTAAACGACAAAAAAATGTATTTTTTTAGCGTAAGTGGTGACAACGAACTTTCCACCACCGTGAGTATTATTTGATCTTTGGCTTCCTTAACAAGAAGTAATTTTTTTAAAATAAAAATAAATACCATATAATATTTTTGGTATTTTTGGTATTTAAAATTGTTTTCATAATGTTTTTTATATGTTAATATATTGAAATATTATTTTGTTATTTCAATGTGGAAATGTTGTCTTTCCTTTATGATTATGTTATTTGATATGATCATGTTATGGTTCTTGGAAATTGATTATTTATATGGGTAGTTCCGTGATAAACCTACGGCGAGTGAGTCTGAGATAGCTCTCCAATGCGTTGGGTAAAATGATGGAGGTAAACATGGATGTTTCTCTTAAGATATTTAGTGGATATCTAGTGATGGGTATTCCAATGTTACTCCCTATGTAGTTGAGAAAGCTACAAGGTAAGTGTGTTATGGATTCTATAAGATACCTTTATGATTAATTATTTTCATGTGTTATTCATAAATTATTTTATTTGATGAGGTGTGTAAAAGAGTTTATGTTGTGTATGAATTTATTAACTAATGTTTTCTTTAATTGTTTCATAACCCTTACTAATATTTTTATGATCATCCCATGTTTTGAAATGTTTTTCACAAGACTTAATGATGAATATGGTCAAGGACGAGATCAAGGAAAAGTCATGTTGTCAAAAACATGGGACTAGACATGACTCTTTTTTATGAGTTTATTTTTATGAAAAAATAGAAACTGAGTAAATGTTTCTTATTTGGTAATCTTTTTAGATGTAATAGTTAGGTCCTAATTATCTAAAACTCTAATCCTGAAAAGATCCTCAATGTGAATTATTCATTTAATTCAATATTATGTAATGTTTTAATGATGGTTCCATACAGTTGGTATCATTGGTTTTTTTAGATAATGTTAGGAGTTAGGGAATTGTTAAATTAATATCCATAAAGTAATTTATGTTAATATTTATGTCATATGGCATTTACAGATTACCGTTTTTCATTTCCAAATATATTTTTCTGTTCAAAATGGTTTTTTGCAGAGGAAATAAGGAAACTGTGTTGGGACGACATCAGGAGGAAGACAACCTTTCAAATCAGCAACCTGATATGGTCAAAATTGAAACCGAAGAGTTTGTTACAGTGATGGAATAGTTAAATCAGGCTATAAATGGTGGTGGAATCCATTAATGAGACTCGCCAAATCAACTAATGAGGAACATGTTAGTGGTGGATCAGTTCATGAGGCAACACCCCCCATCATTCAAAGGAACATCTGACCTGGTTCTAGTAGAAGGGTGGATTAAATCCCTAGAAAAAATATTTGATGTCATGGGTTGTTCATAACATCAAATGAATAGTCACTTTGTTTACCATTTTTATGGTTAAGCTAATGAGTGGTGGTCGATGGTGAAAATATCAGGGATAACGAATGATTGATGCTCATGATTGGGATAAATTCAAATATATGTTTCTTGATAAATATTTTCCTATGGTGGTTTGTCTTAGAATAGAAAAACAATTCTAGAAATTTACGCTGTAGGATGACTCAGTGGCTACTTATGAAGTAAAATTCACTCTACTGTCAAGGTATTCTCTAAATTTCCCAAGATATCTTGATATAAAAATAAATCATTTTTACTCAAGATTAAAGACAACGTATCGATGGGATTTATCCTCTTGTGAGTTCATAAGTAATAAAAAACATGTTCATTGTGTGGAGAAAGTGGAAATAGAGTTTTCTTATTATAAGGTGTTCTTTGAAAAACAACAGAATAAGAGGTCGAGGTTGTATGCAAAAGGAAATAACTCTTCCAAAAAATCTGATGGTATGAAACATAAGTTTACAATTTGAGAAAATTGTGGTAAATATCATATTGGGGAATGCCCTTTGAATTCTGGTAAGTGATACCGATGTAGTAAAATATGACACAGGGTTCGTAATTGCACTGAAAAAGATCAGGGTAATGGTAATACAAAATCTGATTTATAGTCAATAAAATGTTTTATGTGAAATGAAATGGGTCATTATGAATATGATGTTCCAATAAATAACTCAAATAAGGTAAAGAAGCCAGAAAAAAAGCAGGAAGGGGTCATGAAATCCTTTCTAACTACTTTAGTAGATGTTGGGCCATCAAATTAAGTAGTATTATGTACACTTTTTGTTTTTCAGATTATACCAATGTGTTGTTTGATTCAGGGCCTACACACTCTTTCATTTTTGATAGATTTTCTATTAAATTTTTAATTCCATTTCATGATATGAATACAGAACATACAGTAAAAAAACATGGAGGAAATGTTGCGACAAAAAGAAAACATAAGAAAATTCTTGTCCTGGTGTGCGGAAAGAATTTACCATCAATCCTTATTGTTTTGCATCTCGTAGAGTTTGATGATATTTTGGGTTTTGATTGCATTTTTTTAACATGCTATGATTTACTGCATAGGTAATGATGATTATTTTCAGAATTATTTTTAGTTTGTTTATAATATTGAAACCTTGATTTTGATATCATATCATGAAGCTGAGAAACTAGTAATAAATGGAAATGGATGTTACCTTTCCAATATTATTGAAGGCAATGTGTTTAGATTAATGATGTTCCAATGGTAAATGAGTACGGTGATGTTTTTCTTGATTAGTTTCCTGGTATTTTAACTAATCGGGGAGTTGAATTTATTATTGACTAAGTTATTGATGCTAATCCAATTACAAATCCCTCATATAGAATGGATCAAATTGATCTTTTAGAGTTAATGAAAATATTGCATGAGTTATTAGATAATGGTTTTATTCAACCTATCTCATCACCAAGTTGTGATCCTATCTTGTTTGTTAAAAAGAAATAAAGTTCAATGAGACATTTCATAGATTATAGAGCATTGAATAACATAACTGTTATGATCAAGTATCCTTTACCACATATCAGTGATTTGTTTGATCAGCTCCAGGGAGATCAGTATTTTTCAAAGATTGATTTGAGGATGGGGTATCATTAGCTGAAAGTAAATAAAGCAGGAATTCCGAAGACCACATTTCCATGGTCACATTATTTCCAAAAATGGCCTAACTATTGATCCTTCTAAAACAAAATTTTTTCAATAATGAAAAATACCCACAAATATAACCAAGATCGGTAGTTTTCTTGGATTGGATGGTTATTACTGGTGGTTTGTTGAAATGTTTTCATGCTTATATAGTATAATGTGTAAATGAACTCAAAAAAGGTGTTATTATTATCTAAACAAAAGAATGGGATGATTTTTTTAGGAATTGAACAGAAGACTGGTGAATGCTCTAGTTTTGGGAATTCCATACAGAAATCATGAGTTTGTTATCTACAGTGATGATTCATTGAAAGGACGTGGTTGTGTCCTAATGCAGAACGATCAGGTAATTGCTTATGCTTCACATCAGTTGAAACCACATTAGTTGAATTATCATAAAAAATATTTAGAATTAGATACTTTTATTTCTGCTTTAAAAATTTGGAGGAATCATTTGTATAAAGTAAAATGTTAAATATATAATGATCAAAAAAGTTTAAAGTATATATTCACTCAAAAAGAATTAAACATGAGACAGAAGAGATGGTTGGAAGTAATAAAAGAATATGATTGCGCAATCCATTACAATCTGATATAAGAAAATAATGTGGCTGATGCTATGAGTCTAAAACGTAATGATTCCTTAACCATGTTACATTTTGAACAAGATCCTTTGGTTTTTGATTTGATAATCTTTTTTATAGAAGTTGTTAGTGTAGAAAATTCTTCTATATTTTATCAGGTGTCAGTGATATCATCTCTATCAGACATAATTAAGAAATCACAAAAGGAAGACAGTGAGTTATAGAAAAAAGTACAGTTGGATCAAAAGGGTATGTTGACTGTATTTAACATTGATAATGATGTGTTTTGATATTTATAAAGAGATTACTTGTGCCTTGTGATTTACAGTTGAAGAATGAGTTTATATGTGATGCTCATAGTTCCCCGTTTTCAGTTCATCATGGTAGCACTAAGATGTATATTGATCTTCAGGAGTATTACCCATGGGATGGAAAGTAATGAGATATTACTGATTTTACTATGAAGTGTTTAACTTGTTAGTAGGTTAAAGCAGAGTGACAATTTCCGAATGTGATTTTTCAGCCTTTACTGGTGCCAGAGTGGAAATAGGAAAATATCTAAATGGACATCATTGTGGGATTATCGAAGACATCTCGAGTTAATAATTCAATATGGGTTATTGTTGATCGATTAACTAAATATTCTCATTTCCATCCAATTCAAGATACTTTATCTATAGATCGACGTTCTTGGTTTTATGTTTATTATGTTGATAGGTTTCATGGAGTTCCCCTCTCCATTGTATCTTATCATGATCCCCGGATTACTTCTAACATTTGGAAAGGTATTTATAAGTCATTTCACACTAAATTAAATTTTAGTACCACTTTACATACACAATCAGATGAGCAATCATAACAAACAATTTATACATTGGAGGATATGTTACATTCTTGCTCAATGGATTATCCGGGAAGTTGGGACCATCATCTTTCATTGGTTGAATTTTCATATAATAACAGTTCACATTATAGTATACAGTTGGCTCCAATTGAGGCATTATATGGAAAGCGTTTTCGAACTCCAGCTTTTTCGGATGAAGTAGTTGAAAGGAGTATTATGGAACTATAATTGGTAGAAGAGATGGTCGAGAAAGTTTAGTTGATTCAGAAGCATATGAGAACAGCTCCGAGTAGACATAAATTTTATGCAAATAACCGAAGGAAAGATCTTTCTTTTGAGGAAGGTGATCATGTGTTTCTCAAATATTCTCCATAGAAAATTTTGATGCGTTTTTGTAAGAAGAGAATGTTCAGTCTAAGGTTCACTAAACCTTATGAAATTCTGGAGAAGTTGGATCAGTTTCATACAAAGTGGCTTTACCTCCAAGATTATCCTAGGTACACAATGTATTTCTTGTTTTGATGTTGAGAAAGTATATGCCAGATCCATCTCATGTTTTGAGCCCAGAGGTAGTTCAGTGGGAAGAGAATCACACTTATGTGGAACAAACAGTCCTGATTCATGACCGAAGAGAGAATGTGTTGTGGAATAAGGTAACTCACTAGGTAAAGGTTTTGTGGAAAATACCTTATGGTTTAAGATGTAATGTGTGAATCTGAAAATGATATGATGTATAAATAGCACCACTTATTTTGATAATTAAAATTACGAGGACAAAATTCACAAAATAGGGGAAGGATGTAACATCCTAGGTAAATAAGGAATAATACATATTTTATATTTATTAAAATACGTGACTTAAATATTAATTTTACGTTAAATAGGTTTCTATGTTCGATAGCGTAACCGATACCCAACAATGGGTTTCTTTGAAATCATACGTTTCACATTAATAATATAATAGTATTTTTTAAAATGGTAGTTAACACCTAGCCGTTGTATTGGCGGGAATGTATAGAACTATTGTATTTATTAAAATATGTGACTTAAATATTATTTAAAATGGTAGTTAACACCTAGCCATTGATTTTAAATTAATTTATCCCACTTTTGTGTTAAGAATTTGGAAAAATGGATTCTATATTTGGAATTAGTAGTTACAAATTGTGTAAATCAGTAATTATTAGTTTTATACATTTATAATATTTACATCAGTAAAAATGTTATTTACCATGGTTAAAGGGTCAATCTGTAAAATAAGGGTAAAAAAAATTAATATAATAATATAAAATTAACCTGAAATGTGTCTTATTTCTATTCGTTGACACAAATCCGATCCTAGGAATTGTTGCATCGATGTTTGGACCCCATGGAGCTACCTATGAGGTATAATGTCACTTTAGATTAATTAATTTAAAGTAAAGACAAAAATGACATAATAAACATACTTTAGTAAAATAATTTTTACAAGCGGTAATATAAATTATATTTTCTACAATAAATATTCATTGGAACGATATAAAGATTTAATAAATCTTGATATTTCTTTTATAATTTTTAGACATCAAATAAAAATAAATTATTTATGAAAAAATTGATGACGATGTATTTACCACATTGTTAGCTGATTTAAATAAATAAGAATATAAATATTAAATTAAAATCCAAAACCTATCCAATTCTTATTGGATGACTTTATTTCAACCGTGAGAAATTTTATATTCACATTTAATTTGTTTTGGATCTTTAGAAACCTATGATAGGTTTATAATAAAATAATATTTCCCGACATTCCTAAAGAGCCCCTCCTACCCTTATAAAATGAGTCCATTTATAACCAATTCCTCAAACCTATCAATACTTTTTGATCTCCCAACCTCTGACCAATTAAGCTCCCTAATTCCCTATCCTCTTCATAGAATCCTTACCTTTGTAAGGAGGAACATCAAAAAGTACTTTTGGTTCAAACCAAAGGAAGATACCCAAATTGCAGGTAACTGTTTCTCATAACTTCTTTTCTTTTATTTTACATCTCCAACCCCTAAAATATTTTTATTAAATTATTTTATAACAAAAAGAATATCCCCAATATACTAGGATTTTTTTATGATATGGATTCTAACTACACTTACACACACCTTCATCTAATGGGTGAAGAATATACTGTTTCTCAGAACGACTAACTAACGCCTCACGAGATGATGATTGTTCGATTATCTCCTTCCGCCAATCATGGTGGATATTAAGATGAAACTATATTTACAGATGAAATATATTATTATTTTGATTTAATTTTTCTTTTGTATTTTTCTTTTATGATATACATTTATGGTTTCCATTATGGTTAAATGCGATAATTTCATTTTAGGATGTGCGGGCTATCGCCCCCTCAAGGTGATATGAATTGTTAATGCCATATGTGGGATGTGTAAAGGATGGAGATAATGGTATTTTATATTATATTTTACTGGAATTATAAAATACCTATTTATCATTATGTTTTAATTCCATTAAAATAAGAATTAGAAATAAAAGTACTGTTCATGTGTACGTACGACTTACCGTCTCAATGAACGATGCATTTATTTTCTTACCTTCAAATTATTGGAACTGTTATATATATATATATATATAATGGATATATATGATATATATGATATATAAATAATAAATATCTTTCTGGATATAAGGGACTATTGAACACATGGAAAACTTGTAAATATAAGGTGTTCATTTTTGACTCAAGTACCAAATATCATCAAAACGAACGTTATTAACATAAATTATTACATAATATTTTTAACATGGTAATATGTGATATTAAAGGAATAATAAAGTTGAAAAAGGTTATTAAGAAAGTTGAAATTATCATTACTTTATTATTCTAGAGATTAATGTACGATCAAGTCAAGTCAGATATGAGTTAAGGGACTTCATCTCAATCTCCTTTCATTGAGACATATTTTGTTCTAATACCCGAAATTATTTTATATGATGTCTAAACAACATTGAGTTTTCATTTCATCACAATTTAATCATTTTATATGAAGCGTTTTACTAATAGACAAAAAAATGATGTTTCTTTATAACGTAAGTGGTGATAATGACCATTCTGACGTCGCGAGTATGTTTTGATCTTTGACTTCCTTAATAAGCCATAATGTTTTTAAAAAAAATAAATACCATATACTATTTTATGAATTTTTTGAATTGAAAATGGTTTTTATAATGGTTTTTATACGTTAATATATATAAATGTTATATTGTTATTGCAATGAGGAAATGTTATCTTTCATTTGTTCTTATGTTATGTGTTGTGATCATGTTGTGGTTCTTGGGAACTATTTATGTATATGGGTGGTTCCCTAATAAACCTAGGGATTGTGAGCCCGAGATAGCTCTCCAATTCATTGGGTGACGTCATAGAGGGAAACATGTATGTTTCTATTAATTGATTTATAGAATATACTGTGATGAGTATTCCAATGTAACTCTCTATGTAGTTGTGATTGCTAGAATGTAAGTATGTTATAGATGAAAAAAGATACCTTTATGATTTATGATTTTTATGCGATATTCATAAATCTTATGATTTCACGAGGTATGTAAAACATTTTTTTTCTGTATCAATTTATGAACTAATTTTTTCATTCTTTGTTTTATAACCCTTACTGAGCTTTTTATTCTCATCATACGTTTTGAAATGTTTTTACTGGAATTAGAGATGAATTGGGTAAAGGACGGATTAAGGAAAAGTCATTCTGTCTAAAACATGGAACTAGACATGAGTCTTTTTTTAAGAGTTTTTATTTTATTAAAAAATGGAAACATAGTAGAAGTGTCTACTTTTTAATCTTTAGATATGTAATAGTAACTTCCAAATTCACTAAAACTGTATACCTAAAAAGATACTCAATGGGAATTAATTATTTAATTCAATATTATGTAATTTATTAATGATGGGTCCTTATAATGTATATATATATTTATATTTTATATTTTATGGCCTAAATACATAAACACTTCGATGTAGGTTAAATTAAACATTGTCCATTTTTAGTTTGTGCTTAAAATACCTCTAAAATACTAAAATTTTAGACTTCCCCTTAAAATAATACATTTGTGGAAATAAAAAATAAAATTCAAATTAAAATTATGGAAAATATTTGTTCTGTCAAATCCCCCACACTTAAAATATTGTTTTCCTGAAGTATAAAGTATCAACATTCATGATCAGAAGGAACCAATGATATAAATATTTAAATTTCAATTAAAAAAATCAAACATTTATTAAATTAAAATAGAATAATAATATTCCGCAGAAAACATCAATTATATATTCCATATTCTAGATAAACACAAAATTAATATATTTTTGTTTACATATTTAATAAAATTAAGGAACTTCTCCGTTCATTCATTAAATTACCTTATTTAATTATTTTTAAACGTTACATGTCACGATTTACCTCAATTTTGATTATTTTCTCTCATCACTCATAACACAATTCAAATATATTAATGTTCATATCATGAGTAAATGCTCCTTATTAGTAATATTATATAATAACTACATTCTACACTTTGTAATTACAAAATGAACATAAACTCATGAGTACATGAAAGTAAGGTTCTTAATGATTCTGAGACTTATGGTGACATGATTTAATTTTTAAAATCAATACTCAAGTATGAGGTTTAACTCTAAATGTATAAAGTATGATATTTAATGAAAAAAATTTAATGACACTCTTCCCTTCAAATTGTAAAAAATACTAATTTCCCCACATACTAAATGTCATTATCAATATTACATTAAGTGTAATGAATTTTTTCCCTATCTTGAATATATTTTTAACTTTTATTCATTTTTGTTCTTTTTCAATGAACAATTTTCATTATTTTATTTCATAAAAAGTTTTTCTTTAGAATAAACCTCACATCCTCCATAAAACCATGTATGATATAAATTATGGTAATGGTAAATTACATTTTTGGAATAACAAAATAACATCCTATTTTCTCATTTTCTTGTTATTTTTTCATTTTCATATTTTTTTATACTCATGCTGGGAATAAAAATAGATTACAATGAATGATTAAAAAACCTTTTACAATTACCTCAACAATGAACCCCACACATCTTATTTACATTTCACGTCATATGATATACCATGATTACAATTACCCCCATGCTTAAAATTTAAAATATCATGCAATTAAAAGGGTATGATAGGAATGTATTAAAACTGCTTAAAACAGTTCATCCCTAACATGACCATTCATGGTCTCTTTAGAATAAATAATTATTGAAAAAATGTTATCTTTTAATGATATAATGTTTATAAAAATAATCCTCCATCAATTTAATTGTAATTTTAGATAGTCATAGACTTCAAATGTTCATAATCAAGTTCTAGAATCGTCATATCCCACGAACACTCAATAAATATACCAAAGTTAAAATAGGATGTACATGGAACAAAAATTCTCTTGAAAATGGGACATATGTTTTCAGATAACCACTCCAGGATTTATTATTAAAAAAATAAAATTCTTATCAATTTCATTAATGTAAAATTATGAATTTTTTTTTGGGAATATAGTATATGTAAATAAATAAATTTATTCCAAACATGGGTCATAGGTTTAATAACCATTCATCGCATTAAAAATTTAATTCACCATTTAAATATTTCTATATTATTAACATTCGAATATAAAACATCGTAGCACAATTTTCTTAAGAAAATAAACTCTCTTAAATAATTCATGTTAATCAAAATTCATGTGTAGATATAAAATTTTACCTTTAATGCACAATACATTATTTGGGAAAAATTTGTAAGGAGTTAAATGTATAAAAAATAAAAAATAAATCAATATCCCACAAATAATTATTTTTCTCTTCCTCATTTTGAGTAATAATTTTTCCATTAAAAAACATTACAATTATAATTACTCAATTAGTAACAAATCTCATTTCATTAAAGATCAAAATGATAAGGATAGAGTGTGATACATGTGAGACTAATCATTATTAAATGAAATTAATATATAATTTCAGATAAATAATATAAAGGGATACGTATTTTTATGATTCTCGGAGTGGTACATAAATTTTTACTACCTCTAGATGGATGTACCAACTATTATAAAAAATAGTATGGTCCATGAATCTAATTTTATTTGAACCAAAACTTGTGACTTTTCTAAATATGTGCTCATTCCTTATAGGTGAGAAATGATCCATGGATATAGTATAGAATATCCCCCACACTCATCACAATGAGGAGTAACATGCATGGATGGGGTAGTAAAAAGTGTTAATCATCATTCTTCTTGGTTTCTACATGTGCATCATTTTTATCTTCTTATGTTTTATTGTTATTGGATACATAAATTTAATAAACAAAGGGTATGTAAATTTTTATATTAACATGAATAAAATCTAATTTTTTTAATAATTAATTTATACCCTTCAATAATATTTTTCTCTTTTAATATATCATAATGCTGAACTATATGGATCTCCTAATGGGGCTCCTCAAATTTAGGTTCATTAAATTTACGGACCACCTTGTTTTTATTTATATGTGCATTTCCATGTTATTCATCACCATCTAAGGGATGACGATGATTATATCAATTTGAAAATTCAAAACAAGTGAGATTACATCATATTACAATTTCTGAAATGTAATTAAAATAGTTTTAGAGTAAAAATTACTCCATAAATTATTTCATATTAAATCAATTCTTCATTGGTAAATGAATCTTATAGTAGAATCTCCTAGGATAGATGCAGGTTGTCGGGATCTTCAATTTTCAATTCAAATTCCACCACATTGGTGGTGTCTTCCATTAATTGTGTTTGATCTTTTTATTTTCATGGTATGGGGAGATAAATCATTTTCACACATTCATTACATATTTCATCCATTAAATTATCATCCATCAGATGTAAATTAGTATGCAAGCCTTACTCCATTACATCCTAAGGTACGAAAATACTCTCGTCATTTGGTTAAGGATAATATTTCACTTATGGGTTTTAGATAAATACATTTATCGATTTTATTTTTTCTTTTTGACCTTTCACCATCTCTTCCAGATCATGAATATGATATTTTCTTTTTTTCACTCACAACTAAAATTTGATTTGGGAACATCTTCAATTGTGTTGGGAGGAATCAAGGAGAAATATTCTTGTGTCTTAGCTGGTTCTTGAACAAATTTTTGTAAGTACTCTCAGAAATCATTTAGTTATCTTTCAAATCCATTTAAAACTAATTTATCGATGGTCTGTTTGATATAATAAATGAGGTTATTGAATTATTACTCATTTTCATGATGTCTTAAATCCCAGTTGATCTGTCTAGCCAATAAATTAATTTCTTCTCATGACTAGAGTCCTTCATCAACTGGTTCAGAAGACTCTGTGTAATGGTTGTTCCATGTAGAATAATAATCATATAAATTCAACTTGGAATAAATTTTTCATTTAACTTTTATATTATAAAAATCAATCTAAAATGAGAAATTAGAAAAATTAAACTTAATGCCTAATTAACATCCCATAAAAAGAACTAGTTTAGACGCACACTAACCATGTGATATAGTATAATTAATTTATATTTTTCCTACAGTAAGACCATGGATAACTAGGGTATTCTTAATTAAAGAGAAATTTAGTTTTTTTAATTACTTCTCATATATGAAAAATGATATCATTTTTTGTGATATTTTATATCTACTGATAACAAGGTTATTTTTTTAGTTTTTTAATAAAAACATAAAATAATTTAAATTTATATTTATACTAACATGAAAATATAAAATATGATTTAGGGAAATAATTATCACGGTGTTGGGTTCATTCTTAGAGTCATTCACTATTCACCTATAGGTGTTTGATTTCAGTTTGATAATACAAACATGAAATATTATTCATGGATTACTGTTAGTTTTTTAGAAAGTTAAGAATATTTGAGAACATAATCAAACATTATTCAACATCCACCTATAGTTATGGGTGATGAAACAACTTTTTCTAGTGTGTGAGCTCATCCAGGACATAGCTCTATTAATGTTAATTTATTAAATTTTTTCTCAAATCCAACATGTAATGAACTAAAAATTTAGAGATAGAAATTGATTAAATAAAATAATTATGATATATTCAATTTAATTTCATTGTTTGTAGTAAACACAACAAAGAAATTTTCCCCATCCATGTACTCTACTCAAATCAATATATGAAAATAAAATTATGCATTATGAATAATTCATCATCACCTGGACCTCCCAATGGGCCATGCCTTGAGGTTAGCCTCTTATTTCTGTGCAAGAGATCCCATGGTCTATTGGGTGGAAGAGATGTAAGAGTGAGATAAAAAAATAATGAATGGTGGATGAATAAAATAGAAATAACGGAATGGTGAATAGAGGGAGTGATAGAGAAAAAATAAGTTAATATGGTAAAAACAATTAAATTTATATAGAATATAATAAATTTCAATACAATAATAATGATAATATTTATTAATATTATTATTATACTTAATAGAGGAGTTCTTTTTAAAGGAGTGATGAATGAAAATGGGAAAACAATTTCAAAATACGAATTTTATAATTATAATAATGATATATATAATATTATTAATATTATTAATTCTTATAATTAAAAAAAAATATGCAAAATAATTGTGGGATGGAAGGTGAAACACAAATTCAATGATTATTTTAACAATATTATGATTTAGATTAAAATAAAAACAAACATAAATAAATAAACCTAACAAAATAATTTATAATAAATGGGGGGGGGGGGGAATAAGAGTATGCAGTGCATGGCCGCCCTTAGTGAAGATCTCGTCGTTAGAGCCTTGTATGGAACATGATGCATTGGAATGATTTGGGAAGGAGGGTTCCACCCCCATTTATAGGCAATATTTTCCCATAGAATTTTCCACATGTTATACCCATTAATTTTTTGATTCATGCATGGATCCCTTACATAATGTTTTTCTCAATTGTATTATGTGTCACCCCTCAATAATTTAGAATATTCAGAAATTTGTAATAATAATCATTACCGTTTCACTCTGCGAATTTAATCTTCCTAGGAAAAATATCCATATTTGATGTATCCAATTACTTATCCATTTATGGCCTTTAAAATGGTTAATTAACACATGAAATACTTAATGATATCTTTTAATAAATTCCTTTTATATCCTCCATAAAAAGTTTTAAGCATTTAATATGCTCAATCAAGAGATATGGACCCACCATCAAAATTCAACAAGTCTATTAATATTTTTGAAGAACCAACATGTGGTCTAGTTTTGGGTTTCCAAATGGGTTATTTATTTCCTAACCCATCCCCCATGGCTCACATAGTGAAAACCCCAAGCACACCTTCCACAGTCTAGGGGATGGCCCCAAGCACCGTGTATGCATATCCGAAAAAGCTAAAGAATTTTATTTTAAACATGTACACACGCAAAAAAATATTTAACTACAGAATGTAATCAAAAATAAAACAAAAAATTTCTCTGAGGAAACCACTGGAAGTATAGTATAGCTGAAAGTACAACAGAGACTAGAATACAATCTAACAAACTTAAAATAATCTGGAAATAACACGGTCCGTCTTCTTGAGACCCTACCTAAATAGTAGGAAAATGTGGCTGCCTATAGCCTTTGAATTTTGTATGTATGTCCCGTCTCAATGAACACAACTTTGTCCGAGACCACATAGGACTTTTTCGAAACATCGATCACCTGAAAAATACACTACACAATCTAGTGAAGCCTGTATTGGGGTGAGTAACAAAATACTCAGCAGGGTCTCCAAAACATTATGGAAATACCACACTACGTGATCACACAACAAAACCACTAAGAAAAGACAACGTCAACCAAGAAAAACTAAAATTATAGAAAGTATAATTTATCAGTCATATATTTGAATCATTTTTTACTATTGAGGGAATCATCCCTAATGAGCCATTGTGGTCTGCTCGGCTACTGGACAACTGTGGTCTATTCGGCTGGTGGACCACTATGGACTTCTCTTCTAATGAACCATTGAGGCACACTATTTTCTGAACCAGTTAAGTACTCTAGACTCTATAACAATTAAGGTACGCCCATATGCTAAACCACTTATGTATTCTTATCTTATAAACCAATATGGTACGCTCATCTGTAGAACCTCTGAGGTACGCTCATCTTGATGAACCACTAATGTATGTTCATCTTTTTAATTACTATGTTACACTTGTCTTCTGAACCAATTTGGCATAATTGACTATAGAAACATTGTGGTACAAACGTCAACAAGACCACTGAGGCCCACTCATTGTACCCTTTGTGTCAGATCCAGGTATAGGATTTCCACTCCAAGATGTGCTGCATTTTGGAAGAATCTATTCCTCATGTCATCAGTCATTACCCAAATTTCACTAAATATAACATAGATTATTCCCAATAGATAATCTCATTTCAAGGGTGCCAACACTATAGATAGTGTGTCAATCAGATGCCCAGTTTGAATAATATTGGAGTTTTAGTAAATAGTGTATGGTTGCGTTTGGATTCATATTGACTTGGTTGGACAAACCCAACCAACCCTGCCCAGGGGTCCCACATGTCCCAACCTATTATCGGTTAACTAACCTGACACGGTCGGTTCTAGCCTCACCAGGTTTGGTCTAGCCAATTTGGATTTTCTACACATGGCCTGATTTGGCCATGTGTCCATTCCATCGGGTCACCAAGTGACCTGATATGCATTCTTCATCCGGGTCCAACTTAGTCAGATCGGTTTATATATAGTTGGTCCATCCAAGGAACCAAATTTTTATTTGACCTGGTCTATATCGTAATGAATGTTTTATTATATCACGGACTCCATGCAGCTTCTGATTTGTGCGACCAAATTGTGCCAATGTGACACTGCATTTTTGGACCATATGTATGCTTACATGGACTAGTTCCTCTGTGTGACCTATGATGAGCCTTAGGTCAGGCTCCCCGATATAGACCGCAGACCACATCTTGACTATCCAACATGGCCAGGTGGCCACGTCCACCTTCCGCAAGCCTCCAAGAACTATGGTGGCTGCCCTTGTCACAATCGTAGCACCATAACACCCCCTGCCAGCACAATTAGATTCCACAACTGTATATTGTAGCCACTTTTGTGTTATGTGGCATGGTGTTGATACAACATCCCACCTAACTACATCCCATCTGTTTGGAACCACTACAGCCGATGCACCACCATCCTTTCTCCATGAAGAATTGAATAATACATGAAGAGAAAAAGTATGGAGTTGCACGTATGAACAACCAATGACCAATATGTGTCTTATTCGTGTTTACCCGGATGAATTCTTATTAGTAGGATCATGAAGAACAAAAATATGGATGAATGATCACTATAATAAATATTCCCATTATCCCATATCATTTACCATTATTAATGAATGATTGGTCCATGTGTTAAGTTGTTCGTGAGTTAACATGCGTTCATCATTTTCAAGAGAGAGTGGGGAAATCAATTCACACAGATAATGCATCAAAACCCTACCCAGGAAAATTTATTTCTCAAGGAGGACAGGGATTTTTTTACCTCTTTTCCTCATTCTTGATCAGCATCCCACTGTTGAAAGAGATTCATTGAAGGTTGGAACAATGTTTGTTTGTCGTTCGTTGTCACCACCCACCAAAGACTCAGTGCAATCCTAGGATTGTGCCAACAATCCTGCATTTCTTGTTTGTATTTTCATTGATGAAATGTGAATCAACGTTTCTGTTGAGCTATGTTGTAGTGTATATTCACTTAATCATTAATGTTGTTCCTTAATGGAATTCATTGTCACTAAATTTTCTCATGTAATACTGACGTTCCACTTATCAACAATGAAGAAAATAAATAAAATAACTTTCTATGTTATTTTAATTTTCATCAAGAAAGTCCAAAAATTTACATTCACCCTCGATCCATTCCATTCATGGTTATGCACCACATAAGTGAAGCACACCCTTGCGAGATGAACAATAGTCTATGGTTTCAAATTCAAGAAACCATTTATGAGTTATAAGGATTTTAAAATAAAATAATTTCCACTTAATTGTTTTATTTATGTACGAACACTACATTCCACAATGACCCTATGTCAGACAATGTTTAGCCCTTTATTTGTGAATCCTGATGCCCTGAGATCAACTTTTCAGTAGTATTTTTTATATGGGTACTAGTATAAAAGATAGAAAAAACATGGTCCCACATTTATTTTATGAACCTTAAAAATAATTCAATAATATCTTTTGACATGTCTGGGCCTCGGAATTACGCGTCGTATAAGATTCTGTATTCAAAAAATCCCATAAAATTTTAAAAAAATTACAATGAATTAATTTTTATTAAATTACTCCACCTTTAAGGATTTACGTCCTCATATGCCCAAACATGGGATAATCAATCAAATGGAGGTATTGAGCACGAATCTGAGTCTAATGCTCTCACGTTCTCATATGAAGATTCAAATGTTACTAAGGAACACTAACCAAAGGAATCAACCTTACATGAAGGATCCTCTCATGTCGATCCCCTATCCCCTCCAGGTACATTACAGTTGTTTCCCTGTCATTGGTCCCTAGATTAATGTGGTCAATGTTGTGAGAATGGTTGTGCACATATCTCGTTAATAGGGATATGTGGAAGACATCGTGCACCCTATCCAACTACAATGATAGTGCCAAGATATACAACTCCACACCCACTCTATACAGTATCATTAAATGTCTAATGAAACTAAAAAATAACTTGTCAACTCGGACAAATCATTTTATCCCTCATCAATGAGAGACTAGTATGAATATGGTGTCCCCTTATCCAAACATCATGGATATCCAGCTTCTTTCAGCGTACAATTTTTTTTGGCTTTGTGCAGTCACCATCAACTATTGGATGACCTACAACTTCTATGTTGTAGAATGTTTCATCTCTAGACACATGAGTGCTAAATCCCATGGGTATGTCCCTCATAATAGTGACCATCATTGTCACTCGTATGGTGACACAAATGGTTCAATTCAAATGGTGCATTGGTTGATTTTTTTGTACGCAAACTCCACCAGTGGTAGGTGGTCCTCCCAAATGTGACCAAAATCATGAACAGAAGAGCAATGAATGTCCTCCATTTTATGTATGGTCTACTCCATCTAACCACACATATTTGGGTGAATGGTTGTTCTCAAGAGGAGCTCAGTATATAGTGCCTCTTGTAATCCCTTCCACAACTAGGAAGTAGTGTGTTCATCATGATTAGAGACTATTATAGATTTCACTCCGTGGATTTAGACTATCTCTTACTTGTAGAGGTGTCCCAATATATATACTAAACCACTATCACGAATGGGTAGAATGCGTGATGACATGGTGAGTATTTTTATGATCACCAAAATGGTATCATTCCCCTAGGATGTATGTGGTATGCTCCTTATGAAGTCCATCGATATCCCATCCAACTTCAAATCCGGTAGCTAGAAGCGTCGTGTCAATACTATTAGAAATTGGTGCTCAGCCTTCACTTGATGACATGTGTGGCATCTCGAGACAAGATTTCACACTACCTTCTTCGTCATTGTCCACTGTTACTGACCTTGGAGATCTTGGTACATCTTTGCTACACCTGGATTTACTTTCAAATGTACTTTAGAGAACTCCCTCAACCCTTCCTCCTGCAATTGCATTGCTACTATGGTGCTTCATGTAAAAAGGAGAATTTCCTCCCCACCAAATAATATCCAACTGGGGCAAGCCCAGTGGAAATCTGGGAAAATGCAGTCTCACACCTGAAATCTCTGAGTTACACCTCTATGACCCTATATAATAGTGATGGAGAAACTACCATTGATTGAAGATAAGTTTGATCATCTCTATCCACAATGGATATCTGATGAGATTCCAACTACTCTAAGGCTTCATTAATAAATTTTGAACTCTATCTCTTACTGAGAGCATCTTCCACCACGTTCCCCTTCCCAAGAGTAAATACTATGAAAAATTCATATTCCTAGTAGAACGTAATGAAATACTACTATATCAGGTTCAAATGCCGTAGATAAATGATATACATGAGACTCTAGTGGCAATATTATATGATTAATCATTCTACCATAATGTAGTGTCGCCACATTTTCAGTGAATATACTACCTCTCCCAACTCATGTTTGTGAGTATTGTAGTTCTACTCATGTGGTCTCAAATGTCATGAGCTATAAGAAATCACTGCTTTACCATGCATCATTACACAACCATGAATAGTACTTGATGTATCACAGTTCACCACCTAGACAGTGACCTCCTCTTGAAATATCAAGATAGCAGTACTAATCAATATTTGTCTCAGCTACTGAAAGCTCTGCTAGAATCCTTCTATCCATACTAAGTGTTTTCCCTTCTTCGTCGACGTTTTCATGCGTGCTGATAATCTAGAGAAGTTAGGTCCAAACCCTTTATACTACCCATCCCACCCAAAGAAACTCTACCCATAGTAACCCTCATGGATTTTTCCCAAGCAAGAACAACCACATTAATTTTTGGATCCACCACAACTCCATTCTCTGAGATTTGATATCCAATTATGCTGAAATTTCCTATCCAAAACTCACACTTCAACAGATTTATATAAAGCTGGTGCTCTAGGAATGTTTCCAGATCTATCCTTAGGTGTATCCCAAGATCCTCTTCGGATGTCAAATACACTAAGATGTCATCAAGGAAGACCACTACAAGTTTTCCTTTGTATGGAAGGAAGATAATGTTCATGAGCACCATGAACAGTGTTGGGTCGTTTTTCAAGACAAATGCAATCACTGGGTTCCTGTAATTGTTGTAGAAACAACTAAAAGTTGTCTACAAGAAGTCCTCAACTCGTACTCGACGATGGTGATAAAATAATTTGATGTCTATCTTCCGGAACCATCTCTCTCCCTCAAGCTGATTGAATAGGTTATCATTACTCCGTAGGGGTACATATTCTTAAATGTAACCTTGTTCATGCACATGAATTCAACTCATAACCACAATATTATATCTTCCCACTAGGTAAAAAATCCTTGGGATGCCCATGGTGAAACATTGGGCCTTACAAACCACTTACGCATCATGACCTATAACTGTAATGTCATCCCTAGGAGCATTGAAAGAGAAATCTGATATATGGGATTTGATATCGGTGCCATCTAGGGGTATAGATCTATATAAAAGCATACCACTCTTGGAAAAGGTAGTGCTGGAACATCCTCTAGAAATGTGTCCTCGTACTCATCCATCGCTGTAAGAAACTATTGACTCGTCTCATCTATTGCACTGAGGGTCATGATAACAAAATGATGAGTAATTGGATTCACCCTCTTATGGGTCAGTACATCATGTGCTACTCTTGTTTCCATTTCCTTGATGAAGGAAATCATGGTCCAATCTCCACTAACACACCAGATTATTTGCCTAAAAAATCACTCAATGCATGGACTTTTGATATCCATTCCATATTCAGAATGATTCCATATGGCCTTAAGGCTACTATTAGTATATCCTAGTTGATGCTCGATCCTCCAAGAGTAAGATCAAACCGTTTTCACAAGTGTTTGATCATCAAATCCCCAATCATAAAGATTCAATGATAATAAGGGTCACGATAGTAGCTTGACCTGAATATCTGTGTACCGTACAAGGTCTGCGGTAAGTATAGAGTGACTAACACCTATTTTTATAACAACTGATTCTAAAGATGATATGACCTAGATCATACCTCATTACATATCTGTTACATCGAATACATTGTCCTTGATGGCCTAAATCTAATTCTTCTCATGTCCACTAGCTCATGGAGCCTATGGAGGACCAGATAGAGGTGGGGGTGGGAGTACCTCATACCGATGCCCGCCTCCTACTGCTGATCATGCACATATTCCACATCAGCAACCTAACAGATGACTATGTTCCTATCATATAAGAAACCTCATCAGTCCCTCAACCCCCTTTCCATGCATTGAGCGGTGAGATTGGAAATTCCCATCCATGTGCCCATACTAGCAACATGTGTAGCATTATATGACCCTAAATTTATTCCTTTGTACCAGGAGCTTCGCACCAAAAACATTGAGTTTTGGTGTCATCCTCCAAAAGTTCTGGCACATTTCGGTCTTCACTTCAATTGTCAATTACACACCGAGGTTGTCTCGGCCACCCATCACCCAATAGTAGCTTCCGCCATCAATTCCTGCTCACCAGGGATTTTGTCTACTAGTAGATCTCACTCCAGCTCCCTATCTTGCATATGGATGCTGAGAGAAATCATTGATTAGCTTATTTCTCATAGAAGTTCTAGTTAAATGGTTCAGATCCTGATGAAGGGGTCTCAAACCATATTCCAAGATTAAGAGGAGAGGTCATTGAACCTCACAGATTACTCATAAACTGTTAGGTTGCCCTGCTGTAAGTGAAGAAGCTCCAATATGCACATTGAGGGTTACATCACGAGGAAGACCACCTCCCTAAAATGTCACTTGATGTCAAACCAGCTGAGGATCTCTATCTTGTGATCCAGGATGGTCACATTCCACCATCTACCAATCGAGCCCTGAAAATGGCTCACTGCTTGTACCACCATCTAGCCAAGTGTATTCCTCATCAATTAAAGACTCACCTGACCACCTCCCGAATATCTTCAGCGACCTCAGAATATGTCTCTACCTTGAACCTAGGAGGCCTCTGTCATTGGAACTCATGTAAAGAACTAAGCATATGTGCATCCTCTACTAGTTTTGATGTATCTAACAGCTGAAAAACTTGGGGTGGTATCATTGGGACACCACCTGAAAGTGAAAGATCATAAGACATTACCTAAATCAAAGCCTCATCAATCTATAGACCATCCTTGTTGTCACGTACTAGAATCCTTGATTTTTGTCTTCCTGGAGGAACCATGAAACAGATCTAGATGAATCCTGATTAATAGATTATACATTATGAGCTGACTCTAACTCATAAAGAACATTAGATTTACTCAAGGACACATGCATACATTTTTTCATATATCATGTGATAAAGAAGAATTTAGGGTCTTAGTGCATGGATACCTCGGCCACTGCACAAAAACTGGACTACATGACCGTAAATATTTACTTGAAACACTTAACAAAATTACTCTATCTTGATTTAACATATATTAGTTATTCTAGAAGAACTGACCTCACTATAATACCATTTTTTATGACCTATCCTCGAGGGCCCGTGTTGTGGCTTCCCCAAATCATTCTTCCATAGGCCAGGGGATGCAGAAAAGAACCGAGTATGTGTATCCCAAAAAGGGAATGCATTTTTTTAATCACGTAGACACACACTACATTCTATATATTTAAATTATACAAAAAACAACCAAAAATGTCACTGAGTCAACCACCAGATGCATAGCACAACTGAAAGTTAAAATCGGCACAAAATACAATCCCAAAACCACAACGGATAGTAGAAATGCTACAGTCCATACACATGAGACTCCACATAAAGGGTATGTGAAGGTGGTTTCCAGTTTCCATAGAAGTATGCATGTCTTTGACGTCTCACTAATCACCACATGGTCCCAGACCACCAAGGTCTCCGTCAAAGAGTTAATGACCTGAACATGACATGAGATTTAAGACTGATGCACATGCTGAAGTGAGTAACATCATTCTCATTAGGGACCTCAAACCACACTGGAAATACCACAAGGAAATACCACACAACAAGATCACACAGCAAGACCACAATGCAAAGACAGCTCAAACTAGAAAAATATCAAAGTATAGAATGTATAATTTATCAGTTGTATAACTAAATAGTGTTGTATTACTGAAGGGATATTCCCTAATGAGCTACGAAGGTGTCCTTGGCTACCGTACCACTATCGTCCACTCATCTAGTGGACCACTACGGTACACTCATATGCTAGAACATTGAGATCTGGTCGTCTGCTAGACCATTGAGATCTTCTTGTCTGATTGACTGCTATGGTACACTAATCTAGTAATCCATTGTGGTAGGCTCGTCTGTTACACCAATGAGTTGCACTCGTCTGCTAAACCATTGAGTAATTCTCATCATCTAAACCAATGAGTTCTGCTCGTATCCTAAACATCTGGGGTACGATCATCTGATGAACTACTTAGGTAATATGATTTACAAAAAAAACCTAGGTACACTCATCTTCTGAACCACTAATGTACAATCATCAATTGAACCACTGAGGAATGCTTGTATTCTAGACAACTGAGTTCCGATCGTTGTATCCTTCATGTCATATCTAGAAATATGATTCCCAATCCCTATTTCACTTTATTCTCGGGAATCTAATAATCAATAAAATATTTTTAAATTGAAATATATTTAATCTCAATTAGATAATTTTCAAATAGCTATGTCATTACATGTTATCGAACGCCATAGATGATGCGCCAATCAGATGCCCAATCTGACAGATATTTGTGTTTTTGTTAACATGGACCAGTTTCATGTAGACCTAGTCATACTTGGTCAAAACGACCCAACCACCCATGTGGTGGTCCCGCACGACCCGAACCAAATCATCCAACCTGACTCAACCTTGTTGGGTCTGGGATAACCCGAGTCGACCGGGACAATTGGGCTTTGCGAGACCCTGCCAGGTTCGGCTATGAATCTAGCCCATCATGATTCCCAACGACCTAGTCCACATTATCCATCCTGGTCCATCATATTATAATAAATTTATTTACAACAGGGCTTCACATCATCTTTGTTAAATATCTAACCTACTCGCATTAGTGGGTCATCAATTTTCATGCATGGGTCACCCGAAGGACCAATTTTCTACACCGACCCATTCTAAATTGGTAGTCATGTTTACTCGAAGTCTATAAAATGGATGATTCCTAGTTCACATGGCCACACAACGCCAAGGTGGAACAACATATTCGTCAAGTTGTTCTTCTCAATCAGATTGATTCAATTGGATGAACTTCAGTTGGCTGTGGGTCTAACTCACTGTTGTGCTCCACAGACCACATCTTGTGCCTATGATGAAGCCAGGTTGTCATGTACTCCTTCCACCAGACACAATAATCCATGTCAATGTCTCCTATAATTGATACAATGTGCTTCTAATGCGATGCCACTCGCATACCGCCGTAGAAGTGTGTCGTGTTGTTGGTTCACCATCATTGCTGGGTTTCACATTTGGTTGTAACATTGTGGTGTTGCTACCAAATCTTGATGTTGTGTCTAGGTGTGGTTTCCACAACTTGGTTTTGTGGCCCTTAATCGATGCCATGGCCCACCTAGTAGGGCCACTTTGATCTGGATCATTTGTGGTTGATGCTCCGATGACCGTTACGCCATGAAGAATGGGAAAACTAAAGAAAAAAATGTTTAATGAGTCACACATATAAACTCCCAATGAATGACCAGGTTCTTGTTCATGATAGACTGAATGTGTTCTTATTATTAGGATCACAATGAAAACAATAGTGTAGAATAATAACTAAGATAAATATCCCCTTTATCACACATCATTATCCATCTCGTATGAATGATTGATCCCTGGGTTATCTTGTTCACGACTTAGCATGTGTTCATCATTTAAAATTATGAATATGTAAAATAAATTCAAATAGAAGATAATTACTACCCAACATGGGAATGGTGTTTAATCCTTGAAGAATGTGATGATGTGCCACTATTCTTCATTCTGGATTTTCTACCCACAATCTCTAGGGATTCATTGAATGGTGGAAGAAAGTGTATTCATCGTCTCCACCCACCAATGCCTTAGGGGATTCTCATTATTATTCCAACAGTCCTATATTTCATGTTTTATATTCATTGTCGAAATGTGAATCATAATTTTTGTTACACATCATTGCATAGTCATTACGCTGACTCGTTAATGAGATTATTTAATGAGATTCATAGACATATCATCTATACACTGTAGTGCTTATGTTCTACTTTTCAACGATGAATAATATAAATAAAATAAATTCTTTAGTTATTTTAATTTTCTTGTGAAAATTATTATAATTAACATTCACCATTAACCCACACCGGTCGAGGTGAGGACCTTCCAAAGTGAACAACACCCTCTTGAGCTCAATGGTAGTATTTGATTTCAAATATTAGTTACCATTTAGGATTTATAAATATAATAGTATAAAATAAAATCTATTTAATTATTTTATTTACATCCAAGGACTACATTCCATCATTGGACTGTGCCAGCCAATGAATTTCCCTTTCTAGGAGAATCCTGACGTTGTGGGTTCAATGGTGCCCTCAAATTTAGGATTTGGTCACTAACTTAATATTTAGAAAAACACCCACACATGTTTATTTAATGAACCATAATATTGTTCAATGGTACATTCTGGCTACTATGGGACTCAGAATTATGTGTCTCCTTAGTTCTTATTCTTGATAAAATTAAATTTAAATTTTAAAAATATTAAATGGAAATATAGGGTATTATAATATAGATTTTGGTCCAAATGAATAAAACGAATCCCAAGACGTGTAGAATACTAAAAAGAAAGAAATTAATGATATCAAGATTTATATAATATTTTCTGTCTTAAATATAAAACTAATTTAATATAGTTATAATTCAAAATATCCAATTTTTCTGATTGAGATCAACAGACACCTAAGATGAAAAAATGGTTGAATTTACATTAAAATATCACTATTTTGGGATTTAAAACATTGAAAATATAATCTATTATTATAGAAAATATTTTATCTTTAAAATACTCAACACTTAAAAAATGATTTTACACATGTATAAGATCATAACATTGAAAATCATACGCCACCATTTTTAACATACTTTAAATTTTAATGTAATATAATAAAATAATTATCTATATAAAATCAAAATAAAAAATTCCAGATAAAATATCAATTCAATTTACAAATTCTCAATGAAATAATCTATTCATTTATTTTAATTTCAACCTTTAAAAAATTATAGAACATATCCTTTCATCCATTAAATATTGATAATTTGTTATTATTAAACATGTCATTTCATCATTTAACTCATATTTTTTTATTTTCTATCACTAGTCAACATAAAATTCATTTTATTTTTATGATCATATCACGAGAATATTATCTTATTAAATAATCATTTAAATGAATCACAATATCTACTTTGTAATGACAAAACACATAGAATCATAAGGACATGTATATAAGGTTCTAATGAATTTGAGGATGTAGGTGGGTTAGATATGATGTTTTAAAATAAATCATTAGGAGGAGATTTTACACTTTAATCAATTATGTATGACATTTGATGTAAAAAGTTTAATGAAATTTCTAACATAAAATTATAACAACATACATCATTACCTAATAATGATAGTAATGATCATGATTAGATTAGAAATTATGAATTATTTGTTACCTCTCTAAAATTTATTTTTTATTTTTATTCATTTTTATCATATATATATTATAATTTTTTCTTTCTACCAATCTATTTTTTTAGAATAAACTTCACACCAATGACATAACCACATATCATAGAAATTATAGGTTAAGCAACGATGAATGCTGGTTTACCCTAATCATAAACCATTTTTATCATTTTCTGGTTCTTTTTTTCATTTTTATTTTATTATATTAAAGAGGGATAAACAATAGAGTAAAATTATTTATTCAACATACTTTTACAAATACCAATTTAAGAACACCCACAATACATTGTTACATTGTAAAATGCCCTATTTAGTTTTATTCCCTTTCCCCCATACATTAAAATTAATATATCATAGAATTACTAATATTATGGTCAAAATTTATAAAAATGTACCACAACATTGCTAATCCATAATAAGGTAATTCAATGTATCAATAGGATAATAAATTATTGATTTAATGGTGGTATTTTACGGATAATTTGTTTATTAAAATATTAATTAATTATTTTAAATGTGTTTTTGTATTCTCATAAAATTGAAAAGTACAAATTAATTTTCTATAAAAAGGTATATAATATGATCACTCATTAGATATTGTCAATATAAAATAGTAATTACATTGTATATTTATCCACTCAAGAATGTGAAATTAGTTTTTGGGACAAAATCTGAAGCCATTATTAATAATATAAAATCAATTGACATGAATTTCGAAAAAAAATCGATGTATGAAAAATAGTTGGGGGGATTATTTTTTATGAATCAATGAATTTATTCATATCATGAGTTATCATTTTAATATCCATTATTCACTATAAAAAATTAATTATCCATTTAAAAATTCTGTCTTATTAACATTGGAATATTAAACATTGTATCACATGATTCCTATAAAACATTTTTATCTTAGATTAGTCATGTAATGAATAATTCAAATGTGTGCATAAATTTATTCATTAAAGGCCCAAACAGGATATGGACTATAATTTAAGAATTTTATATGTTAAAAAAATAAATTCCATTTCCCAGGAAGCTCTGTCAAACTGTTCAAATATTTTATGCTTTATTTTCTATATAATGAACATAAAGAATAAAATTAATCAATTAAGAACAAGGATAATGTCATTATAACTCAAAAATATTTGGAGGGAGTGGGATAAATGTTTTCATAATTCCTTCAAAATTTAATTTAAATATAAAGTCTTTGAAATCATGTAAAGGGATAAGAATTTATTTGATCTCGTAAAACATGCATGCCTTTTTTCTACCTCCAGTTGTATGTAATAATGGTTATCTATAATCATATGGTGTATTAATCTTCTTATATTGGAACCAAAACATGTGTCTTTTCCCATATTGTTCTTCATCATTGATAGTAAGGAATGATCCATGGATAGAGTATAGAAGATTGTACGCCTTCACAATGTGGTATAGTTTTCATAAAGGGGGTAGGATGACGTATGAATCATCCTACATCATGTCTGAAACCTGTGAAATCTTTTCTTCTTTGACCACTATCCCATCATGGGATATGTTAATTTAATAATATAACTGAATGAAGAAATGTATCTTTAAATGAATAAAATTTTATTTTTTAATAATTAATTTCCCCCCTTCAATATGAGGTTCCTCTTCTCTAATTTCCCCAAGCATAGATAATTGGATTTTTTATGGGTGTCCTTAAATGTCATTTCATTAAAAATATGGTTCTCAATGTGTTCAATTATAAGTAAAAGTGTTGGTTATTAATCCACCTATATGTTAATGAAATGAATGTCTGAATCAGAAAGTTTAAAATAATTGGGTGTAATGAATCTTTCAGTTTCAATATAGACATAATAAATAGAGAATGATAAAACATTAACTTCATATCTTGGATAGAGTTTAATCATAGAATTATTGGTAAGTTCCTCTTGGAGTACATTCTCTGAGGATGTAGGTAGGTAGTTGGTATCTACCATTTTATGTTTAAATTCCACCACTTGGGAGGTGTCTTCCATCAATTATGAAGAATCATCTACTTTTCATGGTATTGGGGCATCATGAATTTATTCAAAATATTTCCAAAATGAATACATTTTTTATCTCATACATATATCTCTATTGGCTAGCCTTCCTCCTTTTTCTATTTATGTAATAAAGGTGGAACATCATTATATGAAGGCTTATATTTCTATGATGTTGGTTGGGCATATTTAGTAATATAATATATTTTTTCTTGTAGATATTTCAATGTATATTTAATATCTTTGATATGTCATTTTATTTTTTGTATGTACACTATTTAATAGAAATAATATATGGGAACATAATCAATTTTTTTGGGTGGAATCAAGGATCGCACATCCTTTGTGAATCTACAATTTTTTATAAAATAAATAAGCCAATAAATTGGTAAATTAGAATGGAAAAGTGAATGTTTGAGTATCTCTCCAAAAACATATCCATTTTTGATGCATTCCTGTTATAGGGTATGGTTAAAATAAAATATATTTTTCCTATTCCAACTCATTTACTAACAATAGTCATATCACTTGAGTATGCATTAAAATTTTCCACATAATTATTCTATTTTAAATATGCTATCTATTTTTGTGGTTTTTTAGCAAATGAATAAAAAGCACAATATTATTGTGCTTATGAATAGTAAAATTCAATAATTGTAATTGTAATTTAAATGAACATGAAAATATAATAGAATGAGTTAAGAAAATGAATCACTTTTTCATGGGTTACATCATGTATTAATTAATTATTTTCCTTTATTTTTTAATTTTTATTTTTATATTACATTAATTAATTGTCATTCTTGAAATACTATTCATTATTTTGAGATTTTAGACATTTTGATATCCTAAGAAATCTAAATTCCACCTCCTCATATAATCAAGGTTGACATCCCACCTTAGTCTAGGGAGATCCATCGTCTAGGAACATGCCTTATCAATGTTGTTTCATACATTTATTATCTCATCTCCAACATGTAATGTACTAACCAACGAAGAGATGGAAAAGTGACAATGTTAATGAGTAGAGATAGATTGAGTTTGATTCCATTGGGGTAAGTCCCTATATTGAGTATATTCACCTCAACCATGCAATATACTCAATTATATCAAAAAACATAAAATTATACATTATGTAAAATTCATTAAAACTATGATAGACCCCAACAGAATCCTTTTGTTTAGAATTATAATACACAGAGTAAGATATCACATGGTTGAGTGGTTGGAAGGGAATATGATTAAAGTAAAAATAAATAATGAATGGTGGATGAAGAAAATAAATATTGAAGAAATTAGGGATTGCTAGAGAGATAGAGATAATGAACATGAGTAATGAAATAAAATTTATATTGAATATAATGATTTTTAAAATAATAATAATCATCATAATAATCATAGTATTTATTATTATTATTATATTTAAGAGAATATTTTTTTAATAGAAGGAGATAATAATGATAAAGATAAAATAATTTTAAAATTAGATTGTTATTATTATAATAATTAATATAATGATAACAATATTAATGTAAATTCTAATAATATTGATAATACATACAATTAATGTTGTAAAAAAGAGAAGATGAATTGTGGAATGTATTGAGAAACACAAATTCATGAATGAATTTAGTATATATAATATTTCAATTACAATTGGAAAAAAATAAAATAGAGAAAACTAAAAAAATGAACAAGACTAAGTAGGGGACAAAAAAGATGATACAGGTGAAGGAATAAATTAGTGGTTCTCTCCAACATGGTTTCTCGGATGGAATGGGATGGATTGAAATGATATGGGAATGATGATATATCCCCCTTTTATTCGATAAATATTCCTTTCAATTTGTCCACATGTTATCCCCATTAAATGGATGACTCACATTGGGAACCCTTCAATAATATCATTCCATATTATCTTGTGTGTCTCCACTAAATATTTATGAATAGTGGATAATTTGTAGTGATATTTAAAACTGTATCACTCTATGAATTGGTACATCCCAGATTGACTCCCCATATTCCATGTCTCTGGTTTCTCATTCATTAATGGACTTCCAAACGGTTGATCCATGCATGGACTAATGAATGAAGGTTCATAATTAATGTATATCATACCTAATCTCCACTATTAGTTAATTAATGATGTCCAAAAATTATATATGGTCCCACCATAAAAAATAAATTGATCTATGAATAGTTTTGATGACCCATCATGTAAGATGGTTTTAGGATTCCCGATGTTGGATTTAGCTTTCGGTCGAGACGAATTCAAAGAATGGAATGATGTTTATAATATTAAAAATAAATAAATTCATGACATGGATATGTATATATTATTTTATTTCCTAAATATACAAATAGTTTAAAATATTTTAAATTCAAAATATGTCATTTTTTAATTGAGTTTGAAATACCACTAAGATAATAAAATTTGGGAAGTTACCTTAAAATAACTATTTTTTAATATTTAGAACATTGAAAATGATAATTAAAAATATGGAAAATGTTATTTCAATCAATTACCCAGCATTTAAACCATGCATTTACTCAAGCATAAAACCTCATCATTGTAAAATAGATTGCGCCAATATTTTCAATATTCACATTTTAATGTAATATAACAAAACGATTATCAATATCATATAAAATTTTGAAATTATTGGAAAAAAATTAATTCAATTTCACATTTTTCAATGAAACATTAAATTCAAGTATTTTACATTTCCCCATTGAAAATCGATGGAACTTATCCTTTCATTCATTCATGCATGTCAATTCATTTTTATTACAAATTGTATGTCCTAATTTAACTCACTTTTGATTCATTTATGTCTTAAAAAATGTTTAAATTCAAGTATATTTATTATCATATAATGATAACATGATCCAAATCGATAATCTTGTTATATAAATTATTTCTACAATTTTTATTGAAAAATCACACAATAAATTATAAAGTCATTCAAATATGATTTTAATTCTTCTTGAGGGATAATGTTGGAAGGATTTTGGGTTTAAAAATAATGGTAAAGGATAAGGTTTAACTCTTAAATAATAAATCATGATATTATAGGTAACTAATTTACTGAAATATTCATCTTCAAATTTTAACTACTCCCACATATCCTCGAGACTAAAAGTATTCTTCTAGAATATTTTAAGTGTAATGATTTATTTTTTCCTCTCTAATATTTTTGATCAATAGTATTCATTTTTTCTAATATAAGAGAACATTTTTCCTTTTTCATTTAAATACAAATTACCTAGAATAAACCTTACATTCTCCACATTTTCACATGTGATAAAATTATAGGTCTAGAAATGTTGAATTATGGATTACCACAATTACTACCCTTTTTTCTCATTTTTGATTATTTTTTTCATTTTAATTTTTTTTGTATTCATGAGAATAAAAATAATAGAGTTCAATGAAATATTCTAAATATATGTAAAATTCCCATTATAAGAACCCCCAAACTTCTAATTCAAATATTAAAACATACCATTTTAAATTAATCCCTTTTACTCCCTCACATCAAAACTAAAATATCATGAAATTACTATGATTTGGGGTGAAATGGATAAAAATGGATTGAAACCAGTATCATCCATAATAAAATCATTCATGATGCATATGGGTTAAATAATTGTTGGTTTAAATTTGATTTTTAAGGATAATTGGTTTATATAAACATGAATCAATCAATTTAAATGTGTTTTTCTATAGTCGTATATTTGATATGTTAAACGTCATTTTCTAGATGGTGTCAACGTCTAGTGATCACTCAATATATATTATCAAGAAAATATTAGAAGTAATTGGAATAAAAATCCTATAGGTAATTCAAATATGATTTGGGATAATAATTTAAGGGGTTATTAAAAATAATAAATAAATTTAGAATAATTTTATAATAATAAATGTATAAAAAATGGTTGTGGAATTTCATTTACATGAATAAATCAATTTCTACAAATCATGGGTCCTCATATTAGTATAAATTATTCACATTTAAAATCTCTTTCTCCATTTTACTCATTTTTCCTTATTAACATGGAAATATAAATCATGGTATCATATAAATCATAAGAAATCCATTTATATAAGATTAGTAATGCTAAGAATAATTAAATTATGGGAAAATAATTTTATCACTAAATATCAAAAAAAATATCTTCAACAAATATCTGTGGAATTTAAAATTTTAGTCAATAAAAATGAACTCTCATCTCAATGATTCTTATTTATTCAACTTCACTATATAAGGAATCCTTTTATAATTTTATAACACACAAAATAGAATTACTCAAATAATAAAAATGAGTGTTTCATTATAGATAAATAAATATACGAGGTAATGTGCATCATTCAAGACTACATCATATGAAATCAAATTTAAATCTAAATTAATAGAAAAAATGTGAAGTGATATGTCATGGTATGATCCCATAGTGGGCCCTGAATTTTGATAGCCTCTATATGGTTATGAAAACAGTTATCCAAAATCTTATGATGGATGAAGTTTCATTGATTTGAACCCCAACATGTGGATTTTTACTAATTGGGCTCCATGTTTTCTAGTTGGGAATGATCTATTTATTGAGTATACCAAATCTTAACCCATGACTCTGAGGTATAGCTTATACTGATAGGGCAGGGTGAATTATGGGTCTTCTATCCTTCATGGAATCTATTTGATCAATAAATTTTTCTTTTGGTGTTATCTTGTCATGGGATACATGAATTTCATAATACAAGTGGGACTAATCAAGAATATTTAATTCAATAGAATTTTAATTTTTAATATGTAATTTCTCTCCAATGATAAGAGAATCAACATGAATGATATAATCGGGCTCAACTACTTGAATCTACTAATGGTGATCATCAAATGGATGTTCATTAAAATAATGGTTCCCTATTTTTTCCATTATAGGTGAAATTATAGGCTTTTAATTGTCCTAAAAGTCATGATAAATATTGTCTTGATCCAAAAATTCAAAACAAAAATGAGTAATGCATAATTCAGTTTTAATAAACTCAATATGTATAGATAATGTGGCAAATTGAAAAATTTATCTTATTTCACATTCAATAAATTTCTCAGTGAAATGTTCATATTATAGTATATTCATTAAGGATGGAGGTAGGTAGTTATGATCCCCCATTTAAAATTCAAATTCCACCATAATGGTGGTGTATTCGATCAATTTATTTCCTCAAAATCATTTCATGGTATAAGAAGATCAAGAATTTCCACAAACTCAATCTAGAAGACCCCTAATTAATTTGGACATCCCACATGTATCTCAATAGGAAATAATTCTTCTATTTCCTCGTTAGGTGAGAAAATTGGTTCATCTTTTTTTAGTCTCAAATATCTCTAATGGTTCTCAGATATGGGAAGTTATCCAATCCATTATTCCTTGTAGTTCTTGCACCTTCTCATCATTATTTCAATATCACTTTTGAGTTTGTGTTTCATCAGTTTCTCCTACAAATATTTTGGGGGAACTTCTTCAACTGTACTGGAAGGAATCAACGAGTACCTTTTCTATAGATCATGCACCATCTCATCATTCAATTCTATATCAATTTTTAGATGGTTTTTTTAGATTCTACTAGAAATATTTCTTGGAAACCACTTCAAATTTTCTAGGAGAAATCAATGAGTATGCTTCCTATGACGTGTCCACTAATAGATTAAATTCGGGGATGTTCTTCCATAATTATGTTAGTTACCTAAACAATACTTCTTAAAATAACTTCTCAAGGGTCTCTTTGAGATGTTTTATGATTTTATTGAATTAGTCCTCTTTTTCTAGATGGATCTGAGGTTTATTGAACAATCTATCCCACAAATTACATTCTTTTAAATAAAAGTGTGTTTCATTCACAGGTCTAGAAAATATTAATTTTTTTCCCTCAAGTATATTAATAAATTTAATTCATGATGTAATGAATTTTTTTGGTATTTTTTTTGAAAATTAAAAAACAATAAAAATAGTGAAATAAGAAAAGGTAACGTTAATAATTAATTATCACCCAAGAAATGGTGCTAGTTTTGATGCATGATTGTCACATGGTATATTACAATGTAATTATATTTCTCATAGAGCAACACAATGGTTTACTGGGGAAATATCATGTGAGGATCCTTTCAGTTTTTTCACTTAATTCTTCTAAATAATCTTTTCAATTTCATTTTTTGGATTTTATTATCTAATGAAAACAAGGACATAATTTTTAAAAATTTTAATAATAAAAAATAATATATACATAACGAGTTAATCAAATAAAAAAGATGGCCCTAGGTTTAGTCTTGGAGTCATTCATTATTCATCCTTATGTGTTTGAATTAATTTTGAATATACAAACATGAAATTTCATGCTTGAATTAATATTCTTTATTTATAAAGTGTGTTTTTTTTCAGACTAAGAAATCATAATTCCACCTCCTATAATAATCAAGGTTAATGATAAAATAGTTCATGGGGAGTTCCATCTTCAAGGAACCAACTCTATCTATTTTGTTTCATACATTTAATATCTTGAATCCATCATGTGATCAACTAACCAATGGATATAGGGAAATTTAATATAATAAAATAATAGATATAGATTGAGAGACATGTCATTGGTTGAAGTCACCGCATCATGGATATTCATGTCACCCATGCATGATACTCAATAAAATTTACAAACATTAAATTAAAAACTAAATAAAATCATCAACGTGTTTACCTCCCCCTAGGCAGACCTTGGGGTTAGCCTCTAACTTACAAGAGTAAGAGATCACATGGTTTATTGGGTATAAGAGAAGAGTATGGGAGAGAAAATAAATAATGGAAGGTGGATAAAAATATATACACTAGAAGATAGAGGGATTAGGAGATAGAGAGAGAAATAAAAGAAGAAATGAATTGAAAGGAAATGAAATTTTTATAGAATATAAATAATATTTCAATAATAATAATAATACTTATTTTTACATTTAATATAATAATTTATGAAAAAAATATAGAATAATGAATATGAGAAATTAAATCTAAAATAATAATATAATAATTATAATTATAAAAAATCTAATAATAATAATAATAATAATAATAATTGTTATTAAAATTAAAATTAAAATAATAATATTGAGAAGAGTAATTGTTGGATGGGTGGAGAAGCAAATATTCCTGGACTAATTTAATATAACTAAAATTTAAATTACAATTGAAAATCAAAATAAAATAAACAAAACAAAAAAATTAAAAATAAGGACTGGGGGATGAATTATAAGACGTAGTGGTTGGCCACCATAGTGTAAATCACCTCTTTGATTCCTCAGAGAGAATTGGATGGATATTAATGATTTGAGAAGGAGAAAATATCCTCATTAAGAGGCTACATATTCCTTTCAATGTTTTTAGTGTGTTAAATCCAATAAATTGTTGATTCATCCATAATAACTATATCTAAATATATACCACTATTCTTGCATTTCCCCAATAAAAATATCATTATATTTTGCAATGTGTAGGGAGATTTTTTACGATATCACTATAAGAGTTTAATATGTCGAGACATACTCTCCATATGACTTGCCTCTGGTTTCTCATACAATAATGATCTTTCAAAAGGCGGATTAACACATTCACTCCAACATAACAGTTGTTATAGAATTTATTCAACATCTTCCATGAAACTGTAAAGGAATTTGGGCAGTCCAATTATGGGATTTGATCCCAAAAACAAAACTTGATAGTTCTGTGAATAGTTTTAAAGGCCCTACTAGTGAGTTGGTTTTTAGGTCCCAAATGTTGGATATAGCAATGGTTCCTCAAGAATGAAATATATCATAATTTATTTATAATACTAAAAATAAATAAATTCATGATTTGGATAACTATATAACATATTATTTCATAAATACAGAAAATAATTTAAATGAATTATAATTCAAATTATTACATTTTTTAAGTAATGCTCAAAATTCAACTAGAAACATAAAAATTGATATTTTCCCTTTAAATAAAAATTATTTCTGATTTAAAAAATTTATATTCAATGTAAAATTAAGTAAAATAAATTATTTATCTATTCCCCAAAACAAAAACCATGCTTTTCCTCAAGCATAAAATTTTAACATTGGAAATTAAATGTCACCACTGTTATTAATATTAAAATTTCAATGCAATGTATTCAAAAAATTATCAATATAAAATGAAATTTTAATATTCCATATAAAATATCAATTCAATTTCTAAATTTTCAAGGAAATAGTAAAATAATTTATTTTATATTTCCATTTTTCAAAATTATGGAAATTCCCCTTCAATTCATTCAATGTATTCATTACGTTATAATTAAACATTTCATGTCATTATTAACAAAACATTTATTCTTTTCCCCCATAACTCATGATAAAATTCAAGAGTGTTTATGTTAATTTTTAGAGAACATGATACATATTCATTTTCTTTTAAAATAACTACTTTATACACTTTTTAAAGAAATAATCCCATAAAATAATGTTGAAATTTAATAATGTTTTTTATCACTCACTGTCATAAATTTGGTATTATTTTATAAAAAAAAATAAATATCAGGTAGTATGTTTTACTCTGAAATCATTAATCATTATATTCAATGTAATGAAATTAAATAAATTATCTATTTAATGTTATAACAACTCCCAACATTCTTTAAGACTCAAAGTAAAGATCATGATTAGTTTAAGCATAATGAATGATTTGTTCCCTCTATTAAAAATTTTTTACTTTTATTTATTTTTTTCTATTTCAAAAATCCTTGTAAATTTTTTATTTTTTTGAATGTTATGCTTTTTAATACACCCCACATACACCACCTAACCATGAGTGATAGAAATCATAGGTTCAATAATGGTGATATATTCAAGAGGGAAAAACAAAAGATTGTAATGAATGTTTCCACTTCCTTTTAAAATTTCTACAATAATCACCCCACACATATTCATAACATTTTATGTCATTCCATTACCTGTATTACCTTTACCCACACATTTAAACATTAAAAATTCATGAAATTACTAAGAGTAGGCTTGGAATAGATAAAAATTTCATAAAAAATCGCTCATCTATAATATGGTCATTCACGGTATCTATGGGATTATGAGGATTAATGTAATTGTTCTATCTTATATTCAATGGGTTTATCCAATTCTACATCAATGATTTTAAATTTTTTTCTACATTTATAGAATGGAAAATTTTAAATTCATGTTTTAGTTTGTGTCATCTCCCAAAACCACACAAGAAATATTCCCAAAATTAAATAAGAAGTATACGGTCTATATATACTCTCGCGAATGTGACATATGGTTCGGGAAAATCACTCAATGCATAATTAATAGTAGAAAATAAAATCTAAATAATTTCATAAAAATAAAATCTTGAAAATGGTTTTTGAATTTCAATTACATGAATCAATCTGTTTTTTGAAATCAGCATTCATTACTTTAGTATAAAATATTCATACTAACAATTAAATTCTTAGTTTTACTAAATATATCTTATTAAAATTAAAATCTAAATCATTGTATCACATAACTACTAAAAAAAAACATGAATCCAGGATTAGTTTACTTAATCATAATTCATGTGAAGAAATACAATTTTATCCTGAAATCTCAAAACATGATTTGGTAAAAAATGATATTAAAAGTTTAAAAAATGAAAATTAATGCTCATTCCTATGAATCATAGTCCTTATACCACATTTCATGATGCATAATTTTCCCATTTTTGAACTTTAAAAAAATAAGTACTCAATTTTGAAGATGTATCATGTCATTATAGCTCTAAATGTTATGGAGGGTGTGGGAAACATGCTAGACTAGATCATTTGAAATTAAATTTAAATTTAAATTCCATGAATTTATTTAAATGTAAATTTCACTATATAATCCCCCAAGTGGTCCCTTAATGTATGCTACCTCCAGAGGTATTTACCATCAGAAATCTGAAGTTCACATGGTTGATGAAGCTTATTTTATTTTCACCACCACCTACGAATTTTCTTATTATATGCTCCATCATTTCTTGAAAATAATGACCTTAGGTTAGATTACATCAGATCATGCCCCTACAAAATGATGTATAACCTTCATGAAATGGGATGGATGAAGTAGAAATCATCACACATAATAGTTTATACTTTTCCAACATTTTCTTCTACTAATGTTGTCTTGTCATGGACTACCATAATTGAATAATCAAATGGGAAGTAATTAGGGCTCTTTAGTTGAATAAAATTTGAATTTTTAATAAGTATTCTACCCCCATAAATTTGATCAGACACTTTTCATATTTATTTAGAATCATATACATATATCTCTTGAAAAGGATTATTTAATGAATGCTCATTAAAATTATGTATCATAATGTGGTCCTCTATAGGTTCAAGTACTAGTTATTTGTGATATTATATTCCATGGAAATGATTGTATGAATCTGAAAATTGAAAACAAGAGGTTTTGATGCATAATTTAGTTTAAATAATGTCATATGTGAGAGAGTATGGGAAAAAATTTAACATTAACGATTTTGTTAGATTCAATAATGTTATGTTCGTCTTGGGGTAGATTCTTTGAGAATTGAGGTAGGATGTCTGGATTCTCCATTTTACATCAAATTCAACTACATGGTTATTGTATTCCATCAAATGTGATGGATTTTATTCATTTCATTCTATGGTGATTTCATGAAATTACTCAGATTTATTATAGAATTCAACAAATTCATTATTATCTATGATATTATTCTCTATATCCAAACCATACTTCTTTGCCTCCTGACATAAAAATGGTGGATCATCATATTGTTCAGGCTCAGAATTCTATAATGGAGCATTGGCATATGAAATTATCCAATTCATTTTTTTGTATCTATCATACCATATATTCATTCAATTTAATATCATATTATATTTTCGGTTTTACCACTATTTCCCCTAAATATTATGGGTAATCTTCGTCTATTATGTTAGGCAGAATGAAGGAGAATTCTTCTTTTGTCTTGGACAATTATTGATAGAATTATAATAAGTACTCCTAGAACATAGTTAGTTCTCGTAACAATCATTTTATAACTATTTTCTCTAGGGTCTCATTGAGATGCATGATGAGGTCCTTTAATTCATCCTTTATTCCAAGTCGGCTATGTGGTCCTCTGATTCGTCTTGCCAAAATATTACAATCTTCAAATGAACTGGGTACAATATCAACTAGTTTTTTCACATATGAGTAATGGTTGTTCAATGAAAAATAATAATCAATTTAATTAATCATAGATTGAATTTTTTTATTGATTTTTTTGATGAAATAATAATCAATCACAATTCTGAAATTAGAAAAAAAAAATTTAATTGACTACATAACTTCTTGTCAATGGTGCTAATTTTGATGCATGCCTGTCATGGTCCATGGTAAAAATTAATTATAATTTTCAGATTGGAACGAGTAGGATGAATTTGATTGTCTCACATACATTTTTTAAATAACATATAATATAAATTTTTTCAATATTTCTATATAATTTAAATAAGGTCAATTTAATTGTACATTTTAATCATAAAATTCAAATAGGTAATTTATATATTATTATAACCTGTAAATATAAAAAATATATTTAATAAAACAAATCACGTTGTCCTGGGTGCATTATATGAGTAAATTGTTATTCTCATTTATGTTCTTTATTTCTCTTTGATAATCCCTACATGAAATATCATGCATGGATTATTATTATTTATTTATAAATTGGGAAAATATTTTAGAGTCTAATCTATTATAATTAAACCACCTACGATAATCAATGTTGATGAAACACTTTTTTATAGGGTGTTCCATCTTTAAGGACAAATATCTATGTATTTTGTTTTATGCAATGATTATATACACTCCAATGGTTGAAGAAAACCCCATTGAAGATAGATAAAAGTGATTTATTAAAATAATATTAGTATATTGAGTTGCATTTGATTTAGGGTAGTCACCCCATTGGGATCATTTTCCTGAATCATTCATGCTAATCAATTCTATCTACAATTCTAAACATACTCATTAAAAAATCCCGGAACACGTTCACCTCCCCATGGTTCATTCCTTAGTGTTAGCCTCTAATTTTCTAGAGTATGAGATCACTCGGTGGAATGGGTGGTAGATTATAGGGAGAGTGATATAATAAATAATAATTGGTGGATGAAAAAAAATAAAAATGGAAGTTTCGGGGAGGTGGGGAGAAAGAGAGAGATAGAGAGAGAAATAAAAGAATAAATGAAATCAAATTAAAATAAATTTAGATATAATATAATAAAAATAAAAATAAAAATACTTTTATTAATATTAATTATTATAAATATTATTGTATTTAAAATATATTTTTTTGAAAAAGGATATATGAAAGAAAATGAAAAAATAATTTTTAAAATAAGAATGATACAAATATATTAGGGAAAACATTATTCTTATAATCATTAATATTTAGAATTAAAAGTAGAAAATTTATATTAAGAATTGTGGGATGGTTGATGAAACCCAAATTAATTGATTAATTTAAAAAACTAAAATTAAAATTGTAGTTGAAAAGAAAACTAGAATATTGAAGACTAAAAAATTGATGAATAATAAATGGTGGACAAATAAGAGGATGTAGTAGATATCCTACCACATTGAATATTTCATATTTGGTTCCTTGGATAGAACAGTATGGATTGAAATTTATTTGTAAGGTGGATGTCTCCTCCTTTTATACACTAGATTTTCCCTTTCACTATTTCCACTTGTTAGACCTTTTAAATGGATGATTCATGCATGAAAACCATAATTAATGTTTTTTCCAATTGTCTTGAGTTTCCCCCTTCAACGAATCATCAAATATTTCCATTTATAGTTATAATTATGATAGTTTCCCTATGTGAATTTAATAATTCCATACATACACTCTATATTCCATGACTTTGGATTCTCATGCAATTATAGACTTCCGAAAGACAGAATCATGCATGGAATACATCATTAAAGTTGATAAGAAATTTATTTTGCAAATCCCATCAAAATTTAAGTGAATTTTGGACATCCAATCAGGTAATATAGTCCCACTATAAAAAGTCGACAGATCATGGAATAGTTTGGAAGGCCTAACTTCTGATTTATTTGTCGGATTCTAAATTATGGATTTAGATTTGGGTCAGGAAGAAAGAAATTAATACTAGGATATGAAGAATACCATAATTGGAAAAATTCGTGATACAAATATATATAAAATATTTGATATAATAAATATAGATAATTCTTAGATAAATTAAAATTCAAAATATGTCGTTATTTCGATTGATCCAAAAATAAAAATAAAATAAAAAATATGATAAATTAAATTAAAAATTCATTTTTAATATATAATACATTGAAATTCAATGTCAAATTATGGAAAATACATTTTCTGTCAATCCCCCCCACACGAAAACAATTATTTCCTCAAACATAAAATTTTACCATTAAATATTTCAGTACAAAAATGTTATCAATATTCTAATTTCAATGAAGTAAAATAAAACAATTATAAATATGAAATAAAATTTTCAATGTCCGCTTAAATAATCATCTAAATTTCAAAATTTTAAAGGAAAATGACAATTAATGTATTAAAATTTTCCCCATGAAAATTAATTAGTATTCTCATTTTATTAATTCATGCTCCTCTATTGATTATTAATAAATTAGAAAAATCATGGTTGACCTCCCATTTGATTGCTTTCACTCATCAAGCATAAGATAATTCATGAATATTTACTCTCATATCATTAGAGCATTATCCTTATCCATAATAATGTAAAATAACTCAGTTATCCATTTTTCAAAGACGAAACACTGATAAAATCTTAAGGACAAGAAATTAAGTTAACAATGAATTAGATTTATATGGTTTCTAGGATTATATGTTTAAAAATAAATCTCATGGAGGAGGTTTAACAATTAAATCATACATATATATATTCAAAGTAAAATAGATTAATCCCATTATTCTCTTAAAACTATAAGAATTCCCATCATCTACCAAGAATCAAAGTAATGATAATGATATGATTAAGAATAATGATTGATTTTTTCCACTGTTATATATAATTTTTATGATTATTCATACTATTCTTTTTCTAAAAACCTTTTTCATTTTTTCCTTTTTAAAAAGTTATCATTTAGAATATACCTTACATACAAGAAATAAAATCATATGACAGAAATCATAGGTCCATTAATGTGGCTATTTTAAACATAAATCATAACCCATTTTGATCATTTTTTGGTTCTTTTGGTCATATTTCATTTTTCTTATATATTGTAGGGGAAATTGTAGAGATCAATGAATGAATCCTAAACCATTTAAAACAACTACAATAACTACCTCCACAAATGTTCAATACATTTTATATCTTCCAATTTACCTTGATTCCCTTCACCCCCACACTTCAACGTAAAAGTATCAAGCATTTACATTGAGTAGGATGCAAATAGATAAAAATGTCTTAATAAATGGATCATCCCTAATAAGGTCATTCCTGAAATATACAAGATAAATAATAATGTTATAATGATGTTATTTTAATGATATGTGGTTTATAAAATGATTTATCAATAAATTTAATTGTGTTTTACTATATTCATAACTTCAAAATGTTAAAAATCATATTCTAGCAGGTGGGAAATCTCATGATCAATCAAGAAACATGATCAAGTTAAAATATGAAGTACACGTACTATAAATTCAATTAGGAATGAGATATCACATTTGGGATAATAACTCAATTAATCATTAATAATTACTAATAAATTCATAGTAATTTCATAAAAATCAATGTTTGAAAGGTGTTTGAGGAATTTCATTTAACCTAATCAACAAATTTCCTTGAAATCAGAAGTCCTCATTTTAATATCCACGCATCACATTAAAAATATAATTTTCTATTTTAATCATTATACCTAATTAAAATTGAAATCTAATATATGTTATAATTGGATTCCTATAAAACTCATGCCTCCTATATTGTTCAAGTGAAGAATAATTCAATAGTGGGAAATTAATTTTCCCTATATATCCCAAAACATGATTTCAACAAAATTGCTAGTATTTTCAGTGTATAAATAAAAAAATATACTCCCTTTTATCAAGAATCTTATTCACACTCTTAAACTATATGAGGCTTAGTTTTCCAATTTATGATACTAAAATTGATAATTACTCAATTGAGAACAAGGATAATGTTATTAAAGATAAAAAATGATATGTAATGAGTGGCATGATTGCTAAATTACATACTATGAAATTGAATGGAAATATATATTTCTAGAAGAAGAGTAATAGGGTATGTATTGGTATGGTCCCCCAGAGGGGACCTTAATTGTGACTACCTACAGATGGTAGTGTGAATTGTTATCCAAAATCCGATGTTCGATGAAACGACATTGATTAAAAAAACAACATGTGGATTTCCTATCTTGTGCACTATCCTTACAGGGGTAGAATGATGTATAAATAATTATCCTTATTGGTTTCTAATTGGGAATCAATTTATTATTCAAGCCCTGACTTATCATTGGTTAAATGAATTGATTAATAAATGAGAATATAATCATTTATCTTTTCTTGAATTTTTTTTAATATAATATTTATCCTATTAAATAAGAGGAGAAACTATTTTTTATTTCTTCATACACATCTACTTGGATATCATGATGGGTCTCCTCAAATATAAGTTCATTAAAATAATTGATATCCATGTGTTCCCTTATAGGAGAGAGTTAGGGTGGTTTATCCTCCTATATCTGAAGGGGTATATATTCAATCATTAACTCAATGGTGAGTTCATAATGGAGTAGTTTCTATGAGGATAGAGGTAGAAAGACAGGAAACTCTATTTTCACATCAAATTATACAATATGGTGGGTGTCTTCCATGAATTTTAAAGCTTATTATTCTCTTCATGGAAAGGATAGATCAATAACTTCCTTAAATTCATTCAGTAATTCATCCAATTCTTGATGATATACCACATGTAGATCAATAACAAAGCCTTACTAATTTTACTCATCTTTTATGAAAAGTAGCTCATTGTCTGATTTAGGATCAGATTTCTTTGACGGTTCATGGAAATATATATATATATTAAATACATTTTTCCTTATTGATCATTCCACATATCTTCATGATCATGAATATCATATTTGAGTTTGTGTTTTATCACTTTCCCTTGAAAATATTTTGTGGAACATATTCAATTGCGATAAGAGGAATGAATGGGCACTCTTCTTGCATTTTCACCACTTATTGATGATATTAAAGGAATCACTCCTAGAATTAAATTAGTTTTATGTCTAGTACCTCTAAAACTTCTTTCTAGAGGGCCTTTTTGTGATTCTGGATGGCTTCATTGTATTCCTCCTCTTTTCCATGATGGATCTGAGCTTCTCGTATCTTTGTAGACAAAAAAACTACATTATTTTAAACGTAAGGGTTCTTTATCCATTGGTTTTGGGAATTTTGAGTAAATTTAGTTCAATGAATAATAATAATAAATTTAATTAATTGTTTATATAATTGTTTATTTTCATTTATTTGGAAATAAAAAAACCTAAAATTTGAAATTAGAATAAGTAATGTGAATGATTTATTAGCTCCATAGAAATGGATCCAGTTTGATTCACAAATGTAATTGTGCATGGTCAAATGCAATTATATTACTTCTACTTCATCATAATGGATTACTAGGGTTATATATTTTGAGGTTACTTTTAGTTTTTCAAACACTTATTCTTAAATACTTATGCTATATATTTTCGTGGTTTTTGTTATGTAATAAAAAGAAGGAAAATATTTGTTGGTTTTGAATAATAATATGCAATAAAAAAATTATAATTTATACTAACAAGAAAATCTAAAGAGAATAAATCTAGGAAAGGCATAACATTGTCTTCTATTTAGTTTTTGACTCATTAATTACTATGCATTATGTGTTTTATTTCAGTTTAATAATACCAACATGAAATCATAGGCTTGTATTACTATTTTTCATTTATAAATTGTGAAAATTTTCTAATCCTATGAAATTTTAGTTCCACATATTCCAGTAATCATGGTTGATGACTCACCATGGCCTAGGGTGTTCCATCATTGCGGAACAAAATCTATCGATGTTATTTCATCCATTGATTATAGAAATTCCAAATTGTGAAGAACAACCCAAAATATAGAGAGATAGAAATGCGATTAAATGGACTAATAGATATATATTGAGTGGCATGTCATTGGGTGGTTTTACCACATCAGAGACAGATAACTTACCCATTCATGATACTAAATTTTGTACAAAAATATAAAACTAAACAGTATGAAAAATTCATTATCTCCTTGACCATCCCCATAGGAAAAAACTCTTGGTTAGACTCACATTTATGAGAGTAGGAGGTCACGTGGGCAGTGGGAGGAAGTGAATATGAATAGATTGAAAATACAGAATGAACAGTGGATGAATAAAAAAATTGAAGATTGGGTGATGAGGAGAGAGAGAGGTGGAGAGAGAAAGGAAGAAAATAAAATAAAAGAAATGAACAATATATAAAATATAATGAATGATAAAATAATATATATATATATAGTATTTATATTTTAGAAATTATATTTTTAAAGGTAGATAAGAATGAAAATTTGAAAATAATTTTAAAAAAAATATTTTATAATTATAATAATGATAAGTATATTAATAATATAATTATTTCAAAAAATTGAGATGAAGAATTTTTGGAGTAATGGGGAAACACAAATTATTGGATTAATTTCACTAAATTAAATTTCAAATTAAAATATAATATAAATCTAAATTAAAGAAAACTACAAAAATGAAGATAAAAAAATGGGGGATGAAGAAGAGGATGCATTGACAGACCACACACGATGGAGATCTCCTCCTTATTGCCTCAGATGGAATGTTATGGATTTAAATAATTTTGTATGGTGTAACTCACCAATTTTTATAGTCTATAATTTTTATTCTAAAATTTCTATATGATAGTACCATGAAATGGTTTTTTCACGTGTAGACCCCTTCATTAAAGTTGTTACCGATTGTATGGCGCGTCTCCCCTCTATAATTTCTAATATTTTATCATGTGTAGAGAGATTTATGTATATTTGAATCTGAGAATACAATCATCCCAGATAGACACTTCATATTCCATGTCTCATGTTTCTCATGCAATATTGTCCTTCCAAAACGACTGATTCCCACATGGACTCCTTCATGAATTTTTCTAATAAAATTACAAAGAATCTCACATATAAATTTAAAATAATTTGATTCTTCTCAAAAAAGGATATCATCCCAATATAAAATAATTGACCTATGAATAGTTTGGATGACCCAACTTGTGAGCATCTTCTGGGCTTCAAATAGTGGATTTATATTCCGTTCTAGAAAGATTCAACGAAGAACAACATGTGTAGAATACTACAAATTTGAAATTAACTATCATATATTTATAAAAGTATTTATTTCGTAAATACAGAAATCATTTAAAAAGATAAAATTCAAAATAATCATTTTTTTGATTGAGATAAAAATACAAGAAAATTTAAAAAATGTGATAATTTTACATAAAATCACAATATAGTGAGATTTAATAAATTGAAATCCAAAGAAAAATTTTAGGAAATATTTGCTATTTCAATTCCCCAACACATAAACCATGTTTTTCGTCACGCCTAATACATGTACATTGAAAAACATAGGCCACCGATGTTATCAATTTTCAAATTTCAATGTTGTAAAATAAAAAAATTTACAATATGAAATTAAATTTTAAAATTAAGCATAAAATAGAAATTCAATTTAGTATATTTTAATGAATTATTCTATTAAAATATTTTAATTTCTCCCTTTGAAAAATGACTGGCCTTATCCTCTCATTCATTAATGCTCTTAATTTCATTATTATTAAATATGGCATGTCATGACTTACCTAACTTGTTATTCTCTTATTTGATCACACATTATACAATTCCATTAGATTTATTATCATATCATGAGAACATGATTTTAATCCATAAGCCTATAAAAGATATAAATTATCAAATTTTTAAAAATAATAACCACATAAAATCATGAGGACATGTATTTATGTATCTATGGATAGTGAGGCTTAATGATGGTTGGATTTTATGTTAAAAAATAAATCTCAATGATGAGGTTTAATTCATAAAGTATAAATAACTCTTTTAAAAGTAAACAGATATTAATGAAACTCTCTCATTCAAATTATAACAAATCATATCCATCCCCAATTTTCAATGTAATTATAATGACCTTTTTAAGCATAATGAATGATTTGTGCCCAATCTAGAAATTTATTTTTTCTTTTATACAATTTTTTCCTTTTTGATGATCATTTTGAATTTTTTTCATTTCAACGTTATTATTTAAAATAAACCACACATTCAGAACCTTAAAATGTATTATTCATACCATTGGTCTAGAAATGGTTATTTTTATACCCCACTCAGAAACCATTTTTCTTTTTTTTTTCATTTTATCATTTTCGTTTTTTTAAACTCACTATTGGAAAATACAGTACAATGATTGATTCTAAAAACATTTTCAAATACCACATTATGAACCCCCAAAAATTATTCGTTACTTAATAAATCATAAAATATAACTTGATTCCTTTACCACCACATATCAACATTAAAATATCATAGATTTACTAAGAGTAGGGTTGGATTGGATAAAAATGGATTGAAACATGGATCATTTGAAGTAAGGACATTCATGGTCTCTATGCGATAATTATCTATTCATTTAAATGTGGTATTTTAAGGAAAATAGGTTCCTAAAAATATGCACCAATCATTTGAAATGGGTTTTGGTTTAGAGGTAGCTTTGAAAAGTAGAAATTCAAGTTCTAGTAGGTTTCATATCTCATGATCACTAAAGAAATATGCTCAAGATTAAATAGTAAAAACGTATTATATAAATTCTCTTGGTAATTGGGCATATGATTTGGGACAATAATTCATGGATTTAATAATAATATCAAATAACTTCACAAGAATTTCAGTAAATTTAATGTATGAAAAATGTTTGGGGAATTTTATTTACATGAATCAATCATTTTCCTCAAATCATGAGTACACCTTTTGATATCCATTATACGCTTTTAAAATTTAACTCCCCATTTTACTCATTATCTCTTTTTAATATTATAATATAAAACATGGAATCATAAGATTATATGTTAATTCATGCTTCCATGATCAGTCATTTTATGCATAATTCAATTGTCTCCCTAGAATTGTATCTTTATAAGTAAAAAATCATATTAAAACATATATAGATTTTTAATGGTTAAAAAATAAAAATGAACTCACATTCCAATTAAGATTAGTCCATATTATCCACTATTTGAGGCTTCTGTATCCCATTTATGAACCCAGATTAAATATTTAATCAGTAAATAACAAGGATCATGTTGTTAAATCTCAAAAAGATAATGATAGAGTTGTATTCAATCATGAATACTTCCTATGAAAATGAAAATGAAATCTAAATTCCTAGAATGAATATAAAGGTGCATGTCCTTATATGATCCCACAAGTGGGTATTTAATTTTTAGTACCACCAGAGGGAATTAAAAAATGATATATATGATTTGATGGTAGATTATGATTTATTGATTTGAACCAACACATGTGGATTTTCTCATATTGTGCTGCATTTTTTATGGTGAGGAATTGTGTAATTTCTCTGACCACTTTGGTCCATTCCATTGTGAAAATATGGTGTCTGAGGTGTTCTGGGAGGTCAAGGTAACATTATTTGAATATTTTCATTGGTACCCGTATATGAATAGTAGAATGGTAACCTTATGTGAATAGTATCATCTATTTCCTTATGTGAACACTACAATGGTAACCTTATTTGAACGGTGTCATGGGTAGCCTTATTTGAACAGTGCAACTCTAACCTCATGTGAACTGTTTCATTGGTGTCCTTAGGAGAACAGTGCAAAGGTAACCATTTGTGGACAGTTTCATGGGTATCCTTATGTGAATAGTGAAACTGTAACATTGTGTGAATAGTTCCATCGATAGCCTCATGTGAATATTGAAACAATAACCTTATGTGAATAGTGCAACTATAACCTTATGTGAACAGTGTCATCGGTAGCCTAATGTGAATATTGTAACGGTAACCTCATGTGAACAGTGTCATTAGTAGCCTTATGTGAACTGTACAATGGTAACCTTATTTGAAGAATTTCCTTGATATGCTTATGTGAACAGTGCAACAATAACCTTATGTGAATAGTGTTTCTTGAACAGTGAGGTTCAATGGTTTTCTCTATTTCCATTTCCAAATATTAATTACATCAATAATGTTTCCAGAACGATGAAGTCCAATGATAGCCTCTATTTATTTTTCCAAATTTCAAGTTAATGAACAATGTTCCTGGATGGGTGAGGTCCAATGGTAGCCATTATTTCCTTTCCCAAATTTTGAGTTAATGAAGAGTGATTCTATAACGGTGAGGTTCAACGGTAGCCTCTTTTCCCATTCCAAATTTTGAATTCGTGAACAGTGTTTCTAGCATCCTACAGTTTCACCCATTTGACATTTCCTTTGACATAAAATTCCATTAAACCATAATTTTAAGGAATATGAGGCCAATTAAAAGGCTATAACTCCTATATTTATTTTCTTAAGGGTTGAGATACTTTTACTTGGTCAAATAGTGTCGTTTAAAGTGATTCACTTTCAATGGATATTACAGTTTATGTTATATTGCTACTCTGTTAAAAATTCAAGTGGGATGATATATCTTCCTCCCTAGATATTCCTCCTTGTTCTTGGGTGTGAGGAACTTGAACATTCCATTCTATCCTGTTGGAGTTTTGTTAGAAATCATACCTCATATGATTGGTTTCCCACTATTTTTTATGCAACAAGGCAGTATCGATCAATATTCGATATATGGTATGATCTATCGTCATTCTTTTGGGTTCCTCGCCTTCTTTTTCTCCTTTCCCTTTTATGGAATATTATCTCAATGTTCCTAATGGTATTTTCATTGGTGTTGACCAGTGTAGTGGTGTCGCTGCATCCTCTGGTGGATATAGTTGTCATGCACGGAGGAGATCGTAACCCGTTGTGTGGCTCATTCTCATATAATGAACGTCATGAACTATTTGATATAGGGGAATCATTTACTCTCCTTTATTTTCTGTGAAACTGTATAGTTAGAATGTTTTATCCCACATGATAGCAATGGAATTGACGTAGTAAACAATGAACCAGATAAATAAATTGATATTGATCGTATGTTGTTGCCTCTAGTTGTTCTAGATAGTGTTATATCTATGAATTATTTGATTATAATTTCATTCTTAATGGAAATTGTTAAATAATGTAATGCTAGAACAAATTTATATTTATTTGGATAATGATAAGGAAGAATTTCAATGAATCAGATTTTTTGTTGCAAATAGATGCAAATCAAATTGTTGTAGTAAGCATGTTTAATCAATTTGTTATAGCTTGCTATTTAGTTTTACCTTAATTGGTACCTGTGAATAATAAAATGGTTAATTAAAGATGAATTAAATAAATGGTTTTATGATAAAAGATAATTCCTTTTAGGTTTATGAGTTACCCCTTTTCTTGTTTAACAGCTAAGAGCCCAATTGATATGATGTTGGTTTTGCGGCTGCTTATGTTGTGATGTGGTTCTGGATTAATTTTGTGATATTTGGGGGCATGGATTTTTAATTGGTCGTGGTGGAACTTCACGCCTAATGTGGATAGATGCATCAACTTATGCATGTGTGTGTTGAGGAGGACACAAGGGATGATGAATCTGGTTGGATGTGAGTGTGTTGATGCTAGCTAATAATTGTTGGTTGTTTATCCACATTACATTCCCCACTACTAAATGATACTAGTTTTCATACCCATCACCCAAAAGGGGAGATGATACATGGGAATGAAATGTGCTTTCCATGTTTACCATCTCGATGGAGGATGGGTCTATTATCTTTCTATTGTTGGAAAATACTTGATGGGTTTTTCATCTACTCACTGACTTGAGCACCCTTGTGTTTAGGAGATTAGAATGTTTTTCTATATTTCATGGGATTATGGGAATTTAATAATGTTGTTAATAAATGATTTAATAAATGATGTTAACCGAAGGGGTTGGAGCATTTAACGACACAATACTAAGGTTACAATTTAAACAGGCATTGGACTTCGGGGTGTGATTGTAATGAAAATTAATATGGAATTGTCATTGGTTAATTAATGTTTAATGAGGTAATTAACATAAATATCAACGGATAAAAATGGAATTAATAAAGGTAGTTAATCTCTATAAATGGTTGTGTGCTTATAGGATTCCTATACTTATGTGTTGTAGTCGGGAGTACGAGAGACGTTAGATGCAGTTGTGTCTAAGACTAGGTGATGCCCATAATGTGATTTTGAGTTATAGTATATTCTTTAATATTTTGTGTCTTTATATGAAACTCCACCCCGTCCCTTAGGGAAACTGTCATCACGGGGATTATGATCCTTTTGGGATGTTTCCCCAACATTTGGGTTGGAGGATGGATGGTTGACTACCCATTTGGCCCTACTTTCTTCTCTTGGTAGTTACATGTGTTGGTAGGCATTACAGTTAGTTCTCCCCATATATGTCTGTAGAGGGTGGTCCTGGATTGTGGTTATTCATACACATTTATTCCAGTTATATTTTCATATGGACTACTATAGGTGTAACGTTTATAGTCTATGATAGATTAAGGATCCTTACATTGTGTATGGGCTATAATGGATTGATGTTTAATACATGATGTATCATACACATTATCTGAGCTGTGGTGGCTCCAAAAACTAACAGGTTATGTTTATTACATGGGCGTTGTGGAATTGTTGCAAGAGGTGGATGTTATGGTGCTTCATCCAGGTGTTTGCACGTATGCCTTTTTGGAGAGATATTCTTAGGATGTGCGATGTTGGGGAAAAGTGGAAAACCATTGGGGATGTATTAGCAGCATAACCAGGATATTCATTATTATATTATAAAGTCTTGTGTGATCTACATTGTGATAGTATCTGTGGTTAGGATGAGAACTTAGTGTACATGTTTAGGTGATGAGTTAGTATCACTTATTGTTCACTATGCTTTAGAATTATTATTTTACATTTTCATAAGAGGATCTAGGAAGGATCCTGCTGAGTATACTATTATACTCACCCTATGTATATATAAACAGTTTTTCAGGTCACTTAGAGAAGGTTGGAGATCATGAAGGTTTCTACTATCTTAGGTTTGCAGGAGCTATTTGAGCATTGTGGTTGTTTTTTTACATTCTCTTGGGTACACTCAGTTTCCCCCTTTTAGTTCTTGTAGTTTTGAATGAAATTACATATGAGTACATGAGATTTCATTTATATTGTTTTTGTGTTGGATTTGTTTGGTGTTTGAATTTAATCTCAATTTCACTTGTTCTCTCTTAGAGGGTAATGCCATTCATCTATATGTTTTCAATAACCTCAGAGCTAGTCGCCAACCAAGGGCCTTCTAGAGGAAGGACTTGGGAGTCATTATCTCTGATATCACATTGTCAGCACCGAAGGGGTACACATTGTGGGGAGGGGGTTGGGACATAGTGGAATCAGAGGTATGGTTGAGATATAGGATTGAGATTTGTGTAAGACACATGTGAGGATGCAAGGGATGGTAGGTTAATTGTTTCAGTCATGTTTATTAAGTGATGTAAACAATAGAGATCGGCTAAGACATCAGAATTATAGGCCCCCCTATGATCTTATGTACAGACCACAATTTTTATAATGACTACTAGACTAGTTGATACTATTTTCATGGTAGATTCCTAGGTAAGGATCGAACATCATTCTCCTTTATTCCTATGATTGAATGGGTAAAACTTTGGATATGTTAACAAATAATGAATAAATGAAAACAATTAATTATGTAATTAATACGGAGTCTTTTTTATTCCATGATTAGGAGTACTTAATGTTCGTTATTTTATAGGTTTGGCTCTAGGTCGACATCCTCATTAGGATAACATAGAAGATGTCCAATAGGATGTGCCATCAGATCTTCACATGGTAAGGGCTAATGATGAAGAAACATGGAGGATAAACTCTAATATTTTCCGTGCCAACATCTGGAGAGGTATGATAGCCCCATTTCAAATGCAGTCACAGAAGTCTACATGGTGGAGGTCGAGATAGAATTCAGTTCGATATTTTCTCATAAGGATCACTGGGTGTCCTTGGTTGTCATGTTGTTGCATGGAATAGTGAGGAAGTGGTGGTTCATGTTCTTCAGGGATCACAAGGAGTCAATGATCTCATGGAAGGAGTTCCGAGACATGTCTAGAGTAGTGTTTATTTCTTCAACTATGAATGAATCTAGTCGCCAGTTGAATCATAACCATCTATAGGTGTGATCCATTGTGTGAGAGTTTGGAATCCATTTCAGGAACCTTTTACTACATGATTCATACATGTTTCCAGATGAGGAGTTCTGAGAGTTGTATTTCAAGGAGGCTTTACATCCAGAGATCATGCGCCAGGTCACTGAATTTATGCTAAATAGATATATATATAGGTGCTGGAAAAGGTTGTGGTCTTTGAAAAGACATTTTAAAGAACCATATCATCCCGAGAGTGGATTCATCATGCTTCCTCACAAAGCAGAGCTATGGTCCGGGGTTCTCGGTTTTTAGGGCAGAAGAGTTTATGTTCTGCTGAGGGTAGGTCCCTACCCTCATCATCTTGTTTCTCTAGGGGAATCATCTCTGACTCTTATACTAAGGGATCTGGTGCTTTTTTTCCTTGGGTTGGTTGAGGTCATCAGCATCAAGAGTGACTGAGCATTCAAAGCAGTCACTGTGCACCATGTGTTCCAATCCAAGTTCCTCCATTGAGGTAGTTCCATCTGAAGCAGCAGTAGAAGGTTTGACCATCATTAGATCAACAGATGGTAAATATAGAATGAATATGAAATCCCCATGATGCTCCCCATCCTGAGAGAGAACAACACGATTGTGGTGGTGGTCGTCATCCATTCCAGAGAGGCTTTTGAGGAGGTTGTGGTCAACCTCATGTTTTAGTTTTTCCAGCTCTTGGTGATCCATTTCTCATTTGTGGAACTATTTTTTTTCTACCATGTTGTATTCTTTGTTTGATTCAAGAGAGACATAGTCTTTCTTATCACTTAACCTTGTCAATACATTCAGACATGAGGGAGAGAATCTTCCAGTTCCATTGGCATTGACAATGCGAGTTGGATCCCAAGATGTCTTGTTTGATGTATGTAGAGACTCTGAGCTAATGTTGGGGAAACACCATTCTCAGGGATATTTCATATGTTTACGAATTCATCAATATGATATTATCCTTGGCATGGATTGGTTGTATTTGGTGCAGGCTATCATGGATTTCCTTAGGAGGCAGGTTGTGTTCCTTGTGCGGATGGAGATCTGGTGGTGATCGTTGGAGAGCGTGACACTTGGATTGGTTAGAGGCATGTTACATCCTTATCATCGATTATGGGTGAGCTAATGATGATTTTTTCATATGTTCAGTAGATGGAATTTTCTAGGGACGTAGAAGATTACCCTGACGACTTTCCAAAAGATGTTTTAGTAGTACACCCTCGACGTGAGATTGATTTTGTGATAGACCTACAACCAGGAGTATCTCCTATCTCTATGTATCGATATAGGATGGACCCTTATGAGTTACGAGATATACGTATATATCATGAAGGTCTATCACACTGAGTTTTATATCAGCTGTGTGTGTCACCATGGGGTGCGCTGGTTTTTATCGTGAAAAGGATGATGGAAGATTGTGGTTGTGTTTCAATTGTCATCGCTTGAACAAAGGGACAATACCAAATCACAATCCACTGCCACAGATTTATGACATAGTCGATCAAATAAAGGGTGCATGTTGGATCTCAATGATCGACTAACATTCAGGATATCATTAGATTCTAGTAAAAGATGAGGAAATCCCAATTCTTGCTTTCCATTCTCGTCATGGTAATTATGAGGTCATTGTATTGCCGTTCAGTGTGATGAATTCTATAGATATATTAATGAGACTGATGAAAAATGCATTCTTTGATTTCCAGGACAATATCATGGTGTTTTTCATTGACTAAATCCTTCTGGATATCACATTTGAGGATGATCATGAAAAGAATCTTCTCTCCGTTTTGGGAGTTCTTCATCGACATCAAATGTTTTGGATGTTTTGGATGTGTGAGTTTTGGGTTTACAATGTCCGTTTCAAGGGGAATGTAATGACCTATTAGGGAGTAGAATTGGATCCATAGAATATAGAAGCAGTTGTTTCTTTGGCAGCCCCCAAGGTAGTGTCAGAGGTGTGAAGTTTTCATGTTCATGCGGGCTACTACAAGAGGTTCTCAACCTATTTCTCTTGAGATGCGACTCCATTGAAAAAATTGAGGAGGAATGATCAGGTGTTCATATGAATTGATATATTTCATGTAGCTATCAAGTATCTAAAGGAGAAGTTAGTAACTATTTTAGTTCATTGTATTCTAGCTGAGTGATTTTAGTTTAATGTTATCTATAATGCTTCGCATCTAGGGCTATGCTATGTTATAATGCATCAGAGATCAGTTGTTCTTATGGTTCTCAGAAGTTTCCTTCCAATAATGGTAAATATTCCACCCATGATCATTGATTTTCAATTGTGGCATTTTCTATTTTTGTTGGAGATATTAACTCATTAGAGAGTGTTGTTTGGTTATCACCGGTCATAAGAGTTTTAGTTATGTATTCTCCCATCATGACTTGAACTTAGGACATCTTCAGTGGATGTATTTATTTTTGGAATAAAACTTATAAATATCTCATACACCTGGAATGGGTAATTTTGTAGATAATGCGCTCAGTTGGAAGTCATGTAGTGATGCACTACGTTAATATGATGACTCCTGGAGAGGCCCCTAATGGTTGGTTTGAGGATGATCAACACTGAGTGTTGTATCATGGATGTATATTTGTTCTGTTGAAGATGCACAAAATTATTCTTATAGAGTTATATTTTTCTCCATTATCAGTTCATCCTGGATTGAAAATGATGTACCGAACCATGAGGAACAAGTTTTGGTGGCCTAGGCTGAAGTGTGTGATTGTTTATTCTCTAAAAAGGTGAAGGATGAACGTCGTGTTCCTGGTCTTATTCTCTAGCCGTACAATGCTCTTAAGTGGATGTGGGAGGACATTTAAATGTATTTTTTACTGGTTTACATCGAGGTCACTGTGGACATGATATTATTTGGGTGGTAGTGGATCATTTAACAAAATCATCCCACTTCATAGCAATCATGGAGTCATACTTAGTGCATGTTTTGTCAAGGAAGTTTCTGTAGGAGGTGGTGAGAATTCATGGAGTACCAAGGATGATCATTTCGGATTGAGATCCAAATTTTACCTATAGGGTGTGTAGAGGTCCCCAATATGCATTTGGTTCTCATCTATGCCTTAGCACTGCTTTATATCCTCAGATAGACAGTAAGGCATAGCGAATCATCCAGACTCCTGAAGACATGTTACACTCTTGTCTCCATGATTTGGGAGGTTAATGGATGAGGCACTTACCCGTGGTGGTGTTATATTACAACAATCATTTCAAATTCACCATCGGCATGGATCCATTTAATGATTTGTATGGAAAATCTTTCCTTTATCTGTTGTGTTGGACTGGGATTGGAGAGTAACCATTTTTCAGCAAAGTACTCATTCCGAATACAATAGATATGTTTCAGATGATTCATTAGATTATGAAACTAGTATATGATCATCATAAATCCTATACCGATTAAAGGAGGAGACCATTAGAATTTGATGTTGGGGATCACATGTTTTTTAAGGAGACTCCCTGTCGTGGGCATCGATTGTTTGGTAGTGGTCGTCTGTATTCTTCCAGGATTGATGTTCCTTTTGAGTTGTTAGCATGGGTTGGAGATGTGGTGTATCGAGTTGCAGTTCCCCTGTTGATGAGCTAGATACACAATGTTTTTCATGTGTCACAACACCTTCGTTATCTTCATGATGATTCTTATGTCATTGATTTAGGAGATATCTATGTTGATGATGATGCAACCTTCTAGGAGAAACCTGTGGATATCCATGACTGCAAATAAAAGGTGTTGTGTGGGAGTTCTATCCCATTGGTTCATGTCTTGTGGTGACACAGTTTCATGGAGGAGAGTACCTATGAATGTGAGTCGCAGATATGTGATCAGTTCCCAGAGTTGTTCGATGTTTAACTCATTTCATGTAACAATGTCCCCTTTGTGGTTATAGATGCATTGTGGATATGAGATGTCTTTATTTGGTTTCATGTTGTGGCTTTCTCACTTTTGAGAGGTATCTCAATGGGTGATTGTTTAGACTTATTTTAGGATCCCTTTTAGGCTGGTTTTGAAATCCCTAGGACAAGAATGATTTGAGAGGTATCTGATGTATCGTTCAGGACCTCTTTTATCCATTCCATTGAACAAATATGGTGTCTAAGGTGTTCCAAGATATTTAGGTAACCTTATGTGAACAATGTCATTGGTTTTATTATGTGAACAGAAAAATGGTAACCTTTTGTGAATAGTGTCATTGGTACCCGTATGTGGATAATGCAACGGTAAAATTATGTGAAGAGTGTCATCGGTAGACTTATGTGTAAATTTCAACATTAACCTTATGTGAATAGTGTCACCAGTAGCCTTAGGGGAATAGTGAAATCGTATCCTTATGTGAACAGTGTTATTAGTAGCCTCATGTGAATAGTGAAATAGTTACCTTATGTGTACAATTTCATCGGTAGACTTATATGAACATTGAAACAGTAACTTTGTGTGAATAGTGTCATCAGTAGACTTATGTGAACATTACAAAGGCAACCTTATGTGAAAAGTGGCCTCTGTAGCATTATGTGAATTCTGAAACGGTAAACATATGTTAACAGTACCATAAATAGCCTTATTAGAACATTATCATTGGTAGGCTGATGAGAAATGTGCAATAGTAACCTTATGTGAAAAATGATTCAAGAAAGGTGAGGATCAATGGTAGCCTCTATTTCGTTTGCCAAATTTTGAGTTCATGAATAGTGTTTATATAACGGTGAGGTCCAATGGTAGCCACTATTTTCTTCTCTAAAATTAAGTTCATCAATAGTGTTTCTAGAATGGTGATGTCAAAAGGTATACTTTATTTCCTTTTCCAACATATGATTTCATGAACAATGTTTCCAGAATGGTGAGGTTCAAGGTAGCCTCTTTTTCCTATGCCAAATTTTGTGTTCAGGAGCAGTGTTTCAAACTTCTTACAGTTTCGCCCCTTTGATTTTTCCTTTGATGTAAAATGCATTTAAAGCCTCATTTAAGGACTCTAAGTCCAATTAAAAGGATATTACTACAATGTTAAGTTTTCCTAAGGCTTGGGATGTTGTTACTAGGTCAGAACTCATGGTTTAATGTTATCCAAATTTAATGGAAAATCGTGCGTATCTTAATCTGTTTCTCCATTAAATCATATAATAGGAAGAGATATCTTTCTCCATCGTTCTTACTCCATGTTCTCGGTTGGGAGACGCTCGAACCTTCCATTCCTTCTCATAGTAGTTATGTGATCAAACATTCCTCCTTCGATTGGTTCACATATATTTTTGATAGAACCAAGCAGTATCGATCATTCATCGATATATGGTAAGATCTATCATTATTCTTTTGGGTTCATCTCCTTTTGTTTCACATTTACCTATTACGGAATGATACCATCATGTTCCTAATATAAATTTCTTCAATGTTTACTAGTGTGGTGGTTTCTCTACATCCTTGGGTATATACATTTGAAATTGTGGGAGGATATTGTAACCAATTGTGTGGCTCTTTCTCGTATAATTAATGTCAAGAACCATTTTAGGTAGTGGATTCATTGCATCTATTTTATCATACAAGAAATTCTTTAGTTATCAAGTTTTATCCCATTGCACCACAATGGAATTGAAATAATAAATATTTTAACCAGTCAAATAAATTGATATTGATGGGTATATGCTCTTTCTATAGGTGGTAATGACTTGAAGGGAAGTTCATTTATTCACAATGTTGAACCCCTTGTGTTTAGTAGCATAGAATGTTTATATACAATGTCTGTGAATATGGGAATGTAATAATTTTGAAAATAAATGATTGAATAAATGATGTTAACCAAGGGGTTAGAGCTTATTGAGATGCAATGCTCAGGATACAATTTAAAGTGAATGTGGACTTTTGGTGTGATGATAATGATATTTAATGTGGAATTTTTAATGGTTAATGAATGATTAAATAATTAATAAATGTAAAGTGAAACTGATAAAATGGGAAAGAGGTAGTGTAATTATACTCTTTAAATGGTTGTGTCCTTATCAGATACATAGTCTTAGAAGTGGTAGTCGGGAGTCTGAGAGATGTTAGCTGTAGTTATGTTTAAGAATAGATTATGAACATATTGTTGTAGTGAGTTACAATATATTTTATACTTTTTGTGTTTTTATATGATACTCTACCCCGTCGGTTAGGGATACTAACACCCATGGGATTTTAAACCCTAGGGGTGTTTTCCTCTACATTCATGGTAGGAGGATGGATGGTTGAAAACACCTTTTGTCCCCAATATCTCCTCTTGGTAGTTAATTATGATGGTAGGAACAATAGTTATTTTTCTCCATCTATCATTGTAGGGGGATGTAATGGCTTGTGGTTGGTAACACACATATATTATGGTTACAATTACCTACATATAACTATAGGTGTAACATGTATAGGCAATGATAGATTGTGTATCGTTACTCGGTGTATTGGAAATAATGGCTTGATGTTTAATACCCGAAGAATGATACACGTTTTGTGAGTTTTGGTGGATCCAAGAATCTTCTGCATAACTTTTCTTATGGGGACGTGGAGGTTCTGTTGAACTTGGTGCATGCAATGATGCTTCGACCATGTGTCTGCAAGAAAACCTTTTTGGAGAGAGATTCATAGGACATGTGATGTTGGGGGAACAGTTAAACCAATGAGGAAGTTGTAGTTGGGTACCCTTGATATTATTTATTATATTATATAATCTTTTATGCAATACTCAGTGAGAGTAGCCATGGTGAGGCTGGGAAAATAGTATACATGTTTAGTTGATGAGTTAGTTTCACATGTGGTTTACTGTTTTTTAGCATGAATTTTTTACTTTTTCATGAGAGGCTCTAGGGAGGATCCTATTGAGTATAATGATATACTAACCGTTTGTATATATAAATTGTTTTTCAGGTCACTTGGATCATGTTAGAGATCATGTTTGTTTCTAACTACTTGGGGTTACATGAGCTGTTTGTGCAACACAAATATTGTTGTTTTTACTGTCTTTTGGGTACTTGTAGTTTCCCTATTTAAATTGTAGTGGTTTTTCATGACATTACATACGTGTAATTGAGATTTGATTTGTATTGTTGTCTAAGTTGGAGTTGATTGGTGTCGGTCTTATCTTCCTCTTTCGCATGTGTTCTCGTAGAGGGTAATGGTTCCCATATTTGTGATTACTATACACTCTATGCTAGTCGCAAACCTAGGGCCTACAAGAGGCAGGACTCGGTTTTCATTATCTCCCTTCTCACATTTCCAACCATGAGGGGTACACATTGTGGGGAGGGGGTCATGAAAATTTCCCCATGGATTGAATACACCAGATCCCCCCCTCACAACGAGGTATCATTTTCATGGGTTATAGGATGAAGTATGAATCATCTTACTTATTACTTGATACATGTTCGAACTATTCATCTTCCATTTATGGATTTCCAATTCCTACATAAATTTAATAATTGAAGGGAAATTAATCAATTGTCATTACTTGATTAAAATGTTTATTTTTAATAAATAATTTCTCCCCTTAAATAAGAAAAATACTATTTCCTAATATGATTACGCTCATTTACTTGGACCTCCTGATGGGCCTCTACAAATGTATGTTCATTAAAATATAAGAGATTCATGTGTTCCTATACAAGTGCGTGTTTAGGTACATCATAATCATCTAAGGCAAGGATAATTTTTTTGAAATTGAAATTTTAAAATAAGTAGGTGTTTTTCATAATTTAGTTCCAATTATGTAAGATGATATAGACTACGAGGAAAAATCAACTCCATGTCATAGTTATGATTCATTCAATTCCTCAGTGGTAAGTACATATTGGAGTATATTTCTGAGGATGGAGGTTGGTAGTCGTGCTCCACAATTTTCAATCAGATTCCTCCACTTTGGATGATGTCTTTAATTAATTGTGCAATCTTTTATTATTTTCATGTTATGGTAAGATTAATAATTTCCACACATTCATCCCAGATTTCAACCAATTATTACTAATATAGTACATTTATATCAACAGGTAAGACTTTAACCTTTTCTCCCATTGTTGTGAACATTTTCTCATCTTTTTGTGTATGCTAAAATTTATCTAATTAGGCATGGAAATTTGTAGTTATCCGATCCATTATTCTTCTAGATCGTGCATCATCATTTCAAGATAGTGAATATAATATTTTATATTTTGATTTGACAGTTTCTCCAGAAAAATATTCAAGGGGAACTTATCCAATTTTGGTGGTAGGAATCCTAGAGGACCGTTCATATTCCCAGGACACTTCTTGAAAAACTAGTGGGATGTACATTGAGAATTAAGTTATTTATCTAGCCGATACTTCTAAAACTGATTGGTTGCAAGTCTTGTTGAGATGCTGGATGATGTCCAAAAATTACTCCTCTTTTCCATGATGGATCAGTGCTCCTTAGATCAATTGATCCCAATAATTAATTTCATCTAACTACAAAGGTGCTTCATCTACTGTTTCTTAAAATTATGAGTTATGGTTATTCAATTATGAATAATAATCTATTGAGTTCTCATGGGAATGAATTTTTATATCCTTTTTATGATATAAAAAACAATTTAAACAAGAAAATTATAAATAATATAGTGATTAACTGATTAGCTCCTTGAAAATGGTGCTAGTTTTAACACACCCCTATAATGGGTCCTAGAATAAATAAATTTAAATTTTCCTAGTGCCACATATTGTCTTACCAAGGTCGTCTCACATGAGAAAATGTTAGTTTTATTCACATACTTCTTACTAGTCCTTATGTTATCTTTTTTTTGTTATCAAATGAAATAAAGGTATACATTTCCTGATTTTTGAATTATAACATGCAATAATGTAAATTCTAATTTATACTAGCATGAAAATCAAATAAAAATTTGTTATGGATAGAAACAACATAGTCTGGGGTTTAGTCTCAATGCCTATCATTATTCACTTTTATTTGATTGATTTTAGTTTTATAATCCAACATGAAACCTCCTTATTGAATTACTACAATTTATTTAGAAACTATTGTATTTTTTAGAGACTAAACAATCATAATTTCATATCCTCTTATAATAAAGGTTGATGTATCACATTAGTCTAGGGTGTGTCACCTTCCATGAGCCCACTCTATCGATGTTGTTTTATCCATTAATAGTTCAACTGCAACATTTATATACTAACCAATGGTGATACTTAAAAGTGAATAAATAATATAATTCAGATAGATTGAGGTGCATGATTTTAGCAGATGTCACCAAATCATAGACATTATTATCACCGATACATGATACTTACTTATATCTAAAAACATATAATTAAAAATAAAATAATATACATGAACACCTTTTCCTCCGCCTGAGCCATGACTCAGGGTTAGCCTCTCATATCTGTGAGTAAGAGATCACACAGTGGAGTCAGTGGAAGAGAGGAGGGAGAGGCATAAAATAAATAATGAATAATAGATGGACGGATATAAAAAATGTAATAATGGAGGATGAGGAGTTACTGATAAATAATATAAGATAAAAATTATATTAAATTAAATTTATATATAGTAAAAATAATTTTATAATACTAATAATAATAACAAATAATTTATTATTAAATTTAGGAGATGATTTTCTGAAAAAGAAAATAATGAAAATTTTATAAAAATATTAAACAGAGATATAGTAATTATAATAATGATAAATATAATAATACTAATAATAATTATTATTATAATAATTAAAATAAACAATTTGGGATTAAAAATTGTGTGATGGATGGAGAAACCCAAATCCATTGATTAAATTATAAAACTAACATTTTATTTACAATTGAAATTATATCTAAAATAAACAAAACAAAAAAATGAAAATAATGAAATTGGGGAGGACGAAGATGATGCACTCTCTTGCATCACTCTTTGGATATCCCTTTCATGGTGTCTCATATTGAATTGTATTTATTGGAATGTTTTAGGAAGGAGGATCTCTCATCTTTTATAAAACATATTTTCCCATCAAGGTTATTTGAATGTTAGACCCATTACATGCCTGATTCATACATATAAAGATTATCTAATGTTGGTACCAATTTTCTTGACTACTGCCCCTCAATATTTTATCATATTGTTTCATGAGTATAGATATTTATTACTGTTTCACTCTATGAATATTATTTGTCATGAAAAACATTCCATATTACATGTCTCGTGTTTTTAAGGCATTAATGGCCTTGCAAAAAATTGATTAACATATATATAATCCTTCAAGAAACATTGTACGGAATTTCATCGGAATCTCACCTTCATTATTCAATGGATTTAGACCATCCCAAAAAAAGATATAGTCCCACCAACAAAAAACACTTGATCTATGAAAAATTTTAAAAGTGCCAACTTGTGAGCTAGTTTTGGCCTTCTAAATGGTGGAGTTTCCTTTGGTTCCAGAAGAATAAAATCATGACCAAGAAGTATATAATAACTAAAATAATGAAATTAATGTTTTCGATAAGGTTAAAATTTTATATTTCTTATATATCAATCTAATTTAAAATTTATAATATTTAATATAGGCCATCTTTGGATTAATCTGAAAATAAAACGAAAATAAAAAATTGTGAGACATTCCTATAAAATAACACATTATAGTGATTCGAAAAGTATAAATTCTAAGTGAAATATTGGATTTTTTTTCTATTACCCTAAAATAAAACCATTATTTTCCTAAAGAATAAACTATCACCCATGAAAATCAGAGGTCACTAATTTAATCAGTATTCATGTTTCAATGAAATATAAACAATACATTATCAATATAAAATAAAAATTAATATTTCCTCATAAAATATAAATTCAATTTCCCATTGTTCAATGAAATAATAAATTCATGTATTATAGGATTCCCTTGGAAAAATGCTGGAACATCTATTTTTATTCATTCATGCTCCTAAATTAATTATTTAAAATCATGTCAAGTCATTATATAACTCACTTTTTTTTATTTTCTATAATCACTCGTGATTCAATTCAACTAGATTTATTATCATATGATGATAAAATAATATCTTTCAATAATCATGTAAAATAACAAAATTATCGACATTTTAAAGATAAAAAAGGATATAAAATCATGAACATTGGAAATTAAAGATCAAAATAATATGAGGATTAAAGTTGGTAGTATTTTGTGTTTAAAACTAAATCCTGCATTAGAGTTTTAACACGTAATACATAAATAATGATATTAAATGTAAAAAAGTTTAATGAAATTCTCCCCTTCAAAATTTTTATAGCTACCAACTTTACCCAAAACATATAGTAAATATCCTAATCAGTATAAAAAGATTGATTGATCTGTTCCCACGCTTGAGGGTAGTGTTTTTTACTTGTAATCATTTTATAAATTATAAAAGAACCTTTTTTATTTTTTTCTTTATTAGTTATTATTTAGAATAAACCTCACATAAACTAACCAACCATTTATGATAGATATCATAGGACTGATAATGTTGACTTTTTGCTAACCAAAATTACAATCCATTTTCTCATTTTATTTTTTTATCATTTATATATTTAATATCCAAGAAGAGAAAAACAATCGAGTGTAATAAATTATTCCATAAGATTTTTAAATTCCATTAATAATCACATTCACACTTTAGCGTTAAACTATAATTCATTCCATTTACCATTATTCCCTACATGCCAACACTTCAACATTAAAATAACATGAAATTACTTTGAGTATGGTGGGAATATTTAAACATTTCATAAAAAATGGCTCATCCACAACAAGGACGTTCATGGTATCTTTTAGATAAAGAAAAATTGATGTAATTGTCAATTTTAAAGGATAAGTGGATTATTCAATGATGCCTCAATCATTTTAAATGTGTATTTCCATAATCATAATGTCGAAAATTCCACATTCATGTCCTAGAATGTGGTATATTACAAGATCACTATAGACTTATTATCAAAATAAAATTCAATGTAATTGGACCTGAAATCATATTAATAATGATACATTTCATTTGGAATAATATCTGAAGGAATGATTAATAATAACTAGTCATTTCCTAGGAATTTCAGAAAAATAAAATTATGAAAAAGGGTGTTTTATTTTCATTTAAATGTATCAATAATTTTTTTAAATAATGATTCGTAATATTAATATCCATGATTTAATTTAAAAGTTTATTTCTGACTTTACTAAATCAATATTATTAACATTGGATTATCAAACATTGTATCATAGTACTCCTAAGATAATCAATTCTCCTAGATTATTCATGCATATAATTATTAATTTGGGGGAAATCAATTTTATCCTTAAAGCATAAATCACAATTTTGGAAAAAAAATATTAGTAGATTAAAGGTTTAAACAATGAACCTGAAAAATATAATTACTCAATTAATAACTGGGATATTTGTCATTAAATATCATGATTATATGGATAGATTATAATGAATGCTTAACCATTCCAATGAAAAAAATTGAAATTGAAATTCCTAGAAATCATGTAAATGGATATATCATGGAATTAACAACCATGTGGGCCCAAAATTTGTATTCCCTATAGAGGGTATCACTAGTTACTATGAAAAAGTAGATGATGGATTAAGATTATTTTAATTGAACCACCACATGTGGATTTTATTATCTAGTGAACCATTTTTACTGGTGAGGAATGAAGTATTGAACGAGTATAGTGGATACCCCCTTCACATTGTGGTATATATTTCATGGTGTGTGTAGTATGAAGTATGAGTCCACATCCTTATTTGTCTCTACTAGTACAACCTTTTACTCTTAAATTATTTTCTTGTAATGGGATAGAGGAATTGATTAACCAAATGGGAATTAAACAGGTGTGTTTAATTGAATGAAATTAGTATTTTTAATAAGTAATTATCCCCTTCAATTAGATAATCCTATTTTATGATTTCCTCAGGCTCACATAAATCGATCTCTTGATGGAGCCCCAAATATATATTTTCATTAATTTATAAAATCTCTATGTATTCTAACAGAATTGAATGTATAGGTTCATAATCGCCCTCTAAGATATGCAAATGATTATCGAAATCAAAAAATTAAAAAAAGAGGGGTTTATGTTTAAATATATTTTAAAAAATGTAGAATATATTGGGTATGAAAAACAACTCCTAGGATTGGTTTATATTCAATCAATGTCTTAATTGTAATTAACTCTTAGAATAGATTCTCAGAGGATTGAGGTAGGTAGTGTGGCTCCACCATTTTCACTTCAAATTCAACCAAATGGGTGGTGGCTTCCAGAAATTTTGATGGCTATTATAAATTTAATTATATGGAGAGATCAAATATTAACTCACATTCATTATAGAATTCATTCAATTCTTGATGATCTCCCACATTTGGTGTTGTGACCATGTCTTCCTCATTTTCATCCTCAGGTAATAAAACTGTCTCATATTCTATTTTTGGATCATATTACAGTGATGGTTCATGGAAATATAAGTTATTCTAGTCCATTTTTCATGTAGATAATGAACCATATATTAAATATCAATAATACCATATTTGACTTTATGTTTTTCTACTTTCTCTTAGAAAAATTCATGGGGATCTTCTTCAATTTTTTTTGGAGGAATTGAAGAGAAATCATTTTGTGTCTTGGACACTTCATTATAATATTATGGGATGTTCTAATAGAAATAAATATTATCTCATCCAATCCTCCTAAAACTGATTTCCTGAGGGTATCTTAGAGGTGCTGGTGGAGGACTATTAATTCATCCTATTTTCCAAGATGGCTCTGAGATCCCTTGATCTAACTAGCAAAAATATTACATTCTTCTAAACACGAGGGTGATTCATAACTAGTTATATCATATATGGGTAATGGTTTATTATGAATATTAATAATAAATTTAATTCCTCTAATAATGAATTATTTTAATGTCTTCTTTTATGAAATTAAAATCTCTATAAAATGTAAAACTGGAAAAAGTAATGTGAATGACTGGTTAACTACCTAATTACATTGCATGTTTTCATGAATTACTATCGTAGGGTATGGTTACAAGAAATTATATATTTCCTAGACCAACACATTGGCTGACCCGAGAAATCTCACCAGAAGAACCATTTAGTTTGAACACATACGTCTTTGAAATCACCTATGTTACCTTTTTTGGGTTTCTCTTATCTAATGAAAACTAGGAAAATATTTTTGGGTTTCCGAATAACAAAATGCAATAATATGAATTATAATTTATGAGATAATGGATATCCTCATATAATGAGTTTTGTAAATCATGTACATTGTCTTCATATCAGTCTTGGAATAAATAATTATTCTCTTTTATGTGTTTTATATACTATTGAAAATCCAAACATGAAGTCATATAGATGAACTGCAATTCATTATTTAGAAACATTTTATTTAGAAGATCCTATGAAATATTAATTCCACCTCTTCTGATAATCATGGATGGGGAAAAACATTGGTATTGGGTTTCTAATCATTCAGGACCCAGCTCTATTAATGCTTTTCATCCCATGATTAGATTCACTCTAGAATGTGAAAAACTAACCAATTGAGAGAGGGAAAATGAATTAAGTAAATAAATATAGATAGATTGAGTTCCATGTAATTGGAGGAATAATCCACATTGGGGACATTATCCTCACCCATCCCTGCTACCTGATTCTATCTATAAAATTAATGTTAATAAATATGTATAATTTATTAACTCCTTGAACTCCCCCTAGGATAAGACTTGGGGTTAGCCTATCATTTATGAGAATAAGATATCACATGGCGGTGTGGGGTGAAGGTATGGGGATGTGTGAGAAAATGAATATTTAATGATGGATGAATAAAATAAAAATGAATTAATGGGGGATTATGGGGGGATAGAGAGTGAAAAAGAAGGAAATAAAATAAATTAAAAATTTATATTGAAAATAATTAATATTAAAATATAAATATAAATATTTTTATTATTTATTATTATTATAATATTTAAAACAATATTATTGAAAATGATAGAAGAATAAAATGAGAAACAAAATCAAATAAGAATGTTTTAATTACAACAATGATAACAAATATTCATATTAATATAAATATTAATAATAAAAAATTCAAATAATTAAATGAATAAAATGGAGGAGAAGAAATGTGGGATTGTTGGGGAAATTGAAACATTTAAATGAATTTATTAAAACTAAAAATTAAATTAAAATATAAAATAATAATAAAAAGAAATCTAAAAATGTTTATGAAGATATGGGGGAGAAATAAGTCGATGCAATAGCCATCCTTCCTCAATGGAGATCTCATCCTTGCTGACTCTGATGGAATGAGATGTATTGGAATCATTTGGGAAGGAGTAGTTATCCAACTTTAAACTCTAAATTTTCCATTCTATTTTTGCCTTATGTTATACCCTTTAAATGGATTATTCACATTTAGTCTCATTAATTATATTTGTTGCCAATTTTCCTGAAAATCACCCCTCAAAATTTCAGTGTATTTGGACCTGTATGCTGAGAGTTATAACCATTTCACATTACGAATTTAATCTACCCAGATAGAATCAATATATTCGATGTCTCTTATTTCTCATGCTTTTATGGCCTTCCAAATAGATGATCAACACATGGAATTCCCATGAAATTTAATAAGAATTTGTTTTTCATTTTAATTCCAAATTTCAATGAATTTGGACCACCAAATAAAGCTATATAGCCCCTTAATCAAAACTCAAAAGATCTATGAAAAGTTTGAAAGGCCCAACTTGTGAGCTAGTATTGGGATTCCAAATGGATGATTTACCTTTGGGTCCAAATAATTAAATTAATCCCAAAATGTGTAGAATAATATAAAGAAATAAATTCACGATTTTGATAAGTATAGAATATTTAATGGCCTAAATATTGAAATAATTTATAACCATTAAACATTAAAATATGTCATTTTCCGATTCAGCACAAAATACCAAAAAAATCACAAAATATGTATACATCACTTAAATTTAAACGTTTTTAGAATTAAAATTTTTTAATTAAAATAAAATTTATATATATCATATTTAATATAAAATTCTATTAAATTTTATAGAATGAATATTAACGGATTAAAAACCCTTTAGGGTTTATATGAAGACAAATGATAATGTTGTAATAGTAAAATAATATTATTTGAAATTTTAAATATTGCATTGAAAACCATAGTAATATTGATATTCAATAATTAATATTATTTCAATGATCTCATATATATATTTTTTGGGGAATGTTATAAATAATACACCAATAAGGTTTTTAAAAAGGTATATCCTTATTTTTTGGATGAGATTATTATTTTTGCGACTGTTGTTTATGATTTCAATATGTACATGAGATGAAGGGATATTTGGATAATTCATGTAGAAATATCAAGAAATATGTAACATTGTTTGATCATATTGGGTGACCATAATGCCATTTTGTGTCTAGAAAAAAAAGTGGCATCAATATATGTTGAATATCATTTATCGATAATTCTTATTGTGTTGACAAATGTAGACTTGATTAGGTGAATATGTTGGGAGATGAATACATATGGTGTAGTTATAAACTTATTTGGAGGTAGTCAAGTAAATTATATATATGGTTTGTACAAGTTGATGAGAGGAATGGTGAATTATATTTTCTAGTATCAGCCTTCCAATGTAATTTTCTTATCATAACCCACAATGGGTTGATATTTGTATCAATAATCAAAGTATATATCCCTTACAATTCAAATTTAATAATGCTTGGATTCTTGTTCCTGGTTTTAGATAAATTATCTAGGATACTTTGAAGGTTATTTTATTCATAATGCCAATAGAAAATATCTTCAGAAAAATGAGTAATGTTATGTAAATATTTAAGGGAGAAAATCATCCTTTTCTAAACATGATAGTAATATCAAAGAGGCTGAATCTTATATAGATCATTGTCAGCAATGAAATATATTTCACGATATGCATTCATAGGAGGATATAAAATCCATATCCAATCATTGTTGTTTATTTAAACTCAAGGATAATATTTACAATATTCAATTCAATATTAGGTTGATAATGGTGAGGGATACAAACTCATGATTGATTCATTGAATGCATAGGGAGAAAATGAAAACAATAAATATCAATTCTTTTATGTTTGACGGTCGATTTTATAATTCTAATAATAAGATCTCAAATGATGTTGCATGTTACTTTGAGATTCATTACTTTGATAATGGGGAATAAAACACTTGAAAAATTTCCAATTTAATTAATCTATGAATTGTTTTCTTACATAATAAAAATCTTGTCAAGGAACCCAATGCTGAAGAAATACATGTATTTATTTTCCCTTTAAATATTGATATCACTAAAAATCATGATGGATTCCCCCAAAAAATCATATTGTATTGCTACTTGGTTTATCATGAGGTCATTAATGTTGAATGGGAATTATCTACTCATGCTTCTATGACCAATGTTGTAAATTCCATTTTCATTTCGTTGATTTGTAAAAAAGAAAATAGATATACTATTTGTAATTTCAGGCTTTTTTCTAGTGGGAGATCAATTCCAAATGTGATTAAAAAAGTAATTACTCACATATTTGGTGATAATTCAACAAATTTATCTCATCAAATCAATTGGGGTTCATCGATGGGGGAATATAAAGATTTTCCAATACACTACTTCATATTTTGTTAATATTATGAAGAAAATGTTCAAGGATTGTAATATGGATTTGAAGGTTCACATCTATAATTCCATTGATACAATGAAATGTAATTTCATTTTTTTATATCTAGGTAATGCATAGATTTTCAGTGGGATTTATTAATCTAGGTAGTTCAATTCTTATAAGATTCAATCTTTCCGTCCTTGTTAATTGGTCCCTACAGTGTTTATTTTGGTGTTATATTGGGGTCAGGCCAGGGGATCATCTATATAGGATTCTATTATATATAACTAAGGGTTATTTAATTATGGATTGTATGAACTTTTTAATGGTGGTCTTTATCAACGAATTAGGACTGGGATTGATTTTTTCCCAATCATCTTCTCTTTGTGTATGAAATTATTCTTTTTGGAATGGTAAATGGGGTAACTATTCCTCACATTATGTGTATTTTTTGGGAATATTAATTGGTTTTGGAAATTTTATTAGATGGGTAAAATCCTCAATTATGTACACAGAAGGTGTGGTTACTTCGAAGCTGAATAGGGTGTCCCTAAGTTTTGTTGTGAAGAGAGGGACCTTTCAAATTATTTATCTTGGAGTTCCCTTATTTCGGTAATGGTGAGATTATTTTAAATGGAAAATATTTCATTGAGAATTTTTAATCAATTAAAAACCCTGAAGGGTAAGCCTATATATTAGGAATGATTAATTTCATTTTTTAATTATATCACAAAATAAATATTTTTTAATGATTTCTTTTTTATAAAAATGTTCAAGAACCCTCATTAATTATTCGAAAAGCATGATTTCAAATTTTATATAGACTAGTTTGATTCATGATATGAAGTTGGTTCAGGTTTTTCAGAAATTCTGTATCAGACCAATGAATATGGTGGAATGTGAAATAATAATCTCATTGTCATTATGGAAACCGTGCTAAAAAATATCACATGGATTCTTTGATCGAATTTGGATTAATCTTTATAATTTATTTACAGTAGTTGTCTTGGAAAATAAAATATTTAGCTTATCCTATAGGTTTATTTATCTGTATAGAATGATGGTAAGAAAAAGTATTGTGAGATTATGGACTTTTAAAAATAGGTGGTCTGTAGGAAGTCACAATAAAATTACCGGAGCACATTGTGGTTGAAAAATCCTTTCATTGATGATGTTGATATTCAGGTTCCTATGTGAACTACTACAATATCTAAGATGTAGTTTTTTTCTAACATGAATACCTTGTTTTACAAAAAATATGACGTGGATTTCTACAGGTACATCTATGATGATTCTGATATTTTTTAATGGACACCAAATTTTTATGGCAGTTTCAGTACTAAGTATGTCTGTAGTTATTTGTGTGGTTATTGGAAAAACATTTCAATATGGGTTTCTGGTTTTAGAAAATCATTCATTTCTCCTTTCGACATGCACTAAATTTGGTACATATAGAGGAATATGCATCGTACCCACAATATTCTATAACTTAATATAGATTATATTTATTTCACTTGTCTTCATTGTTCGTGAGATGATTAGTATCTTTATCACATATTTGGTTGCTTCTCTTTCATGCTTATGTTATGGAGATATCATCATGAAATCCTTTTTTATTGTTTTGATATTCAATGTATTGATTCACTACTTTCCTCTGTATAATGAATTAAATGAATGGACTAGATCCATTCAATAATGATAGACACTATGATCATCCATTACTCATTTATTTGGAGAACACTGAATGATTTGATTTTTAAAAATCATACACCTACATATCATTTTCCTGTTAATTCTAGTCCCATATGGATCATACTTGTTTACAAGATAAAAATTTTGGTGATGAGAAATGATTTTTATAATTTTTTCATTTTGAGGTTACTTGGTGTTTTGTCACGACCCGTCCTCGGGGCCCGTGCCATGACTACCCCAAGCCCACCTTCCATAGGACAGGGGATGGCGACTAGAACCAAGGCGTAAATCCCGGTAAAAAGGGAAGGCATTGCATTTGTAAAGTAAACAAACACCACATAGAAATCAAGATGAAGTAAACACTAAGAAAAAACTTAGTACAACAGTAAGTGCGGAAAAGTATGTGGGCCAGTATACAAACCCAAACTGAATGTTTAGTATAGCTGGAAGGGAAAACCACAACTGAAAAGTAAAGCCGCAACGTCGAGCTATCCACTGGAAATCCCACCTGAAGGGTGGGTACAGATAGCCTCCACTGCACGTCGGGTCCAGCCGACCGCTCCGAGTACGTCCCGCCTAGTGGTCCACCTCCAGATACCGTCCTGCTCCGCAAGCCTCAACCACGATCAGCGCTGTCCGTCGTCTGCAACCAACACAACGTAGTGTGGGCATAGCCCTTGCAGGTGTGAGTATAAGCTACTAAGTAGGGACCCCGAGACCCCTGAAGGTCTCCAAGAATCCACAAAGGATAATCCACAAAGTAGAGATACAATCACGAAGTAACATCCGACACTGCTTAGGTATATGCACATACATACACCTAAGTCATCAATTCTCGTTCGGCTCCAACATATAAGCCCATGTACAACCTAGTACACATAGGAAAGAAAAACGTAAATCCGCACAGGATAGCACAACAGAATCCACAAAGGAAAGAAAAACAGGATTCATCTCACCCAGGAATACTTCTTTGTATGACGATAGATATGATTGGATATTGCCACTGATTCATCTAAGCCGTCGGACCCACAAAGGATCAATAGGTACTAACCCCCAAAATGACCCACCCAGGATCGATCATGAAGTTGAAACCATAGCTATTTGGAATATCCTTCTTTATCAAATACAGTGGGTATGCCGCTACAACCAAGTGCTTCCCTCTAACCTTTGACTTCTTTAGTACTCCACCTATCGAGTACTGTGGGCCTGCTGCTATAACCAAGAGCTTCCCACCCTGGTTCTGCCGCTACAACCAAGCGCTCTCCCTCATAGCCACTAGAGGTACTCCTTCTGTTGAGTACCACGGGTCTGCCGCTAAAACCAAACACTCCTCTTACGTGGATCTGTTGCTACAACCAAGCGCTCCCCCATGCTGCTACAACCAACCGCTCCTCCATCGTAGGTATTCCGCTACAACCATGCGCTCCTCCATCATGGTTCTGCCGCTACAACCAAGCGCTCCACTCATAGCCTCCAGAGGTACTCCTTCTGTTGCGTACCGCGGGTCTGCCGCTACAACCAAGCGCTCCACTCATAGCCTCCAGAGGTACTCCTTCTGTTGCGTACCGCGGGTCTGCCGCTACAACCAAGCACTCCTCTGCCGTGGGTCTGCTGCTACAACCACGCACTTCCCACTAGGCTATCCCTAACACACCGAGTCGTTCGATCAGCAGTCGTCAAGTTTCAACCGGCTCTAGGGTTTCCGCACAGAACAAGCTCATTCCGGGAGGGTCCACTCCACGAGCCAAGAGGCCGATGCATCAACTGAAACGTAGTCAGGAGTTTATGGATCCCAAAAAGTACCGTAGTGGTCACTATCGAACCCACGGAGTATTCCCATACTGTCTTTATTGTCGTCGCAGTCGCAGCCAACTCTAGGGTTCCCGCACATAGCAAGCTCGTACGGGAGGGTCCGCTCCACGAGCTGAGGGGATGATACATTAACTGACACATAGTTCGGAGTTGATGTATCCAAAAGTTCCGTATCGTCAACAAGAACTCAACGTCACAGATGGCGCGTCAATCGGACGCCCGGTCTGAGAGTTATTGGCCTTTTCTTCCCAGGGGCCCGGTTGGTTTTTATGCCAAAGCAACCCAAACGTACTCCACCTGCATCCAAAAGTCGGGCAGAGTAAGCCAAAAGATCTGTCTCACTAAGAGGTATCCAGCAATGTTGACGGTACGTCAATCGGACGTCCGGAGCTCAAGTTATGAGTGTTTCCGCTCCGAGAGCCCAGTTGGTTTCGTGTACGAACCAACCCATCCAAACCCAAAGTACTCTGAAACCTTGAGTGCGATATACCAAAACGACCGTCCTGATCTTAGGATCACATCTCCACGGACGGTGCATAGATCGGAGGCGCGTAGCCCAAGATACTGCCAAAAGACCGAAAAGGTCTGAAAACAGGGGGTATAGGCCCGGACTGACCCGGCCCAACCCCCCTGGGTCGGCCCGAATCGGGCGACCCAAACTGGGTCCGGGTCCGACCCGGATGGCATGACCCGGCCAAGCCAGGGTGGCCCGGCCCGGCATGGGCACGACCAGGCCCAGCCGGCGGATCGGCTCGGCCGGTTACGGCCGAGCGGAGCGGGGGGCATGCTGCCCCCCGCGTGATGGAGCCGCGACCCCGCGTGGGGACGCCCTTGCCAGCAAACGCGGTCAGGCCGCCGCGTCCCATCCTCCTCCAGTCCCGCGCGGTCGCGGGACCGTGTGCTGCCTCCGTGGATTCTTCCGCGGTGGTTCCTTCCTGCGGAGCACTGGGCGCCGCCGCCTCCTGCCACCGGCGCCGCCATGCCAGCGAGGCGCGCCGGCAGGCTGCTCCGCGGACCACCGGACGAGTTCCGGTGGCCAGAATTTCATGTCGTCTTCGCCAAAGACCCTCTCGGGGTCCATCCTTCACTACGAGGACCTCGCATCGCCCGTGCAGCCTGCTTTGTCGACATCCACCATTTCGCACACCAAGAAAGAAAGGGCGGTGGGTTCGGACTTGTTCGTTAGTTCGCACCCACCATGCTATCGGTTATAAAAGTCTCACAACAATTTTAATTATACTCCACAGGTATAAATCATAATGATTTACATGAATCAAACCCCCTACCTCAATCGTTGTCGTCGAACGTGAGTTCATCGCGGAATTGACCGTCGTGGAAGAAGATGTTCATCGCATCGCGGAAGGGGCGTCACTGTTGTCGCGGTACATGGCGTCGCGTCGACGATCTCCGAGGGTTACAAACATACAGATTTAATTGCACCAATTAAATCCATGTTAAGGATATAATCCACAAAGGAAAATTAAATGAACCGCAATCCTCTACCTCAATCGGTTGTTGATCGAAGGTTGTCGTGGGGAATGAACGTCGCGGAAGGAGAATCGTCGGTGTCGCGGTACATGGCGTCAAGTCGTCGATCTCCGAGGTTTCAGCATTCTTCTTCGCCTTTTGTCGAAGACCGGTGTTCTTCATCGGCAATGACGCGTTCTTCCCGTTCTTCGCGTTCATCGCGAAGGAGGATGAAGATATAGTTTCTCCAAATCCTCCCAACAAGCCACGCCCAAGAAAAACATGTGTTGGTATTATTTTATTCTTTTGCAAACAATTTGAAATTCAAAGTTAAGAAACGAACCATTAATTCGACGATTTAATGGTAACGACTTAACTTACCAATTAATAGGGGCATTAAGAATTTAAGAAAACACACCGGTTGACATTCATTTAAAAGAGGTTTTTGCGGGTGTGTTACTTAGAGGAAATGAAACGGTGGGGGCTCGTGCGGGCCCCACCTCAAAAATAACCTACCAAGTGGGTAGGATATTTTGGGTTCCACCCTATCCGCTTCAACTTAGCTTATGTGGCTTTAAGTGGCTTTAAGTGGCTTAAGTGAAATAAAATAAAGTTGTTGCACCACTTTATTTTATTTCCTAACTTAACACCCAAAAATTAAAAAACCACACACGAGAAAACGCGACTCCGGAAATGGCGTTTATAAGAAAATATCGGCGCTGCGATTCCATCGGTGCCCTCAGAATTCTATTTCGAGCACCAGTTCAAAATTTAGAAAAACCCGCTCGTTCATTCACTGAACGTACCCGAGCCAAACTTCAGAAAATGATTCCAGGCACACCGGGCCTCGGAATTAGGTGCCGTCAGAAACTGCATTCTTGTAAAATTCCAAAGAAAATTAAGAAAAAACTTCCTTGAATTTTATGGGTATTTACATCACTCCCACCTCCGGGCTTTACGTCCCCATAAAGATACATCAAAAACTAGGGAAACAAAAGTGGGTACTGAGCACGCATCTGAGCCTCCCGCTCCCAAGTTCTCTAATGAAGGTTCTCGTGCTTCCATCTGATGTGCACTAGAGGAATCAACCATACACGTAGGACCCGCTCCTGTCGATCCTCAATCTCCACTGGAACCTCTACAAATGTCGCCCCATCTTCAACGTCTAGCTCCCCATGGTCAATGATGTGTGTCAGGTAGTGCACGTTTCTCCTCAGCTAAGTTACGTGGAAATCATCGTCCACTTGGTGCAACTGAGGTGGCTGGGTCAAGTGGTAAACCACCTCGCCTACCCTGCTGAGGACCTAGAAAGGTCCGTTGAACGTCGTTGATAACTTGTCGCCTCGGCCACATCCCCGTAACTCACATCAAAGTGAGACCCGTAGGGAAACATGGTCACCAACCTCGAAATATAGTGGTCTCTACCTCCTGTCAGTACAAGACTTTTGCCGGCTCTAAGCTGTCCTCATCCGCTCTTGGATGTCTTGGACCTTTCGGGTCCTACACGAACTGCTGACATTTCTTCTTTGCCGAGAAGAGAAATCCGTTCTCATCCCCTGGATGAACCACGTTCTTCGCCTAATACAGTCAATCCAGTCATGGATGCTACTAACCCATACCAAGGATGACATCGTAAGGCCTCGACACTACTACCAAGAGATCCAACCGTTACTCTCACTTCCAAAGGATGAGTCACACAGTCGGCATCAGTGTGTGGTCACTGGGTCTCCACCATTAGGTATCTCAACGTGAGGGTCATGTCAACGGTTTTTAAACCGGAACCTCTAAGTGACATCAAAAAGAGAGGACCAGAAGGTAAATTCCAAAATAAAGGTGTCTTTTATTACTACAGCTCAATGTACAATGACAAAAAACATTTACAAACAAACATCAACAACGCTAGAAGCAGCATAAACAAAAGTCTCCAGGTCTGGAGCTAGTCCTGCTCCTGTCCATCTACTCCCGGAGCTCCATGATCGTAGGCCTCAGCTGCCTGAAGCTGAGCTCTCCCATGTCCACCAGCTCCCTGCGGTCGGGGTGGATCTCTTGGTGGTGGTGGTAGAAACACCTAGAAGCATCGTCCACCTCTAGCTGCATGGCCAGCTCCCCTGCCACGGTCTCCTGCACCATGCGGTCCGCTTCGATCAAACCTCTGCCTCTACCTGGGAGGTCTTTCGGTCATCTGTTGGTCATCCGTATGGTGGGTCGGACAGTCACGATCCATGTGACCAACCCCACCGCATGAGTAACACTGCCCGCTCATGGTAAGTCATTATCCACCCCAGGTGCCTCGCACAAACGATCATGTGTCACGCGGTCGACCACCTGTAGGTCTAGTCCTCTTGGACCACTACGTCATCTGTCTACTGCCCGCTGCAGAAGACTCTGACTCATGCCGGCTAGTGGTGGGTCCTGCTGCTGGAGAGTTCTCAGCAAGGAAACTCTCCACTAAGAGGGCTCGATCCAACACCCCTATCTGTGTCAAAATATTGTGAGTAACAACTGAAGCTCTGATCTCTCACCTGAGCCCCAGCTCGAAGGTTCGGGCCCTGAAGAATGGGTCCCGAACCATGTCTGTCGAATAGCGTGAGAGATCGGTAAACCTCACCACGTACTGGGATATTGTCATGCTGCCCTGCCACAGCTGTAGAAGCTCCTGGATGTGCACCGCTTGGAGGGTGGCTGGGACGAACTCTGAGCGAAAAAGGCTCTCAATGTCCGTCCAAAGGAGAGATGCCTCTTCGTGTAGCTGGAGAATCAAGCTACACCATCTGTATGCTGCCACATGTAGGTAGCACGCTGCATGGACCACCATAAGGTCAGCTTGTGTCCCTACCAAACGAAAAACTTGCACACCTGCCTCCCACCAATCCTCGGCTGCCTGAGGGTCCATCTCCCCACGGAACCTGGGCGGTCACTGATGCTGAAACTCTTATAGTGCCCTAAGGGGACGTGAACCGTCAGCGGCTTGGGCTGGTAGCATCGGTGGCTCGGCGGGTAAAGGTACTGTCGGTGCCTCAGTTGTCAAAAGGCGTTGTACCGAGGCCTCGTCGCTCGACGGGCTATCGTCACAATCAACTATCAAAACCCTAGCTGGCTACCGTCGTGGGGCCATACTGAAAAGGAAACAGGTGCGTCACGGTTAGAACATTATACCTAGTGAGCCGACACAAAGTAATCACAAGGAAAACATGAAACACACAAGTAATCGATGTTTTCACGCATTAAGTCGGAATTCAGAAGTCAGGGTCCTGGTGTATGGATACGTCAGCCGCCGCACCAACACTGGACTCTCTGGACGGATAACCACACCCAATACAATTAACATTATTGCTTCAAATTGGAAATGATCAGAGTCCAAAGTTCTGCGGAAGAACCGAACTCCTCGGATACAAATTTATCATGACCCGTCCTCAGGGCCCGTGCCGTGACTACCCCAAGCCCGCCTTTCATAGGCCAGGGGCTGGCGACTAGCACCAAGGTATAAATCCCGGTAAAAAGGAAAGGCATTTCCTTTGTAAAGTAAACAAACACTACAGAGCAAGAAAGCAGAAGTATACACTAAGCAAGAACTGAGTACAACAGTAAGTGCGGAAAAGTAAGTGGGCCAGTATACAAACCCAACCCGAAAGTTAAGTACAATTGGAAGGGGAAACAACAACTAAAAAGTAAAGCCGCAACATGAAGCTGTCCACTGGAAATCCCACCTGAAGGGTGGGTACAGATAGCGTCCACTGCGCCTCGGGTCCAGCCGACCACTCTGAGTATGTCCCGCCCAGTGGTCCACCTCCAGATACAGTCCTGCTCCGCAAGCCTCAACCCCGATCAGCGCTATCTGTCGTCTGCAACCAACACAACGTAGTGTGGGCATAGCCCATGCAGGGGTGAGTATAAGCTACTTAGTAGGGACCACAATACCCTCGAAGGTCTCCCAGAATCCACAAAGGATAATCCACAATGGAGAGATACAATCACGAAGTAACATCCGACACTGCTTAGGTATATGCCCATACATATACCTAAGTCATCAATTCTCGTTCGGCTCTAACATCCATGCCCAAGTATAACCCAGTCCACAAAGGAAAGAAAAACGTAAATCCACATAGGATAGCACAACAAAATCCACAAAGTATAGCAAGACAAGATTCAGCTCACACATGAATACTTCTTTGTATGACGATAGATATGATCAGATATTGCCACTGTTTCATCTAAGCCATCGGACCCACAAAGGATCAATAGGTAGTTACCCCCGCAATGACCCACACAGGATTGATCATGAAGTTGAGACCATAGATATTTGGAATCTCCATCTCTATAATGTACAGTGGGTATGCCTCTACAACCAAGCGCTTCCTCTAACCTTGGATTGCTGTAGTACTCCACCTATCGAGTACCGTGGGCCTGCTACTACAACCAATTGCTTCCCACCCTGGGTCTGCTGCTACAACAAGCGCTCCCCCCTCATAGCCTCTAGAGGTAATCATTTTATTGAGTACCACGGGTCTTCCGCTACAACCAAGCACTCCGCTGTCGTGGGTCTGCTGCTACAACCATGTGCTCCCCCGTGCTGCTACAACCAAGCGCTCCTCCGTCGTAGATCTGACACTACAACCAAGCGCTCTTCTGTCGTGGGTCTTCCGCTACAACCAAGTGCTCCCCCTCATAGCCTCTTGAGGTACTCTTTTTATTGAGTACCACGGGTCTGCCGCCACAACCAAGCGTTCCTCCGCCGTGGGTCTGCTGCTACAACCAAGCGCTTCCCACTGGGATATGCGTAACACACCGAGTCGTTCGATCAGCAGTTATCAAGTCTCAATAGGATCTAGGGATTTCGCACACAGCAAGCTCATTCCAGGAGGGGTCCACTCTGCGAGCCAAGAGGTTGATGCATCAACTGACATGTAGTCCGGAGTTGATGTATCCCAAAAAGTACTGTAGTGGTCACTATCGAAGCCACGGAGGATTCCCGTACTGTCTTCATTGTTGTCCCAGACGTAGCCATCTCTTGGGATCCCGCAGACAGCAAGCTCGTACGGGAGGGTCCGCTCCACGAGCTGAGGGGCTGATTCATAAACTGACACATAGTCCGGAGTTGATGTATCCAAAAGTTCCGTATCGTCAACAGGAATTCAACGTCACAGACGGTGCGTCAATCAGACACCAGGTCTGAGAGTTATTGGATTATTCGTCCTAGGGGCCCCGGTTGGATTTTAAGTCAAAACCAACCCGACCGTACTCCACCTATATCTAAACATCAGGCGGTGTAACACAAAAGATCTGTCTCACTAAGGGGAATCCAGTAAAGTTGACGGTATGTCAATCGGACGTCCGGAGCTCATGTTATGAGCGTTTCTGCTCCGAGAGCCCAGTTGGTTTCGTGTACGAACCAACCCGGCAAACCCAAAGTACTCCAAAACCTTGTGTGCGATATAATGAAATGACTGTCTCGATCCAAGGATCACATCCCCACTGACGGTTCGTCGATTGGAGGCTCGTATCCCAAGATACGGGCAAAAGACTGAAAAGGTCCGAAAACGGGGGGGTCTTGGCCCGGACCGACCCGGCCCAACCCCCTGGGACGGCCCAAACCGGGTCGACCCGACCTGGGTCTGGGCATGACCCAAATGGAATGACCCAGATTGGCTGGGGTGGCCCGACCCGGACTGGGCGCGACCCGGCCCGGCCGGCGGGTCGGCTAGGCCGGTTACGGCTGAGCGGAGCGGGAGGCGTGCTGCCCCCGCATGATGGAGCCACGACCCCACGTGGGGCCGCCCTTGCCAGCGGACGCGGCCGGACCGCTATGACCCATCCTCCTCCGGTCCCGCGTGATCGCGGGACCGCGTGCTGCCGCCGCGGCTTCAGCCATGGTGGTTCCTTCCAGCGGCGCACCGGGCACCGCCGCCTCCTGCCGCCGGCGCCGCCGTGCCGGCGGGCTATTCCGCGGACCACCGGATGAGTTCTGGTGGTTGGAATTTCACAACGTCTTCGCCAAATGCCCTCCCGAGGTCCGTCCTTCACTGCGAGGATCTCGCATCGCCCGTGGGGCCTGCTTTGTCGATGTCCGCCTTTTCTCACACCAAGAACGAAAGGGGCGGTGGGTTCGGACTTGTTCGTTAGTCCTTACCCACCGCGTTAGTGGTTTTAAAAGTCTCACAACAATTTTAATCATACTCCATGGGGATAAATCACAAAGATTTAAATGAATCAAACCACCTACCTCAATCACTGTCGTCAAACGTGAGTTCATCGCGGAATTCACCGTCGCTAAAGAAGAGGATCGTCGCGTCGCGGAAGGGGCGTCACTGTTGTCGCATTACACGGCGTCGCGTCGAAGATCTTCGGGGGTTACAAACATACAGATTTAATTGCACCAATTAAATCCATGTTAATGATATAATACACAATGGAAAATTAAAAGAACCGCAATCCCCGACCTCAATCGGTTTTTGATCGAAGGTTGTCGCGGTGAAGGAACGCCCCCGAAGAACGTCGCGGAAGGAGAATCGTCGGCATTGCGGTACATGACGTCACATCGTCGATCTCCGAGGGTTCGGCGTTCTTCATCACCTTTCATCGAAGACTGGCATTCTTCGTTGGTGATGAGGAGTTCTTCGCATTCTTCGCGTTCTTCGCAAAGGAGGATGAAGATAGAGTTTCCCTAAATCCTCTCAACAAGACACACACAAGAAAAACATTGGTTGGTATTATTTTATTCTTATGCCAACAATTTGAAATTTAAAGTTAAGAAACGAACCATTAATTAGATTAATTAATGGTAAAGAATTAAATGTCCAATTAATAGGGGCATTATGAATTTAAGAAAACACACAGGTTGACTTTCATTTAAAAGAAGTTTTCAAGGGTGCGTTAATTAGAAGAATAAAATCGGTGGGGGCTCGTGTGGTCCTCACCACACAAATATCCTACCATGTTGGTAGCGTATTTTGGGTTCCACCCTATCCGCTTAAACTTAGCTTAAGTGGATTTAAGTGGCTTTAAGTTCCTTAAGTGAAATAAAATAATGTTTTCACACCACTTTATTTTATTTCATAACTTAACCCCCAAAAATAAAAAAACCACACCTGAGAAAACGCAACTCCGGAAATGGCATTTCTAAGCAAATACCGGAGCTGCAATTCCATCGGTTCCCTCAGAATTTGATTCTGAGAACCGGTTCAAAATTTAGAAAAACTCGCTCATTCGTTCATTGAACATACCCGAGCCAAGCTTCAGAAAATGATTCTGTGCACACCGGGCCTCAAAATCAGGTTCTGTCAGAAACTGTGTTCTTGTAAAATTCCAAAGAAAATTATGAAAATAATTTCCTTGAATTTTACGGGTCTTTACATGTTTGTTGAAGGGTGATGAAACCTTTGGTTGCTAGATCTTTTGGATTGATACCCCTGATTTCCGGATAGATGAATGTCAATGAATATGGAGTGTCTTCCGCTGCACAACGTATCACAGGAAGAGTTTGTATCCTGCAGACCCATTGTGGGCTCATTAAATGCTGCTTTTATCATTTAATTCAGAATGGTTCTACAATTTAAACTGAGTTGTGAGCGATGATATAGGAGATCAAATATGTAGTTCATTTTTTGGGTGTAAAATACAGTTAGAATCATATTAATCTATAGAATTTGATATTATCATATAATTTTCTAGGAATGTGCCTTGGAGAATGGTAGAATTACAGATTGGTTGTTTTCAGCTTCACGACTACTTATCCCTTTATGTCACTCCTGTCTATTGGGAGGAAAACCATTTGACTGATACTATTTCCGAGAGGGCTATTATAGAGGTGAGTTCAATATTTTCTTTAGTTTTTACCAAACTTTTTCTCAAATTTTTTGTTTTGACAGACTCATGAATATTGTCGTACCAAAAATTTTAAACCCTATATGTAATGTATCTATTCATATTAATTTTCTAGTGAATTTTATTAGGATCATTCCCACTTAACTGGTAAACCATTCAGATAATGAATTAAATGAAATTTTAAAAAAGAAAAACTCAAGGTTCAAATTTCAATTATGAAAACAAATTAATATTTTATTTTATTAGGTTAATATATAATAAAAACATTTATCTACTATATGAAAAAGGGCAATGAAATGAAAATTTTGCCACATTACTTTAATATATAATGAGTTATAGTGTCCTCTAATTAACCATATATTTTTGCTTTCGAGGCGCTCAATATTAAATAGAACAATATAAATATAGTGATAAATTAATATTATCTCTACATATAATTATTTTTTATTCATATTCCATGTTTTAATTTCCCACATATATTTTCTTACTTGGAAACGTAGTAATGTTTTTTTCCTATTTGACAGATGTACTTATTTTTTCTCTCTTATTAAGAGGATGTTTTATTAAAACATTTAAAAATTTTGGGTTTCCACATTGTTATTTCAAAATATCATCCTTTTATTAGAGTGAAATTTTTAAATTTTGACGGAAAAAATTAATTTAACATGGGAACAGTGTAACACCATAAAATTATAATATAAGGATACTATTTTATAGTGTGTGTGACAGAGAACACATAGTGACTGAGGAAATATAATACCCCAATAATTTATAGTATACTAATTATTAAATATATTAAAAATCATAAAAATATTCCATTACATGAAAACAATGTGTATTTATTAGTTACACAAAAGATTTATTTTCTTTGATAAGTTGTTTCTTATCCAATATGGAGTTTGTGAAATAATAATCGAATAATAATATTAGTATTTAATATAATAGTTAAATTGTAGTCATTATATTGTCAGGTTTTAATATTATAAAATAAAATATGATTATATATATTTTATATACATTTAGTAGTTATCAAATGAATGGTAATAAAACAATAACGAATTAAAGGAAAAAATAAATATCATCTAAAAAACTATATTTTTATAAAATATAAAATGGTAAAATAGTAAGCTAATAATTTAAAATTAATTTTACAAATTTTTGGAAATTTATCAAGAAATGTGAAAATAATTTTTAAATATTTGTATTAAGAAATTAAAATAAGGTGAATATTAATAATTTTTTAAAATATTCATTATTTTATGTATACCGAAAAATAATGAATTTTGATTGAAATTATAATTATTTTAAAATAAAATATATTTTTAAATGGGTTTTATGTAACAATACATCAAATTTATATCTATTAATCACATTTATTTATTTTTAATCATAATTATACCGATTTTTGATATAGAAACATTGTAAAACATTGAAAATTTTCACTTTAAAAACTCAATTTATCATCACCTATAATGAATTAATTTTAAATTAATATTTTCCAATTTTAGGAATTGAATTTTGAAAAAAGGATTCCATATTATGAATTATAATATTATATATATTATAATATATTAAAAATAAATTTTTAAAATGTTTAATAATGAATACAATAAAAATATATTATCTCAATGATCATAAATTAGGTTTACATGGGAAACAATTAAAATGATATGGGTATAAATAACCAATAAATCTGTTTAAAAACTACGATATGTACATTTATTTACCATTAATCCTCTAAATATCTATAATTTACTATTTTAACCCTTAGGATATTTGAAAAATTATGGATAAATGAATTATTTTCAAAAATATCACATGTGTATTATCCCCCACATATAAAATAGACTCTATATCTCCTCACTTCCTCACACATTTAAACAACAATGGATTTAAAAATTAATACACAAATAACTACCTAAATCCCCCCTCGCCTTATTTTACTTTTTTTCTATATCAAACCAGGTATGGATTTAATTTATACATAAGGACGATACTCAAAGAATCAGCAACATTCTTCAACAAGTGTCATTACATTACTTCTCTCTCCACATCCCTAAATTTTTTAAGTCATTATTATATAATATAATAAGTATATTATATATTATAAGATTTTTCTAAAAAAATTAATAAACTAACAGAATCTCCACATCTATAAAACTTTTCATGGAATTGTCATTTATTCATATGTAGGACTACATCCTTATAAATCGATGTTGTTTTTTTCCATTTTAATCAATCAAGTGTGGGTATGATGATAGATCAAATGTTTATATATGAAATTTAAAACATATTTAATCCCAAGGAGTCATGAAAAGATATATATAATTTCATCTTCCATTTTTAGGTGATATTATAACGTCTATCATGTACACAGAAAACTACCACCTCACAATGTTATGCTATTCATCTAGCACTAATGCATCACATAGATAAAAATTAATGAAACATTAATGCTTATATTACATATAAATTAAATAGAAATTATATAAATAACATATATATATTATTTTATATATAATATTTAAATAAAATATACATAATTTTCTTTCTTTCCATTTTACTCATTAAATGATGACAACCTCAATTATGTCTGTGTGGATTAACGAATTCACAATGAGGTGACACTATCTATTCATCACAACATGACATGTATGATATATATAAGTATATATTATGATATATTTTTATATATTATGATCATTCTTGAAATTTAAAATATTACTTACATGCTTTCTATAATGATCACTAAAAATGCGAATGCTACTCAAGTGTACGTACAGACGATGTTTTCCATGATTATAATGTAATTAATTTTAAAAATATATCCCTAAAGATTAGTATAAAATTAAAATTGAAATAAATATATATTATTTACTACATTTCTAATATTCTATATAGGATAAAAGTATATAATATTTTCAACAACTATGTCATTAATTACAAAACACACTTGAAAAAAAAGAGTAAATTAAGACCTCAAACAATAAAAATATTTATCCAATATTAATGAATAGTAAATAAGATGTCATAAAATCATAATATATTATAGTATAAATATTAAAATTATTTTATATAAGTTAATAAAACATTTAAAAAAACTACATATCATTTTAAATATCTATAATCCAACGGGAAATTTGTGGTAACAAATTTCACCTTGATTTCATTTCATTTAGTACAATTTTAATGTTATAAATATGATATTTGTTATGGTCTATATAGTACCCCTTTTATAGGTAATATAATTAATACATCAATACATATTTATTTTTTTGTTTTATTTTCTTAATTATATCATCTATGTGTATTTGAATGAAATGTTACCATGCAGTTATGAATTTCATGGATCACTTTCATTTCATTGGGTTATATTAATCCTTTGTTTTGTTTGAGATTATATGATTATGTGTATGATGAAATTTTATTATCATATTTAATATTAAATCATTTTTTTATATTTATAGTAAATACAAATTTTTATTCATTTATTAACTGTCACATCAATGTTATGGTCATTTTAAAGCCTTATTTAACAATATCAATCTAATTGATTTTGTTATTTCATGAATTTTAGTTGAAATAAATTATTTGTTCATTATTTTATATAACCTTTAATTTTATTATCATAATTTAATTAATTTTATTTTTATGTAATGCTTTTAATATTTTATTCTTTTGTAGATCAAAAAATTTATAAAAAACGTTTATTAAAATTCAACTTTAATTACCATATTGGTTGAAAATCACTTAACTTTTAAGGGAGTGTTTTCTATAATTGTTTTTATCCTTTTAATAATTATTTTTAAAGGAATTTTGAAATAAAAATTATTCTTTATATATTTTTTCAAATGAAATATTATATCACCTTCAATATATGATAATTTTTTACCTATAAAAATTAAATGAATCTTCTTTTCATTCTACAAACAATGCACTTTTATATCCATTTTATAATAAAAAGGTATTTGAGTTTTTACCATTAATTTTTTTTAAATTAATCTCGTGCATGTACAAATTTTCGCTAATGATTAATTTTCATTTTTAAAAATACAGTTTTATTGTTTTTTTAATTATATTTTCAAAGAATGTAATATTTTAAAAAAATCAATATGAAATGTGCATTTTCATTTCTCAAAAATTATTATATATCAATATATAGTATATTAAATTGGATTTTATTTCATAAAAAGGAGAAATATTAAAATGATATATATTATCCATTCAAATAAATATACTTTATGACAAGGCACATTATTTAGAAATTAGATAAAAAATTCAAGATATAAGGAATTCATTGGACCTGCTTGAAAATGGTTGGGGACCATTAATATAAATCCTAAGATGCATCAGATGTCTCATTCGTAGAATCAATTGTATTAATATATTTGAATTGGTATTCCCCCAGTATGTTCTAAACTATCTTGTAAAAAGTATTTACAGTAATATATCATGTTCTTTAGAATAAGGAAACCTGATAGTTACCTATTTAATTCATTTATTATTTATATATTATTATACAAGACATTTTCGTGGTGATATTTTCCCAATAAGTATTTCATTCCCACCTATCACAGTCTCTCACAACAGAGATTATCCATCATTAAGAATATTCCTTCCATGGGACAATGTCATTATTACATAAAAAAAAATTCAATTGATTGGTTATAATTTAATATCATTCATTATATTATTGGTAATTAATTAATGTGGTGACAACACAATATATTAAAAATTATATTTATAAAATTTTCTATTTGGTGAAATAAAATACATTGAGAATCATTATTTGATACATTTCAACCCAATAATTAAATGTGATTACCCCCACATGACATTAAATGATAATGATATAATAGGTAAGTGATGTGTCCAAATTTAGTTGGGAATGTTATTAGAATATATCATAATCCATAAGTAACTACACAATATGTTTAATTAATCAAAGGTATTGAAGTTCACATGTTTGGTTAACATAAATCAGAACCGAAATGAAAATCAACAATATATTTAGGTACACATACCTAATATGGTATGTGGGAGTTTGACCACGGATTGATGGATGTTTCCCAAGAAAAGTACTAATGTAACATGAATAAATTAATATAATTCCATGATATTAAGAGAATTCTATTGAAACCTGTATGGGGATTATGTGGACTATATAGATATGACTAAAAATGGATATAATTTGTTTTTTCTTCTCTAAAATCTAAATATAATATGGTTATTTCCCTGTTATGGTAGTAGAATAATTTTTTATTTGATTGTTTTAATTAATCACAACTTTTATTTTTTAATTTATAATTGCGGAATGTGTATGAATCATTCTATTTTATATAATGTTTTTACTGAATATAGTTAATAACTGACCTATGAGTGTTGGTGATTCTAAAAGACTACAATCTTCTATACAATACTATGAATGTATTCACTATAACTTCATTGTGAACTATGATTTCTACATAACAAAAATTATTAACTTCTATATAGAACATATAGTATATCATTACAATCATGTAATGGGTGGTGGATATCATGAAACCCTTAATATTCATTATTTGAATTATTGTTAGTAATATATTGAAAATCATGAACCAAGTACCATATATTAGAGAGTAATTTCAACCAAAAATCATGATGTGAATTAACACAATACTACAAAATTAGTATTGATATGAAATCATAACGGGAACTATAATATATTTTGGATGAACAGTAAATGTATTAAAATATATATTTTTTTTGAAAATACTAATAATTTCTTACTACATAATCTAGATATGTAGAGAAAATGTTGTGTATTTTTTTTATTTGTCATTACCACAAGTTAATTTCAGCATCAAAAGAAGATGAGTATCTCGATTTCAAATTATATTTTTGGTCTGTGAAAAAATATCACCCCATATATATCACTCAAAACTTATTCTAAAATATTTAGCTAAATTTTATGATAATAGGAAATCATGATAATTTGTTAACCCCATTAATTCTATGGATTTTTATAAATATCGTATAAAATTTTTTTTTGATCAAAAAAAATCGACCCCAATATCATTATAATTTTTCTCTCATAAAATACATTCAATATCCCCTTAAAACATCCTTCCATTAAATACACCCTCAACATCACCTAAAATACATCAACAAAAATTTTCTTACCTCAATTAAATTTATAAATAAAATAAAATAATGAGTCATGAAAAATAAATTTCACATATGGGTAATGAAATCGATGATTAAACATCACTAAAATATCATGTGAAAATGATACCTATTGAGAAAAAATAATAAAATACTTTCATACGTACAATTATTTAAATTTTGATGCCATTTATAATACCTTTACATAACCTTGACCATCAAAATGGTATTTTTGAATAGAAAATGGAAATATTGTGAGAAAAAAATATATTATTTTATATATTCATTAAAAAAATTTAAATTACCTTTTAAGAGTTTTATTTTCTAAAAATAAAAAATTCCATGGATTAGAAGAATCCCTAAAATCCAAATTATGTAACTTATTAAATATATATAAATATAATTTAATTTTTTTGTCAATTATTAAATTTTATGCCTCATTAATAATTTTATTTAATGACTTATAGTATATTTCAAAGGACAAAAAATTAAATATCATAATAATGATAAATACAACCCACTCGATTGATTTTTTTTTTCAAATAAATTCCTTTGATATTTTGGATTGCCTATGATAATTTCTAAACCATTATTAAAATAAATTGATTGCATATAAAATCAAAATGAATTTTATTCCACTAAAATAAGAATATGAAAAATAAAAAGCAGTCATCATTCATATTATGTATGATCCAACCAATTGAAATTTTACATCGACAATCCTTCATAATTGATAAATGACTAGAGGGATGATATATATGAAACAATGAATTTTTATTATATCGTCAAAAGGGGAATTTTACTTGTTTGATATATATTCTAAAAAATCCACACCTTGTGGAGGTAATTGTGTTATGTTAGTATCAAGAAAAAAACATATCATATGTAAAATGTGTCTAACATTGTTCATTTCTTTGGAAATTTTTTACAATATATAAGAAGGGGGTTCTGGTTTTTGTTTATCTGCACAGTTCTGATTTTTTTTCATATTATCTATTTTTGTTTATGAAATTTAGTGAATCCTCACAATATCTACTAGTGTATGTTAATTCAATATTTGAACCTCAAAAACATTTTGACATTACTTATTAGAAGGAGTAAAATTATTTAGATATTATATAATGTGTTAAATGAAATATTTAAATGAAATGAAATTACTAGGGAAGTGTGATTCTAGCATTTTGTGGGAAACATCTAATATGTGGTCCATCACTCGTAGTATGTGTGAGGAAAAAGACTTTTATTTGTTAAATGGAACTATCAATTTTTTTATGAAGGATTACATTTCCTAATAATATATTTTTAATATATATATTGGATAATATATTAGGATTGTACTATCACTTATGTGGTTTTTAGTATGAAAATAAATTAATAGGTATAAATAGTACATACTCATCCTAGAGTTCCTCTTTTTGATAACATGAAAATAGTCATATACAATGTTTCACATATAGATAAACTATCAGGAGCATGATAATTCTATTATATAATATATGTTATATTTTTAACCTCTCTATTATTGCAATTTATATGTTTTTCATATATGTAATAATAATATTGGATCCACAAGCAGAAATAATCCATGATTGAGAGTCCTAATGAGCCCAGAATTTATATCTGAAAAATATTATATATATAAATATTATGAGCATATTGTTTATCAAAAAAATTTAAAAACTATTGTATAGAGTATCAAATCAAAAATATTTGGCCAAAATTTATTTATGAAAGTGGGATTTACCCTTGTCATAATGTAACACTATTGCATGTTGGATGGTCAGGTTTGGTGTAGTAATGGGGGACCTAATTAAATAAACTGATAAATTAAATTATTCTATACTATTAAATTTCAATAAACATAGTTTTAAAAGATATATAAATTTATGATGACATCATTTGGTATTCAACATAACCCTTATGATATTGATGTACTATCAGTAGAGAGATTATAAAACACAAGAAATCCTAATGGATAACAAAGGATATTCATTTCAAGAAAAACATTAGGGTATCCTCAAAAAGAGAAAAAAAGATTATTAGACATGACCAATTATTGATTCAAATTATTTAATTATTATACTTTATATTAATTTTTTAAATATTTATAATATTATAATTAATGAATATCAGTCCATCAAAAAATTTATTTTTGGATTGATTGTGTCATGGGTCTATGTTTATTTTTTAATGTGTTTGGGAATTTCATTATTCTATTATTTATTAATTGTTATATTGTATATCATCCAATGATCAATTTTTCAATGCCACAATGTTTCGCTTCATTCTTTTTTTCTCGTTTTTATCCTATATTTTATTTCATCATCTTGATGGAAAAATTCAGTGGCCCACAATTTAACAAATACCTAGATTTCGATCCATGTTCTACTGGTACATGATAGAACATATCAATACCATAGGTGTTGTTCATTATTTTAGATTCCAAAAACAGTATAATTATGACGGATTCATAGATTGTGATATCCCCAATTGAGAGACCCTAAATAGTGCCACGTGCTGGTTGGCCTCATGCCATCAAGAGTGAATACCTGTATGCCCGAGGTTTCTGACTAGCATTGAGGGTCTGGTATTTAACACGCCGAGATTTTCTGAGAATTATTTTTTTTAATTTCTTTGATGTCTTTTGTTGTAAAATAAAACAATATTATCTTGCACTATACGCAACACTGTATTATCTTGTAGTATACGCTACACTATTCTTGGCTTGCATTACACGCAAGAGCATCCTTGATATCTTGTGTTGTATTCAATACTGAGTATCACTAAAAAATGATATGTCATTAAAATATTATATAAACTAACTTTTATGAATAGTAATACCCAATTTTATAAATTTTATCTTTCAAAATCGACTTCATTTTTGGATTTGGAATATCAAAATTATCCTACAGTTAATTTTTTGTATTTTTCTGAGAACATTGAATTTTTTATGAATAGTGAAAACACCGAGTTAATAGTTAAATATGACTTTTTATTTAAATAATAATTAATTTTATTTAAATTTATTTTCACTCAAAATAGATACATAATACCTATATAAGTTCAATGTAATTCATTGGGTCATTTATAATAATTTTAGATATTTAAATATTTTATTGAACTTTTTACAGTATTTTACCCTCCTCCTAGGAGAATTTAAAAATTCACATAAAACTTAATTTTACTGCTTATGTGAGTGGAATTTTAAAAATCTGAGAGACACGATTAATATCAATGTATAAAATGTGGTTCAATAAGATATTGTTTTTTTGATTAGTAACTTTTTAATTTTTATTTACCATGGTTAAAAGTAAATAGTGTAATTAAGGATAAAAATTATATTATTATTACTCTAAGACATGCCCTAATTCTATTGTCTAAGTATTATTCGACCAAAAACAACCTTAGGAATAAAATATTACACTTTAGGTTCACTTGTATTAGATTATGACATTTATTATTATTTTATTTAATGAAGAGTTAAAATAGTTAATATCAATGTTTAATAACTAATTTTTTTAATAGAAGGTTATAAATAAGAAAAATTCGACTATAAATATTCATTAGAAAAAAACAATTTCCTACATAATGGTATTTTATTAATTATTTTTTGACATTATATAATTTAATTTATTTATGACATAATGATGATGTTGTAATTACCTTATTAATGAATTAATAACATTATTGATATTATAAATACTTAAATAAATGTAATTTGAGACTTTTATGAATTAAACTAATTTTATAGTTTAATATAACATATAATGATTGGTTATATGAATTTTATTCAATGTAATAATGCAGTTATAAATTTAGAGAAAACAAAATACCAAATAGTGTCAAAATTGACATAAAAGTGTTTTTAAAAAAATTATTATATTATTAATTGATATAATGGTTCTAAAAATATATGGTTCGGAAAAAAGACTTATATAATAAAATATATGACATTAATTAACTAATTAGGGTTCTATTGGTAGTTTATATTATGTTTAATAACCATATAGTGTCAGAATACAAGAAGACACATTAAAAGTTAAATTATTTCTCATAGAGTAAAATCTAAATGATACGGTTAAATTGGTAACATAAACATGTCTAAAACCTATTGGTTGAGAGTATTTCGACCCATACCCACCTATACTCTAATTATGTCACTTTGTACCCAATATAACCGAATATGAATTTATTATAAAACATTATTTTATGTTTTTCAAAGGTTCCCCTCACAACTCTTATAAAAGTGCACTCCCCCTTCTCTCTAATTCACACCTCCAAATACATTTGGCTAGACCAAACCCTTCCAAAATACCCTCTCAACTGTCCTACCTTCATCCTAGAGGCCTTACTTTAGTTATAAAGCCAACCTATGGATCCCTTTTGATCAAATCAAAAGGTAGAACCTGAATAAGAGGTAAATATCTTGCCACCTATTTTAAGATCCTTTCTTCTTACACTTCCTCCTTCTTTGATGTTTCCATTCTAAAATAATTAATCCAAAATATTTTCCATACTGTGATTTTATTATAGAAATTATACAACCATATCAGTTATTTTATCCATCCTATGAATGAAAAAGTCACCACACGTGCGTACGTACGACTTACCGTCTCCAAGCCGTGTTCTAGTTTGTTATTCAAGCATTTCATCATTTGGATGTGTATAATAATGAGTATAAATGATATAAATAATAAATATAACATTAATAAAATTCTTTATATATGATATACCTTCCAATTATATATGATTTTAATATCAAAAGAATGATATTTTGGCTTGCGCGTACGTAGGGTCTATCGTCTCCACGATGCGATGAGATTCATTCTCCATGTTAACTATCCATGACTGATTATATATAAAATATAACATGTAATCATGAAACATATGACATAATAATACTACTGGATTTATGTATATAAATGTCATTTACATCCATTCAATGTAATAAGGAATCGAAAACAACATTCATGAGTATGTACGGTCTACCATCACCACTAACGGTGTATTTCATTCCTTTTATCGATCTATTATATATATTAATATTATGAATTTATATTATATATAAATCATGTTTTATGTTTTAGAAGTAAGTAATCATGATATAAGTAATCATATGAATAATTAAAAGTCAAAACACGTACGACAATTGAAATGATTTTACCAAAAACAATGCATTAACATGGAATTGACAAATGAACATGTAATATAAATGCGTAAGGGAATCATATATGATATCATAAATTTTATTATGGTTTTGTTAAAAGTTAATAATATTTCTAAACTCACTATATAGGATTCTCAGACACATACGAAAGAAACCAGACCAAAGGTATGTGATAATTATTCCAATCTCATTTGTATCCAAGATTATTTATTTTAAGTATTTATTGGGGCTATATTTATCATCCACGTCCATGTATTCTAAAAATGTTGTCATAAAATTGATACTATTATTAAATGTATTTTAAAAGTTCTTTTAACCCTTTGTTGACATTTACCGCAAGATATGGAATGAATCATTCTTTTATTTTCCATATGAGGAACTTTTTGACTTTTCCGGCAAAAGTATGAGAAGACTGTTTTTTAACCAATACGGCATGAACAGATTTTTACGGTATAATAATGACTTATTTCCATGAAGCATACTCTACCAGATTTAATTACTATTTTCAAAAAAATCCATTAAATTTAAAATTCCATGTAATATTTTAAAAGAAAATTATTTTGAAGAAGAAAGGATATTTTCCTCAAGAATTCATTTCATGTTTTTTATCAAAACCATTTTCCATCTAAGATGACATTATATCATATGTGTATGTTATAAGTATAATGCCTCTACGATTTTCATGGTATCACTTATGATGAAATGATATCCTTTTGTTTTATATGGATTATGTTATGATGGAATGATGTTTATGAAACCCTTTTTATTCATTGGGTTATTCTGAATTATTTATGTTTATGTTGTGGCACATGTAAGTATGATTTCATTATGTGATGTGTGGGACCTATATCTCCATCTAATGCATTGGTTAAAGATTTATATCTCATGAGAGAGAAATGGCTGGAACATAAAGTTAATATGTTTCAATGATACAGGACTAGAATGAGGAGTGAACTCGATTCAGTAAGGGACTTTGTACACTATGATGGTCTTGGCAGCAATTCCTTGGCTACTATGGAAATCATATCACATGCTTAATGGTTTTCGGTAATTACATGTTTTATTTTATCATGATTACTATTCCATTAGGATCTATGACATATGTACTACCAATATTTATGTCATTTCTCAAGATTTTGATGTTTTATGTTCATGTTTTCAGGTTCAAATGATTATAGATTGTTTTCAAGTTCTCCATGTTTTCCATTACTATGCATTTGATCTCCCCCTTTTTATGTTTTCATTTCCCTAGGATATAATTAAAGATTTTAGGTAGGAAAATAAAATGGGATGATCATTATGGGAGATGTTGAATATCTTTCACTATGATTAGAAGATCAACTTCCCACTTTCCAAAGACAGTAAATTAATATGGTAATTGGTTGTGTATTTTTTTCATGTATTTATTTTTCTGAAAAATTAATGTAATGTCCATGTACATCAAGCTTGGGGTCTCTACAGTTGGTATGAAATCAAAGGTTTAGTTAACATTAGGAAACTACGATGAAAAAACATTAGTAAAATCCCTATAGATATACCTAAGGTGTGTCTAGGTATGTCTCTAATGTTAATTATATGTATAGTTTATAGTCCTATAATTATGGTAATGATCATAGAATTAAACATGTAATGTTACATATTGAAGGTACTCCCCATTTATTATGTTGATTTCCTAGGATGATTTCTTCCTCTCACAATTTCTTTTTGGGTTTTAGAAAATGGTTGGAAACAGGAAGATTCAGATTGGACAATGGACTGATATTATTCATGAGAAACCATATGAAACTGGATTTGGAAGGCGAAACATCGTTATTATTCCTAATAAACAATCTCATAATATGATCAATAATCTCAACTATTGAATGTTTCCTGACTCATCTAATAACTTAATGATGGAGTTTCATGATGATCATAGATCAAATAATGTTCAATTTTCCTCATGTAAATAATGTGGGAATAGAATCAAGGAGAATGATTGAAAGGAACTGGAAGATGCTTTGGGTCTAGAAAAGAAGGACACAAAGCCATTTAATTGCAAATGAAAAGGATAAGTTAACACCATGGACAAGGATAATGTTATTTCTAAGAAAACAACAATGGTTTAATGTTTTAAATGTGGAATGTACGGGAATTATGCGGATCAGTTCCCAAAGGGAAAGTCTCATGGAGAGATTCATCATGGTCTTGTGGGTAGTATTTATGTTGATGATAATGAATAGACTTCAAATGATATGTGAGATAAAAGAATTGTTGAAGATCGGTCAATGGTTTAAGAAGGTATTGGAATGATTTTATGTTTATCAAGAGTAATGTTGTATAGGTAAATTAATGGTACTATGGAATAAAGAAACATCTAAGGATTGTTAAAATATTGTTTTTCCTTGATTATTTGAAAGTATACGTTGAATGATACTGGTAACCATGAAAGGTTATTCATATATTTTTGGAAAGTAGATGATATGAGCCTAATGGAATTAAGTGGAGAAAATAATATGTTGGATATTATTAATGAGCTCATGGCTGATATAATGACAGGGTGATATCATGGATTGAGTATATAGTATTTTTGGGATTTTGGTATGTGGGAAGTGTTAAATTTTGATAGCATTAATGTTTTCACTGAGGTTATATGGTAACTCATTTTTCAAGAGAATACATGATTGAGGAATTAAAATGTTTGGAATGTGACCAACATGATATATCATATGATATATAGGGGATAAATGATGTTATTAATATGCTTGGTAGATGAATTTTCTAGTAGTCGTTTTCTATATATTATGAGATTGGACCGAAGTATTCCTGAGAAGCCGAATGGTTGTAATAGAATAAGTTTAACATCAGATAGTATTGTTTAAGGATAGAATTGTTTTTTGATTTTATTTATGGAACGTTATAATAGTGTAGTTTATGAAAATTGACAACTTGTATAATGTGTGACAACCCATCTTGTCAGACAAGGATGCGGGAATCAAACCCACAACCATAGTGCGACAGGCCTTTATCGCCTACCACTGGCCTACAAAAATTACCTGGTTTGTAGAAAGTAGTTTTATGTTATTAAACGGTGTTATAGATTGAGTCTAAGTCCATATTGATAATCATATACAATTAACCTCACCATTGATAGACTTATGTATATTTAATAACTATTTATAACTATTTCTTTGAGACAGATGATATGACCCATCATTCTATCACATGATCTGCTAACTCTTCATGAATGACAAATTCAACTTCATTTTATTATGATATGATTTGGAAATTGTTCATGGAAATACCAATGGCGTGATTGTACCAAAATCAAGTAAGTATTTCTTCTAATTCAAAATTTTCATCTTCAGGGATATGATATTGAAAACCAATAATGTTTTCCTAGAACCCTCATATCTGATAAATCAGATGGCACCATAGATCATCACAATCATATGTCTTTGTGATTATTGTATTTTTCATAGCCGTGTTCTCTCCCACTCACTATCAGAACTTGATTGATTGATTTCTCTTCTATATCCATATTTGCACCTATATTTTTCTATGTGGAAACCCAGTGATGAGTTACGTTGGGTATCCGTAATGTTTCTAACGTTCCTTTCTAAAATTATGTTTTAGTATTCTTTTTTACAATGTGAGTTTCTATGAAAGAAACATTCAAGTAGAAAACCATTTATAACCCCAACGAATTTAGAGGGGAAAAATTTATTTTAAGGGTGGTTGAATGTAACACCCCGAGATTTTATGAGAATTATTCTTTTTAATTTCCTTGATATATTTTGTTGTATGCTATAACAAGATTATCTTTCACAATACGCAACATCATATTAGATTGTAGTATACAAAACAGTATTCTTCGCTTTCATTACACGCAAGATCATGCTTCCTCGATATCATGCGTTGTACACAATACTGAGTTTCACTAAACAACGATATATTATTAAAATATTATATAAACTAGCCATTATGAATAGTAATACACACTTTTTGAAAATTTATAAATTTTATATTTCAAAATGGACTTCATTTTTTGATTCGGAATATCGAAATTACCCTAGGGTGAATTTTTGGTATTTTTCGGAAAACATTCAATTTTTAATGAATAGTGAAAACACTAAGTTATTGGTTAACACCAACTTTTTATTTAAATAATACTTTATTTTATTTAAATTTATTTTAGGTAAAAATAGATACATAATACCTATATAAGTTCAATTTAAATCATTTGGTTGATTTTATAATAATTTTAGATATATAAAATTTTTTTCGAACTTTTTAACCTCTTTTACCCACCTCCTATGAGAATTTACAAATTGACATAAAACAAAAATTTACTGCTTCTGTGAGGGGAATTTCAAAAATCAAAGAGACAAAGTTAATATCATGGAGTATAATGTGGTTCAAAAAGATAAAAATAATTTCTAGTGAATAGTAACTTTTTTACTTTTATTTACCACTAGTAAAAGTAAATACGGTAATTAAGGGTAAAAATTGTATTATTATTACCCTAAAACATGTACTTATTCTATTGGCTATGTATAACTATACCAATAACTACCTTTGGAAAAAATATGACCCTTTAGGTCCACTTGGATTAGATTAGGAAATTTATTATTATTTTATTTAAAGATGAGTTAAAATAAATTAAATTAATGTTTAAGAGTAAAATATTTTTAATATAGGGTTTTACATAAGATAAATTATACTAGAAGTTTTCATTAGAATGATAAAACGATTTCCTACATAATGGTATTTTATTTATAATTTTTAGACATTATATAATTTAATTTATATATGACATTATTATGATGCAGTAACTACTTTATTAATGAAATATTAACATAATTGATTTAATAAATAACCAAATAAATGTAATTTGAGACTTTTTATGAATGAAATAATTTCATAGGTTAATATTAAATATTAGGGTTGGTTAAATGAATTTTTTTGAAGTAATAATTCTATTATGAATTTAGAGATACCAAAATACGAAATAGTGTCATAATTGACATAATAGAGTTTTTAAAACAAATATTATATTATTAATTGATATAATGGTCCTAAAAATCTTAGTTTCGGCCAAGATAATTATATAATAATATATATAACATTAAGGAACAAATTAAGGTTATATTGACATTTTATAGTATGTTTATTAACCACATAGTGTAAGAATACAAGAAGACATGATAAAAGATAAATTATCTATCTTAGAGTTAAATCTAATTGATAATGTTAAAATGGAAACCAAAAAATGTCTAAAACCTATTGTTTGAGAGTATTTACACCCAAACCCACCCTATCTTAAAATTATGTCACTTTGGAGCCATTATTAACTGAATAGGAATTTATTATAAAATAATAGTTTAAGTTATACATAAGGTGCCCCTCACCCCTCTTATAAAAGGGCACTCACTCTTCTCTCTAATTCACACCTCGAAAGCCATTTGGCTCGGCCATACCAGGCCCAAATACCCTCTCAATTTTCCTCCCTTCATCCTAGAGGCCTTTATTTAGTCATAAAGCCATCCTAAAGAGCCTTTTTGATCAAATAAAAAGGAAGAGCGCAAAGAAGAGGTAAATATCTCACCACCTATTTCAAGATCCTTTCTTCTTCCACTTCCTCCTTCTTCTTTGTCTCCATTATAAAATAATAAATCTAATATATTCTATATACTGAGATGTTATTATAAAAATTTTATAACCATTTTAGATATTTTTCCCATCCTATGAATGAAAAAGTCACGACACATGCGTTCGTACGGCTTACCACCTACACGTCTTGTTGTAGGTTGTTATTAAAGCATTTCATCATTTGGATGGGTATAATAATGAATATAACTGATATATATAATAAATATAAAATTATTATTATTCTATATATATGATATAACATCAAATTATATACGATTTTAATATCAAAAGAATGAAATTGTCACTTGTGCGTACGTACGGACTACCGTCTCCACGATGCGATGAGATTCATTCTCCATGTTAACCATCCAAGAATGATTATAATGTATATATAATAAGTATTCATGAAACATAATAAGTTATAGTTCTACTAGTTTTATATATATATAAATATTATTTACTTCCATTAAATGTAATAAGGAAACGAAAACAGCATTCACACGTACATACGGTCTATCGACTCCATGAACGGTGTATTTCGTTCCATTAATCGATATATTATATATATATATTAATATTATGAATTTATATTATATAAAAATCAAGTTTTACATTCAGTATGTAATTAATCATGATCTATGTAATCATAGGAATAATTACAAGTCAAAACACATATGACAAATGAAATGATTTTACCCAAAACGATACATTAACATGGAATTGACAAATGAACGGGTAATATAATGTCGTAAGTGAATCATTTTTTATATAATAAAAATTATTATGGTTCTGTTACAAGTTAATAATAGGTCAAATCTCTATATACTGGATTCTTAGAAACATACTGAAGAAATTGGACATAAGTAAAGTGATAATTATTCCAATCTCGTTTTTATCCGAGATATTTTATTCGTAAGTTATTACTGGTGTTATATTTATCATCCACATCCATGTATTCTAAAAATGTTTTCATAAAATGCATACAATTTTACCATGTATGTATAATGTAATTTTTACCATTTTTTGAATTTTACCACATGATATGGAATGAATCATTCTTTTATTTACCATACGAGGAACTTTTTGACTTTTCCGGAAAAAGTACGAGAATAATAGGTATTTTATCTTATACGCCATAAACGAATTTTTATGGTTTCATAACGACTTTTTGTCTTGAAGATAACTCTACATGATTTCATGACTATTTTAAAAAATATCCTTTTCTTTTAATATATCATATAATTTTGTGAAAAGAAAATGATTTTCAAGAAGAAAGGATATTTTCTCCAAGAATTCATTTCATGTGTTTTATCAGAACCATTTCCATCTAAGATGGAATTATTTCATATGTGTATTTTTCAAGTATGATGTTTCTATGATTTACATGGTTTCACCTTTTTTATGATGAAATGATATCCCTTTGTTTTATATGAAATATGTTATGATGGAACGATATTTATGAAACACATTTTATTCTTTGAGTTATTATGAATGATTTATGTTTATGTTGTGGAACACGTAAAAATGATTCCATATGAGATGGGTGGGACCTATATCTCCTTCCAATTTATTTCGTAAAGATTTATATCTCTTGAGGTAGATATGGCTAGAATGGGAAGTTAATCCCATTTAGTGATACCAGACTGGGATGAGGTGTGAACTCGATTCAGTAAGGAAATTTGTCCACTATGATGGTCTTGGTAGCAATGTCTGTGCTACTATGGAAATCATATCATGTGCTTAATGGTTTTCCAGAATTACATGTTTTATTTTATCATGATTAATGTTCCCTTATGATATTGGACTTATGTACTACCATGATTTATGTTATTTGTCAAGATTTTGATGTTTTATGTTCATTTTTTTACATTCAAATGATTATGGGTTGTTTTTATGTTCTACATGGTTACCCTTACTGAGAATTTGAGGTCACTCTTTTTATGTTTTTTTTCCCCAGGATATAAAGAAATATTTTAGATAAATAAAACAATGTGGAAGTTCTTTATGGGAGATGTTTATGATCTTTTTCCATGATTAGAAAATAATGTTCTGAGTTTCGAAAGACACTAAACTAATACGGTCTTTTGAATTCTGTTTGTTTCATGAATTATGTTTTCTGGAAATGTAATGTAATGTATTTTTACGTTATGCTTTGGGTCTCTACACGGTAAGTCAGCCTGGGGGAAAATATATCGTATATTTATCAGATTAAAACACCAATGGAAAAAAATAACAATAACCAAGTTTTGTAGTGTATATCTAACTAGAACAAATACATTTGATATTATAATGAAATCATTAAAATATAATAATCAAGTAAAATATAAATCATGTTATCTAAATTAAAATGTAGAGTCTCTACAATAAAACCAAATGTCAAGATAAAAGGCTCCCAATGGGTCCCAAACCATAATTGGTTTCCACTACCATGACCTAATCTCAAACTACTACCTATCCCATGGGCCTTTCCCTTATCTTGTCTTGCAACAACAAAGCCAAATCTGGTACTGATTTGGTGGGTCAAATAGGTTGTGAGGAAAACTCAATAGGCCACCACTAAAGGTGTCGAAAATGAGTCCAGTCAAAATATAGTGCATATAGTATTATAAATCAAAAAATACAATGACTTATATAAAACATTATCACATTTTAATATATTAATTAATAATCACATTATTCCTAACTTCAATTCATTTTTCTCATTTGGATCATCATTATATATTATTAATCATTTGGTGTAGTTCTCCATGCCTAGAACCCCAAATATCAGTTGAATCATTATTAACTATTACCAATCATTTAGTGTAGGTCTTCACGCCTATAACAACAATATCATTGAGAATAGTTCATCATGAAAATAACCCCGTCTCTCATTCGGTGTAGTTCATCATGCCTCACACCCCATAATCTGAAGCTTGAATATATATATTATAGATGAACTCCATGTCCAATTCCCATCTTTTAATTGGTCTATAACTCCATGTCTAGCACAAAAAAACTCTCATACATTTAATCATTCATGAATTCACATGAATTTTCCCCACCATTCCTTTGCAAATCCTATGATAAGTTAAATGTTTCAATGACCACTAGTAAATTTAAAAATTAACAAATAACATAACCGATTAATTATTTCATCAATTAAATAATCAAACCACAAAATTCTCATTACACAATTCATTATTTACAATTAATTATCCATATCAAATATCAATATTTCAGAATTAATTCTCATAATTAATTATCTTTCATCACATCATGGAACATAATTAATTCCTTCAATTAATTATCATAGGTCAACATAATGTCACACAATTAATTTTAACTGTTAATTATCTTATATAGGAAACATCATTATTTCATAATTAATTACCCCTATTAATTATCATCATTCAATAATATAATATCTCAATTAAAATTTATCTACCCATAACAAATCACCAAAATATCTATTTTGGAAACCCCATCCACTTGTTCCATGATTCAAATATTAATTAACCACTGAAGAATACTCAATTGAATTCCACATTCCAAATTACTCCAATTTAAGAAATAATTTATAAAGGGAATCAAGAAAATCATAAAATCACATTCACAAATCATAAATAATTACTATTAGAGTTTAATTTAGACCACCTACATTGGTTTATTAAAGGATATTGGCCCAATGGAAACTCCCCCAAATATGTGCAGCACAACTTCATCGATAAAGCATTAGATCAAACACCCCTAACAAAAATTATGATCATGGGAAATCATGGTCATGAAAATATCTATCTAGTTTAACAATACTAGATATAGATATCAACTGATGGGTTTATATGAAAGAATACATGAGAGATCATCACTGAAATGATCTAGAATAGATAAGAAATTATACCAGAGAGGCTTCGGTATGAAATCCACTTACCTAGAAGAGATAAGAACTTCAATCATAGATTATGATATGGAATAATGGTGTTCTAATCACCTAGAAATCCCTCTAGAAGGTACTGGGAAATCCAAGAAATTTCCAGGCCTGTGCCTAGGTATAATTTGTGATGTTTTGTGGGTTCTTGTTGTTAAAAAAACCTTTAAAATTAAACAAATCCATGAAAAAAATTTCCTCAGGTAGGCTGCATGATCATGAAAAAACAAGCTCCAACCATGTGGAATTACGTTTCATGAAATACTTGATGGTGCATGGTTAGGAAAAACATGGGAAAATAGTGCCTACATCCAATGTTTGCATAGTTTTCTTGTTTACGGTTTCGCCAAAACACACCTAATCCTTGAACAACACCCAATCATGCCAATTACATAAAAAAATCTCCCATTCACACACCAGATCACCCCCAACCCAATGGTAATTAATATTAATGAAAATTAACACAATAACATGCCTGAATTTTCTAGAGAGAAGGACGAGATCATACACTCTCCTCACCTTATAACTGATCATCATAAAACTGCAGTACTGATGATATCTAAGATTCCAAGGAAAATGAGACTGGAAAATTAAGCCCTCATGTATGCTTCCAATTCACAATTTTCCTCTTGAAAACTTTTATGTTTCCATAAAAAAAGATCTAAAGGCACAATAGTTCCATGTAATACTTTTTAACTATGTCCTAACACACTTATCATATGCTCCCCAGAGGAAGAATCAATATTGAGGCTAACTTATTTCAGATCAATCACATGAAAACGTTTCGGGTGATACTTTCATTGTTACGAAACATGGAAAACATCATGCATATTGCTGAATTTCTGTGGAAGTGATAATTGGTACACCACTAGCCCAATTCTATCCCACACCTCAACCAGTCCCACAAACTAGGGCAATAACTTTACCTACCTCCATATCCTTTGGTGACCCAATATAGGCAATACCTGAAGGAATACATGATCACCCTTTTATAATCTATGGGTCATCTTTGTATATCAGTATACAACATCTTTCTATATTGAGTTGTATCCATACGTTTAAAAATTAATTGCGTATACTTTGATGCCTCCTGAATGAGTCCTCATCCCAATATCTCTGACTCACCTTACTCTAGATGACAAAGAATTGTTCTACGATGTTGACAAAAATTTGCACAATATGGTTCCATCTGTATCGTTTCTAGATAACTATTTTTATACAAAATATCTACTAAATATGAGTGATTCTCCCAACAACTGCCAATGTTATGCACACATGCTCATATCATATCCTCTGACACTTGTATGGTACACTCTGACTTACCATATATCTATGGATGGAAGTCCATACATAACAAAACATGTTTACCAAGTTCCATATGTAATACCTTCAATAATCATTAGGTAATGGGAGAAGTGCGATATGAAACAATATTTTCTGGAACCCCATGTGAACGATCTATCGATATCATGTATAGTTCTCCCAACATTTCTATTGTAAAGGTTTCTCTAATATCTTTGAAATGTGATACCATAATTATTCGATCCAGAACTACCGAAATAACATCATTCTTACAAATATTATGTCAATTTCCTTCCACTAAAAATATAATCATTTCATCCCACTTATATTATAGAATAGTTTAGGGTTGCAATAGTCCTCCTTGTCATTGATGATCTTGCTAATCCTACTAATAGGAAATCATCTTTTTATGAACCCTACTATGTCCTTTTTCATGCCTGGCCACAAAAAATGACATTGTAGGTCATGGTACATTTTTTTAGCCCCATGACGTACCACCAACCTTGAAGAATGAAATTATCGCATGAGTTTCTCTTGTATACTCTTATGCTCAACAACCAGATTTTTCACCCAGTTAATCTCATCCTTGTCTGTTATCCAATTTGAAGGTCTCTCCCCACATTAAAATATTTCACTTATGGATAAATAATCAGGATCATTATACTATCTGTCAGTGATGTATCTCAAGAGTGTAGAATATGATGCTATAGAAACTAGAGTCATCCTCTCTTGACTCTCCTACACTAACAAGATCATTTCCATCATCCAAGTAATCATATTCCCTTCTTCACTCAACTCATGTACCAACTATGTATGAGATTTTCTACTGATGTCATAATCCACAATATTACACTTCACGGGTGTATATGAAGGTTCAAAATCAAAAGACTGCATATACTCCACCTTTCTTCATTGACGAAGATTCAATTCACGCTATGAAAATATATATATATCATGCTTTTGTGATCGGTAAAAATTGTAACCTTTTCACCTAATATATATGTCACCCACACATAAAGGCATAATCCTTTTTGGATAACACAATGTCAAGAGGTTGGTAATTTTATTAATGTGGTCTGAACTCCCAAGAACCATAAGTAATGACTCTATCCCCTTCCATCAACACATATTCGAGTCCAATACCAGAAGCGTCATAATAAACTGTGTACTGCTCACCTGACTCAGGTAAGATAAAAATTTGTGCTAATGTTAGGAAATTCATAATTGCCTTGAATGAATTCTCGAATGATCATGTCAAATCAAATATTATCCCTTTCATTGATGATCTTTTTAGCAGTAGTTCCAAGTGGGAAAAGTCTTGGATGAACCTCCTGTAATAACCCACCAATCCCCAAAATCATTGGATATCTAAAAACTTCTTTCGTTGATCCCAAGAAATTACTGCCTCCACTTTTTATGGGTCACCAATCACACCTTATATCAAGATTATGTTCCAAAAAATGTGTATATTGTAAATCCAAAAATGATAATTAGATAGATTGGCATATAACCGATGCTCTCTTAGTGTAACCAGAATGATGTAAAGATGTTGGTATTGATCATCATGAGGCTTATAGTACACCAATATTTCATCGACAATCACAACAAAAAAATTATCTAACTAAAGATTTATGTTCATGTTCATCAAGGCCCTAAACACGACTTTAGAATCTTTCAACCCAAACGACATTACAGAAAACTCATTAATTCCATACCTACTCCGGTAAACAATTATAAGTATATTATAAGTCCTAACTATCAAATGATGATACCCTAATCTCATATCGATCTTTTGGAACACAAAATACCCCTTTATCTACTCAAACAAATAACAGTTACATGAAAGAGGATATAATTTCATTACAGTCATTTTATTCAACTTCTGGAAATTGACACACAAGCGTAGACTCCCATCGGTCTTTTTCCCAACAGAACAGGTGATTCCCAAGGTGACATAAATATATGGATAAACCCTTTATCCTCCAATTCCTCAAAACAATGTTTTGATATCTTGATGCTTAGTATGTTCCATTCAATAAGATGTAATTGATACCAGCTCTTGCCCTACATGAGATCAATATGGAATTACACATCTCTCTCAATGGGAAACCCAAAATAGACTTCGAGAAAGACATACTAAAATAGTTCCACTTCTATTGAATGGAATTATTGTCTATGAATACCATCATCCTGAAAAGACTACCAACATTGGCTATGAGCTCTCCCAGTTGCAATGTAATTGGCACTTCTCAGCCTACAAGTGTATTCCATGCTCCACAATGAACACACTGGTCACCCTTATGAGATAAAAAGGTCACTCATATGTGGTCACAATCTATGTGGTCTTGGTATTTGACTAGCATGTCCATAAATGTAATCAGTTCTAAGCTCGTTATATCATTGACATAGATATCCCAAATGAAACAATACTCACTAATATCTTGAGATCATCCCTTTCATAAATATATAACCCTTTTCTATGTACCCAACAGTGTATCAATATTCATCATCTCACTTAAAAACTCCACCTATAGGCTCATGCCATTAACGAATATGAAAATATAATGGGATGATAGGCACTGATATAAAACAAGGAACATGGTAATTTTTAATAAACTAGAAAATTAACATTCAATGTCGATGGACCAGCCTCACTCTCTATTGGGAAAATATCCATCAATGTAACATTGCATCATTTTTGGGATGGTTGTGTTTGTTGACAATGCATGTTTCCATTGTGAATTTTCGATTTTGAAATATTTTTCAGATAATCATTGTTGACAATGAACCGTGAAAAAGGAATGGAAGATCTAGAGGCAGTAAAAAAGAGAAGATACATGGTTGAACTGTTTGATAGTGTTTTCTTAATTTTTGGTGTAAAAAATTTGTGATTTCGTGAGCGTTTCGAAATATGGATTTCCATTAAAATCTCATTAGAATATGGAAAAATGAGTTCTGTGATGATGAGATTCTTTATGTGGAGTTATCAAAGTCATGAAGAATGTTGATGGTGTTCTTCGTGGTGACAACTAGCTTCACAAATATCATAAGAGAATGCAACGCAAGGAAGAATTGTGGTGATGAAGAGCATTGTGAGTTGAGCTTCACTGCAAAGGAGCAATGGAATTGACAGAATGCTCCATGATTACGATGAGCTCTAGGATTCGAAAAATTTTGTGGTGCTTCACGATATATTGAGAATTTATCCAAAAAAATTGGAGCATTTTGATTTGAGCTAACATGGTACTGAATATGTGTGAATTGTTCGATGTTTGGTGGAGTCGCTTATAAATAGAACTCTACCCCCTCAAGAGAAGTTTAGTGATTTTGAAGAATTTTTTTTTATCTCAAATTGTGAAGGAGGTTTGCAGTCGTAGTGTGATTCAAATATGATAAGAGATTCATAGAGGCTCTAGCTCATAGAATGTGGTGTGTTCTGTTTTGGCTCAGTAAGCAACGTGATGGAAGTCTTTTTGTGAAAGCATCAACACTGTGGGTGCCTATGTTTTGAGAAGGATTTCTCATTACAAAGGCTTTATCTTTGTGTAGCAGTTTTCTCCATTAGTAAATGATCTATCAAACGGAGTGTGATTCATGATGTTGCAGGGACATCACAATGTCTTGTTTGAGATTCGTACGATTTGGAGCTTCACAATATAGGGTGCTCTAGGATGGTATATCCAAATGTTTTTCCCAGTGATCAAAGGAAAAGTGATATTAACTAGTGGCTGAAATTTGGACTTCAACATACTATATAAATATAATGAAGGATGAATTAATTAGTAATAATGAAGATACCTATAGGTCTATAAAATATGAGTGGATTCCTTCCAAGTGTAGTGAGCCAAGGAAGAGGAAAGAAGGTTATCCTATCAACCTACCGTGATCTAGAGGGAGATAAATAGGGAGTGACCCTTGGGAATGTAGTTTAAATGATCCCAAAAATTGTATAGGAAGTGATCATGGCTATATAATTCTTATTACCAAAACATGATTGGTAGTGACCTTTAGTGGATTTGGTAAATTGGCACATTGCCTTTTTCTTCACTTTGAACGTAACATAGTAATGGTGTACCAAATAGAAATCAACGTGTCTTCTTTTTGGGATTCATGCATTACATTCAATGCATAATCATATTTATATAAATAAGGGATGAATAAGATCAAAAATAACTCATAATTTCTTTCATATTGACCCTTATAATATTAAGATCATGATCCAGTGGGGCATGAAGAATTTTGGAATAGAATATCAATACCCCAATTCACCCCCACCTCCCTCTAATGGTATTTTGGCCCCTTGTGGTAAAAAAAATTGGTATTAGAGGTTAGTTTTCCTTTATATGATTTGTTTTATCTGACATGGTTTTGTTTATTAGTGGGGAAAATGATTGGTTTTTCTATTATCTTATTGTTCCATGGAAAATGGTAGAACAATAGAGAAGAAGAAGAAGTCTGGTGAAATTACTCAAAATGGAAGTGTTTATGAAAATACTATGATTATGATGAACGGATGAATTGGTGAAAAGAATAATTATCTGGATAAATCATATAGTGAAAATAATTACTCATTCAATGATGTAGATTGAATGATTGATGAATCTGATATTCCACGTTATGTTGGAATTACAGATAATGAAGAAAATCCCAGAAGGTAAGATGTGGATTTTTTCGATTAAACAAAGGAATGGGATTAGAAGTTGGATGAGGAGATTAAATCTAAATATATCCAAATCCAAGATACATAAATTTATGTTAACAAGATAAGAGGATTAAATCAGAGGCTTATTGTTGTAGCCACTTACCTGAGAGAGAAGAATTATTCTCAAGTTGAATAATAGAAAAATATGTCTATAATGATTGAAAAATGTTATGGTGATGTTAAGGGAAAGAATATGAGCTCAGCTAAAATTTAGAATCTAACAGAAAGAAATAATTATCTTTCTTCGCACCTATCTTAATTAGTTCAAAACAATAAAAGGATACAACAATATAATGCATCTGTATCTGATTCTATTGCTCATGTAAAATTAAAAATAAAAGAGAAAAGTGATATATAAGATAAGATCACACGAGAACTAAAATATTGGATGAGTAGTGGAAATCATATCATAATAAAACTGAATTATCAACATGAATCCAGATATATGAAGATTCATTAACTGGTGTAAGAGGTAGAGTTAGTAAAGAAAGAAATGGAGAAATCTAATATCAAATAAAATACCATGTTGAAGGATTCCTTAAATTTATTAATTGATTTTCCTTTGGTAGTAGATGATGAAATGAAATCCAAATATTCAACTTCATAGGAGAATCATGAATGGGTTGTATGATACCAAAGGACAATCATTTTAGGAAAATTTTGAATTGGATTTGATGATACCACTCCTATGTATGATATGAAAAGAGCAGTTAAAATATTCCATGATATTAAAAATCTTTTAGGTGAAATAGATATACCTTAAAGGGTTTTACAGGATGCAATTATTGCATGTGATAGTTTTTTGGGATTCATGATCATACATCATTCTTTTGATTAGAGGCTTAGGAATTAAATTCAGGTTGTGAAATAAAATCTTTAGTAAATATGAAAATAAGAAAAAGAATCATTAGAAATAATAGAGAAGAGTCACTCAAAGGAAATCATTCATTAGATGCTATTACTATAGATGAAAGGGACACACTATGAGTTTGTGATAAAAATTTCATGATCACATTGATAGAAGAATAACTAATGATCTATCAACATCTCACCTGTGAAATGACAAAACAATCTATGCCTTTGAGGGAATTTTATTTTTATTTTTTCATTATGGTTATTTTGCATGACATTATATTAAGAAGAATGTTGTAAAAGAAAATTCACTCGAAATAAGATTCTCGACTCCAGGGAAAAAATGATAAATTATACGCTGTAATACAGTTTTTTATTTTGAAGAATAGGTTTATAGACATAGGGGAATCACAAGTAGATGAAAAATAGATGTATCAATCACATCCTCTATTGTACTCACTACTGCTCGATCAGAAAGAACATGAACAATTCGGGATAATTAAGGGAAGAGTTTCTACACATGTAAATAAGAATAATGAATGTTCAATGGAGAACTCAACATCACCAAAAAATAGTGTGGTGACTCAGATATATGATAAAAAAAATATGATCAACGAATGCATTAAAAAATATTCATTTTATGCTTCATTTAGATAAGTGGAGGAAAAATGGGACGATGACAAGTAGAGAGATTCCTTATATGAAAGGGAATCAATGGACCTGGAATGTTGGTGAAAAATCAAAGAATGAAATGTATAGTAGTGGGTATGAAACCAATAATGTGAGAAAGTAGATCCTATAGAATCTATATATCAGAAAAATGCTCAGCATCTGGGTAATTAATGAGTAGTCATATGGCCATAATAGTTAAATTTGGACAACAAGTTGGAGTAGGCATGGAATGAGTATGAAGATCTTCTAGAAAGAATCAAAGGGTTAGCACATCAGGATCAACCAAAATCATCATCTTTAGAATTCTAGAAGTTACCATCTCCCTATAGGTTTATATTATAACAAATAATGTTCATGAGTTTCAGGTTTTTTGGGCAGATACAATCTGAGTGGATGTGGCATCAATAGATGAAAATTAGTGATGCGATGTGATCCAGAATGTGGACTGACACAGATAAGTTTCCAGATCTATAGAATAAATATGAAATAATATCATGAATGAATTTAATGTAATATGTGTACATGAGAAAAGTCTAGTTGGTGGCTCAATGAAATGTGTTATAAGAGCATGCAGATGTAAAATATGTTTCTGCACAGAAGCCAAGGAGTTGAGATGAAATTGATTACGTGAATATCCTTGTGTATTAGTTAGATCCAGTTCAAAAAAAAGAATAAAATCAGTAAAGAATACATATTTCTTATCTCAGGATGAGCCAATATTCCTTTCTGATACTGTTGAATATGAAAACTAATTTCAGGCTATGAATGAACTGATGGATCATATTTAGAAGAATCAGACATGGGAGAGATTTTTTTGAGGCCAGAAAAAGAAAATTTCATTGGGACTAAATGTGTCTATCCGAACAAGATGAATGAATATGGAACAATTATTTGAAACCAATCACAATTAGTTTCCAATGGACACTCCAAGATAGAAAGAATAGATTTTGATGAGACATTTGCACCGTTTTCAAGGCTCGAGACAATTAGATTATTCCTAGAAATTGTAGTGAAATAGATGTTCAGTGTGTCCTAGATGGATGTCGAGTCAACATTCATGAATTTGGTTCTGGATAATGACGTTTATAAAAATAAAAAAATCATTCATGATGACAAGTACATGGTTTGTCAACTAAAGAAGGCATTGTATGGGCTGAAACATGAACAAAGAGCATGGTACTCAAGGCTTGATTAATATTTGAAGAATACTGGTTTCCAGTGAGGGGGAGTTGATTATAATATCTATTACAACAATGATAGTAATAAAAGTATGATGGTACAAGCTTATGTCGATTATATGATGTTTTACAGATCAGATGAAAATCAGTTTAGAATGTTTTCCAAATTGATGAAATTCTAGTTTGAAATGTCAAGGACTAGAGAGTTGACATTTTTTCCATAGTTAACAGGTTTCACTAGGATAGAATAGAGAATTCCTTTATCTATCAAAATATGTCAAAGAGTTTCTGAAAATATTTGGAATGAAAAATTCCATGGATATGAAGACTCTGGTTATACGCTAATGAAATTATAAAAAGGGGATAATTACAAGGCTATTAATATCACAGAGTATTACCAGATTATTGGGAGTTTATTGTACCTGATAGCTACAAGACCAAATATTGTTTCTGCTACATTCCATGCAGTGTGATACTAAAGAATCCCAAAGAAATCGACATGCTTGCAATGAAAATGATACTTTGGTATATCAAAGGAACTGTGGAATATTGTTTTATTTATAATGAAAAATCTCTGCAAGAGCTGTTGGGATATACAGATGGTTATTAGGTCAATTCACTGGATGAAAATAAATCTACATCAAGAGGTTCATTCTATATTTTTGGTTTGTGTATTTCATATATATGAAATAATCATGATTGAATTTCGTTGAGCTCCACAGAAGATGAGTATATTTCCACCTGTCATGTATGTACAATATTATGGTGGATGAAGCAACAACTTGATGATATGGGAGATTAAGTGAAGTCTATGAATATAATTCGTTGTGATAACTCAAGTGTTATAAATATTATAAAAAATATTTTCCATCACTCTAGGTCAATGAACACTGATAAAATGTATCATTTTATCAAAGATAATATTGAGAATGGAATCTTGATGTAGTATAATGTTAACAAATAACTACTGTTTGTAGGTATTCATATGAAGGCCTTACCCACAGATGATTTTTAGAGGCATCGACTGGCTCGAGGAGTTCAGTCGAAACCCCACATTTGAAAAAATGTGGATGTGGGTCCATCACCTCTCCCTGAGTTATTGTGTTTTTTTCAATAATGTGATAATCAGTGTTCTTTCCAATTCTTAAGATCACAATGGAGTGACCTTTTGTTTTGTTGATAATGGGGTGGATATAGTGACTCTTAAAAGTAGACAAAATGTGGCTATAAAGAAGTCAAAATGTATTAGCCAAAGTCACCATGGGAAGGTGGCCAGTGGAGCAACGAGATAGGGGGTGAAATGAGAATTGGGTATACTCGTTAATATGATAATGATTGAAGTGATAGATCAAATATTAGATATCAAGATAGTTTGGGATCATAATGAGAGAAGTTAATTTTATGAGTATATTATCAATGTTTTGTGTTATAAATGAAGTGAATTATTGATGAAATTTCCATCTAATATTGTTCCGTAATCTAAGAATTTATCATGTGGACATAGATTATGTGGTGAGTGAATCTTTGTTTGTTATCTGAATCTCAAGAGGTGAATGACGTTAGATATTTGATGGAGAGTCAGTGAGTTTTCTATGTTCTTAGATTCATTTTGAGAATATTTTCCCACAAACCCAAACGAGAAATTATTGTGAAAAAATCTTCGAAGGTAAAATTGAAGCATTTTTTGGTCTCTTGATTTTGTGGATAAAGAAGGTTTCCATGGTGAATTTTGGACTTCAATTTTTTTTAAAATCCATGTTGACAACGAACTATGAAATGGAATTGATGATCTAGAGGCTGTACAAAAAGGGAAGATCTTTTAAGAGAGCATTGCAGCAGTGAAGAGAATCACGAGTGGAGCTTTGAAGCAATGTTGAAAATTAATTAATAGAACCATCTGCAATTACGATGAGCTCTACGATTCAAAAATTTCAGTGGTTATGTGCGATATGGAATGAATATCGGCTGCAATTTTGGAGATTCGTGATTGGAGCTGATGTGGTGCTGACTATGCACAAGAGGTTCGAGGGTTTGTGGAATCGCCTATAAATAGACCGAGTATCCCTCGATTTATTTATAGTTTTTACCATGATACATTGTTTTCTCAAAAATCACCAAGGATGTTCGTAGAGGCTGTGTACTTCGATAAATACCATAGCTTCATTGAGGATAATATATATTGGTGAAAGTGGTGTGATCTGCATTGGCTCAGTGATTTTCGTGAATGAAATATATTTATGATGTATTGAGTGCTGTGGTGGCCTAATATTTGTGTTGGACTCATCTTCGTAAAATAATTAGATAGGGAAGCAGTGTGCTCCATGAGGCCTTGAGGTCTACGAAGGTGTGTGCTTCGCAAAGAGGCAGGTATTTCGCAAAGGCTTGTTTGAGATTTTCGAAATTATGAGCTTCATGATGTAGGGTGACTTGTGAAGGTATTCCCAAAGGTTTTTTCATAGTGATCAATGGAAAAGGGGTATTGATTAGTGGATGTAATATGGATTTCAATAGTACATCTACATATAGTGATGGAATTATTCTTTTGTGATAATGAACTGTACTATAGGTTTATAAACTATGAGTGAATGCCTTCTAAGTGATGTGATTAGAGGAAGAGGAAGATGGTTATCTTTTCTACCAGCAGTGAGCGAGAGAGAGAGATAAATAGGGAGTGACCCACGAGAAATTAGTAAGGTGACCATAAACATTTTACAGGTAGTGAGACTGTGTTTAAAATTTATCTATCCCAAACATTATTAGATGTGTGATTTAGTGTATTTGGTACATTGACACGTTTTCATCGTATGGTCCATGGACGTAGCCTAGTGAGGTTGAACCAAGGAATAATCTATGTGTATTATTGTTTTCATTCATGACTCACATTCAATGCTTCATAGTCATCAAATAAATAATGGATGAATATGATCAATAATAACTCATAAGTAAAAACAAAGTGACCCTTAAAAATTGATGGCATGGTACAGTGGGGTGGGATGAATTTTGGAATAGAATGTCCATAACCTGAAACCCCCCCTCGAGAGATGTAGTCACCTTTTGGTCCTAACACTCTTTACATGTTTAAGCTTCACTACATTTAACTAACATGTCCCTCTTCCCTGTGATGTAGTCTAACTCCCCTGAGCAGCAGCACTATGCTGATATGTTCGCTCATTCCCTAAAGAATCATGTCCACTACCTCTGCTACATCTACTAGTAGAGCATTAGCTGGTAGAACAATATAGTGTAGAAGACACCATTCCCACAGTCTGACTCTGAGCATATTCTCCCTCAGCACCAGCCAACGACAATGTCTAGGAGATCATAATTAGGAATCTCCACATACCATAAAACCATCACTCCACTAGTGGTCAAGGACAATATATACGATAGAGTCCCATGCTACCACGCTGATGGAAAAGATCATGAGAAAGATAATGTTCATATGTTCATCCAGACTATCCACCTTTCTTTCCACTATCCTGACCAAGAATCTTTTGATAGTGCTTTCGGCTCTCCGAAGGCACACTCATTGATCGTCCAATTACATGTCCTGTACTGGAAGCCTACATCAGGTTCCCATGTAAAATAAGAGCATAATTACCCACATCTGATAATTTCATCAGCCTAAATATATTCATCTGAGACATAATATCACAATTAAGTTCTTATTGAAATCGTTTTTCCGAAGAACCTCATCTTCCATATCGACTGATTAGAGGACCAAGGGTAGTGTTCTCAATCATAATTTGATTTAAATTATGGAAGTGTAATTAGGATGATGAGGAGGCTATTCATTATGAAATATCGATGGTTTCAACACCATGACTCTCAATTGGATGTTAAAATCTAAAAAATTGTGTGTTTCTTCATCATAATTATGATGTATGATATGATAGAATAATCATGTTTTGGGTTATACAATGTTATTTATGACTTATAGTGATTTTTTATGGGTAATTTTGAGTGTTTTACTATATTTTAATTTATTTTGAATCGTCTTCATAATGTGATTCGTGGTGGTGATATAGGAAATTATAAATAGTGTCAAGGAAACGTCCCAACCCGAGTGTGGAATGATTTGTTTTTTATGGTCCCTAACACTTAATGGGGCTAATAATTTCTATGTTGTAGATCCTATAATGTCTCCTTGTTTTTTTCATGGTTTAAAAAATTCCATAGGTGTTTGATAATATCATATCATGGATGGGATAAATTATATTATCAGATTCTGAGTGGAATTCCATTCGTTTTAAGGATTTACATAATTTCTTAAGGTTGAGGATTAATCCTTGAAGGTTCTCTCATGATTTCAATATGTGTTTTGAGAGTGATGTGCTCTGAAATCTCACATTCAGATTGAATAAGATATAAACACAGGGTTTTCTAAAACCAATCATCCTATTTGGAATAAATGTGTAACCTATTATAGTAGGAATTAGAGGATAATTCATGGGATTCATATGGTTATACTATCAACGTACATATCTGACAAGAAATGTGTTACATTGGATGTGGAGGTTCACTATTTTTTAAATTGGATTACTCAACTGTGCAGAATAACCATGTGGGAAAAATGTGTTTTAGTATTTAGTCCTTTATATTTGGTTCACAAAAATCTATAACATGTGGCCAATATTTATGGCTTTTAAAATTTGTAGAAATGATGATTTATACACTACAAAATTTTAGTTTTATGTACTATTTCACCACATTCACACACATAGTAGACTCTCCGATGTATGTGGAGATTCCCCTTCCCTCAATGATACTATATGAGCTATCATACACATTTATACTCTCATTCAACCACATTTAGTAGTATTTGGACATCCCTTATTAACAAAAAACAAATTCTTTATTATTTTTCTCATTTATCCAGTTTTTTCAATGAAACATCCATATAAGTTAATACACACTATTTTTATGGTGTTTTATATTCTTTTGGTTTATCTACACTCAACATGAATTAACCACCGATAATGTATGAGTGTATCATCCAATGAATGAGGAAAATAGTCAATCTATTTTCCATTAATGACCAATAATTTTATTAATTATTTTCATTATTATAAACACTAGGTCATCCTATATTATTTCAAAAATGTAATGCTTCTATAATTAGATATTTTAAAATACATTTTTGAATGTTAACTGATGTACATACCTGTTTGGAGGTTTTTTTACTAAACCAATGAAACCCATTGTGTGATCTCATTTAATCTCAAAAGGTTTTCCACTTTCTACATGGCCAAAACACCCTTATGGTGTGCTTATATGGTTTAAAAATCATGTTGTTAATTTGATTAAATAATTAATAATTTTATAGGTTGGGTGGAACTAAATTAATAGGTGTTTACATAATTAACCAATATTTATAATAAAAGAACCTTATGAAGTGTGTTGTGTTATCCAATAAAATATAATCAAATTAGGATATTTGATGTGTAACATGGAATGATTAAGGAAATTATATCATTGGTTATTCATTAGTGAATTGTGATGTGGAATGTTTATATATATGTAATTATTTTGTTTTCAGCTTTATTTTAATTAAATTTTATGGATGATTCATGTATGGAATAGATGTATCTCAAGGAATAATCTAATTTGGTAAATGAGCATGCCTACTTATACTATTATTCATCATACTATAGAATGGAA